>OZ014521.1:228092600-229432600 GCA_963966055.1 Lathyrus aphaca | reverse complement strand
TTCCTTAGGGATAAAAATACCTAGCTGGCGACTCTATTCAATTCAACCTCATTTTCTCTTTTCACCGACCATTTGCGTTTGCACTTGGATGTAAACCCTAATTAGAACCCTAATGACATTCAGGTGACCGGAGCAAACTCCAGTCATCTTCTTCGGCGAAACAAAAAACCTAACTCTCTCCCCAGGCCATGAAAACTTCCCAAAAACTCCAGAATCACTCCCCAAACATCAATAAGCAAGAATCAAGCAACAAAAACAATTTATTTTTCACATACAAAGAGAATCGAATCAAACAAGTTTTACGGGCAAATTTTCAGAAGCTTCATACATTCTCATTTCTCAACCATTTTCAAAACAAATTACATCAACATACTCAGGGGAACACATAAAATCATTTAAGAACTTAAAATAAAGCTTCTGGAAAAAATGTTCTTGAATGTTACCTGAGTTGAAGCTTTGAGATTATGAGCTTTATGGACATGTCCTTGATGCAAAATCACTCCAATGGATCCCCTTAGGATTTTGGAATGCTTGAAACAAGTCTGTAATGGTTGGTTTTGGAGATTCAACTCTGCTGAGGCAGAAATCATGTTCTTGTTTGAGGGGATTTTAGGTCGTTGTGAGGGTTGCTTTGTGATCCTGAGGATGTGTATGATTGAATGGTGCAAAGAGTTTTGAGGTTTATGACTTGTGTTGAGAGAATCGAAGAGATGAAGTTCTTGTGCAATCTGAGTTATGGGAGCATTCAGCCTTGTGTGTTGTATGGAATGAGCTCCATAAGGTATCTATGGGATGTCTTGATTGGCCAGAGGAGTTGCTGTGGCTCAGTGTGATTGGCATGGGCAATTTGCAAGAAAAGTCAACAACTTTGTACTACAAGCATGGGCCATGGTAGAGCTGGCTTTTGGGGTGTCTTGGCCTCAGCATTATTTGTGGATAGCCCTAGGATCAAAGTTATGCAGCTGACACAAATGGATGGAGAGTTTCCAAAGTTTTTGCAAAGATATGCATTTTGGCCCTTTTGAGATTTCTTGAGAATCAAGCCATCAAAGCCATACAATCTTGGGCTAATTCTGATTTTTTGAAGTTGCCTTGACATGTTATGGTGCATAGAAGTTGATTAGAGTTCCTAAAAAGGCTTGGCAAGTGAAATTACAAAATTCCCTCTTTGGCATGAACTTGAAAATTATAGGATTTTTGCCAACTTTGAAAGGCCATATCTTGAGTTCTAGGATGAATAAAGACATGTTCTTGTACTTTTTGAAAATGGGAGAACATAATATACAACTTTCATGCCCAAGAATTTTTCATTTGAAGCATTTTTGGTCATGAAAGAATTGGTTGAATATATTTCCCAAAATGGAAAGTTTCCATTACAAGTCATTTCCAAAAATAGCAAGTTTGCATTTGACTCAAAATTCTTCAATCTTGTGAACTTCTAACCACTTCTAAGATCAAATAAAGATCATAGAACCTCAAAATGATGAATGTGACCCTTTGTACCCTTGATGGATGCCACAGATGCCCTGATTTTGACTTTACTTGCTCAAGAAGTTACCTAATGATCAGATGACTTCCATAGTGAATTTCTTCATCAAATTTGATACACAAATCCTTATAACATATTGAGACCATTAGAAACAAGAATGACCAAAAAATTTGGGATTAAGGCCTCTGAAACCAAAACCCTAATTTAAGGTCATCTGTGCAGGAAATCTTCAGTCTGCCTTTATGCCTTTGCCATTCTTTGTGATCTTTTGAGTTTTATTAACTTTGGGGAACATATTATTGTCTCTCCCACCAAATGAAGCTAAGTCAAATGGGGTACAGACGCGAAAGGTCGGCGAAAGAGAGAGAGTACACACAAGGGTGAACTCAGAAGACAAGAGTCGCCAGCTAGGCATTTTTATCCCGGAGGGAAAGGTAATGCTGCATAGACCTGAGAAAAGATATGGATAAGACGGTTGCGAACCAGAGAGACTGAGAAAGGGGGTTGGTTACAACCTGGGTAGGTATTAGCACCCAGATTGCCTGCCGTACTCGACGGGATCCACGCTTGAAAGATTTGTGTTTTAAAGGGGTAGTGTGAGTGCAATTTGTGTATCAAAGCTGGAAAGAATGCAAGTGTCAGTGTAAAATGAATATGAAGTGAAGTATGAAAGTGTCAGTGCAAGAACAAGAGTGAAATGCTCAAGGATATGAGGCTTAAAGAATAATGCAGGAAAGAGGGGGAATATACAGAGACTTTTGTTCGATAACGGTTAAGTTATGCCTACGTATCCTCTCGTGCAATGAGGAAGTCAGAACACCGTAGTTCGACCCAAAGAGACTGAAAGATAAATTGACTTGTGAACTGCTTACTTGTCTATGCTCAAGTGTATGACCTGTCTGGCTCAGGTGCAAACTGTCTTGCATTAGACGGAAGAAGCAAGTTCTCGGTTGTGAGTGAATGAGGTGAGAAAAGAATCCCGGAGGAGACGTTTATTGTTTGTTTTTTTATGTTTTCAATCTTTTATTGCCTTTGAAAGTTTGTCATAAGTTAATGAGCTTAAGCCTAAACCAAGGGGTTAGTAAACTCATCACATCTTCCCTCTGGTTAGGGGTAATGAGAATACTTTAAATGTGAAGTAAGCACCTCACACTTAATCACCATGATATAGGATTAAGATCATTAACCTACTTGTATTTATTTAGATGTTTTTTTTGGAGTTTTTGTTTGGTGTTAAGTAATGAGTTTAAGCCATAATCAAGGATTTAATGGACTCATTACACCATCCTAATAGAAGGATAATAGATGAGAACATTTAAGCTGAGAAAGGCTCGTCAACTTAATCCATGATTAGGGATTAACCTCATGACAAAACAAAGCCTTTATTAAATGGATTTTAGTTAATGGTAAGATTAAGAAGTGAATTTTATGATTTGTAAGACAACTTGAGGAGGACTTGTCCATTAACACTAGGGTTAGTCCTTCTTGACCAATTAGGAAGAATTAGAACCCTAATGCAAGGCCCAAGTTACAAGCTTGATGTCTTAGTGATTATTAGATGGATTGATTAAAGGAATTAAACACATTAAGGGTTTAACACTTAGGATTATGAGATGAGGAGAGAAGACTCAAAGATGACACAAAGGCAAAACTAAATGGGGAACTAATCAAGCCCTAATTGTTATCATACTTGGAGATCCTAGGGTTTGTGAGGTTTAAGAGAGAAAGAATCTTCAAAGAGCCACCCAGGAGAGAAGCAGATGAAAGGAGAAAGAAACAGAGAGAAGCAAGACAACATGCTTCACTTAAGAAGACAAGTTGCTTGAAGGAAGAAAGCAAAAGATGAAAGTGAATGAGCAAACCCACTCCAATACACAAGATAAAATGCAGCAATGATGCAAGAGAGATGAGAAGAGATTGTGAGAAGTTAAGGCAAATTCACTTCTCAAAACAACGTACCACCTGAAAAGATAGCAAAAGAAATGAAATACAATGAGAATGAGATGAAATGTCATGATATAAACCAAAGTCAGAAGAATAAATATGATGTTAATGATGCTAAGAGATGATGCAAACACATGTCAAGAGATGAGAATGATCACACAAGCATAAGGGTGCAACTGAGGCATGCCTTGAACCATGGAAGTTCATGAAAGTTTAAGAAATGGAATGGACATATAACATGGCAAATGAAAGATACAATGATCAAAAATGATTCTAATATGTCCTAAGATGTCTTATGAATCATGTGGATGCACAAAATGTCATGGCAAGTTCTTAAATGCAAGCAAATGAGAGATGGATGCAAAGGAAGGCACAAATTAGGGTTTACATATAACATGCAATGCAAAAATTCAAAACAAGAAGCAAATGACAAGATAAAAAATTTAAAATGGGATCAAAGGTACCCTAACCCTACATAAGTTCACTGCCCAAAGGAGGGGACCTAACTCTTACCCTAGTGAAAGTTGTGAATTTTCTAAGTTAACTAGGGTTTCAAAGTACCTAACAACGAAAAATGCTAAACTAATTGAAAATGGAAGACAAACTCAAACCAATTTTATCCTATAAACTACATGCTATGAAGGATGCAATGCAAGAAGAACCATCATCAAACTCTCAATGGTTAGGCAGAATGGATTTTTCCAAGTTTGAACAAAAATATTGCCTTTAAAAGAATTTAATTCCAATGAAAATTGTCAAAATGCATCAAGAACCAAAAAGAAATTTGTTTTGAGAGTTTGATAATGTTTCTAAATATTTTGAAATGCAATGTGAATTTTTTGGTGATTTTTAAATACCTAAATACATTTTTAATTAATTAATTTTCATTAACTAATTAAAAATAAACATTTAAATGATTTAAAAATTATTTTTAATGCAAAAAATAAAAATAAAAATATTTTTGGGTTCTAAAAATTAATGAAATATTTGACAAAAAATTTCAGAATTTTTAAATATGTTTTACTATTTTTAATAATTCGTGTAAATAAATGCAATGAAAATGAAAATAAAATTAAATAAAATGGGAAGTATGCAAAATGGAAGGACCAGATTGAATCTGGGCTAGGGGCTGTTGACTTGGCGCCACATCCAATGGCCCAAGTTCAAACCTGGCTGATTTTATTTAATAATTAATTAATCCTAGGTTAGGCTAATTAATTGCTGATTAGGGTTTAAGTGGACCATCTGGACCATCCAAGTGCGCGCGGGAATCATGATCCTAGGGCTAATATTCAAACTTGCTAATTAAACACAATTAGGGCAAATGAATTTCAGATGACCGGAACAGTGGTTCCGGTCATCTTCTCCGGCGAGCACAAACCCTAGATTCTTCTACAAGTTACCAAACACCAAATTTCTCTCACCAAAATGATCCCCACATCCTTCTAAACCTAAACCCTCATCTCAAATTCATTTATTTTCTCTCACAAGCCTGAATCGAAGCAAAATATAAAACAAGGGCAAATGTTCAGAGATGTCATACATGCTGGTTTCTTCACCATTTTCGAAAATAGATACATATTCATGATCAGGAGAACATATAGCATCATAAAAGAACTCAAAAATTAACTTCTGGGAAAAATGTTCTTCATGTTACCTGAGATGAAGCCTCTCTGATTTTGAGCTTTCTGAACTTTTCCTTTGTGCAAACCTGCTTCCCTGAACCTCCTGATGATGGAATGAAGTTTAGAAAGCTTTGAAAGTGGCTGGTTATGGCTGTTTTGTTCTGGTGTAGCAGAAATGAAGGTCTTTATGTATGATGTTTCAAGTTGTTTCAGGGGGTGGTTTTTGTTCTAAGGATGATTTGTGACTTGTTGGTGAAAGAAAAAGTGAAGTTTGATGGCTGTGTGAAGAGATTCAAAGAGGAGAAGTTTTGGACAGATTTTGTTTAAGTTGGATTGTGTCTTGTTTCAATGCCAAATGAGTTGCTATATCACTCCCATAATGCTTGAGTAGGCTGTGGAGCAGGTTAGTAGAGGCAGCTGATCACTATTCCAAGAGTATGGGAGAAATTGCAAAAAGTCAAGGTGTGGTGTACTTGAGGCATGGGCTGTGGCAGAGATGGTTTCTTGGCTTGTACTGCATCAGCTGAGTTCAAGGATGACTCTTGGATCAGTTGTGGTGAGCTGTATGGCTTGGATCATAAGTTTGAAGTGATTTTGCATTTTGGAAACTTGTCACATTTTGTGGTTTTTGGTCATGAACATGTGATATCCCTTGCTGAATTTTTGGTGTGAGATGCCTCATGAGGTTATGGTAATGTCTTGAGACCAGCTAGAGGTCATACAAACCTTTGGGAATCATTTTGCAAGAATTCCCCCTTTTGCACTTTTATGGAAAATGGCTTATGGTTACTTGAAATTTAAAACATGAAAATGGGAAATTTCTTGGGCCAAACTGAATTTTAGGCATTGCATTGTGTTTGTATGAAGATTAGTAGTCACTTTGAAGTCACATTTTGCCATGGCATGAGGTTTTGCATCTTTCCCTCTTTGGTGCAAAAGTAAAAATTTCATGATTTTTCCCAACTTTGCAAAGCCATAACTTTTGATCCAAAATGAATTAGAAAGAGTTCTTGTACTTTTTGAAAAGAGAATGATCCAATCTAAAAATTTCATGACCAAAGTTTTCTCATTTGAATCATTTTTTAATCAATTTGAGGAGGTTGAAAAACTTTCCCAAAATAGCAAGTTTTCATTACAAGTCACTTTCCCAAAAAGGCAACTTTGCAAATGGCTTGAAATTATTCAATTTTGTGAACTTCTAACATCTTCTATGATCAAATAAAGATCACACACATTCAAAATGATGGAGAACACCCTTTGGTTGGATCATTGGGGGCCTTAGATGCCCTGATTTTGCACTGACTTGCTCAAGAAGTCATCCCTTGATCAGATCCCTTCCCCATTGAATTTATTCATGAAAATGGATATGCATGGTCCTCATATCATATAGAGACCAATAGAAACAAGAATGACCAAAAAATTTGGAGTTATGGCCTTTGAAACTAAAACCCTAATTTTAGGTCATCTGTGCAGTTAAACCTGGCTCTGCTTCCATGCCTTTCTCAGTTCTTGTGATTCTTTGATTTTATTGACTTTGTGAGGATATAATATGATGATTGGACATACATGGACCCCTTTGAGATGATTGAAGACATTTGGAGTGGCTCAAGTGGCTCAGGGATGGTTCAGATCACAAACCCTAGATGCAGATGACTTAGAAACAATGCAGTGAAGCAAAAATGCAATATGAGATGCCATGATTGAACTTATGCACATGAAGAGATCACAAGCCATGGTGTGAATGGGTGAGGGAAAATTTGGGGTGTTTACAGCTGCCCCTATTCAAGCATGAGTTAGCTGTGCAGGATGTAAGCAACGGCTTAACAGGCAAACAAGATAACTTGTGGTTGAATACCAAAGACAGTCCAAAATTTGCACTCACTAAATGAAGAAGAAAAGGGATATAGATTGTAAAAGAAAATAGAGTGTATTTATGAAGTGCGGGCGACGGAGGACGACCGTCGAGCAGAGGACGACTGCTGGGGATAAAGCAATGACGGGGACGACCGACATGCTGGGGAAAGTGCGTGAAATAAAGCAAAGACGGGGACGGCCGACAAGCTTGGGATATAAGAGATTATGATGGGGACGACCATCAAGTAAGGAAATAAGACTTTCTGGGGGTTAAAGGTAAATGATGGGGACGACCATCGAGTTCAAAGCATAAATGAAAGAAATGATGAGGTACGGTCATCAAAGGTGAAGGACGATCTCCTAGCAGGGGACGGCTACTCTGTTGGGGATAGGGATGAGGGACGGTCATCCAAGGTGAAGGAAGATCACTTGGCAAGGTACGGTTGCCAAAAAGTATCGCGACATAGGACAAATGCCGGATTAAAAAGGTCGACGATGGGGACGGCCATCGGATAAGCATGATGAAGGACGATCATCAAGAGGTGAAGGACGATCACCTAGCAGGGTACGGCTGCTCTGAGGGTTTATCATGACATAGGACGAATGTCCGATAACAAGATCGACGATGGGGACTGCCATCGGATAAAATGATGAAGGACGATCATCAAGAGGTGAAGGACGATCACCTAGCAGGGGACGGCTGCTAAAAATATCACGACATAGGACGAATGTCGGATAAGAAAGGGTTCTAATGAATAGAGACTCCACTGGTAATGATGAAGGACGATCATCAGAAAGGTGAAGGACGATCACCTGGCAGGGCACGGCTGCCGGAACGTATCATGACATAGGACGAATGTCAGATAGAAAGGAAATAGTTTATCAAGATTTGCCGGGAATTCTTCTGGGGAATGGTAGACACAGACGAGTGTCTAATTCAAGAATACGTAAGTGTTTGACATGGTGTATAGATTAAAGATGCAGACGAGCATCCTTAAGACTATGATACGGACGAGTATCAATAGAAACAAACGCTTGATGCATGTTCAGAGATGATGATACGGACGAGTACCAACTAGTTAACAAAGAACACGGACGAGTGTCGACTCTGAGGGGATTTAAGTGGTGTATACAAGATACGGACGAGTATCTGTATGAGTAAAAAGTGATGAGTGAGACATAGACGAGTGCTCAACTTGTTGGTGGAGAGTGCGACACGGACGGGTGTCGGAAAAAGTGTATTATAAACAAGTATATGGTTCTCAAATGTTTAGGTAACTATGTCGGGGAAGGTGACACGGACCAGTGTCAAGGAATTGTATATATGTATCTGTGTTAGTGAGTGCAAAGGGGACGCTTTGGCTTTCCGCTGGGGATATGACACAGACGGGTGTCGGGAAGTATCTGTAATGTATAAGAATCTGTTTGCTCGGGAAATTTACTGGGGAATGATGACACACGACGAGTGCCAAAAAGGGTGTGTATCTGTATCTGTAAGGGAAATGCCCTGGCTTTCTGGTGGGGAACCAGGAAATACTCTGTATATTGTTGACGAATTATCAGTATTTACAAGTGTTCGGTTCGACATAATGGCTGATGATTATGCAATATGTTTGATTTTTGTCGTAATGCTCCGTATTAGACGAAATGCTACGCTCTGTGGGAAAAAATATGATGCGAATGCTATGATTATGCAAAGATACCGATTCGGGATTCGGATCCCATCGCTGTGGAGATCTCTGGCTGATCTGCTTGAAGTATATCCCAGCTGGGGATGAGATTATTGGTAGATCTGATATATATGACTCTGCATGGGGAAATAGGTCATTGATAAACCCATCCTTGGTAATGAGGGACCCAGCAGGGGGCTGCGGGAGTTTCTGTCACTTTGTTGTGAGATCTTCAGGCATTGCTCTTCTGGATAGAGGCTGAAACTCTGCGGGGAGATGGTTCCCTTCCTGACACTTGGCTGAAGAGGAATGATGACTGGCAACTCAGCTGGGGATAAAGCATCTCCGGTGTTGTTTGGAAGGTGTGCTGAGGAGACAATGATTTGGCAGCTTGCTGGGGAGACGTTTTCATGCCCCATGTTGCACTTTGGATACCTGCAATCCTGTAAAGACAAAGAAACGCACATGTATCCCGAGGTATCCCTCACTGGATTCCATCATAGGAATTTAGACACTCCCAGGAGTAAGTATATTTCCTGTAAGCACTTATTTTTAGAAGGGAAGCATCTGTATTTATGCAATCAATATCTTAAAGACATCGGACATTTTTGCAAACGAAAATAAAATGTACGAGACGAGACATGACTGAAAATCTGATTTTATTAATTTACGCGCCCTGAATTGGCAAGATACAATCAAAGAAACAGATCCCCTGAAATGAGGAGATCGTTACAAATTGAGAAACAAACAAGATGCTGGCAATGTTGATGACGCTTTCAAGGAGCTTCCTTTTTGCTATGACTCCTATGACATTGACGTTCTTCTCATCTTGCTTTCTGAAGAAGGTTGATTCTGACCGACGCTCGAACCTTTCGGAGCTTGCCCGGTTGTAAGTGATACAGATGAATTCAGAATGCAGTTGTTCGCTTATTCCCTTATTTTGCGTGGATCGCCCTTTTGGGTTTTCAATCCACCGGGATACCCTTTTTTGCCTGAGTTGTCCGATGTGGCTTTTCAACTCAGCGGGTGTACATTTTTATTTATTTCCCCTTATTTTTGCCCGAGTCTTTTATTCTGTTTTTGACTCGCAGGGATGCCCTATTTTTTCCTGGACTTACATTTTGTTTTTATGTCCAGCGGGTCATTTTATGCGAAGTATTTTTTAACTGCATTTGAATTCACAGGGGACAGGAAGTCTTCTCCATCCATAGTACTGAGCATCAGTGCTCCACCGGAGAAAACTTTCTTTACTATGAATGGCCCATCGTAATTAGGGGTCCACTTTCCCTTGTGATCTGTATGAGGAGGGAGGAGTCTTTTCAGCACAAGATCTCCTACTTGGTACTCTCGGAGCCTGACTTTCTGATCGAAGGCTTTCTTCATCCTTTTCTGATACAGCTGCCCATGATAGATTGCAGCCAACCTCTTTTCTTCAATCAGACTCAGTTGTTCATATCGGGATCGGACCCATTTTGCTTCATTCAGCTTAACATCCATCAGTACCCGCAGGGAGGGTAATTCAACTTCAACAGGTAGGACTGCCTCCATACCATAAACAAGCTGATACGGTGTTTCCCCAGTGGATGTTCTGATTGACGTACGGTAACCATGCAAGGCAAATGGTAGCATTTCATGCCATTCTTTGTAGGTAACCACCATCTTTTGTACAATCTTCTTGATATTCTTGTTAGCTGCCTCAACAGCGCCATTCATTTTTGGCATGTAAGGAGAAGAGTTGTGGTGTTGGATTTTGAAGTCCCGGCACAGTTCTGCCATCATTTTGTTGTTCAAGTTGGAACCATTATCAGTAATGATTCGCTCGGGCACTCCATACCGACAGATGATATCTCTCTTCAGAAATCGGGCTACCACTTGCCTTGTAACATTTGCATAAGAAGCCGCTTCAACCCACTTGGTAAAATAGTCAATAGCAACATGGATGAATTTGTGGCCGTTTGAAGCAGTTGGTTCAATATTTCCAATCATATCAATGCCCCACATGGCAAAGGGCCAGGGTGAACACATCACATTCAAAGGATTCAGAGGCACATGCACTTTATCTGAATAAATCTGGCATTTATGACACTTCCTGGCATAAGCACAACAGTCCGCATCCATTGTGATCCAATAGTAGCCCGATCTCAACAATTTCTTGGCCATTGCATGCCCTCCTACATGGGTACCAAAGGATCCTTCGTGCACCTTGTGCATCAACAATTCTGCCTCTGTCCTATCAACGCATCTGAGGAGTACCATATCAATGTTTCTCTTGTACAAGGAACCATCAGTGTTCAGGAAGAAACTACCAGCTAGCCTTCTTAATGTCTTCTTATCATTGGAAGATGCCCCAGGTGGGTATGTTTGATCCTCCAAGAAGCATCTGATATCATGGAACCAAGGCTTAGCATCTTTAACAACATCTGCTGAGAACACGTATGCTGGCCTGTCAAGTCTGGATACTACAATTTGGGGCACAAAGTTGGCAGCTTGAACTTTGATCATAGATGAAATGGTAGCCAGAGCATCTGCAAACTGATTTTCGTCTCGCGGGATATACTCAAGCTTAACCATTGTGAAAAAGGTCAATAACCTCCTTGTATAATCCCGATAAGGTATCAGACGATCTTGGTGGGTGTACCATTTGCCGTTAGTTTGATTAATTACCAGAGCTGAATCTCCGAACACTGTCAAAGTCTTGATCCTGAGGTCAATGGCTTCCTCAAGACCCATAATACAAGCTTCGTATTCAGCTTCGTTGTTAGTGCAATTAAAGGTGAGCTTTGCCGAGAAAGGCATGTGAACTCCTTTAGGTGTAATGAGTACTGCACCAACACCGCGACCATTCATATTAACAGCCCCATCAAACATCATGGTCCATTCTTCTTCTGGGTCAGGCCCTTCAGTGTGAATAGGCTCTTCATGATCTTTTGCTTTTATGAACATGATGTCTTCATCAGGGAAGTCAAATATCATAGGCTGGTAATCATCAATGGGTTACTCAGCAAGATAATCAGACAATACACTGCCCTTGATGGCTTTCTGAGATGTGTATTGAATGTCATATTCTGTGAGGATCATTTGCCATCTTGCAACCCGTCCGGTAAGTGCTGGCTTCTCAAAAATGTACTTAACTGGGTCCATTTTGAGATCAATAAAGTGGTGTGGGTCAACATGTACTGCCTTAGTCGGCGAGCAGCCCACGCTAAAGCACAACAAGTTTTCTCGAGCAGTGAATAACGTTGTTCACAGTCGGTAAACTTTTTGCTTAGGTAGTATTATGCGTACTCTTTTCGACCAGACTCGTCATGCTGGCCCAGCACACACCCCATTGACTCTTCTAATACTGTCAAGTACATGATTAGAGGCCTTCCTTCAACTGGAGGCATAAGGATCGGAGGCTCTTATAAGTATTCCTTGATTTTGTCAAAAGCCCTCTGGCAGTCTTTGTTCCACCTGACCGTTTGTTCTTTTCTTAACAGCTTGAATAGAGGTTCACAGGTTGCAGTAAGGTAAGATATGAACCGTGAAATGTAGTTCAATCTGCCTAAGAACCCCCGAACTTCTTTTTCAGTCTTAGGTGCAGGCATTTCTTGAATGGCTTTAACTTTATCAGGGTCAACTTCAATCTCCTTTTCACTCACAATAAATCCCAGCAACTTACCGGATTGCACCCGAATGTGCATTTGTTGGGGTTTAACTTCAGTTGGTACTTCCTCAAGTGCTTGAATAACTTCAACAGATTTACCAGGTGGTCTTCTTCTGTGAGGGACTTGGCAATCATGTCATCCACATAACATTCAATTTCTTTGTGGATCATGTCATGGAATAATGTTACCATAGCCCGTTGATAAGTGGCACCAGCATTCTTCAGTCCGAACGGCATCACCTTATAACAGAATGTGCCCCAGGGTGTGATGAAATCCGTCTTCTCCATGTCTTCAGGTGACATCTTGATCTGATTGTATCCTGAAAATCCGTCCATGAAGGAGAACACCGAGAACTGAGCCGTATTATCAACCAATACATCAATGTGAGGTAAAGGGAAGTCATCTTTTGGGCTGGCTCTGTTCAGATCCCGATAATCCACACACATTCTCACCTTGCCGTCTTTCTTAGGCACTGGTACAATGTTAGAAACCCACGGTGGATATCTAGTTACAGCAAGGAAACCGGCGTCCCACTGCTTTTGTACCTCTTCTTTAATCTTCATTGCCATATCTGGGCGAGTACGGCGCAGCTTCTGTTTTACTGGTGGGCAATCTTCTTTTAGAGGCAGCTTGTGCGTGACAATGTCGGTGTCCAACCCTGGCATATCTTGATAAGACCAAGCGAAAACATCCACATACTCCCGAAGCATATCAATCAGTTGCTCCTTCACTGAATCTTGCAAGCAGGCCCCGATCTTAACTTCTTTCACTTCTTCTTCTGTACCAAGATTAACCGTTTCAATCTCCTCCTGATGAGGAGTGATAACCTTCTCCTCTTGTCTCAACAACCTAGCTAGCTCTTCAGGTAGCTCATAATCTCCTTCAACCCCTTCATCAGCTTGATTGATCGGATTGTCAAAGTCATACGAAGTCATAGCAGTGTTGTTGTCGGTGCAGTCTGGAAGGCACTCTCTGCAAGGGTTTAGATTGGTTTATTTTAGTGATCAATTTTAATCTTGTTTAGAAAAAGTGAAAATGAAGTTATTTATTTTGAAAAACATTGCCATTTTATTTTTTTGTACAAAAAAGAAAAAATGAAAAGACAGTGAGCGAAAAAGAGACTCGTTTGCAAAAGATGTCCGATATTCATTGATTGATCTATTTGCACAAAATTACAAGATGGCCCGATTACAAAATGAGTTTTGACATCTTGGGCAAGATGCAAGACTTGATGCATGCTTAAAAATACAGGAAATAATAATTACTCTGCAGGAGTAACCCTTATAATTTCCTGGGAAGACCAGTTAAGGACTTGGCTCCCCGGAATCCTTGGACATATCCAACTCTCCAGGTTGCGGTCGCTTTCCTCCTCGTCTTCCAAGTTGTTCATAGCATCCGGGGTGAGCATTCCCCCACTGACAAAATTGGGCTCTTTAGCAGCCTCTGATTGATCTTGTTGAGTTGGTTTATAACCCAACCTAAACCTGTCTTCTTTCTTTTCCACGGGAAACAACTTGCCCCAGCCTTGGGCAGTACCCTCTTCAACAACCTTTCGGGCTTGCTGATAAGACGTCATGGAAGTTCCCAGTACATCAGATGCTTCATTAATGTTCAGGGCCTCAAACCCCTGGCTCATGGTTTCATGGATTTCTCCATCCATCTCTATGTACTTATACGTAGCCAGATGGCTAACAAAGATGTCTTCTTCCCCACAGATGGTGATGATTTGGCCTTCCCACTCGAATTTCAGCTTCTGGTGAAGGGTAGATGTAACAGCGCCAGCGGCGTGGATCCAGGGTCTACCCAACAAACAGCTATAGGCCGGATGAATGTCCATCACATAGAAGGTAATTTTAAAAGTCTGCGGGCCAATCATCACAGGCAGATCAATCTCCCCAAGCACTGATCTTTTAGAGCCATCGAATGCTCTCACCACCAAATTACTCGGACGCAATGCCAAGCCATCATACTCCAGCTTCACCAAGGCTTTCTTTGGTAGAACATTGAGCGATGACCCAGTGTCCACCAGTACATGAGATAGAACAACACTTTTGCATTCCAAGGTGATATGTAACGCCTTGTTGTGGTTACGTCCCTCAGTTGTTAAGTCAGCATTGGTAAAGCCCAGTCCGTGACTGGTATTGACATTTGCCACCACAGTTTCAAGCTGATTAACAGTGATCTCCTCCGGCACGTATGCTGCGTGTAGGACTTTCAACAACGCGTTCCTGTGAGCTTCAGAACACATCAACAGTGATAATATGGAGATCTTTGAGGGAGTTTGGTGAAGCTGATCCACCACCTTGTAATCACTTCTTTTTATGATTCTCATAAACTCTTCTACATGTTGTTCAAAAGATGTCTTCTGAGTTTCTTTGACAGTCGGCTCTTCAGGTACCACACTCTTTCCCTTTGCTTTGGCAGCAGCTTCTGCTTCGGCATTCGGTCTTTGCACTTGTGAGGCAAAGAGGCGTCCGCTTCTGGTGAAGCCTCCGCCTCCCCCAACATTATCAATCTGTGGAGAAGAGGTTGATGAATCCATAGTGATTTTCTCCCCGTTGCAGTAAAGATTAGAGCCATAATGCCAAGGTATGGCATTACTGCTTTCATAAGGAACAGGTCTAGGCACCGTGATAGTAACCGGACTGACTGCCGCGGAGGAGGGTACTGTAATGGTGTGCGGATCATAGTAAATTGTGACCGGTGATCTGGCAGGAGGTGCCACTGTTTGTTGTTGGAAATTGTTGCTGGGAGGAACTTCTGATGGATCATAGTAGATGGTGACTGCTGAGACATCTTCATTAATTTCTGTTAGCGTTGTAGAAGATTCTGCTGGTAAAATGGATGCTGATGTTGTAGAAGAAATGGTTGTTGAAACTTGACTCGTTGAGGTGATGGATGGAGCCATTGCTGATGATATTGATGAATCGGCAAGAATGATTGTTGCTGCTGTTGTAGAAGAATCAGGAATTGTTGTTAAAGGAATTGTTGGATTTGTAGGCGCCGTTGTTGAGATCTGAAGGATTCCATCCTTGATAAGACTATCTATGCCGCTTCTCAAATTATCACACCCGTTGACTGCAATGTTGCAATACCCACAACCGAGCTCACACCCGGGGAACACTTGGCACTCTAGAAGCTGAGCTTTAATTTCGACCAAAGGTGTTCGAGTTTGTGCAACACTGTTAATCAAAGTAGATGGTTTGTCTTCTTCAATGGAATTAATCCTTGGCCCGCCATGATTAGGCATAGGATTCTTGTTGACATTTGGAGGGGGTGCAAAGTTGAGGGCTTTAGAATCCACCAGATCTTGGACTTTCATTTTTAAGGCCCTGCATTTTTCTGTATTGTGGCCAGGTGCATTGGAGTGGAAAGCACACCTGGCGTTGACATCATAATTTCTCGGGAGATTGGAGGGATCCGGTGGTGCCAACGTCCTTAACTCAACCAAGTTAAGCTTCAGGAGTTGTGGCAATAAGGCAGCATAAGGCATAGGGATGGGGTCAATCACCCTGCTTGCCTGTGATGGTCTTTGTTGAAAGGGTCGTTGTTATGGATTGCTATTGTTGTTGTTGTTGTAGGTTCTTTGTGGCGGATACTGAACTTGCTGTTGATAATGTGGTTGTTGTTGTGGATATGCTGATTGTTGAGGAATCGGAGCTGGAATGGTGACAGCTGCTATTGATCTGTGAACATACTGAGGTCTGCCTCTGCTGGCATGAATGGCATTTGTCTCACCGGTCCTTCGAGGTCCCACAAAAGGCTTCCTGGTATTACTGGTTGAACTTGCACCATTGTCAGAAATTTTACCCATTTTTAGCAGACTTTCAATCCTTTCCCCAGCTATAACCACGTCAGCAAAACTGGTGGAAGAAAATGCAGCCAATCTATCAATATATGTCCCTTGCAAAGTATTCATGAACATGTCAGCCATTTGTCTTTCCGACATGGGTGGTTAGACAGCAGCAGCAAGTTGTCTCCACCTTTGGGCATATTCCCTGAAGCTTTCTCTGGAGGATTGAGACATTCCCATTAGGAGGGTCCTGTTGGGAGCCATGTCCAGATTGTATTGATACTACCTGATGAAGGCTTCAGCTAGGTCCTTCCAGCATCTGATAGTGGCTCTGGTCAGGTGTGAATACCACTCTCTTGAAGCCCCAGTCAAACTGTCTTCAAAATAGAACATCCACAGCTTCTCATCCATAGTATAAGCTTTAAGTCTCCCCAGGAAGGACTGCAGGTGAGTTCGGGACAGGAAGTTCCATTGTATTTCTCAAAGCACGGGGGCTTGAACTTGTGGGGAATTCTCACCCCATCCACTAGCCCCATATCCATTACATCGAAGCCTAAGGAATTCTGAGACTCCAAAGATCTCAACTTCTCAGCAATTTCATCCAACCTCCTATCATAGACTTCGTCTCCAGCTCCCATAACAGTAAACTGCTCTTCTTGGGGATCCTCTTGCAAGATTCTCCCCCCAGCAGTATTTCCTTGCACATTTCTCGGGATATTGACTTCCGGATCTAGATGGGGTCCAAATACTGGTGGATTAACATGAGGCTGACCCCTTTCATTGTTACTAGTTCCTCCAGTTCAAAGGTGAGGTTCCTCGGGAGTTTGTCTTTCCACTAGTTCCCTTAACCTTTCTTGACTCTGGGCCAAGCCAGTCATTACAGCCATGAATTGAGCCATTTGGTTCCTCATCTCCACTCTTTCATTAGCCATCTGAGTTCTGACCTCAGTCAGGTCCTGCTGTACTTGATCCATTTGGATACCAGGAAGGTTGTTGCGAGTAGGGTACCGGTGCGTGCGGTTGACAGGGAACACTCGGCGACGAGCAATGTTTCCTGAAGCACGACAGAGTTAGAAACAAACATAATAATGATAAAACCTACAAAACAAAACAAAAGTTAGCATGCAATGCAATATGCTTATTTGTTTTTCCAAGGTATCCGGCTTGGTTCTTGGTTTTGACCTTTCCAGACCCCGAGGAAGATGCTTTTGACTTTGTTGGGAAAAGAAAACCCAAAATGGAAACAAACTAAAATATATTACAAATACTGAACAATACATAGTTTGTTTTTACAACACATGCCCTTGGAGGGTCAAAATACAAAAAGAGAAAAGTACATAAGATGGAAATGAACAACAAGCAAAGAAAATCAAACATCCAATCCAAACTCATCCTCCTTAACCTCCTTCAGAAGTGCCTCAGTCACTGGACCAGCTGGATGCTCTGTAATAGTCCTGATGAGGAGGTTCCTGGTAGCAATGGCAGTGGTCAGCTTCTTGTGCCTGTCCTGATCCATTGATCTCTTCAATCCAACCCTAATCTTCAACTCTGAAATCTCCTTCTGGGCTGCCAACAAAGCTTCCTGTTGCTTCTTTTCATTGGCCTCTAACTGCTCAACCTTGGCTTGAATTCTCTGATCTTCTTGTGTCCGAGCTTCAGTGATCCTGACTCACCTAGCCTGACTTTCCTGCAGATAGAGCTCAGTACTAGCCTTTTGAAGCTTGGCTTCTTTACAGGCATTCTTCAATATTTGCTCCCCAGCTCTTGCTTTTCTGATATAGTCTTCTGTTTTCTTAATCTTGGTCAGATGCTCCACCCTAAGCTTCTCCAACCTCTCAATGTCTAGACGACCATCACTCCTTTCCCAAAGGATATTCTTCAGAGCTTGAGACAGATTCTCATTCCTTTCCTTCATTTTCTCAAATTCCTCTAGGCTGACAGTTGCTGCTGGCTGTACTGTTGATGGTCCAGGTATATCTTCAATGGTGAAAGGCATTCCAGTAACCTGAGCTCTAGTACGGGACCAATCATAGTACTGAGCTAAAGCAACATTATTACATCTTCTAAGAATGGCTGTCCCCTTTGTCTGGATGTTGTCCCAAGCCCAGGATGCTTGTCTGACAGCAGCTAGATTAGGTTTTATTTCACAATACAGGGTGTTAGCTAAATCTTGCACTCTGGGAGGGTGAACCAAAGCATAGCCCAGTTGTCTCTTAAACAACAAAGGGTTGTAGTTGATGCAACCCTTTACTCCTATCAGAGGTACATTTGGGTATTGCCCACAGCTGGTGATTATGTCTTTGCCTTTGGTGCTCTGGGTGCACCATCTGATGTCATCTGAAGTCAAAGCAATGAGCCTCTTGGCCCAATTCTTCTGCTGGTGAGGATTCAAGAAGGCATCTATCTTAGGTAGGTGTTTGAGCAGCCAGGTGTGAAACAAAGGAGCACAACATCTCACCAACTTCCCCCTTTGTTTCTCATTCCTCTGATGAATGGAGTAATAAAAATCTCCCAGCAATGTGGGTACTGGGTTTCTCAGAAGGAAAAGATGAATGGCATTCTTGCTGATAAATTTGAGCTCATCCGCAAACAGTATAACCCCATATATACTGAGGGCTAACAGTGCACAGACTGCCCTCCATTCTCCCAAGGAGGACTTCAGGATGGCCTGAGAAATCAAGAAATCTAAGTGAATACCAGGGATTCCAGCTTTTGTTGTCATGCTTTGTTCAATCAAGGCAGGCTCTAGGTATAATGCTTTTTCCACTTCTCCATTGCTGGGAAAAATCATTTCTGGGTTGAAGGGGATTCCACCCCTGACAGATACTCCAATGAATGATGAAAACTCCTCCAACAGAGGTCCTAGCTGGAAGTCTGAAAATGTGAAGCATCTCAAAGGAGGATCATAAAACTGCAAGCATGTGTGGATCATGCTCCTCTGAGAAGGGTCCAGGTCCATAACCATATCCAGGATACCTCCATAATGCTCTCTGAATAATGGGATGTGGTCAGGTGTGATAAGTGACTGGACCTGCCTGATACCAGTCAACACAGGCTCAAAGAAATGGTAGGATATGTTGCTCTTCCTGGGAGTGGTCATGAGTACTGATGAAGAGTTGAAGACAAATGATGATGAGGATCAAGACTGATACTGGAGATGAGCCACTGATAGGCTGGTGCTGGAGATGATGAAGATGACTGAAGCAGATAACTGATAAAGATAGTTGAAGCAGATAACTGATGAAACAAAGGTCTATGCAGAAGAAGGGGTCAAAACCAAGCCAGATATGATGTGGATACCCTGAAAAACAGATAAACAAATGGTAAATGATGCAATGATAATGAATGCAAATGATATGCAAGGGTTTGTGATCAAGCTGGATCTGATTATCTGTCTTGATATAAGGCCCATGTATGTTCAAGAAGTCCGGATGGAGGTTCAGAAATCCAGTAACCAAGGTGGGGGACTCAAATAAAGAGTCACATGTCCAGGGTTAAATCACAAGAACTGTCCAAAATGAGGTACTCTTAAACAAAACAAGTATCAGGGAATGATGTGGCCAATGGTACCTGCAAACCTGTAAACAGCCCAACCCCCTCACAGGTGGTGTTCTAGAACAATGATCCTCAGACTTGGATCAGTTATGAGAAGTGTAAACACTTCTAACCCAGAGGTACAGTGTTTACAATAACCATAAAAGATCCTCCTCTAATTCACCTCAGTTTCTGAAGGTCATAATTAAGGTCATCCAGACTTAGCAGGCTTCCTAGATAGCCCTAGCACTACAGGAAATCTATAGCACAGAGTTCTCAAGAAGAAACCCACATCTGAACCGTGTTTCATATTCCCGCACCAGACCGTAATGGAATGGGAAAGAATATGAAAATCTCTAGCCTAGGTGTCACTCAGGTCCCAGGTATAGGACCTCAAACTCTCAATGGAAACCCCACCCACCAAAACAGCAAACCAGATCCAGAAATGACAGTATGACAGTATGATGTATAAAACTGTAAGGAAAGCAGAAAACAAGACTGTACATAAAGCAATAAAATAAATACATAAACACATGTAGCACATAACACCCCCAGTAAACACAAATCAAACAAGCGCTAGGAGGAACCCACTAAGAGAACCAGAAGCCCTGGATACAGTATAAGGGTCCCCAGCAGAGTCGCCAAGCTGTCGCTCCCACCAAATGAAGCTAAGTCAAATGGGGTACAGACGCGAACGGTCGGCGAAAGAGAGAGAGTACACACAAGGGTGAACTCAGAAGACAAGAGTCGCCAGCTAGGCATTTTTATCCCGGAGGGAAAGGTAATGCTGCATAGACCTGAGAAAAGATATGGATAAGACAGTTGCGAACCAGAGAGACTGAGAAAGGGGGTAGTTTACAACCTTGGAAGGTATTAGCACCCAGATTGTCCGCCGTACTCGACGGGATCCACGCTTGAAATATTTGTGTTTTAAAGGGGTAGTGTCAGTGCAATTTGTGTATCAAAGCTGGAAAGAATGCAAGTGTCAGTGTAAAATGAATATGAAGTGAAGTATGAAAGTGTCAGTGCAAGAACAAGAGTGAAATGCTCAAGGATATGAGGCTTAAAGAATAATGCAGGAAAGAGGGGGAATATACAGAGACTTTTGTTCGATAATGGTTAAGTTATGCCTTCGTATCCTCTCGTGCAATGAGGAAGTCAGAACACCGTAGTTCGACCCAAAGAGACTAAAAGATAAATTGACTTGTGAACTGCTTACTTGTCTATGCTCAAGTGTATGACCTGTCTGGCTCAGGTGAAAACTGTCTTGCATTAGACAGAAGAAGCAAGTTCTCGGTTGTGAGTGAATGAGGTGAGAAAAGAATCCCGGAGGAGATGTTTATTGTTTGTTCTTTTATGTTTTCAATCTTTTATTGCCTTTGAAAGTTTGTCATAAGTTAATGAGCTTAAGCCTAAACCAAGGGGTTAGTAAACTCATCACATCTTCCCTCTGGTTAGGGGTAATGAGAATACTTTAAATGTGAAGTAAGCACCTCACACTTAATCACCATGATGTAGGATTAAGATCATTAACCTACTTGTATTTATTTAGATGTTGTTTTGGAGTTTTTGTTTGGTGTTAAGTAATGAGTTTAAGCCATAATCAAGGATTTAATGGACTCATTACACCATCCTAATAGAAGGATAATAGATGAGAACATTTAAGCTGAGAAAGGCTCCTCAACTTAATCCATGATTAGGGATTAACCTCATGACAAAACAAAGCCTTTATTAAATGGATTTTAGTTAATGGTAAGATTAAGAAGTGAATTTTATGATTTGTAAGACAACTTGAGGAGGACTTGTCCATTAACACTAGGGTTAGTCCTTCTTGACCAATTAAGGAAGAATTAGAACCCTAATGCAAGGCCCAAGTTACAAGCTTGATGTCTTAGTGATTATTAGATGGATTGATTAAAGGAATTAAACACATTAAGGGTTTAACACTTAGGATTATGAGATGAGGAGAGAAGACTCAAAGATGACACAAAGGCAAAACTAAATGGGGAACTAATCAAGCCCTAATTGTTATCATACTTGGAGATCCTAGGGTTTATGAGGCTTAAGAGAGAAAGAATCTTCAAAGAGCCACCAAGGAGAGAAGCAGATGAAAGGAGAAAAAAACAGAGAGAAGCAAGACAACTTGCTTCACTTAAGAAGACAAGTTGCTTGAAGGAAGAAAGAAAAAGATGAACATGAATAAGAAAACCCACTCCAATACACAAGATAAAATGCAACAATGATGCAAGAGAGATGAGAAGAGATTGTGAGAAGTGAAGGCAAATTCACTTCTCAAAACAACTTACCACCTGAAAAGTTAGCAAAAGAAATGAAATGCAATGAGAATTAGATGAAATGTCATGATATAAACCAAAGTCAGAAGCATAAACATGATGTTAATGATGCTAAGAGATGATGCAAACACATGTCAAGAGATGAGAATGATCACACAAGCATAAGGGTGCAACTGAGGCATGCCTTGAACCATGGAAGTTCATGAAAGTTTAAGAAATGGAATGGATATATAACATGGAAAATGAAAGATACAATGATCAAAAATTATTCTAATATGTCCTAAGATGTCTTATGAATCATGTGGATGCACAAAATGTCATGGCAAGTTCTTAAATGCAAGCAAATGAGAGATGGATGCAAAGGAAGGCACAAATTAGGGTTTACATACAACATGCAATGCAAAAATTCAAAACCAGAAGCAAATGACAAGATAAAAAATTGAAAATGGGATCAAAGGTACCCTAACCCTACACAAGTTCACTGCCCAAAGGAGGGGACCTAACTCTTAACCTAGTGAAAGTTGTGAATTTTCTAAGTTAACTAGGGTTTCAAAGTACCTCACAACGAAAAATGCTAAACAAATTGAAAATGGAAGACAAATTCAAACCAATTTTATCCTATAAACTACATGCTATGAAGGATGCAATGCAATAAGAACCATCATCAAACTCTCAATGGTTAGGCAGAATGGATTTTTCCAAATTTGAACAAAAATATTGCCTTTAAAAGAATTTAATTCCAATGAAAATTGTCAAAATGCATCAAGAACCAAAAAGAAATTTGTTTTGAGAGTTTGATAAAGTTTCTAAATATTTTGAAATGCAATGTGAATTTTTTGGTGATTTTTAAAAATAAACATTTAAATGATTTAAAAATGATTTTTAATGCAAAAAATAAAAATAAAAATATTTTGGGTTCTGAAAATTAATGAAATATTTGACTAAAAATTTCAGAATTTTTAAATATGTTTTACTATTTTTAATAATTCGTGTAAATAAATGCAATGAAAATGAAAATAAAATTAAATAAAATGGGAAGTATGCAAAATGGAAGGACCAGATTGAATCTGGGCTACGAGCTGTTGACTTGGCGCCACATCCAATGGCCCAAGTTCAAACCTGGCTGATTTTATTTAATAATTAATTAATCCTAGGTTAGGCTAATTAATTGCTGATTAGGGTTTAAGTGGACCATCTGGACCATCCAAGTGCGCGCGGGAATCATGATCCTAGGGCTAATATTCAAACTTGCTAATTAAACACAATTAGGGCAAATGACTTTCAGATGACCGGAACAGTGGTTCCGGTCATCTTCTCTGGCGAGCACAAACCCTAGATTCTTCTACAGGTTACCAAATACCAAATTTCTCTCACCAAAATGATCCCCACATCCTTCTAAACCTAAACCCTCATCTCAAATTCATTTAATTTCTCTCACAAGCCTGAATCGAAGCAAAATATAAAACACGGGCAAATGTTCAGAGATGTCATACATGATGGTTTCTTCACCATTTTCGAAAATAGATACATATTCATGATCAGGAGAACATATAGCATCATAAAAGAACTCAAAAATTAACTTCTGGGAAAAATGTTCTTCATGTTACCTGAGATGAAGCCTCTCTGATTTTGAGCTTTCTGAACTTTTCCTTTGTGCAAACCTGCTTCCCTGAACCTCCTGATGATGGAATGAAGTTTAGAAAGCTTTGAAAGTGGCTGGTTATGGCTGTTTTGTTCTAGTGTAGCAGAAATGAAGGTCTTTATGTATGATGTTTCAAGCTGTTTTAGGGGGTGGTTTTTGTTCTAAGGATGATTTGTGACTTGTTGGTGAAAGAAAAAGTGAAGTTTGATGGCTGTGTGAAGAGATTCAAAGAGGAGAAGTTTTTGACATATTTTGTTTAAGTTGGATTGTGTCTTGTTTCAATGCCAAATGAGTCGCTATATCACTCCCATAATGCTTGAGTAGGCTGTGGAACAGGTTAGTAGAGGCAGCTGATCACTATTCCAAGAGTATGGGAGAAATTGCAAAAAGTCAAGGTGTGGTGTACTTGAGGCATGGGCTGTGGCAGAGATGGTTTCTTGGCTTGTTCTGCATCAGCTGAGTTCAAGGATGACTCTTGGATCAGTTGTGGTGAGCTGTATGGCTTGGATCATAAGTTTGAAGTGATTTTGCATTTTGGAAACTTGTCACATTTTGTGGTTTTTGGTCATGAACATGTGATATCCCTTGCTGAATTTTTGGTGTGAGATGCCTCATGAGGTTATGGTAATGTCTTGAGACCAGCTAGAGGTCATACAAACCTTTGGGAATCATTTTGCAAGAATTCCCCCTTTTGCACTTTTATGGAAAATGGCTTATGGTTACTTGAAATTTCAAACATGAAAATGGGAAATTTCTTGGGCCAAACTGAATTTTAGGCATTGCATTGTGTTTGTATGAAGATTAGAAGTCACTTTGGAGTCACATTTTGCCTTGGCATGAGGTTTTGCATCTTTCCCTCTTTGGTGCATAAGTGAAAATTTCATGATTTTTCCCAACTTTGCAAAGCCATAACTTTTGATCCAAAATTAATTAGAAAGAGTTCTTGTACTTTTTGAAAAGGGAATGATCCAATCTACAACTTTCATGACCAAATTTTTCTCATTTGAAGCATTTTTGAATCAATTTGAGGAGGTTGAAAAACTTTCCCAAAATAGCAAGTTTTCATTACAAGTCACTTTCCCAAAAAGGCAACTTTGCAAATGGCTTGAAATTCTTCAATTTTATGAACTTCTAACATCTTCTATGATCAAATAAAGATCATACACATTCAAAATGATGGAGAACACCCTTTGGTTGGATCATTGGGGGCCTTAGATGCCCTGATTTTGCACTGACTTTCTCAAGAAGTCATCCCTTGATCAGATGCCTTCCCCATTGAATTTCTTCATGAAAATTGATATGCATGGTCCTCATATCATATAAAGACCAATAGAAACAAGAATGACCAAAAAATTTTGAGTTATGGCCTTTGAAACTAAAACCCTAATTTTAGGCCAAAAAATGTGTAGTTATGGCCTTCCATGCCTTTCTCAGTTCTTGTGATTCTTTGATTTTCTTGACTTTGTGAGGATATAATATGATGATTGAACATACATGGACCCATTTGAGATGATTGAAGACCTTTGGAGTGGCTCAAGTGGCTCAGGGATGGTTCAGATCACAAACCCTAGATGCAGATGACTTAGAAACAATGCAGTGAAGCAAAAATGCAATATGAGATGCCATGATTGAACTTATGCACATGAAGAGATCACAATCCATGGTGTGAATGGGTGAGGGAAAATTTGGGGTGTTTACAATTATGATCATGGAACACACATGGACCCTCTTGGCATGCTTCAAGACCTTTGATATGGCTCAGATCACTTCTTGGATTGCTCAGATCACAAACCCTAGATGCAGATGAAATGAAACTATGCAGATGAAACAAATATGCAATATGAGGTGGTATGCATATGCTAATGCAAAAATGAAAGATCACAAGCCATGGTGTAAGAAAAAGTGAGGGCAAATTTGGGGTGTTTACACTTCATTCTTAGGAGCAGTCATCTCAGGGTTTAAAGGAATTCCTCTTCTGATAGGGATACCCAATATCATAGAATACTCTTCCAGCAAAGGACCTATCTGAAAATCTGGGAAAGTGAAGCAACGGAGAGGAGGGTCATAAAACTGAAGACAGGTGTGAATCATGCTCCTCTGTGATGCATCCAAGTCCATGATCATGTCCAGGATCCCACCATAATGCTCTCTGAATAAGGGAACATGATCAGGGGTGATAAGAGCCTGTATCTGCCCAATGCCTGCCAAGGGATACTCAAATAAGTGGTAAGTGATGTTCCTCTTTCTAGTTGAATCCATACTGACAATGGGTGCTGATGAAGATAACTGGAGAAGATAGTTGAAGAAGATATCTGTGGAGGGTAGCTGAAGCAGATATCTGAGCAGAAGAACGGTCAAAACCAAACCAAAGAAGATGTGGATACCCTGTAAAAACAAATAGACAAGATGTTAAAATGATGCAATATGATGTATGCTGAATGATAGGGTCTATGAGTGTTCAGAAATCCGGATGAAGGTCTGAGAACCAGTAACCAGGTGGGGGACTCAAATAAAGAGTCACTTGTACAGGGTTTCATAGAATCATTCCAAAGTAGTGTAACCATAAAAAAAATTCTAGTAACAGGGTATGATGAGGCCAAGGGTTCCTGCAAACTTGTAAACAACCCCACCTACTCACGAGTATTGTTCTAGAACAAGGATCCTCAGGTTCGAATCTATCATGAGAAGTGTAAACACTTCTAACCCGAAGGTACAATGTTTACCTTAATCATAAAGAATCCTCCTCTAATTCACCTCAAATGTTGAAGGTCATCTAAAAAGGTCATCCAGACTTGGTAGGCTTCCTAAATAGCCCTAGTAATAGAGGAAATCCATAGCACAGAGTTCTCAAGAAGAAACCCATGTCTGAACCGTGTTTCATATTCCCGCACCAGAGTGAAATGGAATGGGAAAGAATATAAAGCCACTCTTATCCTATGTCTGTCACTCAGGCCTTTGTGTTGGACCTTTCTCACTGGAATACCCCTCCCACCAAGGCAAACGAACAAATCCAGCACAGATGATATGATAATAAAATGAAATGCATAAAGCGATAAACGAAAGCGATAAAGTAAATGCAGTAAATAAAGTTGTACAGAAAGCAATAAATAAAGCAAAAACAAAAGCACACATAATACATAACACCCCCGGTAAACAAAATCAAACAAGCGCTAGGAGAAACCCACAAGAGAACCAAAAGCCCTGGTTGCAAAAATCCCCAGCAGAGACGCCAAGTTGTCGCTCCCGAAAAGACTTTATGTCCTCGGTGCAGACGCGAACGGTCGGTGATGTTGGAGGTTAAGGTTGAATAGAATCGCCAGCTAGGAATTTGTATCCCGAAGGAAAGGTAATGCTGCATAAGCCTGGAAGGGTATGGATAAGACGGTTGCGAACCAAATAAACTGAGAAAGGGGGTTAGTTACGACTTGGGAAGGTATCAGCACCCAGATCGTTCGTCGTACTCCACGGGATCCACGCTCACAAGATTGTGTTTAAAATGGGTAGTATATGTGCCGACTGTGCATGAAATAGCTAGGAATGAATGTGTGTCAGTGCAAAAAGGGTGGGGTGAAATACTCAAGAATGAGGCTTAGAAAGAAAGCTAAAAGAGGGGGAAGACAAAGAGACTTTTGTTCGATAACTGTTAAGTTATGTCTACGTATCCTCTCGTGCAATGAGGAAGTCAGAACACCGTAGTTCGACTCAAAGAGACTGGAATGATTTGACTGTGAACTGCTTACTTGTTTGTGCTCAAGTGTATGTCTCGTCTGGCTCGAGTGCTAACTGTCTTGCATTAGACGAAAGAAGCGAGTTCTCGTTTTTGAATCAGTGTGATGAGAAAATAATCCTGGAGGAGACGTTTATTGTTTGTTTTTGTGTTTTCAGTTTTTTATTGATTTTGGTGTTTTGCATAGGATAATGAGCTTAAGCCTAAATCAAGGGTTGTAAACTCATTATATCCTCCTTGATTAGGGATAATGAGCCTTCTTAAGCATGAGATGAAGATCTAAACTTAATTACCATGATGATATAAGATTAAGATCATTAACCTACTTGTGATTATTAAGTTTTTTTTGGGTTTTTTGTTTTGTGTTAAATAATGAGTTTAATCTCTAATCAGGGATTAGTGAACTCATTACACCATCCTAAAAGAAGGATGATAGATGAGAACACTTAAGCTAAGGAAGACTTCTCAACTTAATCCATGGTTAGGGACTAAATTAATTATATAACAAGCCTTTATTAAGTGGATTTTAATTAAAGGATGAGATTAAGAAATGAGTTTTAAGTTTGTAAGACAACTTGAGGGGGACTTATCCATTAAACACTAGGGTTAGTCCCTCTTAACCAAAAGGAAGAGATAGAACGCTAATGTAAGGCCCAAGTTACAAGCTTATGTCTTGATCATTATTAATTATTTTGATTAAGAGGTGTAAACAAATTAAAGGTTTAGCACTAAGGATTAAATTTATACACTCCATCCTAAGATAAGGATGCAAGCATAACCCTAATTCAAAGTCCTAAAGCTTTAAGTGTTTAGCCTCTGATTATGAGATGAGAAGAGATACTCAAGGAGACTCAAAGGTAAAAAGCTAGGGGGAATATATACAACCCTAAATATTATCATGCTTTGATATCCTATGGTTTGTGAGGCTTAAGAGAATATCTTCAGGAAGCCACCATGGAAGAAGAAGCAGATGAAAAGAGAAGGAGAGAAAGAATAAGTTACTTACTTCCTGGAGAAGATAAGTAACTTAAAAGAAAGAAAGTAAGATTGAGAGGGCATAAGTGAATTATATTCACTTCAAAGACAATTAAATAATGCATATGAAGAGATGAGAAGAGGTGGGATGTGAAGGCAAATCCACATCTCAAAAAACTTACCATAAGTCCTTGAAATGTTAGTGTGAATGCATAAGGGATGAAATGAAAGGAAATAAGACAAATGAAGGTGCAATGACCAAAACCAGAAGTGAATATGCTGTGCTAATGTATTATGAGATGATGCAAAGTCATACATAATGCTTATGAATGTTCATACAAGGATGGGATGCAATGGAGGCATGTTTAGAAGTATGAAAACACATGGATGTTCATGAAATGTAATGAATGCAAAGCATAGAAAATGAATGAAGAAATGATCAAGAAATTTTCAAGCATGTCCTATGATGTCTAATATGTCATACAAGTGAATGAAATGTCATGGAAAGTTCATATGATTGAGTTATGCAAAGATAAATGCAAATGAACATGAGAAATTAGGGTTTTATGAATGTATGAGATGCATATGACCAAAACAGAAGCATACACCATGATAAAAATTTGAAATTGAACTCAAACAAACCTTAAACACATACAAGATCATACCCCAAAGGAGAAGGTTAGAAGCTAAACCTAGAGGAAGTTATGAATTTCCTAAGTTAACTAGGGTTTTTGGGTGATTCTAAAGGGAAAATGCAAATCAAATTGAAAATGCAATGCAAAAATATGAGATAAAAAACCTAGAAAATATATGCAATATGTGAAACAATGCAAAACGAATCAAGTTCAAACTCATCATGGTTAGGAAGAAATGAATTTTCAAGTTAGGGTTAAAAAAATGTGATTTTTAAGAACCCTAATTCAAAGATAATTGGGAAAATGTGACCAAACCTAAAAAGAAATTTGTATGGTGAGTTTCAAAATGTTTCTAAATATATGAGAATGCTTTGTGAATTTTTTGGTGATTTTTAGAAACCTAAATGCATTTTTAATTAATTAAAATCAATTAATTAATTAAATAAAACATTTAAATGTTTTAAAAATACTTTTTAAAAGCAAAAATAAAAAATAAAAAATGTTTCTGAGTTAAGAAAAATATTTGAAGTAAAAATGAAGAAAATTAGATTTTTAAAATGTTTTTTTTGCTATTTTAAAATAAATGTGGAAAGAAAATGCAAGAAAATGAATTAAAAATCAAATAAAATGAAAGTATTTCAATTTGATGGTCCATATTTGAACCTAGGGGGATTAGGTTGACTGCGCGCGTGAATGTAGGGCTAGGATCTAATCTGGAAAAATTAATTAATTAAACCTAATTAAACTAATTAATTATGAATTAAGGTTAATTGGAATGATCTGGTCCACTCAAACACGCGCTAACCCTAAGATCGAAAGGCTGATATTCAAACTAGCATTAAACCCTAATTAAGCCCTTAATGACTCTCAGGTGGCCGGAGAAGACCTCCAGTCATCTTCTTCGACCAGCTCCCTCACTTGAAATGCTCAAAACGCCATGAAAACTCACCAAAATCTCCAGAATGGATCATCAAACAACATAGAACAAGAATCTAACATCAAAATTCATTTATTATGCACCAAAATGGAGAATCGAAGAAAAATATGTTTAGGTCAAAAAGTTTCAGAGCAAGCATTTATCCTGGTTTCTCAACCATTTTCAAAAATAATCATATCCCCATGATCAGGGGAGTGCATAGATTCGTTTTAGTACTTAAAATGAAGATTTTGGAAAAAAAGTTTATGATGGCTACATGAGTTGAAGCTTTGTGATTCTGAGCTTTCTGACCCTCCCTTTGATGCAAAACCACTCCAATGACCCCCTTGTGCTTCTGAAAGGCTTATAACAAGTTTGTATGACCTGATTTTTGAGATTCAGTTCTGATAACTCAGAAATCGTGTTCTTGTTTGAGAAGCTTTCAGGCCATGGCAATGGGTGCTTTGTGTTCTATGATTGATTTTGAGATGAATGGTGAAAGAATCGGTGATTTTTGTTGGCTATGAAGTGAGTTTTGAAGGAATGAAGGTTTATGAAATTTTTGGTGATTCTGAGCTTGGTGAGGTTTCAGGCTCGTGTGATACATGAAATGAGGTCCATGATGTTTGTATAAGGTAATGTGATTGGTTCAGAGAGTTGGTGTGGCACAGTTTGATTGGCATGGTGTATTTTGCAAAAAGTCAAGATTTTTGTACCACAAGCATGGGCTCGGGTCAAATGAGATCTAAAGGGTGGATTGGCCTCAGCTGAGTTTGTGGAGAGCCCTTGGATCAGATTGCATGACTTGGAGCACTTGGATCAAAAGATATCATATGTTTTGCAAATTTTCCCCTTTGAAATTTCTTGAAGTGCAAGGCATGGAATCTTATGATTTTTGGCATAATTATGATCAAGGCAATTTGTGTTATGTTGTTATGATACTTAGAGATCAATTAGAGGTCATGAAAGTGTTTAGAACTTGAATTTTCAAAAATCCCTCTTTGGCATGAACTTGAAAATTATAGGATTTTTCCCAACTTTGAAAGATCATATCTTGAGTCCTAGGACGAACCAAGAGGAGTTCTTGTACTTTTTGAAAATGGGAAGATCCAATCTACAACTTTCATGTTTAAGGATTTTTTATTTGAAGCATTTTTTATCAAGAAATAGGAGGTTGAAAATCTTTCCCAAAATGGAAAGTTTCCATTACAAGTCATGTCCAAAAATGGAAATTTTGCAAATGGCTTGAAATTATTCAATCATGTGAACTTCTAACCACTTCTAAGATCAAATAAAGATCATAGAACCTCAAAATGATGAAAATGACCCTTTGGTTCCGTTGATGGGGGCCTCAGATGCCCTAATTCTGACTTTTCTTGCATAACAAGTCACCAGTTGATCAAATGACTTCCATAGTGAATTTCTTCATCAAATTTGGTACACATGCTCCTTATAACATATTAAGACCATTCGAAACAAGAATGGCCATAAAATTTGAGGTTAAGGCCTCTGAAACCAAAACCCTAATTTTAGGTTATTTGTGCAGGAAATCTTCAGTCTGCCTCTATGCCTTTGCCATGCTTTGTGATCTCTTTACTTTTATGAACTTTGGGGAGCATATCATGATCATGGAACACACATGGACCCTCTTGGTAAGCTTCAAGACCATTGAGATGGATAAGATCACTTATTGGATTCATCTGATCACAAACCCTAACTATGCAGATGAAATGAACTATGAAGTGAGATGTAATGAGATGTTTATGCAATGCAATATGAAAAGATCACAAGGCATGTGTCGCTCCCGGGATTTTCATCCTAGTAAAAACGCAAAAGTGGCGCGGAAAAGGTAGAGTCGCCAGCCAGGCATTTTTATCCGGAAAGAATGGGAAAGGTAATGCTGCACAAACCTAAGGAAGAAGTAAAGGAAAAGGTCATGCGAACCAAAGATCTGGGTTCGGGAGTCGGTTACGACTTGGGAAGGTATTGGCACCCAGATCTTCCGCCGTACCCGACGGGATCCACGCTTATCTGCTTGTTTCAAAGGGTGAGAAAAATATAACTACTGCTGAACAAATGAACTGCTAGATGGAATGGAAATGAGAAATGAGAAGGGAACTAGAAAAGAGAACAAAAAGAAAGAATGGGGAAAATATAGAGAAAATAAAGAATATGCTCGAACGGGCCCTACCCCGCTGCCTATGTACCTCATCAGGAAAATGAGGATCAGCGTCGACGTAGTTCGCCTAACTAAAGAGGGAACTATTTGTTTATGTTTTATATAGCTTGAACTGCGTGTGTCTATGCTCAGGCATTGCAGGCTCGTCTGGTACGAGTGCGTTTACCGTCTTGCAAATGAGACAAGCTGTCACAAGTTCGCATTATGAGAATGAATGAGATGAGAAAAGAAGTTCCCGCGGGAAAGCCGCTTATTGTTTGTTGTTTTCTTTTTGGAGAGTTTTATGAATTTGGCACAAGGAAGTGAACTCAAACTCTTTTCCCTGGAATGTGTACTTGTTACTACATTCCAAGATGGAATTATAGAACAAGCACACCCAACAAGGAGAATTTATCCAGGATTAGGGTCCAAGTTCACTAGCTTATTGAACTTATTAAATGATTTTGTTGCTTTTATGAAGAAGTATCTTTTAGATTTTTCTTTGTGAAACAACCCCTTGCTAGACAAGCCTACACCACTCCAAGATGGAATAAGGCTATACACAAGGGATCATTCCATATATTTATTAAGTCTTTTTGGATTTTTGTTTGAAGATGAGAGAAGAACACTCAAAAGGAAAAGGTTAAAGCTAATGGGGGACTAAGACACAACCCTAAGTTATCTTAATATGTACAAGAGTGATCCTATGGTTAATCAGGTTTTCTAACCTAAGGAGAAAATAGAACAAGTTAGAATTCAACTTACTTCCTAAGGAAGTTAAGTTGAATCTAAAGAAAGAAAGAAGGAACCTATAAACAAGGCACAAAGTGCCAAGGCAAGGCAAATAAATGCATTAGAGATAAATAATGAAGTGATTACCTCATCTTCCCCCCTACAAAACAAGAGTTAGCATGACAATTCATATTGAAAGCATAAACAAATGGCAAACTTCACACAAGAACTCACACTAGCTTAGGAAATATGTTAGTGAACTCCTATGGTCAATACCTACGCCTAAAGCATATTATAAGGTAACATACCTAAAAAGTCAGTAGCTAAACCAATTCAAAGGTTTCTAAAGGAATTAAGTGAATTAAAGTCAAACTATGTCCTAAAGCACCACTAAACTCTAAGGATGAGGTTAGAAAGATAACCTAAGTGATTACTATTGCTAAAATCCCTTAAACTCCAAGGTAAATGAAAAATTCAGAACTTAACACTATAGGGAAGTGAAGGAAATGGATGGATCAAATGGGAAAGAAAAGATCCAAATTAAGGATAATCAAGTATGAGGTTGAAAGGTGAGGAGAAACATATTGAAGCATGGTTGTGAAAGGTACAACAAAAGGACTTAGAAAAATATTTAAAAATAACCAAAGGGACTTGGCTTCCCCATACCAAAACCAAGGGCTTAACATGAATTCAAGATGGAAATTAATCTCACAAACAATGGTAAATGAAATGGCATGAAGTATACTAGGGCTAGGTATCTCAAATTAGGGTTTTTGAACATTCTTAATGGAAAATGAGAAATAAAATGTGCAAAGCTTTATACATGAGAAGTGAACATAGAGGAATGACCTAAACATGTTTATAAGACATAAAACAAGACTTGGACAAACTTATTTGATGCATTCATGAAGTTTTGAGTGGTTAAAATGAAGGATGAAGGAGAATTAAGTCAAAATGGTGACTATGGTGACTTAAGGCCCAAGTAAACCCTAAAAACAAAGGTAAAGACTCAAGGATGGCTTTTAATGTTAGAAGACATATAATATGACTCACAAGAACCAGAAACAATACCTTAGACTAATGGCATGAGTGCCTTATTCAAAAGGGACCAAAGGAAAGGAACAAAAGGATCAAAAATATGACTTGTGAACCCAACAACTTGAAAAAAATACTAAATGACCTTGAAAAATTATGAAACTTGACAACTTAATACAAAATCCAGAGAGAAGGTTATGTACAAAAAATATCATTAAAATTCATCTTTTTAGATGGTTAATGGAAGGGTAGGATTCAATTGGGACTTTTGAACATACATGTGAAAGAGAGGACTCAAAAATGGTCCAAACAGGACCTAAAAATCCAAAGAAAAATCTTTTGATGAAGATTGATGGAATAAGAAGACAACACAAGAAGAATTATGCATTTATCATACATGGTTTGAGAGAACAAAAATGTACAAGGTGACATATCAAAAATGAGAAAATAAGAAAACAATTAAAGAAGAAATTAATTATAACCTCAAAAATGAACAAAAAAATCTAAAATTATGGAAAATTAAAGAATATTGTGAGGAATGTCCATGAATTAATTGGGAATTTTTGGAGGGTTTTTGCTATTTTTAAAAATGAGAAACAAAAAATGAATAAAATGATAAAAAGAAATAATTATATATGAAGTGGACTGAGTTGGTATGGGCCTTGGGGGTGCAAATAGCATCAAAAACAACACAAATGGGCCTTACTGGAACGCGCTAGGGGTGTGGATAGTGGCTGATGACTTTTGTTTGACTTTATGGAATGTGCTAGGCACGAGAATTTTAATGTACTGGCAGAATCATGAGCGTTTAAACTTAGGGAACTGTTCCGACGGCCGGAGCTAGTCTCTGGTCGTCTTATCCGGTCATAGATCTTCTAGGGCTTTCTCAATTCACCACAAAAATGGAATCTAAAGGCATCATCTTGCTCGTCTTTTCTCACTGATCACTAATCCACTCTCACCTTTGGCTTATGGTTCATGAATCATTCAAATCGAAGATAAACATTAACCAACCTAAAACTGAATCTACGCATCTAATATGCATATCAACTAGCCAGATGTGTCACTGCTTCTAGCAAGCTTCAATTGACATGAAAACAATGAAAAGCAATCAATTCGATCCAACAAATTTCTAGAGCATACCCGAATTGCAGTGTGATCAATATGTTGTTAGAAGGCCAGAGGTGAGGTTCCAGTGATTGCTTGCTCTTGCCTTAACTCAATAGAAGTGAAATAAACACTTTACACTTGATGATTCTTAATAGATCGAAGCAAATGCAGTGATGTTCAAGATTTTGCATAATCCATTCCTTGATGATTGAAGGTGATCAAGTCATAAAAATGGAGCCACACACAATGCTGATGATGAATTGAATATGCTTGAAGCTGGAGAGATGAGGATTGAGAAGTTTCACTTCAATTTGCAGTGTGAACACAATGATGCAGTTGATGATTCCATGGAGCTTCAAGCTATGTTGATCATGGAGGTCATTCTGATGATGATGAAGATGAAATGTGGCAGATTGAGGTTTGAGATGTGAGGAGAAGGTAGCTCGAAGCAAGATGTAGAGAGATTCGATGGAGTGAATGTAGTGAACAAATGAAACCACCACCAAAATGCATTGATTATATCCATTTATAGGACCCTTAACCATGGTTACTTTCTCCTTGAGTTAACTGAGTGAGTCAGGTGAAGTGAGTGAGGCAGTTATGTCAGTTATGCCAGCTGGACCATCGAGAACCTTCTTCCATTGGATTTTATCCCATGCTGCATAACTCAAACTCTTATGGTATGCCTCGAATGCAGCTTGCCTTAGGTGTTTTAAAACTGAAATGAAATGATCCATTACACTCCTGGACATGGTACTCATGGTATGATGCATTCTGATGTAGATTGAGGAAGGCACAATGATCATTGTCTTTGATATGCAGCATACCTATGGCTTGAATTTGGAGAGGTTGCATGGCAAGTGAGGTGATCATGCACTCATATGATGATGCCTTCCTCAAATGAGCATATGGACATGAAGTTTGTGATCATAACATGTGAATTGAAGCACATAAGTTGAACTGCATTGTGATCCCTTATGCCTTGGCCTGCAAGAAACCAAATTGCATATTGTGATCTTTCAGGAGGTGCTTCTTCCTCCTCAAGGCATCAGATGATGGCAATCTTGTGTTCAATCTGAAGTGGATGTTCCATACTCCAAGTTTGTAATTCACACAATCATGGAACATGACCTCTAGAGACCTCAAATATCCCCTTAAACATCACACTCCAATGTTTCATTGTGGGCCTGCACGCCTTTCCTTGTTATGCACCATGATGCCCCAGGCCCGACCAGTTGCAACCCTCCCCTTTCAATCCATCATAACTTTCAAACTATTGATCCTATAAAAAAACCTTGAACATGAAAGTTACTGCAAACACATGGGTGAACAACTTTGTAGTTCAAAAAAATTTGATTTGAAGTATTCTTGACCAATAAAAATGGCTTCACATTTGGTCCCCCACCTGATTGATCAAATTCCTTGCAGGGCGCGCGCGCTGGCCAGCTTCCTGCCTCGCCCATGACCTAATTTTGCCTTGATTTTCCTCAACTTTACATAATCATAACTTTCTCATTTTTTATGCTATGGAAGATTTCCACCTATGGATTTGAAGCTCAATGTGCCCTCTTTAATTGGATCCAAGTATAATTTTCATATCTTTCATATTTTGGGAGAAGGCCTCATTCAAAGCAACTGCAAAAATAGCCAAAACTGGCCATTTTTGGAAACACTAATTTTCCAAAAATGGTAAGTTTTGGTTTTCTTGATTTCTCTTGATTCCTCCATCATTTCTATAAAAAATTTGAACCATAGGATCATTGTAACCCTAATTGCATGATTTTGATCTTGAAAAGTCAGGAGTTGACTTTTTCTTCAACATGGTTGACTTTTCCCCATATCCCTGATTTTCAATCATCTGACCAATTGAACCTCTTTCAAAATGAATTTGTGGATGAAATTTGAACCCTATACACTTGTTGTAATGTAGAACACAATGGAATCCAATTTTTCCCAATACTTCATGGAGAAGCCCTTCACAACTGAAACCCTAATTTGGATCATTTCCTTAGGAGATGTTGCACTGCTTGATTTCCTTGATCAAACCAAATCTTTCCATAACTCGTGGCTTCAAATGAGAACTTGTGGGATGTTGTGGACCCTTTGCACATGATTGAGGAGCTTTGTGGCCCTTTTATTGCCTTTGTATAGCCTTCAGTTGCTTCAGTTATTGACCACATACCTATGCCTCAACTATGCCACACATGCGGCAATGTTTTTTGGTTATTTTATGAACTCATGTATGCTAAATGATATGCAAAATGTTGAGGAAATGAGAGGGAAAATTTTGAGGTATTACAGCTGTCCATATTCAATTATCTGCAAGCTTGAATGACTAATTGCGAAAGCTCTTAGACGTTCAAGATATGGAGTAATTGAATACTCGAAAAACCCTGGAAATTTGAACTCGGTGGATAATAGAAATGCCATATGCTTCTTATTTGTTTTTTTTGTTTTTTTTTTGTTATTTTGACCTATGAATAGGTAGCGGGAAAAGAACCGTGTGGAATGGGATCGTTGTACGTAAACGAGAGCTCAGGCAAACAGGACCGTTGTACAAAACGATAACATGCGACATTATTGTTGTTCAAAACAAGCCACGGAAACGAAGGGCATGTTGTACAAAACAGGGCTTTGAACGAGACCATTGTACAAAATGGAACTCGGAAATGTGACTGCTGAGTGAATCAAGCCACAAAAAGAAAGGACCTGTTGTACAAAACAGGGATTTGAACGAGACCATTGTACAAAACGGAACTCGAAAATGTGATTGTTGAGCGAATCAAGCCACAAAAAGAAAGGGCATGTTGTACAAAACAGGGCTTTGAACGAGACCATTGTACAAAACTGAACTCGGAAATGTGACTATTGAGCGAATCAAGCCACAAAACGAAAGGGCCTATTGTACAAAACAGGGCTTTGAACGAGACCATTGTACAAAACAGAACTCAAAAATGTGACTGCTGAGCGAATCAAGCCACAAAAAGAAAAGGGTATGTTGTACAAAATAGGGCTTTGAAAGACAAAGATGTCTGGCAGATGGTATAAGTATTTTCTGGAGAATATCTCAAGTTGAGAAGGTGTTATAGGTTGCATGTAATATACCTCAAAACTGGCCCCTGCTGGTATGTGTGGACACCCCAAATTTGCCCTCACCCATTTCACCATGGCTTGTGATCATCTCACATGCATAACTACAATCATATCATCTCACATCTCTTTTTTTGATTCACTGCATAGATTCTAAGTCATCTGCACCTAGGGTTTGTGATCTGAGCAATCCAAGAGCTTTTTTTGAGCCACTCCAAAGGCCACCAATCATTTCAAAGTGGTCCATGTGTGTTCTTATGTCATATTCCCTCTCCTCAAAGTCAAAAATGCAGAGGAATCACAAGAACTAGGGTTTGAGTGGATGCAGAGCCAGGATGAACTGCACAGTTGACCTAAAATTAGGGTTTTGGTTTCAGAGGCCATAACTCCAAATTTTTTGGCCATTCTTGTTTCCATTGATCTCTATATGGTATAGGGAGTATGCATATCAATTTTCATGAAGAAATTCCATGGGGAAGTCATCTGATCAAAGGTTGACTTTTTAGACAAGTCAGTGTAAAATCAGGGCATCTGAGGCCCCCAATGACCCAACCAATGGGTGATCTTCATCATTTTGAGTGTATATGATCTTTATTTGATCATGGAAGAAGGTTGAAGTTCATGGAAATCAAGAATTTAGGGTTTTTGCAAATGTTGACTTTTTGGGCATAGTTGACTTTTCAAGAATGCATCATTTTAGGTCATTTTTCAAGCCTTGATTCTTGATCCAAAAAGGCTTCAAATGGAAAAACTTTGGTCATGAAAGTTGTAGATCTCATCTTTCCCTTTTCAAAAAGTACAAGAACATGATCAAATTCTTTTTGGATCAAAAGTTATGGCAATGCAAAGTTGGCTAAAATCATTGATTTTCAAGGCATGCTTCAAATGGAAATTTTGCAAAGTCATGAACCAATGCATTATGTGACCTCTAATTCATTTGAAACCATTACACAAACATTCTATGAGCCTTAAAAATCAGAATTGGACCAAGTTTCCCCATGGTTTGGTTTGTGTAACAAGACTTTCTCACATGTGAACCAAAGTTACAACAAGTTGCAAAACTCATGATCATGCTTCCTACCACTTGCAGCCTTGGATGCTGAGCTTTGCTAGCCTCTCACCTCACCTTGCTGCGCCAGCCCATGCCCATGTACTTGCCTAGATCATGAGCCACACTTCTCTTACACATTATTTGACTTTTTGCAAAAGTTAACTTACCAATCAATAAAGGGCATGTCTTGTCAACTGACCAATGAGAGAGAGTTATGTGGACAATTTGCAAGCTAGACATAACAAAAGGCAAGGCTGAAACATCCTCATTACACACATTCACACAAACACTCCCAATGGCAACTTGTTTCGAATCTGATTCCACAGCTTGCAAACACTCAAACTATCTTCACCATTCAACTCACCTTGCTCCATAGACCACCCAGCACCAAGAACACAAGCCTGAAACAGCCTGAACATCTCACTGCCATTTCTCACTTCATTTTGCAGTTTCATTCGAAACTCTCACCATAGCTCAAAAACACACAAACAAACACCACAGACCTTCTCCATTCATCCTCAGGATCACAAACAACCCCTCACCATGACCTGAAAGTGCCAGAAACTCCATTGCCATTTCTGACCAAGCTTGAGCAGGAGCTTTCGAATCTCATTATCCAGCCAACTTAAACTCCTTTTGAGCATTCAAGCATCTTCTGTGGACCAAGTGGAGTGGATTGCACAAGGAGAAGTGGCCAGAAAGTCCTCAAATTGAAAGCTCCAAATCTCAGGTAGCTCGAAAATTATTTTTCCAGAAATCATTTTTCTTGTTACAAACTTGTTCTATGTGCTTCACTGATCATCCTGGTATCATTGGTTTTGAAAATGGCTTTGATTTGAGAGTTTAATTTGTCTCTGAAACCTGCGTGCCCTAGAACTTGTTCTCTTCGATTCAGTTTGTTTAGGAAGAATAAATTTGTTTTAGGATAGGGGTTTGATTCGTGAGGATGTGAGGAACATTTCCATGGTTTTAGATTTCATTTTAGTGACCTAGGGAAGGATTTGGAAGTTTTCAGGGGAGACGGTCACCGGAGAAGACGACCGGAGCTCGTCTCCGGTGACCTGAAAGTGATTAGTCATTTAATTAGGGTTAGGGCAAGTTTTAAATGTGAGCCACTGGATCTTGTTTCCCGCGTGTGAGTGTGTGGCTGAGATCATGCCATTTTCAATTAATCAGGATTAATTAATTCTAATTAGGGTTAATAATTTAATTAGTCAGGTTTGAATTATGACCATTGGATCTGGCGCGTGGTCAATGGTTTCCTTTCCAGATTGAATCCCAACCCTACATTGTGCATACTTCAGTTTAATTTATTTTTAATTCATTTTTATTTCAATTAACTTGCATATTTATTTTAAAATAGCAAAAAATACATAAAAATTATGAAACTTTTTCTTTAAAGTTTTATTAATTTTTAAGACCCAAAAATATTTTTATTTTATTTTTTATCATTAAAAAAGTATTTTTAAATATTTAAAAGATTATTTTTAATTGATTAATGGAAATTAATTAATTAAAAATACTTTTAGGTATTTAAAAATTACAAAAAAATTCATGTAATGTTCTAAGACATTTAGAAACATTGTCCAACCTTCAAACCAAATTTATTTTTTGATCTTGATGCATTTTAAGAATTTTTCATTGAATTAAATCATGTTTTGTGCATTAATTTGATCCTAAATTCAAAAATTCATTTCTGCCTATTGGAGAAGGTTGAGACATTGATTCTTCTTGCATTGTTTTGTGTTTGGCATGTAGTTTCTAGGGTAAAATGGCCATGATTTGATCTTGCATTTTCCAATTGTTTGACATTTATTTTGTTAAGAACCCTAAAAAACCCTAATAACTTAGAAAATTCATATCTTGAGTTTGGTTGAGAGTTGAGACCTCCCCTTTGGACCTTGGTTTAGTATAGGTTTAGGGTTTCTTTGGGTGGCATTTTCCATTTTTTATCTTAGGGTTTGCTTCTGTTTTGGGTTTTTGTTTGATGTTTGATTCATGAACCCTAATTTGGGATTTCTCTTGCATCCTTCTTGCATTTCCTTGCATGACATGACTTGTCTTTGCATTTTGTGCATTCTTGTGATCCATTTGACATCTTAAGACATATAGAAAGCATGTTTGATCATTGCATTACATATTTGCCTTGTCATTTGTCTTGTATGCTTCATAACTTTCCATGTTCATGCATGCTCCTTAACTTGCATCATTTGCATTCATAATCTTGTATGAACATCCCCATGCCTTGCCTCATGTTTGCAGCATCTCATAGCATCATTATCATCATCAACATGCTTCTGGTTTGGTCTAGCATCATGTCATTTCATTTCATTTAGCATTGCATTGCATTTCTTTCTAACATTTCAGGTGGTAAGTGAACTTGAGAAGTGAATTTGCCTTCACTTCTCATAACTTTTCTTTTCATCTCTCTTGCATCCATTGCTACATTTCTATTTGTGTTTGAGATTGAGCTTGCTCATTCTTGTTCCTCCCACCTTCTTTCTTCAAGTGACTTGACTTCTTGATTGAAGCAAGTCACTTTGCTTCTCTTGATCTTATTCATCTGCTTCCTGGTGGCTCCTCTGAAGATTTGTTCTTGCAAACCTCACAAACCTTAGGATCATCCAAGCATAACAATGAATTAGGGTTTTGATTAGTCCCCTCATAGTTTTTACCTTTGTGTCTCTCTTTGAGTCTTCTCTTCTCATCTCATAATCAGAGACTAAACCCTAAAGGCTTTAAGACTTTGTGATTAGGGTTATGCCTGCATCCTTCTCTTAGGATGGAGTGTATAACTTTAATCCTAAGTCTTGAACCCTTAAGGTGTTTAAATCTCTTAATCAATTCACTTAATAATCATCAAGACATCACACTTGTAACTTGGGCCTTGCATTAGGGTTCTAATTCTTCCTTAAGTGGTTAAGAAGGACTAACCCTAGTGTTAATGGACAAGTCCCCCTCAAGTTGTCTTACAAATCATAAAAAAACACTTCATCATCATATCATTAACTAAAATCCACTTAATCAAAGGCTTGTTTTGTCATGAGTTTAATCCCTAATCATGGATTAAGTTGAGGAGTTTTCCTCAGCTTAAACATTCTCATCTATCATCCTTCTTTTAGGATGGTGTAATGAGTCTGTTTAATCCCTGATTATGGCTTAACCTCATTACTCAACACTAAACAAAAACCACAAAAACATCTAAATAATCACAAGTAGGTTAATGATCTTAATCCTACACCAAAGGTGATTAAGTGTGAGAATCTGACTTCATACTTAAGGTACTCTCATTACCCCTAATCAGAGGGAAGATGTGATGAGTTTACTAACCCATTGGTTTAGGCTTAAGCTCATTCACTTATGACACACTTTCAAAAGCAATAAAAGACTGAAAATACAAAAACAAACAATAATCGTCTCCTTCGGGATTCTTTTCTCATCATACTCACTCACAAACGAGAACTTGCTTCTTCCGTCTAATGCAAGACAGTTTGCATCTATGCCAGACAGATCATACACTTGAGCATAGGCAAGCAAGCAGTTCATCAAGTCAACTCATCTTTCAGTCTCTTTGGGTCGAACTACGGTGTTCTGACTTCCTCATTGCACGAGAGGATACGTAGGCATAACTTAACAGTTATCGAACAAAAGTCTCTGTCTATTCCCCCTCCTTCTAGCCTTATTCTTTAAGCATCATTATCATGAGCATTTCATTCTGTTCTTACACTGACACTTTCATACTTCACATCACTTATACACTTTACACTGACACCTGTACATCTTTTCCAGCTCATTTACACACAAATTGCACTGACACTACCCCTTTAAAACACAAATCTTTTAAGCGTGGATCCCGTCGAGTACGGCGGACAATCTGGGTGCTAATACCTTCCCAGGTTGTAACCAACCCCCTTTCTCAGTCTCTCTGGTTCGCAAACCGTCTTATCCATCTTTTTCTAGGTTTATGCAGCATTGCCTTTCCTCCGGGATAAAAATGCCTAGCTGGCGACTCTATTCATCTACAGTGAGTTCACGGCTGTGTGTTCTCATTGTCCTTCTCGCCGACCGTTCGCGTCTGTACCTTTATTTGACCTGGTGTCACTTATCGGGAGCGACAGCTTGGCGACTCTGCTGGGGATTTCTGTGCTGCAACCAGGGCTTCTGGTTCTTTTTGTGGGTTCCTCCTAGCGCTTGTTTGATTTGTGTTTACTGGGGTGATATGTGCTTATTTGTGTTTGTATATCTGTATTTATTTTGATTTATGTACAGTTTGCTTTACTACTTTCTTTATTGCTTTTGCATTATATCACAGTTGTCATACTGTACTGCTGGCTGGATCTGGTTTTTGCTTTGGTGGGTGGGGTTCCATTGAGAGTTAAGGTCCTATACCTGGGACCTGAGTGACACCTAGGCTAGAGTGAATCATATTCTTTCCCATTCCATTTCGGTCTGGTGCGGGAATATGAAACACGGTTCAGATATGGGTTTCTTCTTGAGAACTCTGTGTTGCAGATTTCCTGCAATGCTAGGGCTATCTGGGAAGCCTGCTAAGTCTGGATGACCTTTTAGTATTGACCTTCAGAAACTGAGGTGAATTAGAGGAGGAATTGTTATGGTTATTGTAAACACTGTACCTCCGGGTTAGAAGTGTTTACACTTCTCATAACTGATCCAAGTCTGAGGATCCTTGTTCTAGATCATCACCTGTGAGGGGGTTGGGCTGTTTACAGGTTTGCAGGTACCTTGACCTCAGAATACCCTGTTACTTTGACTTTGTTAAGAATACTCCATGTTGGATAGTTCTTGTGATTCTAAACCCTGGACATGTGGCTCTTTATTTGAGTCCCCCACCTTGGTTACTGGATTTATAAACCTCCATCTGGAATTCTTGGACACACATGGACTTATACCAGGGCATTTTGATCAGATCCAGCTCAGTCACAAACCCTTGCATATCATTTGCATACATACCCATTGCATCATATTAACATTTGCTTGTTTGTGTTTCAGGGTATCCACCTTCATCCGGTTTTGGTTTTGACCCCATCTGCATCATTGACCTATCTCCACCAGCACTTGCTTCAGCCTGTCAGCCATATACTTCAGTTACTCGCACTAGCCAGCCAGTGGCCCACTTCTCAACCTCTTCATCAACACTTATTCTACTCAGTCTCAGCATCATGGCTCCGAAGAAAAGCAACATCACCTATCATTTCTTCCAAACAGACTTATCAGACATCAGGAGGATCCAAACCCTGATCACTCCAGATCACATACCTTTGTTCAGGGAGCATTATGGGGATATACTTGACTTGGTCATGGATTTGGACCCATCTCAGAGGAGTTTGATCCACACCTGCATTCAGTTTTATGACCCCCCATTGAGATGTTTCACCTTTCTAGACTTTCAGTTGGGTCCTCTTCTGGAAGAATACTCATCATTGATTGGTCTGCCTATCAGGAGAGAAATCCCTTTCAATCCTGAGATGACTTTCCCAAGCAATGGAGAGGTGGCAAAAGCTTTGCACCTGGAGCCTGTTTTGGTTGAGCAACACATGACCTCTAAAGCTGGGATCCCTGGATTTCATCTGGACTTCCTGATTTCTCAAGCTAGTCTGAAAGCCTCCCTGGGGGAGTGGAAAGCTGTTTGTGCTCTGTTGGCCTTAAGTGTATATGGAATTGTGTTGTTTGCAGATGAGCCTCGATTCATTAGCAAGAATGCAATCCATTTGTTCATCCTGAAGAACCCAGTGCCAACCTTGTTGGGTGATCTCTATTACTCGGTACATCAGAGGAATGAGAAGCAGAGGGGAAGATTAGTGAGGATTTGTGCTCCATTATTTCATGCTTGGCTTCTTAAGCACCTACCCAGGACAGATGCATTCCTAAATCCTCATCAGCAAAGCAACTGGGCTAAGAGGCTCACTACTCTCACTTCAGCAGATATCAAATGGTGTACTCAAAGCACCAAGGGCAGAGATATCATTACAAGCTGTGGGCACTTTCCCAATGTGCCCTTAATAGGAGTTAAGGGAAGTATCAATTACAACCCTCTGCTGTTCAGAAGGCAATTAGGCTATGCACTGGTTCATACTCCTAGGGAACAAGACTTGGTTGAGACCCTCTACTGTGAGAACAAGATTAGTCTGGCAACTGTTAGACAGGCTGCCTGGGCCTGGGATCATGTTCAAACCAAGGGAATCACCATTCTGGGGAAGTGCAACAATGTGGCATCAGTCCAATATTATGAGTGGTCCCATGCTAGGGCCCATTTCTCTGGAATGCCTTTCACCATAGAAGACATGCCCGAGTCATCTTCAGCACCACCCCCTGCCACTATCAGTCTGGAGGAGTTTGAGAGCTTGAAGGAAAGAAATGAGAAGTTAACCCAGGCTTTGCAGAAGACCCTCCGGGAGAGGAGTGAAGGTGTGAGGGAGATTGAGAGATTGGAGAAATTGAGAGTGGAACACTTGACTAAAATTGAGAAGTCTGGAGATTATATCAACAAGTCTAAAGCTGGTGAACAGATTCTGAAGAATGCTTGTAAAGAAGCCCAGTTCCAGAGAGCAAGGACAGACTTGTATTTGAAAGAGAGTCAGGCCAGGTGGGTCCGGATCACTGAGGCCCGTACTCTAGAAGACAAGAGAGTTCAAGACAAGATGGAACAGATGGAAAAAGCCTTGGCGGCAGCCCAGAAGGAAATATCAGAGCTAGAAATCAGAGCTGGAGTGAAGAGGTCTAAGGACCAAAGTCAGAACAGGAAGTTGACTGCAGCTGTTGCAACAAGAAACCTTCTCATCAGAGGTCTCACGGAGCGTCCGGCTGATCCTGTGACCGAAGCACTTCTTAAGGAAGTTCGTGAGGATGAGTTTGGCCTTGGAGTTTGATCATTTGCTTGTTGTTGTTCCTATTCTATGTACTTTTACCTTTTTGTGATGTATTTTGACCCCTTTAAAGGCTTGTGTTGTAAAATGAACAAGTTGTATTATTTCATCTTATGTAATATATTTGTGTTGGTTTCTATCTGGGCTCACTTCAAAAGCAACTTCAACAGCATCATCTTCAAGGGTCTGGAAGGGTCAAAACTGAATGCCAAACCGGATACCTTGAGAGCAAATAAGCATAACTGCATTGCATGCTAACCCTTTTGTTGGTTTTGTAGGTTTTTGTTTTGTTGTTGCTAACCTCTGTTGTGATGTTCAGGAATTATTGCTCGCCGCCGGGTATTTCCTCTCAACAGGCCACACAGGTACCCAACTAGAAACAACCTTCCGGGAATCCAGATGGACCAGATGCAGCAAGACCTTACGGAGGTCAGAAACCAGATGGCCAACGAAAGGTTGGAGATGAGAACTCAGATAACACAGTTCATGGAAGTAATGAACAACTTAGCTCAAAGTCAGGAGAGGCTCAGAGCTTTGGTAGAAGGGAGGAATCAAGAGGAACCCCATGTGGGAACTGCTGGCACAAGTAACAACGAGAGGGTCCAACCTCATGTCAATCCCCCAGTTTTTGGACCCCATCTCCATCCAGAGGCCAACATCCCTGTCAATATACAAGGGACAGCCACTGCAGCCAGGGTACTTCAAGAAGACCCTCAGGAGGACCAATTTACAGTAATGGGTGCTGGAGAGGAAACTTATGATAGACGGTTGGAAGAAATAGCTGAGAAGTTGAGGTCCTTAGAATCTCAAAATTCTTTGGGTTTCGACGTTATGGACATGGGTTTGGTAGACGGGGTCAGGATCCCCCATAAGTTCAAGCCTCCTTGTTTCGAAAAGTATAATGGGACTTCATGCCCCCGGACTCATTTGCAATCATTTCTGGGAAGGCTGAAGGCCTATACAATGGATGAGAAATTGTGGATGTTCTATTTTGAAGATAGCTTGACTGGAGCTTCGAGGGAGTGGTATTCCCATCTGACAAGAGCAACAATTAGATGCTGGAAGGACCTGGCAGAGGCCTTCATCAGACAGTATCAGTATAATCTAGACATGGCACCCAACAGGACTCTCCTGATGGGAATGTCACAGTCTTCGAGGGAGAGTTTCCGAGAATATGCCCAGAGATGGAGGCAATTGGCTGCTGCCGTTCAACCACCAATGTCTGAGAGAGAAATGGCAGACATGTTTATGAACACTCTCCAGGGAACGTATATTGACAGGTTGGCGGCCTTCTCTTCCACTAGCTTCGCAGATGTTGTTATAGCTGGGGAGAGAATTGAAAGCCAGTTAAAAATGGGTAAGATCTCCGATAATGGTGCCAGCTCGTCCAGTAGTACAAGAAAGCCTTTTGCAGGCCCGAGAAGAACTGGCAAGACCAATGCCATTCACACCAACAGGGGTAGGCCCCAGTATGTTCAAAGGTCAATAGCAGCAGTCACTATCCCTGCTCCAGCACATCCTCAGCCAGTCTATCAACCTCCGCAACAAAACTTCCAACAACAACCTCCGTATCAGCAGAATCAATATCCCCCAAGAAACTACAACAACAACTACTACAACAACAACAATCAACAGAGGCCATTCCAACAAAGGCCATCCCAAGCTAACCGAGTGATCGACCCGATCCCAATGCCGTATGCTGCCTTGCTGCCACAACTTCTGAAACTCAACCTAGTTGAGCTAAGAACGTTGGCACCTCCGGATCCCAACAGTTTACCAAGGAACTATGACTCCAATGCTAGGTGTGCTTTTCACTCAAACGCACCTGGTCACAGTACAGAAAAATGCAGGGCTCTGCATATGAAGGTACAAGACTTGGTAGACTCCAAGGCTCTGAATTTTGCACCTCCGCCCAATGTCAATAAAAACCCTATGCCAAACCATGGTGGTCCCCGAATTAACGCTATTGAAGAAGACCAACCGTCTTATTTAATAACTAGTGTGGATCAGATCAGGACACCATTGGTGGAAATCAAAGCTCAACTCCGTGAAAACCAAATATTTCCAGGGTGTGAACTAGGGTGTCCCTATTGTAATATTTCATGGAATGGGTGTGAGGACCTGAGGAATGGCATTGACAGCCTTATTCAGAGTGGCTTGCTACAGATCACTACATCATTTCCGACAAACCCAACAACTTCATCAACAACGGTTCCAGAACCTCCTACAACCGCAGCAACTATTGTTCCCGACAATTCATCAGCAACACCGACAAGTACTTCATCTGTCCTCCCAAATGATCAGTTTTCAACAGTTTCTCCTGCTACAACTTCAGCTTCATTCCATTTCGAATCTCCATCAACAACAACAACAGTCCTTCCAACAATACCTCCTACAACTCCAGCAATCAATCACGAAGATGTCTCCACTGTTACCATATTCTACGATCCTGAAAATAACTCCGCCTACCATTCAGAAGGTGCTGCTCCCACCAGAGCACCAGTTACAATCTTTTATGATCCACAAACAATTACAGTCCCTTCAGCAGCAGCAATCAGTCCAGTCACTGTCACGGTGCCTGGACCAGTACCATATGAAAGCAATAGGGCCATCCCTTGGCACTATGGCTCTGACGTGTACTGCGAAGGAAAAAGAATCACTCTTGAAACATCAACACCTGCACCACAAGTAGATAATGTGGGGGGAGGCGGAGGCTTCACTCGAAGCGGACGTCTCTTCGCCTCACAAGTTCAAAGACCTACTGCCGAAGCAGAAGCTGCTGCCAAGGCAAAAGGAAAGAGCCCGGTGCAGGAAGATCCAGCTGCCAAAGAAGCCTTGAAGACACCGTTCGATCAAGAAGTTGATGAGTTTATGAGAATCATCAAAAAGAGTGATTACAAAATTGTGGATCAACTTCACCAGACGCCATCCAAAATCTCTATCCTCTCACTGCTTATGTGCTCCGAAGCCCATCGGAATGCACTACTCAAGGTCTTGCACGCAGCTTACGTGCCTGAAGAGATTACTGTCAACCAGTTGGAAACCGTGGTTGGAAATGTTACTGCTAGCAATGGGCTAGGGTTTACCAATTCTGACTTGACAGCGGATGGCCGCAACCACAACAAAGCCTTGCACATAACCATGGAATGCAAAGGAGCTGTCCTTTCTCATGTGCTGGTGGACACAGGTTCTTCCCTGAATGTCTTACCAAAGAAGGCTCTGGTGAAGTTAGAATATGATGGATTGGCATTGAGACCCAGCAACCTGGTGGTAAGAGCCTTTGATGGTTCTAAGAGATCGGTTCTGGGAGAGATTGAGCTACCTGTGACAATTGGCCCACAGACCTTTAAAACTATCTTTTATGTGATGGACATTCAGCCCACCTACAGCTGTTTGTTGGGTAGACCCTGGATTCACGCCGCCGGCGCAATAACGTCTACCCTTCACCAAAAGTTAAAATTTGAGTGGGAAGGCCAAGTTGTCACAATCTGTGGAGAAGAGGACATTTTTGTCAGCCACCTGGCAACCTATAAGTACATTGAAATGGACGGGGAGATCCATGAAACAATGAGCCAGGGGTTTGAAGCTTTGAATGTGAATGAAGCATCTGCTGTATCTGGTACTCCAATGTCATCTTACCAACAAGCCCGGAAGGTTGTTGAGGAAGGAACTGCCCTAGGCTGGGGCAAGGTTTTAGCTGTGGAGGAGAAGAAGGACAAATTTGGGTTGGGTTACAGACCAACTCAACATCAAGCAAAGGCTGCTGCAGAGCCAGGTTTTGTCAGTGGGGGGATGCTTACCCCCGATGCTATCAACTGTCTGGAAGACGAGCTGGAAGAGGAGCGCAATCTGGAGAATTGGATTCGTCCAAAGATCCCGGGGAGCAGTGTCTCGAACTGGTCTTCCCAGGAAATTATAAGAGTTACTCATGCAGAGTAATTATTATTTCCTGTATTTTTATAGCATGCATCCAAGTCTTGCATCTTGCCCAAGATGACAAGACTCATTTTGTAATCAGGGCCATCTGTACTTTTGTGCAAACAAGATTAAATTAATGAAATATCAGACATCTTTTTGCAAACGAGTCTTTTTCTTTTCTGTTCACTGTTTTTCCATTTTTCTTTTTGTACAAAAATAAATGGCGGTGTTTTCAAAATGATAACTTCATTTCACTTTTTTTCTAAAGCAAGATTAAAATCAATCACTAAAATGAACCAACTTAACCCTTGCAGAGAGTGCCTTCCTGACAGCACCGACAACAGCACGGCTATGACATCGTATGACTTTGACAATCCAATCAATCAAGCTGATGAAGGGGTTGGAGAAGAATATGAGCTTCCTGAAGAGCTAGCCAGGTTGTTAAGACAAGAGGAAAAGGTTATTACCCCTCACCAGGAGGAGGTTGAAGTGATCAATCTTGGTACGGAGGAAGACGTGAAAGAGGTTAAAATCGGGGCCTGCCTGCAAGACTCAGTGAAGAGACAGCTGATAGATCTGCTTCAAGAGTATGTTGATGTGTTTGCTTGGTCGTATCAAGACATGCCAGGGTTGGATACCGACATTGTTGTGCACAAGCTGCCTCTAAGGGAAGAATGCCCACCAGTCAAACAGAAGCTGCGCCGAACTCGCCCAGACATGGCTATGAAAATCAAGGAAGAGGTACAAAAGCAATGGGACGCCGGGTTCCTTGCTGTGACTAGCTATCCACCGTGGGTTGCTAATATAGTACCTGTGCCTAAGAAAGACGGCAAAGTAAGAATGTGTGTTGATTACCGGGATCTGAACAGAGCCAGCCCGAAAGATGACTTCCCATTACCTCACATTGATGTATTGGTGGATAACACGGCTCAGTTCTCGGTATTCTCCTTCATGGATGGATTTTCAGGATATAATCAGATCAAGATGTCACCTGAAGACATGGAGAAGACAACATTCATTACACCTTGGGGCACGTTCTGTTACAAAGTGATGCCATTCGGACTGAAGAATGCCGGTGCGACATATCAACGGGCTATGGTAACATTATTCCACGATATGATCCATAAAGAAATAGAATGTTATGTGGATGATATGATCGCCAAGTCCCTTACAGAGGAAGATCACCTGGTGAATCTGCTCAAGTTATTCAAGCGTCTGAGAAAGTACCAACTGAAGTTGAACCCCAACAAATGCACATTCGGGGTGCGATCCGGTAAGCTACTGGGTTTTATTGTAAGCGAGAAAGGGATTGAAGTTGACCCTGATAAAGTCAAAGCCATCCAAGAGATGCCTGCACCGAAAACAGAGAAAGAAGTTCGAGGGTTCTTAGGTCGATTGAACTACATCTCAAGGTTCATATCTTACCTTACCGCAACCTGTGAACCCTTGTTCAAGCTGTTAAGAAAAGAACAGACGGTCAGTTGGAATGAAGACTGCCAGAGGGCTTTTGACAAGATCAAAGAATACTTACAAGAACCTCCAATCCTCATGCCTCCAGTTGAAGGAAGACCTCTAATCATGTACTTGACAGTATTAGAAGAGTCAATGGGGTGTGTGTTGGGCCAGCATGACGAGTCTGGTCGAAAAGAGTATGCAATATACTACCTAAGCAAAAAGTTTACCGACTGTGAACAGCGTTATTCACTGCTCGAGAAAACTTGCTGTGCTTTAGCGTGGGCTGCTCGCCGACTGAGACAGTATATGTTGACCCACACTACCTTATTAATCTCAAAAATGGATCCAGTTAAGTACATTTTCGAGAAGCCAGCTCTTACCGGACGGGTTGCAAGATGGCAGATGATTCTCACAGAATACGACATACAGTACACATCTCAGAAAGCCATCAAGGGCAGTGTACTATCTGAATACCTTGCTGAGCAACCCATTGATGACTACCAACCTATGAGGTTTGACTTCCCCGATGAGGACATCATGTTCATTAAAGCAAAAGATCACGAAGAGCCTATTCACACTGAAGGGCCTGACCCGGAGGAAGAATGGACTATGATGTTTGATGGGGCTGTTAACATGAATGGTCGTGGTATTGGTGCAGTACTCATCACACCTAAAGGAGTTCACATGCCTTTCTCGGCAAAACTCACTTTCAACTGCACTAACAACGAAGCTGAATACGAAGCTTGCATTATGGGTCTTGAGGAAGCCATTGACCTCAGGATCAAAACTTTGACTGTATTCGGAGATTCAGCTTTGGTAGTCAATCAAACCAACGGGAAATGGTACACCCACCAAGATCATCTGATACCTTACAGGGATTATACAAGAAGGTTATTGACTTTCTTCACAACAGTCAAGCTTGAGTATATCCCACGGGACGAGAATCAGTTTGCAGATGCTCTCGCTACCATTTCATCCATGATCAAAGTTCAAGCCGTCAACTTTGTACCTCAGATTTCAGTGTCCAGACTCGACAGACCAGCATATGTGTTCGCAGCAGAAGTTGTCAAAGATAATAAGCCTTGGTTCCATGACATTAAAAGCTTCTTGGAGGATCAAACATACCCACCTGGGGCATCTTCCAATGATAAGAAGACTTTGAGAAGGCTTGCTGGTAGTTTCTTCCTGAACACTGATGGATCTTTATACAAAAGAAACTTTGATATGGTACTCCTCAGATGTGTTGACAAGACAGAAGCAGACTTGTTGATGCATGAAGTGCACGAAGGATCTTTTGGTACCCATGCAGGAGGGCATGCCATGGCTAAGAAATTGCTAAGATCAGGCTATTACTGGATCACAATGGATGCAGACTGTTGTGCTTACGCCAGAAAATGTCATAAGTGCCAGATCTACGTGGATAAGGTGCATGTGCCTCCTAATCCTTTGAACATCATGTCTTCACCATGGCCCTTTGCTATGTGGGGCATTGATATGATTGGCAAGATTGAGCCAACTGCTTCGAATGGTCACAGATTCATCCTGGTCGCCATTGATTATTTCACCAAGTGGGTTGAAGCAGCCTCATATGCAAATGTTACAAGACAAGTGGTAGCCCGATTTCTGAAGAGAGATATCATCTGTCGGTATGGAGTGCCCGAGCGAATCATTACTGATAATGGTTCCAATTTAAACAACAAAATGATGGCAGAGCTGTGCCGGGACTTCAAGATCCAACATCACAATTCTTCTCCTTACAGGCCAAAGATGAACGGCGCTGTTGAGGCAGCAAATAAGAATATTAAGAAGATTGTGCAGAAGATGGTAATCACATACAAAGACTGGCATGAAATGCTACCGTTTGCCTTGCATGGGTACCGCACGTCAATCAGGACATCCACTGGGGCAACACCGTATCAGCTTGTATATGGTATGGAAGCAGTCCTACCTGTTGAAGTTGAACTACCCTCGTTACGGGTATTAATGGATGTTAAACTGAGTGAAGCAGAGTGGGTTCGGTCCCGTTTCGAACAACTGAGTCTGATTGAAGAGAAAAGATTGGCTGCAATTTGTCAGGGGCAGTTATATCAGAAAAGAATGAAGAAAGCCTTTGATCAGAAAGTCAGGCATCGAGAGTACCAAGTAGGGGATCTTGTGTTGAAAAGAATCCTCCCTCCTCATACAGACCACAGGGGCAAATGGACTCCAAATTATGAAGGACCATTCGTTGTAAAGAAAGTTTTCTCTGGTGGAGCGCTGATGCTCAGCACCATGGATGGTGAAGATTTCCCGTCCCCTGTGAATTCAGATGCAGTTAAAAAATACTTCGCATAAAATGACCCGCTGGACATAAAAACAGAATGTAAGTCCAGGCAAAAATAGGGCATCCCGGCGAGTCAAAAACAGAATAAAAGACTCGGGCAAAAATAAGGGAAATAAATGAAAAAATGTACACCCGCTGAGTTGAAAAGCCGCATTGGACAGCTCAGGAAAAAATGGGTATCCCGATGGATTGAAAACCCGAAAGGGCGATCCATGCAAAATAAGGGAATAAGCGAACAACTGCATTCTGAATTCGTCTGTATCGCTTACAACTTAGAAAGCTTCGAAGGATCAAGCTTCAATCAGAATCAACTCTCTCCAGAAAGCAAGACGAGAAGAACGTCATTGTCATACGAGTCATAGCAGAAGAGGAAGCTCCTTGAAAACCTCGTCAACATCGCCAGCATTTTGTTTCTCAATTTGTAACAGTCTCTTCATTTCAGGAGATTTGTTTCTTTGACTGTATCTCGCCAATTCAGGGCATATGAATTAATAAAATCAAATTTTTCAGTCATGTTTCGTCTTGTACATTTTTATTTACAAAGAATGTCTGATGTCTCTAAAAAACTAATTGCATAAGTACAGATGTTTTTCACTAAAAAGAAAGAAAATGAAACACATGCTTGCAGGGAATATGATTACTCTCGAAAGTACTTAAACTCCTATGACGGAATCCAATAAAGGATACCTCGGGACCTTTTGTGCGTCTCCTTATCTTTGCAGGATTGCAGGTATCCAGAACGCAACCTGGGGCATGCAAGTCATGTCTCGGCAAACAGGCGAATCATTATCAACTCGGTCTATCTTCCGCGTGGCACTGGAAGGTGCCCATTTCCCCAGCGAAGTTGCCAAATCAACATGCACTCAATCTTAGCATCTGAAATGCTCTATCCCCAGCTGAGTTGCCTCTTGTTGCTCTCCCCAGCTGAGTTGCCTCTCATAATTCCCCAGCCAAGTTGCCGTGTCATCCTCAGCTGAATACAGAAGTCAGGGAACCATCTCCCCACAGAGTTCCAGCCTCTATCCAGAAGAGCCACGCATGAAGAGATCACAACAGAGTGAAGAAAGCTTCTACAAACCCCAGCTGGATCCCATATTATAAGGATATGTCAATCAGTGACATATATCCCCAAGCAAATGCATCTTATTAGATCTACCAGTGATCTCATCCCCAGCTGGGATGTTCCCTTCAAGCAGATCATCCAGAGACCTTTGCAGCAACGGGATCCGAATCCCGAATCTTCGCCTCGTTGCATAATCATGGCATTTGCATCATAATATCCCCTCAGAGCGTAGCATTCCGTCTAATACGGAGCATTACGGCAAAAATCAAACGCATAGCATAATCATAAGCCATGTTCTGAAGTGACACTTGTGAATAATAAACCCGCTCATCATCATTGTACGGAAATCCCCACCAGGGTCCCGGCAAAGGCAGTTGCCTCACAAATCGCGAACACCAGTATATATTTCCTTTTTTGACACCCGTCCGTGCCATCACTTCCCCAAACAGGTTGCCTGAATACACTTTACAGAAAAGATCACCCGCATTACAGATACCTTTGGACACCCGTCCGTGTCAAATCACCAGCGGAAAGCCAAAGACACCCTCTTTGCACTCACATATACTTATATATACATTTTCTTGACACCCGTCCGTGTCATGTCCCCAGCGCAGTCGCTTACACCTTCATCACCCATATACTTGTTATTATTATACTTTTCCCTTTTGACACTCGTCCGTGTCACTATCCCCAACAGATAAACACTTATATATATACTCACTACTCATTGGTACACTTATACAGATACTCGTCCGTATCTTGTATACATCATCACTATTCCTTCAGATTCAACACTCGTCCGTGTTCCTTGTTAACCAGTTGATACTCGTCCGTATCATCATCTCTGAACATGTGTCAGTTTGTTTCTACATGATACTCGTCCGTATCATAGTCTTAAGGATGCTCGTCCGCATCTTTAATCTATACACAATACCAAACGCTTATACTTTCTTTTCTTGGTTGTGAACGCTCGTCCGTGTTCACTATATCCCCAGTAGATCACCAACAAAGCTTTTTCTTTTATCTGACACTCGTCCTGTGTCATGATAACCCTGAGAGCAGCCGTACCCTGCTGAGTGGTCGTCCTCCACTTCTTGATGGTCGTCCTCCATCATGCTCATACGATGGTCGTCCCCATCGTTGATTTTTAGCAGCCGTCCCCTGCTAGGTGGTCGTCCTCCACCTTTTGATGATCGTCCTTCATCACTTTATCCAATGGCCGTCCCCATTGTTGATTTTCGGTTATCTGGCATTCGTCCTATGTCATGAGAAACCTCGAGAGCAGCCGTACCCTGCTGAGTGGTCGTCTTCCACTTCTTGATGGTCGTCCTCCATCATGCTCGTCCGATGGCCGTCCCCATCGTTGACCTTTTCTATCCGATGGCCGTCCCCATCGTTGATATTTTCGGCAGCCGTACCCTGCCAGGTGGTCGTCCTCCACCTTTGATGGCCGTCCCCATCGTATTCCTTTTATCCCCAACAGAGCAGCCGTCCCCTGCTAGGTGATCGTCCTTCACCTTTGATGGCCGTACCCCATCATCTGTTTATTTCATTCATTCTTTAACCCGATGGCCGTCCCCGTCGTGGTCCCTTTTCCTTTTAACCCGATGGCCGTCCCCATCGTCGGTTACTTTGCTTTATGAACTTGATGGTCGTCCCCGTCATGTTTCATTAACCCCCAGAGAATGCTACAACTTTATCTTGATGGCCTTCCCCATAATGATATTTTATTTTTCCCAGCTAGTCGGCCGTCCCCGTCTTAGCTTTACCTTTTATCCCCAGCATGTCGGCCGTCCCCGTCATTGTTTTATTTCCTACACTTTCCCAGCATGTCGGCCGTCCCCGTCATTGTTGTTTACCCAGCAGTCGTCCTCTGCTCGACGGTCGTCCTCCGTCGCCCACTTTACAATACACTTTAATTTTCTTTTACAATCTATATCCCTTTTCTTCTTCATTCTGTGAGTGCAAATTTTGGACTGTCTTTGGTATTCAACCACAAGTTATCTTGTTGGCCTGCTAAGCCGTTGCTTACATCCTGCACAGCTAACTCATGTTTGAATAGGGGCAGCTGTGGACACCCCAAATTTGCCCTCACCCATTTCACCATGGCTTGTGATCATCTCACATGCATAACTACAATCATATCATCTCACATCTCTTTTTTTGATTCACTGCATAGATTCTAAGTCATCTGCACCTAGGGTTTGTGATCTGAGCAATCCAAGAGCTTTTTTTGAGCCACTCCAAAGGCCACCAATCATTTCAAAGTGGTCCATGTGTGTTCTTATGTCATATTCCCTCTCCTCAAAGTCAAAAATGCAGAGGAATCACAAGAACTAGGGTTTGAGTGGATGCAGAGCCAGGATGAACTGCACAGTTGACCTAAAATTAGGGTTTTGGTTTCAGAGGCCATAACTCCAAATTTTTTGGCCATTCTTGTTTCCATTGATCTCTATATGGTATAGGGAGTATGCATATCAATTTTCATGAAGAAATTCCATGGGGAAGTCATCTGATCAAAGGTTGACTTTTCAGACAAGTCAGTGTAAAATCAGGGCATCTGAGGCCCCCAATGACCCAACCAATGGGTGATCTTCATCATTTTGAGTGTATATGATCTTTATTTGATCATGGAAGAAGGTTGAAGTTCATGGAAATCAAGAATTTAGGGTTTTTGCAAATGTTGACTTTTTGGGCATAGTTGACTTTTCAAGAATGCATCATTTTAGGTCATTTTTCAAGCCTTGATTCTTGATCCAAAAAGGCTTCAAATGGAAAAACTTTGGTCATGAAAGTTGTAGATCTCATCTTTCCCTTTTCAAAAAGTACAAGAACATGATCAAATTCTTTTTGGATCAAAAGTTATGGCAATGCAAAGTTGGCTAAAATCATTGATTTTCAAGGCATGCTTCAAATGGAAATTTTGCAAAGTCATGAACCAATGCATTATGTGACCTCTAATTCATTTGAAACCATTACACAAACATTCTATGAGCCTTAAAAATCAGAATTGGACCAAGTTTCCCCATGGTTTGGTTTGTGTAACAAGACTTTCTCACATGTGAACCAAAGTTACAACAAGTTGCAAAACTCATGATCATGCTTCCTACCACTTGCAGCCTTGGATGCTGAGCTTTGCTAGCCTCTCACCTCACCTTGCTACGCCAGCCCATGCCCATGTACTTGCCTAGATCATGAGCCACACTTCTCTTACACATTATTTGACTTTTTGCAAAAGTTAACTTACCAATCAATAAAGGGCATGTCTTGTCAACTGACCAATGAGAGAGAGTTATGTGGACAATTTGCAAGCTAGACATAACAAAAGGCAAGGCTGAAACATCCTCATTACACACATTCACACAAACACTCCCAATGGCAACTTGTTTCGAATCTGATTCCACAGCTTGCAAACACTCAAACTATCTTCACCATTCAACTCACCTTGCTCCATAGACCACCCAGCACCAAGAACACAAGCCTGAAACAGCCTGAACATCTCACTGCCAGTTCTCACTTCATTTTGCAGTTTCATTCGAAACTCTCACCATAGCTCAAAAACACACAAACAAACACCACAGACCTTCTCCATTCATCCTCAGGATCACAAACAACCCCTCACCATGACCTGAAAGTGCCAGAAACTCCATTGCCATTTCTGACCAAGCTTGAGCAGGAGCTTTCGAATCTCATTATCCAGCCAACTTAAACTCCTTTTGAGCATTCAAGCATCTTCTGTGGACCAAGTGGAGTGGATTGCACAAGGAGAAGTGGCCAGAAAGTCCTCAAATTGAAAGCTCCAAATCTCAGGTAGCTCGAAAATTATTTTTCCAGAAATCATTTTTCTTGTTACAAACTTGTTCTATGTGCTTCACTGATCATCCTGGTATCATTGGTTTTGAAAATGGCTTTGATTTGAGAGTTTAATTTGTCTCTGAAACCTGCGTGCCCTAGAACTTGTTCTCTTCGATTCAGTTTGTTTAGGAAGAATAAATTTGTTTTAGGATAGGGGTTTGATTCGTGAGGATGTGAGGAACATTTCCATGGTTTTAGATTTCATTTTAGTGACCTAGGGAAGGATTTGGAAGTTTTCAGGGGAGACGGTCACCGGAGAAGACGACCGGAGCTCGTCTCCGGTGACCTGAAAGTGATTAGTCATTTAATTAGGGTTAGGGCAAGTTTTAAATGTGAGCCACTGGATCTTGTTTCCCGCGTGTGAGTGTGTGGCTGAGATCATGCCATTTTCAATTAATCAGGATTAATTAATTCTAATTAGGGTTAATAATTTAATTAGTCAGGTTTGAATTATGACCATTGGATCTGGCGCGTGGTCAATGGTTTCCTTTCCAGATTGAATCCCAACCCTACATTGTGCATACTTCAGTTTAATTTATTTTTAATTCATTTTTATTTCAATTAACTTGCATATTTATTTTAAAATAGCAAAAAATACATAAAAATTATGAAACTTTTTCTTTAAAGTTTTATTAATTTTTAAGACCCAAAAATATTTTTATTTTATTTTTTATCATTAAAAAAGTATTTTTAAATATTTAAAAGATTATTTTTAATTGATTAATGGAAATTAATTAATTAAAAATACTTTTAGGTATTTAAAAATTACAAAAAAATTCATGTAATGTTCTAAGACATTTAGAAACATTGTCCAACCTTCAAACCAAATTTATATTTTGATCTTGATGCATTTTGAGAATTTTTCATTGAATTAAATCATATTTTGTGCATTAATTTGATCCTAAATTCAAAAATTCATTTCTGCCTATTGGAGAAGGTTGAGACATTGATTCTTCTTGCATTGTTTTGTGTTTGGCATGTAGTTTCTAGGGTAAAATGGCCATGATTTGATCTTGCATTTTCCAATTGTTTGACATTTATTTTGTTAAGAACCCTAAAAAACCCTAATAACTTAGAAAATTCATATCTTGAGTTTGGTTGAGAGTTGAGACCTCCCCTTTGGACCTTGGTTTAGTATAGGTTTAGGGTTTCTTTGGGTGGAATTTTCCATTTTTTATCTTAGGGTTTGCTTCTGTTTTGGGTTTTTGTTTGATGTTTGATTCATGAACCCTAATTTGGGATTTCTCTTGCATCCTTCTTGCATTTCCTTGCATGACATGACTTGTCTTTGCATTTTGTGCATTCTTGTGATCCATTTGACATCTTAAGACATATAGAAAGCATGTTTGACCATTGCATTACATATTTGCCATGTCATTTGTCTTGTATGGTTCATAACTTTCCATGTTCATGCATGCTCCTTAACTTGCATCATTTGCATTCATAATCTTGTATGAACATCCCCATGCCTTGCCTCATGTTTGCAGCATCTCATAGCATCATTATCATCATCAACATGCTTCTGGTTTGGTCTAGCATCATGTCATTTCATTTCATTTAGCATTGCATTGCATTTCTTTCTAACATTTCAGGTGGTAAGTGAACTTGAGAAATGAATTTGCCTTCACTTCTCATAACTTTTCTTTTCATCTCTCTTGCATCCATTGCTACATTTCTATTTGTGTTTGAGATTGAGCTTGCTCATTCTTGTTCCTCCCACCTTCTTTCTTCAAGTGACTTGACTTCTTGATTGAAGCAAGTCACTTTGCTTCTCTTGATCTTATTCATCTGCTTCCTGGTGGCTCCTCTGAAGATTTGTTCTTGCAAACCTCACAAACCTTAGGATCATCCAAGCATGACAATGAATTAGGGTTTTGATTAGTCCCCTCATAGTTTTTACCTTTGTGTCTCTCTTTGAGTCTTCTCTTCTCATCTCATAATCAGAGACTAAACCCTAAAGGCTTTAAGACTTTGTGATTAGGGTTATGCTTGCATCCTTCTCTTAGGATGGAGTGTATAACTTTAATCCTAAGTCTTGAACCCTTAAGGTGTTTAAATCTCTTAATCAATTCACTTAATAATCATCAAGACATCACACTTGTAACTTGGGCCTTGCATTAGGGTTCTAATTCTTCCTTAAGTGGTTAAGAAGGACTAACCCTAGTGTTAATGGACAAGTCCCCCTCAAGTTGTCTTACAAATCATAAAAAAACACTTCATCATCATATCATTAACTAAAATCCACTTAATCAAAGGCTTGTTTTGTCATGAGTTTAATCCCTAATCATGGATTAAGTTGAGGAGTTTTCCTCAGCTTAAACATTCTCATCTATCATCCTTCTTTTAGGATGGTGTAATGAGTCTGTTTAATCCCTGATTATGGCTTAACCTCATTACTCAACACTAAACAAAAACCACAAAAAAATCTAAATAATCACAAGTAGGTTAATGATCTTAATCCTACACCAAAGGTGATTAAGTGTGAGAATCTGACTTCATACTTAAGGTACTCTCATTACCCCTAATCAGAGGGAAGATGTGATGAGTTTACTAACCCATTGGTTTAGGATTAAGCTCATTCACTTATGACACACTTTCAAAAGCAATAAAAGACTGAAAATACAAAAACAAACAATAATCGTCTCCTTCGGGATTCTTTTCTCATCATACTCACTCACAAACGAGAACTTGCTTCTTCCGTCTAATGCAAGACAGTTTGCATCTGTGCCAGACAGATCATACACTTGAGCATAGGCAAGCAAGCAGTTCATCAAGTCAATTCATCTTTCAGTCTCTTTGGGTCGAACTACGGTGTTCTGACTTCCTCATTGCACGAGAGGATACGTAGGCATAACTTAACAGTTATCGAACAAAAGTCTCTGTCTATTCCCCCTCCTTCTAGCCTTATTCTTTAAGCATCATTATCATGAGCATTTCATTCTGTTCTTACACTGACACTTTCATACTTCACATCACTTATACACTTTACACTGACACCTGTACATCTTTTCCAGCTCATTTACACACAAATTGCACTGACACTACCCCTTTAAAACACAAATCTTTTAAGCGTGGATCCCGTCGAGTACGGCGGACAATCTGGGTGCTAATACCTTCCCAGGTTGTAACCAACCCCCTTTCTCAGTCTCTCTGGTTCGCAAACCGTCTTATCCATCTTTTTCTAGGTTTATGCAGCATTGCCTTTCCTCCGGGATAAAAATGCCTAGCTGGCGACTCTATTCATCTACAGTGAGTTCACGGCTGTGTGTTCTCATTGTCCCTCTCGCCGACCGTTCGCGTCTGTACCTTTATTTGACCTGGTGTCACTTATCGGGAGCGACAGTATGCATATGTTTGGATTTTATGGCGTAATGCTCCATAATGATGGAAATGCTACACTTTGGAGGATGCAAATGTAATGAGGATTGCTAAATGCAAATGCAAAGAGATCTCCTGATAAGGAGACTGCAAGTATCCCAGGTGACTTGACTGAGGAGACCTGATGATCACTGCATTGATCTGGTCCATCCAGATGAGGAAGAAACAACTCTGCGGGGAACGCTGTTAATAATACGCCGACTCTGAACTGTCGTCGTTGCCAAAAATAAATTGGACTTTAAGATTGGAGAGCCAAGACCCTGCTGGGGATGGACCCTTCTTGAACTCTGGTTGGAAGCGGAGACCTCCCGACTTGGTTGGGAACCGGAGGTATGGCTCTGCTGAGAAAGCAAACTTCTGGGAGAGGAAAGACACTCCTTATATTGCTGGGAATTTCCCCTGTATTAAAGGAAAACTTCTGCTTGGGGAGGGCAAACATATCTTGCCATTAGTACTGGAGAAGAAATTCAACTTCACTTCCATTGGGGATAACTGGAGACATCCGGGAAAACCCTGTTCTTGTTCAAGCATAAAGTAATATTCTTCCTAAAAATCTACTTTAAGCTCTATTGGCAACACCTGTACCTGTACCTGCATAAACACAATCGATAGTGCCTACAACATGGAGAGTTAGTTTGGACCTGTATGCCCCAGGCTCATATCATGAATCATTGTCTGGGCATCTCGACACCCTTTCAGATTTGTATTAAATGTTTCTGTCCTCCAGCGTAAGTTAGAAAGCATTCAAATGTTTGCAACACAATATAAATCACAATTTGCTGGACGGTTTCACAATCAATCAATGCTAGATGAAAAACAAAAACCAGAAGCGAATACTCACAAGTTGACCGAAATTGAATTTTTATTGATTTGGAAAAATGGCCATGAATAGGCATTACAAAGGAAGCAATCCCTTGGAAAAAGGAAATAGATAAAAAGGAAAACAAATTATCCTATTGGAAATGTAAGAAATGGATCTCATCAAGTTTCAACCCGGTTATGACTTGCATATCTTGGAGACTATCCGCTCGCTCTGCCCCTTGAGAAAGGTGATTGAACTGGTCTTCAACCTTTAAAATAACCTCAATTGCAGATGAGTTACGAATCCCACATATCACAGTCGTTCGTGTTAGTCCCTTTTTTGCATGGATCGCCCTTTCAAGTTTTCAATCCACTGGGATACCCTTTTTTGCCTGAGTTGTCCGATGTGGCTTTTCAACTCAGCGAGTGTACATTTTTTCAAGATTTCCCTAATTTTTGCCCAAGCCTTTTATTCTATTTTTGGCTCGCCGGGTTGCCCATTTTTGCCTAGATCTTTAATCTGTTTTTATCCAGCGGGTCCCTTTTTTTACACGAAGTATTTTCTTACTGCGTCAGCGTTGACAGGGGACTAGAAGTCTTCTCAATCCATGGTTGTCAGCATCAAGGCTCCACCTGAGAAAAACTTTTTAACCACGAACGGTCCTTCATAATTAGGTTTCAATTTTCCCCTGTGATCGTTAAGAGGAGGAAGAATCCTCTTCAGCACCAGGTCACCTGGTTTGTACCTTTGTGGTCGTACCTTGTCAAAAGGCTACTTCATCCGCCGCCGATACAACTGTCCATGGTATACAACTGCTAGACATTTTTCTTCAATGAGGCTCAATTGATTATATCTGGATCGGAGCCACTCAGCTTCATCTAGCTTAATGTCCATCATTAACCTCAACGATGGGATTTCCACTTCAATTGGTAGGACTGCCTCCATACCATACACCAGTGAGAACAGGGTTGCCCCTGTTGTGGTACGCACTGACGTTCTGTACCCATGAAACGCAAGTGGTAGCATCTCATGCCAGTCTTTGTATGTTACAACCATCTTCTCAATGATCTTCTTGATGTTCTTGTTAGCCGCCTCGACAACGCCATTAATCTTCGGGCGATATGGATAAGAGTTGCGATGCTTTATTTTGAAATCCCGACACAAGTTAGCCATCATCTTGTTGTTGAAATTAGAACCATTATCAGTAATGATTCTTTCGGGAATTCCATACCGGCAAATGATGTCTCTTTTAATGAATTGGGCTACCACTTAATTAGTAACATTGGCATAAGATGCCGCTTCGACCAACTTCGTGAAATGGTCTATAGCAACCGGGATGAAACGGTGACCATTGGAAGTTGTCAGCTCGATCTAGCCAATCATATCAATGCCCCACATGGAAAACGACCATGGTGAAGACATGACACTCAATGGATTCAGAGGCACATGGACCTTGTCGGCATAAATCTGACACTTGTGACATTTACGGGATATTTACAGCAATCAGATTCCATGGTGATCCAATAATATCCCGATCTCAACAATTTCTTGGCCATAACATATCCTTCAGCATGGGTACCAAAGGAGCCTTCATGAACCTCTTGCATCAACAGGTCTGCTTCGTGTCTATCCACGCATCTGAGTAGAACCATGTCGAAATTTCGCTTGTACAACATACCATCTTGATTCAAAAAGAAACCACCAGCCAGCCTTCTGAGGGTCTTCTTGTCATTATTGGATGCCCCAGCCGTGTATTCTTGAGTCTTCAAGAATTGCTTGATATCATGATACCAAGGTTTGTTATCTTCACCACTGTCAACTGCAAAGACATAAGCATGTCTTTCAAGATGGGAGACCATGATTCGAGGCACGAAATTCTCTTGACAAACTTTAATCATAGACGACAAAGTTGCTAGAGCATCAGCGAACTGGTTTTCGTCTCAGGGAATATAACTCAACTTGACCTTAGTGAAGAAGGTTAGCAACCTCCTGGTATAATCTCTGTAAGGGACCAAATGAGGTTGATGAACTAGCCATTTGCCATTGACTTGGTTCATTACCAGAGCGGAACCTCTGAAGATCTCGAGGTTCTTGACTAGCAAGTTGATTGCTTCTTCAACCCCCATGATGTAAGCTTCATAATATGCCTCATTGTTAGTGCATTCGAAAGTCAACCGAGCAGCTAAAGGTGTATGGACCCCTTCTGGTGAGATGATAACAACACCTACTCCGTTTCCATTCATGTTCACAGCTCCGTCAAACATCAACTTCCATTTGGACTCAAGGTCTGGCCCCTCCTCCGGAAGTGGCTCTTCACAGTCTTTCAACTTGAGGAACATGATGTCCTCATCCGGAAACTCAAATTTCATGGGTTGAAAATCATCAATTGGCTCCTGAGCTAAGTATTCTGACAGTACACTTCCTTTAATTGCTTTTTGCAAAGTGTAATGGATATCATACTCCGTTAGTATCATCTGCCACCGGGCTACCCTTCCTGTCAGAGTCGGCTTCTCGAAAATGTATTTTACAGGATCCATCTTGGAAATTAAGAGAGTGGTGTGCGTCAACATGTACTTTCTTAGTCGGCGAGCAGCCCATGCCAAATCATAGCAAGTTTTCTCGAGTAGTGAGTAACGTGTCTCACAATCGGTAAATGTTTTGCTAAGGTAATAAATTGCATGCTCTTTTCGACTAGACTCGTCTTGCTGACCCATCATACATCCCATTGATCCATCGAGCATAGTAAGATACATGATCAAGGGTCTCCCTGGCACTGGAGGCATGAGAATTGAAGGTTCTAGCAGGTATTCCTTGATTCGGTCAAAGGCTTGCTGACAGACTTCATTCCATTTAATGGCTTGATTCTTCCTCAGAAGCTTAAAAATGGGCTCACACGTGGCCGTTAGATGAGAGATAAACCGTGCAATGTAGTTTAGTCTCCCTAAGAAACCACGCACTTGATTTTCAGTCTTTGGCTCAGGAATCTCTTGGATGGCTTTTACTTTGGCTAAATTAACCTCAATTCCATTACCACTAACAATGAATCCAAGTAGCTTCCCAGAACGGACCCCAAAGGTGTACTTGTTCGGATTCAACCTCAATCTGAACTTCCAGAGTTTGTCAAACAACTTTACTAGATTGACCAAGTGTTCTTATTCTGTTTGGGATTTTTCTATCATATCATCAACATAAACCTCAATTTCATGATGAATCATGTCGTGGAATAGCGTCACCATCGCCCATTGGTAAGTGGCCCCAGCATTCTTCAGACCAAACAACATGACCTTGTAACAGAAAGTGCCCCAAGGCGTGATGAAATTTGTCTTCTTCATATCATCGGGCGACATCTTAATCTGGTTATAACCTGAAAACCCGTCCAGGAAAGAGAACACAGAATACTAAGCAGTATTATCAACAAGCACATTTATGTGAGGCAGAGGGAAATCATCTTTAGGATTGGCCCTGTTCAAATCCCTGTAGTCAACACACATCCTGACCTTACCGTCTTTTTTAGGGACTGGCACAATGTTGGCAACCCACGGAGGATAACTGGTCACGGCTAAGAAACCAGCATCAAATTGCTTTTGTACTTCCTCTTTTATTTTAATTGCCATATCAGGGCGTGTGCACCTCAACTTCTGCTTCACCGGAAGGCAGTCTTCTCTTAGAGGCAACTTGTGTACCACAATGTCATTGTCTGGCCAATTCTTCAAGTAGTTCGCAATCTTCTTCACCCTCCTTATCGGCTTGATAAATTGGATTTTCAAAGTCATACTAAGCCATAACAGGGTTTTTATTAATAAGATCCGGTGACGAGCACCTGCATGAATGGTGATTCATGCAAGGCTTTAGAAAAAGCTTGAGAAAATGAGTAACATTGCCATTTTAAAACTTTTCTTTCTTTTTGAAAAACAAAAGCAAAAAATGAAAGGCAAAGAACAACATGAATGAATGTGAAACGTCAGCTTTATTTATGATTATGAATTGTGTTAGGAACAAAAGAACCCTTACAAAAAGCTACTATGCCCCGGGCAAGACATAGTGCTTGAGTACAGGAAAGACAAAAACAAAGATTATTACTCTTCGAAGGAGGTGACCGAGATAAGCCTTTCAGATGTCCAATTTCTAAGTTGAGTCCTTGGAACAGAAGGCCTGATCCACTCATCTAAGTCACAATCACTATCAATTGCGTCATCTTGCATGGCACTGATGCTTCCATAATCCACCACTCCTGCACTCGTGAATGTAATTGAGCCTTGACGACCTCTTGCACTCGGTCCGAATGACGACTGCCCAGGATGGTAACCAATCCCAAACATATCTTTCTTTTCTGGCACTTCTACTGGACTGCCCCAGCCTTCTCGTATCCCAGATTCTACCACTTCAAGAGCTTGCTTATAAGAGGCTATGGAAACCCCCTTCTTTGGTTCTTCAGAAGAAGCTGCCAATGAAGATGCTTGTTCAGTTTCAGGGGCTCAAAAGCCTGACATGGATTTTCAACTATCTCTCCATCCATCTCCACATACTTAAATGAAGCCAGATGACTAACAAAAATGTCTTCTTCCCCACTGACATTTACAATTTGGCCTTCCCAGACGAACTTTAGCTTTTGATGAAGTGTGGATGATACTGCTCTTGCTGAATGTATCCAAGGCCTTCCTAGCAAACAACTATATGTAGATTGTATATCCATTATGTAGAATGTGGTATTGAAGATTTGTGGACCTACTATAATTGGTAAATCCACATCCCTGAACATTGTGTCGCTCCCGAGATTTTCATCCTAGTACAAACGCGAAAGTGGCGCGGAAAAGGTAGAGTCGCCAGCCATGCATTTTTATCCCGAAGGAACGGGAAAGGTAATTATGCACAAACCTGAGGAAGAAGGAAAGGATAAGGTCCTACGAACCAAAGATCTGGGTTCGGGAGTCGGTTGCGACTTGGGAAGGTATTAGCACCCCAGATCGTCCTCCGTACCTGAAGGGATCCATGCTTGTTTGTTTGTTTCTAAGGGTGAGAAATAACTGTTGCTGAATAAAATTGTTGACTGGAATGAGAATGGAAATGAGAAAAGGAACTAGAGAAAGAGAATAAAAAGAAAGAATGGGGAAAATGTAGTGAAAATAAAGATTGTGCTCGAACGGGCCCTACCCCGCTGCCTACGTACCTCATTGGGATAATGAGGATCAGAGTCGACGTAGTTCGCCTAACTAAGGCGGGAACTATTTGTTTGTGTTTTTTATAGCTGAAACTGCGTATTTCTATGCTCATGTGTTGCAGGATCGTCTAGTACGAGTGCATTTACCGTCTTGCTTTCAAGACAAGTCGTCGCAAGTTCGCGTTCAGAATGAAAGAGATGAGGAAAGAAGTTCCCGCATGAAAGTCGCTTATTGTTTGTTGTGTGCTTTTTAAGAGTTTTGTATGAATTTGGCACAAGAAAGTGAATTCAAACTCTTTTCCATGGAATGTGTACATGCTACTACATTCCAAGATGGAATAATAGAACAAGCACACCAAGCAAGGAGAATTTATCCAAGACTTGTTTCCATGAATTATGGTTTAAGTTCACTAGCTTGTTGAACTTTATTAAATGTTTTTGTGGCTTTTGTGAAGAAGTATCTTTTATGTTTTTCTTTGTGAAACAACCCCTTGATAAGACTTGTGCATCATGCTAGACAAGCTTACACCATTCCAAGATGGAATGAACGCAAGTGCTCCATGGAATAAGGCTATACACAAGGGATCCTTTCATGCATTTATTAAGTCTTTTTGGATTTGTTTGAATATGATGAGAGAAGACTCACTAGGCAAAGGTCAAAACTAATGGGGGAATAAGACACAACCTTAAGTCATTTTATTATGTAAAAAAGTGTGTTCCTATGGTTAATGAGGTATTCTAACCTAATGAGAAGAAATAACAAGTTAGAGTTCAACTTACTTCCTAAGGAGGTTAAGTTGAATCTAAAGAGAGAAAGAGGGAACATATGAACTAGGCACAAAGTGCCAAGGCAAGGAAAATAAATGCATAAGAGATAAAGAATGAAGTGATTACCTCATATTCCCCCCCCTACAAAACAAGAGTTAGCATGACAATTCATATTGAAAGCATAAACAAATGGCAAACTTCACACAAGAACTCACACTAGCTTAGGAAAGATGTTAGTGAACTCCTATGGTCAATACTTAAGACTAAAGCATCTTATAAGGTAACGTACCTAAAAAGTCAGTAGCTAAACCAATTCAAGGGTTTCTAAAGGAATTAAGTGAATTAAAGTCAAACTATGTCCTAAAGCACCAATAAACCCTAAGGATGGGGTTAGAAAGATAACCTAAGTGATTACTATTGCTAAAATCCCTTAAACTCCAAGGTAAATGAAAAAGTCAGAACTTACCACTATATGGAAGTGAAGGAAATGAATGGATCAAATGGGAAAGAAAGGATTCAAGTTTAAGATATTCAAATATGAGATTGAGAGGTGAGAAGAAACACATAGAAGCACGGTTATGAAAGGTACAACAAAAGGACTTAGAAAAATTTTCAAAAATAACCAGAGGGACTTGACTTCCCTATGCAAAACCCAAGGGCTTAACAAAAAAATGGAATGGAAATCAAACTTGGAAAATGTTCACAAATGGTGGGTTAAGAAGCACCCTAAGTCTAGGTGTTCCAATTAGGGTTTCTAAGATCCTCTAAGTGACAAGTGAAGTTCAAAAAGATGCAAAAGGTTCTACAATTGAGATGAACATGTGAGAATGACCACAAAAAAAATATAATACACAATACAAAGATAAAATGAAGTTGGCTTATGTAAAAATTGAAATAGAAATATTTAAGATGGAAGGAAGAGAGTGATTAGGTTAAAAGTGGGACAAGTGTGACTTAGGACTCAAGTAAACCCTAAAAAATAAAGGGTAAGGACCCAAGGATGAATTTCAATGTTAGAAGACCTATAATATGACTCACAAGAACCATAAACAAGACCTTATACTAATGGCATGAGTGCCTTATGCTAATGGGACCAAAGGAAGGGAATAAAAGGATAAAAAATGTGACTTGTGAACCAAGCAACTGGAAAAATACTAAATGATCATGAACAATTATGAAAATTGACAACTCAATACAAAATCCAGAGAGTAGGTTATGTGCAAAAAATCTCATTAAAATTCCTATTTTTGAATGGTTAGTGAAAGGTAGAACTCAATTAGGGTTTTTGTGAATATAAATGAAAGAAAGGACTTAAAAGACCTAAACCAAGACCTAAAAATTCAGAGAAAAATATTTTGGGGAAGTTTAATGAGCTATTAAAAGGATGAAAAACGAATGGGGTCTTTAACATTTGTGGTTTATGAGAACAAAAATATACAAAAGGAATGGTTCAAAATGGGGAAATTGTGAAACAATTAAAAGAGAAATTAATTCTGACTTCAACAATTAATAAAAATAAAATCTAAATATATGAAAAATTAAGGAAAATTCTGAAGATCCTATATGAATTTATTTGGAATTTTTCAATGCTTTTTGGTATTTTTAATAATGCAAAACGAAAATGGAATAAAAGTGAAAAAGAAAATAAAAGGAATAAAGAAACCATGGGCCTGGGGGTGCTGAAAGTAATAAAAACAACACAAATGGGCTTTACTAAATTACATTGGGGGTGTGGATAGTGGCTGAATACTTTTTGTTGACTTTGTGAAGCACGTGATACGCAGGTGGTCATTAATGCGTTGGCACTTTCTGGATTATAGGATCACACTCATCCTACGGCCACGACTTAAAATTGTATAAAAGATTAGGGCAATGTTCCGACGGCCGGAGCTAGTCTCCGGTCGTCTTCTCTGATCATAGCTCTGCTAGGGCTTTCTCAATTCATCACAAAAATGAAATCTAAAGGCATCATCTTGCTCGTCTTTTCTCACTGATCATTAATCCATCCTCACTATTGGCTTAGGGTTCGTGAATTGTTCAAATCGAAGGCAAACATTAACCAACCTAAAACTAGATCTAAACATCTAATATGTCTATCAACTAGCCAGAGATTCCATTGGTTCTATCAAGCTTCAAATGACATGAAAACAATGAAAAACAGTCAATTCGATCAAGCAAGTTTGCATATCACACCTGAAATGTAGTGTATTCTAATTGTTGATAGAAGGCCAGAGATGAGGTTCCAGTGATTGCTTGCTCTTGCTTGGATTCAATATAAGTGAAATAAATACTTTACACTTGATGATTCTTGAGAAACCGAAGCAAATGTAGTGATGTTCAAGATTTTGCAGAACCAACTCCTTGATGATTGAAGGTGATTAAGCCATGAAAATGGAGCTACACATAATGTTGATGATGAATTGAATAGGATTGAAGCTGGAGATATGAGGATTGGAAAGCTACACTTCAATTTACAGTGTGGATTCAATGATGCAGTGGATAATTTTGTGGAGCTTCAAGCTATGCTGATCATGGAGGCTATGCTGAAGAGGATGATGAGGATGAATTGTGGAAGATTGAAGTTTAAGAAGTAAAGATGAAGGTAGTTCGAAGCAAAATGCAGAGGGATTCTATGGAGTGAAAAAAAAATGAATCCCCCTCAAAATGAGGTGATGCAATTGATTTATAGGACTCTTAACCATGGTTACTTTCTCCTTGAGTTAGCTGAGTGAGCCAGGTGAAGTGAGTCAGGTAGTTATGGCAGTTATGCTAGTTGTGTGTTCTAGAAACTTCTCCCATTGGATTCTATATCATGCTGCATAACTCAAGCTCTTATGGTGTGCCTCGAATGCAGCTTGCCTTAGGTGTTTAAAACTGAACTGAAATGATCCACTACACTCCTGGGCATGGTAATCATGGTATGATGCATTCTGATATGGATTGAGGCAAGCATAATGATCATTGATCAATATTGTTTGGCTTGGCTAGAAATTGATTGGATGTGGTGAGGCCCATGTTACTTGCAATGACGATGAGTGTAATGTAGAGTTACTGGCTTGATCCAATGTAGTAGCCATATGTATCATGTTATGGAAAACTCCTCTTGCTTGAACTTTCAAATGGTGCATGATAGTTAACATGATCTTGTGGACATGAGATAAATTGGAGCAAATACACTACAGTGCATGATGAATGAAGCAAATTCCCTTGGACTAAATTGAATCAAACCTGAGATATTTTGCCTTAGGTTGCAAGAAAACCAGGTTTCATGCTTTGATCTTCCATGAGACATTTCTTCAAGCTCAAGCAATATAATGATGACATACTTGTGCTCAAATTGAAGTGAAACTCACAAGGGACAAGTTTGATATTCATTTTGGAGTAAGATCATGACTCTAGATGCTTCAAAAATGCCATTGATAGTCATGTCACAAACTGCATACTTGGCCTTCCTATCTTGCTTTGCCTTGTGCCCATGCATGACCAGTTACAACCTCCTTACTTTGGCATTCAACAACTCTAAATCCTTTGATCCAATGGAAAAACCTTGAACATGAAAGTTGTAGTAATCATGTAGGGGAACAACTTTGTAGTTCGAAAATTTTTTATTTGAAGTCTTCTTGACCAAGAAAAATAGCTTTCCATTTAGTCATCCACCTGTTTGATCAAATGCCTTGCAGGGCACGCGCGCTGGCCAGCTTCTTGCCTTGCCCATGCCCTAGTTTTGCCTTGATTTTCCTCAACTTTACATGAACATAACTTTCTCATTTTTTATGATATGGGTGAGTTCCACATATGGATTTGAAGCTCAAGATGCTCTCTTTAATTGGCACTAAGTAGAATTTTCATATCTTTCATATTTTGGGAGAAGGCCTCATTCAAAGTAGCTGCAAAAATAGCCAAAACTTGCCATTTTTGGAAACCCTAATTTTCCAAAAATGGTAAGTTTTGGCTTTCTTGATTTCTCTTGATTCCTCCATCACTTCTTGATCAAATTTGAAACATAGGACCCTTGTAACCCTAATTTCATGATTTTGATCTCAAAAAGTCGGGAGTTGACTTTTTCTTCAGCATGGATGACTTTTCCCCAAATTCAGGATTTTCAATCATCTGGCCAATTGAACCTCTTCCAAGATGAATTTGTGGATGAAATTTGAGCCCTTTAAATTTGTTGTCATATAGAACACAATAGAATCCCCTTTTGTTCAAAAATTCATGGAGAAGTTCTTCACACATGAAACCCTAATTTGGGCCATTTCCTTAGGAGATGTTGCACTGCTTGCTTCCTTGGAGCCATTCACTTCTTTTCAAGACTTGTGGCTTCAAATAAGAGCTTCTAGGATGTTTTGGACCCTTAGCATAATGTTGAGAAGCTTTGTGACCCTTTGATTGCCTTTGTATAGCCTTCAGTTGCTCCAGCCATTGACCACATGCCTATGCCTCAGCTATGTAACACATGATGCAATGTTGTTGGTTATTTGTGAACTTATGTATGCTAAATTATATGCAAAATGTTGAGGATATGAGAGGGAAAATTTTGAGATATTACAGTTGCCCCTATTCAATCATCTGCAAGCTTGAATGAGTAATGGCGAAAGCTTTTAAACGTTCAAGATATGAAGTGATTGAATACTCGAATAAAACCTGAAAATTTGCGCACTATGGGTAATAAAATATGATGGGGAGAATGCCATCTTCAAATGACAATTATCAAAAGATCCTCAGATCTAACACAAAACCATCCTCGAATGGAGACGCAATGGCATACTGGCCTCAGTCGATAACCAGAAACACAGAGACAAATTGACCTCAATCAATAAGCTCAAAATGGTCTATCATCCTCGAATGATAGCCAAAACAACAAGACCAACCTCAGAAGGACTTGAAGAAAATAATGTCGTTCTCGAATGACAACTCTTTAAAAGATCCTCGGATCTAAAACGAAACCATCCTCGAATGGAGACGCAATGGTATATCGGCCTCAATCGATAACCAGAAACACAAATACTGACCTCAGACAGACTTTGCGAAAGAGACAAACTGACCTCAATCAATAAGCTTAAAATGGTCTATCATCCTCGAGTGATAGCCACAACAACAAGACCAACCTCAGAAGGACTTGAAGAAAATAATTCCATTCTCGAATGACAATTCTCAAAAGATCCTCGGATCTAAAACGAAAGCATCCTCGGATGGAGACACAATGGTATATTGGCTTCAGTCGATAACCAGAAACAACAAAGAAAATTGGACAAGATGGAACAGGATCGTTGTACATAAAAGAGAACCCATGCAAACAGGACCGTACAAAACAAGAGCCTACGATGCAATTGTTGTACAAAACAAGACGTGGAATGGGTGACAAACATTGACTTGAAAAGACAAGGATATTTGGAAAATGATATTGGTATCCTCTTTGTGGAGTACTTCAAGTTGAGAAGATGCTCTGGGTCATACGTAATATATCTCAAAATTGGCCCATGCTAGCGTGCATATGTTTGGATTTATGGCGGAATGTTCCATGATGATGGAAATGCTACGCTTTGGAGGATGCAAATGTAATGGGTATTATGAAAATGCAAATGCAAAGGATCTCCCGAAAAGGAGACTGCAAGTATCCCAGATGGCTTGACTGGGGAGGAACTGATGATCACTGTATTGATCTGGTTAGTCCTGGTGAGGAGGAAAAAACTCTGCGGGGGATATTTTCAATGATACGTCGGCTCTGAACTGCCGCTACTACCAAAAATAAATTGGACTTTGAGATTTTAGAGCCAAGACCCTACTGGAGATGGACGCTTCTTGCACTCTGGTGGGGAAATGGAGACCTCCTGACTTGGCTGGGAACCAGAGGTATGACTCTTCTAAGGAAGCAAACTGCTGGGGAGGAAAGACAATCCTTGTACTTCTGGAAATTTCCCCTGTTTTGAAGGGAAGTCTCTGCTTGGGGAAGACACCAACCTTCTGCTGCCTTGTTGGGGGAGAGTTTAACTTCTAACTCTACTGGGGATGACTGGAGACAACTAGGAAAACACCTGTTCTTTTTCAAGTATAATGAAATGTTCCTCCTGAAAATCTGCTTTAGCTCTGCTAGCAACACCTGTACATGTACCTGCATAAACACAATTGATAGTGCTTGTAACATGGAGAGTTAGTTTGAACCTGTATTCCCCAGGCTCATAGCATGAATCATTATCTGGGCATCTTGACACCCTTTTAGAGTTGTATTAAATGTTTCTGTCCTCCTGCATGTGTTAGAAAGCATTCAAATGTTCACAACACAATATAAATCACAATTTGCTGGACGTTTTTGCGATCAATCAAAACTAGATGAAAAAACAAAAACCAGAATCAGATAGTCACAAGTTGACTGAAATTGAATTTTCATTGATTTGGAAAAATGGCCATGAATTGGCATTACAAAGGAAGCAATTCCCTGGAAAGAGGAAATAGCCGAAAAAGAAAACAATCTATCCTATTGGCAATGTGAGAAGAGGACTTCATCAAGTTTCAACCCGGTTATGGCTCGTTTATCTTCAAGACCATCCGCTTGCTCTGCCCCTTGAGAAAGGTGATTGAATTGGTCTTCAATCTTTAGAATAGCCACAATTTCAGATGAGTTACGAATTTCGCAGATCGCAGTCATTCGTCTTAGTCCCTCTTTTGCGTGGACCGCCCTTGCGGGTTTTCAACTCAGCGGGTGTACATTTTGTTTTTAAAAAAATCCCTATTTTTTGCCCGAGCCTTTTATTCTATTTCTGGCTCGCCGGGATGCCCATTTTTTGCCTGGATCTTTATTCTGTTGTTATCCAGCGGGTCCTTTTTTACACGAAGTATTTTCTTACTGCGTCTGCGTTGACAGAGGACTGGAAGTCTTCTCCATCCATGTTTGTCAGCATCAAGGCTCCACCTGAGAAAACCTTTTTAACCACGAATGGCCCTTCATAATTAGGTGTCTACTTGCCCTTGTGATCGTTAAGAGGAGGAAGAATCCTTTTCAGCACCAGGTCCCCTGGTATGTACCTTTGTGGTCGTACCTTCTTGTCAAAAGCCTGCTTCATCCGCCGTTGATACAACTGGCCATGGCATACATCTATTAGGCATTTTTCTTCAATGAGGCTCAGTTGATTATATCTGGATCGGAAACACTCAGCTTCATCTAGCTTAATGTCCATCATTAACCTTAACGAGGGGATTTCCACTTCAATTGGTAGGACTGCCTCCATACCATACACTAGTGAGAACGAGGTTGCCCCTGTTGAGGTACGCACTGACGTTCTGTACCCATGAAATGCAAATGATATCATCTCATGCCAGTCTTTGTATGTTACAACCATCTTTTACACGATCTTCTTGATGTTCTTGTTGGCCACCTCGACAGCGCCATTCATCTTCGGGTGATATAGAGAAGAGTTGTGATGTTCTATTTTGAAATCCCGACACAAGTCATCCATCATCTTGTTATTGAGATTAGAACCATTATCAGTAACGATTCTTTCGGGAATTCCGTACCGGCAAACAATGTCTCTTTTAATAAACCGGGCTACCACTTGTTTAGTAACATTGGCATAAGATGCCGCTTCGACCCAATTCGTGAAATAGTCTATAGCAACCAGGATGAAGCGGTGACCATTGGAAGCTGTCAGTTCGATCTTGCCAATCATATCAATGCCCCACATGGCGAACGGCCATGGTGAAGACATGACACTCAAAGGATTCGGAGACACATGGACCTTATCAGCATAAATCTGACACTTGTGACATTTACGGGAGTATTTACAGCAATCAGATTCCGTAGTGATCCAATAATATCCCGATCTCAACAATTTATTGGCCATAGCATGTCCTCCAGCATGGGTACCAAAGGATCCTTCATGAACCTCTTACATTAACAGGTCCGCTTCGTGTCTATCCATGCATCTGAGTAGAACCATGTCGAAGTTTCGCTTGTATAGCACACCATCTTGATTCAAGAAGAAACCACCTGCTAGTCTTCTGAGGGTCTTCTGAGGAATATAATTCAACTTGACCTTAGTGAAGAAAGTTAGCAGCCTCCTGGTATAATCCCTGTAAGGAACAAAGTGAGGCTGATGAACTAACCATTTGCCATTGACTTGGTTCACCACCAGGGCAGAATCTCCGAAGATCTCGAGGTTCTTGACGCGTAAGTTGATTGCCTCTTCAACCCGCATGATGCAAGCTTCATACTCTTCCTCATTGTTAGTGCATTCGAAAGTCAACCGAGCAGCTAAAGGTGTATGGACCCCTTCTGGTGAGAAGATAATAGCACCTACTCCGATTCCGTTCATGATCAAAGCTCCTTCAAGCATCAACTTCCATCTGGATTCAGGGTCTGGCCCCTCCTCCAGAAGTGGTTCTTCACAGTCTTTCAACTTGAGGAACATGATGTCTTCATCCGGAAACTCGAATTTCATGGGTTGATAATCAACAATTGGCTACTGAGCCAAATATTCCGACAATACACTTCCTTTTATTTCCTTTTGCGAAGTGTAAGGTATATCTGTCATACCCTAATTTTTTACCCTAAGATCTTTCGCATCTCATCTGCATCTTGCATACAAACAAGATCACGTATTGGTTCATGTATCTTTCTCAGGTGCAGGTCTATGCCTCGCAGAGGATCACCGTTGTCTTTAATTGTTTTATTGTGTTTACTAACCATTAATCAAAATCCAAAAATATTTTGTTTCCTTTTGATAACTTTTTAATAGGAAGAGGAACCATATAAAAATGCCAAAAAATAGCAGTCCTGCAACTCGAGTAAATTTCACAAAAAGTCGAAGACGATCCGCAAAAAATTCAAAATTATCAGATCAAGGATTTCCCAAGTTAATTGATTCATTCAAAGGATCTCCAAGGTTCTCGTGTTTATTTCTTCGACGTACACAAGAATTGGGCCGAAACAACCAAGCAGCTATTTTTGAACAAAAATTCAAAATTCAGCTTGGTTAACCGGTTAACCAAATGGTTAACTGGTTAACCAGTGCGAAATTTGAATTTTTTATTCAAATTCAGCACCCTTAGATCATTGATTTAATTGGAATATTCTAGATCCATTGGTTTCTGATTTCCCTACATCATTTTGATCATTTCCTCCCAAAAACCCTCATTAATCACCACTCTTTTCCATTTCCCACCAAAATTCCAATTACCAAGCCTAAATTAAAATTACCAAAGCAAGCTCCATTCCACCAAATTTCCATACCTAAGGCCTTTAAATAGGACCTCAATTTCATTCATCCCACAAGCTTTTGATAGCCAAAAAATCTCTTGCAAATTACTCCCCCAATACCAAAATTCTCCAAAGCTCATCTTTCTTTCTTTTGAAGTTATCAAGAATTCATATTTAATTCTTAATTAACTTGAGCTAAACCTTCATTCTTTCATTCTCTTGCTCATCAATTTCAGTAGATGTAAGCTTGTGTTGGTTCAATTTGAGGAAAAGCTTTTGGTAATTCATCTTCCTCCATAAACCCATATTCACCATCAACATTCAAGATGTAGATCTTTGGTGCTTTTGTTTCTAGATCCTTTAGATCTCTATTTGTTGTTTGATTGCAGGGATTCCACTGTATTCAGATCATGATCATCCAATGTTTGAGAAAAGGTTTCAAAATGGATCATGCTGAATTTTCTGCATTTTTCAGCTTCTGGTGCAGCGTTAACCGGTTAACCATTTGGTTAACCGGTTAACCAGTATAAAACAGCGCAAATTATTCAGAATCTGCTTGCGTTAACCGGTTAACCAATTGGTTAACCGGTTAACATAAGTCAGAATGGTGTTTTTGACTTGTTTTAAGCCCCTTTTTGGTTCCTCTTTCTTCTTCTTCCTCCTCCTTTTTATTTTTACCTTGGGAAGCACTTTTGGGAGTGATTTCTCTTTAATTTCAATGGACTTTGGGTTTAGATTAGAGTAGTTAATGTTCATTAATTCAAAACTACCTTTAAGTGGATTGTTCAATTCATTTAAGGTACTTTGCATTAGTGATACATTTTCATGCTTGAATCCACCAAGATGAGTGATTGAACTTAAGGATGGAAGAATACCATAAGTACGACTCAATTTGGTATTCATCTTTAGTTTTGTGCGGTATCGCGTTCGGATAATGATTTATATATCGTTTATCTCGCATGCATTAGCACTAATATTATGCACCTTAATTGGTGGTGGCCGGCCTCATTTGTAGGGTAATTACTTCGTAAATTACTCGGCGATTGCTTAACATAGACCTAAATTTGTCCCGACTCGGAATAAGATCCATTTGGATCCGGTTGCCTCGATTTTGGTGCTCTTTTTGTGGTTGTGCTTGATTAAGTTCATCATACCACTTATATGTAAATATTATAATAATGTGAATATAATCCATTTAAATTCAATCTCTCGCACCTTATCCTCTTTATTTCAATTTCTCGCTCCTTATCTCTCTTATTATACTATTATTATATTATATCATATATCATATTGTTTATGTTTATATTGTTGCTTGTGATTTTTCTTTTGTCCATTTGGACACCAAGACATTAATAAAGGATTAAACATTAAAAAAGATTGGTGACTTTAATTTCGGACTATGGTTACTATCCTTAGCATTGGACTTGGAGTTGGACTTAGATTTTAGGATCTCTCCCTTTGCTCAAGTTGTGATCGATTGAAGACCTTAGCCTCAAATTAAGTTCATTTGTCTTTGAAGATGGAATTCCGGTTACATTGAAGAAATGTTCATAATATGGTTTGATCGCTCTTCTCTTAACTTTTAATTCAAGTATTAGGATAGTCCCTTCATCTCCTCCCACTTCTTAAATTTTCAAATCTTCTCCCTATTTTCGAAAACCTTCTTTGTTTCAAACTTCAAACATTTTCGCAATCAAACCATGACTTAGGTCATGCGGTTTTACCTTTTCGCTTCATTTTCTTAATAAATGCTAAACCACATAAGCATATCGGAACTTTCTTCTCAAAAACTTTAAAACATTCAAAACTCATTCAATTGTTTTTGTGCCCTCATGCACGTTTTCTTTTAACCATTTATTTTATGTTTAGATATGATTCATTCTTTCTAGCGGAATTATTCGCTAAGGAATGACAACTTATCTTTACATTTTAAAATCAATTCAACTCATTGTTTCTTTTCAAATTTTGTACCACGAACTACGGGGTTTTGATCTCGCATTGCACTTTGTGGGTACGTAGGCATGAGGCGTTAAAACCTCTTCAAACACAAAAATCTTAAAAAACTTTCTTCTTCTCATCTCTTCAATCCTTTTTCAAGCAAACCATTTCAAACCAAAAAAAGCAGTAAATATTTCAAAGGGTTCCCGTGGAGTACCACGGACATTTTGGGTGCGTAAAGCCTTCCCAATTTGTAACGTATCCCCTTACCTATTCTCTATTTGATTCTTTTAGCATTTGCTTTTAGATTCATTAGGTTTTATTCGTTCTTTTTCCCTTTTCCATTTGGAATAAAATAAAAGTGCGGTGGCGACTCTGTTTACCTTGAGTTAAGTTAATCAATAGCTTACACTCATGATTTTACCACTACAGAAAAGTGGCGACTCTGCTAGGGAGTCAAACTCTAAGTGGATTCGGCCTACTTTGATTTTATTTATTGCTTTAGTTTGATTTGTTTGTTACTTGGTTGTTCTGTTTTGGTTTTGGTGATCCTCTGTGAGATAGATTCTAACCCGGATCTGAGTGGAACTTATGATAGGACGGCGATATTCGAAGCGATATGCGATGGAGTAGTCCAAAGCGATATCAATTTGATACTCTCCACTCGGTTAAGCTCTCTTGGACTATCAATGTCATGACGAGTAATCGTACGTGGCATTATTTTCCGACCGTGAGCTGATCATACTGAGGACCGTAGAACCCTTAACCAATCTAAGCCAATTTAGGGACGTAGTGCGGAAACTATCTGGGTGTAAACCTAAGGTAGTTGTCACGCGATACTACACTCAGACGAGGTCTATTTTAAGAATGTTATCGGTTGGGGAGTAATCCAACGTACCGATAAAATTCTAAAGATGGTTGTTAACTCTGGGAACCTCTGTTAGCACCCTTTTGGTTTTTTGCAGGTACATTGAAGACAAACCTTAGTACATGCCTGTGTGGGTTGGTTCTTATCCCTTGACTCCACGCTCGTGATTCGAACCTTTGAACCTGTATGCTTTGCGTGATCTTGTTTGTGGTTGTTGCATCTACATATTCATCATGATCATTATCACAACCATTTTTCAAGGAAAATAATTCCGATTATTGCAAATGTTTGAAAAAAGTAAATATTCCTTTTTGTCAAGATTTTTCATGACCGTATTCTCGATGTTGACCATGTTCGCAATAATCGAGTTGTTTTTCTGAAAATGGAAGTGAACATTGCATATCATTGCATCCTCGCATATTCTTGCGTTCATCCGAGTTGTGTGGGAACTCATCCCGGTTGTTTCTTTCCTCAGTTGTCTGTTGATCCGTCAAGCTGACTCCTCACCACAGATACGGTACTAGAGCTGCTAACAGATTGAGAGCTATCAGATTGAGAATGGAACACCAAGAACAACATAACATGGAAGTTCGGATGGATATTGATAAGTTGAAGGCTGGTATGACCAGGTTCACTAAAATGATGCAAGTTTTGATTGCTCGAGGTGAACCACCTCAAAGGACCGTTATCTCTGAAGTTTTTACTGCTGTTGTTGATCCTCCTATTGTTCAGCAACCAGTTTCTACTTGGCCAGAATATGAGTTACCTCCGGATTATGTTCCAGTTTCTACTACTGCTCAAATAGGTGGTCCATCTGTTGTGCCAGTCTCTTCAGCTCCGACTTTTGTCGAACCTCAACCTGTTGTGCACACTACTGCTCAGACTACTTATCAGAATTCTCCTTTCTTGTTCCAAGCTGCTGGTCCACAAGCTGAAAGTCAGGGTGAACCTGGATATATGGATGAAGTTAGAGAGCAATGTTTGACTCTTGAGAAGAGGGTAAGAGGTCTAGAAGGAAAAGATGTCTTTGGTTCTGCTGCAATTGACATGTGTTTGGTTTCCGATTTAGTTCTTTCTGATAAGTTCAAGGTTCCTGTATTCGAGAAATACAATGGTCATACTTGTCCAAAGATTCATCTGCTGATGTATTGTCGCAAAATGGTTGCGCATGGCAAGGATGACAAATTGCTTATTCACTGTTTTCAAGATAGTCTGAGTGGTGCTTCTATGAAATGGTATGTGGGACTTGAGAAGAGTCACATCCGAAGCTGGAAAGATTTATCTGATGCTTTTGTAAGGCAGTATAAGTACAATCTGGACATGGCGCCTGATCATCGTCAACTTCAAAACATGTCACAGAAAGAAAAAGAATCGTTCAAAGAGTATGCTCAGCGTTGGAGAGAGCTAGCTGCTCAAGTGGAACCACCTTTGCCCGAGAAGGAATTAACTGGTTTGTTCATGGACACTCTTCAACCATTCTTTTGGGAGAAAATGGTAGGAAGTGTTTCATCTGGTTTTTCTGATCTAGTCACTATTGGAGAAATACTAGAGGAAGGTATCAAGAAAGGTAAGATTACCAATTCTGAAGCTCCTAATGCTGCAAGAAAGTCTTTTGGGAACTTTCACAAGAGAAAAGATGGTGATGCTTATGTTGTTTCAACTGAGATGAAGCCTTATCACCCGCAACAACGATATGTTCAACCATATGTAGCTGCAATTGCTCCTGTTGTTAAAACTCCACATGCTCAAACTTAAGCTCAAGTTCAAGCTCAACCAGCTCAAGCTCAAGTTTAGATTCGAGCTCAAGCTCAGGCTCCTCATCCTGCTGCTGGACAAAATCAGTATCGCAATAGGCCAAACTTTGATCCTATCCCGATGCCTTACACTAAGTTGTTTCCTTCCTTGATTAAGAATGGTTTAATTACTACTAGGCCTCTGCCTCCTGTTCCAAATCCTCTTCCGGTTGGTTATAGATCAGATCTTCGTTGTGAGTTTCATCAAGGTGGAACTGGTCATGACCTGGAACATTGCTTTGCACTGAAGGCTAAAGTGAAAGAACTTATCAGGAACAACATCCTTTACTTTAATGACACTAATCCCAATGTTATCAACAATCCTTTGCCAAAGCTTGGGAAGTGAATCTTCTAGAGGAATTCAACAGTTAATTTTTTCTTCAAGGCCAGAATATCAGACGGGACAGCTCATCCTTGTTGTTGATGGATCACTAAGCCATTGTTTCTTTTTGTTTGCAATTTTCTTCAATTGTATTGAGTTGTTTGCTTTTAAACTTTGTTTGTACTCTCATGTTGATTTTAATGAAATGAGCATTGCTTTGTTTTGATTCAATTTCATTTATTATTTGCATCTTTATGCTTTACATTTCAATTTCATTTTCTTTTCTCAAGCTTTTACCATGATTGGAGGGAGGATGATGAAAACGAGATACCCATAATTGTTGTTAGTATGCTTTCAATTTAGACTTGGCTGATGATATACAGGCATTGTTTCAAATCCCAAACACTGGAGAAATAAGGAAGTTAATCCCTTGTCAACCCCTTTGAGCCTTGAAGTTGGAGTTTCTTTCTATTCGAAAAAACCCTCAATTTTAACCTGGGGATGGGTAGTTCTCAATTAATTCGAATGTGCATTCAAGTACAAGAGAATCATTCAAGACACCTTTCAAATAAAGGTTGCAATCTCAAGTTTTCCTTCATACACACATCAAGAAGTGTTGAAGATGTTTCTCAATTCAAAAGCCAATGATGGTTCGTTGTAATCATTAAGCCATGCAGTCATTATCTTTCAAAAAAAATAATAAAAAAAATAAAAATAAAAATAAAATTATTGAAAAAAAATCAAAGCCCGCTAAGTCAAAACCTATGAAGGAGACTTAGGCAAAAACCGGGGGATCCCGCTGGCTGTAAGTTGAAATGACACAGTTTAGGCAAGAGTTAGGGATAATAAAAAGAAATACTTGTCAAAAGGTCATCAAAATCCTCAGCAAAAATAAGTCGAGTTGACTAAAGTCCTCACCAGAAATAATAAAAAGGAAGAAATGACTGCTATCTCAAAATCCTTTGGCTTATGAACCATCTTCATCTGTGCAATCCCAAATTGTTTGGAACTTGAATGCATAAGTTAAATTATTTGAATGTAGGACTGGAGTTCATCACGAAGTTGGGTTGGGTACAAATAAACTTTGAGCCTATATCCTTTGTTTCATAAACCGTGAACCAGACCACGTTACAACCTTCAAAAGTCCTAATTGAATCCAGATTTCTTTTGAAAAGCATACTATAACGAGGTTGCGTAAACTGACTCCCAAGTTTGTTACCAATCATTTGTTTGCTTACCTTCTCTTTATCTTTAATTGTGTCTCAACCACCATGTTTTGACATTGTCTTCATTTACTTTACATCAATAAATTTCATTCCAAAAATGATTCTTGATTTCAAACTTTGCATTGAATTTTGCATTAAAATTACCAGGTCTGTACAAACACTTTTTATTTGCAAATAAACTTTCATCATCAAGTAATTTTCAAACAGTTGAGAAACTTGGTCAGTGATCTTATTAGGGGCAAGTTCTTCTCAGGTCCTGTGGTTCAAGTGTTGTTGCTCAATGCAAGTTATTCTCAAATTTGGTTGGTCAGAAGATTCTCTGTAAGTGTCATACTGGATTTATTCTCTCAAAATTCATCTCAAGGGCTGAAGCCATGATCAGTTTATTCTTCTCGACAGTCATTTCAAGATGTGATTATTTTCTCCAGCAGTAATCAAGGACTGAATCCATTATCAGTTTACCTTCACTAGTCATTGAACTTGGGGCAATTTTTCTTCAAGAATCCCCAAGCAGTTTTTCTTGACTTCTCTCAAAAGATTTTCAACTTGATACAGTTTACTGGTGTGACAGAGATTTGTTCAGCAATAACATTTCTAATATTCGAGCAGAATGGCAGTGATCTCTGTGTTGAGGAATCGGTCTCCCATTCTTTCACTCCTCTAAAAGTCTAAACTGGTTGTCAGCATTTTCTCTCATTTTTTCTCTTGGTTGTGTTAGTCCCCAGTTTTGGTTTACGTTTGCATATTCGGGTGTGTTATTCCCCATCCTTGTTTACGTTTGCATATTCAGGTGTGTTATTCCCCATCCTTGTTTACGTTTGCATATTCGGGTGTGTTATTCCCCATTCTTGTTTACGTTTGCATATTTGGGTGTGTTATTCCCCATTCTTGTTTACGTTTGCATATTTAAGTGTTTTAGTCCTCATTATGCGTGTTCTTGGGTGGTTTAGTCCCCATTTTCGTAAATGTTTACATACTGAGTGTTTTCGTCCTCATATGCATTTCTCGAGGTCTTGACTTCTTACCTTGTGATCAAAGTCCAACTTACTTGGCATTTGTCTGTCTCTTCAGAACTTTTTCTTCACCTACTTGTTGTTTCTTCTCAGATATTATACCCTTTTATCCGATTTCCATTCTCGGATGTCCATAGTGAAGTCATCATTGATTTGATGTACTGTCCCGGACTTTTCCCATCTTATTCAGTTCTGTTCCTGAATGTTGTGATTCACATTTTATCTGATTGATATTCTCGGATGTTGTGGTCACTTTCCTTCCGATTGCTTTTCTCGGATGTCCATAGTGAAGTCATCATTGATTTGATGTACTGTCCCAGACTTTTTACCATCTCATTCAGTTCTGTTCCTGAATGTTGTGATTCACATTTTATCTGATTGCTATTCTCAGATGTTGTGGTCACTTTCCTTCCGATTGCTATTCTCGGATGTCCATAGTGAAGTCATCATTGATTTGATGTACTGTCCCAACTTTTTACCATCTCATTCAGTTCTGTTCCTGAATGTTGTGATTCACATTTTATCCGATTTCTATTCTTGGATGTTGTGATCACTTTACTTCCCATTGCCATTCTCGGATTTCCATGTTGGAGTTATCATTAAGTTGATGTACTTTCCCGAATTTTTCCCATTTCATTCAGTTCTGTTCCTGAATGTTGTGATTCACATTTTATCCGATTGCTATTCTTGGATGTTGTGATCACTTTACTTCCGATTGCCATTCTCGGATTTCCATGTTGGAGTTATCATTAAGTTGATGTACTTTCCCGAATTTTTCCCATTTCATTCAGTTCTGTTCCTGAATGTTGTGATTCACATTTTATCTGATTGTTATTCTTGGATGTTGTGATCACTTTACTTCCGATTGCAATTCTCGGATTTCCATGTTGGAGTTATCATTAAGTTGATGTACTTTCCCGAATTTTTCCCATTTCATTCAGTTTTGTTCCTGGATGTTGTGATTCACTTTTTATCTGATTGCTATTCTCAGATGATGTGATTACCCTTTTCTGATTGCCATTCTCGGATATCCCTAGTAAAGTCAGTAATGTCATCCCTGGATGTTTCTGACGTGTTGTTTCGGGACTTTTCTCACTTCATTCAGTGCCATTCCTGGATGTTGTGATCCTTTTTGTCCAATTGCCATTCTTGGACATTTTCGCCTCAGTTGAGCCATGTGTTAGTCTCTAGCATGCTGCTTTTCCCTGTCGGAGTTTCATGCTCCTTATCCCCAGCGTTTATTCTTTTTCATGTGTCGTCTTATCCCTCACGGATTTCTCTGTATTTCATATACATTTCATATCATCTTATAGTCACCTTATAACATTTCATATGCTTTCATAACATATTTTCTCTACCTTTCATTGGCATTTCATGTGCTTTATATGCTTTCATAACATTTTCATATGTTTCATATCATGCTTCATATCATTTCCATATCATCTTCATATCATTTGTTTCATTTTATTTCATTCTAGTTTTTGGCATCTTAGGATCAAAAATTGGGTTTTTTGATATTTAAGTATCTTCCATCTTATCGAAACGAAGATTTCAATCTTCATTATCTCTGGATTGAAGAAACTTAAATTGGGGCATCTGTCATACCCTAATTTTTGCCCTAAGATCTTTCGCATGTCGTCTGCATCTTGCATACAAACAAGATCACGTATTGGTTCATGTATCTTTCTCAGGTGCAGGTCTATGCCTCGCAGAGGATCACCGTTGTCTTTAATTGTTTTATTGTGTTTACTAACCATTAATCAAAATCCAAAAATATTTTGTTTCCTTTTGATAACTTTTTTTTTCAGGAAGAGGAACCATATAAAAATGCCAAAAAATAACTTTTCTCCAAGGTTCCCGTGTTTATTTCTTCGACGTACACAAGAATCGGGCGGAAACAACCAAGCAGCTATTTTTGAACAAAAATTCAAAATTCAGCTTGGTTAACCGGTTAACCGGTTAACCAGTGCGAAATTTGAATTTTTTATTCAAATTCAGCACCCTTAGATCATTGATTTAATTGGAATATTCTAGATCCATTGGTTTCTGATTTCCCTACATCATTTTGATCATTTCCTACCAAAAACCCTCACTAATCACCACTCTTTTCCATTTCCCACCAAAATTCCAATTACCAAGCCTAAATTCAAATTACCAAAGCAAGCTCCATTCCACCAAATTTCCATACCTAAGGCCTTTAAATAGGACCTCAATTTCATTCATTCCACAAGCTTTTGATAGCCAAAAAATCTCTTTCAAATTACTCCCCCAACACCAAAATTCCCCAAAGCTCATCTTTCTTTCTTTTTAAGTTATCAAGAATTCACATTGAATTCTTAATTAACTTGAGCTAAACCTTCATTCTTTCATTCTCTTGCTCATCAATTTCAGTAGATCTAAGCTTGTGTTGGTTCAATTTGAGGAAAAGCTTTTGGTAATTCATCTTCCTCCATAAACCCATATTCACCATCAACATTCAAGATGTAGATCTTTGGTGCTTTTGTTTCTAGATCCTTTGGATCTCTATTTGTTGTTTGATTGCAGGGATTCCACTGTATTTTGGTTTTAAAATTCGTGCAAATTCAGATCATGATCATCCAATGTTTGAGAAAAGGTTTCAAAATGGATCATGCTGAATTTTTTTCATTTTTCAGCTTCTGGTGCAGCGTTAACCGGTTAACCATTTGGTTAACCGGTTAACCAGTTTAAAAACAGCGCAAATTATTCAGAATATGCTTGCGTTAACCGGTTAACCATGGTTAACCGGTTAACACAAGTCAGAATGGTGTTTTTGACTTGTTTTAAGCCCCTTTTTGGTTCCTCTTTCTTCTTCTTCCTCCTCCTTTTTATTTTTACCTTTGGAAACACTTTTGGGAGTGATTTCTCTTTAATTTCAATCGACTTTGGGTGTAGATTAGAGTAGTTAATGTTCATTAATTCAAAACTACCTTCAAGTGGATTGTTCAATTCATTTAAGGTACTTTGCATTAGTGATACATTTTCATGCTTGAATCCACCAAGATGAGTGATTGAACTTAAGGATGGAAGAATACCATAAGTATGACTCAATTTGGTATTCATCTTTAGTTTTGTGCGGTATCGCGTTCGGATAACGATTTATATATCGTTTATCTCGCATGCATTAGCACTAATATTATGCACCTTAATTGGTGGTGGCCGGCCTCATTTGTAGGGTAATTACTTCGTAAATTACTCGGCGATTGCTTAACATAGACCTAAATTTGTCCCGACTCGGAATAAGATCCATTTGGATCCGATTGCCTCGATTTTGGTGCTCTTTTTATGGTTGTGCTTGATTAAGTTCATCATACCACTTATATGTAAATATTATAATAATGTGAATATAATCCATTTAAATTCAATCTCTCGCACCTTATCCTCTTTATTTCAATTTCTCTCTCCTTATCTCTCTTATTATACTATTATTATATTATATCATATATCATATTGTTTATGTTTATATTGTTGCTTGTGATTTTTCTTTTGTCCATTTGGACACCAAGACATTAATAAAGGATTAAACATTAAAAAAGATTGGTGACTTTAATTTCGGACTATGGTTACTATCCTTAGCATTGGACTTGGAGTTGGACTTAGATTTTAGGATCTCTCCCTTTGCTCAAGTTGTGATCGATTGAAGACCTTATCCTCAAATTAAGTTCATTTGTCTTTGAAGATGGAATTCTGGTTACTTTGAAGAAATGTTCATAATATGGTTTGATCGCTCTTCTCTTAACTTTTAATTCAAGTATTAGGATAGTCCCTTCATCTCCTCCCACTTCTTAAATTTTCAAATCTTCTCCCTATTTTCGAAAACCTTCTTTGTTTCAAACTTCAAACATTTTCGTAATCAAACCTTGACTTAGGTCATGCATTTTTACCTTTTCGCTTCATTTTCTTAATAAATGCTAAACCACATAAGCATATCGGAACTTTCTTCTCAAAAACTTTAAAACATTCAAAACTCATTCAATTGTTTTTGTGCCCTCGTGCACGTTTCCTTTTAACCATTTTTTTATGTTTAGATATGATTCATTCTTTCTAGCGGAATTATTCGCTAAGGAATGAGGACTTATCTTTACATTTTAAAATCAATTCAACTCATTGTTTCTTTTCAAATTTTGTACCACGAACTACGAGGTTTTGATCTCGCATTGCACTTTGTGGGTACGTAGGAATGAGGCGTTAAAACCTCTTCAAACACAAAAATCTTAAAAAACTTTCTTCTTCTCATCTCTTCAATCTTTTTTCAAGCAAACCATTTCAAACCAAAAAAAGCAGTAAATATTTCAAAGGGTTCCCGTGGAGTTCCACGGACATTTTGGGTGCGTAAATCCTTCCCAATTTGTAACCTATCCCCTTACCCATTCTCTATTTGATTCTTTTAGCTTTTGCTTTTAGATTCATTAGGTTTTATTCGTTCTTTTTCCCTTTTCCATTTGGAATAAAATAAAAGCGCGGTGGCGACTCTGTTTACCTTGAGTTAAGTTAATCAATAGTTTACACTCATGATTTTACCGCTACAGAAAAGTGGCGACTCTGCTGGGGAGTCAATCTCTAAGTGGATTCGGCCTACTTTGATTTTATTTATTGCTTTAGTTTGATTTGTTTGTAACTTGGTTGTTCTGTTTTGGTTTTGGTGATCCTCTGTGAGATAGATTCTAACCCGGATCTGAGTGGAACTTATGATAGGACAGCGATATTCGAAGCGATATGCGATGGAGTAGTCCGAAGCGATATCAATTTGATACTCTCCACTCGGTTAAGCTCTCTTGGACTATCAATGTCATGACGAGTAATCGTACGTGGTATTATTTTCCGACCTTGAGCTGATCATACTGAGGACCGTAGAACCCTTAACCAATCTAAGCCAATTTAGGGACGTAGTGCGGAAACTATCTGGGTGTAAACCTAAGGTGGTTGTCACACGATACTACACTCAGACGGGGTCTATTTTAAGAATGTTATCGGTTGGGGAGTAATCCAACGTACCGATAAAATTCTAAAGATGGCTGTTAACTCCGGGAACCTCTGTTAGCACCCTTTTGTTTTTTGCAGGTACATTGAAGACAAACCTTAGTACATGCCTGTGTGGGTTGGTTCTTATCCCTTGACTCCACGCTCGTGATTCGAACCTTTGAACCTGTATGCTTTGCGTGATCTTGTTTGTGGTTGTTGCATATACATATTCATCATGATCATTATCACAACCATTTTTCAAGGAAAATAATTCCGATTATTGCAAATGTTTGAAAAAAGTAAATATTCCTTTTTGTCAAGATTTTTCATGACCGTATTCTCGATGTTGACCATGTTTGCAATAATCGAGTTGTTTTTCTGAAAATGGAAGTGAACATTGCATATCATTGCATCCTCGCATATTCTTGCGTTCATCCGAGTTGTGTGGGAACTCATCCCGGTTGTTTCTTTCCTCAGTTGTCTGTTGATCCGTCAAGCTGACTCCTCACCACAGATACGGTACTAGATGTAATACCTCAAAATTTTCCCTCATATTTATTCCCTCTATTCGCTCATCATTTTGCATTCATCGGCATTTCTCATCAATTCATTAACATCATAATAGTGCATTTCATGGATTTATAAGGCATGTGATCAAGGCCCAGGGAAATTAGGGTTTCATGCCTTATCTGTATTTGTCAGGGATTGAAATGATGGAGAATATTCACTGGACGATGATTCCACTTCAAATGCGGTTGTTCAGTTGTGTTTCGATTCAGATGGGAGTTTGACCTAATCTTGGTTAAACTATCAAGAGTATGGTAATTGCAAGATTAGTTGGGTCATTGGTCTGTTTCTTAGATAATGTTCAGGCTGCCGTATGTTGAAATTCATCAGTTTATCGAGCATTGTTTTGTGTGAAGTTTGGTTCGAATCTTCAGTTTATCAGTGATTCATCTGGATTCGAATGGTCATGGCGTGTTTTAGACGATTCAAAGGGGTGTGACTTATCTGGAAAATTATTCAGTGGTTCAGAAGTGGTCGTGTTCATAGGCTTGTGGGAAGAATTCAAAATAGGCTTTGGGCTGAAATCGAGATTTCATATCCATTCATTGTTTTGCTTTGTTCTCATTTTCATAAACCATTCCACTCCACTTTAATTCTCTCAATTTCCATTATTCTCTGTGCTTTCATTAATCCATTTTCAATTTCTTTTATTCATCTTTCCATTTATTTTTATCCATTTCCAATTACTCATACAATCCTCCTTTAATAAGTTCCACCTTTTCCAATATTCAAAACTGTCACATTTTTTTCTCATTTACAACTATAGGCCCATTGCAAAGTCTTGAATAGAATTGCTCTAAGTCCATTTGTTGTCATCTTTCTTAATCCATATCTAATTGGAACCATGCTTGTTTCAAGCCCATGTCCATTTTAAAAGATGAAGCCCAATTCTATTTTGTCAGGCCATTCGAGTCTATATGTCGTTTCATCCTAATTGATTCCTAGCCCGATTATTCATACCCGTGTTCAAATTCATTGACCAAATCCTATACTTTTAAATCATTCCTAAGACCATATTTCATTTTACTTTCTTATGTCCAAAATCCTTTGGTTATCCATTACCCAATTCAAGCCTTTTATTTAATACCCTTCATGAGGTATTCCGCCCACATTCATCACCAAATCTTCAAGACAAAAAAAAGGGAAACAATTCATTGGAGCATAGGGATGACAGAACCAATTATCCGTGAGAAATTCATACGAAAAAAAAAGTAAATAAAATAATGATGGCATAATCCCTACGGAAGCTGGTATTCATAATGATTTCACAAGAAAAGTTGATGCTAGAAAACTCTCATCAGAAGAATCATTTACAAACTAATAAAATTCAGAATTTACATATCAAAATTGGTAAAAAAAAAAGAGAGACAAAAACTCAATTCTCCATCAACCACCTCCCCCTCCATCTGCGCCATTTTCCTCCAGTAAACCAAGTCCTGCAATCTAGTTCACTAACAGGCTCAAAAGGGATTTCAGTCTTGTCCTGCAAAAGAAGAGATGGAAACAGTTAGGGAAATGTGAACAGTTCTTCATGGAGTCAATGAAAAGTACTACGGGTAGAATCTAAGCTCAGAGTATTTTCATTCAAAATTCAGTTTTATTCCCAGGGTTTTGATCTTAAAAATAGTTTGAATGCCGTGAATGCTCCTTTAGAAGAGATAAGGAGTTCTATCAAATTAAGGAGAATTATGCAAGCAATACTTACCATAGGAAAGGCAACTGTTACCAGAGGAACGTGGCCAGGATTTGAGGAAACTCCCTCACATACTTTCTCAACATTAACTCCTGCGCGACTACAATTTGCCGGTTGACCTATTATATTACCGGTGTTTAATACTGGTGTACGGACAGCTTTCATAGCAGGATGAGTTCCCATTGCAGAAACTTGTGTATAATTCAACACAACTGGCCCTGTTATGGAAGCAGAAGAACTTAACAAAATTTGTGGCAACACTTTACTCAATTGACCTGTAGCAGTACTCTCTGTGGTTTTGGATTTTTTCCTTATCACCCTCATTACTTGGTTCAGATTTAATGACTGTAGAATCAACCAACTTTGAATTGCTAACAGTTGAGTTAGATGGCTTGATAATGGAATGTTGAATAAGTTCTTGTTTGACAGCATCACTAAGACCAGCATTAAATTCTTTCAAATTCTTCTTTCAAGATGTCATGACCTTTCTCGACTTTACTCGAATGTTCAACAACGGCACCGCCTACATCACATGGAAATGAGATCAGTCTCAATGGGAGTTATAGCCTGCTAGCAACAAAGTCATAACAGAATGAAAAAGAATCAGAAAATAAAAGTCATAACTGAAAATAACAAACTCATAACCACCATAACCGATTTTTGATAACAGAAAATTCTAGAAGTTACCTGAGTTCCCTTCACCAAGTCTTGATCTTCATTTTCTATAAATCAGAAGCTTTTGATTCAATCTTTCTTCTTCCACGAATTTCCAAAACCTCTTCACGGTTCTTTCTCTTCCACACCACAATCTTCCTCTTTTCCCTCAGTTTTCAATTCTGAATTCATCTTCATCTTCATCCATCACCAATCTCCTTCACAATTCCTTTTTTCCCCCTGAATTCACTCTTGAACCATCTTCATTTCTTCTCATTCTTGACATCATCTTCAATTCTCTTCCATTCTTTTTTTGACAGCTTTCTTAATCACCATCATCATCTTCGGTGAACTACCGCAACTGCCAAGTTTCCATCAAAATCCGGGAATGTGAAGAAGCTTCAAAACCTGCAAATTCAAGGATGTGTATCACAGAACGGCAGCAACGACACCCCAATTTGTGAATCAGAAATTGAACAAATACTAAAGGAAGCCATCACCTGAAGATCGTAGCATCATTAATCATCTTCGTGAAAGGCACGGCTCAGACTTCATCCGCAAATTTCTGGTCTACAACGTCTTCTCCGTCGATCTGCAACAACCTCTCAGAACTGTTCGACGATCCTCATTCAGTTGAATCTTCTTCTTCCCTAAACCGTTTCTTCAATTCTTCACCACTTCCTTCTTCTTCAACAATACGTCACCCTCCTCTGCATCAATTTGCAACCTCGCAATCGCATTATCTTCACGTCACAGCAAGAACGGTTCTGCAACGATCTGGACGCACATTAGCATCAACTCAACACCACTGTGTGTAACAACAACCTGCAAAGAACGCAAGGCACGTCGCGATTTCAGGTGCAAGGATGATTGAGAATTGCGAACGGGAACAGAGGAAGAAGAAGTGTAACATAATCGTACCTTAATGTAATTGTGCAACACTCGAAACGTCTTCAACGCATCCGCATCCTGTTCATCTTCGAAGCTCCCTCGTCAATGATCCAAAGTTCTTCGTTCGCATCTTCGTCGGCGGCAAAATCTTAAGGTACGAGACGCTATTACTCCATTAGTGCGTAGTTTGATTTTCGTTGATCAAGCGTGGTGTTGTTTGGTTGTGAGTTGTTGGATCGGTCGGCGTTTCGATTTGCGAATTTAGGGTTTTGAATCAGAATTGGAGAAGGAGAGTTTTAGGTCATGGACTTGATTCGATTTCGAAGAAGAGGGATATTTAGGTTTGCTTTGTTTAAGATTTGGAGATGTGGAGTTTGTGTGTGGATGGAAGTGATGGTGGTGGAAGGAGGAGTTGAGGGTGGCGTGAGCATGAGAGAGAAGGAGTTGAGGGCGGCGTGAGAGAGAAGGAAAGGCTTAGTTTTGTTTCTCAGCCTTTGCCTTTGTTTTGTTCACAATTTTTAATTAATGAATTATTAATTTAAGTTATTGGATTATCTTAAGAATTTTGAGAGTTAAGGGAATTAAGGACGATTAATGCAATTAATCCACACTTAAGTCCCAATAAAATCCACCGTTAGAGATTCCTTGAAGATAAGGTTGGATGTGCTTTTGGGATTCCCGACCATTCCGGCGGTGACACTTGTCACCGTTCGGTAGGCTTAAATAATTTTTTCTATTAACACCTCCACGTTAAGCCCATAAAAAATTACAATAGAAGAAATTTCTGTTTGCACCCCTTTTCAAACCTGCGTTTTGGGCCCCATTAGTCTTGCTGTTTGCACCCCCTGTTAAAAGCCCAATTAAAAATGAACTAGAAAAATAACTAAATCCACCCCCATTTTAGTTTCTTTAGAATTTTATTTTTGTTTTACCATATGTTTAGAATTAATTCACAAAAAAATAGAAAAAAGCCTAGAAAAATTCCATAAAAAATTAGGTAGGGTTTTAATTCACATTAGAAATATTTGGACTTTTATTTTTCTGTTTTTGCTTTATTTTTGATTTTTATGTTGAATTTCTCATGTAAATAGTTCTTATTGAATTTTCTTCAATTGTGTACAACTTGTAGAATTTATATTTTTGCTTTTCATTAACTTTTTTTGCCCATTCTTTTTACTGTAGTTAGAAGACTCATAGTAGTACTTAGAGTAATTTTTGTGGATTTTTTAGGACCTTTTATCTTAGGTTGTAGTGGTGTAATCCTTAGAAATTAGTGGTTAATTCTTAGGTGAAAATAAGCATTTTTTAGACATAGAATAAATAATATTTTTTAGGATCCCTTTTAACATGATGTTGTAGATAATATTAGGTCCCTATAGTTTAATTTTCATAATTTTTCCAGAAGTTTTTAGTATTTTTTTTTAGAATATTAGTTTTTAGGCTTAGTTATGTATAATTCCCATTAGTTTAGGCCATTAAAAATAAAGTAAAAAAAATATAGTTTAGATTAGATTTAATCCTAGAATCTAATATAGGCTTTGGTTAGTTTAATTTGATTTTTAGAATGGATATTAGGCTTGACTTAGTTTAGAACTTAGGCTTAAAGTTCCATTTTCATTAGAACTAGAATAAATAAAATAGGACTATTTTTTTTAGTTCATGCCTTTAAATGCATTTTTAGAATTTTATTTCCTATATCCATTTCTATTGTTTTGCCTTGTTATTTGGTTCTTATAACTTGTATAGGCTTCCCCATTGTTCTTAGAATTAACTTAACTTCATTAGGAAGTAAGTTGAATTCCAGTAGTTTCTAGTTTTCTCATTAGGATTAGAAAACCTCATTAACCATAGGACCACTTTTGTAAATAAATAAACAAAATTAGGATTGAGTCTTAGTCCCTTAGATTTTGTCCTTTTATCAACTTGAGTCATTCTTTCTTTTCTCAAAAAGAAAAGCAATAAAACATTTAATAAAAACCGAACAATCTTGTACGACACGAGACTTTGTTGCGGAGTGTTTATACGCGTCCTGTTTCGGGGCGAGGTGTAAATACTTCCCGCGATGGGTAGGTCTTAGTACAAGACCATTCACAAACAAAATTCAAAACACTTCTTTTAAAAGCCAAAAACAAATAACAAGCGACTATCCTGCGGGAACTTCTCTTCTTATCTCATTCATTCACAACGCGAACTCGCAGCGACTTGTCTTTCATGCAAGACGGTAAACGCACTCGTACCAGACGAGCCTGCAACACCTGAGCATAGACATACGCAGTTCCAGCTGTAAAAAACACAAACAAATAGTTCCCTCCTTAGTTAGGCGAACTACGTCGACTCTGATCCTCATTATCCTGATGAGGTACGTAGGCAGCGGGGTAGGGCCCGTTCGAGCACAATCTTTATTTTCCCTACATTTCCCCCTTTCTTTTATTTTCATTTTCCAATTCCCTTTCTCCTTTTTCACTTCCATTCCAGTTAGCGGTTTTGTTCAGCGACATATTATTTCTCACCCTTTGAAACAAACAAGCAAGCGTGGATCCCGTCGGGTACGGCGGACAGATTGGGGTGCTAATACCTTCTCAATTCGTAACCGACTCCTGAACTCAGATCTTTGGTTCGCAAGGCCTTGTCCTTTCCTTCTTCCTCAGGTTTGTGCAACATTACCTTTCCCATTCATTCAGGATAAAAATGTCTGGCTGGAGACTCTAACCATTCCGCGCCACTTTCGCGTTTGTACTAGGATGAAAATCCCGGGAGCGACACTAGAGCTGCTAACAGATTGAGAGCTATCAGATTGAGAATGGAACACCAAGAACAACATAACATGGAAGTTTGGATGGAGATTGATAAGTTGAAGGCCGGTATGACCAGGCTCACTGAAATGATGCAAGTTTTGATTGCTCGAGGTGAACCACCTCAAAGGACCGTTATCTCTGAAGTTTTTACTGTTGTTGTTGATCCTCCTATTGTTTAGCAACCGGTTTCTACTTGGCCAGAATATGGGTTACCTCCGGATTATGTGCCAGTTTCTGCTACTGCTCAAATAGGTGGTCCATCTGTTGTGCCAGTCTCTTCAGCTTCGACTTTTGTCGAACCTCAACCTGTTGTGCACACTACTACTCAGACTACTTATCAGAATTCTCCTTTCTTGTACCAAGCTGCTGGTCCACAAGCTGAAAATCAGGGTGAACCTGGATATATGGATGAAGTTAGAGAGTAATGTTTGACTCTTGAGAAGAGGGTAAGAGGTCTAGAAGGAAAAGATGTCTTTGGTTCTGCTGCAATTGACATGTGTTTGGTTTCCGATTTAGTTCTTCCTGATAAGTTCATGGTTCCTGTCAGTATCATCTTCCATCGGGCTACCCTTCCTGTCAGAGCCGGATTCTCGAAAATGTATTTCACAGGATCCATCTTGGAGATTAAGAGAGTGGTGTGGGTCAGCATGTACTGTCTTAGTCGGCGAGCAGCCCATGCTAAAGGGCAGCTAGTTTTCTCGAGTAGCGAGTAACGTGTCTCACATTCGGTAATCTTTTTGCAAAGGTAATAAATGGCGTTGTCTTTTCGACCAGACTCGTCCTGCTAACCCAACACACATCCCATCGATCCTTCAATCACAGTAAGATACATGATCAAAGGTCTCCCTGGTACTGGAGGCATAAGAATTGGAGGTTCTAGCAGGTATTCTTTGATTCGGTCAAAAGCTTGCTGACAGTCCGCATTCCATTTAATGGCATGATTCTTCCTCAGAAGCTTAAAGATGGGCTCACACGTGGCCGTTAGGTGAGAGATAAACCGTGCAATGCAATTTAGTCTCCCTAAGAAAACACACACTTGCTTTTCAATCTTTGGATCAGGCATTACTTGGATGGCTTTTACTTTGGCTGGATTAACCTCAATTCCCCGCTCACTAACAATGAAACCAAGTAGCTTGCCGGAACAGACCCCAAAGGTGCACTTGTTCGGATTCAACCTCAATCTGAACTTCTGGAGTCTGTCAAACAACTTTTCTAGATTGACCAATTGCTCTTCTTATGTTTGGGATTTTTCTATCATATCATCAACATAAACCTCAATTTCATGATGAATCATGTCGTGAAATAGCGTCACCATTTCCCATTGGTAAGTGGAACCAGCATTCTTCAGACCAAACGGCATAACCTTGTAACAGAAAGTGCCCCAGGGGGTGATGAAGGTAGTCTTTTCCATATCATCGGGAGACATCTTAATCTGGTTATAACTTGAAAACCCGTCCATGAAAGAGAACACAGAAAACTGAGTAGTATTATCAACAAGCATATCTATGTGAGGCAGAGGGAAGTCATCTTTGGGGTTGGCCTTGTTCAAATCCCTTTAGTCTACACACATCCTGACCTTACCGTCTTTCTTAGGGACCGACACAATATTGGAAACGCACGGAGGGTAACTAGTCACGGCCAAGAAACCAACATCAAATTGCTTTTGTACTTCCTCTTTTATCTTGATTTCCATATCAGGGTGTGTGCGCCTCAACTTCTGCTTCACTAGAGGGCAGTCTTCTCTTAGAGGTAACTTGTGTACCACAATATTTGTGTCTAAACCAGGCATATCCTGGTAAGACAATGCAAGGACATCAACATCCTCTCGAAGCATGGCAATTAGACGAGTCTTGATAGATTCTTCTAATGCGGCCCCGATCTTAACTTCTTTCTTGTCTTCTTCGGTACCCAGGTTTATCACTTCGACGGCCTCTTCATGCGGCTGAATCATCTTCTCCTCCTGTTTAAGCAGTCTGGCCAATTATTCAGGTAGTTCGCAATCTTCTTCACCTTCCTTATCGGCTTGATAAATTGGATTGTTAAAGTCATACTTAGCCATAACAGGGTCGTTATTGATAAGATCCAGTGACGAGCACCTGCATGAATGGTGATTCATGCAAGGCATTAGAAAAAACTTGAGAAAATGTGAAACACTGCCATTTTAAAACTTTTCTTTCTTTTTGAAAAACAAAAACAAAAAATGAAAGGCAAAGAACAACATGGATGAATGTGAAACATCAGCTTTATTTATGATTATGAATTGTGTTAGGAACAAAAGAACCCTTACCAAAAACTACTATGCCCCGGGCAAGACATAGTGCTTGAGTATAGAAAAGACAGAAACAAAGATTATTACTCTTCGAAGGAAGTGACTGAGATAAGCCTTTCAGATGACTAGTTGTTAAGTTGAGTCCCTGGAACAGCAAGTCTGATCCACTCATCTAAGTCACAGTCACTATCAACTACATCGTCCTGCACGACACTGATGCTTCCGTAATCCACCACTCCCGCACTCGTGAAAGTAATCGGGCCTTGACGACCTCTAGCACTCGGTCCAGATGAAGACTGCCTAGGATGGTAACCAATCCCAAACATATCTTTCTTTTTTGGCACTTTTACTGGATTGCATCATCCTTCTCGTATCCCATATTCTACCACTTCAAGAGCTTGCTTATAAGAGGCTATGGAAACTCCCTACTTTGGTTCTTCAGAAGAAGATGCCAATGAAGATGCTTGTTCAGTTTTCAAGGGCTCAAAAGCCTTACATGGAGTTTCAACTATTTTGCCATCCATCTCCACATACTTGAATGAAGCTAGATGACTGAAGAAGATGTCTCCATCCCCACTGACTGTTACAATTTGGCCTTCCCAGACGAACTTTAGTTTTTGATGCAGTGTGGACGATACTGCTCCTACTGAATGTATCCAAGGTCTTCCCAGCAAAAAGTTGATGCAGGCTGTATATCCATTACGTAGAATGTGGTATTGAAGATTTGTGGTCCTACCTTGATTGGTAATTTCACCTCTCTGAATACTGATCTCTTTGACCCATCAAATGCTCTAACTACCAGGTCGCTAGGCTTTAAAACCACTCCATCATAATCCAACTTCATTTAGGCCTTCTTGGGCAGAACATTCAACGATGATCCGGTATCTACCAACACATGAGAAAGTACTGCACCCTTACATTCTAAAGAGATATGCAGTGCCCGATTATGAGCACGCCCTTCAGATGTTAGATCCATGTCTGTAAAGCTCAATCTGTGACTAGCATTGACACTAGATACCACCACTTCTAACTGATTTACTGAAATATCTTGAGGCATATAAGCCTTGTTCAGAATACTCAAGAGAGCCTTCCTGTAGGAGTCAGAACACATTAGCAAAGACAAGATGGAAATCTTCGACGGAGTCTAGTGTAGATGGTCCACAATCTTGTAATCTCTCTTTTTGATAATTCTAAAAAATTCTTCAGCTTCTTTATCAAAGGTAACGTCTGGATCAGTTACTGGTGCGGGCTCATTAACAACCACTGGCTGCTCCCTCTCGCCCTAGCCTGGGCTTCTGTGGTATCTTTGGGTGGTACCACACTATTTCTTAGTGTTTCCCGGTGAAAATAACCTTCCACTTCTAGTAAAGCCCCATACTCCGACGTTTTCTACTTGAGCTGGGGTAGTGTTAGACGTGGCCAAATCTTGCTTCTGGCCGTTACAATATACTTCGCCACCATAATTCCAGGGAATGGCTTTATCACTCTGATACATTACTGGCCTTGCAATGGTAATCGTTATCGGTGCCACTCTTGCCCGTGGAGGAACTTGAGACGGATCATAGAAAATGGTTATTGTAGAGACCTCGCTTTCTTTTACAACTTTGTCAGACTGTAGAACCCCTTCATTAATCATACATTGGATCCCCTTTTTTAACTGCTCACAACCATCTGTAGCTTCAGCACATCCCGGACAAGCATCTTCACACCTAGGAAAAACACCCCTCTGTGACAAGCAAACTTTAACAGCCCTCAACGGAGTCTGTAGGTCGTCGACACCACATACCAAGTTTAGATTCTCCCCTTCGTCAACTGCCCTAACTGTACCCCTGTGAGGAGGCATGGGGTTTTGTATTACATTAGGAGTAGGAGCGAAATTAATCGCTTTAGAATCCAGTAGATCCTGAACAACATGCTTTAGAGCTTTGTAGTTTTATGTGGTATGCCCGGGAGCTCCGGAATGAAATTCGCATATGGCGTTTGTATCATAACCCTCTTGGATTTGCCCTGTCTTCGGGGGTTGTAGAGTTCGAAGTTGAATCATTTGGAGCTGTAGGAGATTCTTCAAAGTTGTGAATAAGACATTGACGGACTTTCAAAATGTCTTTCTCTGGTCTTCTGGGGGTAATATGGACGAGGAGCTCTTTGTTGATACCCTTGTTGGCGTTGCGGCGGCGGTGGTTGGACTTGGTGATGAACAGGTTGAGCTGAGATAGTGACATGGGCTACTTGTTGATAGAATCCTCTGTTGTTTCCTCCCCTCTGCGCGTACACTGCCCCAGTCTCTCATTCTCTCCTCTTCACGAAGGGCTTCTTGACACCAGAACTCGAAGTGCCCCCATTCTGAATCTTCCCTTGCTTGATCTAGCTTTCTACCCTCTCGCCAGTTAAGATGATATCTGAGAACCCACTTGAGGAACATCCATCTATCCTCTCTATGAAATGCCCAGGGAGGGTATCCAGGAACAGGCCTACCATTTCTCTCTCCATCAAAGGTGGTTGCACTCTAGCTGCCACTTCACGCCACCTTTGTGCGTAATCTTTGAAGCTCTCCGAGTTCTTCTGAGTCAGACTTTGAAGTTGAGTGCGACTGGGCGCCATGTCGATATTATATTGATACTGCTTGAGGAATGCTTCTCTCAATTCCTTCCAACTTCTCACAGAGCTTCTCTCTAGCTTCGTATACCATTCCAAGGATCCTCTGGAGAGACTATCCTGGAAGTAGTACATCCAGAGCTTTTCATCCCTAGTATGGACAACAATCTTCAGGTAGAATGCCTGCAAGTGAGTTTTGGGGCAGGAGCTACCGTTATACTTGTCAAAAGTAGGTGGCCTGAATTTGTGAGGAATAACCACCCCGGGTACTAGACCCATGTTAGACACATCTATCCCCAAAGTATCTCTACACTCTAGGGCTTTGACTTTCTCAGCAAGCATCAAAAAGTCTTGAAGATTTCCTTCTCCACCAAATCCCATATCATTGTTAAAAGAAGGGAACTGATCCTCCTGCTCTTCTTGTACTGGAATGAATGTTGCTGCGCCCTGTTTTGGAACTTGAGGTCCACCTGGGCCATTGTTGGTGTTAGGAGGAGTCTCTTGGACGTCAGGAGAAGTTACAGGGATATTAATCTGAGGAGGGTTGAGCCCCTGAATTTCATTTCTTAACTCTTGTTGTCCCTGAGCCATCCCTTGAATCATGACCATGAACTCTCCTATTCTGGTGCGAAATTCATTAAGCTCAGTTTGCATAGCATCCTTGACTTTCCTCTGGTTGTTGCGAGTTGCGTAACGACGCGGGATATTTTGTCGAGGATGACGGGTCTTGGCGGCCCTCACAATCTTTGCATGTAACACAAATAAGTTAAGCAACCTGTAGAAAACCTGCAAAACAAAGAAAAATGCAAATGATGTGTATGCAATGCAATGTGTTCCTTTTATTACCAAGGCTTCCACTACTTTCCCATTCTGGTATTGAGAAAAAGATCCCTTGCAAGAAAATCCTGTGTGACATTCAAGCTTGAAGTGGTGGCATTTATTTTGTGTCTGTGCAACAGATATAACCAGAGACTTCAGGTAAATCAGAAGACAATTGGAATAACAAAGATCCTTACAAGGTACAAATTCAATATGTCAAGAAAGAAAAAGTACATCAAGAAAGAGGGACTCCCACAACAAGCTTGTGGGTAATCTAAGTCATATGCATATACAACTAAAACTTAGGAATGTCTACATCTTGTAATCTCCAACTGAGGCGTTTGACATTTTGCAACATCTGAGCTATATCCGGATGCGTAGGCTTCTGTACAAGCTTCTGAATTAGGATATCCCTAAGGTCAAAGGAGGCATGCAATTCCTGGATTTGTTGTAGGAATACCTTTTCACTTTCTTGGCTTGTAATGGAATCATTCTTGGCCCTCTTGACATCAGCTTTCAATTTCAAATCTTCTATTTCTTTTTGCGCTTCCTTTACTGCTTGTCGGCTTTCTGCTAAACTTTGGAGACGACTATTCTCTTGATGATAAGCCTTCTGAAGGAGTTCCCTCTGTCCATCCATCGAATCCTGTAGACTCTTGACTTCTAGCTTTTGCTTGACCTCCAGCTCCCTCTGCTTCCTCAAATTGTCCTCCCACTTCTCTTTCCATAAGGTGACAGCTTCATTGGCTTCATTCAAATCCTTCCTCTCCTTCCGACGTTGGGCCTCCTTGTGAGTTTCAGCTAATCCCCTTTTCTTGAAGTAAAGCTCTCTCTCTTGAAAATCTTGTTGCTTGAGCCTAACCATCTCTTCAGCTTTGTGAGCTCTTTCCTCCAACTTTTGATTTTTCATCTTCTATTTCTGGCATGAATTGTAAGCTTCTTGATTCTCCAACCTGAGTTGTTGAACCAAGGCTTCCAACTTTTGATAATCTTGAAGAGGCACTGAAGTTGTGGGTGCTACCTCCTTAGGGTAGAGAGGTGTTTCTCTAGAAAATGGGAGCAATAGGGTCTTCACACGATCCTCCAACAAGTTGGAAAAAGGATCATAAGTGTTGGGATCCACTCTCCCAAAGTCTTTCTTCCCTTTCATCACTTTAACCTCCCAAGCTTGGGATACTAGTATGCTCTTCTTGAGATTTCCTTCTGCTGGAAAGTACAAAGATTCATTTGCCTCTTCAATCACAGGCACATGTCTTAATGGATAACCAAACTGCTTCCTGGAAGAGATAGGATTGTAACTGATCCCACCTTTCCTTCCTATCAAAGGAACACTTGGGAAACTACCACAACTGACTAATATTTCTTTTCCCACAAGGTCCCTGTTGCACCCCATGAAATATCGGCTGAGGTTAAGCCCATTAATCTTTTGGACCACTTCCAAGATTGTTTCAAATCCTGAAAAGGCCCGGATTTAGGGAGTTTCCTTACAAACCAATCAGCAAATAGGGGAGCACAATAATTTACATGTCCCTTCCTCGTTTCATTTCTATGGTAAACCCCGTAGTAAAAGTCACCTAGCAAAGTGGGTACTGGATTTCTTCTGGAAAATATAGTGATAGCTTCAATGTTAATTAAACCCTTCTCTCCTGGAAACAAACTAGTCCCATACACTATCAAAGCAAGCAAGGTGTTGAACTTAGCCCATAATATGACCAGAATAGGAGGTAGTGAACCCTGAGAATAAAAAGAACACAAAATGATTAATGATGCTATGATGTTATGCAAGGCAAGGCATGTGATTAGTGATGTGTTTGTGTAGTGAATCAGGTAATCAAGTGTCTATGCAAGGCCACAACATCATCACAAGTATATTTCTAATCAGTAGTTCATGGTTTCAGAATCCATAACTAGGAGAACAAGATTATATCACTGAAGTGTACTGGCATAAATGGGTATGTTGAAGTTTTGGGCTCCTGCAAACCTGTAAACCCCTCCCAATCTCACGGGTGTGCTATTCGGGTCAAACATCACGGACTCTCAAAGCCGAATAGCAATAATACATTCACCGTTTCCGAGAAATGGCTCATGACCAAATCAGGGAATCGGTTTGGCATTATGTACTACTCAGGGAGGTCTCAGCTGAGTCCAAGGAAACAAGCATCCCTCATAAGTCCTCAGCTTCAAGCACTGAATCAAGAAACAATAGTACATTCATCCCGAAGGGTACAATACTATCGTCATACGAACAATTTGCCTTAATTGGATTCCTATGAGAGAACCAGGCTATCCTATGCGAGTTCCCAGTGGGCCCTCGGATGCGAGTGGGTTTGCCAACAAATGTGGTCTGCCACTGTCATCACTGGAGAGGGATGTCTCCACAAAGGTTCTCAATGATCGGTCCCTTGACTGCACATATCTATCAAGGTTGTGTATTGTCCCAGAAATATTCCGGCGTCAATACGTTTCTGAGAAGGTCGCAAGTCAAGGCGTGGAACTCACTAATACCAACATAGCAAGATGCCATGAAGCCAAAGTGGAACCACTCTAAATCCTAGGTGCACTCAAGCCGATTATTTGGCTTATCTCACAGTAACAAAGCCCATCCTACAGGAAAAAAATGAAACCAACACAGTCCAGTATGATGCATGTGAAATAAATACTAAAATCAGTAAATAAAGCTGTAAAGTAAACTGTAAACGAAAATAGTAAATAAACATAACAACACACACATATAGACACCCAAAGAAAACAAAAACAAACAGGCTCTAGGATTGACTCTACGAGGGAAACTAAAGATTCTGGGTTTGATCCCCAGCAGAGTCGCCAGCTGTCGCTCCCGGGATTTTCATCCTAGTACAAACACGAAAGTGGCGCGGAAAAGGTAGAGTCGCCATCCAGGCATTTTTATCCCGAAAGATTGGGAAAGGTAATGCTACACAAACCTAAGGAAGAAGGAAAGGACAAGGTCCTGCGAACCAAAGATCTGGGTTCGAGAGTCGGTTACGACCTGGGAAGGTATTAGCACCCAGATTGTCCACCGTACCCGACGGGATCCACGCTTGTCTGCTTTTTTCAAAGGGTGAGAAAAATATAATTGTTGTTGAACAAATGAATTGCTAACTGGAATGAGAATGAGAAATGAGAAGGGAACTGGAAAAGAGAACAAAAAGAAAGATTGGGGAAAATGTAGGGAAAATAAAGAATGTGCTCGAACGGGTCCTACCCCGCTGCCTACGTACCTCATCAGGAAAATGAGGATCAGATTCGACGTAGTTCGTCTAACTAAGGCGGGAACTATTTGTTTGTGTTTTATATTAGCTTGAACTGCGTGTGTCTATGCTCAGGGGTTGCAGGCTCGTCTGGTACAAGTGCGTTTACCGTCTTGAAAATGAGACAAGTCGTCGCAAGTTCGCGTTATGAGAATGAATGAGATGAGAAAAGAAGTTCCCGCAGGAAAGCCGCTTATTGTTTGTTGTTTTCTTTTTTGAGAGTTTTATGAATTTGGCACAAGGAAGTGAACTCAAACTCTTTTCCCTGGAATGTGTACTTGTTACTTCATTCCAAGATGGAATTATAGAACAAGCACACCCAGCAAGGAGAATTTATCCAAGACTGGTTTCCAAGGATTAGGTTCCAAGTTCACTAGCTTATTGAACTTATTAAATGTTTTTGTTGCTTTTATGAAGAAGTATCTCTTAGATTTTTCTTTGTGAAACAACCCCTTTATGAGACCTGTACATCATGCTAGACTAGCCTACACCACTCCAAGATGGAATGAATGCAAGTGCCTCATGGAATAAGGCTATACACAAGGGATCATTTCATACATTTATTAAGTCTTTTGGATTTTTGTTTGAAGATGAGAGAAGAAAACTCAAAAGGAAAAGGTTTAAGCTAAAGGGGGACTAAGACACAACCCTAAGTTATCTTATTATGTACAAGATTTATCCTATGGTTAATGAGGTGTTCTAACCTAAGGAGAAAAAAGAACAATTCAAAGTGCCAAGGCAAGGCAAATAAATGAATAAATGAATAAGAGATAAAGAATGAAGTGATTACCTCATAAAAGTGCCAAGGTAAGGCAAATAAATGAATAAGAGATAAAGAATGAAGTGATTACCTCATCTTCCCCCCTACAAAACAAGAGTTAGCATGACAATTATTATTGAAAGCATAAACAAATGGCAAACTTCACACAAGAACTCACACTAACTTAGGAAATATGTTAGTGAACTCCTATGGTCAATACCTAAGCCTAAAGAATCTTATAAGGTAACATACCTAAAAAGTCAGTAGCTAAACCAATTCAAAGGTTTCTAAAGGAATTAAGTGAATTAAAGTCAAACTATGTCCTAAAGCACCACTAAACCCTAAGGATGAGGTTAGAAAGATAACCTAAGTGATTACTATTGCTAAAATCCCTTAAACTCCAAGGTAAATGAAAAAGTCAGAACTTAACACTATAGGGAAGTGAAGGTTGAAAGGTGAGGAGAAACATATAGAAGCATGGTTGTGAAAGGTACAACAAAAGGACTTAGAAAAATATTCAAAAATAACCAAAGGGACTTGGCTTCCCGATACAAAAACCAGGGGCTTAACATGAATTCAAGATGGAAATTAATCTCACAAACAATGGTAAATGAAATGGCATGAAGTATGCTAGGGCTAGGTATCTCAAATTAGGGTTTTTGAACATTCTTAATGGCAAATGAGACATAAAAAATGTGCAAAGCTTTATACATGAGAAGTGAACATAGAGGAATGACCTAAACATGTTTATAAGACACAAATCAAGACTTGGACAAACTTATTTGATGCATTCATGAAGTTTTGAGTGGTTAAGATGAAGGATGAAGGAGAATTAAGTCAAAATGGGGACTATGGTGACTTAAGGCCCAAGTAAACCCTAAAAACAAAGGTAAATACTCAAGGATAATTTTTAATGTTAGAAGACCTATAATATGACTCACAAGAACTAGAAACAAGACCTTAGACTAATGGCATGAGTGCCTTATTCAAAAGGGACCAAAGGAAAGGAACAAAAGGATCAAAAATATGACTTGTGAACAAAACAACTTGAAAAAAATACTAAATGACCTTGAAAAATTATGAAACTTGACAAATCAATACAAAATACAGAGAGAATGTTATGTGCAAAAAATCTCATTAAAATTCATCTTTTTGGATGATTAATGGAAGGGTAGGATTCAATTGGGACTTTTGAACATACAAGTGAAAGAGAGGACTCAAAAATGGTCCAAACATGACCTAAAAATCCAGAGAAAAATCTTTTGATGAAGATTGATGGAATAAGAAGACAACACAAGAAGAATGATGCATTTATCATACATGGTTTGAGAGAAAAAAAATGTACAAGATGACATATAAAAAATGAGAAAATAAGAAAACAATTAAAGGAGAAATTAATTCTAACCTCAAAAATGAACAAAAATAAAATCTTAAATTATGGAAAATAAAGAATATTGTGAGGAATGTCCATGAATTAATTGGGAATTTTTGGAGGCTTTTTGCTATTTTTAAAAATGAGAAACGGAAAATGAATAAAATGATAAAAAGAAATAATTATAATTGAAGTGGACTGAGTTGGTATGGGCCTTGGGGTGCCAAGAGCATCAAAAACAACACAAATGGGCCTTACTGGAACGTGCTGGGGGTGTGGATAGTGGCTGATGACTTTTGTTTGACTTTATGGCATGTGTTAGGCACGAGAATTTTAATGTGCTGGCAGAATCATGAGCATTAGATGGATTTGATCTGAAGGTTGTGACTTAATCTTGCATTTAAACTTAGGGCACTGTTCCGACGGCCGGAGCTAGTCTCCGGTCGTCTTCTCCAGTCATAGCTCTGCTAGGGCTTTCTCAATTCACCACAAAAATGGAATCTAAAGGCATCATCTTGCTTGTCTCTTCTCACTGATCACTAATCCACTCTCACCTTTGGCTTAGGGTTCATGAATCGTTCAAATCGAAGACAAACATTAAACAACCTAAAACTGAATCTATGCATCTAATATGCATATCAACTAGCCAGATGTGTCACTGCTTCTAGCTTGCTTTAATTGACATGAAAACAATGAAAATAAATCAATTCGATCCAGCAAATTTCAAGAGCATACCTGAATTGCAGTGTGATCAATATGTTGTTAGAAGGCCAGAGGTGAGGTTCCAGTGATTGCTTGCTCTTGCCTTAACTCAATAGAAGTGAAATAATCACTTTACACTTGATGATTCTTTAAAGATCGAAGCAAATACAGTGATGTTCAAGATTTTGCATAATCAATTCCTTGATGATTGAAGGTGATCAAGTCATAAAATGGAGCCACACACAATGCTGATGATGATTTGAATAGGCTTGAAGCTAGAGAGATGAGGATTGAGAAGTTTCACTTTAATTTGCAGTGGGAACTCAATGATGCAGTTAATGATTCCATGGAGCTTCAAGCTATGTTGATCATGGAGGTCATGCTGATGATGATGATGAAGATGAAATGTGGCAGATTAATTTTTGAGATGTGTTGATGAAGGTAGCTCGAAGCAAGATGCAAAGAGATTCTATCGAGTGAATGTAGTGAAAACATGAAGACACCACCAAAATGCAGTGATGATATCCATTTATAGGACCCTTAACCATGGTTACTTTCTCCTTGAGTTAACTGAGTGAGTCAGGTGAAGTGAGTGAGGTAGTTATGCTAGTTGGACCATCTAGAACCTTCTTCCATTGGATTCTATCCCATTCTGCATAACTCAAGATCTTATGGTATGCCTCGAATGCAGCTTGCCTTAGGTGTTTTAAAACTGAAATGAAATGATCCACTACACTCCTAGACATGGTACTCATGGTATGATGCATTCTGATGTTGATTGAGGCAAGCACAATGATCATTGTCTTGGATATACAACATACATAAGGATAATCAAGTATGAGGTTGAAAGGTGAGGAGAAACATATAGAAGCATGGTTGTTAAAGGTACAACAAAAGGACTTAGAAAAATATTCAAAAATAACCAAAGGGACTTGGCTTCCCCATACAAAAACCAGGGGCTTAACATGAATTCAAGATGGAAATTAATCTCACAAACAATGGTAAATGAAATGGCATGAAGTATGCTAGGGCTAGGTATCTCAAATTAGGGTTTTTGAACATTCTTAATGGCAAATGAGACATAAAAAATGTGCAAAGCTTTATACATGAGAAGTGAACATAGAGGAATGACCTAAACATGTTTATAAGACACAAATCAAGACTTGGACAAACTTATTTGATGCATTCATGAAGTTTTGAGTGGTTAAGATGAAGGATGAAGGAGAATTAAGTCAAAATGGGGACTATGGTGACTTAAGGCCCAAGTAAACCCTAAAAACAAAGGTAAATACTCAAGGATAATTTTTAATGTTAGAAGACCTATAATATGACTCACAAGAACTAGAAACAAGACCTTAGACTAATGGCATGAGTGCCTTATTCAAAAGGGACCAAAGGAAAGGAACAAAAGGATCAAAAATATGACTTGTGAACAAAACAACTTGAAAAAAATACTAAATGACCTTGAAAAATTATGAAACTTGACAAATCAATACAAAATACAGAGAGAATGTTATGTGCAAAAAATCTCATTAAAATTCATCTTTTTGGATGATTAATGGAAGGGTAGGATTCAATTGGGACTTTTGAACATACAAGTGAAAGAGAGGACTCAAAAATGGTCCAAACATGACCTAAAAATCCAGAGAAAAATCTTTTGATGAAGATTGATGGAATAAGAAGACAACACAAGAAGAATGATGCATTTATCATACATGGTTTGAGAGAAAAAAAATGTACAAGATGACATATAAAAAATGAGAAAATAAGAAAACAATTAAAGGAGAAATTAATTCTAACCTCAAAAATGAACAAAAATAAAATCTTAAATTATGGAAAATAAAGAATATTGTGAGGAATGTCCATGAATTAATTGGGAATTTTTGGAGGCTTTTTGCTATTTTTAAAAATGAGAAACGGAAAATGAATAAAATGATAAAAAGAAATAATTATAATTGAAGTGGACTGAGTTGGTATGGGCCTTGGGGTGCAAAGAGCATCAAAAACAACACAAATGGGCCTTACTGGAACGTGCTGGGGGTGTGGATAGTGGCTGATGACTTTTGTTTGACTTTATGGCATGTGTTAGGCACGAGAATTTTAATGTGCTGGCAAAATCATGAGCGTTAGATGGATTTGATCTGAAGGTTGTGACTTAATCTTGCATTTAAACTTAGGGCACTGTTCCGACGGCCGGAGCTAGTCTCCGGTCGTCTTCTCCGGTCATAGCTCTGCTAGGGCTTTCTCAATTCACCACAAAAATGGAATCTAAAGGCATCATCTTGCTTGTCTCTTCTCACTGATCACTAATCCACTCTCACCTTTGGCTTAGGGTTCATGAATCGTTCAAATCGAAGACAAACATTAAACAACCTAAAACTGAATCTATGCATCTAATATGCATATCAACTAGCCAGATGTGTCACTGCTTCTAGCTTGCTTTAATTGACATGAAAACAATGAAAATAAATCAATTCGATCCAGCAAATTTCAAGAGCATACCTGAATTGCAGTGTGATCAATATGTTGTTAGAAGGCCAGAGGTGAGGTTCCAGTGATTGCTTGCTCTTGCCTTAACTCAATAGAAGTGAAATAATCACTTTACACTTGATGATTCTTTAAAGATCGAAGCAAATACAGTGATGTTCAAGATTTTGCATAATCAATTCCTTGATGATTGAAGGTGATCAAGTCATAAAAATGGAGCCACACACAATGCTGATGATGATTTGAATAGGCTTGAAGCTAGAGAGATGAGGATTGAGAAGTTTCACTTTAATTTGCAGTGGGAACTCAATGATGCAGTTGATGATTCCATGGAGCTTCAAGCTATGTTGATCATGGAGGTCATGCTGATGATGATGAAGATGAAATGTGGCAGATTAATTTTTGAGATGTGTTGATGAAGGTAGCTCGAAGCAAGATGCAAAGAGATTCTATCGAGTGAATGTAGTGAAAAAATGAAGACACCACCAAAATGCAGTGATGATATCCATTTATAGGACCCTTAACCATGGTTACTTTCTCCTTGAGTTAACTGAGTGAGTCAGGTGAAGTGAGTGAGGCAGTTATGCTAGTTGGACCATCTAGAACCTTCTTCCATTGGATTCTATCCCATTCTGCATAACTCAAGATCTTATGGTATGCCTCGAATGCAGCTTGCCTTAGGTGTTTTAAAACTGAAATGAAATGATCCACTACACTCCTAGACATGGTACTCATGGTATGATGCATTCTGATGTTGATTGAGGCAAGCACAATGATCATTGTCTTGGATATACAACATACATAAGGATAATCAAGTATGAGGTTGAAAGGTGAGGAGAAACATATAGAAGCATGGTTGTGAAAGGTACAACAAAAGGACTTAGAAAAATATTCAAAAATAACCAAAGGGACTTGGCTTCCCCATACAAAAACCAGGGGCTTAACATGAATTCAAGATGGAAATTAATCTCACAAACAATGGTAAATGAAATGGCATGAAGTATGCTAGGGCTAGGTATCTCAAATTAGGGTTTTTGAACATTCTTAATGGCAAATGAGACATAAAAAATGTGCAAAGCTTTATACATGAGAAGTGAACATAGAGGAATGACCTAAACATGTTTATAAGACACAAATCAAGACTTGGACAAACTTATTTGATGCATTCATGAAGTTTTGAGTGGTTAAGATGAAGGATGAAGGAGAATTAAGTCAAAATGGGGACTATGGTGACTTAAGGCTCAAGTAAACCCTAAAAACAAAGGTAAATACTCAAGGATAATTTTTAATGTTAGAAGACCTATAATATGACTCACAAGAACTAGAAACAAGACCTTAGACTAATGGCATGAGTGCCTTATTCAAAAGGGACCAAAGGAAAGGAACAAAAGGATCAAAAATATGACTTGTGAACAAAACAACTTGAAAAAAATACTAAATGACCTTGAAAAATTATGAAACTTGACAAATCAATACAAAATACAGAGAGAATGTTATGTGCAAAAAATCTCATTAAAATTCATCTTTTTGGATGATTAATGGAAGGGTAGGATTCAATTGGGACTTTTGAACATACAAGTGAAAGAGAGGACTCAAAAATGGTCCAAACATGACCTAAAAATCCAGAGAAAAATCTTTTGATGAAGATTGATGGAATAAGAAGACAACACAAGAAGAATGATGCATTTATCATACATGGTTTGAGAGAAAAAAAATGTACAAGATGACATATAAAAAATGAGAAAATAAGAAAACAATTAAAGGAGAAATTAATTCTAACCTCAAAAATGAACAAAAATAAAATCTTAAATTATGGAAAATAAAGAATATTGTGAGGAATGTCCATGAATTAATTGGGAATTTTTGGAGGCTTTTTGCTATTTTTAAAAATGAGAAACGGAAAATGAATAAAATGATAAAAAGAAATAATTATAATTGAAGTGGACTGAGTTGGTATGGGCCTTGGGGTGCAAAGAGCATCAAAAACAACACAAATGGGCCTTACTGGAACGTGCTGGGGGTGTGGATAGTGGCTGATGACTTTTGTTTGACTTTATGGCATGTGTTAGGCACGAGAATTTTAATGTGCTGGCAAAATCATGAGCGTTAGATGGATTTGATCTGAAGGTTGTGACTTAATCTTGCATTTAAACTTAGGGCACTGTTCCGACGGCCGGAGCTAGTCTCCGGTCGTCTTCTCCGGTCATAGCTCTGCTAGGGCTTTCTCAATTCACCACAAAAATGGAATCTAAAGGCATCATCTTGCTTGTCTCTTCTCACTGATCACTAATCCACTCTCACCTTTGGCTTAGGGTTCATGAATCGTTCAAATCGAAGACAAACATTAAACAACCTAAAACTGAATCTATGCATCTAATATGCATATCAACTAGCCAGATGTGTCACTGCTTCTAGCTTGCTTTAATTGACATGAAAACAATGAAAATAAATCAATTCGATCCAGCAAATTTCAAGAGCATACCTGAATTGCAGTGTGATCAATATGTTGTTAGAAGGCCAGAGGTGAGGTTCCAGTGATTGCTTGCTCTTGCCTTAACTCAATAGAAGTGAAATAATCACTTTACACTTGATGATTCTTTAAAGATCGAAGCAAATACAGTGATGTTCAAGATTTTGCATAATCAATTCCTTGATGATTGAAGGTGATCAAGTCATAAAAATGGAGCCACACACAATGCTGATGATGATTTGAATAGGCTTGAAGCTAGAGAGATGAGGATTGAGAAGTTTCACTTTAATTTGCAGTGGGAACTCAATGATGCAGTTGATGATTCCATGGAGCTTCAAGCTATGTTGATCATGGAGGTCATGCTGATGATGATGATGAAGATGAAATGTGGCAGATTAATTTTTGAGATGTGTTGATGAAGGTAGCTCGAAGCAAGATGCAAAGAGATTCTATCGAGTGAATGTAGTGAAAAAATGAAGACACCACCAAAATGCAGTGATGATATCCATTTATAGGACCCTTAACCATGGTTACTTTCTCCTTGAGTTAACTGAGTGAGTCAGGTGAAGTGAGTGAGGCAGTTATGCTAGTTGGACCATATAGAACCTTCTTCCATTGGATTCTATCCCATTCTGCATAACTCAAGATCTTATGGTATGCCTCGAATGCAGCTTGCCTTAGGTGTTTTAAAACTGAAATGAAATGATCCACTACACTCCTAGACATGGTACTCATGGTATGATGCATTCTGATGTTGATTGAGGCAAGCACAATGATCATTGTCTTGGATATACAACATACATAAGGATAATCAAGTATGAGGTTGAAAGGTGAGGAGAAACATATAGAAGCATGGTTGTGAAAGGTACAACAAAAGGACTTAGAAAAATATTCAAAAATAACCAAAGGGACTTGGCTTCCCCATACAAAAACCAGGGGCTTAACATGAATTCAAGATGGAAATTAATCTCACAAACAATGGTAAATGAAATGGCATGAAGTATGCTAGGGCTAGGTATCTCAAATTAGGGTTTTTGAACATTCTTAATGGCAAATGAGACATAAAAAATGTGCAAAGCTTTATACATGAGAAGTGAACATAGAGGAATGACCTAAACATGTTTATAAGACACAAATCAAGACTTGGACAAACTTATTTGATGCATTCATGAAGTTTTGAGTGGTTAAGATGAAGGATGAAGGAGAATTAAGTCAAAATGGGGACTATGGTGACTTAAGGCTCAAGTAAACCCTAAAAACAAAGGTAAATACTCAAGGATAATTTTTAATGTTAGAAGACCTATAATATGACTCACAAGAACTATAAACAAGACCTTAGACTAATGGCATGAGTGCCTTATTCAAAAGTGACCAAAGGAAAGGAACAAAAGGATCAAAAATATGACTTGTGAACAAAACAACTTGAAAAAAATACTAAATGACCTTGAAAAATTATGAAACTTGACAAATCAATACAAAATCCAGAGATAATTTTATGTGCAAAAAATCTCATTAAAATTCATCTTTTTGGATGATTAATGGAAGGGTAGGATTCAATTGGGACTTTTGAACATACAAGTGAAAGAGAGGACTCAAAAATGGTCCAAACATGACCTAAAAATCCAGAGAAAAATCTTTTGATGAAGATTGATGGAATAAGAAGACAACACAAGAAGAATGATGCATTTATCATACATGGTTTGAGAGAAAAAAAATGTACAAGATGACATATAAAAAATGAGAAAATAAGAAAACAATTAAAGGAGAAATTAATTCTAACCTCAAAAATGAACAAAAATAAAATGTTAAATTATGGAAAATAAAGAATATTGTGAGGAATGTCCATGAATTAATTGGGATTTTTTGGAGGCTTTTTGCTATTTTTAAAAATGAGAAACGGAAAATGAATAAAATGATAAAAAGAAATAATTATAATTGAAGTGGACTGAGTTGGTATGGGCCTTGGGGTGCCAAGAGCATCAAAAACAACACAAATGGGCCTTACTGGAACGTGCTGGGGGTGTGGATAGTGGCTGATGACTTTTGTTTGACTTTATGGCATGTGTTAGGCACGAGAATTTTAATGTGCTGGCAGAATCATGAGCATTAGATGGATTTGATCTGAAGGTTGTGACTTAATCTTGCATTTAAACTTAGGGCACTGTTCCGACGGCCGGAGCTAGTCTCCGGTCGTCTTCTCCGGTCATAGCTCTGCTAGGGCTTTCTCAATTCACCACAAAAATGGAATCTAAAGGCATCATCTTGCTTGTCTCTTCTCACTGATCACTAATCCACTCTCACCTTTGGCTTAGGGTTCATGAATCGTTCAAATCGAAGACAAACATTAAACAACCTAAAACTGAATCTATGCATCTAATATGCATATCAACTAGCCAGATGTGTCATTGCTTCTAGCATGCTTTAATTGACATGAAAACAATGAAAATAAATCAATTCGATCCAGCAAATTTCAAGAGCATACCTGAATTGCAGTGTGATCAATATGTTGTTAGAAGGCCAGAGGTGAGGTTCCAGTGATTGCTTGCTCTTGCCTTAACTCAATAGAAGTGAAATAAACACTTTACACTTGATGATTCTTTAAAGATCGAAGCAAATACAGTGATGTTCAAGATTTTGCATAATCAATTCCTTGATGATTGAAGGTGATCAAGTCATAAAAATGGAGCCACACACAATGCTGATGATGATTTGAATAGGCTTGAAGCTAGAGAGATGAGGATTGAGAAGTTTCACTTTAATTTGCAGTGGGAACTCAATGATGCAGTTGATGATTCCATGGAGCTTCAAGCTATGTTGATCATGGAGGTCATGCTGATGATGATGATGAAGATGAAATGTGGCAGATTAATTTTTGAGATGTGTTGATGAAGGTAGCTCGAAGCAAGATGCAAAGAGATTCTATCGAGTGAATGTAGTGAAAAAATGAAGACACCACCAAAATGCAGTGATGATATCCATTTATAGGACCCTTAACCATGGTTACTTTCTCCTTGAGTTAACTGAGTGAGTCAGGTGAAGTGAGTGAGGCAGTTATGCTAGTTGGACCATCTAGAACCTTCTTCCATTGGATTCTATCCCATTCTGCATAACTCAAGATCTTATGGTATGCCTCGAATGCAGCTTGCCTTAGGTGTTTTAAAACTGAAATGAAATGATCCACTACACTCCTAGACATGGTACTCATGGTATGATGCATTCTGATGTTGATTGAGGCAAGCACAATGATCATTGTCTTGGATATACAACATACATAAGGATAATCAAGTATGAGGTTGAAAGGTGAGGAGAAACATATAGAAGCATGGTTGTGAAAGGTACAACAAAAGGACTTAGAAAAATATTCAAAAATAACCAAAGGGACTTGGCTTCCCCATACAAAAACCAGGGGCTTAACATGAATTCAAGATGGAAATTAATCTCACAAACAATGGTAAATGAAATGGCATGAAGTATGCTAGGGCTAGGTATCTCAAATTAGGGTTTTTGAACATTGTTAATGGCAAATGAGACATAAAAAATGTGCAAAGCTTTATACATGAGAAGTGAACATAGAGGAATGACCTAAACATGTTTATAAGACACAAATCAAGACTTGGACAAACTTATTTGATGCATTCATGAAGTTTTGAGTGGTTAAGATGAAGGATGAAGGAGAATTAAGTCAAAATGGGGACTATGGTGACTTAAGGCCCAAGTAAACCCTAAAAACAAAGGTAAATACTCAAGGATAATTTTTAATGTTAGAAGACCTATAATATGACTCACAAGAACTAGAAACAAGACCTTAGACTAATGGCATGAGTGCCTTATTCAAAAGGGACCAAAGGAAAGGAACAAAAGGATCAAAAATATGACTTGTGAACAAAACAACTTGAAAAAAATACTAAATGACCTTGAAAAATTATGAAACTTGACAAATCAATACAAAATACAGAGAGAATGTTATGTGCAAAAAATCTCATTAAAATTCATCTTTTTGGATGATTAATGGAAGGGTAGGATTCAATTGGGACTTTTGAACATACAAGTGAAAGAGAGGACTCAAAAATGGTCCAAACATGACCTAAAAATCCAGAGAAAAATCTTTTGATGAAGATTGATGGAATAAGAAGACAACACAAGAAGAATAATGCATTTATCATACATGGTTTGAGAGAAAAAAAATGTACAAGATGACATATAAAAAATGAGTAAATAAGAAAACAATTAAAGGAGAAATTAATTCTAACCTCAAAAATGAACAAAAATAAAATCTTAAATTATGGAAAATAAAGAATATTGTGAGGAATGTCCATGAATTAATTGGGAATTTTTGGAGGCTTTTTGCTATTTTTAAAAATGAGAAACGGAAAATGAATAAAATGATAAAAAGAAATAATTATAATTGAAGTGGACTGAGTTGGTATGGGCCTTGGGGTGCAAAGAGCATCAAAAACAACACAAATGGGCCTTACTGGAACGTGCTGGGGGTGTGGATAGTGGCTGATGACTTTTGTTTGACTTTATGGCATGTGTTAGGCACGAGAATTTTAATGTGCTGCCAGAATCATGAGCGTTAGATGGATTTGATCTGAAGGTTGTGACTTAATCTTGCATTTAAACTTAGGGCACTGTTCCGACGGCCGGAGCTAGTCTCCGGTCGTCTTCTCCGGTCATAGCTCTGCTAGGGCTTTCTCAATTCACCACAAAAATGGAATCTAAAGGCATCATCTTGCTTGTCTCTTCTCACTGATCACTAATCCACTCTCACCTTTGGCTTAGGGTTCATGAATCGTTCAAATCGAAGACAAACATTAAACAACCTAAAACTGAATCTATGCATCTAATATGCATATCAACTAGCCAGATGTGTCACTGCTTCTAGCTTGCTTTAATTGACATGAAAACAATGAAAATAAATCAATTCGATCCAGCAAATTTCAAGAGCATACCTGAATTGCAGTGTGATCAATATGTTGTTAGAAGGCCAGAGGTGAGGTTCCAGTGATTGCTTGCTCTTGCCTTAACTCAATAGAAGTGAAATAATCACTTTACACTTGATGATTCTTTAAAGATCGAAGCAAATACAGTGATGTTCAAGATTTTGCATAATCAATTCCTTGATGATTGAAGGTGATCAAGTCATAAAAATGGAGCCACACACAATGCTGATGATGATTTGAATAGGCTTGAAGCTAGAGAGATGAGGATTGAGAAGTTTCACTTTAATTTGCAGTGGGAACTCAATGATGCAGTTGATGATTCCATGGAGCTTCAAGCTATGTTGATCATGGAGGTCATGCTGATGATGATGATGAAGATGAAATGTGGCAGATTAATTTTTGAGATGTGTTGATGAAGGTAGCTCGAAGCAAGATGCAAAGAGATTCTATCGAGTGAATGTAGTGAAAAAATGAAGACACCACCAAAATGCAGTGATGATATCCATTTATAGGACCCTTAACCATGGTTACTTTCTCCTTGAGTTAACTGAGTGAGTCAGGTGAAGTGAGTGAGGCAGTTATGCTAGTTGGACCATCTAGAACCTTCTTCCATTGGATTCTATCCCATTCTGCATAACTCAAGATCTTATGGTATGCCTCGAATGCAGCTTGCCTTAGGTGTTTTAAAACTGAAATGAAATGATCCACTACACTCCTAGACATGGTACTCATGGTATGATGCATTCTGATGTTGATTGAGGCAAGCACAATGATCATTGTCTTGGATATACAACATACATAAGGATAATCAAGTATGAGGTTGAAAGGTGAGGAGAAACATATAGAAGCATGGTTGTGAAAGGTACAACAAAAGGACTTAGAAAAATATTCAAAAATAATCAAAGGGACTTGGCTTCCCCATACAAAAACCAGGGGCTTAACATGAATTCAAGATGGAAATTAATCTCACAAACAATGGTAAATGAAATGGCATGAAGTATGCTAGGGCTAGGTATCTCAAATTAGGGTTTTTGAACATTGTTAATGGCAAATGAGACATAAAAAATGTGCAAAGCTTTATACATGAGAAGTGAACATAGAGGAATGACCTAAACATGTTTATAAGACACAAATCAAGACTTGGACAAACTTATTTGATGCATTCATGAAGTTTTGAGTGGTTAAGATGAAGGATGAAGGAGAATTAAGTCAAAATGGGGACTATGGTGACTTAAGGCCCAAGTAAACCCTAAAAACAAAGGTAAATACTCAAGGATAATTTTTAATGTTAGAAGACCTATAATATGACTCACAAGAACTAGAAACAAGACCTTAGACTAATGGCATGAGTGCCTTATTCAAAAGGGACCAAAGGAAAGGAACAAAAGGATCAAAAATATGACTTGTGAACAAAACAACTTGAAAAAAATACTAAATGACCTTGAAAAATTATGAAACTTGACAAATCAATACAAAATACAGAGAGAATGTTATGTGCAAAAAATCTCATTAAAATTCATCTTTTTGGATGATTAATGGAAGGGTAGGATTCAATTGGGACTTTTGAACATACAAGTGAAAGAGAGGACTCAAAAATGGTCCAAACATGACCTAAAAATCCAGAGAAAAATCTTTTGATGAAGATTGATGGAATAAGAAGACAACACAAGAAGAATAATGCATTTATCATACATGGTTTGAGAGAAAAAAAATGTACAAGATGACATATAAAAAATGAGTAAATAAGAAAACAATTAAAGGAGAAATTAATTCTAACCTCAAAAATGAACAAAAATAAAATCTTAAATTATGGAAAATAAAGAATATTGTGAGGAATGTCCATGAATTAATTGGGAATTTTTGGAGGCTTTTTGCTATTTTTAAAAATGAGAAACGGAAAATGAATAAAATGATAAAAAGAAATAATTATAATTGAAGTGGACTGAGTTGGTATGGGCCTTGGGGTGCAAAGAGCATCAAAAACAACACAAATGGGCCTTACTGGAACGTGCTGGGGGTGTGGATAGTGGCTGATGACTTTTGTTTGACTTTATGGCATGTGTTAGGCACGAGAATTTTAATGTGCTGCCAGAATCATGAGCGTTAGATGGATTTGATCTGAAGGTTGTGACTTAATCTTGCATTTAAACTTAGGGCACTGTTCCGACGGCCGGAGCTAGTCTCCGGTCGTCTTCTCCGGTCATAGCTCTGCTAGGGCTTTCTCAATTCACCACAAAAATGGAATCTAAAGGCATCATCTTGCTTGTCTCTTCTCACTGATCACTAATCCACTCTCACCTTTGGCTTAGGGTTCATGAATCGTTCAAATCGAAGACAAACATTAAACAACCTAAAACTGAATCTATGCATCTAATATGCATATCAACTAGCCAGATGTGTCACTGCTTCTAGCTTGCTTTAATTGACATGAAAACAATGAAAATAAATCAATTCGATCCAGCAAATTTCAAGAGCATACCTGAATTGTAGTGTGATCAATATGTTGTTAGAAGGCCAGAGGTGAGGTTCCAGTGATTGCTTGCTCTTGCCTTAACTCAATAGAAGTGAAATAATCACTTTACACTTGATGATTCTTTAAAGATCGAAGCAAATACAGTGATGTTCAAGATTTTGCATAATCAATTCCTTGATGATTGAAGGTGATCAAGTCATAAAAATGGAGCCACACACAATGCTGATGATGATTTGAATAGGCTTGAAGCTAGAGAGATGAGGATTGAGAAGTTTCACTTTAATTTGCAGTGGGAACTCAATGATGCAGTTGATGATTCCATGGAGCTTCAAGCTATGTTGATCATGGAGGTCATGCTGATGATGATGATGAAGATGAAATGTGGCAGATTAATTTTTGAGATGTGTTGATGAAGGTAGCTCGAAGCAAGATGCAAAGAGATTCTATCGAGTGAATGTAGTGAAAAAATGAAGACACCACCAAAATGCAGTGATGATATCCATTTATAGGACCCTTAACCATGGTTACTTTCTCCTTGAGTTAACTGAGTGAGTCAGGTGAAGTGAGTGAGGCAGTTATGCTAGTTGGACCATCAAGAACCTTCTTCCATTGGATTTTATCCCATTCTGCATAACTCAAGATCTTATGGTATGCCTCGAATGTAGCTTGCCTTAGGTGTTTTAAAACTGAAATGAAATGATCCACTACACTCCTAGACATGGTACTCATGGTATGATGCATTCTGATGTTGATTGAGGCAAGCACAATGATCATTGTCTTGGATATACAACATACATAAGGATAATCAAGTATGAGGTTGAAAGGTGAGGAGAAACATATAGAAGCATGGTTGTGAAAGGTACAACAAAAGGACTTAGAAAAATATTCAAAAATAACCAAAGGGACTTGGCTTCCCCATACAAAAACCAGGGGCTTAACATGAATTCAAGATGGAAATTAATCTCACAAACAATGGTAAATGAAATGGCATGAAGTATGCTAGGGCTAGGTATCTCAAATTAGGGTTTTTGAACATTGTTAATGGCAAATGAGACATAAAAAATGTGCAAAGCTTTATACATGAGAAGTGAACATAGAGGAATGACCTAAACATGTTTATAAGACACAAATCAAGACTTGGACAAACTTATTTGATGCATTCATGAAGTTTTGAGTGGTTAAGATGAAGGATGAAGGAGAATTAAGTCAAAATGGGGACTATGGTGACTTAAGGCTCAAGAAAACCCTAAAAACAAAGGTAAATACTCAAGGATAATTTTTAATGTTAGAAGACCTATAATATGACTCACAAGAACTAGAAACAAGACCTTAGACTAATGGCATGAGTGCCTTATTCAAAAGTGACCAAAGGAAAGGAACAAAAGGATCAAAAATATGACTTGTGAACAAAACAACTTGAAAAAAATACTAAATGACCTTGAAAAATTATGAAACTTGACAAATCAATACAAAATCCAGAGATAATTTTATGTGCAAAAAATCTCATTAAAATTCTTCTTTTTGGATGATTAATGGAAGGGTAGGATTCAATTGGGTCTTTTGAACATACAAGTGAAAGAGAGGACTCAAAAATTGTCCAAACATGACCTAAAAATCCAGAGAAAAATCTTTTGATGAAGATTGATGGAATAAGAAGACAACCCAAGAAGAATGATGCATTTATCATACATGGTTTGAGACAAAAAAAATGTACAAGATGACATATAAAAAATGAGAAAATAAGAAAACAATTAAAGGAGAAATTAATTCTAACCTCAAAAATGAACAAAAATAAAATCTTAAATTATTGAAAATAAAGAATATTGTGAGGAATGTCCATGAATTAATTAGGAATTTTTGGAGGCTTTTTGCTATTTTTAAAAATGAGAAACGAAAAATGAATAAAATGATAAAAAGAAATAATTATAATTGAGGTGGACTGAGTTGGTATGGGCCTTGGGGTGCAAAGAGCATCAAAAACAACACAAGTGGGCCTTACTGGAACGTGCTGGGGGTGTGGATAGTGGCTGATGACTTTTGTTTGACTTTATGGCATGTGTTAGGCACGAGAATTTTAATGTGCTGGCAGAATCATGAGCGTTAGATGGATTTGATCTGAAGGTTGTGAATTAATCTTGCATTTAAACTTAGGGCACTGTTCCGACGGCCGGAGCTAGTCTCCGGTCGTCTTCTCCGGTCATAGCTCTGCTAGGGCTTTCTCAATTCACCACAAAAATGGAATCTAAAGGCATCATCTTGCTTGTCTCTTATCACTGATCACTAATCCACTCTCACCGTTGGCTTAGGGTTCATGAATCGTTCAAATCGAAGACAAACATTAACCAACCTAAAACTGAATCTATGCATCTAATATGCATATCAACTAGCCAGATGTGTCACTGCTTCTAGGAAGCTTTAATTGACATGAAAACAATGAAAATAAATCAATTCGATCCAGCAAATTTCAAGAGCATACCTGAATTGCAGTGTGATCAATATGTTGATAGAAGGCCAGACGTGAGGTTCCAGTGATTGCTTGCTCTTGCCTTAACTCAATAGAAGTGAAATAAACACTTTACACTTGATGATTCTTGAGAGATCGAAGCAAATACAGTGATGTTCAAGATTTTTCATAATCAATTCCTTGATGATTGAAGGTGATCAAGTCATAAAAATGGAGCCACACACAATGCTGATGATGATTTGAATAGGCTTGAAGCTAGAGAGATGAGGATTGAGAAGTTTCACTTTAATTTGCAGTGTGAACTCAATGATGCAGTTGATGATTCCATGGAGCTTCAAGCTATGTTGATCATGGAGGTCATGTTGATGATGATGATGATGATGAAGATGAAATGTGGCAGATTAAGGTTTGATATGTGAGGATGAAGGTAGCTCGAAGCAAGATGCAGAGAGATTCTATCGAGTGAATGTAGTGAAAAAATGAAGACACCACCAAAATGCAGTGATGATATCCATTTATAGGACCCTTAACAATGGTTACTTTCTTCTTGAGTTAACTGAGTGAGTCAGGTGAAGTGAGTGAGGCAGTAATGCTAGTTGGACCATATAGAACCTTCTTCCATTGGATTCTATCCCATTCTGCATAACTCAAGCTCTTATGGTATGCCTCGAATGCAGCTTGCCTTAGGTGTTTTAAAACTGAAATGAAATGATCCACTACACTCCTAGACATGGTACTCATGGTATGATGCATTCTGATGTTGATTGAGGCAAGCACAATGATCATTGTCTTGGATATACAACATACATAAGGATAATCAAGTATGAGGTTGAAAGGTGAGGAGAAACATATAGAAGCATGGTTGTGAAAGGTACAACAAAAGGACTTAGAAAAATATTCAAAAATAACCAAAGGGACTTGGCTTCCCCATACAAAAACCAGGGGCTTAACATGAATTCAAGATGGAAATTAATCTCACAAACAATGGTAAATGAAATGGCATGAAGTATGCTTGGGCTAGGTATCTCAAATTAGGGTTTTTGAACATTCTTAATGGCAAATGAGACATAAAAAATGTGCAAAGCTTTATACATGAGAAGTGAACATAGAGGAATGACCTAAACATGTTTATAAGACACAAATCAAGACTTGGACAAACTTATTTGATGCATTCATGAAGTTTTGAGTGGTTAAGATGAAGGATGAAGGAGAATTAAGTCAAAATGGGGACTATGGTGACTTAAGACCCAAGTAAACCCTAAAAACAAAGGTAAATACTCAAGGATAATTTTTAATGTTAGAAGACCTATAATATGACTCACAAGAACTAGAAACAAGACCTTAGACTAATGGCATGAGTGCCTTTTTCAAAAGGGACCAAAGGAAAGGAACAAAAGGATCAAAAATATGACTTGTGAACAAAACAACTTGAAAAAAATACTAAATGACCTTGAAAAATTATGAAACTTGACAAATCAATACAAAATCCAGAGAGAATGTTATGTGCAAAAAATCTCATTAAAATTCATCTTTTTGGATGATTAATGGAAGGGTAGGATTCAATTGGGACTTTTGAACATACAAGTGAAAGAGAGGACTCAAAAATGGTCCAAACATGACCTAAAAATCCAGAGAAAAATCTTTTGATGAAGATTGATGGAATAAGAAGACAACACGAGAAGAATGATGCATTTATCATACATGGTTTGAGAGAGAAAAAATGTACAAGATGACATATAAAAAATGAGAAAATAAGAAAACAATTAAAGGAGAAATTAATTCTAACCTCAAAAATGAACAAAAATAAAATCTTAAATTATGGAAAATAAAGAATATTGTGAGGAATGTCCATGAATTAATTGGGAATTTTTGGAGGCTTTTTGCTATTTTTAAAAATGAGAAACGAAAAATGAATAAAATGATAAAAAGAAATAATTATAATTGAAGTGGACTGAGTTGGTATGGGCCTTGGGGTGCAAAGAGCATCAAAAACAACACAAATGGGCCTTACTGGAACGTGTTGGGGGTGTGGATAGTGGCTGATGACTTTTGTTTGACTTTATGGCATGTGTTAGGCACGAGACTTTTAATGTGCTGGCAGAATCATGAGCGTTAGATGGATTTGATCTGAAGGTTGTGAATTAATCTTGCATTTAAACTTAGGGCACTGTTCTGACGGCCGGAGCTAGTCTCCGGTCGTCCTCTCCGGTCATAGCTCTGCTAGGGCTTTCTCAATTCACCACAAAAATGGAATCTAAAGGCATCATCTTTCTTGTCTCTTCTCACTGATCATTAATCCACTCTCACCTTTGGCTTAGGGTTCATGAATCGTTCAAATCGAAGACAAACATTAACCAACCTAAAACTGAATCTATGCATCTAATATGCATATCAACTAGCCAGATGTGTCACTGCTTCTAGCAAGCTTTAATTGACATGAAAACAATGAAAATAAATCAATTCGATCCAGCAAATTTCAAGAGCATACCTGAATTGCAGTGTGATCAATATGTTGTTAGAAGGCCAGAGGTGAGGTTCCAGTGATTGCTTGCTCTTGCCTTAACACAATAGAAGTGAAATAAACACTTTACACTTGATGATTCTTGAAAGATCGAAGCAAATACAGTGATGTTCAAGATTTTTCATAATCAATTCCTTGATGATTGAAGGTGATCAAGTCATAAAAATGGAGCCACACACAATGCTGATGATGATTTGAATAGGCTTGAAGCTGGAGAGATGAGGATTGAGAAGTTTCACTTTAATTTGCAGTGTGAACTCAATGATGCAGTTGATGATTCCATGGAGCTTCAAGCTATGTTGATCATGGAGGTCATGCTGATGATGATGATGAAGATGAAATGTGGCAGATTGAGGTTTGAGATGTGAGGATGAAGGTAGCTCGAAGCAAGATGCAGAGAGATTCTATCGAGTGAATGTAGTGAAAAAATGAAGACACCACCAAAATGCAGTGATGATATCCATTTATAGGACCCTTAACCATGGTTACTTTCTCCTTGAGTTAACTGAGTGAGTCAGGTGAAGTGAGTGAGGCAGTTATGCTGGTTGGACCATCTAGAACCTTCTTCCATTGGATTCTATCCCATTCTGCATAACTCAAGCTCTTATGGTATGCCTCGAATGCAGCTTGCCTTAGGTGTTTTAAAACTGAAATGAAATGATCCACTACACTCCTAGACATGGTACTCATGGTATGATGCATTCTGATGTTGATTGAGGCAAGCACAATGATCATTGTCTTGGATATACAACATACATAAGGATAATCAAGTATGAGGTTGAAAGGTGAGGAGAAACATATAGAAGCATGGTTGTGAAAGGTACAACAAAAGGACTTAGAAAAATATTCAAAAATAACCAAAGGGACTTGGCTTCCCCATACAAAAACCAGGGGCTTAACATGAATTCAAGATGGAAATTAATCTCACAAACAATGGTAAATGAAATGGCATGAAGTATGCTAGGGCTAGGTATCTCAAATTAGGGTTTTTGAACATTCTTAATGGCAAATGAGACATAAAAAATGTGCAAAGCTTTATACATGAGAAGTGAACATAGAGGAATGACCTAAACATGTTTATAAGACACAAATCAAGACTTGGACAAACTTATTTGATGCATTCATGAAGTTTTGAGTGGTTAAGATGAAGGATGAAGGAGAATTAAGTCAAAATGGGGACTATGGTGACTTAAGGCCCAAGTAAACCCTAAAAACAAAGGTAAATACTCAAGGATAATTTTTAATGTTAGAAGACCTATAATATGACTCACAAGAACTAGAAACAAGACCTTAGACTAATGGCATGAGTGCCTTTTTCAAAAGGGACCAAAGGAAAGGAACAAAAGGATCAAAAATATGACTTGTGAACAAAACAACTTGAAAAAAATACTAAATGACCTTGAAAAATTATGAAACTTGACAAATCAATACAAAATCCAGAGAGAATGTTATGTGCAAAAAATCTCATTAAAATTCATCTTTTTGGATGATTAATGGAAGGGTAGGATTCAATTGGGACTTTTGAACATACAAGTGAAAGAGAGGACTCAAAAATGGTCCAAACATGACCTAAAAATCCAGAGAAAAATCTTTTGATGAAGATTGATGGAATAAGAAGACAACACGAGAAGAATGATGCATTTATCATACATGGTTTGAGAGAGAAAAAATGTACAAGATGACATATAAAAAATGAGAAAATAAGAAAACAATTAAAGGAGAAATTAATTCTAACCTCAAAAATGAACAAAAATAAAATCTTAAATTATGGAAAATAAAGAATATTGTGAGGAATGTCCATGAATTAATTGGGAATTTTTGGAGGCTTTTTGCTATTTTTAAAAATGAGAAACGAAAAATGAATAAAATGATAAAAAGAAATAATTATAATTGAAGTGGACTGAGTTGGTATGGGCCTTGGGGTGCAAAGAGCATCAAAAACAACACAAATGGGCCTTACTGGAACGTGTTGGGGGTGTGGATAGTGGCTGATGACTTTTGTTTGACTTTATGGCATGTGTTAGGCACGAGACTTTTAATGTGCTGGCAGAATCATGAGCGTTAGATGGATTTGATCTGAAGGTTGTGAATTAATCTTGCATTTAAACTTAGGGCACTGTTCTGACGGCCGGAGCTAGTCTCCGGTCGTCCTCTCCGGTCATAGCTCTGCTAGGGCTTTCTCAATTCACCACAAAAATGGAATCTAAAGGCATCATCTTTCTTGTCTCTTCTCACTGATCATTAATCCACTCTCACCTTTGGCTTAGGGTTCATGAATCGTTCAAATCGAAGACAAACATTAACCAACCTAAAACTGAATCTATGCATCTAATATGCATATCAACTAGCCAGATGTGTCACTGCTTCTAGCAAGCTTTAATTGACATGAAAACAATGAAAATAAATCAATTCGATCCAGCAAATTTCAAGAGCATACCTGAATTGCAGTGTGATCAATATGTTGTTAGAAGGCCAGAGGTGAGGTTCCAGTGATTGCTTGCTCTTGCCTTAACACAATAGAAGTGAAATAAACACTTTACACTTGATGATTCTTGAAAGATCGAAGCAAATACAGTGATGTTCAAGATTTTTCATAATCAATTCCTTGATGATTGAAGGTGATCAAGTCATAAAAATGGAGCCACACACAATGCTGATGATGATTTGAATAGGCTTGAAGTTGGAGAGATGAGGATTGAGAAGTTTCACTTTAATTTGCAGTGTGAACTCAATGATGCAGTTGATGATTCCATGGAGCTTCAAGCTATGTTGATCATGGAGGTCATGCTGATGATGATGATGAAGATGAAATGTGGCAGATTGAGGTTTGAGATGTGAGGATGAAGGTAGCTCGAAGCAAGATGCAGAGAGATTCTATCGAGTGAATGTAGTGAAAAAATGAAGACACCACCAAAATGCAGTGATGATATCCATTTATAGGACCCTTAACCATGGTTACTTTCTCCTTGAGTTAACTGAGTGAGTCAGGTGAAGTGAGTGAGGCAGTTATGCTAGTTGGACCATCTAGAACCTTCTTCCATTGGATTCTATCCCATTCTGCATAACTCAAGCTCTTATGGTATGCCTCGAATGCAGCTTGCCTTAGGTGTTTTAAAACTGAAATGAAATGATCCACTACACTCCTAGACATGGTACTCATGGTATGATGCATTCTGATGTTGATTGAGGCAAGCACAATGATCATTGTCTTGGATATACAACATACATAAGGATAATCAAGTATGAGGTTGAAAGGTGAGGAGAAACATATAGAAGCATGGTTGTGAAAGGTACAACAAAAGGATTTAGAAAAATATTCAAAAATAACCAAAGGGACTTGGCTTCCCCATACAAAAACCAGGGGCTTAACATGAATTCAAGATGGAAATTAATCTCACAAACAATGGTAAATGAAATGGCATGAAGTATGCTAGGGCTAGGTATCTCAAATTAGGGTTTTTGAACATTCTTAATGGCAAATGAGACATAAAAAATGTGCAAAGCTTTATACATGAGAAGTGAACATAGAGGAATTACCTAAACATGTTTATAAGACACAAATCAAGACTTGGACAAACTTATTTGATGCATTCATGAAGTTTTGAGTGGTTAAGATGAAGGATGAAGGAGAATTAAGTCAAAATGGGGACTATGGTGACTTAAGGCCCAAGTAAACCCTAAAAAAAAAGGTAAATACTCAAGGATAATTTTTAATGTTAGAAGACCTATAATATGACTCACAAGAACTAGAAACAAGACCTTAGACTAATGGCATGAGTGCCTTATTCAAAAGGGACCAAAGGAAAGGAACAAAAGGATCAAAAATATGACTTGTGAACAAAACAACTTGAAAAAAATACTAAATGACCTTGAAAAATTATGAAACTTGACAAATCAATACAAAATCCAGAGAGAATGTTATGTGCAAAAAATCTCATTAAAAAGCATCTTTTTGGATGATTAATGGAAGGGTAGGATTAAATTGGGACTTTTGAACATACAAGTGAAAGAGAGGACTCAAAAATGGTCCAAACATGACCTCAAAATCCAGAGAAAAATCTTTTGATGAAGATTGATGGAATAAGAAGAAAACACAAGAAGAATGATGCATTTATCATACATGGTTTGAGAGAAAAAAATGTACAAGATGACATATAAAAAATGAGAAAATAAGAAAACAATTAAAAGAGAAATTAATTCTAACCTCAAAAATGAACAAAAATAAAATCTTAAATTATGGAAAATAAAGAATATTGTGAGGAATGTCCATGAATTAATTGGGAATTTTTGGAGGCTTTTTGCTATTTTTAAAAATGAGAAACGAAAAATGAATAAAATGATAAAAAGAAATAATTATAATTGAAGTGGACTGAGTTGGTATGGGCCTTGGGGTGCAAAGAGCATCAAAAACAACACAAATGGGCCTTACTGGAACGTGTTGGGGGTGTGGATAGTGGCTGATGACTTTTGTTTGACTTTATGGCATGTGTTAGGCACGAGAATTTTAATGTGCTGGCAGAATCATGAGCGTTAGATGGATTTGATCTGAAGGTTGTGAATTAATCTTGCATTTAAACTTAGGGCACTGTTCTGACGGCCGGAGCTAGTCTCCGGTCGTCTTCTCCGGTCATAGCTCTGCTAGGGCTTTCTCAATTCACCACAAAAATGGAATCTAAAGGCATCATCTTGCTTGTCTCTTCTCACTGATCACTAATCCACTCTCACCTTTGGCTTAGGGTTCATGAATCGTTCAAATCGAAGACAAACATTAACCAACCTAAAACTGAATCTATGCATCTAATATGCATATCAACTAGCCAGATGTGTCACTGCTTCTAGCAAGCTTTAATTGACATGAAAACAATGAAAATAAATCAATTCGATCCAGCAAATTTCAAGAGCATACCTGAATTGCAGTGTGATCAATATGTTGATAGAAGGCCAGACGTGAGGTTCCAGTGATTGCTTGCTCTTGCCTTAACTCAATAGAAGTGAAATAAACACTTTACACTTGATGATTCTTGAGAGATCGAAGCAAATACAGTGATGTTCAAGATTTTTCATAATCAATTCCTTGATGATTGAAGGTGATCAAGTCATAAAAATGGAGCCACACACAATGCTGATGATGATTTGAATAGGCTTGAAGCTGGAGAGATGAGGATTGAGAAGTTTCACTTTAATTTGCAGTGTGAACTCAATGATGCAGTTGATGATTCCATGGAGCTTCAAGCTATGTTGATCATGGAGGTCATGCTGATGATGATGATGATGAAGATGAAATGTGGCAGATTGAGGTTTGATATGTGAGGATGAAGGTAGCTCGAAGCAAGATGCAGAGAGATTCTATCGAGTGAATGTAGTGAAAAAATGAAGACACCACCAAAATGCAGTGATGATATCCATTTATAGGACCCTTAACAATGGTTACTTTCTTCTTGAGTTAACTGAGTGAGTCAGGTGAAGTGAGTGAGGCAGTAATGCTAGTTGGACCATCTAGAACCTTCTTCCATTGGATTCTATCCCATTCTGCATAACTCAAGCTCTTATGGTATGCCTCGAATGCAGCTTGCCTTAGGTGTTTTAAAACTGAAATGAAATGATCCACTACACTCCTAGACATGGTACTCATGGTATGATGCATTCTGATGTTGATTGAGGCAAGCACAATGATCATTGTCTTGGATATACAACATACATAAGGATAATCAAGTATGAGGTTGAAAGGTGAGGAGAAACATATAGAAGCATGGTTGTGAAAGGTACAACAAAAGGACTTAGAAAAATATTCAAAAATAACCAAAGGGACTTGGCTTCCCCATACAAAAACCAGGGGCTTAACATGAATTCAAGATGGAAATTAATCTCACAAACAATGGTAAATGAAATGGCATGAAGTATGCTAGGGCTAGGTATCTCAAATTAGGGTTTTTGAACATTCTTAATGGCAAATGAGACATAAAAAATGTGCAAAGCTTTATACATGAGAAGTGAACATAGAGGAATTACCTAAACATGTTTATAAGACACAAATCAAGACTTAGACAAACTTATTTGATGCATTCATGAAGTTTTGAGTGGTTAAGATGAAGGATGAAGGAGAATTAAGTCAAAATGGGGACTATGGTGACTTAAGGCCCAAGTAAACCCTAAAAACAAAGGTAAATACTCAAGGATAATTTTTAATGTTAGAAGACCTATAATATGATTCACAAGAACTAGAAACAAGACCTTAGACTAATGGCATGAGTGCCTTATTCAAAAGGGACCAAAGGAAAGGAACAAAAGGATCCAAAATATGACTTGTGAACAAAACAACTTGAAAAAAATACTAAATGACCTTGAAAAATTATGAAACTTGACAAATCAATACAAAATCCAGAGAGAATGTTATGTGCAAAAAATCTCATTAAAATTCATCTTTTTGGATGATTAATGGAAGGGTAGGATTCAATTGGGACTTTTGAACATACAGGTGAAAGAGAGGACTCAAAAATGGTCCAAATATGACCTAAAAATCCAGAGAAAAATCTTTTGATGAAGATTGATGGAATAAGAAGACAACACAAGAAGAATGATGCATTTATCATACATGGTTTGAGAGAGAAAAAATGTACAAGATGACATATAAAAAATGAGAAAATAAGAAAACAATTAAAGGAGAAATTAATTCTAACCTCAAAAATGAACAAAAATAAAATCTTAAATTATGGAAAATAAAGAATATTGTGAGGAATGTCCATGAATTAATTGGGAATTTTTGGAGGCTTTTTGCTATTTTTAAAAATGAGAAACGAAAAATGAATAAAATGATAAAAAGAAATAATTATAATTGAAGTGGACTGAGTTGGTATGGGCCTTGGGGTGCAAAGAGCATCAAAAACAACACAAATGGGCCTTACTGGAACGTGTTGGGGGTGTGGATAGTGGCTGATGACTTTTGTTTGACTTTATGGCATGTGTTAGGCACGGGAATTTTAATGTGCTTGTAGAATCATGAGCGTTAGATGGATTTGATCTGAAGGTTGTGAATTAATCTTGCATTTAAACTTAGGGCACTGTTCTGACGGCCGGAGCTAGTCTCCGGTCGTCCTCTCCGGTCATAGCTCTGCTAGGGCTTTCTCAATTCACAACAAAAATGGAATCTAAAGGCATCATCTTGCTTGTCTCTTCTCACTGATCACTAATCCACTCTCACCTTTGGCTTAGGGTTCATGAATCGTTCAAATCGAAGACAAACATTAACCAACCTAAAACTGAATCTATGCATCTAATATGCATATCAACTAGCCAGATGTGTCACTGCTTCTAGCAAGCTTTAATTGACATGAAAACAATGAAAATAAATCAATTCGATCCAGCTAATTTCAAGAGCATACCTGAATTGCAGTGTGATCAATATGTTGTTAGAAGGCCAGAGGTGAGGTTCCAGTGATTGCTTGCTCTTGCCTTAACTCAATAGAAGTGAAATAAACACTTTACACTTGATGATTCTTGAGAGATCGAAGTAAATACAGTGATGTTCAAGATTTTTCATAATCAATTCCTTGATGATTGAAGGTGATCAAGTCATAAAAATGGAGCCACACACAATGCTGATGATGATTTGAATAGGCTTGAAGCTGGAGAGATGAGGATTGAGAAGTTTCACTTTAATTTGCAGTGTGAACTCAATGATGCAGTTGATGATTCCATGGAGCTTCAAGCTATGTTGATCATGGAGGTCATCCTGATGATGATGATGAAGATGAAATGTGGCAGATTGAGGTTTGAGATGTGAGGATGAAGGTAGCTCGAAGCAAGATGCAGAGAGATTCTATCGAGTGAATGTAGTGAAAAAATGAAGACACCACCAAAATGCAGTGATGATATCCATTTATAGGACCCTTAACCATGGTTACTTTCTCCTTGAGTTAACTGAGTGAGTCAGGTGAAGTGAGTGAGGCAGTTATGCTAGTTGGACCATCTAGAACCTTCTTCCATTGGATTCTATCCCATTCTGCATAACTCAAGCTCTTATGGTATGCCTCGAATGCAGCTTGCCTTAGGTGTTTTAAAACTGAAATGAAATGATCCACTACACTCCTAGACATGGTACTCATGGTATGATGCATTCTGATGTTGATTGAGGCAAGCACAATGATCATTGTCTTGGATATACAACATACATAAGGATAATCAAGTATGAGGTTGAAAGGTGAGGAGAAACATATAGAAGCATGGTTGTGAAAGGTACAACAAAAGGACTTAGAAAAATATTCAAAAATAACCAAAGGGACTTGGCTTCCCCATACAAAAACCATGGGCTTAACATGAATTCAAGATGGAAATTAATCTCACAAACAATGGTAAATGAAATGGCATGAAGTATGCTAGGGCTAGGTATCTCAAATTAGGGTTTTTGAACATTCTTAATGGCAAATGAGACATAAAAAATGTGCAAAGCTTTATAAATGAGAAGTGAACATAGAGGAATTACCTAAACATGTTTATAAGACACAAATCAAGACTTGGACAAACTTATTTGATGCATTCATGAAGTTTTGAGTGGTTAAGATGAAGGATGAAGGAGAATTAAGTCAAAATGGGGACAATGGTGACTTAAGGCCCAAGTAAACCCTAAAAACAAAGGTAAATACTCAAGGATAATTTTTAATGTTAGAAGACCTATAATATGACTCACAAGAACTAGAAACAAGACCTTAGACTAATGGCATGAGTGCCTTATTCAAAAGGGACCAAAGGAAAGGAACAAAAGGATCAAAAATATGACTTGTGAACAAAACAACTTGAAAAAAATACTAAATGACCTTGAAAAATTATGAAACTTGACAAATCAATACAAAATCCAGAGAGAATGTTATGTGCAAAAAATCTCATTAAAAAGCATCTTTTTGGATGATTAATGGAAGGGTAGGATTAAATTTGGACTTTTGAACATACAAGTGAAAGAGAGGACTCAAAAATGGTCCAAACATGACCTAAAAATCCAGAGAAAAATCTTTTGATGAAGATTGATGGAATAAGAAGACAACACAAGAAGAATGATGCATTTATCATACATGGTTTGAGAGAAAAAAATGTACAAGATGACATATAAAAAATGAGAAAATAAGAAAACAATTAAAGGAGAAATTAATTCTAACCTCAAAAATGAACAAAAATAAAATCTTAAATTATGGAAAATAAAGAATATTGTGAGGAATGTCCATGAATTAATTGGGAATTTTTGGAGGCTTTTTGCTATTTTTAAAAATGAGAAACGAAAAATGAATAAAATGATAAAAAGAAATAATTATAATTGAAGTGGACTGAGTTGGTATGGGCCTTGGGGTGCAAAGAGCATCAAAAACAACACAAATGGGCCTTACTGGAACGTGTTGGGGGTGTGGATAGTGGCTGATGACTTTTGTTTGACTTTATGGCATGTGTTAGGCACGAGAATTTTAATGTGCTGGCAGAATCATGAGCGTTAGATGGATTTGATCTGAAGGTTGTGAATTAATCTTGCATTTAAACTTAGGGCACTGTTCTGACGGCCGGAGCTAGTCTCCGGTCGTCTTCTCCGGTCATAGCTCTGCTAGGGCTTTCTCAATTCACCACAAAAATGGAATCTAAAGGCATCATCTTGCTTGTCTCTTCTCACTGATCACTAATCCACTCTCACCTCTGGCTTAGGGTTCATGAATCGTTCAAATCGAAGACAAACATTAACCAACCTAAAACTGAATCTATGCATCTAATATGCATATCAACTAGCCAGATGTGTCACTGCTTCTAGCAAGCTTTAATTGACATGAAAACAATGAAAATAAATCAATTCGATCCAGCAAATTTCAAGAGCATACCTGAATTGCAGTGTGATCAATATGTTGTTAGAAGGCCAGAGGTGAGGTTCCAGTGATTGCTTGCTCTTGCCTTAACTCAATAGAAGTGAAATAAACACTTTTCACTTGATGATTCTTGAGAGATCGAAGCAAATACAGTGATGTTCAAGATTTTTCATAACCAATTCCTTGATGATTGAAGGTGATCAAGTCATAAAAATGGAGCCACACACAATGCTGATGATGATTTGAATAGGCTTGAAGCTGGAGAGATGAGGATTGAGAAGTTTCACTTTAATTTGCAGTGTGAACTCAATGATGCAGTTGATGATTCCATGGAGCTTCAAGCTATGTTGATCATGGAGGTCATGCTGATGATGATGATGAAGATGAAATGTGGCAGATTGAGGTTTGAGATGTGAGGATGAAGGTAGCTCGAAGCAAGATGCAGAGAGATTCTATCGAGTGAATGTAGTGAAAAAATGAAGACACCACCAAAATGCAGTGATGATATCCATTTATAGGACCCTTAACCATAGTTACTTTCTCCTTGAGTTAACTGAGTGAGTCAGGTGAAGTGAGTGAGGCAGTTATGCTAGTTGGACCATCTAGAACCTTCTTCCATTGGATTCTATCCCATTCTGCATAACTCAAGCTCTTATGGTATGCCTCGAATGCAGCTTGCCTTAGGTGTTTTAAAACTGAAATGAAATGATCCACTACACTCCTAGACATGGTACTCATGGTATGATGCATTCTGATGTTGATTGAGGCAAGCACAATGATCATTGTCTTGGATATACAACATACATAAGGATAATCAAGTATGAGGTTGAAAGGTGAGGAGAAACATATAGAAGCATGGTTGTGAAAGGTACAACAAAAGGACTTAGAAAAATATTCAAAAATAACCAAAGGGACTTGGCTTCCCCATACAAAAACCAGGGGCTTAACATGAATTCAAGATGGAAATTAATCTCACAAACAATGGTAAATGAAATGGCATGAAGTATGCTAGGGCTAGGTATCTCAAATTAGGGTTTTTGAACATTCTTAATGGCAAATGAGACATAAAAAATGTGCAAAGCTTTTTACATGAGAAGTGAACATAGAGGAATTACCTAAACATGTTTATAAGACACAAATCAAGACTTGGACAAACTTATTTGATGCATTCATGAAGTTTTGAGTGGTTAAGATGAAGGATGAAGGAGAATTAAGTCAAAATGGGGACTATGGTGACTTAAGGCCCAAGTAAACCCTAAAAACAAAGGTAAATACTCAAGGATAATTTTTAATGTTAGAACACCTATAATATGACTCACAAGAACTAGAAACAAGACCTTAGACTAATGGCATGAGTGCCTTATTCAAAAGGGACCAAAGGAAAGGAACAAAAGGATCAAAAATATGACTTGTGAACAAAACAACTTGAAAAAAATACTAAATGACCTTGAAAAATTATGAAACTTGACAAATCAATACAAAATCCAGAGAGAATGTTATGTGCAAAAAATCTCATTAAAATTCATCTTTTTGGATGATTAATGGAAGGGTAGGATTCAATTGGGACTTTTGAACATACAAGTGAAAGAGAGGACTCAAAAATGGTCCAAACATGACCTAAAAATCCAGAGAAAAATCTTTTGATGAAGATTGATGGAATAAGAAGACAACACAAGAAGAATGATGCATTTATCATACATGGTTTGAGAGGAAAAAAATGTACAAGATGACATAAAAAATGAGAAAATAAGAAAACAATTAAAGGAGAAATTAATTCTAACCTCAAAAATGAACAAAAATAAAATCTTAAATTATGGAAAATAAAGAATATTGTGAGGAATGTCCATGAATTAATTGGGAATTTTTGGAGGCTTTTTGCTATTTTTAAAAATGAGAAACGAAAAATGAATAAAATGATAAAAAGAAATAATTATAATTGAAGTGGACTGAGTTGGTATGGGCCTTGGGGTGCAAAGAGCATCAAAAACAACACAAATGGGCCTTACTGGAACGTGTTGGGGGTGTGGATAGTGGCTGATGACTTTTGTTTGACTTTATGGCATGTGTTAGGCACGAGAATTTTAATGTGCTGGCAGAATCATGAGCGTTAGATGGATTTGATCTGAAGGTTGTGAATTAATCTTGCATTTAAACTTAGGGCACTGTTCTGACGGCCGGAGCTAGTCTCCGGTCGTCTTCTCCGGTCATAGCTCTGCTAGGGCTTTCTCAATTCACCACAAAAATGGAATCTAAAGGCATCATCTTGCTTGTCGCTTCTCACTGATCACTAATCCACTCTCACCTTTGGCTTAGGGTTCATGAATCGTTCAAATCGAAGACAAACATTAACCAACCTAAAACTGAATCTATTTATCTAATATGCATATCAACTAGCCAGATGTGTCACTGCTTCTAGCAAGCTTTAATTGACATGAAAACAATGAAAATAAATCAATTCGATCCAGCAAATTTCAAGAGCATACCTGAATTGCAGTGTGATCAAAATGTTGTTAGAAGGCCAGAGGTGAGGTTCCAGTGATTGCTTGCTCTTGCCTTAACTCAATAGAAGTGAAATAAACACTTTACACTTGATGATTCTTGAGAGATCGAAGCAAATACAGTGATGTTCAAGATTTTTCATAACCAATTCCTTGATGATTGAAGGTGATCAAGTCATAAAAATGGAGCCACACACAATGCTGATGATGATTTGAATAGGCTTGAAGCTGGAGAGATGAGGATTGAGAAGTTTCACTTTAATTTGCAGTGTGAACTCAATGATGCAGTTGATGATTCCATGGAGCTTCAAGCTATGTTGATCATGGAGGTCATGCTGATGATGATGATGAAGATGAAATGTGGCAGATTGAGGTTTGAGATGTGAGGATGAAGGTAGCTCGAAGCAAGATGCAGAGAGATTCTATCGAGTGAATGTAGTGAAAAAATGAAGACACCACCAAAATGCAGTGATGATATCCATTTATAGGACCATTAACCATAGTTACTTTCTCCTTGAGTTAACTGAGTGAGTCAGGTGAAGTGAGTGAGGCAGTTATGCTAGTTGGACCATCTAGAACCTTCTTCCATTGGATTCTATCCCATTCTGCATAACTCAAGCTCTTATGGTATGCCTCGAATGCAGCTTTCCTTAGGTGTTTTAAAACTGAAATGAAATGATCCACTACACTCCTAGACATGGTACTCATGGTATGATGCATTCTGATGTTGATTGAGGCAAGCACAATGATCATTGGCTTGGATATACAACATACATAAGGATAATCAAGTATGAGGTTGAAAGGTGAGGAGAAACATATAGAAGCATGGTTGTGAAAGGTACAACAAAAGGACTTAGAAAAATATTCAAAAATAACCAAAGGGACTTGGCTTCCCCATACAAAAACCAGGGGCTTAACATGAATTCAAGATGGAAATTAATCTCACAAACAATGGTAAATGAAATGGCATGAAGTATGCTAGGGCTAGGTATCTCAAATTAGGGTTTTTGAACATTCTTAATGGCAAATGAGACATAAAAAATGTGCAAAGCTTTATACATGAGAAGTGAACATAGAGGAATTACCTAAACATGTTTATAAGACACAAATCAAGACTTGGACAAACTTATTTGATGCATTCATGAAGTTTTGAGTGGTTAAGATGAAGGATGAAGGAGAATTAAGTCAAAATGGGGACTATGGTGACTTAAGGCCCAAGTAAACCCTAAAAACAAAGGTAAATACTCAAGGATAATTTTTAATGTTAGAATACCTATAATATGACTCACAAGAACTAGAAACAAGACCTTAGACTAATGGCATGAGTGCCTTATTCAAAAGGGACCAAAGGAAAGGAACAAAAGGATCAAAAATATGACTTGTGAACAAAACAACTTGAAAAAAATACTAAATGACCTTGAAAAATTATGAAACTTGACAAATCAATACAAAATCCAGAGAGAATGTTATGTGCAAAAAATCTCATTAAAATTCATCTTTTTGGATGATTAATGGAAGGGTAGGATTCAATTGGGACTTTTGAACATACAAGTGAAAGAGAGGACTCAAAAATGGTCCAAACATGACCTAAAAATCCATAGAAAAATCTTTTGATGAAGATTGATGGAATAAGAAGACAACACAAGAAGAATGATGCATTTATCATACATGGTTTGAGAGAGAAAAAATGTACAAGATGACATATAAAAAATGAGAAAATAAGAAAACAATTAAAGGAGAAATTAATTCTAACCTCAAAAATGAACAAAAATAAAATCTTAAATTATGGAAAATAAAGAATATTGTGAGGAATGTCCATGAATTAATTGGGAATTTTTGGAGGCTTCTTGCTATTTTTAAAAATGAGAAACGAAAAATGAATAAAATGATAAAAAGAAATAATTATAATTGAAGTGGACTGAGTTGGTATGGGCCTTGGGGTGCAAAGAGCATCAAAAACAACACAAATGGGCCTTACTGGAACGTGTTGGGGGTGTGGATAGTGGCCGATGACTTTTGTTTGACTTTATGGCATGTGTTAGGCACGAGAATTTTAATGTGCTGGCAGAATCATGAGCGTTAGATGGATTTGATCTGAAGGTTGTGAATTAATCTTGCATTTAAACTTAGGGCACTGTTCTGACGGCCGGAGCTAGTCTCCGGTCGTCTTCTCCGGTCATAGCTCTGCTAGGGCTTTCTCAATTCACCACAAAAATGGAATCTAAAGGCATCATCTTGCTTGTCTCTTCTCACTGATCACTAATCCACTCTCACCTTTGGCTTAGGGTTCATGAATCGTTCAAATCGAAGACAAACATTAACCAACCTAAAACTGAATCTATGCATCTAATATGCATATCAACTAGCCAGATGTGTCACTGCTTCTAGCAAGCTTTAATTGACATGAAAACAATGAAAATAAATCAATTCGATCCAGCAAATTTCAAGAGCATACCTGAATTGCAGTGTGATCAATATGTTGTTAGAAGGCCAGAGGTGAGGTTCCAGTGATTGCTTGCTCTTGCCTTAACTCAATAGAAGTGAAATAAACACTTTACACTTGATGATTCTTGAGAGATCGAAGCAAATACAGTGATGTTCAAGATTTTTCATAATCAATTCCTTGATGATTGAAGGTGATCAAGTCATAAAAATGGAGCCACACACAATGCTGATGATGATTTGAATAGGCTTGAAGCTGGAGAGATGAGGATTGAGAAGTTTCACTTTAATTTGCAGTGTGAACTCAATGATGCAGTTGATGATTCCATGGAGCTTCAAGCTATGTTGATCATGAAGGTCATGCTGATGATGATGATGAAGATGAAATGTGGCAGATTGAGGTTTGAGATGTGAGGATGAAGGTAGCTCGAAGCAAGATGCAGAGAGATTCTATCGAGTGAATGTAGTGAAAAAATGAAGACACCACCAAAATGCAGTGATGATATCCATTTATAGGACCCTTAACCATGGTTACTTTCTCCTTGAGTTAACTGAGTGAGTCAGGTGAAGAGAGTGAGGCAGTTATGCTAGTTGGACCATCTAGAACCTTCTTCCATTGGATTTTATCCCATTCTGCATAACTCAAGCTCTTATGGTATGCCTCGAATGCAGCTTGCCTTAGGTGTTTTAAAACTGAAATGAAATGATCCACTACACTCCTAGACATGGTACTCATGGTATGATGCATTCTGATGTTGATTGAGGCAAGCACAATGATCATTGTCTTGGATATACAACATACATAAGGATAATCAAGTATGAGGTTGAAAGGTGAGGAGAAACATATAGAAGCATGGTTGTGAAAGGTACAACAAAAGGACTTAGAAAAATATTCAAAAATAACCAAAGGGACTTGGCTTCCCCATACAAAAACCAGGGGCTTAACATGAATTCAAGATGGAAATTAATCTCACAAACAATGGTAAATGAAATGGCATGAAGTATGCTAGGGCTAGGTATCTCAAATTAGGGTTTTTGAACATTCTTAATGGCAAATGAGACATAAAAAATGTGCAAAGCTTTATACATGATAATTGAACATAGAGGAATGACCTAAACATGTTTATAAGACACAAATCAAGACTAGGACAAACTTATTTGATGCATTCATGAAGTTTTGAGTGGTTAAGATGAAGGATGAAGGAGAATTAAGTCAAAATGGGGACTATGGTGACTTAAGGCCCAAGTAAACCCTAAAAACAAAGGTAAATACTCAAGGATAATTTTTAATGTTAGAACACCTATAATATGACTCACAAGAACTAGAAACAAGACCTTAGACTAATGGCATGAGTGCCTTATTCAAAAGGGACCAAAGGAAAGGAACAAAAGGATCAAAAATATGACTTGTGAACAAAACAACTTGAAAAAAATACTAAATGACCTTGAAAAATTATGAAGCTTGACAAAATAAATACAAAATCCAGAGAGAATGTTATGTGCAAAAAATCTCATTAAAATTCATCTTTTTGGATGATTAATGGAAGGGTAGGATTCAATTGGGACTTTTGAACATACAAGTGAAAGAGAGGACTCAAAAATGGTCCAAACATGACCTAAAAATCCAGAGAAAAATCTTTTGATGAAGATTGATGGAATAAGAAGACAACACAAGAAGAATGATGCATTTATCATACATGGTTTGAGAGAAAAAAAATGTACAAGATGACATATAAAAAATGAGAAAATAAGAAAACAATTAAAGAAGAAATTAATTCTAACCTCAAAAATGAACAAAAATAAAATCTTAAATTATGGAAAATAAAGAATATTGTGAGGAATGTCCATGAATTAATTGGGAATTTTTAGAGGCCTTTTGCTATTTTTAAAAATGAGAAACGAAAAATGAATAAAATGATAAAAAGAAATAATTATAATTGAAGTGGACTGAGTTGGTATGGGCCTTGGGGTGCAAAGAGCATCAAAAACAACACAAATGGGCCTTACTGGAACGTGTTGGGGGTGTGGATAGTGGCTGATGACTTTTGTTTGACTTTATGGCATGTGTTAGGCACGAGAATTTTAATGTGCTGGCAGAATCATGAGCGTTAGATGGATTTGATCTGAAGGTTGTGAATTAATCTTGCATTTAAACTTAGGGCACTGTTCCAACGGCCGGAGCTAGTCTCCGGTCGTCTTCTCCGGTCATAGCTCTACTAGGGCTTTCTCAATTCACCACAAAAATGGAATCTAAAGGCATCATCTTGCTTGTCTCTTCTCACTGATCACTAATCCACTCTCACCTTTGGCTTAGGGTTCATGAATCGTTTAAATCGAAGACAAACATTAACCAACCTAAAACTGAATCTATGCATCTAATATGCATATCAACTAGCCAGATGTGTCACTGCTTCTAGCAAGCTTTAATTGACATGAAAACAATGAAAATAAATCAATTTGATCCAGCAAATTTCAAGAGCATAACTGAATTGCAGTGTGATCAATATGTTGTTAGAAGGCCATAGGTGAGGTTCCAGTGATTGCTTGCTCTTGCCTTAACTCAATAGAAGTGAAATAAACACTTTACACTTGATGATTCTTGAGAGATCGAAGAAAATACAATGATGTTCAAGATTTTTCATAATCAATTCCTTGATGATTGAAGGTGATCAAGTCATAAAAATGGAGCCACACACAATGCTGATGATGATTTGAATAGGCTTGAAGCTGGAGAGATGGGGATTGAGAAGTTTCACTTTAATTTGCAGTGTGAACTCAATGATGCAGTTGATGATTCCATGGAGCTTCAAGCTATGTTGATCATGGAGGTCATGCTGATGATGATGATGAAGATGAAATTTGGCAGATTGAGGTTTGAGATGTGAGGAAGAAGGTAGCTCGAAGCAAGATGCAGAGAGATTCTATCGAGTGAATGTAGTGAAAAAATGAAGACACCACCAAAATGCAGTGATGATATCCATTTATAGGACCCTTAACCATGGTTACTTTCTCCTTGAGTTAATTGAGTGAGTCAGGTGAAGTGAGTGAGGCAGTTATGCTAGTTGGACCATCTAGAACCTTCTTCCATTGGATTCTATCCCATTCTGCATAACTCAAGCTCTTATGGTATGCCTCGAATGCAGCTTGCCTTAGGTGTTTTAAAACTGAAATGAAATGATCCACTACACTCCTAGATATGGTACTCATGGTATGATGAATTCTGATGTTGATTGAGGCAAGCACAATGATCATTGTCTTGGATATACAACATACATAAGGATAATCAAGTATGAGGTTGAAAGGTGAGGAGAAACATATAGAAGCATGGTTGTGAAAGGTACAACAAAAGGACTTAGAAAAATATTCAAAAATAACCAAAGGGACTTGGCTTCCCCATACAAAAACCAGGGGCTTAACATGAATTCAAGATGGAAATTAATCTCACAAACAATGGTAAATGAAATGGCATGAAGTATGCTAGGGCTAGGTATCTCAAATTAGGGTTTTTGAACATTCTTAATGGCAAATGAGACATAAAAAATGTGCAAAGCTTTATACATGAGAAGTGAACATAGAGGAATGACCTAAACATGTTTATAAGACATAAATCAAGACTTGGACAAACTTATTTGATGCATTCATGAAGTTTTGAGTGGTTAAGATGAAGGATGAAGGAGAATTAAGTCAAAATGGGGACTATGGTGACTTAAGGCCCAAGTAAACCCTAAAAACAAAGGTAAATACTCAAGGATAATTTTTAATGTTAGAAGACCTATAATATGACTCACAAGAACTAGAAACAAGACCTTAGACTAATGGCATGAGTGCCTTATTCAATAGGGACCAAAGGAAAGGAACAAAAGGATCAAAAATATGACTTGTGAACAAAACAACTTGAAAAAAAATACTAAATGACCTTGAAAAATTATGAAACTTGAAAAATCAATACAAAATCCAGAGAGAATGTTATGTGCAAAAAATCTCATTAAAATTCATCTTTTTGGATGATTAATGGAAGGGTAGGATTCAATTGGGACTTTTGAACATACAAGTGAAAGAGAGGCCTCAAAAATGGTCCAAACATGACCTAAAAATCCAGAGAAAAATCTTTTGATGAAGATTGATGGAATAAGAAGACAACACAAGAAGAATGATGCATTTATCATACATGGTTTGAGAGAAAAAAAAAGTACAAGATGACATATAAAAAATGAGAAAATAAGAAAACAATTAAAGGAGAAATTAATTCTAACCTCAAAAATGAACAAAAATAAAATCTTAAATTATGGAAAATAAAGAATATTGTGAGGAATGTCCATGAATTAATTGGGAATTTTTGGAGGCATTTTGCTATTTTTAAAAATGAGAAACGAAAAATGAATAAAATGATAAAAAGAAATAATTATAATTGAAGTGGACTAAGTTGGTATGGGCCTTGGGGTGCAAAGAGCATCAAAAACAACACAAATGGGCCTTACTGGAACGTGCTGGGGGTGTGGATAGTGGCTGATGACTTTTGTTTGACTTTATGGCATGTGTAAGGCACGAGAATTTTAATGTGCTGGCAGAATCATGAGCGTTAGATGGATTTAATCTGAAGGTTGTGACTTAATCTTGCATTTAAACTTAGGGCACTGTTCCGACGGCCGGAGCTAGTCTCCGGTCGTCTTCTCCGGTCATAGCTTTGCTAGGGCTTTCTCAATTCACCACAAAAATGGAATCTAAAGGCATCATCTTGCTTGTCTCTTCTCACTGATCACTAATACAATCTCACCTTTGGCTTAGGGTTCATGAATCGTTCAAATCGAAGACAAACATTAACCAACCTAAAACTGAATCTATGCATCTAATATGCATATCAACTAGCCAGATGTGTCACTACTTCTAGCAAGCTTTAATTGACAAGAAAACAATGAAAATAAATCAATTCGATCCAGCAAATTTCAAGAGCATACCTGAATTACAGTGTGATCACTATGTTGTTAGAAGGCCAGAGGTGAGGTTCCAGTGATTGCTTGCTCTTGCCTTAACTCAATAGAAGTGAAATAAATACTTTACACTTGATGATTCTTGAGAGATCGAAGCAAATACAGTGATGTTCAAGATTTTGCATAATCAATTCCTTGATGATTGAAGGTGATCAAGTCATAAAAATGGAGCCACACACAATGATGATGATGATTTGAATAGGCATGAAGCTGGAGAGATGAGGATTGAGAAGTTTCACTTTAATTTGCAGTGTGAACTCAATGATGCAGTTGATGATTCCATGGAGCTTCAAGCTATGTTGATCATGGAGGTCATGCTGATGATGATGATGAAGATGAAATGTGGCAGATTGAGGTTTGAGATGTGAGGATGAAGGTAGCTCGAAGCAAGATGCAGAGAGATTCTATCGAGTGAATGTAGTGAAAAAATGAAGACACCACCAAAATGCAGTGATGATATCCATTTATAGGACCCTTAACCATGGTTACTTTCTCCTTGAGTTAACTGAGTGAGTCTGGTGAAGTGAGTGTGGCAGTTATGCTAGTTGGACCATCTAGAACCTTCTTCCATTGGATTCTATCCCATTCTGCATAACTCAAGCTCTTATGGTATGCCTCGAATGCAGCTTGCCTTAGGTGTTTTAAAACTGAAATAAAATGATCCACTACACTCCTAGACATGGTACTCATGGTATGATGCATTCTGATGTTGATTGAGGCAAGCACAATGATCATTGTCTTGGATATACAACATACATATGGCTTGAATTTTGAGAGGATGCATGGCAAGTGAGGTGATCATGCACTCATATGATGATGCCTTCCTCAAATGAGCTTATGGACATGAAGTTTGTGATCATAACATGTGAATTGAAGCACATAAGTTGAACTGCATTGTGATCCCTTATGACTTGGCCTGCAAGAAACCAGATTGCGTATTGTAATCTTCCAGGAGTTGTTTCTTCCTCTTCAAGGCATCAGATGATGGCAATTTTGTGCTCAAGCTGAAGTGGATGTTCCATACTCCAAGTTTGTAATTCACACAATCATGGAATATGACCTCTAGAGACCTCAAATATCCCCTTGAGCATAACACTCCAATGCTGCATTGTGGGCCTGCACGCCTTGCCTTGTTATGCACCATGATGCCCCAGGCCTGACCAGTTGCAACCCTCCCCCTTCAATGCATCATAACTTCCAAACTATTGATCCTATAAAAAAACCTTGAACATGAAAGTTACTGCAAACACATGGGTGAAAAACTTTTTAGTTCAAGAAAATTTGATTTGAAGTCTTCTTGACCAAGAAAAATGGCTTCACATTTGGTCCCCCACCTGTTTGATCAAATGCCTTGCAGGGCATGCGCGCTGACCAGCTTCCTGCCTCGCCCATGACCTAGTTTTGCCTTGATTTTCCTCAACTTTACATGATCATAACTTTCTCATTTTTTATGCTATGGAAGAGTTCCATATATGGATTTGAAGCTCAAGATGCCCTCTTTAATTGGCTCCAAGTAGAATTTTCATATCTTTCATATTTTGGGAGAAGGCCTCATTCAAAGCAGTTGCAAAAATAACTAAAACTTGCCATTTTTGGAAACCCTAATTTTCCAAAAATGGTAAGTTTTGGTTTCCTTGATTTCTCTTGATTCCTCCATCATTTCTTGATCAAATTTGAACCATAGGATAATTGTAACCCTAATTTCATGATTTTGATCTTGAAAAGTCAAGAGTTGATTTTTTCTTCAGCATGGTTGACTTTTCCCCCAATCCCTGATTTTCAATCATCTGACCAATTGAACCTCTTTCAAAATGAATTTGTGGATGAAATTTGAACCCTATACACTTGTTATCATGTAGAAAACAATGGAATCCACTTTTTCCCAAAAATTCATGGAGAAGCCCTTCACAACTGAAACCCTAATTTGGATCATTTCCTCAGGAGATGTTGCACTGCTTGATTTCCTTGATTAAACCAAATCTTTCCATAACATGTGGCTTCAAATGAGAACTTGTGGGATGTTGTGGACCTTTTGCACATGATTGAGGAGCTTTGTGGCCTTTTGATTGTTTTTGTATAGCCTTTAGTTGCTTCAGTCACGAACCACATACCTATGCCTCAACTATGCCACACATGATGCAATGTTTTTTGGTTATTTTATGAACTCATGTATGCTAAATGATATGCAAAATGTTGAGGAAATGAGAGGGCAAATTTTGAGGTATTACACCATGGTGTGAGAAAATGTGAGGGAAAATTTGGGGTGTTTACACCGGCGAGCCAAACACAGAATTAAAGGCTCGGGCAAAAGTTAGGTAAATATTGAAAAAAATGTACACCCGCTGGATTGAAAACCCGAAAGGGAAATCCACGCAAAAGAGGGGCTAACACGAACGACTGCGGTCTGCGAGATTTGTTATCCATTTGCAACTAAAGTAATTCATAGGGTTGGAGACCAATTCAATCACATTCTTCAAGGGCAAAGCAAGTGGAAAGTCATGAAGATATACAAGTCATAGCCGGATTGAAACTTTATGAGATCCCATTACAGTCAAACCTGTGACCATTTGTTTTTGTTTTTCATCTAACATTGATTGATTGCAAAAGCGTCCAACAAAATGTGATTTAAAATTGTGTTGTGAACATTTAAATGCTTTCTAACTCATGCAGGAGGACAGAAACATTTAATGAAACTCTAAAAAACGTTAAGTGATCGGGATGGTGACTTATGCCATAAGCCTGGGGCATACAGGCCAAACTAACTCTCCATGTTGCAAGCACTATTAGTTGTGTTTATGCAGGTTCAAGTACAGGTGTTGAAAGTAGAGCTAAAATAGACCCAGGAGATCTTCTTCAAATCCTTGAATAGAATCCTTCAACCAGCATCTTCCCGAATGTCTTCTATTATCCCCAGAAGAGGGGAAGTTGAAACCTTCCCCAGTAGTGGTGAAAGAAGATTGATAATCTTCCCAAGAAGAGATTTTTCTCCAACACATGAGACATCCCCAGCAGTACAAGGAGTTTCTTTCCTCCCTAGCAGGTTTCTACCTTAGCAGAGGATCAACACATCTGATTCCCCGGTCGAGTCAGAAGGTTTCCACTTCCCCCAACGAAGTTCAACGGGTAGCGTACCTCGCAATCAAGATCATCCCTCAACAGGATCCTGGCTCTTCAATCTCCAAGTCAAATTTATTTTTGGCAATGGCGATAGTTCAGAGCCGGTGTATCATTAACAATATTCCCCGCAGAGTTGTTTTATCCTCATAAAGATAACCAGATCAATGCAGTGATCATCATTTCTCCCCAGTCAAGTCACCTGGGATTTGTTGTTATCTCCTTATCAGGAGATCTCTTCGCATTCGCATATGCATAATCATCATTGCATCTACATCCTCAAGCGCGTAGCATTTCCATCATCATGGAGCATTACACCATATATTCAAACATGTGCATACCAACATGGGCTAGTTTTGGAGTATATTACATAAAGACCCGTGACATTTTCTCAACCTGAAGTGCTCCCCACAGAGGATACCAATTTTGTTTTCCAAACAATATTGTCTTTCCAAGCCCTGTTTAAGTACAATAGGCCCTCTCTTTTTCTTTCCATATCCTGTTTAAGTACAACAGGCCCTCTTTTTTTTCCAAGCCCTATTTAAGTACAACAAGCCCTCTCTTTTTATTTCCAAGACCTTTTTAAGTACAACAAACCCTCCTTTTCCTTCCAAGCCCTGTTTAAGTGCAACAGGCCCTCTTTTTTCTTTCCAAGCCATGTTTAAGTACAACAGGCCCTCTCTTTTTTCTTTCCAAGCCCTGTTTAAGTACAACAAGCCCTCTCTTTTTCTTTCCAAGCCATGTTTAAGTACAACACACCCTTTTTTTTTTCCAAGTCATGTTTAAGTACAACAGGCCCTTTTTTTCATTCCAAGCCCTATTTAAGAACAGCATGCCCCTTTTTCTTTTCAAAAACCTGTTTGAGTACAACATGCCCCCTTTCTTTTTGCGTCTCGTTTCAGTACAACGGTCGCGTCGCGGGTAATCATTTAAGTACAATGATCCCATTCTTTCTGAGAGAAAAAAAAGAGAATAAAAGAAACAAAAACAAGAACAAAATGGCATTTTCTTCAGAGTACAAATTTTCAGGTATGCAGATGATTGAATAGGGGCAACTGTAATACCTCAAAAGTTTCCCTCTCATTTTTCATGGCATTTAGCATATCACTTTGCATACTCAAATTTATAGCATGACTTAAAGCATTACATCATAAACACCAGGGCAAAGGCATAAGCTTGTGGTTAGTGACTGGAGCAGTTAATGACTATCCAAAGACAATCAAAGGTCAACAAAAATTCTCATCATTGTCCAAAGGGTTAACAACATCCCACAAGTCTTCATTTGAAGCCACAAGTCACAAAAAGAAGTGGATTCGTCAGAGAAGTCAAGCAGTGCAACATCTCCTAACAAAACAATACCAAATTAGGGTTTCTGATTAACTGGGATTCCCAAGGAAATTTTGATCCAAACTTGATTTCATTGTTTTTTACATGATTTTGGGCACCTAGGGTTCAAATTTCATACATGGAATCATTTTCGAAGGTCCTCAATTGTTCAGTTGATTGAAAATCAAGAAATTATGGAAAAGTCAACCAGGCTGAGTATAAAGTCAACTCCTGACTTTTTGAGATCAAAATCATGAAATTAGGGTTACAAGGATCCTATGGATCAAATTTGATCAAGAAATGATGTAGGATTCATGAAAACTCAAGAAAAATCAAGACTTGCCATTTTTGGATATTTAGGGTTTCCAAAAATGGCATGTTTTGGCCATTTTTGCAGCCACTTCAAGAGAGGCCTTCTCCAAAATTAAGAAGCAAATGAAAATTCTACCTTGAGCCAATTAAAGAGGGCATCCTAAGCTTCAAATCTATATGTGAACTCACCCATAGAATTAAAATTGAGAGAGATATGATCATTCAAAGTTTGATCAAACTAGGGTAAACAAGGGCAAAAACCAAGTCATGCCTTGCCTCCTGCGCGCACCACACAAGGACTTTTGTCAAACAGGTAGTGTGTCACAAGTATGGCTCAATTTCTCCATCAAGATGACTTCAAATGAAAAATATTCCAACACGAAAGTTTTTCATCTCCATGGTTTCTTCAAGATTGATGCTGGAAATTTTTTTATTTGATCAATGCTTCATGGTCATATGAGGGGTCAAAGTAAGGAGGGTGAAAACTAGAATTGCCTTGGGCATCTTGCCAGGCACATTTATATCGTGCAAGCCAATCATGCAATCCTATGACATGATGTTCAATGGTTATTTTGAATGACTTACAAGCTCCATCCTCACTTGGCATAAACATCAAACATATTGTGTGAAAGTTGATCTTCAATTTGAGCACAAGTAGCACATCATTTAATTGCTTGAGTTTGAAGAAATGTCTCATGGAAGATCATCACATGCCACCTGGTTACTGGTTATCTAAGGCAATGTCACAAAGCTTCATTCAGTGCAATTCAAGTTTGTTTGCTTAGTTTAGGTTGCATAGTTCATGAAGCTTTATTTAAAGGGTCTAAATTATCCCATGCCTGCAAGCTCATGTTGGCTGCTATGCATCTTAGGGGAAATTTGAGGATGAAGAGATTGCACAACACATGATCCATTACCATGTGTCGTACCTCGAAAAATACGACCCTCGCGAACGTGGTCGCGGCTGGGCTGACATGAGAGTCGCCACCTAATTCTATTTATTCCCAAAGAGGGAAATGGTAAATATAGATAAAACCACCAAGAAGGGATAAAACAAGGTCGTCGCAAACCGTTGTCGGGGTTAGGAAGTCGGTTATGTAGGAGGAAGGTATTTGTACCCCCTACATCCATTGTACTCGATGGAAACCATCTAAGTTGTCACGCGCGAAAGGGATGTCTATGCTTATGAAATAATTGCTAAACTAATTGGTTTATTGATCCTAGGGGCTCGGCAAGGATTGAGATCCTCGTGCCTACGTATTCCCTTGTGCAATGGGAAAGTCAGAGCTTCGTAGTTCGGCCAAATATAGGTATTGGTGTTCATTTTATTACCTTTCTTAGATGAAAGGATTTAGGAGTCGAATTGCACTAAAGACTATGGATAGTTTGTTCCATCTAACAATACGAGCGTTTTGCGTCGAAATAATCGGAGAGAGTAACGAGAGTTCGTTATCCTCCTTTCTACCGCTTAAGGCTCGTGGCGTGAAATTTTCCTCGTATTATTGAAGTATTTTATTTCCTAAGACCGCTTGATGTTGGATCAAGGGTTTGGATCTAAAGAGTAACATTTCGGTTTTTGAAGTTTGAGGTGAATGCGAATGGAAGTTTATTTGTTGGTTTGTTAGAGAGGCACAATGCACTCGGCTCGCAAAGTTGAGGAACTAAGCTAAAGACTAGCTATGGAAAACAAACGCGATGCATTGATTCGTTAAGTTGGAAAATGTTTGAGAAAGGTGCAAGGTGCAAAGTAGTGCAGATGGCGATCAAGGAATGATCGACTTACGTGTGTGTATGAAGTGAAGTGCGTACGGATAGCCATTTGGCGTTGGACCAAAGATTTCGTTTATCTTTGAAAATGATTAATCTTAGTGTGCATTATATCAAGTCATAAGCAAAGGAAAATCGAGAACACGCAAACAATCATCGCACACATAATCGAGAAAAAGTGAAAAAATTAATTAATCAAATTAAATAGAAATATTTAATTAGATTAATTATCAAATTAATTAATCTAATTAAATAAAACATTTAATTAATCTATGAAATTGTTTTTGGATTTTTATATTGAAAATGAATTAATCAAATGAAAATAAAGAAATTAAGATTTGAAAATATTTTTGAGTTTTTTCATGTTAAAAGAAAGAAGTTAATTAATTAACTAAATTAAATAAAAATATTTAATTAACTAAATTAATTAATTAATTATATTAAATAAGAATATTGAATTAATAAAAATGTTTTGTTATAGATTTTTTTTGTAAAGGCAAAACAAGATAAATAAATAAAAAAAGAAAAAAGAAAAATAAGCCTGATTTGAAGACAAAAGAAATGCTTATTAACCAGCTAAAAACGTAGACCCAAAGGTAATTCTAGGGTAGATCTGAACCGTCAGATTTAGAAAATAAAATTAAGAAAAATTCGTCCAATGGTCACAAACACACCACACATATTAGATAAGCAATGAATTAAAAAGAAGCAGACCTAGCTAGGATGCATCATCGGTCAACATTATCCACAGAAACCGCAAGTACCACAACCAATAAATTTGGAAAAGACAGATGTCTCTTGGGCAGTGCAGCATTAGTGACTATTGTGCTTTCTCAAAATGATAAGAAAAAAAAATGCATATTAATACTCTCTTTCCATATTTCACATGTCTCTAAAAAAAATAAAGATAGAATGAAAATCGCTTAAACCTATCAAACCAAACTAAATTAGAAAGCAGGAAAATGAAATGTTGAGGAACACAAATTTTCAAAACGTGTATTCAGTTCTCGTTCTCTCAAAGAGAGTCAGACGAACTTCTCATCATACACCAAGCTACAAATCCTTGCAAAATAAAAAAAACATCAACGAAGACTCAAAGAACTGCATCGCACAGACAAACAAAACCCTAATCCTAATCAAAACCAACCCCAAATTCAATTGATTCACATCACACAAGACAAAGTTTCAGAAGCAGTAAAGTGAGGATAAAGGAAGCTACCTCAGCGTGATTTCGAGTCGGCTTCAAGGTAAGGTTTCGCCTCTTTTCGGTTCCTATTTTCTTCTCCCGGCTTTCGCTTTTCCGTTCGTGTGTTTTTGTTTGCTTGTTATTGAATGCGGAAAATGGTGAGGTTTAGCTCATCTTTGGCAAAATTTCAGTGTGAAATTATGCAGAGATTGTAGGATCAGAGCTTTAGTGATGTAGGTTTTTTAGGATGAGTGTTCTTGCTGCCATTTTTTGCTTGACTGCTAGGGTTTTCTTTCAGGTGTAGGTCCCCTGTGTTTGTGCCAATGATTGGCTTATATAGTGAGATTCTTAGGGTATGAAATACGTGTGATTTTTTGTGCCAATTTCTTGCTTGGTAAGCTGTACGTGAAGTGAGGAAAATTTGTATGAGAGTGAGCTGGAAAAATGAAACCGTTAGGAATTTTTTCATTGGATTTATGTGGGGACCCCTGATATTGCTTGTGACTTTTGTCTGTAGTGCTGTGAAAAGTATGTGGTCCCTAATGATTTTTTCAAGTGAAAACTAATACCGAGACTTGTGAATTTTCTTACTGCAAAAAACGTGAATCTGCTTGTTCATTGATATTTGACTTTCCTTCTCAATATGTAGTTCTTCTTTGCAATCTACTTATAGTTTCCCTATTTGTGCATTTCTTGATAACTTGCCATGTTTTTGTTCATTGATGCAGACTTATTTTTACTGCTAATGGTAAAGTGTTCCCAGACTATAGACTTCTTTCTCCTCCTCTTACTCGACTGTGTCTCTGGGGTATGTTCTTCATTGTTTGGTTGAGTATCAGCATTTACTATTTCATAATTGGGAAAATCGTTAGCATTGACTATCTCATAGTGTGCTTGAGAACTGATCTGATTGATGTGAAATGTCTCACTATTTTCTAGGTTATAGTGAGTCATCATTTGGGAATTGGCTAGCTGATCATGGGGCAGTGTTTTCAGAGATAGCCAACTGATGGTTGGCCATTGCCTCATGATGATCCAGATGGTTATTCGGCAGTGTATCATACTCTTGCAAGTGGTAATGGGATTCTTGTTTAACATCTGTGTTGTGACTGTTTGCCACTGGTTCAGAGCTATGCGGCGACTCAATATTAGGAAGTGATTTAGGTTGTGGCAGTTGATCTTCAGGAATCATATGGAGATTATCAAACTGGTGATTACCAAGAAGAATTTCTTGATGGGAGATCTGATTGCTGGGATATATTGTTGAATTGGTTAACTATTTCTCAGACCGAGTTTTAGATGCAACCACATCCTTGCTTATTTGTGCTTCGTGCATTACAGTCTCATTACTGATTTGTTCCTCGTAAATGATAGTCTCGTTGTTGGGTTGTGAGTCAGACATGACTACATCATTGCTAATTTGTGATTTATGTATGACAGTATCATTGATATGCTGCATTTCTGGCAAAGCCACCACATTGTTGTGCTGCGCTTCAGATACTACAACCCCACCATCATTTGAAAGCTCCTCGCAATTAACCTCAACAGATAACTTCTGGTCAAGAGTCGCCTCAGAACTAATAGGCTGATTGTCATAGGGTGTTTCAGACTCGACTGATGGATTGTTAGGTGGTGCTTCATAATCAACTTGTTGATTGTTGTCTGAGGCATCAGCATTGTTCGGATGAAGACTTGGCTTGAAGGTTGGTGAAGCCTTAGATGGTGAAGTTCATATGGAGAAGGATAAGTTAAGGACAGGAGGTTGTAGACACAAACTTGGCATGAAGATGAAGCACTTAATGAAGAGTTTGGATGAGGATATGAAACCTTTGGCATCCTGAGTGCAAGAGTAAGAATTCAATGGTGATCTAAGCTAGCATGAACTTTGGTTTGATTGTTGTATTTCCCTTTTGAATTTTTCTGTTTATAAGCAAGACTGGAAATTATGATTCCATTGAATTTGTCTTTGAATTGGTAATGATGTATGATCTTGTAATTCACTCACTTTGTTTGTTTCCTTGTTTTGGGTGACACGAGGAGATTTCGCTTGAGGAAAAGGAATCTAGGCAGCTAGATCATGAAATCAAGGAGTAAGGGACACTCTTGGCTCATGGATGCATTGTGTTTGGATTTGTTGTGAATTTTCGTCGGATCCTTACTTGTATTGTCTAGCTATATTTAAGCTTTTGTTTGCAGCTTGCGTATTTGGTTATTTGGACTATGATTTGGCGCTTCACAGAGTAGTTGTCATAAATACCCTCGATTTGAGGGTCTATAGGTTCTCCAGTGTTTTGGTTCAAACCAACAATATTCCCTCTGTCGTGCTCTCCCGTAAGGGAAATAATCACATCTTGAGTGTCAAGACCAGAGTTTTCAGCAAGTGTCTTAGGAACCACAAGAAGTGCATCAGCAAAAGCCTCAACACCAAGTTGTGCACGCCCTTGAATAATTTTCTTTACTTCATTTATCAGGTGTTGTCTAGCAGCAACTTCAAATGCACCAGCCCCAAAAGACAACAGATTCATCTTCAATGGTATTCTTCACTGCCCTCAAACCATCACGGACAGCGTCTTTAACTTGAGCTATTGTGTGGTCATTAGAACTTATGATTTTGACTTGTAACAACATTGTCTAGATTAACACAAAAATTTGTATTATGGTTTTTGAACCATGACTTGAAACAGATTGTGACACCAATTGAAAAAATCCAACACACAACTTGCATTATATTTTTTTCAAATAACGGGATGTATCACTTGGCCAACCTTTGGACTTAATTGGACTTAAATTTCTAGGATTATACAGAATATAATATTGGAAATAAATCCCTTTTGCTTTTAACTTGAAACTTGAAATTTCATACCAACTCATCTTTGCATGTTATCTGAACAACCGTAGAATTTGCTTGATGGTAAAAATACAAGACGACCACACCTAAGCTTGCTTAGAATCAAAATGGGCCCACTTTGGAATCACCTTTGGATCAATCTTCAAATCTTGAATAAAAGTATCAATTTAAAGAAACTAATGTACCAAAATCCATACTTATATGTCTTCTTTGAGAAACACTATGACCAAAGATAGACATGCCTTAAAATTAGAGGTTGAGAACCAAAAAATGAATCCGTCCGGAATGATGGAATAACATGAATCATGTTGAATTCTTCTGATGCTACTTTAGTCAAAGATGAAACAAATTTCTTGAGCAATACCATGAATCCCATGAACATACCCTCTCGCCTGAACAAAACTAGGCCAAACTCAACTTAACTCCTATCCATCAATGCACACCCACTTTTCTTGATGACTTTGATGTTTGAGCCACCCTTGCAATACCTGATCTTAAACAAATCAAGAAGATGAAAGCAACAAGCACATATCCTCTCTTTTTTTGAATTTTGTATAATTATTAGTAAGCAAAAATAAAATAATATAGGTAGGACAAATTATGGGTATGACAGATGCCCCTATCTAATTGGCTTGAGCCCGAAGGAGTGAACTGCTGCATGGAGTTCAATCATTTTAGGGTAGAAGTCGATTAGATATAGAAAGACCCTAAAATTTGTCCGACACGAGAGAAAATGTGACACCACTGAAATGGATATGAGGATAAGATTGGCAAATTGTAAAAAAAAATCTGAGATTCTTCGTACTAACAAAGCAGTATCCCAACTTGATGAATAATTTTGTTTAAGTCGTATGAAGCAGCCCCTTATGAATTAAGGATCTTCGGGGACAAAACCTAACAAAACGCGCGATTCTTTGGGTCATGCGAAGCAGTACCTTTTCAATAAAGGCTCCTCGGAGAATGCCCAAATTGGTATCTTAATCAATGATGTTCTCTGACCCAACAAAGCAGTTCCTCACACTCAAGGCTCTCCATTGATACATAGAGCAATATCTCAAACAATGGAACGATATTTTCTAGATCATGTGAAGCAGTTCCTTCCAATCAAGGATCTTAAATGATATTAGAATAGTATCTTATCCACAACCTGGAATTCTTTGATTCTTGTGAAGCAGTACCTTTTCGATTTAAGGTTCTTCGGAAAAATCCAAAGCAGTAGCTCGGACAATCAGATTCTCTAATCCAAGCATAGTTGTACTTTATTATGCAGACTCTTTGTGGATTTTAAAACAATATCTCGAATAAATAGTGCAAGATTTGCTAGATCATGCGAAGCAGTTCCTTTACATTCAAGGATCTCCAGTGATACTAGAACAATATCTCGACCATAACATGAGATTCTTCGTATCTTGCGAAGCCGTACCTTTTGATTTAAGGTTCTTAGGAGAATGCCAAAGCAGTATCTCGAACAAAATGGCATAAGATTTTCCAAATCATGTGAAGCAGTTCCTTATATTCAAGGATCTTCAGTGATATTAGAACAGTATCTTTACCGAACATGAGATTCTTCGGGTCTAGCGAAGCAGTAGCTCGAACAAATGAGATTCTCTAATCCAAGCAAAGCAGTATCTTAACAATAAAGGCTCTTTGGGGATATTTATAGCAGTATCTCTACCCAATGGTATAAGACTTTCTAGGTCATGCGAAGCAGTTCCTTACAATCAAGGCTCTTCAGTGATACTAGAACAGTATCCTTACCACAACATGAGATTCTTTGGGTCTTGCGAAGCAGTACCTTTTCGATTCAAGGTTCCTCGGATGATGGCCAAAGCAGTATCTCGCTCAATCTTTCAGGATACTCTCTGCTTGGAGAGCAACAAAAATGAAGATGGTGGGCATCATCATTATCAAAGCTGAAGAATGATTTGTTGGGGGATAAAAATCTGCAAGCACATGCGGGATATCAACTCCTTTCATAGGAATATCGCCGACTTTGAGAGAGGAAAACCCCGGATGCATGTCCTGGATCCTGCTATGCTATCTTGATATGACCTCGTACATTGCATGATGCACAATGATTCTTATGAGAATACAATGATTAATGATTCTAATGCAAATGCTTTGTTAAATGCTAATGATTAATATGAATGTGTTTGATGACATTCTTGTTTTCAGACAAGAATGTTATGCATGCCATGCTTGTGACAATGCAAATGATTGTATATGCTGGAGATAAGTTTTTTGGTAGTTGCCAAGGATATTGGACTTTGTTGAGATGAATTCCAACGTGGTGGACTTTTAGATTTTTGTGGTTGCCAATAAAGTGGACTTTGGAGAGGTGTGCCAATCATGGTTGGACTTTTGGCTTTATACTGGTAGTTGCCACCATAGTGGGCTTTTGGGAAATATTGGTCTTCTGCTTTTTAGTAGTTGCCAATAAAATTGGACTTTAGGTTTTATGAAGGATGCCAAAGCGGTGGACTTCAAGCCTTTTGGTGGTTTCCAATGAATATTGGACTTTGGGAGGTGGTGGAGGGTATTATATTTTCCAACACTTAGTACACGAGATCTTGATAAAGCTGTAAGCAACAAGAAGAGAGACATGAGTGCCCTTGGAAAAATTTCGACTGAGGTTTAACATTCGTCAATGGGATATGATGTCTGTGCTGTAACAATCATGGTGACTGGCAATGATATCGATGTAAATCAATGGGAAAACTGTCCAATTCCTCCTGTCAACCAAAAAGATAATTGTACTACCTTTCAAACATTATTATCATATTTTTTACCAAAATTTCAAAATAGAGTTTATCAATAATAAAAACATTTTGCAAACAACAGCTAAAGTAAAACTGATTGAGCACAATTTTTGATGAGAAATTTCTCTTTTCATTGCTAAAACCCAAGAAGGGTAAGAATGTACATACAGATGCAATTCCTTAATGAGGTAATTTTTGTGCAAGGAAAGTATAATGGCAACGAAAATAAATGAGGTTCCAGTGAGTTTCGACACTGCTATGGTCCCTATATCTCTAAAAATCTCATCAGTTAAAACTTTGTAGGAAGACGATTGAATTGATCTTTCCTTTCGTAGCTCCCCAGAGTCAAGTGGGTGTACATAATACAATATTTTCCTTGGAATTAGTCCATGACTTTTGCCTGGATCGCCCTTTCGGGTTTTCAATCCACCGGGACGCCCTTTTTTTGCATGAGCCTCCCTTTCGGGTTTTCAACTCAGCGGGCTAATTTTTTATTTTTATCCCTAATTTTTGCCTGGACCGCCCTTTCGGGTTTTCAGTCCACCGGGATAGCCATTTTTGCCTAAGTCTCCCTTTCAGGTTTTCGACTTAGCGGCTTTTTATTCCATTTTTTTTAGGCATAATATCTTTTGACTGCATCTGCGTTCACGGGGGTATATAATTCTTCTTCGTCCATACTCGCAAGAATCAAAGCACCTCCGGAGAAAGCTCTCACCACCACAAACGGTCCTTCATAATTAGGCGCCCACTTGCCCTTGGGTTCTCTGTGCATGGTAGTGATTCGTCTGAGCACCAAATCACCTTCCTGGTAGGTATGAGGATGCACTTTCTTATCAAAAGCTTTCTTCAAACGCCTCTGGTAAAGTTGTCCATGGCAGAGTGTCGTCATACACTTTTCTTCAATAAGATTGAGCTCATCGAACCTTGTTCGGACCCATTCTGCTTCGTTTAATTTAGCTTCCATCAGAACCCTCATTGAGGGAATTTCAACTTCTATTGGGAGGACAGCTTCCATGCCGTATACCAAAGAAAAAGGGGTTGCCCCTGTCAAAGTGCGTACTGAGGTACGGTAACCGTGCAGCGTGAAAGGTAGCATCTCATGCCAATCCTTATACGTGACCACCATTTTCTGAATGATCTTCTTGATATTCTTGTTTGCAGCTTCGACAGCTCCATTCATCTTGGGTCTGTATGGTGTTGAATTATGATGCTCAATTTTGAAACTGGCACATAACTCTTCGATTATCTTTTTATTGAGATTTGACCCGTTGTTAGTAATGATCCGGTGTGGAACCCCGTATCTACATATGATATTATTCTTCAAGAAGCGAGCAACCACTTGCTTGGTAACATTAGCGTAAGAGGAGGCTTCGACCCACTTAGTGATGTAGTCTATGGCAACAAGTATAAACCTATGCCCGTTTGAGGCCTTTGGTTCAATCATCCTGATCATATCTATTCCCCACATGGATAAAGGCCATGGCAAAGTCAAGATGTTCAACGGAGTGGGAGGTACGTGTACCCTGTCAGCATAAATTTGGCATTTGTGGCATCTTCGGACATGAGCATATCAATCAGCCTCTATCATTAGCCAATAGTATCCTGCTCTAAGGATCTTCTTTGCCATGGTATACCCACTTATATGGGTACCAAACAATCCTTCATGCATCTCCTTTATGATTTGCTCTGCCTCCCGTTCATCTACAATCGGAGTAGGATCATGTCATGATTTCTTTTGTACAAGACCTCCCCATTCAAAAAGAAATTTGAGGCCAATCTTCTTAGTGTTCTTTTATCCATACTCAAAGCACCTTCTGGGTATTCATTCTTCTCCAAGTAGCGCTTGATATCATAGAACCAAGGCTTGACACTCGATTCTTCTTCAGCAGTCAGACAATGAGCAGGTTCTTCAAAACGCTTGAGATCAATGGAAGGCAGATGATTAGGCCAAATTAGTTGGTACATAGATGCCAGTGTTTCCAGAGCGTCAGCCATTTGGTTTGCACTACGAGGAACATGGGTGAAAGTAATATCATTAAACCTGGGGAGTAACTTCAACACATAATCCCGATATGGGATCAGATGATCACATCTTACTTCCCAATCTCCTGTAGTTTGATATATCACCAGAGCTGAGTCACCATATACATCGAGTGTTTTAATCCTCAGATTAATGGCTTCTTCTAGTCCCATAATGCATGATTCATATTCAGCCACATTGTTCGTGCACCGAAAACAAAGCTTAGCTGTAAAAGGTACATGAAAATCCTTAGGAGATGTCAATACTGCCCCAATTCCACAACCCCGATCATTAGCAGCACCATCAAACATGAGAGTCCATCGTTCCCCCGGTTCAGGTCCTTCGTCAGGTCCAGGTTCTTCATAGTCTTTAATCAACATGATATCCTCGTCCGGAAAGTCAAACTTCAAAGGTTGGTAATCCTCCACAGGCTGGTGAGCGAGATGATCTACTAGTACACTGCCTTTGATAGCCTTCTGAGTAACATATTGAATATTGTACTCTGACAAAAGCAGTTGCCATCGGGCAATCCTACCAGTGAGAGCTGGTTTCTCAAATATATATTTAAGAGGATCCATCTTGGAAATCAAATATGTCGTATGGGTCAACATATATTGTCTGAGACGTTTGGCAGCCCATGCGAGAGCACAACAAGTCTTCTCAAGTGTTGAATACCTTGTTTCACAATCATTGAACTTCTTGCTTAAGTAGTAGATGGCATGCTCCTTCTTGCCAGTCTCATCTTGTTGCCCCAGCACACAGCCCATGGACTAGTCAAGAACTGTCATATACATGATGAGAGGCCTTCCTGGAACGGGAGGTATCAAGATTGGTGGTTCTTGAAAATATTCCTTAACTCTATCGAAGGCTATTTGACATTCATTATCCCATTCAATTGCTTGATCCTTTCTTAAGAGCTTGAAGATCGGTTTGCAAGTAGCAGTGAGATGCGAAATAAATCGGGCAATGTAGTTCAATCTTCCAAGGAAACCTCTAACTTCTTTTTCAGTTCTTGGCGCAGGCATATTCTGAATGGCTCTGACTTTGTCAGGATCAACCTCAATCCCCTTCTGACTCACAATGAACCCTAGCAACATTCCGGATCAAACCCCAAATGAGCACTTATTCGGGTTAAGTCTGAGCTTGAACTCTCTTAGTCGCACAAACAACTTTTGCAAGTTAATAATGTGTTCCTCCTCTGTTTGGGATTTAGCAATCATATCATCAACGTATACTTCAATCTCTTTATGAATCATATCATGAAAGAGTGTTACCATGGCACGTTGATATGTCGCTCCATCATTTTTGAGTCCAAATGGCATCACTTTGTAGTAAAAAGTTCCCCACGGCGTGATGAACGTGGTCTTCTCCATGTCTTCTGGATCCATTTTGATCTGGTTTTATCCGGAGAAGCCGTCCATAAAAGAGAACACTGAAAATTGAGCTGTATTATCCATCAATACATCGATGTGAGGTAGTGGGAAATCGTCTTTAGGACTAGCTCTGTTCAGGTCTCTGTAATCAACACACATGCGGACCTTTCCATCTTTCTTTGGAACTGGTACGATGTTGGCGATCCACTGTGGGTATTTAGCTACTGCTAGAAATCCAGCATCAAATTTCTTTCTTACTTCTTCCTGAATCTTGAGGGCCATGTCTGGACGAGTTCTTCTCAACTTCTGCTTGACTGCTTGACATTCTTCTTTGAGCGGCAACTTGTGTACGACAATATCAGGATTTAGCCTAGGCATATCCTGATATGACCATGCGAACACGTCGGCATACTCATGAAGGAGCTTTATCAATTTTTCCTTCACTTCAGCTTGCAGAGAAGCACCTATCTTCACCTCTCGTTTATCCTCCTCTGATCCCAGGTTGATAACTTCAATGTCCTCTTGATGCGGATGGATGACCTTCTCTTCCTGTTTGTGTAGTCGGGCTAACTCTTCAGGGAGTTCACAATCTTCCTCGCCTTCTTCCTCTGCTTGGTTGATCGGAAAATCGAAGTCATATAGGACCATAGCAGCGTCGTCATCAAGGACTTCGGTGGTGTTTCTACATGTTTATGATTTATGCATTTATTTTAGAAAGTGTGTGCATTAAAACATTGCCATTTTATTATGAAAGAAAAAAACGAAAGAAAGAGAACAAATATTGAATGCAAACTGTCGATTTATTATATTGATAATCAAAGTTTTAAAACAATGGTGGCCCGACAACATTCCAATATGTCTTGGGCAGAACATATGGTTTTGAAAAAGAAGCAGAATTACTTTTTAGGGTAAATAAACTGAGGAATCTCGGCAGTCCTCCAATTCTCTAATTCCTCCCCTGGATTGGCTTGACGAATCCAATTACAAGTCACTTCAAGATAGTCTTCGTCCGAGATCATTGCAGCGTGATCTTCAAAGATGTATCCGACACTTGTAAATGTATCACTCAACCGAGGAAAATGACCATGTTCTTTATATGCAGAGATCATTGTTACGCTGGAAGATGGTTGATAGCCAATGCCATATATGTCTCTTTTATCTTGCACCTCGACAACTTTGCCCCAGCCCTGTCTGTTTCCAGTTTCCAGGACAGTCAAAGCTTCCTTCAGGGATGCCATTGACATTGATGGCTGTTGGCGCTTAGACTCGCGTTGTACTGCCAGCATACTCACTATTTCGAAAGATTGAAATGGTGTCTCAACGGTTTCGCCTTCAACATCAATATACCGGAATGAGGTCAAATGACTCACCAGTATATCTTCTTCGCCTCCAATCACCACTATTCGGGTCTGCATAGGGAACTTCAGTTTTTGATGAAGAGTAGACGTAACGGCCCCTGCGTTATGAATCCATGGTCTTCCCAAGAGACAGTTATACCCAGGATGGATATCCATTACTTGGAAAGTAATGGTGAAAAATGTAGGTCCTATCTTGATCGGGAGATCCACCTCTCCTATAACCGCACTCCTGGAACCATCGAAGGCTTTTACTATCAATGCACTCGGCTTCATCACCACTCCTTGCACGGGCATTCTTTCCAAAGTCGTCTTTGGCAGCAAATTTAAGGAGGAACCAGTATCCACCAACACCCTTGACAACAACGTATCTTCACATCTTATGGAGATGTGCAAGGCCTTATTATGGTTTTTCTTATCAGCAGTGAGCTCTTCATCATTAAAGCCGAGGAAGTTACCAGTGGTAACACTGGCTATGACATCATCGAATTTGGCTACCGTAATGACTTTGGTAATGTGGGCCGCACTTAGCACTTTCAGCAAAGACGATCTATGTGCTTCAGAACTGAGTAATAAAGCTAGCATAGATATTTTGGCGGGAGTCTGATTCAGCTGATCGATTACCTTGTAGTCTATTTTCTTGATAATCCTTAAGAACTCTTCCGCCTCCTTCTGAGTGAATGCAGCTTTTGGCGATGACGGATCTACTGGTGCCCCTTGAGGAACAGGAGTGACAACCGGTGCAGCAGTGGTCTTTTGTTTTTGATTGGATGACGACTCTACTGGTCTTGGTGCAAACACTCGTCCACTACGAGTCATCCCACTTGGTCCGGCAATAGATGTGACAACGGGAAATTCAATATTAATGGGCTTCCTCCTCTGTCCTTGTCTAGCGTTCACCGGTTCATAACTCCAAGGTACAGCTTGGTTATTCTCCCCAGTGTAGGGAACTGAATATTCCATAACTATAGGAGTAACATTGTTTGGAGTCTGAGGCGCATCATAATACACCTCAATTGCAGCCACTATTCTTTTCTTCTTTCCTCGTCTTTCGATCTGTATCAAACCTTGGATGAGGAGTCCTTGCAGACACTCCCTGATGTCTTCCTCGGAATGATCAACCCCTTCATCTTTTACCAACATCAAACCTGATTTTTCCAATTGTTCCCCAATCTTAGCCATTGGAGTTTGAACGTCTTCTCCCTTTAGAATTAACTCACACTCGTCTTCCTCCTCCACGGTATTAACAGTCGTTCCTCCATGAGGTGGCATGGGGTTGTTTTTGACATTTGGGCCTCTTGGAGTAAAAGTCAGATCCTTCGACTCCACCAAATCCTGCACGTGATTTTGAAATGCATAACATTTGTCTATAGTGTGTCCCGGTGCACCTTTATGGAATTCGCAGGTGGCATTAGCATCATAATTTGGAGGATAAGGGAAGGTGGCTGGTCTTAAATCCATCAGAGTCAGTTGTCCGTGTTGGTTCAACTGATTAAAGATATCTCTGTAAGGCATGGGGACTGGATCAATGTGCCTTCTTGGTCTAGGCTGCCTCTGCACTGGACCACTTCGTTTGTACTGTTGATTGGGCTGTTGTGCAGGAGTCTGCTGATATTGTTGGTGTTGTGGAGCCTGTGGTTGATATGGAGCTGGTGCAACATTAGCCACGTGCCCATAAGACATGTTATATGGCAAGCTGGCTCTTCCTCTCATAATAGCATTGGCTTCTCCTTCCCTCTTCTTTTGGAAATTAGGATAAGGTTTCTTGCCAACATTTGTAGAAGTGGCTGCTCCTTTGCCCTTTTTCAACTGGCTCTCAATCCTTTCTCCTACGGACACGATTTTGGAGAAGCTAGGAAAACTAGCTCCCATCATCCGGTCCATATATTTGTCCTCCAGTGTATTTAAAAACAGGTATATTAACTCTTTAGGAAGCAAGGGCGGCTGAACCCATGCAGTGAGTTCTCTCCACCTTTGTGTATTCTTTGAATGACTCGTTGTTACGTTGTGTCATGTCTTGCAGTTGAGTACGATTGGGTGCAAGATCAACATTGTACTGGTAATGTTCAAGGAATGAACGGGAGAGGTCATTCCACGTTTTGACTCGGCCTCTTTCCAACTGGACATACCACTCCAATGATGTTCCGGACAGGCTATCATGGAAATAATGGATTAGGAGCTGATCGTTCCTAGCATACAAAGCCATCTTTCTACAGTAAGCCCGAAGATGAGTGTGAGGACAATGTCGCTCCCCGGATTTCCATCCTGGTACAAACGAGAAAGTGGCGCGGAAAAGAATAGAGTCGCCAGCCATGCATTTTTATCTCGAAGGAACGGGAATTGTAATGTTGCACAAACCAGAAGAAAAGAAGAGTAAGGACACGGGTCCTGCGAACCAAAGAGACTGGGTTCGGGAGTCGGTTACGACCTGGGAAGGTATTAGCACCCCAGATCGCCTGCCTTACCCGATGGGATCCATGCTTGCAAAGAAAATGTTTCAAAGTGTGAAGAAATGAAAGATGCTGCAAAGAAAAGGAAATGAACTGGATAAAAGAAAAGAAAAGGGAACTGAAAAAGAAATGAAAAGGAGAAATGTAGGGAAAAATAAAGATTGTGCTCGAACGTGCCCTACCCCGCTGCCTACGTACCTCATCTGGACAATGAGGATCAGAGACGCCGTAGTTCCCCTAACTAGGTGTGGAAAAGATTGCTTGTGAATTAAGGCTTGAACTGCCTATGTCAATGCTCAGGTGTTGCAGGATCAGACGATGAGTGCGTAACCGTCTTGCAAAGTGACAAGTAGGAGCAAGTTCACATACGAAGCGAATGAGATGAGAAAAGAATTCCCAAAGGAGAGACGCTTATTGTTTGTTTGTGTTTTTTAGAAGCTTTTATGAGTGTGTCACACGGAAGTGAACTCAAGCTCTTTTCCATGGAATGTGCACTTGTCACTACATTCCAAGATGGAATAATAGAACAAGCACACTCAAGTAAGGAGAAGATCCCCAAAACTTGAATCCAGAGATTAGGGCTTAAGTTCACTAACTCATTAACTTATTAAGTGTTTTTTGGTATTTACAATGAAGAAGTATTTTTTATGATTTTCTTGGTGAAGATGATATCCTGATCAGACTTGTACATCACAAGACAAGCTTGTACTATCCCAAGATGGGAAGACTACAAGTGTCTCATGGGATAAGGCTATTTCTCAAGGTATCACTTCAATCTTTATTAAGTGTATTCTTTAGGGTTTTGAGATGAGAAGATAAGAGAAACCAAAGGATCACAAAGGTAAAAGTCTAATGGGGAACTAATGAATCCTAATTGTTGTCATGCATGGAAAATCCTAGGTTAGTGAGATTTACTATCCTAAAGAAGAAAGAAAGAAGAAGAGAAGGAGAAGAAAGAAGAATAGAAAAGGGAGGAAGTAAGGCCTAAGCCCAACAATCACAAGGTTAGAAAAATAATAAGGAAAAGAGAAGAGATGAGATTTGGAGATGTGGGAATCACATCCACACCTTTCACTTACCAAAGCCCCTGAAATGGTTAGTGACACAAGCATAAATGCAATACAAATTGGACATACTGTTAAACCAAAGTCACACAACTAGAATTAAAGTCATAAACACAAATGCCAAGTGCAAACTCAAAGCAAAAAAATGAGAAGAGGAATACAACTCACAATAAAGCATTATGATTCACCATGGCAAAACACAGTGAACATGATAAGATGCAAAGCAAAATAATCAAAGCACAACCTCAAGGTACCAAACCAGAACCCTAACATGTTAGAAAAGTGTCTAAGAAGAATGTAAGATGAAGAGAAGAAGCACACATAGTCAAATATTCACATCATGAGAAGGAAGAAGCAAAGGAAGTGAGGTGGATATACATAAAAGTGAATGAACTTCAAGAACAACCAAACATAAACTCCTCAAGGCACAAACCAAAACTCAAGATCAGAGAGGTATTAACAACCTAAGATGGCCCTAAACAACTTGAAGAAGTTGGCACAAGTGCCCTTCTAAGCTAAGGAATGAACTTATGATCCAAAAGAAGCAAAAAGGGACAAGTGAAGAACCAAAATTCAAATCAATTCAAGTAAACATCCAAAAATTCCACAAACTTGCACAAATGATCTTCAATCATACTATAACAACATCCCAAAAGGAGGGGATGAGAATTAGAAGCTTGATCAATCAAATGAGGGTACAAACATGGATTAGGGTTAGAAAGCTTCATGCACAAGTTAGAGACCAAAACCAATTAAACAAAATTCTAAAAATCAGAACAAAAATCACCAATAAACTACATCTCATCATGAATCCAGAGCAAAAAGAATCACTTAAAAATTCAAAATAATGATCAAGATGGAAATGGACAAATAAAAATAAATGCAAAATAAAAATACCAATAATTAAAGAAAATTAAAAGACACACTCCTGAATTTTTTTATAATTTTTGGAGACCTAAAACTATTTTTAAAAATTAAAAAGCAAATTAAAAATAAAATGGAAATAAAAAGAAATAAAAATGAAGGAAAAATCAAAGGGGTGCGTTCAGCAAGCAGTATTAGTTCATTCTCAATGGGCCTCAAAGTCAGGGGGTGGGAATAGCAGGTCAAGCCCAAGGTAAAGTCAGCGTAGGACACATTAATTATTATGGATATTCAATTAAATCAAGAAAAATGAAAAACCAAAGGATCAGATGGACGCACCAGATCAGTCAACTTATTAAACCAAGTATACGCAATGATTGGTCATAAAGTGAGAACATAATAACTATGGTAAGGTGAGAAACACAAAGATTAATTCAGATTATAATTAGAAATGGAAAGCACGTGAGAGAGAGGGTGAGGTTTTAATGTGGTGGCAACATGATATTCGTCCAGATGAGAAATCCAAAGGCTCATGTTCATCTTCTTCATGAAACTCAGGTGAGGCTAAAACGCAGAATCTGGTGACCGGAGCTAGGGCTCTGGCACCGGAAAATTCAAACTATGAACAAATCAACATGTAAATGCATCAAAATCTCCAGATCAATTAAACCAATCATGCTGAATTGAAAAATGCTCATGAAATTCACAATGGATCAATGAATCAAACAGATCGAAGAAAAACAGATATGACCATCAAACTTTAAATCCACATATATCACTCAATAATGCATCAAAATTAAATCTAAAGAGTGCAGAGTAATCAGCAAAGTTCATAGATCATAAAGCACACAATCAAAATCATTTCCAGATCCATGGATTTCAAGTCATACCTGAGATGGAAGCACTTCAAAATCACCAGAATAGAGCTTCAGATGCTGCAGATCTACTCCTTTTGATCTCCTCTTGCAAAATAAATGCAAGAGGAAGCTTGAGAGAGCTTGAATTTGAAGCTTCTAATCAACCTGCTCTTGAATGGCACCTCTCCAATTCTTCACTTTCAGCTTGAATGAGTGGTGGATTAATGATCCTCAAGGTTCAAGGATTCAGAATATGCAATTTGCCTGATGAATGAGTGAGAGAGTGATGAGATTCGAAGAGAAATGCTTGAGGTGCAAAAACTCTAGAGTGATGAAGATGTGATGAATCTGAGCCAAAATAAAACCCTAGCTGCTTATATATCATGCCAAATGATCACTGATGAAAAATAAGAGGAAATGCACGTGAGAGGAAAGTGTGAGGATGAAATTGCAAACATGGCATGAAGAGTGTGATGAGGTGATTTTCTCGTGCATCCTTATCTTTCCTTGAACATGTTCAATCACAATCCAGCCCTTAGTTCAAAACTAAAAGCATCCTGGCCCTTGGATGTGAGGGTCATGCATTTCTCATGATCATGCATTTTTGCACCTTATGGAATATTTCTCTTCTCATGCACGAATTTTGTAATATTTTTGGAGCAAAATCAACTTTATGAAATGCTTTGTAAGAATGTGACCTCATTTTGTCCATAACACCACTCAAAAATAAGTTCCATGAGATTTTGCATTTGGAGGAAGCTTGAATTTCATGCCATGCCCTAGAATTTAGGAAATTTTCGAAGAGCATATCTCCCAAACCATGAGGGTTATGAAAATGCTCTTGTACTTTTTAAAAATGGGAGGATTTAATCTGCAATTTTCATGTTTGATGGCAATCCATTTGAAGCTTTTTTCACCAAGTTATGTACACTTGAAAATTAGGGCAAAAGGTTACTAAAAATGGAAAATTCCATGACCAATCTTATGCCCAAAATGCAAAACACCTCAAAAACTCTATATTCTTGATCTTTGACTTTTCCAAACCTCTTTTAAGGTTAAAATATCATCCCTTGGCTAGAAAAATAAGGTTGGGCCTTTTGAAATCTCACAGTTGACTTCTAGAATGCACAGTTGACCAATTTCTTCATTTACAAGCAACTGATGAAATACCTGACTTCCACAAGGAATTTTCTCACTAAATTTCATCCCTAGGATCCTCTTAACATATGAGAGACTTTGCCCTAATGAAATGGCCAAAGTCACAAAGTTTTCATGCTTGAAACCCAAACCCTAATTTGAGATCATTGTGTAGGAGCTTTGCCCTAGCTTGAATTCCCTGATGATCCTCCAGCCTTCTGGGCTTTTTTGAATGCTCTTGAGCTTGTGAAAGCAATGTAGACTCCTCATAGGACTTGAGCAAATCCATTGGGCCCCTTGTTATAACTTGAAATGCTTCAAATCCCTCCACATATGATCATATGCCTAATGCTAGGTCATGAGAATGTTATGCCTCATCTTTCCATGCTAAGATGCCAAGAATATGATATGCTTATGATGAATATGATATGGTTATGATGCTTAAAAAGAAGAGGGCAAATTTGGGGTGTTACAGCTGCCCCTATTCAAGCAACTGTTAATCTGAAAAGGACGGTAGCACGTGCTATCGATCGTTCAAGATAAATTGTGGTTGAATACCAAGAAAACCTGAAATTTGCACTCTGATAGAGAATGCAAGAACTGGGAAATAAACCCAACCCAATGACACTTTGGTGACTGGAGTGGAGACAAAACAGACGAGCTCCTTCCAAGTTGACACTGTTATTTGGAATAAGAATCCTTTGACAAACGAATCTTCTTCGAACAATCTTGTTACGCCAGGAACTGGACATACGATCCTTCACTTTCTTTGCAAAACATATGACTTGAGATAGACGAATCTCCTTCTGATAAACCTGTTACGCCAGGACCGGTGATGCACTTAAGTCTGTGGGATAGACATGCATAATCAAGTTAGACGAACCCTCCTCATATATTATCCGTGGATATATGGTCTAAGACAGACGAGCCTTCTTCGAGCAATCCTGTTACGCCAGGAGAAACATTAATAAGTGGTGTTTGAGACAGACGAATCTCCTTCGAATATACCTGTTACGCCAGAACCGATAACCATTTTGACATTTAATCCCATTGTCAGGACTTCAAACCTCTTCAACACGGACGAGTACTGGATGATCATCAAGAGAACACAAACGAGTTCCATAAGTCAATGATACAAACGAATATCAGACGATGATCTGAGAAACACAGAATAACGCTTCAAGCGATGATACAGACGAATATCAGCCACTGGTATAGACGAATACCAGAAATTCAAACACGAACGAGCATTTGGAGTAGCAATACAGACGAGTACTAGGGTAATTATCACATCAACACATATGGATATAAGCTAACACAAACGAGTGTAAGGGATGATACAGACGAGTATCCAAGCAATACAGACGAACTTCAAATAGAAAACAAACACAGACGAGCATTGGAGGATGCATACGAGCCAAAACAAAGATCAAACACATACGAGTGTTGGGAAGTGCGGACGAGCTTCAAACAGATGACAAACACAGACGAGTGTCGGGGAATGCATACGAGCAACAGGAAAATATTACAACCATGGGTAACTGCTAGGGAAAGCAAATAAGCAATACCAAAGTGACAACACAAACGAGTATTGAGAAATGCAGACGAGCAGCGATAAAGTACGAACACAGACGAGTGCTGGAGAATATTCCCATAATGGTTGTTTCTCAATCATGGAACTCTGCAGGGAAATGACGATCTTCCAACACGGCTGGGGAGATGCTTCCTCAAATGTCCTCTGTTGTGAAAAGAGCTTTGACAGTTATAGATTATATGGGGAATGGGCCTCCCATTGCCTGCTGGGAATATTCCATTGATGGGAAAACAAACTGCTTGGGGATCCCTGCCATGACTTAGCTGGGGAAGACTCTGCTTGGGAGAATGTGACGCCATCCTGCAACTTGTAACAATAGAAAACACAAATGTGCCCCGGGGACTTGCATGGTATGATATGTTCATCCATCATCACCCGACACTCAAAGAGAATTTCAAATGTTTCCCTGCATGGTCATTTTTTTCAAATTATCACCATGTTCTAAATGCAATGCTATCTTTGCCAAAAATTCAGGACATTTTGCAAACAAAAGATAAACACAACACATCTTTTTGACTGAATATTCTTTTTATTGAAAGGCCTCTGAATAGGCAAAGTTTTTACATCAGGAAGCAACCACCTGGAAAGAGGTAGCCACCATAAAATTGAGAAAATAAACTATCCTAATGGCAATGGACACGACATCCCAATGAGTTTCCTTCTTGCTATGACCATCATGTCTTCAAAACTCTCCATTCTTGCTTTTGCTTTCTGAGAAGATGAGGGGAATGATTCCTATCCTTCTGATATTGTCAAGTTGTAAGAAACGATGATTTGGTTCAGATTACTCGGATCGCAGTTGTTCGCTTATTCCCTTATTTTGCGTGGATCGCCCTTTCGGGTTTTCAATCCACCGGGATACCCTTTTTCGCATGAGCTGTCCGATGTGGCTTTTCAACTCAGCGGGTGTACATTTTTTATTTATCTTCCCTAACTTTTTCCTGAGCTTTTTATTCTGTTTTTAGCTCGCCGGGATGCCCTTTTCTTTCTTGGACTTTAATTTTGTTTTTATGTCCAGCGGGTCTTTTGATGCGAAGTATTTTTTAACTGCGTCCGAGTTAACAGGGGATTGGAAATCTTCTCCATCCATAGTGGTGAGCATCAGTGCTCCGCCTGAGAAAACTTTCTTCACTATGAATGGTCCTTCGTAGTTTGGGATCCACTTGCCCCTGTGATCTGAACCTGGAGGAACGATCCTCTTGAGCACGAGCTCACCTACCTGATACTCCCGAGTACGTACTCGTTGGTCGAATGCTCGCTTCATTCTCCTCTGATAAAGCTGACCATGACAGATAGCCACTAATCTTTTTTCCTCAATTAGACACAGCTGATTGTATCGAGCACGTACCTATTTAGCCTCATCAAGCTTCACATCCATCATCACACGCAATGAAGGAATCTCTACTTCAACAGGAAAGACTGCCTGCATACCATATACCAATGAGAAGGGAGTTGCCCCAGTTGACGTCCTGACTGACGTTCGGTACCCATGCAACGCGAATGGTAACATCTCATGCCAATCTTTGTAAGTGACAACCATATTTTGCACAATCTTCTTGATATTCTTATTTGCCGCCTCTACCGCACCATTCATCTTTGGTCGGTAAGGAGAAGAATTGTGATGCTGAATCTGGAAGTCCCGGCACAATTATGTCATCATCTTGTTGTTCAAGTTAGAACCATTATCAGTGATGATTCTTTCGGGCACTCCGTATCTGCAAATGATGTCTCTTTTCAAAAACCTGGCCACCACTTGACGAGTAACATTGGCATAAGATGCTGCTTCAACCCACTTTGTGAAGTAATCGATCGCAACCAAGATGAAGCGATGACCATTTGAAGCAGTAGGCTCTATCTTCCCAATCATGTCAATGCCCACATAGAAAAGGGCCAAGGAGAAGACATGACTTTGAGTGGGCTTGGAGGAACATGCACTTTGTCTACATAAATCTGGCACTTGTGGCACTTACGGGCGTACGAACAACAGTCTGCATCCATTGTCATCCAGTAGTACCCCGACCTCAACAATTTCTTAGCCATAGCATGCCCTCCTGCATGAGTACCGAAAGATCCCTCGTGGACTTCCTGCATTAACAGGCTTGCTTCGTGTCTATCCACGCATCTGAGCAAGACCATGTCAAAGTTCCTCTTATACAAAACCCCATCTGTATTCAAGAAAAAACTAGCAGAAAGTCGCCTTAAGGTCTTCTTGTCGTTGGATGATGCCCCTGCTGGGTATTCTTGCTTTTCCAAGAAGAGCTTGATATCAAAGTACCAAGGTTTCTCATCAGACATTGCGTCTATAGAGAAAGCATGAGCTGGTGCGTCAAGCTTGGAAATGTCAATTCTGGGTACATAATTCCAACACAAGACTTTGATAGACGAAGAAAGAGTAGCCAATGCATCGACAAATTGATTCTCATCCCGTGGTATGTACTGCAGCTTAACCGTTGTGAAGAACGTCAACAGTTTTCTGGCATAATCCCTATAAGGAATTAAGTGTTCTTGATGCTTATACCACTTGCCGGTAATCTGGTTGATAACGAGGGCTGAATCTTCGAATATATCGAGGGTCTTAATCTAAAGATTAATAGCCTCCTCTATTCCCATTATGCACGCCTCGTATTCCGCTTCATTGTTGGTGCAACCAAAAGTAATTCTGGCAGCGAAGGGAAAGTGAACACCTTCAGGAGTGATAAGAACAACACCAACTCCACGTCGATTGATATTTACTGCCCCATCAAACATCAACTTCCATTTGGATTCAGGGTCTGGCCCCTCCTCCGGAAGTGGTTCCTCGCAATCTTTTGCTTTGATGTACATGATGTCCTCATCAGGGAAATCAAACTTCATTGGCTGGTAGTCATGTTCAAGAGGTTGTTGTGCAAGGTAATCTGACAATACACTTCCCTTGATGGCTTTCTGAGAAGTATACTGTATGTCATATTCTGTTAAAATCATTTGCCACCTAGCAACCCTTCCGGTTAACGCTGGTTTCTTAAAGATATACTTGACAGGATCCATTTTGGAAATTAGTAGTGTGGTATGGGTCAACATGTACTGTCTCAGTTGGCGAGCAACCCATACCAAAGCGCAGCAAGTTTTCTCGAGCAGTGAGTAACGAGATTCACAGTCGGTAAACTTTTTACTAAGGTAATAAATAGCATACTCTTTTCGACCAGACTCGTCATGTTGGCCTAGAACACACCCCATTGACCCTTCTAGCATAGTCAAGTACATGATAAGCGGCCGTCCTGGAACTAGAGGCATTAGAATCGGAGGTGTCTGCAAATATTCTTTTATCTTTTCAAAGGCTCTTTAACAGTCCTCATTCCACCTGACCGTTTGTTCTTTTCTCAGCAATTTGAATATTGGTTCACACGTGGCAGTTAGATGAGATATGAACCGTGAAATGTAGTTCAATCTCCCTAAAAACCCGCGCACTTCTTTTTCTGTTTTCGGTGCAGGCATATCTTGTATCGCTTTTACTTTTGCAGGATCCACCTGATTCCTTTCTGACTAACAATGAAACCCATCAATTCTCTAGAACGCACTCTGAAAGTGCACTTGTTTGGATTCAACCTCAGCTTATACTTTATCAGTCTATCAAATAGCTTCTTGAGATTGACCAGATGCTCTTCATCGTCTCGGGACTTAGCAATCATATCGTCCACATAGCACTCTATCTCCTTGTGTATCATGTCGTGGAACAATTTGACCATAGCCCGCTGATATATTTCCCCTGCGTTCTTCAAACCAAAGGGAATCACCTTGTAGAAGAATGTACCCCACGGGGTAATGAACGTTGTTTTCTCCATGTCTTCCGGTGCCATCTTAATCTGATTATACCCGGAGAAGCCATCCATGAAATAAAATACAAAGAATTGAGTAGTGTTATCTACCAGCACATCAATGTGAGGTAATGGAAAGTCATATTTTGGGCTCGCTCTGTTTAAGTCTCGGTAATCAACGCACATCCGGACCTTGCCATCTTTCTTTGGTACAGGCACAATGTTAGCTACCCAAGGTGGGTAACTAGTTACGACAAGGAATCCGGCATCCCACTGTTTCTGAACTTCCTCCTTGATCTTCATCACCATGTCAGGACGAGTTCTTCTCAGCTTCTGTTTCACAGGAGGACAGTCTTCTCTCAATGGTAGCTTATGCACAACGATGTCGGTATCCAACACTGGCATATCTTGATACGACCAGGTGAAGATATCCACATATTCACGCATCATACCAATCAGCTCTTTCGTTACCTCGGCCTGCAGACTGGCCCCAATCTTGATATCCTTCTTCACATCTTCAGTGCCGATGTTGATGATCTCTATTTCTTCCTGATGAGGCTGAATAACCCTTTCCTCTTGTTTCAACAACCTGTCCAATTCTTCAGGGAGTTCACAGTCTTCCTCAACCCCTTCATCAGCTTGGTAGATAGGATTGTCAAAGTCATGCATGGTCATAGCAGGAACGTTATCACTAGAATACGAATGAACGACACTGCACAGATGATGTGCTTATTTCAGAATCTATTTATTTTTCAAAAGAGACGCAAACACACAAAAAAAAGGAAAAACACATTGCCATTTTTATTTTTATTTTTTTTGAAAAATTTTAAAACGAAAGAAAGAGAACACAATTTGTCTGAAAATGTCCTTTATTTCATGGTAAAATAAATGCATTCAAAGCATGGTGGCCCTACAATGGATCCTTGCACCTTGGGCATAGTGCAGGATTGACAATGCAGCATGATAAGAAAAGGAAACAAATAAATTACTCTGATTTCCAGGTAACTTGAACGATGTCTTCAGCAGACCAGCTCTTGAGCTCCTCTCCGGGTGCACACAGATGAATCCAGTTGTCCCAGTTGCCATCACTGTCTTCTTCTTCGCTTGTTGTACAGATATGGTTGCGGTCGAGCATCCCAGCGCTTGTGAAAGTAATAGCTTTACCACTCTGAGGCCAGTTAGACCCACCAGGCTGATAACCCAGACCAAACTTATCATCTTTCTTCTCTAATTCCAGCAATTTTCCCCAGCCTTGGGCGCTTCCTGACTGAACCACTTCCTTAGCCTGCTTGTAGAAGTGAATGGAGGTCCCTTCTTTCTCAATGTTCCTCTCTACCGGAGCCAAAATGCTGACATTAACCGCTTCGAAGGCCTGACATAGTGTTTCGTGGATCTCTCCGTCCATCTCCACATATTTGAAAGTTGATAAGTGGATCACAAAGATATCTTCCTCTCTGCACACAGTGATTACTTGGCCATCCACCACGTACTTTAGCTTTTGATGCAAAGTGGAAGTTACTGCTCCGGCAGCATGAATCCATGGACGTCCTAACAGTCAACTGTACGCGGGCTGAATATCCATGACGTAAAATGTGCTCTTGAATAATTAATACCCTATTTTCACAGGTAACTCAACTTCTCCGAACACAGACCTTCTGGACCCATCAAAAGCTTTCACTATCAAATCACTGGGTCGTAAGACGATACCATCAACATTCAACTTCATTAAGGCTTTCTTCGGGAGTACATTAAGAGAAGAGCCTGTGTCAACCAGGACATGCGACAAAACAACACCCTTACACTCCATAGTAATATGCAGTGCTTGGTTATGGTTACGGCCCTCTGACGTAAGGTCTCTATCTGTGAAGCCCAACCTGTGGCTTGCATTCACACTGCCCACTACAGCTTCCAATTGATTAACAGTTATCTCTTGAAGAATGTATGCCATCTGCAACACTTTCAGCAAGGCTTCTCTGTGTGCTGGAGAACACATCAGCAAAGACAAAATTGATATTTTGGACGGCATCTGGTTCAACTGTTCAACCACCTTATAATCACTCTTTTTAATTATTCGCATAAATTCCTCCACTTCTTTTTCAAAGTTACCCTGTCCAACAGCAGGAGTTATCATTTCTTCAGTCGCTGTTTGCTTTCCTTTAGCCTTTGCTGCAGCCTCAGCCTCAGGATCTCCTCTCAGAACCGGGGGAGCAAAAAGACGACCACTTCTCGTAAAACCTTCAACCTCTCTGACGTTCACTATAGTCGGGTCAATATCTAATGACTTACTCTCGACCTTCTATCCTTCCATGTACACATCTGAGCCGTAATGCCATGGGACGGCTTTATCATCTGTATAAGGAACAGGCCCAGGAACAGTGATAGTAATAGGACTGACTTCAGGAGCATAAATAGTCACAGGTTTTCTTCTGGCAGGTACCTCAGCTGGATCATAGTAAATGGTTATAGTGGACACAAGATCACCTTCATTATCAACTTTGTCAAACTACAATGACCCTTCATCAATCAGATTCTGCAACCCCACCTTCAGGTCTTCACAACCGTTCACTAAATTCAAACACTTTTCATAATCAAAATTGCATCCCGGAAACACTTGTCCTTTTAATAGCCTCTCCTTCACCACCAACAGTGGAGTCTTCACTTCTTCTATGCTCAGAATCAAACTTAACTTCTCACCTCCGTCAACAACATTTATTCTAGCCCCTCCATGGTTCGGAATGGTGTTTGAAGTAACATTAGGCGGTAGTGCAAAATTAATTTCCTTGGAGTCGATAAAATCTTGAACTTTATGATGTAGCGCCCTGCACTTCTCAGTTGAGTGCCCGGGTGCCCCTGAATGGAATGCGCATCTAGCATTGGCATCGTACCCCACTAGAAGCTCTCCAGGTGGTGGTGGTGCTAATGTCCTCAGTTGTATCAAGTTCAGGTCTAGCAATCTCTACAGAAATGCAGTGTATGTCATGGGAATTGCTTCAAGCACCCTATTAGTCGGATGAGCTTGTCTCGGCTGATAAGGTCTTTGTTGATAGTTGTTACGTTGTGGTTGTTGTTGTTGTTGTTGAGGTTGTACCTGCTGCACAGGACTGGAAGGGATAGTGACAGCTGCCACTTGCTCATATGATCTTCTATATCCTCGGCCCCGTCCTCGGCCATACACAGCATTGGTTTCACCTTCCCTTCTTCTCGGGGGTCCACTGAAAGCTTTTCTTACGCCGCTCGAGCTGCTCGCACTTGTATCCTGAATCTTTCCCATTTTTAACAGAGTCTCGACCCTCTCACCTGCAATTACTATATCATTGAACTTGGTGGCCTAACAAGACGCCAACCTTTCGATAAACACTCCTTGCAATGTCCCCATGAACATATCAGCCATCTCTTTCTCCAGCAATGGTGGTTGTACTCTAGCAGCGAGATGACGCCACCTTTGAGCATACTCTTTAAACCCCTCCTTAGCATTTTGAGACATGTTTTGCAGTTGAGTGCGATTTGGAGCCATGTCCAAATTGTACTGGTATTGCTTCAAGAACGCCTCTGCTAAGTCCTTCCAGCTCTTAATGTTGACCCTACTTAACTTCATATACCATTCCAAGGAGGCCCCAACCAGGATATCTTGGAAATAGTACATCCATAGCTTCTCATCTTCAGTATGGGCAGCAATCCTTCCTACAAAGGACTGGAGGTGAGTCTTTGGACACGCTGTGCCGTTGTACTTCTCGAAAGTCGGGACCTTGAACTTGTAAGGGATTCTAACCCCTGGAACCAAGCCCGAGTCAGTAATGTCGAACCCCAAGGAGCTCTGAGATTGAATGGCCCTGATCTGCTCAGCCATCTCTTTAAACTTTCTGTTCATTTCAACCCCCTGGCCTTCCGTTTCATCCAGCAAAGTAAGATGTTCGTCTTGACCATCCATTTGTACATTGTTCAGTCCATCATTGATAATGGTGACCCCTGGCTGTGCCACAGGGATTTCAACTTGACGGGCGCCCGCACTGTTACGATTACCTCCATCAGCAGTCCCGTTGTTTCTGGCTTGATTATTTTCTACCAACTCACGCAAACGTTCCTGATTCTGACCCATTCCAGCCATAAGGGTCCTAAATTGTCCATCCTCAACCTCAAGTCAGCTAAATCAGCCTGCATTTGATCCATGACTCTTTCTCTGTTGAATCTTGTGGGATTCTGTGTACGATCGGTTGTTCTCGAACCTTCCTGGGAGCTATAGTGCCTGAAACGACATAAACATTAGAAATTGAAGAACTACCTGCAAAACAAACAAACATGTTATATGTATGCAATGTAACTGCTCATGTTTCCAAATTTTAGGCACTTGCATGCCCCAGTTCTGGTATTTGCTCCAGATAGCCACTTTGAGTGTTAATTTTCAATCTTTCCCTTTGGAGAGTGTTCAGATATTAGCAGTATCAGACAAACAAGCTTTGCATATTCAGAAACGGTAATTTGCATATTAACACTGTATATCATAGATAACCCACTGCTGGCCAAAAGTTAGAGCATAAACAAAAATATTCCCCGAAGGGTTACAAGTCATTACATGAGCAAAAGACAAAAGATAAAGCAGGACTCCTACAACAAGCCTGTAGGTAGTCTGAACAATAACAAAATAAATCTAAACTAAAGACCCAGATTCTTCTGCATTTGTCTCTGTCCTGCTCTTCTTCACACTTGCTCTCAGCTTGAGCTCTACAATCTCCTTCAGTGCTTCCTCCAAGGCAATTTGGCTTTGTGCCAACTGCTGAGTCTTTTCCCTTCGTATGTTGTGGACCTGTTCCACCTCCTCTTTCTTGAAGTCCATTTGTACCTCCAAAAACTCTTCTTTTTCTTTATACTTCTGCTGCTCTTGTTCCCTTTGGCCTTACAAGCAAACAATGGACTGGCGAGCCTCTTTAAGAGTTTTTAGAGTCTTCTTGCGCTCCGCTTCTCTTTTTGCCTCCATCAGACCCAATCTTTGAAAGTGAGCTTCCCTTCCAGCAAAATCTTTCTATTTAGCTTCCAAGGAGGCTCGCATCTTCTGTAGCTTTCCCTCTGCTTCATTTTTGGCCCGGTTGATAAGATGGTACAGGTTAACCATTTCAGCATTCTCCACTCGGACTTCGTGCAACTGAGCTTCCAGTTTCTTATATTCTTCAAGGGAGACAGTACTCTGGCTTGGCACTTCTTTAGGATATAATGGAGCTTCTATTGAGAATGGCATGAGAACTTCCTTTACACGTTTCTGCAACCATGTAGCAAAAGGAGGATATGTCTTGGATCTACTCTGCCAAAGTTTTTCTTACCTTTCCTCATCCTGTGAGCCCAAGCCTGAGATGCTTGTAGGACTAACTCTTTGTTTCCCTCCACAGGAAAATACAAAGATTCAGCAAACTCTTCCATATTTGGTGGATCTCTCAAAGGATAACCAAATTTCTTTCTGGCTAATGATGGATGATAACTGATCACACCCTTCCTTCCTAGCAAAGACACTCCAGCAAATCTTCCACAACTGACCAGCAACTCGTTTCCCAGCAGATATTTGTCATATCCCCAAGCTATATCCTCGGAAGTTAGCCCCATCAGCCTCCTAGACCATCTTCACTCATCCCTCATCTCCTTGAAAGCACCTGATTTTGGCAATTGCCTGGCAAACCACTCAGCAAACAATGAAGCACAACATCCCACTGGTCCACCTCTACCTTTCTCATTCCGGTAATGAACGTTGTAGTATAAATCTCCCAATAGAGTTGGCACAGGATTGCCTTTAGCAAAGATGGATACCACTTCCAAGCTTACAAACTCTTTCTCTCCCGGGAAAAGACTGGACCCATACACCATCAAAGCCAGCACAACACCAAAATCTCCCCATTTACCCTCTTTGGCATATTCTTCAGCCTTTGTATGAGCACATTCCAAGGGAGTCCTCTGCCTTCACTGTCCTTCAGAGCCTTCTTGACTATAGCAGCTGGTAAACGACAAACCTTGGATATGTCTTCTTCCTTAAGAACCACCTCAGACCCATAGAAAGGCAAGGTATCTCTGATTGGAACACCCAAAATGCTGGAAATCTCCTCCAAGGTAGGAGCCAAGATGTAATCTGGAAACAGAAAGCACTGCAGCAGGGGATCATAAAACTGAAGCAAGGTGTGCAAGCTGTCCTTCTAGTCTACAGTAGGTTTGTCCATATACTTCAATATTTGGCCATACCTCTTTTTGAAATTCCCCAAGACTTGGTCATTCATCAACCCTGCTAATTTCTGAACACTTTTGACTTCAGGTTGAAGAAAAGTATAATGAACATTCTTTTTCCTTGTGATTCTCTTAACTTCTGCCATCTGGAGAACTTGAAACTACCAGAACTGGGTGCTAACTGTGAACAATAACCTGAAAAATGGAAACATAAACAGTTAATGCAGGTATGATGCAATGCAAATGCAATGCAGGCATATGATCAATCTGGGACCATCTGGATACTGGACACTGAATATAAGGACCCTCTGAATAGCTGAAAACCAAGATTCTCTGAGCCACAACCCTCTGATAGAAATTCTCAGAACCATAACACCAAGAAAACCAGAACCATAAGGACTAAATCACAACAAGAACCACTGATAATGAGGGTATGTAGAGGCCAAGGGTTCCTGCAAACCTGTAAACCCCTCCCAATCTCACCGGTGTGCTCCGGGTCAGACATCACGGAATCTCAAAGCCGAATAGCAATAATACTTTCACCATTTCCGAGAAATGGCTCATGACCAAATCATGGAATCGGTTCGGAATTATATACTACGCAGGGAGGTCTCAGCTGAGTCCGGGAAAACAAGGTCATCCTATGTAAGTCCCAGGTGGGCCCTCGAATGCGAATGGGTTTGCCACAAAATGTGGTCTGCCACTGTCATCACTGGAGAGGGATGTTTCCACAAGGTTCTCAATGATCGGTCCCCAGCTGCACATAACTGTCAAGGTTATGAAATGAAAGAGGAAGATCCCCAAATCAAGACATTTCCAAGACGGTCGCAAATCTGGGCGTGGAACTCACTAATACCCCCATGACAATATCTCATGAGGCCAAAGTGGAACCACTCTAAGTCCTAACGTGCACTCGAGCCGTGGTAATGAGCTTATCTCTTAGGAACAATATCACCCAAACCCACCAAACAGAAGATCCAGTCCAGACAGTCCAGTAATAACATATGATGTAGGAAATAAATACTGAAAACCGTAAATAAAGCTGTAAATAAAACTGTAAATAAACAACAGTAATATACACACAACAGCAAACAATCAACACCCAATGAAACAAAAACACGCAAGCGCTAGGAGAGACTCTCAAGGGAACCAGAGATACTCTGGTTAGGAAGTCCCCAGCAGAGTCGCCAGCTGTCGCTCCCCGGATTTCAATCCTGGTACAAACGCGAAAGTGGCGCGGAAAAGAATAGAGTCGCCAGCCAGGCATTTTTATCCCGAAGGAACGGGAATGGTAATGATGCACAAACCAGAAGAAAAGAAGAGGAAGGACACGGGTCCTGCGAACCAAAGAGACTAGGTTCGGGAGTCGGTTACGACCTGGGAAGGTATTAGCACCCCAGATCGTCCGCCGTACCCGACGGGATCCACGCTTGCAAAGAAAATGTTTCAAAGGGTGAAGAAATGAAAGATGCTACAAAGAAAAGGAAATGAACTGTATAAAAGAAAAGAAAAGGGAACTGAAAAAGAAATGAAAAGGAGAAATGTAGGGAAAATAAAGATTGTGCTCGAACGGGCCCTACCCCGCTGCCTACGTACCTCATCTAGACAATGAGGATCAGAGACGCCGTAGTTCCCCTAACTAGGGGTGGAAAATATTGCTTGTGAATTAAGGCTTGAACTGCCTATGTCAATGCTCAGGTGTTGCTGGCTCGGACGACGAGTGCGTAACCGTCTTACAAAGTAACAAGTAGGAGCAAGTTCGTGTACGGAGCGAATGAGATGAGAAAAGAATTCCCGAAGGAGAGACGCTTATTGTTTGTTTGTGTTTTTTAGAAGCTTTTATGAGTGTGTCACAAGGAAGTGAACTCAAGCTCTTTTCCATGGAATGTGCACTTGTCACTACATTCCAAGATGGAATAACAGAACAAGCACACTCAAGTAAGGAAAAAATCCCCAAAACTTGAATCCAAAGATTAGGGCTTAAGCTCACTAACTCATTAACTTATTAAGTGTTTTTTGTATTTACAATGAAAGAGTGTTTTTTATGATTTTCTTGGTGAAGATAATATCCTGATCAGACTTGTACATCACAAGACAAGCTTGTACTATCCCAAGATGGGAAGACTACAGGTGTCTCATGGAATAAGGCTATTGCTCAAGGTATCACTTCAACCTTTATTAAGTGTATTCTTTAGGGTTTTGAGATGAGAAGAGAAGAGAAACCAAAGGATCACAAAGGTAAAAGTCTAATGGGGAACTAATGAATCTTAATTGTTGTCATGCATGGAAAATCCAGGGTAGTGAGATTTACTATTCTAAAGAAGAAAGAAAGAAGAATAGAAGATGGAGGAAGCAAGGCCTAAGCCCAACAATCACAAGGTTAGAAAAATAATAAGAAAAAGAGAAGAGATGAGATTTGGAGATGTGGGAATCACATCCACACCTCTCACTTACCAAAGCCCCTGAAATGGTTACTGACACAAGCATAAATGCAATACAAAATGGACATACTGTTAAACCAAAGTCACACAACCAGAAGTAAAGTCATAAACACAAATTCCAAGTGCAAACTCAAAGCACAAAAATGAGAAGAGGAATACAACTCACAATAAAGCATTATGAATCACCATGGAAAAACACAGTGAACATGATAAGATGCAAAGCAAAATAATCAAAGCACAACCTCAAGGTACCAAACCAGAACCCTAACATGTTAGAAAAGTGTCTAAGAAGCATGTAAGATGAAGAGAAGAAGCACACATAGTCAAATATTCACATCATGAGAAGGAAGAAGCAAAGGAAGTGAGGTGGATATACATAAAAGTGAATGAACTTCAAGAACAACCAAACACAAACTCCTCAAGGCACAAACCAAAACTCAAGATCAGAGAGGTATTAACAACCTAAGATGGCCCTAAACAACTTGAAGAAGTTGGCACAAGTTCCCTTCTAAGCTAAGGAATTAACTTATGATCCAAAAAAAGCAAAAAGGGACAAGTGAAGAACCAAAATTCAAATCAATTCAAGTAAACATCCAAAAATTCCACAAACTTGCACAAATGATCTTCAATCATACTATAACAACATCCCAAAAGGAAGGGATGAGAATTAGAAGATTGATCAATCAAATGAGGGTACAAACATGGATTAGGGTTAGAAAGCTTCATGCACAAGTTAGAGACCAAAACCAATTAAACAAAATTATAAAAATCAGAACAAAAATCACCAATAAACTACATCTCATCATGAATCCAGAGCAAAAAGAATCACTTAAAAATTTAAAATAATGATCAAGATGGAAAACGGACAAGTCAGCATGCTTCAAAATGAAATAAAATGAATTAATTAAAAGGAACAATTAATTTCCACGTGCCAAATAAAATTAAAGAAAATTAAAAGACACACTCCTGAATTTTTTTATAATTTTTGGACAAGTTCAGCAAGCAGTATTAGTTCATTCTCAATGGGCCTCAAAGTCAGGGGGGTGGGAATAGCAGGTCAAGCCCAATGTAAAGTCAGCACAGGACACATTAATTATTGTGGATATTCAATTAAATCAAGAAAAAAGAAAAACCAAAGGATCAGATGGACGCACCAGATCAGTCAACTCATTAAACCAAGTATACGCAATGATTGGTCATAAAGTGAGAACACAATTACTATGGTGAGTTGAGAAACACAAAGATTAATTCAGATTATAATTAGAAATGGAAAGCACGTGAGAGAGAGGGTGAGGTTTTAATGTGGTGGCAACATGATATTCGTCCAGATGAGAAATCCAAAGGCTCATGTTCATCTTCTTCATGAAACTCAGGTGAGGCTAAAACGCAGAATCCGGTGACCGGAGCTAGGGCTCCGGCATCGGAAAATTCAAACTATGAACAAATCAACATGTAAATTTATCAAAATCTCCAGACCAATTAAACCAATCATGCTAAATTCAAAAATGCTCATGAAATTCACAATGGATCAATGAATCAAACGGATCGAAGAAAAACAGATCTGACCATCAAACTTTAGATCCACATATATCACTCAATAATGCATCAAAATTAAATCTAAAGAGTGCATAGTAATCAGCAAAGTTCATAGATCATAAAGCACACAATCAAAATCATTTCCAGATCCATGGATTTCAAGTCATACCTGAGATGGAAGCACTTCAAAATCACCAGAATAGAGCTTCAAATGCTGCAGATCTACTCCTTTTGATCTCCTCTTAAAAAATAAATGCAAGAAGAAGCTTGAGAGAGCTTGAATTTGAAGCTTCGAATCAACCTGCTCTTGAATGGCACCTCTCCAATTCTTCACTTTCAGCTTGAATGAGTGGTGGATTAATGATCCTCAAGGTTCAAGGATTCAGAACATGCAATTTTCTTGATGAATGAGTGAGAGAGTGATGAGATTCGAAGAGAAATGCTTGAGGTGAAAAACTCTAGTGTGATGAAGATGTGATGAATCTGAGCCAAAAGAAAACCCTAGCTGCTTATATATCATGCCAAATGATCACTGATGAAAAATAAGAGGAAATGCACGTGAGAGGAGAGTGTGAGGATGAAATTGAAAACTTTGCATGAAGAGTGTGATGAGGTGATTTGCTCGTGCATCCTTCTCTTTCCTTTCACATGTTCAATCACAATCCAGCCCTTAGTTCAAAACTGAAAGCATCCTGGCCCTTGGATGTGAGGGTCATGCATTTCTCATGATCATGCATTTTTGCACCTTATGGAATATTTCTCTTCTCATGCACGAATTTTTGTAATATTTTTGGAACAAAATCAACTTTATGCAATGCTTTGTAAGAATGTGACCTCATTTTGTCCATAACACCACTCAAAAATAAGTTCCATGAGATTTTGCATTTGGAGGAAGCTTGAATTTCATGCCATGCCCTAGAATTTAGGCAATTTTTCGAAGAGCATATCTCCCAAACCATGAGGGTTATGAAAATGCTCTTGTACTTTTTAAAAATGGGAGGCTTTAATATTCAATTTTCATGTTTGATGGCAATCCATTTGAAGCTTTTTTCACCAAGTTATGTACACTTGAAAATTAGGGCAAAAGGTTACTAAAAATGGAAAATTCCATGACCAATCTTATGCCCAAAATGCAAAACACCTCAAAACCTCTTGATTCTTGATATTTGACTTTGCCAAACCTCTTCTAAGGTTAAAATCACATCCCTTGGCTAGAAAAATAAGGTTGGACCTTTTGAAATCTCACAGTTGACTTTTAGAATGCACAGTTGACCAATTTCTTCATTTACAAGCAACTGATGAAATACCTGACTTCCGCAAGAAATTTTCTCACCAAATTTCATCCCTGGGATCCTATTAACATATGAGAGACTTTTTTCAAATGAAATGGCCAAAGTCACAAGGTTTTCATGCTTGAAACCCAAACCCTAATTTGAGATCATTTTGTAGGAGCTTTGCCCTAGCTTGAATTCCCTGATGATCCTCCAACCTTCTGGGCTTTTCTGAATGATCTTGAGCTTGTGAAAGCAATGTAGACTTCTCATAGGACTTGAGAAAATCCATTGGGACCCTTGTTATAACTTGAAATGCTTCAAATCCCTCCACAGATGATCATATGCCTAATGCTAGGTCATGAGAATGTTATGCCTCATCTTTCCATGCTAAGATGCCAAGAATATGATATGCTTATGATGAATATGATATGGTTATGATGCTTAAAAAGAAGAGGGCAAATTTGGGGTGTTACAGACAACTGTTCCCTTTAAATTCATCGGGAAAGTCCGGAGCCTTTAACTTATGCGGGATTACCAATCCTGGCACAAGACACATATCCTCAGCATCTAGACCCGGAATGGCCTTAATATCCATTGCCTTAAGCTTTTCCTCCATTGTGCGCAACCTCTCTGCTACTGGCTCGAGAAGAGCTTCAGTACAATGAACTGGTGGGTCCGCATAAAAGACATCAGACTACTCATCCATGTCCTTAAATGACCCATGGTGAGCTGCTAAAGATGGTAAGTTGGGTGGATTTGCCCCAGTAAGATTGAAGTTCTCTTTGGTAGTCCCCGAAGTGCCGGCTTGCTTGGCGAGTTTCTCAGCTTCTTCTTCTCTCTTAGCCATAGTGATGACCTCGAGGATTTGGTCTAGCTTTCCTTTGAGTGAATCAATATCAGACCTCATAGCGTTCTGCTCCTCTTGGATTTGCTCCAAACTCATTTTGTAGATCTTTCTAGTCTCGTACCTCCGTCGGAAAATCTGGAAAGTCAGTTTTTCTGTGGAGGGAATGTAAAGTGTATGAGTTTTTTGTTTTTGTTTGGTTATGAAAATGTGTGTATGAATGCATATGTATGATTACAAAGCTCTCAATCGTCTTATCAATTTATTACCAAAGATATTTAACGTATTTATCATTGCAAATAAGACACGATTTAAAATCCAAAAGCATCAATTTTCATTCATTTGATTCAAACAAGTACATCAGAGATTCCACGAGTTTTCATATTACAACGCAAAAGATAACATCAACTTTCTTGAACATAAACTATGGTGCAACCCTGAAAATGACCCCTTGAGCTTTGCGGACTGCTACTAGATTTGTGGTAAGCTCCTTGATGGTTCTTTTGCAGACCTTCACACACCTGTAGACTTCTTCAGGTGTGTTTTCTGGGCACATAACCCGATATACATCCTCAAGCTTCTCTGGGAGATCTTGACTTGCCAGGTTCAGCATGCTAGCCAGGTTTACAAACTTCTGCTTCCACTCTTCGTACAAAGCTTGGAGATTTGCAATTACAATATCTCTTTCGCATATGGCCGCCTCAACCTCCTGATACTTGTTCATCCATTGGATGAAAGTATCCTCCAGGTCTTGATAAGCTTTCTGAGACCTCAGGTAGTCAATTTGTTCCACAACTTGCTCATGTTGAAATTTCTCACGGTCGTACTTTCGCTGATAACTCTCCTTTTCCAACTTTTCTACTGCTAGCTTGTCTTCTTCTTTCTTGAGAGAATCCTCTAAACTCTTGATCTTTTCTTCTAAGGTGATTCTATCCTCCTTCTTGTTCTTAAGACACACTTCCATGTCTTTCTGTAAACTGATAATTCGAACTTCATCCCTTCTCTATTGCTCATTACGATAATCTAGATCCATGCTAGCTCCATAAAGAGCACCCAGGCAATGCTCTCTCTTATCTTCTTCTATTCTGAATCTTTTGTTACTGCTTTCCACTCTTTCTGTCATCTTTTTACTTTTCTCCTCACAGACTTCTTGTTTTCCTTTGGTTCGAAGGAGTTCGATCCGCATGCGTTTGTTCTCCAATTCTAAACCTTTGATCCTTTCGTTGAGCTCATCTATGTCTTCAGGTAATAATGGTGCTTTCTCAGGAAGAGGTGGGAAAGCTATTGGATCGAGGAAGAAAGGGATCTTAACGACACGAGCTCTTTCTTTCACCCACAAGACATAAGTTTCTTTCACAGCGATATTCTTGCGGACATTAGGGTCACTCGTAACGATCTTCTTCCAAGCCGCCTTGAATTTCTTTAACTCTTCTTTAGATAGGTTATCAAAAAAAAAAGGTATCAAATGCCTTTCCTCGGGAGGAGCTTCCATAGCAAGCCCAAGTTGTCTCCTGAGCAGCAATGGGTTGTAATTTATGCAACCATGATTTCCTATCAGAGGGACATTAAGGAAGTTTCCACATCTAAGCACGACACCCCCAATCTTCCAGTCTCTTAAGTACCATGTGATGTCATTAGCCCTAAGCGAAGCAAATCTATGAGGCCACGATAAATGCCTAGACACAAAGTAACCCTCCTTAGGCATGTGCATTTTCATCCACATGTGCAACAGCGGAGCGCAACAAAGAAACACACCTCCCCTCTTCGTATGTCGGGTATGGAAAGTATGATAGAAATCTGCCAATAAGAACGGAACTGGGTTTCCTGTCATGAAAATCTCTATAGCAGAATGGTCGACAAACTTATCTAACTTCGAGAACAACACGATCCCATACACAAGAAGAGTTAGGATGGCTCCGCAGGAGGACCAGTTTCCTTTTTCAGTACATTGCCAGGCTTGCTTTTCTAAGAACAGTCTTGTGAATCCTTCTTTATCTGACTTGTTATACACTAACAAACTTGCAGGAAGTCCCAACACAGCAGCCAACTTAGTCATAGTGACTTCTTCTTCTAGCTTTGGGAAAGGATTGAGGTCCCTAATACGAAGGCCCGCAAGCAACTCGAACTCTTCCAAAGTAGGAGCAATCTGGAAATCCGGGAAAGTGAAGCACCAAAGTTGAATGTCGTAATATTGGGCAAGAGCACTAAGAGCATTAAGATTAGTTTCCTCGTCCAGTATACTCAGGATTTTTTCGAAGCGAGCCTGAAAGTTGTTGTGTTTGATAGGCGTGATCTTGGCTCTCAAGGCCAGTAGTGTGTCAATCTTTGGTTCCAAGAACTTGAAACTGTACGTGCTTTTCTTGGAAATTTGATTCATCTTGATTTCTTTGACAAATACTTCAAATCTGCAATAAATATAAGAAACTGAGAGCTCTGTATTACTTTTATGAATGAATGCATGCAATAATGAATGGGTAAATCCAAAATGCAATGTTCCGGAAGCAAAAAGGTACGGATGGAAGATACTTTGATTACTCTCCTCACAAGGACCTCACTGGGTGACCTCTACAGTTTTAGGGACCCCAAAGTTAATAATTCATATGGATGTTCATCACAAACGCCATCAACATGACGGTTAATTGACTCCACCATATGAATCTATTTTGGGTGAGATCTTCATATCGAGCCACGCAAGAGAGAAATATCTCGGTGCCCCATACTACACGATCATCGACACGAGGTTTAAAACAAAGTCCTGGAGTTATGGAACTTTCTCAATTGTTTGATGCACGTGTCAGTTTCTTGATAGTCAATCAACTCCGTTGAGTAAGTCTATACCAGGTGAGGTCTTCGTATCGAGCCACGCGAGGGCGAACCCTGGTGCCCCATACTACGCAACCGTCAACCGATGTTTTAACCAAAAAGGTTCTAAAGGTCCTCAGAGTTGATGATTCTAATGAAAACAACTGAGCATACACGCCAAGAGCTTGACGGTTGTCAGTATTTCCATTAAAATCTACTTTGAGTGAGGTTTTCATATCGATAACCCAAGAGAGAGGTTCCCTCGGGAGCCCATACTATGCAACCTCGCTAACTTATGTTTACACTCATAGACCAGAGTATAGAGCCTTTCCCTCAAGTTGTTTTGATCAAAGTATCGTTCCAGTACAAAAGATCCACAATAAGGATATAAAATGGAAAGCGATAAAGAAAGCGATAAACAATTAACACATAAGCAAACATCCAAACAAGCGTGGAAACCTAGACTAGGCTCGACTTGCATAGGGGTGAACCAGTCCCCAGCAGAGTCGCCAGCTGTCGTACCTCGAAAAATACGACCCTCGCAAACGCGGACGCGGCTGGGCTGACATGAGAGTCGCCACCTAATTTTATTTATTCCCAAAGACGGAAATGGTAAATATAGATAAAACCACCAAGAAGGGATAAAACAAGGTCATCGCAAACCGTTGTCGGGGTTCGGAAGTCGGTTATGTAGGAGGAAGGTATTAGCACCCCCTACATCCATCGTACTCGATAGGAACCATCTAAGTTGTCACACGCGAAGGGATGTCTATGCTTATGAATTAATTGCTAAACTAATTGATTTATAGATCCTAGGGGCTCGGCAAGGATTGAGATCCTCGTGCCTACGTATTCCCTTGTGCAATGTGAAAGTCAGAGCTTCATAGTTCAGCCAAATATAGGTATTGGTGTTCGTTTTATTACCTTTCTTTGATGAAAGGATTTAGGATTCGAATTTCACTAAAGACTATGGATAGTTTATTCCGTCCAACAAGACGAGCGTCTTGCGTCGAAATAATCGGAGCGAGTAACGAGAGCTCGTTATCCTCCTTTCTACCGCTTAAGGCTCATAGCGTGCAATTTTCCTCGTATTATTGAAGTATTTTATTTCCTAAGACCGCTTGATGTTGAATCAAGGGTTTGGATCTAAAAAGTAACATTTCGGTTTTTGAAGTTTGAGGTGAATGCGAATGGAAGTTTATTTGTTGGTTTGTTAGCGAGGCACAATGCGCTTGGCTCGCAAAGTTGAGGAACTAAGCTAAAGACTAGCTATGGAAAACAAACGCGATGCATTGATTCGTTAAGTTGGAAAATGTTTGAGAAAGGTGCAAGGTGCAAAGTAGTGCATATGGCGATCAAGGAATGATCGACTTACGTGTGTGTATGAAGTGAAGTGCGTACGGATAGCCATTTGGCGTTGGACCAAAGATTTCGTTTATCTTTGAAAATGATTAATCTTAGTGTGCGTTCATATTTTACTTAGCAATTTATTGTCAACATGCAAAAGTAATCACACAAGTAGGCATTATATCAAGTCATAAGCAAAGGAAAATCGAGCATACGCAAACAATCATCGCACACATAATCGAGCAAAAGTGAAAAAATTAATTAATCAAATTAAATAGAAATATTTAATTAGATTAATTATCAAATTAATTAATCTAATTAAATAAAACATTTAATTAATATATGAAAATGTTTTTGGATTTTTATATTGAAAATGAATTAATCAAATGAAAATAAAGAAATTAAGATTTGAAAATATTTTTGAGTTTTTTCATGTTAAAAGAAAGAAGTTAATTAATTGACTAAATTAAATAAAAATATTTAATTTATTTATTTAATTAATTAATTATATTAAATAAGAATATTGAATTAATAAAAATGTTTTGTTATAGATTTTTTTGTAAAGGCAAAACAAGATAAATAAATAAATAAAGAAAAAAGAAAAATAAGCCTGATTTGAAGACAAAAGAAATGCTTATTAACCAGCTAAAAACGTAGACCCAAAGGTAATTCTAGGGTAGATCTGAACCGTCAGATTTAGAAAATAAAAAAAAAAATTCGTCCAATGGTCACAAACACGCCACACATATTAGATAAGCAATGAATTAAAAAGAAGCAGACCTAGCTAGGATGCATCATCGGTCAACATTATCCACAGAAACCGCAAGCACCACAGCCAATAAATTTGGAAAAGACAGATGTCTCTTGGGCAGTGCAGCATTAGTGACTATTGTGCTTTCTCAAAATGATAAGAAAAAAAAACTGCATATTAATACTCTCTTTCCATATTTCATATGTCTTTAAAAAAAATAAAGATAGAATGAAAATCGCTTAAACCTATCAAACCAAACTAAATTAGAAAGCAGGAAAATGAAATGTTGAGGAACACAAATTTTCAAAACGTGTACTCAGTTCTCATTCTCTCAAAGAGAGTCGGACGAACTTCTCATCATACACCAAGCTACAAATCCTTGCAAAATAAAAATAAAAACATCAACGAAGACTCAAAGAACCGCATCGCACAGACAAACAAAACCCTAATCCTGATCAAAACCAACCCCAATTTCAATTGATTCACATCACACAAGACAAAGTTTCAGAAGCAGTAAAGTGAGGATAAAGGAAGCTACCTCAGCTTGATTTCGAGTCGGCTTCAAGGTAAGGTTTCGCCTCTTTTCGTTACCTATTTTCTTCTCCCGGCTTTCTCTTTTCTGTTCGTGTGTTGTTGTTTGCTTGTTATTGAATGCGGAAAATGGTGAGGTTTAGCTCATCTTTGGCAAAATTTCAATGTGAAATTATGCAGAGATTGTAGGATCAGAGCTTTAGTGATGTAGGTTTTTTAGGATGAGTGTTCTTGCTGCCATTTTTTGCTTGACTGCTAGGGTTTTCTTTCAGGTGTAGGTCCCCTGTGTCTGTGCCAATGATTGGCTTATATAGTGAGATTCTTAGGGTATGAAATACGTGTGATTTTTGGTGCCAATTTCTTGCTTGGTAAGCTGTACGTGAAGTGAGGAAAATTTGTGTGAGGGGGAGATGGAAAAATGAAACCGTTAGGAATTTTTTCATTGGATTTATGTGGGGACCCCTGATATTGCTTGTGACTTTTGTCTGTAGTGCTGTGAAAAAGTATGTGGTCCCTACTGATTTTCTCAAGTGAAAACTAATACCGAGACTTGTGAATTTTCTTACTGCAAAAAATGTGAATCTGCTTGTTCATTGATATTTGACTTTCCTTCTCAATATGTAGTTCTTCTTTGCAATCTACTTATAGTTTCCCTATTTGTGCATTGCTTGATAACTTGCCCTGTTTTTGTTCATTGATGCAGACTTATTTTTACTGCTAATGGTAAAGTGTTCCCAGACTATAAACTTCGTATTCCTCCTCTTACTCGGTTGTGTCTTTGGGGTATGTTCTTCATTGTTTGGTGGAGTTTCATCATTTACTATTTCATAGTTGGGAAAATCGTTAGCATTGACTATCTCATAGTATGCTTAAGAACTGATCTGATTGCTGTGAAATGTCTCACTATTTTCCAGGTCATAGTGAGTCATCATTTGGGAATTGGCTAGTTGATCATGGGGAATTGTTTCAGAGATAGCCAACTGATGGTTGGTCAGTGCCTCATGATGATCCAGATGGTTATTCGGCATTGTATCATACTCTTGAAAGTGGTTATGGGATACTTGTTTGACATATGTGTTGTGACTGTCTGCCACTGGTTCAGAGCTATGCGGCGACTCAATATTAGGCAGTGATTCAGGTTGTGGGAGTTGATCTTCAGGAATCATATGGAGATTATCAAACTGGTGATTACCAAGAAGAATTTCTTGAGTGGAGATCTGATTGCTGGGATACATTGTTGAATTGGTTAACTCATTCTCAGGCCGAGCTTCAGATGCAACCACATCCTTGCTAATTTGTGCTTCGTGCATTACAGTCTCATTACTGATTTGTTCCTCGTAAATGATAGTCTCGTTATTGGGTTGTGAGTCAGACATGACTACATCATTGCTAATTTGTGATTCATGTATGACGGTATCATTGCTATGCTGCATTTCTGGAAAAGCCACCTCATGGATGTGCTGCGCTTCAGATACTACAACCCCACCATCATTTGAAAGATCCTCGGAATTAACCTCAGCAGATAACTTCTGGTCAAGAGTTGCCTCAGAACTAACAGGCTGATTGTCAGAGGGTGTTTCAGACTCGACTGATGGATTGTTGGGTGGTGTTTCACAATCAACTTGCTGATTGTTGTCTGAGGCATCAGCATTGTTCGACTGTTCATTGGCCAGTGATTCTGAATTCTCTTGCTTTTACATCTAGCTTGCTGTTGTATTTGAGTTAATCGGATTCCTGATGACAATCGATCAAGTTGTTCTTGAGAGCACGCCTGATCTTGATTTTTGTTGTTTGTTGTATTTGTGCAGGGCACACTATCCTCAGATTGTGCTGCTAATGTCTCAGTAGATTGTGCTAGAATAACAAGTGATCAACAGATCCTTCGAAAGTCTTTTCCTGAGGGACCAACTCTTCATGTTTACCAGTTTCCATACTACAGTTATCTACATGCTTCTCACGGTATCCGCTATAATGTCTTGCCATTCTATTTGCAGGCTTTGCTTGATCAAAGGGAGTAGTATGGATGAACACTTGGCTTGAAGGTTGGTGAAGACTTAGATGGTGAAGTTCATATGGAGAAGGATAAGTTAAGGACAGGAGGCTGTAGACACAAACTTGGCATGAAGATGAAGCACTTAATGAAGAGTTTGGATGAGGATATGAAACCTTTGGCATCCTGAGTGCAAGAGTAATAATTCAATGGCGATCTAAGCTAGCATGAACTTTGGTTTGATTGTTGTATTTCCCTTTTGAATTTTTCTGTTTATAAGAAAGACTAGAAATTATGATTCCATTGAATTTGTCTTTGAATTGGTAATGATGTATGATCTTGTAATTCACTCACTTTGTTTGTTTCCTTGTTTTGGGTGACACGAGGAGATTTCGTTTGAGGAAAAGGAATATAGGTAGCTAGATCATGAAATCAAGGAGTAAGGGACACTTTTGGCTCATGGATGCATTGTGTTTGGAGCTGCTGCGAATTTTCGTCGGATTCTTACTTGTATTGTCTAGCTATATTTAAGCTTTTGTTTGCAGCTTGCGTATTTGGTTATTTGGACTATGATTTGGCGCTTCACAGAGTAGTTGTAATAAATACCCTCGATTTGAGGGTCTATAGGTTCTCCAGTGTTTTGGTTCAAACCGACAATATTCCCTCTGTCGTGCTCTCTCGTAAGGGAAATAATCACATCTTGAGTGTCAAGACCGGAGTTTTCAGCAAGTGTCTTAGGAACCACAAGAAGTGCATCAGCAAAAGCCTCAACACCAAGTTGTGCACGCCCTTGAACAGTTTTCTTTACTTCATTTATCATGTGTTTTCTATCAGCAACTTCAAATGCACCAGCCCCCAAGACAACAGATTCATCTTCAATGGTATTCTTCACTGCCCTCAAACCATCACGGACAGCGTCTTTAATCTGAGCTATTGTATGGTCATTAGGACTTATGATTTTGACTTGTAACAACATTGTCTAGATTAACACAAAAATTTGTATTATGGTTTTTGAACCATGACTTGAAATAGATTGTGACACCAATTGAAAAAATCCAACACACAACTTGCATTATATTTTTTTCAAATAACGGGATGTATCACTTGGCCAACCTTTGGACTTAATTGGACTTAAATTTCTAGGATTATACAGAATATAATCTTGGAAATAAATCTCTTTTGCTTTTAACTTCAAACTTGAAATTTCATACCAACTCATCTTTGCATGTTATCTGAACAACCGTAGAATTTGCTTGATGGTAAAAATACAAGACGACCACACCTAAGCTTGCTTAGAATCAAAATGGGCCCACTTTGGAATCACCTTTGGATCAATCTTCAAATCTTGAATAAAAATATCAATTTAAAGAAACTAATGTACCAAAATCCATACTTATATGTCTTCTTTGAGAAACACTATGACCAAAGATAGATATGCCTTAAAATTAGAGGTTGAGAACCAAAAAATGAATCCGTCCAGAATGATGGAATAACATGAATCATGTTGAATTCTTCTGATGCTACTTTAGTCAAAGATGAAACAAAATTTTTGAGCAATACCATGAATCCCATGAACATACCCTCTCGCCTGACCAAAACTAGGCCAAACTCAACTTAACTCCTATCCATCAATGCACACCCACGTTTCTTGATGACTTTGATGTTTGAGTCACCCTTGCAATACCTGATCTTAAACAAATCAAGAAGTTGAAAGCAACAAGCACATATACTCTCTTTTTTTGAATTTTGTATAATTATTAGTAAGCAAAAATAAAATAATATAGGTAGGACAAATTATGGATATGACACCATGATCAACTCAGCTTCACACTTCACTTCACCCTCACCATAACCAGTATGAATCTCATCTTAGGTGATCACATTCGAGCAAGGCAAACTCAAGCTGAACTGAATTGCTCAATCCACCCTCATTGCACCTTGCACCTCAAGTTGGAATTAACCATGGTTCTAACTGTTAACTATGAGGGTTAACAGTTAACCTGAGCTATATAAAGCTCTCTCCAACTGAATTTTGGGATCACTCTTCATTTTTCTCGAATCTCATCACAAACTCCATCACTCTCCTTTCAACTTTCCTCTAGTTTTGTGAAGAGAATGCACTGCAATTTTGCTCGATCAAGCCTCAACTTCCATTAATACTACTCAACCTTCATCTGTTCATCATCATCATCATGAGCTGCACAACTTACATGGTTACATTCCCTTGAATCTTCCACTTTGCACCACTGCACATCTTTGCATTTGGCTTCAATCCTCACTGATTTCTATCTCCAACATTGTGCTCATCATCAAGCCAGCCTCAGCATCATCACAAGGATGATTTTTATGGTTGCAGTGGCTTGAAGTACTAAGATTGCATCTCTGCATCAGATCTATTTTCATCAAGATTTTGCTTCAACATAGTGTTTATTTCACTCTGCAAAGGATCAATATCAAGCATAAAAGGCTCTGGAACCTCCTCTCTAGATTTCTACAACTCTAAGAATCACTGCACTTCAGGTTCTTCTTCAAATTTAATTTGTATATTTTGCTTCTGTTTTAATGGATTTGTATGCTTTGAAGCTTATTAGAAGCATTGCTACCACTGGCTAGTTGATAGGCCTCTTAGAGGTATAGTTTCAGTTTTAAGTTGGGTTCTTGTGGCCTTCGATCTTGCTTGTTCTTGCATGAAAAATGAAAACTAAAGCCAGATTATTGATGTATGAAGCATAAGGAATAGAATGATGGTTTTGATTTTCATTTTCATGGTGTTTTGAATAAACCTTAGATGGAGTGTGATCAGAGAAGATGACTGGAGAATAGCTCTGGTCACCTGAAAAGGAACCCTAATTATCCTCCAGCTTTAAGTCCCAGCCCTTGGATCTTTCTAATCCTACGCTTCTGATCATGCCACCACATAAATGAGCTATGTTCCCTTCACGTTCTAGGGTTAGGGTATTTAAGTGTTCTTGTGTGCGAAATCCCATAGTTCTTGCTATGTGTCCATGTTTGCATTGGTTAGGTCATTTTGTAAAGAATAATTATGGAGCGTAGGAGGAATTAGAGAGCCTAGAGAGAGTCAATTATGCTGACCAAGTCTCACCATAACTTCCTAGTCTGCAGCGCATTTGGATTGGGCCTTAATGGCTATCTGCACCCCCCATCTTGTAAGCCCAAGCGCATTGCCTTGTTTTCCACTTCTAAATACACCCGTGAGCATTCCTCCTCCATTTTATTTGCTATTTTTATCCCATTCCATTTTTATTTTAGAAAATTACCAAACCATTCTCAAAACTTCCCAATTAATTCATACTTGAGCCTTGACATTTTTCCTAATTTGCTACATTTTTTAATTTCATTTTCCATTTATTTTTCCTTCAGAATTAATTTCCCAATTAATTTCCCTTTTATTTTCTCCATTTCTGACCAATCATTTTGTTCATTTTATTTCTTCCAAACCATAATTGATTTTGAGTCCATTATTCTTGCTTTATTCATAGGACATATTGAAATATCCAAAAAGATTTTTGTTATATTTTTTAGGTCATATTTGGTACCATTTTGAGTCCATTATTTTGCCTTTATCACAAAAAGCCCTAATTCACTTCTAACCCTCATTTGAATAGGTACAAATAGGAATTTTCAAGAGAATTTTTAGAGGTATATCACTCTCTGGATTTTGTATTTGATTGTCAAGTTTCGTAATTTTTCAAGGGTATTTGCTATTTTTCCATGTATTGGGCATTATAGGTCATATTTTCTGTCATTCTTCTATCTCCTTTTGTTCAAAATTGATAAGGAATTTATTCCATTCATTTGAGGTCCTTAATTAGAGTATTATAGAGGTAATTAGAGGTCTTTGAATGTTAAAAGTCTATTTTAGGTTATTGTATTTTTATTTGTGTTGGTTACTTGAACCATAAGTCACAAATGCCTTCTTAAACCTTAATTATTTCCCTTCTTCCATCTTAATCTTTCAAAACCAATTTTGTGATCATCGTTGTATGTTTAAACCACATCTTAACACTCCACCAAGTCCCTGGTTTTTGTATGGAGAATTCACATCCTATTATTCATGTTTGATTGTATTCTAAGAATCTTTCTCCCTTTAAAGTTCTATATGCATTTCTTCTCATTCTCACACCATTACACATAATGTTTGGATCTCTTTCACTTGGATCTCTTAACCCCCATTTAGTGTGAAATCCTAGGATTCTCCCATTAGGTTTTAATCCCTATATTTTCCATTCATCTTTGATCTATTACAAGATTAACCACTTATGTTCATCATTTAACTCCACATTAGCTTCAATTAGGGTTTGGCTTCCCTTTAGGGCATAGTTTGCGTTTGTTCATTCTTAGGGATTTAGGATACTTAAATGTGAATTATCTATTGTCTTTTGAAGTTTTTTATCTTGTAGGATACCTTATATTTAGGTATTATCCTTAGAAGTTCACTAACACTTTTCTTAAGCTAGTTTTGAACTCTCCTTGAGTTTGTCATGTTTATATGATCAAATTGCTTCATCATGCTAATGTTTGTTTTGTAGGGGGGAAGATTAAGGTGAACATTACTTCATTCCTATCTCTTATGAATTTTAAAAGTGTTTATCTTTGCACCTTGTGCTTTGCTCTTAGGCTCCCCTTTCCTTTAGAGACAACTTAACTTCCTAAGGAAGTAAGTTGACCTCTAATTCTCTTTTCTTTTCTTCCTTTCTCTATAGGATTAGAAAGCCTCACAAACCTTTAGGAAATCCTTTTGTATATAATAAATGACTTAGGTTTGTGTCTTAGTCCCCCTTAGTTTTGCCCTTTTGCAATTTGAGTCTTCTTTTCTCATCTCATGAAGAAAAGCTAAAAAACACTTTAATAAAGGATTGAAATAGTCTCTTGTGTATAGCCTTATTCCATGGGGCACTCATATTCATTCCATCTTGGAATAGTATGGGCTTGTCTATCATGATGTACAAGTCTAATCATGAGACTATCTTCACAAAGAAAACATAAAAAACATTTCTTCAAAGACTACAAAAACATGTAATAAGGTCAACAAGCTAGTGAACTTATACCCTAATTATAATACCCCGTATTTTATTTAAAACTATGAATAATATTAATTGGTAATAATATTATTCCGGGATACTCTAAGAAATTTTAACGGAACTAAATAGAGTAATCCACGGGATATTATTTTATTAATTGATATTAGCTGACTCAGAGGTTTTATAAATATCGGATTGAGAGACATTTTTGGATACTCTCTAATTTTGACCCATTGGTAAAAATATAAGTTTTAATATTTTTATATATAGAAAAGAAGAAGGAAGAGGAGAACATAAGAAGAAGAGAGAAAAACCATAAAGCTTCATTTCCTTATTCTCGATCATCCATCCGTCGAATCAACTCAATCTTTCCACAAATCTTCATCTCTTGAGGTGGGTTCTTAGTTAGAAACTTTTATCTTTGATTTTGGTTGAGTTTTAGAGATGTTTGTGGTTAGGGCTTAATTTGAAAATCTAAGAAAAATCGAAAGTTTAACGGTTAAAACTCGATTAGAACTTAACTAAAATACTCTTATGATGTTTATGAACATGTTTGATTATGTTTTTCTGCATTGATTGATGTTTGGAAGTGATTTTGTGTGGGAGAAGTGTTTTCCCGTAAGGCTGGAACTTCCTGAACTGGTGTAGCTCGCTCAACGAGCAGACCTCGCTCAGCGAAAGTTCAAGGAAGTTTTTCGCTCAGGGAGACCTGTAGGTTCTAACTTTGGTGTTTGATTCGTAACTTCTGATTCAGGTATCCATTTTTAATGGTCCACATATCGTTTCGAAGCTAAGAGCATAATCCATCTATTGAGATTAAGAAACATTATTTTTGAGCCGACTTTTACCCGACTTTTTCAAATGACTAAAACTTGATAAAATGGTAAGTGTGAGTTAATGGAAATAGAGAGAGGTATGAATTGTGAAGTATCTAGGTTCCCCTTTAACTCGAATGAATCATGATTTATGTTTTTTTATAGGATCCTCCGTAAGGTCTTGTGTAAGTCTCAATGTGGTTACTACGTGTTTCACTTGACCATCCGTAAGGACTTGAGGTATCTGTTGTGTATGCATGGGCGTTGATTTGAGATGTGTAGACTATAAGTCCTCCGTAAGGTCTTGAGTAAGCCTTGAGGTGGATTATCCTTAGTCCCACGTGAAGCATCCATAAGGACTTGAGGTAAGTGTTATGCTAGTTGCGTGTCAATCTTGAGTAATTCTTGAGGTGGGTTACCTTAAGTCCTACGGGAAGCATCCGTAAAGATTGAAGAGCATGCTATGTCAATTCCTCCGTAAGGTCTTGTGTAAGTCTCAAAGTGGTTATTATGTGTTTCACTAAAGCATCCGTAAGGACTTAAGGTAGACATTTTCCCTTCTTGTATTTGGAGATCGTGTGTGGACCTTAGTTTCCCCTATGTTCTTGATCCTTGTGTGACTTGGTTTGTGAAACGTGCGAGTTTCATTTGAGAATAACCCTTAGAGCTGAGAGAATTCTAAGATAGGGAATCCATTGAGATGTTTTATCTCACCCCATGTTGATGTTATATTTCAGGTACTTCAGGTTCCGCTAAGGGTAAGGATAAGAAGACTTGATTATCCCTACTAGTTGATGGCTTGTCTTCCGCTGTGGATTTTTGAGATCTTCGGATCTAGTTCTTAGATCTTTCTGTAGTTGAACATCTTGTATTATTTTATAGCCTTATTTAGTACCTTATGTTGTAGTGGCTATATCTATACAATGTGTTGCTAAAAACTTATTTGTATTTCAGTACCAAATTTCTAATATTATATATGAAGAAGATGCTTTATGTATGTCTTTTGTATATGGGTATTACACTAATCCTTGGAAACAAGTCTTGGATAAATTCTCATTACTTGGTGTGCTTGTTCTACTATTACATCTTGGAATGTAGTAGCAAGTACACATTCCACAGAAAAGAGTTTGAATTCACTTCCTTGTGACAAATTCATAAAAAATTCTAAAAAAGAAAACAACAAACAATAAATGAATTTCCCGCGGGAACTCTCTTCTCACCTCATTCATCTCAATGCGAACTTGCGACAACTTGTCTCATTTGCAAGACGGTAAACACACTCGTACCAGACGATCATGCAACACCTGAGCATGGACATAAGTAGTTCGGCTCTTAAAAATCACAAACAAATAGTTCTCGCCTTAGTTAGGCAAACTACGTCAACTTAGATCCTCATTTTCATGATGAGGTACGTAGGCAGCGGGGTAGTGCCCGTTCGAGCACATTCTTTATTTTCCCTACATTTTCCCCATTCTTTCTTTTCATTCTCTTTTCCAATTCCCTTTTCCCTTTCTCATTTCAGTTCCAGTAGCAGTTTTATTCAGCAACATCTTATTTCTCACCCTTTGAAACAAACAAGCAAGTGTGGATCCCGTCGGGTACGACAGACGATTTGGGGTGCTAATACCTTCCGAGGTTGTAACCGACTCCCGAACCCAGATCTTTGGTTCGCATGACCTTTTCCTTTCCTTCTTCCTCAGGTTAGTGCAACATTACCTTTCCCGTTCCATTCGGGATAAAAATGTCGGGTTGGCGACTCTACCTTTTCCGCGCCACTTTTGCGTTTGTACTAGGATGAAAATCCCGGGAGCGACAGACATGCCTGCTCCGTGAACTTAAAAAGAAGTGCGTAGTTTCCTAGGAAGGTTGAACTACATTGCTCGGTTCATATCTCACCTTAAAGCCACATGTGAGCCAATATTTAAGCTGCTAAGAAAAGAGCATGCGGTCAGGTGGAACGAAGATTGTGAAAGAGCATTTGAGAAGATAATAAAATACTTACAGGAGCCCCCAGTTCTAATGCCTCGGGTTCAAAGAAGGCCAATTATCATGTATTTGGCCGTACTAGAAGGGTCAATGGGGTGTGTTCTAGGACAACATGATGAGTCTGGTCGAAAAGAGCATGCAATATACTACCTAAGCAAAAAATTTACCGACTGTGAATCCCGTTATTCACTGCTCGAGAAAACTTTCTGCGTTTTGGCATGGGTTGCTCACCGACTGAAACAGTACATGTTGACCCACACAACCCTATTAATTTCAAAGATGGATCCTTTTAATTCATTTTTGAGAAACCAGCGCTAATCGGGAGGGTTGCGAGGTAGCAGATGTTGTTAACAGAGTACAATATTCAATATACTTCTCAGAAAGCCATCAAAGGAAGCATACTTTCAGACTATCTTGCACAACAACCCCTTGAAGATGTTTATCAGCCAATGAAATTTGATTTCCCTGATTAGGACTTCATGTACCTCAAAGTAAAAGATTGTGAGGAACCACTTCCAGAGGAGGGGCCAGACCCTGAATCCAAATGGAAGTTGATGTTTGATGGGGCAGTCAATATCAACGGACGTGGAGTTGGTGTTGTTCTAATTATTCCTAAAGGTGTTCACTTTCCCTTCACTGCCAGAATCACTTTTGGTTGCACCAACAATGAAGTGGAATATGAGGCGTGCATTATGGGTATAGAGGAGGCTATTAATCTCAGGATTAAGACCCTTGATATATTTGGAGACTCCACACTCGTAATAAATCAGATTACCAGCAAATGGTAACACACCAAGAACATTTAATTCCTTACAGGGATTATGCCAGAAGACTGTTGACGTTCTTCACAACAGTAAAGCTTCACTATATACTACGAGATGAAAATCAATTTGTCGATGCATTGGCTACGCTCTCTTCGTCTATCAAAGTTTTGTGGTTGATTATGTCCCGAGAATTAACATCTCTAGGCTTGATGTACCTACTTACGTGTTCTCTGTAGGCGTAGTGTCAGATGAGAAACCTTGGTATTTCAATATTATGCATTTCCTAGAGAGCAAAGAATATACATCTGGGGCATCTTCCAATGACAAGAAGAACTTAAGGAGACTTGCTGCTAGTTTCTTCTTAAATGCAGACGGTGTTCTGTACAGGAGAAACTTTGACATGGTTCTGCTCAGATGCGTGGATAGACACGAAGCAGGCCTGTTAATGCAGGAAGTCCACGAGGGATCTTTCAGTACTCATGCAGGAGGACATGAAATGGCTAAGAATTTATTAAGATCGGGGTATTATTGGTTAACAATGGATGCAGATTGTGGTTCATACGCCCGCAAATGTCACAAATGCCAGATTTATGCAGACAAAATGCATGTTCCTCCAAGCCCTCTCAACATCATGTCATCTCCTTGGCCATTTTCCATGTGGGGCATTAACATGATCGGAAAGATAGAGCCTAATGCTTCGAATGGCCATCGTTTCATATTGGTCGCGATCGACTATTTCACCAAATGGGTCGAAGCAGCGTCCTATGCCAATATTACTCGCCTGGTGGTGGCCAAGTTTCTGAAAAGAGATATTATATGAAGATATGGAGTTCCCGAGCGAATCATTACTGTTAATGGCTCCAATTTGAACAACAAAATGATGGTTGAACTATGTCGGGACTTCAAGATTCAACATCACAATTATTCACCTTACCTACCAAAGATGAATGATGCGATTGAGGTAGCAAACAAGAATATTAAGAAGATTGTGCAGAAGATGGTCATCACTTATAAGGATTGGCATGAGATGTTACTGTTTGCATTGCATGGGTACCGAACGTCAGTCGAGACGTCTACTGGGGCAACTCCTTTTTCCCTAGTATATGGTATGGAGGAAGTCTTACCGGTTGAAGTTGAAATTCCTTCTTTGCGTGTGATGATGGACGTCAAGCTTGACGAGGCTGAATGGGTGCATGCTCGATATAACCAATTGTGTCTAATTGATGAAAAGAGATTAGCAGTTGTGTGTCATGGTCAACTTTATCAGAGGAGAATGAAGCGAGCATTTGATCAGCGAGTACGCACTCGAGAGTACCAATTTGGTGAGCATGTACTCAAGAGAATCATTCCTCCAGGTTCAGATCACAGGGGCAAGTGGACAGCGAATTATGAAGGCCCATTCATAGTAAAGAAGGTTTACTCAGGTGGAGCATTGATGTTCACTACTATGGACGGTGAAGACTTCCAGTCCCCTGTTTACTCGGACACAATTAAAAAATACTTCGCATAAAAAGACCCGTTGGACACAAAAACAGAATTAAAGTCCTGGCAAAAAGAGGGCATCCCGGCAAACTAAAAACAAAATAAAAATCTCGGGGAAAAGTTAGGGAAATAAAAAAAATGTACACCCGTTGAGTTGAAAATCCACATTGGACATCTCAGGCAAAAAAGGGTATCCAGGTGGATTGAAAACCCGAAAGGGAGATCCACGCAAAATAAGGGAATAAGCGAATGACTACGATCCGAGTAATCTGTACTACCTCATCGTCTGAGTTAATCTGTAAATATCCCAAGGATAAGAAACTCATTGGAATGTCGTGCACATTGCCATTAGGATAAATTCTTTTTTCTCAATTTTATGGTGATTACCTCTTTCCAGGTAGTTGCTTCCTGATGTAAATTTTCTCCTGTTCAGAGGCTCATCAATAAAAGAATATTCAGTCCAAAAGCTTCTTCCTTGTTTCTTATTTTATATGATTTGCTTGCAAAAATGTCCTCAATTTTTGGTAAAAGAACATTGCATTTAAAACTTGGTGGTTTTATGATTGACGTGCGAAAAGGAAACATCTAAAATCACTTTGAATGACGGGCGACATGGGATGATTACCTCGTGCCATGCAATTTCCCGGGGCATATGTATGTACTTTTGTTGTTGCAGGTTTGCAGGTAACAGGGGGTTGTTCCCAGACAGCATTCCTCAAGCAGGGTATTCCTCCCTCAACAAGACAATGCTATTCAGTTTTATTCCCCAACAGAGCAGGGTGAGTCCCAAAATTCTCAGCAGAGTGGAGAAGAAGCATTCCCCAACTGAGTTAGAACAGATGTTATCCCCAGATGAACTTCAAGATCAGTTGAATAGTTCTCAATCCACAAGCAGAGTTGTCATAACAGTGTTCCCAACAAGCAGCTGAAGGCCTTGCACTTCCCCACAGAGCTTATAAATTTCAGAATTCTTCTTCCAGCAAGAGATTATTTGACCAAGCATTTATTCCCAGCCGAGTCTAAAGATTTCCATTTGCCCCAAAGTTCATGATTGGACCCACTCTCATCATTGGGAAATTCCCCAGGAAGTTGCCAATTTATTTTTGGCCAGTTGTTCATTTCCCTAGCCAGAGTCATGTATTGTCGAGGTATTTTGATCTTGTGCCTCAGTAGAATGTCAGTCAGAGCATTCTCGTGCCTAACAGAGTTACAATTGGTATTCTCCCCTACAGAGTTGTTACTCTCCTTGAAAACCAAGCATTTTTTATCGGTAGTCATATGTATCACCCCTAACACTCGTCTGTGTTAGTTCTCCAGTTTTTAACACTCGTCTATGTTATTTATCCAACACTCGTCTGTGTTAGTTCTCCAGTTTTCAACACTTGTCTGTATCATCTTTAACGCTCGTATATGTTATCTTTTGGAAAGCACTCATATGTGCTTGATGTTCTTTTGATGCTTGTCTGTATCATATTTCAATCACTTGTCTGTATTTTATAGCCTTTTGATACTCGTCTGTATCATTGTTTGATACTCGTCTGCATCAGTGGCTGATACTCATCTCTATCATTGCCTTGAGCACCCGTCTGTGTTTCCTAGATCATCGTCTGATGCTCGTCTGTGCCGTTGACTTAGGGCACTCATCTATGTTTCCTTGATGATCATCCAATACTCGTCCGTATTGAAGAGGTTTGAAGTCCTGACAGTTGGATTAAGCGTCAAAATGTTTCAGTTCAGTAGAATATATGCATATTCATCAGATTCCTGGTGTATAGGTTATCCGAAGAAGACTCGTTTGTCTTAAGCACCACATATCTACGCAAGATATGTGAAGGGGACTCGTCCGTTCTAGAGTCGTATATCTATGCAAGGTATATGAAGAGGGTTCGTCTATCCTGATCAGTGCATGTCTACCCACAGACTCAAATGCACCAATGGGAAGCGTAAGAAGACGTGAGATTCGTAAGGAATCACCCATTTCAAAGTCCATCGTCGATGTGGCAAGCCAGTAGTCATTTGGCATCTTTCAAAAGACAATTTCAAAGTCCACCGTCGCTGTGGCAAGCCAGTAGTCGCCTGGCTTCGTTCAAAAGACAGTTGCAAAGTCCACCGTCGATGTGGCAAGCCAGTAGTCGTCTGACTTCGTTCAAAAGACAGTTGCAAAGTCCACCGTCGATGTGGCAAGCCAGTAGTCTCCTGGCGTCATTTAAAAGAAATTTCTTTGGTTCTTTGGTTACTTGTCACCTTATTAGGGTTTGTAGTAGCTCTCCTTTGGTTGGGTTTATTTCCTAGCGTCTTTCCTCAGCAGAGTTCAAATTTCAGGTTTATTCTTGGTATTCAACCACAGTTCATCTTGAACGGCCGACAGCAGGAGCTATCGTTCTTTTTAGATTAACAGTTGCTTGAATATGGGTAGCTGTAACACCCCAAATTTGCCCTCTCTTTTTCCTCATCATTTGCATATCATATAGCACATCATGTCATTCTCATATCCCATCATATGGCATAGGAAAAATGAAGCATAATCATCCATGACCAAGCAAAAGGCACATGATCAATTCTCCAGCGGATTTGATTTTTCAATGACAAAAATAAGCCAGGTGATTTTGCAAGAAGCTCACAAAATATTCTCACAATTTTACAAGTTCAGAGTCATTTATAAGACCATAGAAGGGATGAGAATCACAATCAACTCAAACGGATTGCGCGGGTGCATTCTTGGAGTTTGCCACCTTAAGGAGGAAAAAATTCAAATTTTGCATGCGTTAACCGGTTAACGCTATGGGTTAACCAGTTAACGGCCACGAAATTTGAATTTTTGCGGCAGGAAAGGCATGCATATTTTTTGCTCCAATTATTTGAATATTATGGGGAAGGATCTATAATTATTACCAAGCCTAATTCCAAAGCTAATTCCTAATCAACTTTCTAAGCTCACTCCAAGCCACATTTTTGGGCCCCAAACCTAAATGGTATATATCCCATGTTCCTCCAAACCAACACACACACACTCTCATAATTCACACTTTTCATTTCTGAATTTTCAGATCTCTCACATTTCTCTCATTCCTCTTCTAACCTTCAAACACTCAAAGTTCCTCTTATTTGAAGATCATCAAATTTTGCATCGAAAATTGTTGATCTTGGAACTAGACTTTCATTCCTTGCTTTATATACATCCTTTTATAGTTTTTGATACTGGTTCAAATCTGAATTATTGCTTGGAAGTGCTTTTGGATTAAGCCTTTGCATCAAGTTCATCTACTAGCATTTATTCTGCATTGCGTGTGAAGAAGAGCACCGGATCTTGGGAATTCTTTACTAGATTTAGCGTTTTCAGCTTGAACAACATTCACCAAAGAAAATCTCAGCTTTGTAGGTTGGTTAATTTCAGATTCACCTCTATTTTTAGCTTATTTGCATGTTCACAATGTAGATCCATAATATGTTTGTGTTGTTTGGTCGATTTGTGAATTAATCTATGTGTTGATGTTTGTGAATATATTTGTGTTGATTAGTGCTGAATTTGTTTTTATTTTCGTGCATAATTGATTGTTGAATTGTTGAAAGATTATTGAAATATGCTAGTTTTGGAAACTGACTTTTCTGCAGGATTTTATTGTTCGTACAGTGTTAACCGGTTAACGCTATAGGTTGACCGGTTAACGCACTGTTTTGCTGACTGTTTGCTGCAGGTTGAGATCTGTTAACCGGCTAACCCCCGGGGTTAACTAGTTAACGCGTTGTTTGTTGTCTTGTGTATAGCCTTATTCCATGGGGCACTCATATTCATTCCATCTTTGAATAGTGTGGGCTTGTCTAGCATGATGTACAAGTCTAATCATGGGACTACTTTCACAAAGAAAACCTTAAAAGGTACTTCTTCATCAAAAAACCTGTAAACAACGCAAATTTGCCCTCACTTTTTATCACACCATGGCTTGTGATCTTTCATTTTACATTAGCATAAGCATATCATATCCCACTGCATAGTTCATTTCATCTGCATCTAGGGTTTGTGATCTGAGCAATCCAAGAAGTGACCTGAGCCATTCCAATGGTTTTGAAGCTTTCCAAGAGGGCCCATGTGTGTTCCATGATCATAATATGCCCCTCAAAGTTCATAAAAAGCAAGGGATCACAAAGCATGGCAAAGGCATAGAGGCAGACTGAAGATTTCCTACACAGATGACCCAAAATTAGGGTTTTGGTTTCAGAGGCCTTAATCCAAATTTTTTTGGTCATACTTGTTTCTCATGGTCTTAATATATTATAAGGATCATGTGTACCAAGTTTGATGAAGAAATTCACTGTGGAAGTCATCTGATCATTGGGTAACTTCTTAGCAAGTAAAGTCAAAATCAGGGCATCTGAGGCCTCCATCAAGGGTACCAAAGGGTCATCATCATCATCATTTTGAGTCTCTATGATCTTTATTTGATCATTTAAGTGGTTGGAAGTTCACAAAGTTGAAGAATTTTGAGCCAAATGCAAACTTGCTATTTTTGGAAATGACTTGTAATGGAAACTTTCCATTTTGGGAAAGATATTCAACCTATTCTTTCATGACCAAGAATGCTTCAAATGAAAAATCCTTGGACATGAAAGTTGTAGATTATGTCTTCCCATTTTCAAAAAGTACAAGAACATGTCTTGATTCATCCTAGAACTCAAGATATGGCCTTTCAAAGTTGGCAAAAATCCTATAATTTTCAAGTGTGCACCAAAGAGGGATTTTTTCAATTTCACTTGCCAAGCCATTTCAAGACCTCTAATAAATTTCTAAACATCATACCAACATAGTGCAACACATTTGGATCAGAATCATGCCTTGCATCACAAGTTTTCATGGCCAATTTCTCAAGAAATTTCAAAGTTGTCACATTGCATAAACTATGAAAACTCTTGATCAAGGCCATCCAGCTGCATAAAAATGATCCAAAGGCTCTCCATGAACCATGATAAGGCCAGACACCCCTTCAAGCCAGCTCTGAACCATCCACGTACCTCATGGTACACAATGTTGACTTTTTGCAAATACATCCCATACCAATCAGCCTGTGCCACAACAACTTTCTGATCACTCCCATTAGCCTATACTAACATTATGCAACTCATTCCATAGGACACACAAGGTTGAATCAATCCCAAAGCTCAGTTTCACAAAAATCCCCAAAAACATTCATCTCTTTAAATCTCATCACACAAGCATCAAGCCTCAAAACTTTCACCACCAATCATCTCCACACATCATAAGGATCATTTCCCACCCCTTTCCATGGCCTGAAACCTCACAAAACAAGAACACGATTTCTTCCTTAGCAGAACTGAAACGCACAAACCAAGACATAAAAACTCCATTCAAGCCTTTCAGACGCACAAGGGGATCAAGGGGAGTGGATTAGAATCAAAGGGAAGCCAGAAAGCTCAGATTGACAAAGCTCCATCTCAGGTAGCCATCTCTAAAAGTTTTTCTAGAACCTTGTTTTTAAGTTACAATATAAATGAGTATGTTCTCTTGATCACAATGAGCTTTGAATGACTTGAAATGATGGAAAAATGAGTATGTATGCTTGCTCTGAAATTTTGCCCGTAAAACTTGTTGGATTCGATTCTCTCATTTGATGCAATATAAATGATTTTTATGGCTTGATTCAAGCTTAGATTTGTTTGGGGGTGATTCTTGAGAGTTAGGGGGTCTGGGGTGGCCTAGGGTGGAAGTTGGGGTGAAATGCTGGCCGGAGAAGATGACCGGAGCTTTCTCCGGTCACCTAAGAGTGATTAGGGTTTGTAATTAGGGTTTAGTGCTAGTTTTAATGTCAGCCCTAGGATCCTTGCTTATCGCGCATATGGATGGCTCAGATTGCTTCATTAAAACTTAATTCAGTTTAATTAGTTTAATTAGGATTAATTAAATATTTTTGCCAGATTCAATCCTGGCCCTTTATTCACCCGTGCAGTCAACAGCTTCCCCTCATCTTTGAATATGGATCATTGGATTTGAATACTTTCACTTTTATTCATTTTATTTTCATTTTATTGCATTTATTTTGTTCCATTTATTAAAAATATCAAAACACATTCAAAAAATCTCAAACTTTGAATTTTCATTCTAAATATTTTTCTTAACCTAAAACATTTTTTTATTTTAATTTTTGCATTTAAAAAGTATTTTTAAAATATTTAAATGTTTTATTTATTTAATTAATTGATTTTAATTAATTAAATATGCATTTAGGTTTCTAAAAATCACCAAAAAAATCCATGAAGCATTCCAATACATTTAGAAACATTTTCAAACTCACCATACAAAATTATTTTTAGGTTTGATCACATTTTCACATTTATCTTTGAATTAGGGTTCTTAAAATCACATTTTTCTAACCCTAACTTGAAAAATTCACTTCTGCCTAACCATGTTGAGTTTGAGCTTGATTATTTTTGCATTGTTTCACATACTGCATATAGTTTCTAGGTTAATTATCTCATATTTTAATCTTGCATTTTTAATTTGATTTTCATTTTCCCTTTAGAAGCACCCAAAAACCATAGTCAACTTAGAAATTTCATAACTTTCACTAGGTTAAGTTTCTGACTTTCTCCTTTGGGGTGTGATCTCATATGTGTTTAGGGTTTGTTTGAGCTCAATTTTAATTTTTTATAATGGTTAATGCTTCTGTTTTGGTGATATGCATCTCATGTTGCCTTAAAATCCTAATTTTGCATCTTCATTTTCATTCTTCTTTGCATATCATGAACTTGTGAACTTGCCATGCCATTACATTATTTTGTATGTCATCTTAGACATCTTAGGACATGTTTGAAACATTGCTTGATCATTGTTGCATCATTTTGGTATGCTTTGCATCCATTACATTTCATGAACATCCATGTGTTTTCATGCTTCTAAACATGCTTCTATTGCATCTCATCCTTGTATGATCATTCATATGCATCTTGTATGATTTTGAATCATCTCATAACACATTGGCATTGCATAATCACTTCTGGTTTTGGTCTTTTCATCTTTATACATCTCATTTCCTTTTGCTTTGCTTCTCATGCATTCACACTAACATTTCAAGAACTTTTGGTAAGTTGTCTGGGAGGTGGATTTGCCTTTACCTCCCACCTCTTCTTTCTTTTGGACTTGCATCCTTTATTTATCTTTGGAATGAACATGCTTCACTGGTGTTTCTCTTTCTCTTTTCTTTTCTCCTAAGTTACTTATCTTCTTCAGGAATTAAGTAACTTATTCTTCTTTCTCTCTTTCTCTCCTCATATGTTTCTTCCATGGTGGCCTCTTGAAGATCTCTTCTCTTAAGCCTCACAAACCATAGGATATCCAAGCATGATAACTTTTAGGGTTGTGTATAGTCCCCCCTAGTCTTTTTACCTTTGAGTCTCCTTGAGTCTCCCTTCTCACCTCAATAATCAGAGGCTAAATTCTTAAAGCTTTAGGACTTTGAATTAGGGTTATGCCTGCATCCTTATCTTAGGATGGAGTGTATAACTTTAATCCTTAATGTTAAACCTTTAATTTGTTTACACCTCTTAATCAAAACACATTAATGATCACTTAGACTTTATCTTGTAACTTGGGCCTTACATTAGGGTTCTATCTCTTCCTTATGGTTAAGAGGGACTAACCCTAGTGTTTAATGGACAAGTCCCCCTCAAGTTAGTCTTACAAACATAAAAAACACTTCTTAATCTCACCCTTTAATTAAAATCCACTTTAATAAAGGCTTGTTATATAATGAATTTAATCCCTAACCATGGATTAAGTTGAGGTATCTTCCTTAGTTTAAGTGTTCTCATCTATCATCCTTCTATTAGGATGGTGTAATGAGTTCACTAATCTTTGATTAGAGATTAAACTCATTACTTAACACTAAACAAAAACCCAAAAAAAATCTAAATAACCACAAGTAGGTTAATAATTTTAATCCTACATCATCACGGTAATTAAGTTGAGATGCTTATCTCATTCTTAAGTAGGCTCGTTATCCCTAATCAGGGTGGATATAATGAGTTTACAACCCTTGATTTAGGCTTAAGATCATTATCCTATGTAAAACACCAAAAACAATAAAAAAACTGAAAACACAATACAAGTAATAATCGTCTCCTCCGGTATTCTTTTCTCATCACACTCATTCATAAACGAGAACTCTCTTCTTCCGTCTAATGCAAGACAGTTAGCACTCGATCCAGACGAGTCATACACTTGAGCATAGACAAGTAAGTATTTCACAGTCAAAATCATTTTCAGTCTCTTTGAGTCGAACTACAGTGTTCTGACTTCCTCATTGCACAAGAGGATACGTAGGTATAACTTAACAGTTATCGAACAAAAGTCTCTTTGTCATTCCCAGGTCGTAACCAACCCCCTTTCTCAGTTTCTCTGGTTCGCAACCGTCTTATCCATCTCTTTCAAGGTTTATGCAGCATTACCTTTCCTTCGGGATAAAAATGCCTAGCTGGCGACTTTATTCAACCCTTTTCTCTTCGCCGACCATTCGCGTTTGCACCGTGATGAAAATCCGGGGAGCAACAAAACCCAAAAACATCTAATAATTTAACAAGTTAGTGAGCTTAGGCCCTAACCCTTGGAAACAAGTCTTGGATAAATTCTCCTTACTTGGTGTGCTTGTTTTATTATTCCATCTTGGAATGTAATAGCAAGTACACATTCCATGGAAAAGAGTTAGAGTTCACTTGCTTGTGCCACACTCAGAAAAAACTCCTAAAAAACACAAAACAAAGAATAAACGTCTCTCCTTCGGGACTTCTTTTCTCATCCCACTCACTCCTTATGCACGAATTTGCTACTACTTGTCACTTTGCGAGACGGTTATGCACTCGTCGTCTGAGCCTACAACACCTGAGCATTGACATAAGTAATTCAAGATTTTAAAACACAAGTCATTTTCCTCCCTAGTTAGGGGAACTACGGCGACTCTGATCCTCATGTCCAGATGAGGTACATAGGCAGCGGGGTAGTGCCCGTCTGAGCACACTCTTTTATTTTCCCTACATTTTCCCCCTTTCTTTTCTTTTCTTATCATGTTTCAGTAATTCTTTCGCAGCATCTTTCATTTCTTCACCCTTTGAAATATTTTCTTTGCAAGCGTAGATCCCGTCGGGTACGACAAACGATCTGGGGTGCTAATACCTTCCCAGGTCGTAACCAACTCCCGAACCCAGATTCTTTGGTTCTCAAGACCTGTGTCCTTCCTTTTCTTTTCTTTGGTTTGTGCAGCATTACCATTCCCGTTCCTTCGGGATTAAAATCCAGGGAGCGACACTAAGTTTCTATTTTAGGCAGGTTTGTGATTTCTTGATTTTTCCATGAATCTCTTGACTTTTCTTGATCAAATTTCAACCACTGAATATATTTAATATGTGGATCAAGATTTTAACCTAAAAAAGTCAGGAGTTGACTTTTTCCTTTACACAGTTGACTTTTCCTCAATTTCTTAATTTTCAAGTAACTGATCAATTGGAGACCTTCTGAAATGATTCAATGGACAACATTCCATCCCTATATACTTGAAATCATGTAAAAAACATTGAAATCAAGTTTGAACCAAAATTTCATTAGAAAGCCCTTTTTGTTAGGAGATTTTGTACTGCTTGAAATTCTTGATCAATCCACATCTTCTGATGGCTTGAGGTTTAAATTGAGAATGTGTAGACCATAAGATACCCTTGAGACTTGTTGGGACACGCTTGGCTCTTATTATTTTACTTTGAATGGCCACAACTTTGCAAATCAACTGATCACACACCCTAGGCTTCAACCAAAATGTATGCTTTCTTTTCTTTGGGTTTTAATGCAATGCAATGTATGAGAATGATATGCAAAATGTTATGAAAATGAGAGGTAAAAATTTAGGGTGTTACACATACAAAACAATTACAAACTTTCAAAACTCAGCCAACCTGACCCCCAACATACTAGCCTTGCGTTTTTCACACAGCCGCCACCTTTCTTCCACAAATGATTCCTTAGTACAACCATAACCCACATAAATTAAATCTCACCCACAAGGAATACACAGCAAAAAATACATATCTTCATGTGAACCATGAAGCCAAGGCCCAAAACAAAGCCCTCCTCAAATTTTAACTGCTATGTCACTCTGTTCAACCTCTACACTCAATAAACCGTTGACGCATCACGACCCCACAACTTGCAACTAAACCATCATGTATTTCTCGCAGCAATATTACACGCAGCAAATTATTTTCATACGAACTTCAACCTACGAGCCGATGCAGCCACAAATATACAGATACACACAATTCTCGACACTACCACTCTCATTTTGTTCACTCATCCACTTCTGATCCCACTATCTTCACTCATAAACAACCCTCAACTTTTTCCTTTAAAAAAACCTGAAAACAACAACACCATATACTCTCTTCTCTCACTCTCACGATGCACACATACAATACTTTTTCATTCTCTTCAAACCTTCAATCATGTCCATAATCTTCCTCAATAAACAAATTGACCTCTTCTTCAACCTCACTCCACTCTCAAACTTCTTCTCAACAATCACACAGAACCTACAATACTCATTCATTATCCTCAAATTGAAAACACCCTTCAATCCTTATTTTAAACTCTCATCATTTTTCAAAACACCTTCAATCACAACCTCATCTCCCTTCAACCCTAAACCTTTCATCCCCCAAATTCTTCAAATCAAACCTAGCTCCCTTCATCGCTCAACTTATCAATAAAAACCATTTCAAATCTGAAACAGATCCGAAAACAAAGAAAAAGTAGAAGAAGAGAATTCCAGATCGAGAAATAAGAGAGATGAAACGAGATTTGAGACAAACCGAGATAGAGAGATTTGAATTTGGAAGTATGTACCCGTGAGGAGGAATCTCGAGACAAGGAGGAACCGCCACGAAGCTGTGAGGAGCTTTGTCTCGCTATTTGATTTCTGACAATTTTGTCGGCGAAGGAACCGTGTTTGAAATGAGATAATGCCGTGACTCTGTTGTGGCATTAGTATGCTTCATTTTTGTGGCAAGGCTCAGGAAGTGAGAAGAATGGAAGCAATTTGGGATAGAGAGTGAAGGAGAACGAAGCTGACGCCGTGAGTTTGTTATTAACATTACCACAATGATTAATTTTTGAGAAGAAGAGGAACACATTTTGTTGCAATGAGTTTTCAACAAACCCTTTTTATTTTTCATTGTTGATTATATATTTATTTATTTTATTTATATCATTTATTTTTAACCTTTTTTTATGTAAGAGATCTCTTATGGTTGTTTTTCTTGGGCTATGTAAGCCCATGGTTATTCCTGACTGCACCACCAGTTCTCAGCGCTACATACTCCCCCTGGTTTCTTTTATTATTGTTTTTTCAAGGTTGATATTGGGTTTCTAAGTCTATATGATTTCTTATCAGCACCCCATTCCTGCGTCTACCCCCTTTCCTTTGTTATTTTTTAATTAGTTTTTTTCTATAATTTTATTTAATTAATTGTTAATTGTAATTAGTTTTTTTATTAACATTAGTTAAGTTTTAGTTTAAACTTTTATTAATCCTTGGTTAGAAGTTTGTTAGATTGTGCTTAGAATTTTAATTGACTTTCTTTTATTAATTCTTGCTAACTTTTTTCTGATTCTCTTGTTAGAAATTCTTCTTTATTTTGATTTTGGTCTTGGACGTGATTCGTGATATCAAGCGCTTGAGGACTAACTGGATTGATTGTGTGTTCTTGAGTTTCTCTTTGCACATCGAAGAAGCAACATGCTTTCTCCGTTAGGTACCACTGAAACTTGATTTTATCTTTTTCATTCCTCATTCTAGTCCTAATGCCATGTTAGGAGCATACTGGTACATCTGAAGCCCTACCTTGAATTAGGCTTTGTTTGAGCATTGTTTGGCCACTTCATGTTTCATTCTACTCTCGTACTTGTTGCATTTTTTCTTCTTGCATACTCATTTCTTCTTCATCTCATTTATATTTTCTTTTTTCTCGAGATTTTCTTAAATCTTTGGTTTGCTTTCATTCATGTTTGGTTTCTCTGCTGGTTCACTTTTGTCCGGTTCACAAGTCTTCCTTTTGGTTCCTAATCCAAATTAATTTTGAATTAAGTTGGAATAGGATAGAAACCTAAATTATAGGATCAATCATTGCATGATAACTTCTAGGATCGAGTCCCCCTTAGTGTTTTTCTTTTTAACCCTTGAGTCTTTCTCTTCTTCCTCATAAAGAAAATCCAAAAACATCTAATAATTACAAAACAAAAAAAAATCACTTAAACGGGATTTTCTTAAATCAAGCTTCAATCGTCTTTTCTGCGGGATTTTCTTCTCATCTCATATTCTGGTGCAGACGCAAGACAAGTTGAGTTTGTTCTACCGCAAACACGTAAACGCCTGTGTGGCACACTTAACTGCTAGAAGGCGCACTTGACACTGTCAATATAAAAAACACAAAAAAGATTGTGGTCTCTCTTAGTTAGTCGAACTACGGCGATCTGATTCTCATTAGGAGATACGTAGGCACAAATGCGATGCTTGTCGACCCAAATCCCATTCTGTTCAAAACTACATGGTCTCTAATTCTCATTGCGACGAGATACGTCAGGCTGGGGTGCGATGCCCTCTCGTGTCCATTTCTTCTATCACCCATTCATATTTGTTTTCTGTTTTCAATCTCATTTATTTCCAGTTCTTTTCCAATTTAGCAACAGATAGAGCTTTAGACAACTACACCCTTTGAGCTAGCAGCGAGCGTGGATCCCATCGAGTACGATGGATCCCTTCACGTAACCAACTCCTGAGCCCAAACTTGGTTGTGATGACCTCGTCTTTTCCTTTTCCCTCGAGTTTTCTTCGATCGTTCTCCATTCCCTTGTCGGTATAAAAATTGTATCGATGGAGACTCTTTTGTTTTCCACTAGTTGCTTTTTGCGTTGTGATAGGAGGTACAAGCCTTCAGGCTAATAGGCCATCAAATTTCAAGCCAATTGTCGATGCCCCCAGAGGAAGATGGGTAAGGCATGCTGAAAAGAGGGAAAAAGGCTAAGAAAAATGGTAGAATTTTGAAGTTGGTCGAGGCTCTTCAATAGATTACCGCAAGGAATATTCAAGTTTCGAAGCAAAAAACTTATGGGTCTGAAAACAACAAGGTTAACAACCCCATGTCAATGTCTCATTGGTGAAGGCAGTATAGGGGGAGGAATGCTGAGAGGGAAGCAGGTGAGAAGGAAATGGCAGAGTCTAGAAGTAACGTGCCTTCAAAGAAAGACAGAGGCGAAGGCAAGAAGCCAATTGGAAGGAAAATTTTCATTTCTCAAATGAATAATTTGAGGATAAGTCTAAACAATAAATGGCGGACGACGACATACTAACAGACAACTTCGACACAGGGTCGGAGCTATCTCTAGATATCACCTACAATGTTGTTTATGCGCTTCCAAGGGAGTATGATCAAGTAATGGAGGTCTAAGAACCCGAAGACACTACTGAAGCTGAAATGGCCAGATATAGGCCACTATATTACTATGTGATGAACAACGGATGTGTCAAGGAGCAGAATACGTTCTTTGAGAAACCTGACGAAGTGATGAAAAACTATTTGAAATCCCTCTTCATTAGGGGTAAGATGGAAAATGTTGGATTAAACAAAATTTTGATAGATGGTGGGGTAGCGGTAAAATTAATGCCGCATTATATGATAAAGAGAATTGGGAAGGTCGACACAGACACCAAACCTGTCAACATGGTGTTGTCGAACTTTGAGGGAAAAATTGCTACCACCATAGAAGTGATCCAAGTAGATCAAACTATTGACACTATCACTAGGCTAACTATGTTTATGGTTGATGAGTCAAAGGACAATTACAACCCGATGTTGGGTCGTGAATGGACACACGACATCGAGGAAGTATCATCTTCGCTCCACCAAAAAATTTCCATATGGAAGAACGATGGCACATTCGAAAATATTGAGGCTGGTCAAAGATATTTTATGGATGGGGTTAACCATGTTAATAGGCGAAATTTTGACAAGCATTTGGCAAACATTGCTCCTTGCAGTCCTGCATTGTTTACATTTAAACCTACTGATACATCATTTTGCTCCCTTTACTCGCATTTCCATGGTTTATAGTGGGATATATAGGTCGTAAGATAAGACACTGGATTTGGGGGGATGTCAGGCATCCAACCAACTAGTTGGCGGAGACGAAGACAATGATTATGTCTGAGTCCAAAATACTTGAAAATATTTTGACTTATATAGCATAAAAAAACTAAAAGCGGCCTTAGAAGCTGAAGTTAAATACATGGTTGTCGAAGCCATTGAAACTGACATGCACATCGAAATCCTCAAAAAGGATTTCAAACCAGAGCCACCTGATAAGGTTCAAGACAAAGTTTAAGGCTAGAGGCTTGATACCATCTATGATAATGAGCCTTTGGGATTCGAAAGGGACCCGTTGGCACCTAACATAAAATTGCCAGTGTAGGATCCTCTAGAAGAAATTGACTTGAGGAAGGAACAATCAAAAGGCCAACATGTATCAGTACCAATCTTGGCGCAGAACTCAAAGTCAAAGTGATCCAACTTTTGAAGGAGTACAACAATTTCTTTGCTTGGGATTATGATGAGATACCTTGATTAAATAGGGAATTGTTAGAATTAAATTTGCCCATCAAACTTGGAAGGAAGCCAATTAAACAAACTCGAAGGCGATTTGCCCCAGAAGTCTTGTAGAAAATCAAGGAAGAAGTTTAAAGGCTCCTCACGTGTAAGTTCATTCGCACAATAAGTTATGTCGTATGGATTGCTAACATAGTTTTTGTTATTAAGAAGAATGGAACTTTGAGGTTTTTCGTTGACTTCATAGACCTTAATATTGTGATCCAAAAGGGTGAATATCCAATGCATGGGGCAGAAATACTTGTCGATGCCACCACAGGCTATGAGTATCATAGTATTCCATGCTACCGGAAGCATAACTTCTACTAAGACCTCAACTGAGCTGACTAAAACTCCTAACTGCTAACTCTTGGCTTGAGCCTTCCCTCACAGCATAAGTTTCGACAGCACTTTGGAGAATCTCGTGGTCTCTCAACCATGACCCTACCTACCACATACATTGCAATAGGTTGAGCAGGCCCAACACTATGTAATATGATATTATGAATCATGTCGTCAAGACACACACACACATGAGGCAGAAATATATTTACTTATGATGTTTCAAGGCTAGGTCGAGGATACGATCTGCTCTGATACCAAATGTAATTCCCAGTATAATAAATATCTAGAATAATACCATATAAGTGTTTTATTTGGTACTGACACCATCATAAGTGCCTATTGGCATAATTCACATACTTGACCATTTCTAAAAGATAAGACGCAACCTATGGTACAAGACATGGAAATTAGCCAAAACAATAAAAATCTAAGATCAATGTACAATATCCTTCATTATACAAGATACATAATACACGGTGGAAAAAAACTCAAATTAAGCTTCTCTTGAAATATCCAAGGATAGCTCCACTAGGTAAATCGTACATACAAACAATAGCTGAAAAACAACAACAATATAAGGTGAGATGATAATCTCATTGATTCACATATCTTATGGGTTCACTCGACTCTACAAGGTTCTAACCAATTTCTATCTCAAGTTAAAAGGGAATAGAATAAGACTTGAGTTCATACAACTCGCAATGTATAGAAACATGCCTATTGAGTTCATCAACTCAAATAATCACTAGTGTAGAAACCATACCAAGGCATCTTTCCTCGACCAATCTTATGTATATGATTCTCGACATGGGTCACAGCTCCTTGTATCTACTTTGACATATGAATGGATTCAGATTCAAGGTATTATCCACATGAATCATTGCTTCCCATGGACCACCCTCATCTCAAGTCTCTTACCCATAGGCTCTATTCATACACACAAGATAAATGAATGTATTCAGATTCAAGGTTCTTCCCACATGAATCGTCACTTCCCGTGGGACCTCCCCCGTCTCAATTTTTTGCCTGTATGCTCCATTCATTTAAGGGAACTCATGTCAAAGTAAAAATACATACCTTCTAGAGGGACTCTCTATATAATCCTCAACTCTTTGAATGGTACTTCTCAGGGGATTTTTTTTTACTACATGATCTTACACACCACATGATTGTATTCAACAATCTAAAGGAAACACATTCACCTTATTCTCAAAGTGACACAAAACCAACACATGTTCAATAAAAATCTCTTTTCACAACTATATAATTTCTTACTGATGATACACACCTAGGAATCATTGCACAAACATTTCCATCTTTAGTATTCATCATAACCTAATCATTTAATAATTTGTTTAATTGATTAATATCTAGTTTTCCTTGCCATTATTATAGGATTTTAAGAATGTTATCACACAATCAAACAATTGATCAATAGAAATATATCAAGCATGAAACACACATGGTAGCATAACATAACTCAATGTCATATATGAAACACATATAGTAGCATAACATGTCAAACATAATCAACCATAAGCAGTTCACAAACAAGATTAAGGAATATACATCATTAATATCCTCTACGAAGCATCTTTGGTTAGTTAATGGTCTCACATCACCATTTAATAACACATTGGATTCTCTTTCCAAGGCTTCAAGACTCATATCAATCGGACTCCCGATTCATGAATTATGGTGGGAATAATGACCCATACCATTCACATTCATTACATTTCCATCTCTATATTATCAATATGTGGCATAAGTATATGTTTATACTTACCTAAATCAAATAAAATTGAAGTAGATTTCCAAAACTTTTGATTGTGCCTCAATCCGAGTTAAGGATAAAAAGTTATGAAGGAAACAAAAATAGGAAATTCTATGATATTCGCTAGGCGAACACTAGGTGAATAGAGACAAAAGAAAAAGGGCATAAAGTGAAGGAGCGAAAAACACAAGGAATGGGGTTGGAATTGGGTTTTATTAAAAAAAATAATTAAAAAGAACACTTTGATTTATCCTGGTTCGTTTGAACTCAAACTACATCCAGTCCACCCACCAAGGTGATTTCACCTCTTTCAAAGAGGTTTTAATCCACTATTCAAAAAAAATGAATACAATCACTAAGACCTATAGTCAAAGTCTTCTTGAGTCTAATGACTACACTAGTCACTCAAGGAAATCACAGAGTTTACAAAAATTGTTGTAACAAAAATGCTTCAGAAAGAAATTATCACTGAGTGATAGTTTTTACCAAACTTAAGCACAAAGAAAAGAAATTGATCAAAGTTAGCGTGAGTGTGTAGAGGCTTCAATTTCTTCAAGATATCTCCTTTATATAGGCATTGAATAATAGATCCTTTGGGAACATCTGATGCCATATATGGATGAATATAATTAGCCATAAAGTCCTTCCAAAAATAAGGATTATGTTCTCAGTCGTTATTCTTGATTCCTTCTTAAATGTCCTCTATTATAAGAATTAGAATATCATAAAAGCTCATCAGAGTGTATTTGAATTTTGCACAGCAATGAGAACTGATTTGGTGAGAACTTCTATCAACAGATCTTCTATAAAAGTTGCGCTTGGCTTGAGTATGTATAGAAGATGCTATTCAATCTTAATAAACTCCTTTTTATTGAGAACTTCTATCCTGAACAAGTGAAATTTTAATGCTTTAATTTGTTCTCATAAAATATTGTTATCATCAAAACTATGTAAGAGAGTAGAATCAAAATCTTGTTCTAACATAAAGTTTGCTAGGCAAACTTTCTCCTTCCCTTCGCCTAGCGAACCAATAATTTCCATTAGTGTCAATATAGGTCATTTAGGGCAAAACAAAACCCATTTCTTGACACTCAATCATCCAAAATACCTTCAAACATGCAAAGGAACATAAAACAATATAATAGGCATGTATTTCATCAAGTATCAACATACAATCCACAAATTGACATAATTTCACACAAAACCCTAAACCCCCAACATGAAAATCTTTCCATCCCTGTTATGATATCTAATGAAACTCACCTCTTGAAGATGATGAAGTTTGGAGAAGAAGATAATGAGTCTTGATGATGATGGTCAACTTTCTCTTATTCTTTCCCTTTCACTTCTCTTCTTTCTATTCTCTTTCTCTTTTCCTCTTTCTTTCTTTCTTCTTACCATTTTTCCTTTCTCTTTCTCCAAATATATAATATAATATAATATAATATAATATAATATAATATAATATAATATAATATAATATAATATAATATAATATAATATAATATAATATAATATAATAGGGTAAAATATCTCCAATTGATATTTTGTCATCTTTACACCAATTGACCAAATATTAGAGTTACCAAAATATCATCTCTTGTACATATTAATATTGACATGTTCCTTAATAAATAATGATCTCTTCAGAGTTCATTAGTTATTTTATTTTTCCCAATTGATATCACTCATAGTACTTAGGAGCTTCCATTATTCCAATTAAGAAAAGATATAGTATATAGGAAATCAGTTGATCTCATATGATATCCAATTAATCATTTAAGGGAATATAGGGTATTACAGTTACGATGTGACTGTCATGGTTCATCCCTTCATATCCTACATTAGAATCATCTCTACCTTCGATAGCATGAAAGCTAGAGGGTTCACAAACATATTCAACGGAAATCCTACTAGACCTAGAGTTAGCGCTAAGTACGATAAGAGTTGCAATAGGTTGTTTAACCTTTAAAATTCAATGTTTAGAATTCATGGGTTTACTATCCCAATAGCAGAAGAATAATCATCGCTACTGGGTATATTTATTTTATTTGAAGGTACATCTCTAATGTTGGTCATAATTAGATCAATGAAAAGAGAATAATTAATCGTAAACAAAAAAAATGGTACTTGAAAGAACCAAATTTGGTGTTGGCAATAAAAAAAGGTGGCTCGTAGAGTACATTGGATTAGAAAATGTACAACCTAAAGAAGGAAAGAGAATGATGAAATGAGTGTTTTTGAAACTCTAAGAAGAAAATCATAGTCTATAGAAGAAAAGAAACTTGTGGTTTGCATAAGAACGTAAAGATTTTTTGAAACCGCAAGTGACTCTTGTATAGAGAAGTAATACAAGTTACTCAAGGGCCCAGAATAACGGAAAATGGGGAGGCAAAAAACAGTTGGATTTCTCCCTATGAATGCAACAAAATTTGAGCGGACTTGAGCATCCTAGGAGAGACACCACTCCCTAGTCTAGAAACCTTGGGACACGTGTCAAAGAAATCATATGAAACGTTTCAATGATGAGATTAGTGTAAGCACACCAAATTTGCCCTCACTCATTTCACCATGGCTTGTGATCTTTTCATATGCATAAGTTCAATCATAGCATCTCATATTGCATCCTTACTTCACTACATTGCTTCTAAGTCATCTGCATCTAGGGTTTGTGATCTGAGCAATCCAAGAACTATTTGAGCCACTCCAAAGGTCATCAATCACTTAAAAGGGGTCCATGAATGTTCAAGCATCATATTATATCCTCTCAAAGGCAAGAAAGTCAAAGAATCACAAGAACTGAGAATGGCATGGAAGCAGAGCCAGATTTGACTGCATAGATGACCTAGAATTAGGGTTTTGGTTTCAGAGGCCATAACTACAAATTTTTTGGTCATTCTTGTTTCTATTGGTCTCTATATGGTATAGGGATCATGCATATCAATTTTCATGAAGAAATTCAATGGGGAAGGCATCTGATCAAGAGTTGACTTCTTGAGCAAGTCAGTGTAAAATCAGGGCATCTGAGGCCCCCATTGACCCAACCAAAGGGTGTTCTTCATCATTTTGAATGTGTATGATCTTTATTTGATCATGGAAGATGTTAGAAGTTCACAAAATTGAAGAATTTCAAGCCATTTGCAAAATTGCCTTTTTGGGAAAGTGACTTGTAATGTAAACTTGCCATTTTGGGAAAGTTTTTCAACCCCCTCAAATTGATTCAAAAATGCTTCAAATGAGAAAACTTTGGTCATGAAAGTTGTAGAATGGATCATTCCCTTTTCAAAAAGTACAAGAACTTGTCCTAATTCATTTTGGATCAAAAGTTATGGCTTGTCAAAGTTGGGAAAAATCACATAATTTCAAGTTTTGTACCAAAGAGGCATTTTGCAAAATGGTATGATAAAGCATTCTAAAGACTTCAAATGTGCACAAACTCTTCACAACATGCTCATGTGACTTCTAAAAATCAGAATTGGCCCAAAAATTATGCATTTTGGTGCCTTGAACTTCATGAATTTCCAAAGGGGCCAAAGAGGTACCAACTTGCAAAAACTCATGAAGCCATGCCCCTACTTGTTACAGCTCACAAAATCTGGTCCACAAGAACTCCATGATCTCAGCTGAGCCAAACCATGCCCCTATCACCACCTCACACTTGCCCATACCTCAAGTACACCTAACTTGGACTTTATGCAAAAACACCCATACCAATCAGCCTGTGCCACACCAACTATTCTGACCAATCAAGACTTTACAAACACACTCCAAGCAAGCCATTTCATATCATCTTGAAGGCTGAGTACACACACAAGTCAGCATACACAAAAATCCCTCCCTTTGCATTTTCTATCGAATCTCTCAACCCAACAACTAAAACTTAAAAATTCTTCCACCATCCATCTCAAAACACTCCACTGATCATCCCTAACCCTTCACCTTGCCTTGAGACCCCCTGAAACTAAAATACGATTTTCTCCCCTCTTGAACTGAACTGACTCAATCTCCCAAACCAACCAAAATAAACTCCAAACAAGCTTTGCAAACACTTGAGGGAGGTCAGTAGAGGTGATTGGAAGCAAGGAGGCAGGCTGAAAGCTCCAAACTGAAAGCTCCACTTCAGGTAGCTTCGAAATTTATTTTTTCCAGAAGCTCTATTTTAAGTTCTTAACTTGTTAAGTTTGATCCCCTGAGTTCATTGAACTTTTTATTTTTGAAAATGATGGAGAATTGAGAGTGTATTGTCTGTCTGAAATTTCTGCCATTTTTGTTCATAGCTTCGAATCTTGTTAATGGTGGGAAATAAATTCCATTTGAGGGCAGGGATGAGTTTAGGGAGGTGAGAGGAAGTGATCTGGAGCTTTAGAGCTCCAGAAATGGCCTGGGGAGTGATTTGGGAAATTCTCAGGGGGGATGTGGCCGGAGAAGATGACCGGTGGTCATTTTCGGCCACCTGAAAGTAATTAAATCATTAATTGCGTTTAGGGTTTGGTTTGAATCTGGGCCTTAGATCTTGTGGACTTTTGTTGACTCCCGCGCGAATGAACGAACCAGATCCTTCATTAAACCCTAATCCTGATTTATTAAATTAATTAATTGGGATTAAATTTGAATTTTGCCAGAAATGATATGAGCCTTCCATTTGTGCGCTAGTCAATTCGCGCGTGTTTCATTCAAACTGCAGCCTTTGGATCTGCATACTTTTCCATTTATTCATTTTTATTTCATTTTCCTTTCATTTAATTTGTACATTTTATTTAAAATAGCAAAAATCATTTAAAAATTATGAAATTTTTTGTCAAAGATTTCATTAATTTTTAAAACCCAAAAATATTTTTATTTTTATTTTTTGCACTGAAAATTATTTTTTAAATCATCTAAATGATTATTTTTAATTAGTTAATGAAAATTAATTAATTAAAAATACATTTAGGTATTTAAAAATCACAAAAAAATTCACATTGCATTTAGAAACATTTAGAAACATTATCCAACTCTCAAACCAAATTTCTTTTTGGTTCTTGATGCCTTTTGATCATTTTTATTGGAATTAAATTCATTTTAAGGCAATATTTTGTTTCAAACTTTAAAAATTTCATTCTGCCTAACCATTGAGAGTTGGATGATGATTCTTCTTGCATTGCACTCTTCATAGCATGTAGTTTATAGGATAAAATTGGTTTGATTTGATCTTGCATTTTCATTTTGTTTTGAATTTTTCTTGATAAGGTACCCCAAAACCCTAGTAATCTTAGGAAATTCATAACTTTCACTAGGTTAAGAGTTGGATCCTCTCCTTTGGGCAGTGAGATTGTATAGGTTTAGGGTATCTTTGATTTCATTTTCAATTTTTTATCAAGTCATTTGCTTCTGGTTTTGGATTTTTGCTTTGCATGATGCATGTAACCCTAATTTGTGCCTTCCTTTGCATCCATTTCTCATTTGCTTGCATCCAATGACTTTCCATGACATTTTGTGCATCCACATGATTCATGATACATCTTAGGACATATTAGAATCATGTTTGATCATTGCATCTTTCATTCACCATGATATATGTCCTTTGCATTCCATAACTTTTCATGTACTTTCATGGTTCAAAACATGCTTCATCTGCACCCATTGCCTTGTATGATCATTCCCATGTCTTGCCTCATGTTTGTATCATCTCTTAGCATCATTAATATCATGTAAATGCTTCTGACTTTGGTTTACACCATGAAATTTCATCTCATTTGCATTACATTTCATTTCTTTTACTAACTTTTCAGGTAGTAAGTTGTTTTGAGAAGTGGATTTGCCTTCACTTCTCACAATCTCTTTTCATCTCTCTTATGCATCATTGCTGCATTTTATCATGTGTATTGGATTGAGCTTTCTCATTCATGTTAATATTACTTTATTTCTTCAAGCAACTTGTCTTCTTAAGTGAAGCAAGTTGTTTTGCTTCTCTTTGCTTCTTGCTCCTTTCATCTGCTTCCTTCCTGGTGGTTTCTCTGAAGATCTTTTCCTCTTAAGCCTCATAAACCCTAGGATCTCCAAGCATGATAACAACTAGGGTTTGATTAGTCTCCCATTTAGTTTCACCTTTGTGTCATCTTTGAGTCCTCTCTTCTCACCTCATAATCAAGGACTAAACCTTAAAGGTTTTAAGGCTTTGTGATTAGGGTTATGCCTGTATCCTTCTATTAGGATGGAGTGTATAACTTTAATCCTAAGTGTTAAACCTTTAATGTGTTTAAATCCTTTAATCAATTCACCTAATAATCATCAAGACATCAAGCTTGTAACTTGGGCCTTGCATTAGGGTTCTAATTCTTCCTTAATTGGTTAAGAAGGACTAACCTTAGTGTTAATGGACAAGTCCTCCTCAAGTTGTCTTACAAATCATAAAAATCACTTCTTCATCTTACCATTAACTAAAATCCACCTTAATAAAGGCTTTGTTTTGTCATGAGGTTAATCCCTAATCATGGATTAAGTTGAGGAGTCTTTCTCAGCTTAAATGTTCTCATCTATTATCCTTCTATTAGGATGGTGTAATGAGTTCATTAAATCCCTGATTGTGGCTTAAACTCATTACTTAACACTAAACAAAGACAACAAAAATATCTAATTAATCACAAGTAGGTTAATGATCTTAATCCTACACCATGGTGATTGAGTGTGAGGTTCTTACTTCATACTTAAGGTATTCTCGTTACCCCTAATCAGAGGGAGGATGTGATGAGTTTACTAACCCATTTGTTTATGCTTAAGCTCATTAATTTATGACAAACTTCAAAAAGCAATAAAAGACTGAAAATACCAAAACAAACAATAATCGTCTCCTCCGGGATTCTTTACTCATCTCATTCACTCTTAACCGAGAACTTGCTTCTTCCATCTAATGCAAGACAATTTGCACCTGAGCCAGACAGGTCATACACTTGAGCATAGGCAAGCAAGCAATTCACAAGTCAATTTACCTTTCAGTCTCTTTGGGTCGAACTACGGTGTTCTGACTTCCTCATTGCACGAGAGGATACGTAGGCATAACTTAACAGTTATCGAACAAAAGTCTCTGTATATTCCCCCTCTTTCCAGCATTATTCTTTAAGCCTCATAGTCTTGAGCATCTCATTCTTGTTCCCACACTGACACTTCTCTTATTCACTTCTCACTTCTTTTACACTGACACTTGCATTCTTTTCCATCTTTGATACACAAATTGCACTAACACTACCCCTTTAAAACACAAATCTTTCAAGCGTGGATCCCGTCGAGTACGGCAGACAATCTGGGTGCTAATACCTTCCCAGGTTGTAACTAACCCCCTTTCTCAGTCTCTCTGGTTCGCAACCGTCTTATCCATATCTTTCCTAGGTTTATGCAGCATTACCTTTCCTCCGGGATAAAAATGCCTAGCTGGCGACTCTATTCATTCCTTCCCTTTCGCCGACCGTTCGCGTCTGTACCCCTTCTGACCAGGTGTCAATTGGTGGGAGCGACAGCTTGGCGACTCTGCTGGGGACCCTTATACTGTAACCAGGGCTTCTGGTTCTTTTTGTGGGTTCCTCCTAGCGCTTGTTTGATTTGTGTTTACTGGGGTGTTATGTGCTAATTGTGTTTATATATTTGCTTTATTTACTGCTTTATGTACAGTTATTTATTGCTTTCTTTACAGCTTTATACATCATACTATCATACTGTCATTGCTGGATCTGTTTTTCTGTCTTGGTGGGTGGGGGTTCTACTGAGAGTTTAAGGTCCTATACCTGGGACCTGAGTGACACCTAGGCTAGAGTGGTTCATGTTCTTTCCCATTCCATTTCGGTCTGGTGCGGGAATATGAAACACGGTTCAGATGTGGGTTTCTTCTTGAGAACTCTGTGCTACAGATTTCCTGTAGTGCTAGGGCTATCTGGGAAGCCCGCTAAGTCTGGATGACCTTTTTATGACCTTCAGAAACTGAGGAGAATTAGAGGAGGATCTTTTATGGTTATTGTAAACACTGTACCTCCGGGTTAGAAGTGTTTACACTTCTCATAACTGATCCAAGTCTGAGGATCTTTGTTTTAGAACACCACCTGTGAGGGGGTTGGGCTGTTTACAGGTTTGCAGGTACCCTTGGCCACATCATACCCTGATACTTGTTCTAAGAGTACCTCACTTTGGACAGTTCTTGTGATTTAACCCTGGACATGTGACTCTTTATTTGAGTCCCCCACCTTGGTTACCGGATTTCTGAACCTCCATCTGGATTTCTTGGACATACATGGACTTATATCAAGACAGTTAATCAGATCCAGCTTGATCACAAACCCTTGCATATCATTTGCATACTCATCATTTGCATCATTTTAACATTTGTTTATTTGTTTTTCAGGGTATCCATATTACATTTGGCTTGGTTTTGACCCCTTCATCTGCATAGACCTCTGTTCATCAGCTATCTTCATCAGCTGCCTGCTTCAGTTGCCTTCATCACCAGCACCAGCCTATCAGTGGCTCATCTCCAGTACCAGTCTTGATCCTCATCAGCACTTGTCTTCAGTTATTCATCAGCAGTCATGGCACCCAGGAAGAGCAACATTTCATACCATTTCTTCGAGCCTGTGCTGACTGGTATCAGGCAGGTCCAGGCACTTATCACTCCAGACCACATCCCATTATTCAGAGAGCATTATGGAGGCATCCTTGATATGGTCATGGACCTGGACCCTTCTCAGAGGAGTATGATCCACACCTGCCTACAGTTTTATGACCCTCCTTTGAGATGCTTCACTTTCCAGAACTTTCAGTTAGGACCTCTGTTGGAGGAGTTCTCATCATTGATTGGAGTACCTGTCAGGGGTGGTGTCCCCTTCAACCCAGAGATGACTTCTCCCAGCAATGGAGAAGTGGAAAAAGCATTGTACCTGGAGCCTACTTTGATTGAGCAGAACATGACAACAAAGGCCGGGGTCCCTGGTTTGCACTTAGACTTTCTAACTTTTCAGGCCATCCTGAAGGCCTCCTTGGGAGAATGGAGGGCAGTTTGTGCATTGTTAGCCCTCAGTATATACGGGGTTATACTATTTGCAGATGAGCCCAAGTTTATCAGCAAGAATGCCATTCATCGTTTCCTTCTGAGGAACCCAGTACCCACCTTGCTGGGAGATTTCTATTATTCCATTCATCAAAGGAATGAGAAGCAAAGAGGAAAGTTGGTGAGATGTTGTGCTCCTCTATTCCATACCTGGCTGCTCAAACACTTACCTAGGACTGATGCCTTCCTAAATCCCCACCAACAGAAGAATTGGGCTAAGAGACTTATTGCTCTGACTTCAGATGACATCAGATGGTGCACCCAGAGCACCAAAGGCAGGGACATAATAACTAGTTGTGGGAAGTACCCAAATGTACCTCTAATAGGAGTAAAGGGTTACATCAACTACAATCCTTTGCTGCTTAAGAGACAGCTGGGCTATGCTTTGGTCCACCCTCCTAGAGTGCAAGACTTAGCTGAGACTTTGTATTGTGAGATAAAGCCTAATCTAGCTGTTGTCAGACAAGCATCTTGGGCTTGGGACAACATCCAGACCAAGGGGATGGCCATTCTTGGGAGATGCAATAATGTGGCTTCACCATTGAAGACATACCTGGACCATCCACAACATAGCCACCAGCCACTGTCAGCGTGGAAGAATTTGAGAGGCTGAAGGAAAGAAATGAAAATCTGTCTCAAGCTCTGAAGAAGACCCTCTGGGAGAGGAGTGATGGTCGTCTAGACATTGAGAGGTTGGAGAAGCTTAAAGTGGAGCATCTAGCCAAGATTGAGAAAGCAGAGGACTACATCAAGAAATCAAAAGCTGGGGAGCAAATATTGAAGAATGCCTGTAAAGAGGCCCAGTTTCAGAAGGCTAGTACTGATCTCTATCTACAAGAAAGTCAGGCCAGGTGGGTCAGGATCACTGAAGCTCACACTCAAGAAGATCAGAAAACTCAGGCCAGGATTGAGCAGTTAGAGGCCATTGAAAAGAAACAACAGGAAGCTTTGCTGGCAGCCCCGAAGGAGATTTCAGATTTAAAGCTTAGGGCTGGATTGAAGAGGTCAAAGGACCAAGATAGGAATAAGAGGTTGACCACTGCTATTGCCACCAGAAACCTCCTCATCAGAAACATCACAGAGCATCCGGCTGGTCCTGTAACTGAAGCACTTTTGAAGGAGGTTAAGGAGGATGAGTTTGGATTAGATGTTTGACTTCCTTGCTTGTTGTTATTTCCATTTGATGTACTTTTCTTTTTATGTTGTATTTTGACCCTTCAGGGGCATATGTTGTAAAAAACAGACTATGTATGATCCACCATTTGTAATGTATTTGTTAGTTTGTTTCAATGAGTTTCTTTTCTCAAGCAACATCAAAGCATCTTCCTCGGGGTCTGGAAAGGTCAAAACCAAGAGCCAAGTCGGATACCTTGGAAAGCAAATAAGCATACTACATTACATGCTAACTTTTGTTTTGTTTTGTAGGTTTTTTATCTTTATTTGTTTCTAACTCTGTTGTGCTTCAGGAATTATTGCTCGCCGCCGGGTGTTCCCTCTCAACCGTCCGCACCGGTATCCTACTCGCAATAACTTTCCTGGTATCCAAATGGATCAAGTACAGCAGGACTTGACAGAGGTCAGAACTAATATGGCTAACGAAAGAGTGGAGATGAGGAACCAAATGGCCCAATTCATGACTGTAATGACCAACTTGGCCCAAAGTCAAGAGAGGTTAAGGGCATTGGTAGAAAGACAAAACCCCGAGGAACCTCATCCTGGGACTGGTGGAACTAGTAATAATGAGGGAGGTCAGCCTCATGTTAACCCACTAGTGTTTGGACCTCATCTAGATCCAGTGGTCAACATCCCAAGAAATGTACCAGGCAACACTGCTGCAGGCAGGATCTTGCAAGAAGATCCTCAAGAGGAGCAGTTTACTTTAATGGGAGCTGGAGATGAAGTTTATGATAGGAGGTTTGATGAAATTGCTGAGAAGTTGAGATCTCTGGAGTCTCAAAATTCCTTAGGTTTCGATGTTATGGATATGGGGTTAGTGGATGGGGTAAGGATTCCCCACAAGTTTAAACCCCCGTGCTTCGAGAAGTACAATGGAACTTCTTGTCCACGAACTCACTTACAGTCCTTCCTGGGGAGACTTAAGGCATACACCATGGATGAAAAACTATGGATGTTTTATTTTGAAGACAGTTTGACTGGGGCTTCAAGGGAGTGGTACTCACACTTGACCAGAGCTACTATCAGATGCTGGAAGGACCTAGCTGAAGCCTTCATCAGACAGTACCAATACAATCTGGACATGGCTCCTAACATAACCCTCTTGATGGGAATGTCTCAATCCTCCAGGGAAAGCTTCAGGGAATATGCCCAAAGGTGGAGACAGCTTGCTGCTGCTGTCCAGCCACCCATGTCGGAAAGGGAGATGGCCGACATGTTCATGAATACTCTGCAAGGAACATATATTGATAGGCTAGCTGCCTTCTCTTCCACCAATTTCGCTGACGTAGTCATAGCTGGGGAAAGGATTGAAAGCCTTTTGAAGATGGGTAAGATTTCTGATAATGGTGCAAGTTCGTCCAGTAATTCCAGGAAGCCTTTTGTGGGACCTAGAAGAACTAGTGAGACAAATGCCATTCATTCCACCAGGGGCAGACCTCAGTATGTCCACAGATCAGTAGCAGCTGTCACTATTCCAGCTCCGATTCCTCAGCAACCAGCATATCAACCACAACAACAATCACATTATCAACAACAAGTTCAGTATCCGCCTCAGAGGGCCTACAACAACAACAATAGTAATCAACAACAAAGACCTTTTTAGCAAAGACCGTCACAGGCAAATAGGGTGATTGACCCTATCCCTATGCCTTATGCTGCCTTATTGCCACAACTCCTAAAACTCAACTTGGTTGAATTAAGGACATTGGCACCACCAGATCCCTCCAACCTTCCAAGAAATTATGATGTCAATGCCAGATGTGCTTTCCACTCCAATGCACCTGGCCACAATACGGAGAAATGCAGGGCTTTACAAATGAAAGTACAAGATCTGGTGGATTCTAAAGCCCTCAACTTTGCACCCCCTCCAAATGTCAACAAGAATCCCATGCCCAATCATGGAGGGCCAAGAATTAATGCCATTGAGGAAGACAAGCCATCTTTCTTGATAACCAGTTTTGGACAGATTCGAACACCTCTGGTTGAAATTAAAGCTCAGCTTCTAGAGTACCAGATGTTCCCCGGGTGTGAGCTCGGTTGTGGGTATTGCAACATTGCAGTCAACGGGTGTGATAACTTAAGAAGCGGCATAGATAGTCTTATCAAGGATGGTATCCTCCAGATCACAACAAAGGCACCTACAAATCCAGCGAGTCCCTTGACAACAACTCCTGATTCTCCTACAACTGCAACAACAATCATTCCGACCGATTCATCAATATCATCAACAATGGCTCCATCCATCACTTCAGCAAATCAAATGACAACAACCCTGTCTTCTACAACATCAGCATCCATTTATTCAGCGGAATCTTCTACAACACCAGCAAGACTTAATGAAGATATCTCAGCAGTCACCATCTACTATGATCCGTCAAATGTTCCTCCAAACAACAACTTTCAACAACAAACAGTGGCATCTCCTGCCAGATCACCAGTCACCATTTACTACGATCCGCACACCATTTCAGTACCCTCCTCTGCTGCAGTCAGTCCAGTTACTATCACGGTACCTGGACCAGTTCCATATGAAAGCAGTAAGGACATACCTTGGCATTATGGCTCTGACCTCTACTGCAACAGGGAGAAAATCACTTTGGATTCTTCAACCTCTTCTCCACAAATTGGTAATGTTGGGGGAGGCGGAGGCTTCACCAGAAGCGGACGCCTTTTTGCCTCACAAGTGCAAAGACCTAATGCCGAAGCAGAAGCTGCCGCCAAAGCAAAAGGAAAGAGTGTGGTATTTGAAGAGCTGGCTGTCAAAGAAACTCAGAAGACATCTTATGAACAGGATGTAGACGAGTTTATGAGAATAATAAAGAGAAGTGACTACAAGGTGGTGGATCAGCTTCACCAGACTCCCTCAAAGATCTCCATATTATCCCTGTTGATGTGTTCTGAAGCTCACAGGAATGCATTACTGAGAGTCCTGCACGCAGCATACGTGCCAGAGGAGATCACTGTTAATCAGCTAGAAACTGTGGTAGCAAATATCAATACCAGTCATGGACTGGGTTTTACCAATGCTGACTTAACAACTGCGGGACGTAACCACAACAAGGCTTTACATATTAAACTGGAATGCAAGGGTGCTGTTTTATCTCATGTACTGGTGGACAATGGGTCGTCACTCAATGTTCTACCAAAGAAAGCCTTGATGAAGCTGGAACATGATGGCTTGGCATTGCGTCCGAGTAATTTGGTAGTGAGAGCATTCGATGGCTCTAAGAGATCAGTGCTAGGGGAGATTGACATGCCTGTGATGATTGGCCCACAGACTTTTAAAATTACCTTCTATGTGATGGACATTCAGTCGGCCTACAGCTGTTTGTTGGGTAGACCTTGGATCCATGCCGCTAGCGCTGTTACGTCTACCCTTCACCAGAAGCTGAAATTCGAGTGGGAAGGCCAAATCATCACCATCTGTGGGGAAGAGGACATTTTTGTTAGCCATCTGGCTACGTATAAGTACATTGAAATGGATGGAGAAATCCATGAAACCATGAGCCAGGGGTTCGAGGCCCTGAACATAAATGAAGCATCTGCTGTATTGGGGACTTCCATGGCGTCTTATCAACAAGCTAGGAAGGTTGTTAAAGAGGGTATTGCCCAAGGCTGGGGCAAGCTGTTGCCCGTGGAAAAGAAGGAAGACAGATTTGGGTTGGGTTACAAACCAACTCAACAAGATCAATCAGAGGCTGCCAAGAAGCCCAATTTTGTCAACAGGGGAATGCTCACCCCGGATGCTGTGAACAACTTGGAAGATGAGTCGGAAGATGAGCGCAACCTGGAGAGTTGGATACGTCCAAGGACCCCGGGGAGCCATGTTTCAAACTGGTCTTCCCAGGAAATTATAAGGGTTACTCCTGTAGAGTAATTATTATTTCCTGTATTTTTAAGCATGCATCAAGTCTTGCGTCTTGCCCAAGATGACAAGACTCATTTTGTAATCGGGCCATCTTGTAATTTTGTGCAAACAGATCAATCAATGAATATCGGACATCTTTTACAAATGAGTCTTTTCCCTTTCCGCTCATTGTTTTTCATTTTTTTTCTTTTTGTACAAAAATAAAATGGCAATGTTTTCCAAAATGATAACTTCATTTCACTTTTTCTAAACAAGATTAAAATCGATCACTAAAATGAACAATCTAAACCCTTGCAGAGAGTGCCTTTCAGACTGCACCGACAACAACACAGCTATGGCTTCGTATGACTTTGACAATCCAATTAATCAAGCTGATGAAGGGGTTGAAGAAGATTATGAGCTTCCTGAAGAGCTAGCCAGGTTGTTAAGGCAAGAGGAGAATGTTATCACTCCTCATCAGGAGGAGTTCGAAGCAGTTAATCTTGGTACGGAAGAAGATGTGAAAGAGGTTAAGATCGGGGCCTGCCTACAAGACTCAGTAAAGGAACAGCTGATTGATATGCTTCGAGAATATGTGGATGTCTTTGCTTGGTCTTATCAGGATATGCCAGGGTTGGACACCGATATTGTCATGCACAAGCTGCCTTTAAAAGAAGATTGCCCACTGGTAAAGCAGAAACTGCGCCGTACTCGCCCGGATATGGCAATGAAGATTAAGGAAGAGGTACAAAAGCAGTGGGACGCCGGTTTCCTTGCTGTGACTAGCTATCCGCCGTGGGTTGCTAATATTGTACCGGTGCCTAAGAAAGATGGCAAGGCGAGGATGTGTGTGGATTACCGGGATCTGAACAGAGCCAGCCCTAAAGATGACTTCCCTTTACCTCACATTGATGTATTGGTTGATAATACAGCTCAGTTCTCGGTGTTCTCCTTCATGGATGGATTTTCAGGATACAATCAGATCAAGATGTCACCTGAAGACATGGAGAAGACAACTTTTATCACACCTTGGGGCACATTCTGTTATAAGGTGATGCCATTCGGACTGAAGAATGTTGGTGCAACTTATCAACGGGCTATGGTAACATTATTCCACGACATGATCCACAAAGAAATTGAATGTTATGTGGATGACATGATTGCCAAGTCCCACACAGAAGAAGACCACTTGGTAAATCTGTTGAAGTTATTCAAGCGTCTGAGGAAATACCAACTGAAGTTAAACCCCAACAAGTGCACATCGGGGTGCGATCCGGTAAGCTGTTGGGATTTATTGTAAGCGAGAAAGGGATTGAAGTCGACCCTGATAAAGTCAAAGCCATTCAAGAAATGCCTGCACCGAAGACTGAAAAAGAAGTTCGGGGGTTCTTAGGTAGATTGAACTACATTTCATGGTTCATATCTCACCTTACTGCGACCTGTGAACCTTTGTTTAAGTTGTTAAGAAAAGAACAAACGGTCAGGTGGAACGAAGACTTCCAAAGGGCTTTTGACAGAATCAAGGAATACTTACAATAGCCTCCCATCCTTATGCCTCCAGTTGAAGGAAGACCTCTAATCATGTACTTGACAGTATTAGAAGAGTCAATGGGGTGTGTGCTGGGCCAACATGACGAGTCTGCTCGAAAAGAGTATGCAATTTACTACCTAAGCAAAAAGTTTACCGACTGTGAACAACGTTATTCACTGCTCGAGAAAACTTGCTGTGCTTTAGCGTGGGCTGCTCGCCGACTAAGGCAGTATATTTTACCCACACTACTTTATTGATATCCAAGATGGACCCAGTCAAGTACATTTTTGAAAAGCCAGCACTTACTGGACGGGTTGCAAGATGGCAAATGATCCTTACAGAATATGACATTCAGTACACCTATCAGAAAGCCATCAAGGGCAGTGTATTGTCTGATTATCTTGCTGAGCAACCCATTGATGATTACCAGCCTATGAGATTTGACTTCCCTGATGAAGACATCATGTTCATAAAAGCAAAAGATCATGAAGAGCCTGTTCACACTAAAGGGCCTGACCCAAAAGAAGAATGGACTATGATGTTTGATGGGGCTGTTAATATGAATGGTCGTGGTGTTGGTGTGGTACTCATTACACCTAAGGGAGTTCACATGCCTTTCTCGGCAAAACTCACCTTTAACTGCACCAACAACGAAGCTGAATATGAAGCTTGTATTATGGGTCTTGAGGAAGCCATTGACCTCAGGATCAAGACTTTGACTGTATTCGGAGATTCAGCTCTGGTAATTAATCAAACCAACGGCAAATGGTACACCCACCAAGATCATCTGGTACCTTATAGGGACTATACAAGAAGGTTATTGACTTTCTTCACAACAGTCAAGCTTGAGTATATCCCTCGAGATGAGAATCAGTTCGCAGATGCTCTGGCTACCATTTCATCAATGATCAAAGTTCAAGCTGCCAACTTTGTGCCTCGGATCTCAGTATCCAGACTCGACAGACCAGCGTATGTATTTGCAGCAGATATTACCAAAGATGATAAGCCTTGGTTCCATGACATTAAATGCTTCTTGGATGACCAAACATACCCACCTGGGGCATCTTCCAATGATAAGAAGACATTACGAAGGCTAGCTGGTAGTTTCTTCCTGAATACTGATGGTTCCCTGTACAAGAGAAACTTTGATATGGTACTTCTCAGATGCGTTGATAGGGCAGAAGCGGACTTGTTGATGCATGAGGTGCACGAAGGATCTTTTGGTACCCATGTAGGAGGGCATGCAATGGCTAAAAAGTTGTTAAGATCAGGCTATTACTGGATCACAATGGACACAGACTGTTGTGCATATGCCAGAAAGTGCCACAAATGCCAGATTTATGCGGATAAAGTGCATGTGCCTCCCAATCCTTTGAATGTGATGTCTTCACCCTGGCCCTTTGCCATGTGGGGCATTGACATGATTGGCAAGATTGAACCGACTGCTTCAAACGGCCACAGGTTCATCCTGGTTGCTATTGACTATTTCACCATGTGGGTTGAAGCAGCTTCCTATGCAAATGTTACAAGGAAAGTGCTAGCCCGATTCCTGAAAAGAGACATCATCTGTCGGTATGGAGTGCCCAAGCGAATCATTACTGATAATGGCTCCAACTTAAACAATAAAATGATGGCAGAACTGTGTCGGGACTTCAAGATCCAACACCACAATTCTTCTCCTTACAGGCCAAAGATGAATGGCGCTGTTGAGGCAGCTAACAAGCATATCAAGAAGATTGTGCAGAAGATGGTAGTCACTTACAAAGACTGGCATGAAATGCTGCCGTTTACCTTGCATGGGTACCGTACGTCAATCAAAACATCCACTGGGGTGTAAACACCCCAAATTTGCCCTCACCCATTCACATCATGGCTTGTGATCATTCTCATATGCATAAACACAACCATATCATCTCACATCTCATTTTTGATTCACTGGATAGTTTCTAAGGCATCTGCATTTAGGGTTTGTGATCTGAGCAATCCCAAGGCATCTGGAGCCATTCCAAAGGCCACCAATCAACTCAAAGGGGTCCATGTGTGTTCTTACATCATAGTCTATCTCCTCAAAGTCAAAAATGCAGAGGAATCACAAGAACTAGGGTTTGAGTGGATGCAGAGTCAGGTTGAACTGCACAGTTGACTGAAAATTAGGGTTTTGGTTTCAGAGGCCATAACTCCAATTTTTTTGGTCATTCTTGTTTCCATTGATCTCTATATGGTATAGGGAGTATGCATATCAATTTTCATGAAGAAATTCCATGGGGAAGTCATCTGATCAAGAGTTGACTTTTCAGACAAGTCAGTGCAAAATCAGGGCATCTGAGGCCCCCAATGACCCAACCAATGGGTGATCTTCATCATTTTGAGTGTATATGATCTTTATTTGATCATGGAAGAAGGTTGAAGTTCATGGAAATCAAGAATTTAGGGTTTTTGCAAAGTTGACCTTTTTGGGCATAGTTGACTTTTCAAGAATGCCTCATTTTAGGTCAATTTTCAAGCTTTGATTCATGATCCAAAAAGGCTTCAAATGGAAAAACTTTGGTCATGAAAGTTGTAGATCTCATCTTTCCCTTTTCAAAAAGTACAAGAACATGATCAAACTCTTCTTGGATCAAAAGTTATGGCAATGCAAAGTTGGCAAAAATCATTGTTTTTCAAGTTAGGCACCAAAGGGAAACTTTGCAAAAACTTGAACTAATGCATATTGTGACCTCTAATCCACTCAAAACCAGCATGTAAGCATTCTCTAAGTCCTAAAAATCAGATTTGAACCAAGTTTGCCTATGGTTTCATGTTTGGTTATGCAAAAGATCACATGTGAAACATAAGCTAACCAAGTTGCAAAAACTCATGATCACCTCTCACCAACTTGATGCATTGGCTGCTGAGCTTTGCTAGGCCTCTCCCTCACCTTTGCTGCGCCAGCCATGCCTTGTACTTGCCTAGACCTTGCCCATGCCCTATCTTACACAAAGTTGACCTTTTATGCAAAAGCAAACTTACCTATCATAGCAGGCCATGTCACATCACAAAGCCAATCAGATTTGTTTATGTGTACAACTTGCAAGCAAAACATAACACAAGCCAAGACTGAAACACACACATTCATCACATTGACAAAAACACTCCCAACTGCATAAGCTTTCGAATTCCTTCACACAGCAAGCAAACACTAAAACTCTCTTCACCATTCATCTCACCTCACTTCATAGACAAGAAACCATCCAAAGCACAAGCCTGAAACAGCCTGAAAACTCCATTACCATTCTTCACTCTCATTCTGCAGATTCATTCGAATCTCCTTCCATAAGCCACAAACAACCAAACAAACCTTGCAAAGCTTCTCTACACATCCTCTGGACCTCAAACCATCATCCACCATGGCCTGAATCCTCCAGAATCACCATAGCCATTGTTGACTAAGCTTGAAGCAGGAGCTTTCGAAACTCACTATCCAGCCAACTTAAACTCACTTTGAGCATTCAAGCATCTTTGGGGGATCAAGTGGAGCAGCTTACATCAAAGGAAGTGGCCAGAAAGTTCCTAAACTGAAAGCTTCAAATCTCAGGTAGCTCGAAAAATAATTTTTCCAGAAATCATTTTTATTGTTACAAACCTGTTCTTTGTGTTGTCCTGATCATCCTGGTGCCATTAGTTTTTGAAATGGTTGTGTTTTGAGCATTTAATTGAACTCTGAAGCTTGCGTGACCTAAAACTTTTTCTCTTCGATTCAGTTGATTTAGAGAAAATAAATTTGTTTTAGGTTAGGGGTTTGGTTCGTGAGGATGAGAGGAGCATTTCCCTGGTCTTAGATTTCATTTTTGTTACGTTTTTAGGAAGTTTGAAATTTTCAGGTGAGCTTCTGGCCGGAGAAGACGACCGGAAGTCTTCTCCGGCCACCTGAAAGTCATTTGTGCCCTAATCACACAATTAATGCTAGTTTGAATTTTGGCCGTAGATAGCCTTTGACTCGTTGACTTCCCTCCAGTTTCGATGGCCCAGATGCGTTTGATTAGCCCTAATCATTTTCATTTAGTTAATTAATTCGTAATTAAACTAATTTAATCAGAGCCAACCTGGACCCTTAGATCACGCGCCAGTCAACAGATTTGAATCCTGGGCTCATCTCAGCCATTCGTTCCTTTGACTTTTTAATTTATTCATTTTAATTCATTTCTTTTTCATTTGTTTTGTACAATTAATTTAAAATAGTAAAAAATTCATAAAAATTATGAAACTTTTTCTTAAGAGTTTCAATAATTTTTATGACACAAAAATATTTTTATTTTATTTTTTATCATTAAAAAAGTATTTTTAAATATTTAAAAGAATATTTTTAATTGATTAATGGGAATTAATTAATTAAAAATACTTTTAGGTATTTAAAAATTACAAAAAAATTCATGAAATGTTCTAAGACATTTAGAAACATTGTCCAACCTTCAAACCAAATTTCTTTTTTGATCTTGATGCATTTTAAGAATTTTTCATGGAATTAAATCATTTTTTATGCATTATTTTGATCACAAGTTTAAAAAATTCATTTCTGCCTATTGGTGAAGGTTGAGACATTGATTCTTCTTGCATTGTTTTCCATTTTGCATGTATTTTCAAGGATAAAAAGGCCATGATTTGATCTTGCATTTCCTAATTGATTGGCATTTCTTTTGTTAAGAACCCTAAAAAACCCTAATAACTTGCAAAAATCATAACTTGAGTTTGGTTGAGAGTTGAGAGCTCCCTTTTGGGCAGTGGTTCATTATAGGTTTAGGGCTTCTTTGGGTAGAATTTTCCATTTTTTATCTTGAGGTTTGCTTCTGTTTTGAGTTTTGGTTTGATGTTTGTTTCATAAACCCTAATTTGGGCTTTCAGTTGCATCCCTCTTGCATTTCCTTGCATAACTTGACTTGCCATTGCATTTTGTGCATTCTCATGATTCATTTGACATCTTAAGACATGTATGAAGCATCATTGATCATTGCATTACATGTTTGCCATGTCATTTGTCTTGTATGCTTCATAACATTTCATGCTTGTTCATGCTCCTTAACTTGCATCATTTGCATTCATAATCTTGTATGAACATCTCCATGTCTTGCCTCATGTTTGCAGCACCTCATAACATCATTATCATCATCAACATGCTTCTGGTTTTGCTTAGCATCATGCCATTTCATCTCACCTTGCATTGCATTGCATTTCCTTCTAACATTTCAGGTGGTAAGTAAATTTGGGAAGTGAATTTGCCTTCACTTCTCAGAACTTTTTCTTTTCATCTCTCTTGCATCCATTGCTGCATTTCTACATGTGTTTGAGTTTGAGCTTGCTCATTCTTGCTTCTCCCACTTTCTTTCTTCAAGTGACTTGTCTTCTTAAATGAAGCAAGTTACTTTGCTTCTCTTTGCTCCTTTCATCTGCTTCCTGGTGGTTCCATTGAAGACTTGCTCTTGAAAACCTCACAAACCTTAGGAACAACCAAGCATGGCAATGAATTAGGGTTTTGATTAGTCCCCCCATAGATTTTACCTTTGTGTCTCTCTTTGAGTCCTCTCTTCTCATCTCATAATCAGGGACCAAACCCTAAAGGCTTTAAGACTTTGTGATTAAGCTTATGCCTGCATCCTTCTCTTAGGATGGAGTGTATAACTTTAATCCTAAGTAATAAACCCTTAATGTGTTTAAATCTCTTAATCAATTCACTTAATAAATATCAAGACATCACACTTGTAACTTGGGCCTTGCATTAGGGTTCTATTTCTTCCTTAATTGGTTAAGAAGGACTAACCCTAGAGTTAATGGACAAGTCCTCCTCAAGTTGTCTTACAAACCATAAAAAACACTTCATCATCATACCATTAAATAAAATCCACTTAACCAAAGGCTTGTTTTGTCATGGGTTTAATCCCTAATCATGGATTAAGTTGAGGAGTTTTTCTCAACTTAAACATTCTCATCTATTATCCTTCTTTTAGGATGGTGTAATGAGTCTGTTTAATCCTTGATTATGGCTTAACCTCATTACTCAACACTAAACAAAAACACCAAAAACATCTAAATAATCACAAGTAGGTTAATGATCTTAATCCTACACCGAAGGTGATTAAGTGTGAGAATCTGACTTCACACTTAAGGTATTCTCATTACCCCTAATCAGAGGGAAGATGTGATGAGTTTACTAACCCATTGGTTTAGACTTAAGCTCATTATCTTATGACAAAAATCCAAAAAGAAATAAAAGACTGAAAACTCAAAAACAAACAATAATCGTCTCCTCCGGGATTCTTTTCTCACCATCTTCACTCACAACCGAGAACTTGCTTCTTCCGTCTAATGCAAGACAGTTAGCACCTGAGCCAGACAGGTCATACACTTGAGCATAGGCAAGTAAGCAATTCACAAGTCAATTCACCTTTCAGTCTCTTTGGGTCGAACTACGGTGTTCTGACTTCCTCATTGCACGAGAGGATACGTAGGCATAACTTAACGGTTATCGAACAAAAGTCTCTGTACATTCCCCCTCTTTCCAGCATCATTCTCTTAGCCTCATTATCATGAGCATCTCATTCCTGGTCTCACACTGACACTTTCATGCTTCATATCACTTATACACTTTACACTGACACCTGTACATCCTTTTCCAGCTGTTTATACACAGATTGCACTGACACTACCCCTTTAAAACACAAATCTTTTAAGCGTGGATCCCGTCGAGTACGACGGACAATCTGGGTGCTAATACCTTCCCAGGTTGTAACCGACCCCCTTTCTCAGTCTCTCTGGTTCGCAACCGTCTTATCCATCTTTTTCTAGGTCTATGCAGCATTGCCTTTCCTCCGGGATAAAAATGCCTAGCTGGCGACTCTATTCATCTCCAGTGAGTTCACGGCTGTGTGTTCTCATTGTCCCTCTCGCCGACCGTTCGCGTCTGTACCTTCATCTGATCCATTTTCATTTGTCGGGAGCGACAGCTTGGCGACTCTGCTGGGGATCCTTATACTGCAACCAGGGCTTCTGGTTCTTTTTGTGGGTTCCTCCTAGCGCTTGATTGATTTGTGTTTACTGGGGTGTTATGTGCTTATTTGTGTCTGTATATTTGTTTTATTTTTACTGCTTTATGTACAGTTGCTTTATTGCTTTCTTTATTGCTTTTGTATATATCATACTGTCATGCTGCTGGCTGGATCTGGTTTTTCTTTGGTGGGTGGGTATTTCATTGAGAGTTAAGGTCCTATACCTGGGACCTGAGTGACACCTAGGCTAGAGTGAATCATATTCTTTCCCATTCCATTTCGGTCTGGTGCGGGAATATGAAACACGGTTCAGATATGGGTTTCTTCTTGAGAACTCTGTGTTGCGGATTTCCTGCAATGCTAGGGCTATCTGGGAAGCCTGCTAAGTCTGAATGACCTTTTAGTACTGACCTTCAGAAACTGAGGTGAATTAGAGGAGGAATTGTTATGGTTATTGTAAACACTGTACCTCCGGGTTGGAAGTGTTTACACTTCCCATAACTGGTCCAAGTCTGAGGATCCTTGTTCTAGATCATCACCTGTGAGGGGGTTGGGCTGTTTACAGGTTTGCAGGTACCTTGACCTCAGAATACCCTGTTACTTTGACTTTGTTAAGAATGCTCCATGTTGGATAGTTCTTGTGATTCTGAACCCTGGACTTGTGGCTCTTTATTTGAGTCCCCCACCCTGGTTACTGGATTTATAGACCTCCATCTGGAATTCTTGAACACACATGGATCTATACCAAGGCAGTTAATCAGATCCGGCTCAGTCACAAACCCTTGCATTTCATTTGCATACATACTCATTGCATCATATTAACATTTGCTTATTTGTGTTTCAGGGTATCCACTTCCTTCTGGTTTTGGTTTTGACCCCATCTGCAGTTTTGACCTACCTCCACCAGCACTTGCATCAGTTTGTCAGCCATATACTTCAGTTACTTGCACTAGCCAGCCAGTGGCCCACTCCTCAGCATCTTCATCAGCACTCATCCTACTCAGTCTCAACATCATGGCTCCAAAGAAAAGCAACATCACCTATCATTTCTTCCAACCAGACTTATCAGACATCAGGAGGATCCAAACCCTGATCACTCCAGAGCATATACCTTTGTTCAGGGAGAGTTATGGAGATATACTTGACTTGGTTATGGATCTGGACCCATCTCAGAGGAGTTTGATCCACACCTGCATTCAGTTTTATGATCCCCCATTGAGATGTTTCACCTTTCAAGACTTTCAGTTGGGTCCCCTATTAGAAGAATACTCATCATTGATTGGTCTGCCCATCAAAAGAGAAATCCCATTCAACCCTGAGTTGATCTTTCCTAGCAATGGAGAGATAGCAAAGGCTTTGTATCTGGAGCCTGTTTTGATTGAACAACACTTGACCTCTAAAGCTGGGATCCTTGGATTTCACCTGGACTTCCTGATTTCTCAAGCTAGTTTGAAAGCCTCCCTGGGAGAGTGGAAAGGTGTTTGTGCTTTGTTGGCCTTAAGTGTATATGGAATTGTGTTGTTTGCAGATGAGCCTCGATTCATCAGCAAGAATGCAATCCACTTGTTCATCCTGAAGAACCCAGTGCCAACTTTACTGGGTGATCTCTATTATTCAGTCCATCAGAGAAATGAGAAGCAGAGGGGAAGGTTAGTGAGGATTTGTGCTCCATTATTCCATGCTTGGCTCCTCAGGCATCTACCCAGGACAGATGCATTTCTCAATCCTCATCAGCAAAGCAACTGGGCTAAGAGACTCACTACTCTCACTTCAGCAGACATCAGATGGTGTACTCAGAGCACCAAGGGCAGAGATATGATCACCAGCTGTGGGCACTTTCCCAATGTGCCTTTGATAGGAGTTAAGGGAAGTATCAACTACAACCCTCTGCTGTTCAGAAGGCAATTAGGCTATGCACTGGTTCATATTCCTAGGGAACAAGACTTGGTGGAGACCCTCTACTGCGAGAACAAGATTAGTCTGGCAACTGTTAGGCAAGCTGCCTGGGCCTGGGATCATGTTCAAACCAAGGGAATCACCATTCTGGGGAAGTGCAATAATGTGGCATCAGCCCAATATCATGAGTGGTCCCATGCCAGGGCCCAATTCTCCGGATTGCCCTTCACCATAGAAGACATGCCTGAGTCATCTTCAGCACCACCCCCTGCCACTATCAGTTTGAAGGAGTTTGAAAGCTTGAAGGAAAGAAATGAGAAGTTAACCCAGGCTTTGCAGAAGACCCTCCGAGAGAGGAGTGAAGGTGTGAGGGAAATTGAAAGGTTGGAGAAATTGAGGGTAGAACACTTGACTAAGATTGAGAAGTCTGGAGATTATATCAACAAGTCCAAGGCTGGTGAACAGATTCTGAAGAATGCTTGTAAAGAAGCCCAGTTCCAAAGAGCAAGAACAGACTTGTATTTGAAAGAGAGTCAGGCCAGGTGGGTCCGGATCACTGAGGCCCGTGCTCTAGAAGACAAGAGAGTCCAAGACAAGATGGAGCAGATGGAAAAAGCCCTGGCAGCAGCCCAGGAGGAGATATCAGAGCTGAAAATCAAAGCAGGATTGAAGAGGTCTAAGGACCAAAGTCAGAGCAAGAAATTGACTGCAGCTGTTGCAACAAGAAACCTTCTCATCAGAAGTCTCACGGAGCATCCGACTGATCCTGTGACCGAAGCACTTCTCAAGGAAGTTCGTGAGGATGAGTTTGGCCTTGGAGTTTGATCATTTGCTTGTTGTTATTCCTATTCCATGTACTTTTGCTTTTTGTGATGTATTTTGGCCCCTTTGAGGGTTTGTGTTGTAAAATGAACAAATTGTATTATTTCACCTTTGTAATATATTTATGTTAGTTTCCATCTGGGTTACTTCAAAAGCAACTACAACAGCATCATCTTCAAGGGTCTGGAAGGGTCAAAACCGAAGGCCAAACCGGATACCTTGAGAGCAAATAAGCATAACTGCATTGCATGCTAATCCTTTTGTTTGTTTTGTAGGTTTTGTTTTGTTGTTGCTAACCTCTGTTGTGAATCTCAGGAATTATTGCTCGCCGCCGGGTATTTCCTCTCAACAGGCCACACAGGTACCCAACCAGAAACAACCTTCCGGGAATTCAGATGGATCAGATGCAACAAGACCTTACGGAGGTCAGAAACCAGATGGCAAACGAAAGGTTAGAGATGAGAACACAGATGACGCAGTTCATGGAAGTTATGAACAACATGGCTCAGAGCCAGGAGAGACTGAGGGCCATGGTGGAGAGGCAAAATCAAGAGGAGCCTCATGTAGGAACTGCAGGCACCAGTAATAATGAAAGGGTGCAACCACATGTTACCCCCCCTGTGTTTGGTCCACATCTACATCCTGAGGTCAATATCCCCGCAAACGTTCAAGGGACAGCCACAGCAGCCAGAGTACTTCAAGAAGATCCTCAGGAGGACCAGTATACAGTAATGGGTGCTGGAGAAGAAACATATGATAGACGATTGGAAGAGATAGCTGAGAAGTTGAGATCACTGGAGTCTCAAAATTCTTTGGGGTTCGACGTCATGGACATGGGTCTGGTAGAAGGGGTCAGGATTCCCCACAAGTTCAAGCCTCCATGTTTCGAAAAGTATAATGGGACTTCATGCCCCCGGACTCATTTGCAATCATTTCTGGGAAGGCTGAAGGCCTATACAATGGATGAGAAATTGTGGATGTTCTATTTTGAAGATAGCTTGACTGGAGCATCAAGGGAATGGTATTCCCATCTGACAAGGGCAACTATTAGATGCTGGAAGGACCTGGCAGAGGCCTTCATCAGACAGTATCAGTATAATCTAGATATGGCACCCAACAGGACCCTCCTAATGGGAATGTCACAGTCTTCAAGGGAGAGCTTCAGAGAATATGCTCAGAGATGGAGGCAATTGGCTGCTGCCGTTCAACCACCAATGTCTGAGAGAGAAATGGCAGACATGTTTATGAACACTCTTCAGGGAACCTATATTGACAGGTTAGCTGCTTTCTCTTCCACCAGCTTCGCAGATGTTGTTATAGCCGGGGAGAGAATTGAAAGCCTGTTAAAAATGGGAAAGATCTCAGACAACGGTGCAAGCTCGTCCAGTAGTACAAGAAAGCCTTTTGCAGGCCCAAGAAGAACTGGCGAGACCAATGCCATTCACACCAACAGGGGTAGGCCCCAATATGTTCAAAGGTCATTAGCAGCAGTCACTATCCCTGCTCCAGCTCATCCACAGCCAGTCTATCAACCTCCTCAACAAAACTTCCAACAACAACCTCAGTATCAGCAGAATCAGTATCCTCCAAGGAACTACAACTACAACAACTCCAACAACAACAATCAACAGAGGCCATTCCAACAGAGACCCTCTCAAGCTAACAGAGTGATCGATCCGATCCCAATGCCGTATGCTGCCTTGCTGCCACAACTTCTGAAACTCAACCTAGTTGAGCTAAGAACGTTGGCACCTCCGGATCCCAACAGTCTACCAAGAAACTATGACTCCAATGCTAGGTGTGCTTTCCATTCGAACGCACCTGGTCACAGTACAGAAAAATGCAGGGCTCTGCATATGAAGGTACAAGACTTGGTAGACTCCAAGGCTCTGAATTTTGCACCTCCGCCCAATGTCAATAAAAACCCAATGCCAAACCATGGTGGTCCTCGAATTAATGCTATTGAAGAAGACCAACCGTCTTATTTGATAGCTAGTGTGGATCAGATCCGGACACCATTGGTGGAAATCAAAGCTCAACTCCGTGAAAACAATATATTTCCGGGGTGTGAACTAGGGTGCCCATACTGCAATATTTCATGGAATGGGTGTGAAGATTTAAGGAATGGCATTGACAGCCTTATTCAGAGTGGCTCGCTACAGATCACTACATCATTTCCGAAAAATCCGGCAACTTCATCAACAACGGTTTCGGAACCTCCTACAACTGCAGCAACTATTGTTCCCAACAATTCATCAGCACCATCAACGAGTACTTCGTCTGTCCTCCCAAATGATCAGTTTACAACAGTTTCTCCTGCTACAACTTCAGCTTCATTCCATTTCGAATCTCCATCAACAACAACAACAGTCCTTCCAACAGAACCTCCTACAACACCAGCAATCAATCATGAAGATGTCTCTACCGTCACCATATTCTACGATCCTGAAAATAATTCCGCCTACCATTCGGGAGGTGCTGCTCCCGCCAGGGCACCAGTTACAATCTTTTATGATCCACAAACAATAACAGTCCCTTCAGCAGCAGCAGTCAGTCCAGTCACTGTCACGGTGCCTGGACCAGTACCATATGAAAGCAATAGGGCCATCCCTTGGCACTATGGCTCTGACGTATACTGCGAAGGAAAAAGAATCACTCTTGAAACATCAACACCTGCACCACAAGTAGATAATGTGGGGGGAGGCGGAGGCTTCACTCGAAGCGGACGTCTCTTTGCTTCACAAGTTCAAAGACCTACTGCCGAAGCAGAAGCTGCTGCCAAGGCAAAAGGAAAAGGCCCGGTGCAGGAAGACCAAGCCGCCAAAGAAGCCCTGAAGACTCCATTTGATCAGGAAGTTGATGAGTTTATGCGAATCATCAAAAAGAGTGATTATAAAATTGTGGATCAGCTTCACCAGACGCCATCCAAAATCTCTATCCTCTCACTGCTTATGTGCTCCGAAGCCCATCGGAATGCACTACTCAAAGTCCTGCACGCAGCTTACGTGCCCGAGGAGATTACTGTCAACCAATTGGAAACCGTGGTTGGAAATGTTACTGCTAGCAATGGGCTAGGGTTTACCAATTCTGACCTGACAGCGGATGGCCGCAATCACAACAAAGCCTTGCACATAACCATGGAATGCAAAGGAGCTGTCCTTTCTCATGTGCTGGTGGACACAGGTTCTTCCCTGAATGTCTTGCCAAAGAAGGCTCTGGTGAAGCTTGAATATGATGGATTGGCATTGAGACCCAGCAACCTGGTAGTAAGAGCCTTTGATGGCTCAAAGAGATCGGTGCTGGGAGAGATTGAGCTACCTGTGACAATTGGCCCACAGACCTTTAAAACTATCTTTTATGTGATGGACATTCAGCCCGCCTACAGCTGTTTGTTGGGTAGACCCTGGATTCACGCCGCTGGCGCAATAACGTCTACCCTTCACCAAAAGTTAAAATTTGAGTGGGAAGGCCAAGTTGTCACAATCTGTGGAGAGGAGGACATTTTTGTCAGCCACCTGGCAACCTATAAGTACATTGAAATGGATGGAGAGATCCATGAAACAATGAGCCAGGGGTTTGAAGCTTTGAATGTGAATGAAGCATCTGCTGTATCTGGTACTCCAATGTCATCTTATCAACAAGCCCGGAAGGTTGTTGAAGAAGGAACTGCCCAAGGCTGGGGCAAGGTCTTAGCTGTGGAGGAGAAGAAGGACAAGTTTGGGTTGGGTTACAGACCAACTCAACATCAAGCAAAGGCTGCTGCAGAGCTTGGTTTTGTCAGTGGGGGGATGCTCACCCCTGATGCTATCAACTGTCTGGAAGACGAGCTGGAAGAGGAGCGCAATCTGGAGAATTGGATTCGTCCAAAGATCCCGGGGAGCAGTGTCTCGAACTGGTCTTCCCAGGAAATTATAAGTGTTACTCGAGCAGAGTAATTATTATTTCCTGTATTTTTTATATAGCATGCATCCAAGTCTTGCATCTTGCCCAAGATGACAAGACTCATTTTGTAACCAGGGCCATCTGTACTTTTGTGCAAACAAGATTAAATTAATGAAGTATCAGACATCTTTTTGCAAACGAGTCTTTTTCTTTTATGCTCACTGTTTTTCCATTTTTCTTTTTGTACAAAAATAAATGGCGGTGTTTTCAAAATGATAACTTCATTTCACTTTTTCTAAAGCAAGATTAAAATCAATCACTAAAATGAACAAACTTAACCCTTGCAGAGAGTGCCTTCCTGACAGCACCGACAACAGCACGGCTATGACATCGTATGACTTTGACAATCCGATCAATCAAGCTGATGAAGGGGTTGATGAAGAATATGAGCTTCCTGAAGAGCTAGCCAGGTTGTTAAGACAAGAGGAAAAGGTCATTACTCCTCACCAGGAGGAGGTTGAAGTGATTAATCTTGGTACAAACGAAGACGTGAAAGAAGTCAAAATCGGGGCCTGCCTGCAAGACTCAGTGAAGAGACAGTTGATAGATCTGCTTCAAGAGTATGTTGATGTGTTTGCTTGGTCGTATCAAGACATGCCAGGGTTGGATACCGACATTGTTGTGCACAAGCTGCCTCTGAGGGAAGAATGCCCGCCAGTTAAACAGAAGTTGCGCCGAACTCGCCCAGACATGGCTATGAAAATCAAGGAAGAGGTACAAAAGCAATGGGACGCCGGGTTCCTTGCTGTAACTAGCTACCCGCCGTGGGTTGCTAACATAGTACCTGTGCCTAAGAAGGATGGCAAGGTAAGAATGTGTGTCGACTACCGGGATCTGAACAGAGCCAGCCCGAAAGATGACTTCCCATTACCTCACATTGATGTATTGGTGGATAACACGGCTCAGTTCTCGGTATTCTCCTTCATGGACGGATTTTCAGGATACAATCAGATCAAAATGTCACCTGAAGACATGGAGAAGACAACATTCATCACACCTTGGGGCACGTTCTGTTACAAAGTGATGCCATTCGGACTGAAGAATGCTGGTGCCACATATCAACGGGCTATGGTGACATTATTCCATGATATGATCCACAAGGAAATAGAATGCTATGTGGATGATATGATCGCCAAGTCCCTTACAGAGGAAGATCACCTGGTAAATCTGCTCAAGTTATTCAAGCGTCTGAGGAAATACCAATTGAAGCTGAACCCCAACAAATGCACATTCGGGGTGCGATCCGGTAAGCTGCTAGGCTTTATTGTAAGCGAGAAGGGGATTGAGGTTGACCCAGATAAAGTCAAGGCTATACAAGAAATGCCTGCACCTAAAACTGAGAAAGAAGTTTGAGGGTTCTTAGGTCGATTGAACTACATTTCAAGGTTCATATCTCACCTCACAGCGACCTGTGAACCCTTGTTCAAGCTGCTAAGAAAGGAACAAACGGTCAGGTGGAACGAAGACTGCCAAAAGGCTTTTGACAAGATCAAGGAATATCTGCAAGAACCTCCAATCCTTATGCCTCCAGTTGAAGGAAGACCTTTGATCATGTACTTGACAGTATTAGAAGAGTCAATGGGGTGTGTGCTGGGCCAGCATGACGAGTCTGGTCGAAAAGAGTACGCAATATACTACCTAAGCAAAAAGTTTACCGACTGTGAACAGCGTTATTCACTGCTCGAGAAAACTTGCTGTGCTTTAGCGTGGGCTGCTCGCCGACTGAGACAGTATATGTTGACCCACACTACCTTATTAATCTCAAAAATGGATCCAGTTAAGTACATTTTCGAGAAGCCAGCTCTTACCGGACGGGTTGCAAGATGGCAGATGATTCTCACAGAATACGACATACAGTACACATCTCAGAAAGCCATCAAGGGCAGTGTACTATCTGAATATCTTGCTGAGCAACCCATTGATGACTACCAGCCTATGAGGTTTGACTTCCCTGATGAAGACATCATGTTCATTAAAGCAAAAGATCACGAAGAGCCTATTCACACTGAAGGGCCTGACCCGGAGGAAGGATGGACTATGATGTTTGATGGGGCTGTTAACATGAACGGTCGTGGTGTTGGTGCAGTACTCATTACACCTAAAGGAGTTCACATGCCTTTCTCGGCAAAACTCACTTTCAACTGCACTAACAACGAAGCTGAATACGAAGCCTGCATTATGGGTCTTGAGGAAGCCATTGACCTCAGGATCAAAACATTGACCGTATTCGGAGATTCAGCTCTGGTAGTCAATCAAACCAACGGGAAATGGTATACACACCAAGATCATCTGATACCTTACAGGGATTATACAAGAAGGTTACTGACTTTCTTCACAACAGTCAAGCTTGAGTATATCCCTCGGGACGAGAATCAGTTTGCAGATGCCTTGGCTACCATTTCATCCATGATCAAAGTTCAAACGGCCAACTTTGTACCTCAGATTTCAGTGTCTAGACTTGACAGACCGGCATATGTATTTGCAGTAGATGTTGTAAAAGATGATAAGCCTTGGTTCCATGACATTAAGTGCTTCTTGGAGGATCAAACATACCCACCTGGGGCATCTTCCAACGATAAGAAGACTTTGAGAAGGCTTGCTGGTAGTTTCTTCCTGAATGCTGATGGGTCTTTATACAAGAGGAACTTTGACATGGTACTCCTCAGATGTGTTGACAAGACGGAAGCAGATTTGTTGATGCATGAAGTGCACGAAGGATCTTTTGGTACCCATGCTGGAGGGCATGCCATGGCTAAAAAGTTGTTAAGATCAGGCTATTACTGGATCGCAATGGATGCAGACTGTTGTGCCTACGCCAGGAAATGCCATAAATGCCAGATCTACGCAGACAAGGTGCATGTGCCTCCTAATCCTTTGAACATCATGTCTTCACCATGGCCCTTTGCTATGTGGGGCATTGATATGATTGGCAAGATTGAGCCAACTGCTTCAAACGGCCACAGGTTCATCCTGGTTGCTATTGACTATTTCACCATGTGGGTTGAAGCAGCTTCCTATGCAAATGTTACAAGGAAAGTGCTAGCCCGATTCCTGAAAAGAGACATCATCTGTCGGTATGGAGTGCCCAAGCGAATCATTACTGATAATGGCTCCAACTTAAACAATAAAATGATGGCAGAACTGTGTCGGGACTTCAAGATCCAACACCACAATTCTTCTCCTTACAGGCCAAAGATGAATGGCGTTGTTGAGGCAGCTAACAAGCATATCAAGAAGATTGTGCAGAAGATGGTAGTCACTTACAAAGACTGGCATGAAATGCTGCCGTTTACCTTGCATGGGTACCGTACGTCAATCAAAACATCCACTGGGGTGTAAACACCCCAAATTTGCCCTCACCCATTCACATCATGGCTTGTGATCATTCTCATATGCATAAACACAACCATATCATCTCACATCTCATTTTTGATTCACTGGATAGTTTCTAAGGCATCTGCATTTAGGGTTTGTGATCTGAGCAATCCCAAGGCATCTGGAGCCATTCCAAAGGCCACCAATCAACTCAAAGGGGTCCATGTGTGTTCTTACATCATAGTCTATCTCCTCAAAGTCAAAAATGCAGAGGAATCACAAGAACTAGGGTTTGAGTGGATGCAGAGTCAGGTTGAACTGCACAGTTGACTGAAAATTAGGGTTTTGGTTTCAGAGGCCATAACTCCAATTTTTTTGGTCATTCTTGTTTCCATTGATCTCTATATGGTATAGGGAGTATGCATATCAATTTTCATGAAGAAATTCCATGGGGAAGTCATCTGATCAAGAGTTGACTTTTCAGACAAGTCAGTGCAAAATCAGGGCATCTGAGGCCCCCAATGACCCAACCAATGGGTGATCTTCATCATTTTGAGTGTATATGATCTTTATTTGATCATGGAAGAAGGTTGAAGTTCATGGAAATCAAGAATTTAGGGTTTTTGCAAAGTTGACCTTTTTGGGCATAGTTGACTTTTCAAGAATGCCTCATTTTAGGTCAATTTTCAAGCTTTGATTCATGATCCAAAAAGGCTTCAAATGGAAAAACTTTGGTCATGAAAGTTGTAGATCTCATCTTTCCCTTTTCAAAAAGTACAAGAACATGATCAAACTCTTCTTGGATCAAAAGTTATGGCAATGCAAAGTTGGCAAAAATCATTGTTTTTCAAGTTAGGCACCAAAGGGAAACTTTGCAAAAACTTGAACTAATGCATATTGTGACCTCTAATCCACTCAAAACCAGCATGTAAGCATTATCTAAGTCCTAAAAATCAGATTTGAACCAAGTTTGCCTATGGTTTCATGTTTGGTTATGCAAAAGATCACATGTGAAACATAAGCTAACCAAGTTGCAAAAACTCATGATCACCTCTCACCAACTTGATGCATTGGCTGCTGAGCTTTGCTAGGCCTCTCCCTCACCTTTGCTGCGCCAGCCATGCGTTGTACTTGCCTAGACCTTGCCCATGCCCTATCTTACACAAAGTTGACCTTTTATGCAAAAGCAAACTTACCTATCATAGCAGGCCATGTCACATCACAAAACCAATCAGATTTGTTTATGTGTACAACTTGCAAGCAAAACATAACACAAGCCAAGACTGAAACACACACATTCATCACATTGACAAAAACACTCCCAACTGCATAAGCTTTCGAATTCCTTCACACAGCAAGCAAACACTAAAACTCTCTTCACCATTCATCTCACCTCACTTCATAGACAAGAAACCATCCAAAGCACAAGCCTGAAACAGCCTGAAAACTCCATTACCATTCTTCACTCTCATTCTGCAGATTCATTCGAATCTCCTTCTATAAGCCACAAACAACCAAACAAACCTTGCAAAGCTTCTCTACACATCCTCTGGACCTCAAACCATCATCCACCATGGCCTGAATCCTCCAGAATCACCATAGCCATTGTTGACTAAGCTTGAAGCAGGAGCTTTCGAAACTCACTATCCAGCCAACTTAAACTCACTTTGAGCATTCAAGCATCTTTGGGGGATCAAGTGGAGCAGCTTACATCAAAGGAAGTGGCCAGAAAGTTCCTAAACTGAAAGCTTCAAATCTCAGGTAGCTCGAAAAATAATTTTTCCAGAAATCATTTTTATTGTTACAAACCTGTTCTTTGTGTTGTCCTGATCATCCTGGTGCCATTAGTTTTTGAAATGGTTGTGTTTTGAGCATTTAATTGAACTCTGAAGCTTGCGTGACCTAAAACTTTTTCTCTTCGATTCAGTTGATTTAGAGAAAATAAATTTGTTTTAGGTTAGGGGTTTGGTTCGTGAGGATGAGAGGAGCATTTCCCTGGTCTTAGATTTCATTTTTGTTACGTTTTTAGGAAGTTTGAAATTTTCAGGTGAGCTTCTGGCCGGAGAAGACGACCGGAAGTCTTCTCCGGCCACCTGAAAGTCATTTGTGCCCTAATCACACAATTAATGCTAGTTTGAATTTTGGCCATAGATAGCCTTTGACTCGTTGACTTCCCTCCAGTTTCGATGGCCCAGATGCGTTTGATTAGCCCTAATCATTTTCATTTAGTTAATTAATTCGTAATTAAACTAATTTAATCAGAGCCAACCTGGACCCTTAGATCACGCGCCAGTCAACAGATTTGAATCCTGGGCTCATCTCAGCCATTCGTTCCTTTGACTTTTTAATTTATTCATTTTAATTCATTTCTTTTTCATTTGTTTTGTACAATTAATTTAAAATAGTAAAAAATTCATAAAAATTATGAAACTTTTTCTTAAGAGTTTCAATAATTTTTATGACACAAAAATATTTTTATTTTATTTTTTATCATTAAAAAAGTATTTTTAAATATTTAAAAGAATATTTTTAATTGATTAATGGGAATTAATTAATTAAAAATACTTTTAGGTATTTAAAAATTACAAAAAAATTCATGAAATGTTCTAAGACATTTAGAAACATTGTCCAACCTTCAAACCAAATTTCTTTTTTGATCTTGATGCATTTTAAGAATTTTTCATGGAATTAAATCATTTTTTATGCATTATTTTGATCACAAGTTTAAAAAATTCATTTCTGCCTATTGGTGAAGGTTGAGACATTGATTCTTCTTGCATTGTTTTCCATTTTGCATGTATTTTCAAGGATAAAAAGGCCATGATTTGATCTTGCATTTCCTAATTGATTGGCATTTCTTTTGTTAAGAACCCTAAAAAACCCTAATAACTTGCAAAAATCATAACTTGAGTTTGGTTGAGAGTTGAGAGCTCCCTTTTGGGCAGTGGTTCATTATAGGTTTAGGGCTTCTTTGGGTAGCATTTTCCATTTTTTATCTTGAGGTTTGCTTCTGTTTTGAGTTTTGGTTTGATGTTTGTTTCATAAACCCTAATTTGGGCTTTCAGTTGCATCCCTCTTGCATTTCCTTGCATAACTTGACTTGCCATTGCATTTTGTGCATTCTCATGATTCATTTGACATCTTAAGACATGTATGAAGCATCATTGATCATTGCATTACATGTTTGCCATGTCATTTGTCTTGTATGCTTCATAACATTTCATGCTTGTTCATGCTCCTTAACTTGCATCATTTGCATTCATAATCTTGTATGAACATCTCCATGTCTTGCCTCATGTTTGCAGCACCTCATAACATCATTATCATCATCAACATGCTTCTGGTTTTGCTTAGCATCATTCCATTTCATCTCACCTTGCATTGCATTGCATTTCCTTCTAACATTTCAGGTGGTAAGTAAATTTGGGAAGTGAATTTGCCTTCACTTCTCAGAACTTTTTCTTTTCATCTCTCTTGCATCCATTGCTGCATTTCTACATGTGTTTGAGTTTGAGCTTGCTCATTCTTGCTTCTCCCACTTTCTTTCTTCAAGTGACTTGTCTTCTTAAATGAAGCAAGTTACTTTGCTTCTCTTTGCTCCTTTCATCTGCTTCCTGGTGGTTCCATTGAAGACTTGCTCTTGAAAACCTCACAAACCTTAGGAACAACCAAGCATGGCAATGAATTAGGGTTTTGATTAGTCCCCCCATAGTTTTTACCTTTGTGTCTCTCTTTGAGTCCTCTCTTCTCATCTCATAATCAGGGACCAAACCCTAAAGGCTTTAAGACTTTGTGATTAAGCTTATGCCTGCATCCTTCTCTTAGGATGGAGTGTATAACTTTAATCCTAAGTATTAAACCCTTAATGTGTTTAAATCTCTTAATCAATTCACTTAATAAATATCAAGACATCACACTTGTAACTTGGGCCTTGCATTAGGGTTCTATTTCTTCCTTAATTGGTTAAGAAGGACTAACCCTAGAGTTAATGGACAAGTCCTCCTCAAGTTGTCTTACAAACCATAAAAAACACTTCATCATCATACCATTAAATAAAATCCACTTAACCAAAGGCTTGTTTTGTCATGGGTTTAATCCCTAATCATGGATTAAGTTGAGGAGTTTTTCTCAACTTAAACATTCTCATCTATTATCCTTCTTTTAGGATGGTGTAATGAGTCTGTTTAATCCTTGATTATGGCTTAACCTCATTACTCAACACTAAACAAAAACACCAAAAACATCTAAATAATCACAAGTAGGTTAATGATCTTAATCCTACACCGAAGGTGATTAAGTGTGAGAATCTGACTTCACACTTAAGGTATTCTCATTACCCCTAATCAGAGGGAAGATGTGATGAGTTTACTAACCCATTGGTTTAGACTTAAGCTCATTATCTTATGACAAAAATCCAAAAAGAAATAAAAGACTGAAAACTCAAAAACAAACAATAATCGTCTCCTCCGGGATTCTTTTCTCACCATCTTCACTCACAACCGAGAACTTGCTTCTTCCGTCTAATGCAAGACAGTTAGCACCTGAGCCAGACAGGTCATACACTTGAGCATAGGCAAGTAAGCAATTCACAAGTCAATTCACCTTTCAGTCTCTTTGGGTCGAACTACGGTGTTCTGACTTCCTCATTGCACGAGAGGATACGTAGGCATAACTTAACGGTTATCGAACAAAAGTCTCTGTACATTCCCCCTCTTTCCAGCATCATTCTCTTAGCCTCATTATCATGAGCATCTCATTCCTGGTCTCACACTGACACTTTCATGCTTCATATCACTTATACACTTTACACTGACACCTGTACATCCTTTTCCAGCTGTTTATACACAGATTGCACTGACACTACCCCTTTAAAACACAAATCTTTTAAGCGTGGATCCCGTCGAGTACGACGGACAATCTGGGTGCTAATACCTTCCCAGGTTGTAACCGACCCCCTTTCTCAGTCTCTCTGGTTCGCAACCGTCTTATCCATCTTTTTCTAGGTCTATGCAGCATTGCCTTTCCTCCGGGATAAAAATGCCTAGCTGGCGACTCTATTCATCTCCAGTGAGTTCACGGCTGTGTGTTCTCATTGTCCCTCTCGCCGACCGTTCGCGTCTGTACCTTCATCTGATCCATTTTCATTTGTCGGGAGCGACATGGGGCAACACCGTATCAGCTTGTTTATGGTATGGAGGCAGTCCTACCTGTTGAAGTTGAGTTACCCTCCCTGCGAGTACTAATGGATATTAAGCTGAATGAAGCAGAATGGGTCCGGTCCCGATACGAACAACTGAATCTGATCAAAGAGAAGAGGTTGGATGCCATCTGTCATGGGCAGCTGTATCAGAAAAGAATGAAGAAAGCCTTCGATCAGAAAGTCAGGCTCCGAGAATACCAAGTAGGAGATCTTGTGCTGAAAAGACTCCTTCCTCCTCATACAGACCACAGGGGCAAATGGACTCCGAATTATGAAGGACCATTCGTAGTAAAGAAAGTTTTCTCCGGTGGAGCACTCATGCTCAGTACTATGGATGGTGAAGATTTCCTGTCCCCTGTGAATTCAGATGCAGTTAAAAGATACTTCGCATAAAAATGACCCGCTGGACATAAAAACAGAATGTAAGTCCAGGCAAAAATAGGGCATCCCGGCGAGTCAAAAACAGAATAAAAGGACTCGGGCAAATATAAGGGAAAATAAATAAAACAAATGTACACCCGCTGAGTTGAAAAGCCGCATTGGACAACTCAAGCAAAAATGGGTATCCCGGTGGATTGAAAACCTGAAAGGGTGATCCTCGCAAAATAAAGGAATAAGCGAACAATTGCATTCTGAATTCATCTGTATCACTTACAACCTGACAAGTTCTGAAAGGTTTGAGCGTCGGTCAGAATCAGCCTTCTTCAGAAAGCAAGACGAGAAGAACGTCAAATGTCATACGAGTCATAGCAGAAAGGAAGCTCCTTGAAGCGTCATCAACATTGCCAACATCTTTTGTTTCTCAATTTGTAACAATCTCCTCATTTCAGGGGATTTGTTTCTTTGACTGTATTTGCCAATTCAGGGCACACGAATTAATAAAATCAGACTTTCAGTCACACATTGTCTCGTACTCTTTCATTTGCAAAAATGTCTGATGTCATTATTTTGTTAATCGCATAAATACAGATGCGTCTTTCCTAAACTGCATGCTTGCAGGAAATATGTTTACTCCCGAGAGTGTCTAAACTCCTATGATGGAATCCAATAAAGGGTACCTCGGGATACTTGTGCGTTTCTCTGTCTTTTCAGGATTGCAGGTATTCAAAACGCAACGTGGGGCATGGAAGCTTCTCCCCAGTTAGGCTGCCAAATCATTGCCTCCTCAGCACACTTTCCAAACAGTACCAAGGGTGCTTTCTCCCCGTCAGAGTTGCCAGGCATCACTTCTCCAACACTTCTTTCAGAGCAGCATCAGAAGGTGTTCATATCCCCAGCTGAGTTGTCAGGATCCCCACAGAGTCTCAACCTCTATCCGGCAAGGCAATACCTGAGAGATCTCACAACAGAGTGACGAAAGCTTCTACAAACTCCAGCTGGGTCCCTCATTGCCGAGATAGATCTATCAATGACCTACTTCCCCAAATAGATTCATATATGTCAGGTCTATCAATGATCTTATCCCCAGCTGGGATATCCACTTCAAGCAGATCAGCCAGAGATCTCCATAACAACGGGATCCGAATCCCGGATCGGTATCTTTGCATAATCATAGCATTCGCATCATATTCTCCCCACAGAGCGTAGCATTCCGTCTAATACGGAGCATTACGGCAAAAATCAAACACATTGCATAATCATAAGCCATGTGTCGAACTGAACACTTGTAAATACTGACAATCCATCAACGATATACAGAAAACTCCCCAGATTCCCCGGCAGAGAGCCAAGGCACTTTCCCTGAAAGATACAGATACTTCCTGACACCCGTCCGTGTCATATCCCCAGTAGAAAGCCAAAGCGCCCCCTTTGCACTCACAGGTACATATCTATACAAATTCCCTGACACCCGTCCGTGTCACTCTCCCCAGCAAGCTAAACACTCGTCTGTACACCACTCATACTTGTTACTTCTGTTTTACTCATACAGATACTCGTCCGTATCTTGTATACACCACTTATATCCCCTCATATTCGACACTCGTTCGTGTTCTTTGTTAACCAGTTGGTACTCGTCCGTATCATCATCTCTGAACATGCGTCAGCGTTTGTTTCTACTGATACTCGTCCATATCATGGTCTTAAGGATGTCCGTTCGCATTTTTAATCCATACACAATGTCAGATACTTTTACCTTTTTTCAGAGTTTAGACACTCGTCTGTGTCTATTGTTCCCCAGAAGAGTCCCCGCAGAATTAATACTCGTCTGTGTTCTTTGTTAACCCGTTGATACTCGTCCGTATCATCATCTCTGAACATGCGTCAAGCATTTGTTTCTACCTGATACCCGTCCGTATCATAATCTTAAGGATGCTCGTCCGCGTCTTTAGTCTATGCACAGTACCCAAACACTTATACCTCTCATTTCTTGGATGTAGACACTCGTCTGTGTTTACTTTTCCCCAGTGAGGTCCTCAACAAAACTGGTTAAATTATTTTCTTTCTATCTGACATGCGTCCTATGTCATGATACCTTTTCGACAGCCGTACCCTGCCAGGTGATCGTCCTTCACCTTTTTGATGATCGTCCTTCATCAACCCCCTAGTGGAGTCTCTATTCATTAGAACCCCTACTTATCCGACATTCGTCCTATGTCGTGATATTTTGAGCAGCCGTCCCCTGCTAGGTGATCGTCCTTCACCTCTTGATGATCTTCCTTCATCATTTTATCCGATGGTCGTCCCCATCGTTGATTTTGGTTATCTGACATTCGTCCTATGTCATGATATCCTCAGAGCAGCCGTACCCTGCTAGGTGAACGTCCTTCACCTCTTGATGATCGTCCTTCATCATGCTTATCCGATGGCCGTCCCCATCTTCGACCTTTTCATCCGACATTCGTCCTATGTCGTGATACTTTCGGCAGCCGTACCCTGCCAGGTGATCGTCCTTCACCTTAGATGACCATCTCTCATCTTATCCCCAACAGAGCAGTCGTCCCCTGCCGGGTGATCGTCCTTCACCTTTGATGACTGTCCCTCATTAGTTATTTCTTTAAAACCGACGGCCATCCCCGTCGTCGTTTACTCCACTTTGAAAACCCGATGGCCGTCCCCATCACTTACCTTTAATCCCCAGAGAGTCCTATATCTTTACCTGATGGTCGTCCCCATCATAATCTCTTATATCCCCAGCAGTCGTCCTCTGCTCGAAGGTCGTCCTCCGTCGCCCGCACTTTATAAATATACTTTATTTTCTCTTACAATCTATATCCCTTTTCTTCTTCATTCTGTGAGTGCAAATTTTGGACTGTCTTTGGTATTCAACCACAAGTTATCTGGTTGGCCTGTTAAGCCGTCGCTTACATCCTGCACAGCTCACTCATGTTTGAATAGGGGCAGCTGTAAGCACCCCAAATTTGCACTCACTCATTTCACCATGGCTTGTGATCTTTTCATATGCATAAGTTCAATCATAGCATCTCATATTGCATCCTTACTTCACTACATTGCTTCTAAGTCATCTGCATCTAGGGTTTGTGATCTGAGCAATCCAAGAACTATTTGAGCCACTCCAAAGGTCATCAATCACTTCAAAGGGGTCCATGAATGTTCAAGCATCATATTATATCCTCTCAAAGGCAAGAAAGTCAAAGAATCACAAGAACTGAGAATGGCATGGAAGCAGAGCCAGGTTTGACTACACAGATGACCTAGAATTAGGGTTTTGGTTTCAGAGGCCATAACTCCAAATTTTTTGGTCATTCTTGTTTCTATTGGTCTCTATATGGTATAGGGATCATGCATATCAATTTTCATGAAGAAATTCAATGGGGAAGGCATCTGATCAAGAGTTGACTTCTTGAGCAAGTCAGTGTAAAATCAGGGCATCTGAGGCCCCCATTGACCCAACCAAAGGGTGTTCTTCATCATTTTGAATGTGTATGATCTTTATTTGATCATGGAAGATGTTAGAAGTTCACAAAATTGAAGAATTTCAAGCCATTTGCAAAATTGCCTTTTTGGGAAAGTGACTTGTAATGTAAACTTGCCATTTTGGGAAAGTTTTTCAACCCCCTCAAATTGATTCAAAAATGCTTCAAATGAGAAAACTTTGGTCATGAAAGTTGTAGAATGGATCATTCCCTTTTCAAAAAGTACAAGAACTTGTCCTAATTCATTTTGGATCAAAAGTTATGGCTTGTCAAAGTTGGGAAAAATCACATAATTTCAAGTTTTGTACCAAAGAGGCATTTTGCAAAATGGTATGATAAAGCATTCTAAAGACTTCAAATGTGCACAAACTCTTCACAACATGCTCATGTGACTTCTAAAAATCAGAATTGGCCCAAAAATTATGCATTTTGGTGCCTTGAACTTCATGAATTTCCAAAGGGGCCAAAGAGGTACCAACTTGCAAAAACTCATGAAGCCATGCCCCTACTTGTTACAGCTCACAAAATTTGGTCTACAAGAACTCCATGATCTCAGCTGAGCCAAACCATGCCCCTATCACAACCTCACACTTGCCCATACCTCAAGTACACCTAACTTGGACTTTATGCAAAAACACCCATACCAATCAGCCTGTGCCACACCAACTATTCTGACCAATCAAGACTTTAAAAACACACTCCAAGCAAGCCATTTCATATCATCTTGAAGGCTGAGTACACACACAAGTCAGCATACACAAAAATCCCTCCCTTTGCATTTTCTATCGAATCTCTCAACCCAGCAACTAAAACTTAAAAATTCTTCCACCATCCATCTCAAAACACTCCATTGATCATCCCTGACCCTTCACCTTGCCTTGAGACCCCCTGAAACTAAAATACGATTTTCTCCCCTCTTGAACTGAACTGACTCAATCTCCCAAACCAGCCAAAATAAACTCCAAACAAGCTTTGCAAACACTTGAGGGAGGTCAGTAGAGGTGATTGGAAGCAAGGAGGCAGGCTGAAAGCTCCAAACTAAAAGCTCCACTTCAGGTAGCTTCGAAATTTATTTTTTCCAGAAGCTCTATTTTAAGTTCTTAACTTGTTAAGTTTGATCCCCTGAGTTCATTGAACTTTTTATTTTTGAAAATGATGGAGAATTGAGAGTGTATTGTCTGTCTGAAATTTCTGCCACTTTTGTTCATAGCTTCGAATCTTGTTAATGGTGGGAAATAAATTCCATTTGAGGGCAGGGATGAGTTTAGGGAGGTGAGAGGAAGTGATCTGGAGCTTTAGAGCTTCAGAAATGGCCTGGGGAGTGATTTGGGAAATTCTCAGGGGGGATGTGGCCGGAGAAGATGACCGGAGGTCATTTCCGGCCACCTGAAAGTAATTAAATCATTAATTGCGTTTAGGGTTTGGTTTGAATCTGGGCCTTAGATCTTGTGGACTTTTGTTGACTCCCGCGCGAATGAACGAACCAGATCCTTCATTAAACCCTAATCCTGATTTATTAAATTAATTAATTGGGATTAAATTTGAATTTTGCCAGAAATGATATGAGTCTTCCATTTGTGCGCTAGTCAATTCGCGCGTGTTTCATTCAAACTGCAGCCTTTGGATCTGCATACTTTTCCATTTATTCATTTTTATTTCATTTTCCTTTCATTTAATTTGTACATTTTATTTAAAATAGCAAAAATCATTTAAAAATTATGAAATTTTTTGTCAAAGATTTCATTAATTTTTAAAACCCAAAAATATTTTTATTTTTATTTTTTGCACTGAAAATTATTTTTTAAATCATCTAAATGATTATTTTTAATTAGTTAATGAAAATTAATTAATTAAAAATACATTTAGGTATTTAAAAATCACAAAAAAATTCACATTGCATTTAGAAACATTTAGAAACATTATCCAACTCTCAAACCAAATTTCTTTTTTGTTCTTGATGCCTTTTGATCATTTTCATTGGAATTAAATTCATTTTAAGGCAATATTTTGTTTCAAACTTTAAAATTTTCATTCTTGCTAACCATTGAGAGTTGGATGATGATTCTTCTTGCATTGCACTCTTCATAGCATGTAGTTTATAGGATAAAATTGGTTTGATTTGATCTTGCATTTTCATTTTGTTTTGCATTTTTCTTGATAAGGTACCCCAAAACCCTAGTAATCTTAGGAAATTCATAACTTTCACTAGGTTAAGAGTTGGATCCACTCCTCTGGTTTTGGATTTTTGCTTTGCATGATGCATGTAACCCTAATTTGTGCCTTCCTTTGCATCCATTTCTCATTTGCTTGCATCCAATGACTTGCCATGACATTTTGTGCATCCGCATGATTCATGATACATCTTAGGACATATTAGAATCGTGTTTGATCATTGCATCTTTCATTCACCATGCTATATGTCCTTTGCATTCCATAACTTTTCATGTACTTTCATGGTTCAAAACATGCTTCATCTACACCCATTGCCTTGTATGATCATTCCCATGTCTTGCCTCATGTTTGTATCATCTCTTAGCATCATTAATATCATGTAAATGCTTCTGAGTTTGGTTTACACCATGACATTTCATCTCATTTGCATTACATTTCATTTCTTTTACTAACTTTTCAGGTAGTAAGTTGTTTTGAGAAGTGGATTTGCCTTCACTTCTCACAATCTCTTTTCATCTCTCTTATGCATCATTGCTGCATTTTATCATGTGTATTGGATTGAGCTTGCTCATTCATGTTCATCTTACTTTCTTTCTTCAAGCAACTTGTCTTCTTAAGTGAAGCAAGTTGTTTTGCTTCTCTTTGCTTCTTGCTCCTTTCATCTGCTTCCTTCCTGGTGGTTTCTCTGAAGATATTTTCCTCTTAAGCCTCATAAACCCTAGGATCTCCAAGCATGATAAAAACTAGGGTTTGATTAGTCTCCCATTTAGTTTCACCTTTGTGTCATCTTTGAGTCCTCTCTTCTCACCTCATAATCAAGGACTAAACCTTAAAGGTTTTAAGGCCTTGTGATTAGGGTTATGCCTGTATCCTTCTATTAGGATGGAGTGTATAACTTTAATCCTAAGTGTTAAACCCTTAATGTGTTTAAATCCTTTAATCAATTCACCTAATAATCATCAAGACATCAAGCTTGTAACTTGGGCCTTGCATTAGGGTTCTAATTCTTCCTTAATTGGTTAAGAAGGACTAACCCTAGTGTTAATGGACAAGTCCTCCTCAAGTTGTCTTACAAATCATAAAATTCACTTCTTCATCTTACCATTAACTAAAATCCACCTTAATAAAGGCTTTGTTTTGTCATGAGGTTAATCCCTAATTATGGATTAAGTTGAGGAGTCTTTCTCAGCTTAAATGTTCTCATCTATTATCCTTCTATTAGGATGGTGTAATGAGTTCATTAAATCCCTGATTATGGCTTAAACTCATTACTTAACATTAAACAAAGACAACAAAAATATCTAATTAATCACAAGTAGGTTAATGATCTTAATCCTACACCATGGTGATTGAGTGTGAGGTGCTTACTTCATTCTTAAGGTATTCTCATTACCCCTAATCAGAGGGAGGATGTGATGAGTTTACTAACCCATTGGTTTAGGCTTAAGCTCATTAATTTATGACAAACTTCAAAAAGCAATAAAAGACTGAAAATACCAAAACAAACAATAATCGTCTCCTCCGGGATTCTTTTCTCATCTCATTCACTCTTAACCGAGAACTTGCTTCTTCCGTCTAATGCAAGACAGTTTGCACCTGAGCCAGACAGGTCATACACTTGAGCATAGGCAAGCAAGCAATTCACAAGTCAATTTACCTTTCAGTCTCTTTGGGTCGAACTACGGTGTTCTGACTTCCTCATTGCACGAGAGGATACGTAGGCATAACTTAACAGTTATCGAACAAAAGTCTATGTATATTCCCCCTCTTTCCAGCATTATTCTTTAAGCCTCATAGTCTTGAGCATCTCATTCTTGTTCCCACACTGACACTTCTCTTATTCACTTCTCACTTCTTTTACACTGACACTTGCATTCTTTTCCAGCTTTGATACACAAATTGCACTGACACTACCCCTTTAAAACACAAATCTTTCAAGCGTGGATCCCGTCGAGTACGGCGGACAATCTGGGTGCTAATACCTTCCCAGGTTGTAACTAACCCCCTTTCTCAGTCTCTCTGGTTCGCAACCATCTTATCCATATCTTTCCTAGGTTTATGCAGCATTACCTTTCCTCCGGGATAAAAATGCCTAGCTGGCGACTCTATTAATTCCTTCCCTTTCGCCGACCGTTCGCGTCTGTACCCCTTCTGACCAGGTGTCATTTGGTGGGAGCGACAATTAGCATTTAATGCGCATGTTCCCAAGGTTATTCATAATGGCTGCCAAACCTCTTATGTTTCTCAAAGCTACCACCTCGGTGCATAGAATCGAGCACACTTCTTTGAAACTTCTCGCTACCATGCCATGAAAAGCTTTAGGGGCAACTGTTATTGGCTGGACTAATGCCCAATGAGAAAAAGCTCGCATTTGATTTCGATCTTGAACACCTCAACCAACCTTCATATTTATAGGATCCCCATATGAACAAAAAGATATGATTACAATCTACTCTCACTCATATATTACTCTTTATTCTTTCATTAACTTAAGTTTCGAAGTATTAACATTACATGTCAATTCTCTCTCCCCTGCACCGGATGCAGAAATCCACTGCAACAAAGCTTTACCCATTTCATATATCATATTTTTGTGTTTTGATCAGAAGAAAACTTAAGAATTTCAATGATGTGTGAGATCCACAACATCAAAATCTTACTTTTTCAAATCTATATATATCGTAATTATTTAGTGTTTGGTTTGTGAATCAAAATTGATAGTATTATTATACTCCTTCCATTCATTTTTATAAACAAATTTTAAATTTTAAATTTATTAAATAATTAATATATTTAATCTATATATAATCTAAATATATTATTCGCTTAAATAATGTTTTCGTCCCTGTAAGTTAGGGAATTTTTTGTTTTCGTTCCTGTAATTTATTATTTTTGTTTTCGTCCCTATATTTCACATTTGCGTTCGTTTTAGTCCCTAAAACCAAAATCCACAGAAAAATCTGCAAGAAACCAGTGGATTTTGGTTTTAGAGACTAAACCACAAACAAAAAGTAAGATGTAAGGACGAAGTGCAAAAAAAAACTTGGATGAACAAAAACCAAAAACTGGCTAACATACATTAACGAAAACATTATTTTAGCATATGTTATTTATCGAATGAATCTAAAAATCAAAAATCTCTTCTAAAAGAAAATGGAGGGAGTAATGCTTTAAATGATGTAAATTTCTTACTATAATTTGTTTCAATGGAAACATATACTAACTAATCTTAGAATGAAGTGTATGACTACAAACAATGCTATATATCCATGTCATATGTGAATTGGCATCAAAAAATTTGAATATTAATGACAAAGTGTGGCAACTAGTGAAGAAGACAGAAGGAAAATTGAAAAGCAAAACTGAACAGCGTGTAAGCAGTTCCTTCACTCCTTCAACCAGTTGCATACTCCGATTCTCGTGGCCCTCTCTGGCCCGTCCGTACACTTTCTTTAATCAAATCTGCAATTTCAACGTTGCTCTTAACCTTCCCGCCCGCGTGACACTCCTCACCCTCTGTCAGTTACTGTCTCGCCAATTATTCTTTTTTTCTCTCCAATTTCCACCACTCGGGTTTTATCACCATTATTATTAGTTCAATGCATGAAAAGCCACACAAAAAATAAACATCAAATCAATGAAATTTTTTATTTTTTTATAATTTTAATAGTACAAATTTAGGAAAAAAATCTTGATAAAGTTGTTATGAAATAATACCATGTGTCAAATGACAAATTTGTTTTCAGTCAACCAACATAGATTAAGAGTGAAATCAATATGGACATAATCAAAATTCAAAGAAGTTTATCAATTAAACGTGTGTTTGGTTTTGTGTTAAAAAGAATTGATATTTGAATAAATTGATTTGAGATAAAAGTGAATTGAATGTAAAATCATTTATATATGAATAAACTTATGTAGAAATGAATTGATAGTAATTTTTGGAGAATTTTATTTGCCTACCTCTTTCAAAAGATAAACTAAACATACACTAAGATATATTAAATTGACATTGCAAAGATTCATGCAAGTTAAAACATGTATCGGAGAACACTGGATAACTCATCGTTGTGGATATTAAAGTTTGGAGAAGTTTATTGATTAAGATAAGTTAGACGGGCACTGCAAAGATTCTCGCAATTTAAAAATCAAATTGGAGAACACAATACAAAGTTATTCTTGTGGACATGATCAAAATTTGAAGAAGTTTATCGGTTGAGACGGGTTAGACAATTAGTTCAAAGTGAAATTGTCAAAATATTAATAGTTTAAGACACACACACGCACGCGCGCACACACACACATGCACGCACGCACACCCCCATCCCCCCCCCCCCCCCCCCCCCCCCCACACATATATTCTACTTGCTAAAAAGTATAATGAGGAAAGTCTTATATTCTGAGGATTGTCTGTGATGTTTTATGGTGGTTGATAATGTTTAGAGCTAATTCACATAGAATTGTGAGAAACTATGTATATGTGGTTTCTGAGTGAAAATTATTTTCTCCTTTTCAACCCTAAGATTGAAGTATTTCTACAGGTCTTTTGGGCCTGAATCTTTAGATCCATGGAGTGATTATTTTCTCTTTCCTCAAGAGTGTGGGATGTGAGAGCTATTATTTCTCCTATTATCATGGAGAATGTGATTTCCCACCTTGATTCATATTATTTATTCATGAGTGTGCAAGAACACATCACTCCCCACATTTTATAAGCGGATGATAGAAAAATTGACCCAAGCCCAATACGTACGAGCTATTTCGACTAGATGAACAACTTAGGACGGTCTGCAACACTAACCTTGTGTTCGTTCGATGTCAATGTGTCTGATTTCCTTGCTTCCCTTTGGATTACCTGCTCTTATTCTTCAAAAGTATAATATCCTTGAAAAATTGAGTTTAGTTCTTGAGATCAACCATTAATTTTTTTATTATAGAACTAAACTTGCAAAACTTTTGTTTAATTATTGAGATCAACTAGTGAAATCTCTACTTGAGTCATGAGTTGATCTAGTGAAAATTTCTCTTTTGGGTGGAGGGATAAACCGATGTAAAATATCTTGATCTGCTTGTATGAAGGGTTTGAGGGCATAACCTATAAAAGCTCAATATTATAATGAATCTTAAACAAATCTCTTAGGGATAGGACTAAGCCAACATTCATCCGAACATGGATAATTCTCTAGTGAAATCTCTCTAACCCTTATCTCGTTATATTTTTAGTTACCTTATTATTTTGTTTTCTTTCCTCTCTAATATTGAGGATACTGGCACAAATTGTGTTTTAAGTAATAAAGTTTTTAAATTACTCATAAATTTTAAATACCACAAGTGGTATCATAGTCTTTACTCATGTTAAAGACTAATCTTCCAAGACAGAAAATGACTTCAAATAATTCACTAAACAAATTGTGGTCCTTTAATGGAGAAAAATATAGTTTATAGAAAGAGAAAATGAAGTTTTTCATAGAATGATGGATTATGCTATTAAAAAGGTTGTGAAGGAAGGTTTGTTTGTTCATACACACGAAGTAAATGGTGTTGTAGCAAACAAATATGAGAAGTGTCATAGTCTGCTTTAAAAAAAATTGAGTCACCATCAAATTTTTAGGTAAAATAATTGATAAACCATAAATCCCAAAATAGAGACACTAAGTAAGAGTCGGTTAAACGGGAGGAAGGTGTTAGGCACCTCTCACCTCTATTATACCTAATAGGATCCTCTATAGATATTCTAGGGTAGGTTTGTTTGTTTTAATTCAAAATAAATTCCAAATTAATAAATTCAAAATCCTAATTTGTATCTCTTATTGTACTCGCTAGGATTTTACAACCCTATGCCTACGTACCTTCAATTTGAAGGATCAGAGCGATCATAGTTCCACTCCCCTATTCCCTAATCCTAATCATTTATTTATGCTCTCGAAATTTAAAGTTATATCTCATGCTTATATCTCAAATTTATCCCTTAAATATCCATTAAATCCCTTGTAATATCCCTAAAAAAAATCTTTTAATTTCTTAAAAAATAAGATAAATTCAATCCCCAAAAATAAATTTAAAAAAATATTTTATAATCTCCCTTAACAAATAGAACCCCTAATTTAAAAATCGCAATTTTAAAATTAATCCCATATTAAAAAAAAGCAATATCAATCCCTTTTTTATAAAATAGATATATCCCATATTTAAAAATCCTAAAAATTATAAAAATAACACAAATTGTTAATTTCAATCATGTAACAAAAATCTCAAAAATATAAGTTATGACAAAATCCCATTTTAATATTAATTTTCAATAAAATTATTAAAATTCCTATTTCTTTTCTTAAAAGAAATTATTCCAAAAACAAAACACATATTATTTTCCAAATTCATATAAATTTCTCAAATTTATAAAAACAAAACTATATATTAATCCCAAAATAAATATTTAATATTTTATGATAAAACCATAATTATTTATTATATCCTAATTACTAATTATTTAAATCTTTATATAATAATAATTAACTTAATAAAAATCCTAATTACTAAGGTCGGGGTGTATTTTGTGTGGAGATAGTAATAGGCTAGCTTACATGGGGTGTCAATAGCACTAGGCGCAAAGCCCAATGGCCAAAGAACCCATCTAATGAAGAAGGGTAAACGAAAAGGGAAACTCTTCCTTTGACTCTCCCTGAACCATATGATGTAAAATCAATGGGCCTTCTTGAGGCATGATCATATTCGTTGATCAAAAACATATACACAAAGAACGTGTAATACCCCGTATTTTATTTAAAGCTCTGGACAATATTAATTAGTAATAATATTATTCCGGAATACTCTAAGAAATTTTAATGGAACCAAATAGAGTAATCAGCGGGATATTATTTTATTAATTGATATTAGCTGACACAGAGGTTTTATAAAATATCAGATTAAGAGACATTTTCGGATATTCTCTAATTTTGACCTATTGGTAAAAATATAAGCTTCAATATTTTTATATATATAGAAAGATTATGAGAGGGAGAGAAAGTTGATAAGAAAGGAGAAGAGAAGAGAAGAAGAAGAGAGAAAAGCCCTAAAGCTCCAATTCCTCATTTCCGATCATCCGTCCGTAGAACCAACTCAATCTTTCCGCCAATCTTCATCTCTCGAGGTGAGTTCTTAGTTAGAAACTTTTATCTCTAATTTTGGTTGAGTTTTAGAGATTTTGTGGTTAGGGCTAGATTGGAAAATCTAAGAGAAATCGGAAGTTTAACGGTTAAAACTCGATTAAAACCTACCTAAAATACTCATATGATGATATTGGATACATTTGATTATGTCTTATTGCATTGGGTGATGTTTGGGAGTGTTTGGGTGTGGAAAGAGTGTTTTTCTGTAAGGCTGAAATTTCCTGAACTGGTTTAGCTCGTTCAGCGAGCATACTTCGCTCAGCGAAAGTTCCAGGGTGATTTTCGCTCAGCGAGACCTGTAGGTTCCAACCTTGGTTTTTAATTCGTAACTTATGATCCGGGTATCCGTTTTTAGCGTTCCATATATCGTTTCGAAGCTAATGATGAAATCTATATTTTGAGATCAAGAAATGTTGGTTCCACCCGACTTTTACCAGACTATTCGATTAAAAGGTTACGAAACATAATTATGGAATTGTGAGTTAAAGATAAGGAATTGGTGAGACTTGTGAGACACATAGGAGTACGTAGACTAATAAGAATTGAGGATCGCGCTTGATTGTGTTCCCCTTTGTTAGCTTGAGGTGGGTATCACGTTGATTCCCACGGGAAGCGAGAGTTAGCTAGAGGTGGGTATCACATTGAGTCCCACGGGAAGAGAGAGTTAGCTTGAGGTGGGTCTTAAATTGAGTCCCACGAGAAGCGAGTGATAACTTGAGATGGGTATTTCATTGAGTCCCATGAGAAGTCTGGTGGTTCATACTTGGGGTGGGTGTTTCACTGAGTCCCACGGTTAGTCTTGTACGATGTATTGGTAGGTTGTTCCATTTCGACTTGTTTATTTTGAGAGGAACCTTGTACTCGTAGAATTGTTATGCTTGACCCTTAGAGCCGAGAGAACTCTAAGATAGGGAACCCACTGAGATGTGTTATCTCACCCCATGTTAATGTTGTTATTTTAGGTACTTCAGGTTCCGCTAAGAGTAAGGATAAGGCGACTTGATTATCCTTTCTAGTTGATGGCTTAGTCTTCCGCTGTGGACTTTTGAGATCTTTGGATCTAGTTCTTAGATCTTTTTGTAGTTGAACACCTTGTTCTATTTTATAGCCTTGTTTAGTACCTTATGTTGTAGTGGCTATATTTATACAATGTGTTGCTTAGAAATTAATTGTATTTCAGTACCAAATTATTAGTATTATATATGAAAAATATGCTTCATGTATGTCTTTTGTATATGGGTATTACAGTTTGTATCAGAGCAGGTTGTATCCTCGACCTAGCCTTGAAATATTATAAGTGTTTCCTTCCGTTCATACACGTTGACTTGCGATAGGACTAAATGTTATGTTTATGGTATTAAGCCTGATCAACTTAATCCTGTTTTGATGACATTTAGGAATTATGGCTGGTAGACGTGGAACTCGTGCTCGACCCAGTGTCACTCCTCCTGGTAGCGATGAAGCAGGTAGCGATGGGAATACTCCTATGTTCCAATTTATGCAGCAGATGCAGCAACAACAACACCAACTCATGCAAAAAATGATGCATCAGATGAGTGGAGGCCTTAACCCTCATGTGGTTGCTCCTAGAGATGTGGGAGGAACATTTAGAGACTTCTTCCGCATGAACCCCCTAGAGTTTCATGGCGGATTGGATCCGGGTAAGGCTCACGAATGGGTGACTGGAGTAGAGAGGATATTTCAGATTGTGATTTATAGTGAAGAAGACAAGGTGACTTTTGTGTCACATTTACTAAAGGGTCCTGCTGCTAGGTGGTGGGAGAGTGCTTCCAATTTGATGATGGTGCAAGGGATTCCGAGGGTATGACAGCAATTTAAGACAAGTTTTATGGATAAGTATTTCCCGAGTTCCTTGAGGACACAAAAGGAGTTCGAATTTCAACGATTGAGACAAGGGAGCATGATTGTGGCCAGTTATGCTGAGAAGTTTGAGAACATGGCGGCCTACTCTAGGCAGGCTATGTATGCTCCTGATGAAAGGTGGAAAATTGACCAGTTCTTGTTTGGGATAAGGGCCGAACTCTCGCATAGTGTTTCTCAAAGGGAGTTCACTACCTACTCTGAGATGTTGAGGCAATGCTATGTTGCAAAACATAGTTTGATGAAAGTGCAGACAGAAGCAAGTTCCGAAAGGGCGGTTCAAGGAGATAGAGGGAGAGCTAGTCAATCTTTTAGGCCGAGGCCTCAACCCTTCAAGGGGAAACAGATGTCGAGTCCTAGATCCAGTGCTCATTCTTCTTGCTCCCGATGCCATAAGAATCATTTTGGTAGATGAAATCCGGGTGTCGTGGTTTGTTTCCTTTGTCAGAGAGAAGGACATTTTGCTAGAGATTGTCCCCAGAAGAAGGACCAAGTGCAAGCAAGAGTTTATACTATGGATGCTTGGAAGGCGAAGGGCGACAATTCCTTGATTGCAGGTAATTGTCTTGTTAACAATCATCCTTGTCTTGCTTTATTTGACTGTGGAGCTACGCATTCTTTTATGTCTTCTAGTTGTGCGAAGCGACTTGGGTTGCGACTATTTCCTTTTTCTCCTCCAATGGTGGTTACTACCGCTATGGATGAAACTGTTGAGATGCTGCTTAAGTGTGAGAACTATACGTTGTCCGTGGGTGGTAGAATCTTTCAAATTGACCTCATTTGTTTTCCCCTTAAGAAAATTGATGTTATCCTGGGAATGGACTAGTTATCTGCTAATTCTGTGTTTATTGGATGTGAAGAAAAGTTGATCCTCATTCCCTTTGTTGAAAATCCTCCGAAAGATGTTTTGACAACGATCTTAGAAGGTACAGTTGGAATGGTAAATTTTATGTTTGAACGAGAGAAATATGTTTTGCTTGTCCTTACTAATGAGGAGAGTAATGACCAGCAAGTTTTGACATTCCGATAGTTTGTGAATTTCCTGATGTTTTTCCTAAAGATGTCACTTCCTTACCTCAGGTGAGGGAAGTTGAGTTCTCAGTCGACCTGATACCGGGAACGGCTCCTATTTCTATTTCCCATTATCAGATGTATCCGCTCGAGTTGAAGGAGTTGAAGGACCAATTGGAATATTTGATGGCAAAGCATTTTGTAAGGCCTAGTGTCTCACCGTGGGGAGCTCCGGTGTTGTTGGTAAAGAAAAAGGATGGTGGTATGAGGTTGTGCATCGATTATCGAAAATTGAACAAGGTTACAATCAAGAATAAATACCCCTTACCAAGGATAAACGACCTTCTAGATCAATTGAAAGGAGCTTGCGTGTTCTCGAAGATTGGTCTGAGATCGGGCTATCACCAGATTCGTGTGAAGAGTTCTGATGTCCCGAAGACTGCGTTCAGAACCCGTTACGGTCATTACGAATTCTTAGTAATGCCTTTCGGTGTGACTAATGCTCCAGCTATTTTTATGGATTACATGAACCGTATATTTCAGAGTTATTTGGATAAATTTGTGGTGATCTTTATCGATGACATTCTTATCTATTCTCGTACTCCGCAAGAGCACGAAGAACATCTAAGGATTGTCCTATCGATACTGCAGGAAAAACAACTTTTTGCTAAATTTAGTAAGTGTGAGTTCTGGATGTCATAAGTCAAGTTCCTTGGACATGTTATATCCCGGGGAGGTGTAGTTGTAGACCCGTCCAAGATAGAAGCTGTAATTAATTGGGAGAGACCGAAGAATGTTACCGAAGTGAGGAGCTTCCTAGGTTTGGCGGGTTACTACAGAAGGTTTATTAAAGGTTTTTCTCAGATGGCATTACCGTTAACTAAGCTCACTAGGAAGGACTTTGCTTATGAATGGGATTCCAGTTGTGAGAAAAGTTTTGTGTGGTTGAAGGAGAAATTAACGACTGCTCCAGTCTTGATAATTCCCGATCCTGACAAATCTTATGAAGTGTTTTGTGATGCTTCAAAGATGGGTTTAGGAGGTGTTCTCATGAAAGAAGGTCAGGTGGTGGCGTATGCTTCCAGACAGTTGAAAGTTCATGAGAAGAATTATCCTACGCATGATTTGGAATTAGAGGCCGTGGTGTTTACCTTGAAAGTGTGGCGACACTATTTGTATGGCGTGCGTTTTGAGATGTTTAGTGATCATAAGAGTTTGAAGTACCTCTTTGATCAAAAGGAACTGAATATGAGGCAGAGGAGATGGATGGAGTATTTGAAGGATTATGATCTTGAGTTGAAGTATCACCCCGGAAAAGCGAACAAAGTGGCAGATGCCTTAAGTAGAAAAGTGATTCATAGTGCCAAATTGATGGTTTTGGAGTATGCATTGTTAGAAAAGTTCTGGGATCTTAATCTTCAGTTTGTTTGGACTTTGAGTGGTGTAATCATGGGAAACTTGAATATCAATTCTACCTTGAGGAATTATATTCAGCAAGCGCAAGCTTTAGATGAGAAGTTGCAAGAAATGTTACTCCAACCGGGTTTCGTGAGAGCATTAGATGGGATCATCTTATTTAATCAGCGAATTTGCATTCTGGATGATGATGTCTTAAAGAGAAGGATTCTGGAAGAAGCACATAAAGGTTCTTTTACGATACATTCGGGTTCTTCGAAGATGTATCAAGATTTAAAGAGGGAATATTGGTGGTCAGAGATGAAAAAGGACATTGCGGTATTTGTGTCAGAATGTGCGGTGTGTCAGCAAGTGAAGATTGAGCACCAAAGGCCAGGTAGGTTTACCGAGTACTCAAGGTGGTTATGACTCTGTTTGGGTGATTATGGACCGACTAACGAAATCTGCGCATTTCTTAGCCATGAAAACTACATATAAGACAAGTCAGCTTGCAAGGTTGTTTATTGCTGAAATTGTGAGATTGCACAGTGTCCCGTCCAGTATTGTATCAGATAGAGATCCGAAGTTCACTTCGAGATTTTGGAAGGTGTTCCAACAAGCCATGGGTACGAATCTGCATTTGAGTACTTCTAATCATCCTCAAACGGATGGTCAGACGAAACGTACGATTCAAACGATGGAGGATATGTTGAGAGCATGTGTTTTAGAGAGTAGAGGAAATTGGAAGGAACTTTTGCCGTTGATCGAATTTTCATACAACAATAGTTACCATGCAAGCATCGGTATGGCTCCGTATGAGGCTTTGTACGGAAGAAGGTGTAGAACACCGTTGTGTTGGTCGGAAATGGGTGAAGATAGGATCTTAGGACCGGAAATTATTCAAGAGACTACGGAAAAGATTCGTATGATCCGAGAAAAGATTAAACGAGCATAAGATCTTCAGCAGAGCTATGCTGACAATCGTAGGAGACCTTTGGAATTTGTTGAAGGTGATCATGTATACTTGAAAGTCACTCCGAGGTTGAGGTTGAAAGGACCGTTTAAGTCGCGTAAGTTAAGCCCAAGATACGTATGACCGTATCAGATTCTAGAAAATATTGGTGAAGTTGCTTACCGTTTAGCCTTGCCGCCATCTCTATCCGAAATGCATGATGTTTTTCATGTATCTGAACTTCGTAGGTTTGTTCCTGATCCTCTTCAGCCTATTCTGCCGGATTCTATCGAGATAGAAGCGGATTTGACCTTCAAGCCCCAACCGAGCCGTATTGTTGGAAGAGAGACCAAAGTGTTGAGAAATAAAGAGATATCGCTTGTTAAGGTGCAATGGGATGAGACACATCCAGGCGATGCTACATGGGAGTTGGAATCAGAAATGCGGAAATCATATCCTCACCTGTTCAGGTAATAATTTAAATTCGTGGACGAATTTTATTTAAGGGGGGAGGATGTAATACCCCGTATTTTATTTAAAGCTATGGACAATATTAATTAGTAATAATATTATTCTAGAATACTCTTAAGAAATTTTAATGGAACCAAATAGAGTAATTAGCGGGATATTATTTTATTAATTGATATTAGCTGACTCAGAGGTTTTATAAAATATCGGATTAAGAGATATTTTCGGATATTCTCTAATTTTGACCTATTGGTAAAAATATAAGCTTCTATATTTTTATATATATAGAAAGATTATGAGAGGGAGAGAAAGTTGGTAAGAAAGGAGAAGAGAAGAGAAGAAGAAGAGAGAAAAGCCCTAAAGCTCTAATTCCTCATTTCCGATCATCCGTCCATAGAATCAACTCAATCTTTCCGCCAATCTTCATCTCTCGAGGTGGTTTCTTAGTTAGAAACTTTTATCTCTAATTTTGGTTGAGTTTTAGAGATTTTGTGGTTAGGGCTAGATTGGAAAATCTAAGAGAAATCGGAAGTTTAATAGTTAAAACTCGATTAAAACCTACCTAAAATACTCATATGATGATATTGGATACATTTGATTATGTCTTATTGCATTGGTTGATGTTTGGGAGTGTTTGGGTGTGGAAAGACTGTTTTCCTGTAAGACTGGAATTTCCTGAACTGGTGTAGCTCGCTCAGCGAGCATACTTCGCTCAACTAAAGTTCCAGGGCGATTTTCGCTCAGTGAGAAGGAGCTCGCTCAGCGAGACCTGTAGGTTCCAACCTTGGTTTTGAATTCGTAACTTATGATCCGGGTATCCGTTTTTAGCGTTCCATATATCGTTTCGAAGCTAATGATGAAATCTATATTTTGAGATCAAGAAATGTTGGTTCCACCTGACTTTTACCCGACTATTCAATTAAAAGGTAACGAAACATAATTATGAAATTGTGAGTTAAAGATAAGGAATTGGTGAGACTTGTGAGACACATAGGAGTTCGTAGACTAATAAGAATTGAGGATTGCACTTGATTGTGTTGCCCTTTATTAGCTTGAGGTGGGTATCACATTGAGTCCCACGGGAAGCGAGAGTTAGCTTGAGGTGGGTATCACATTGAGTCCCACGGGAAGCGAGAGTTAGCTTGAGGTGGGTATCACATTGAGTCCCACGGGAAGCGAGAGTTAGCTTGAGGTGGGTATTACATTGAGTCCCACGGGAAGCGAGTGATAACTTGAGATGGGTATTTCATTGAGTCCCATGAGAAGTCTGGTGGTTCATACTTGAGGTGGGTGTTTCACTGAGTCCCACGGGAAGTCTTGTACGATGTATTGTTAGGTTGTTCCGTTTTGACTTGTTTATTTTGAGAGGAACCTTGTACTCGTAGAATTGTTATGCTTGACCCTTAGAGCCGAGAGAACTCTAAGATAGGGAACCCACTGAGATGTTTTATCTCACCCCATGTTGATGTTGTTATTTCAGGTACTTCAGGTTCTGCTAAGAGTAAGGATAAGGCGACTTGATTATCCTTGCTAGTTGATGGCTTAGTCTTCCGCTGTGGACTTTTGAGATCTTCGGATCTAGTTCTTAGATCTTTTTGTAGTTGAACATGTTGTTCTATTTTATAGCCTTGTTTAGTACCTTATGTTGTAGTGGCTATATTTATACAATGTGTTGCTAAGAAATTAATTGTATTTCAATACCAAATTATTAATATTATATATGAAAAATATGCTTCATGTATGTCTTTTGTATATGGGTATTACAGAACGACTGTGATGAAAATTTAGCGAGATCCTATGATGGGCGCACACATGCAAGATCCAATGATTGACTGAGAAATCAACAAATATGAGTGTCCCAAATATATCCATTTGACGATGGATCGTGAGATCACAAAGGGAGTATTTAAACGCTTTCCTTACCAGTTTTCTCCCATTTCCAACTTTATTTCTCTCTCTTTGTTCACTCCCTCTATATCTAACCTTAATTCTTTCCCTTCTATCTTCATAACTCTCACCATCCTGGCCTCCGAACATCGTACCTACCACCCAAACCCACCATCCCTTTTCCAATTTCTTGTTGATATTCAACCGGAAACCTCATTTGTATGAACCTTACCCCATGCACCCCCCCAAACCCAGATCCTTCATACGTCGTTCATAAGAACCATAAACCATAACATTTCCATATGTTAACACCAAGCACAAATCAAACAACATACAATAATGTTTATAATCACAACAGCATTCCATATTCCACATTCCAATAGAATTAAACTAAGTGAAACCTACATTCCCTGTTGTGTTTGTTTTAATCTGTGTATTCCTTCCCTTCCTTTGTTTCTGCTAATCCTTTCTTTGTTTTTTTGAAGGTAGTCGAAGCTCAAGGAGTTTAGGACTCTAATGATGAACCCTAACCCCTATTAATTTTTAGAGCGCATAGTGGAGTTTGAGGATTTGCGCAATTGCTTCTCCAAGGGTTTTCAAATTTCTTCCTTCCATAATTCTGATTTGAGTTTAGTTTATAGAGATAAAAAAATTAGGTTAGAAATTAAATTTTTGATTTAATTTGATTGTTGTAATTTTGGATTTGATTTTACTTTTATTTGATTCTTATTAATATGATTAGATTTTAGTTTATTAGGTTTTATGGTAATTTTTTATCTAATTTGATTTTGTAATAAAATACGTTTAGAGTTTGCAATCAATTGTAACACATCTACCTGATCTGAATAAAATTATTTATTCATTATATTGTTATTATTATTTTTTATCCCATTTTAATTATACCTTGCGTAACTAAGTGACTTAAGGTTTTTGTTTAGTCAACATGTCTGACCAAAAACAAAAACAGAAGTATATAAAAATAATAAACATTAATAACCAAAATAACACTTAAACAATTAAATTATTAACCCAAATCTGACTAACCCCAATTAATATAAGTATAATACTCATATCCCTAATATTAATAATTTTCCAACTCAATTTAAATCCCTTTTAAAAAACTAAAATTATTTAAATCTAATTAAACTAATTTTGACTAATTTAATCCCATTTTTAAAATAACTAGTATTCCTAATAATAAAACCCTAATTAATTTAAAATAATACCATAAATAGTAATAATTCACCCCTTCAAATTATGATTAAATAACCCTTAATCTTATATTAAATTATTCTAAATAAATAACCCCTAAATAATAATTCCCAAAATTAAAAAATAATAATTGTTTCGGACTGCCACAATGACTAGGTATGACCCAATACACTCTTGCATCCAGGACGATCCAATAGCCCAATGTCAAAGATACCCACTGGCTTTATGCCCCTCAGACGAGGAGAACTTGTCGACCACAGCTACCGTGGTCAGATTCCCCTGCTCCTTTTAGACTTGTACCCGACACTCGGAGAAGTCACCCAAATTCAGCCAAAGTGAGCTCCTGCTCAGATATTCCTCTGCCCGACGCACATCCATCCGACCAATAGCCAAGCGTTGGGGCTCTATATAAACCCTCTCACATGAGAGGTCCAGGTATCGAATATTCACTCTCTTAACTCACTTTACTCGTACTTGCTCACTCTTCTGCCATGTCTTACTTTGGAGTTGAAGTGTCTTGCAGGTACACCCCCTTCTCTCCTCAACCACCGAGCATTATCACCAACGTCTGTGGCCCACCTTAGATTCTGATCTCCAGGTGTTAGACCCTAATTTCTTCCCTAATTTTTATTCTCATTTCATTTGCATCTTGCATATAAACAAGATCATATTGGTTTCTCGGTTTATTTCTCGGGTGTAGGTTTATGCCTCATAGGGGATCATCATTGCTTTTATTCATGTTTATGTTTACTAACCATTAATCAAAATCAAAAGAAAATTATTTTCTTTTATTAACATTTTTTAGGGGAAAAGCAGGTGAAAATGCCAAAAATAGCAGTCCAGAAGTTCAGATGAATTTCACAGTTAAAAGTCGAAGTTGATCCGCAAATAATTTAAATTTATCTAATTAATGATTTCCCAATTTAATTGATTTATTCAAGGAATTCCAAGGTTCATGTGTTTATTTTCATGCCTTCTTTGACGCGCAAAAGAATCGAGTCGGAGTCCAAGCAGTGCAGAAAGAAAGCAAAATTTTCAAATTTTGCACTAAGTAACCGATTACCACCCTGGGCGTAACCGGTTACTTGCGTGCAAATTTGAAAATTTTGGCAACAATCTCAAATTTTCAAATTTTGGCACCAATTTCATTTTTTTACCACTCTCGGAATATTCTAGATCATCTCCAATTAATTCTCATACATCATTAAATTTAATTCCCCCCATAAAACCTCACTAATCACCCCTTTTTTATGATTCCCACCAATTTTGAATTACCAAGCCTAATTTGAATTTCCAAAGCAAACTCCATTCCACCAAATTCCTATACCTAAACTCTTTAAATAAATTCCTTTGCTCATTCATTTCACAAGCTTTTGATAACCAAAAAATCTCTTGCAAAATATCCTCCCAAACCACAAATTCACTAAAGCTTTTCTCTCTCTTTTGAAAACTATCAAGAATTCACCTTGAATTTTTTTATCAACTTTGAGATAAGCCTTCATCCTTTTCATTTTTGGATCAATTTGAAGACGGTTCTTGGTAATTAACATTTTCCATGGTTCTACCTTCATCATCAACATTCAAGATGTAGATCCTTGATGCTTTTACTTGCTGATCTTTTAGATCATAAATTGTTGTTTGATTGCAGGGATTTCACTGTGTTTTGACTTTAAAATTCGTGCTAATTCAGTTCATGATGATAAGGTGTTTGAAAAAAGTTTTGAAAGATGGATCATGCAAAATTTCAGCAGATTTTTTGATTATGCATGCAGAGTAATCGGTTACCACTTAGGTAGTAATCGCTTACTTGTGTTAATTTTTCCAGAAAACTATTATTTTTGTACAGGAAACCGGTTACCACTTAGGTAGTAACCGGTTACTCTGAGACATAACTGAATTTTTGGCTTATTTTGAGGCTATTTTTGGTTTCTTTCCCCTCCTCTTCTCTATTCTTATTTTTACATTGGGAGACATTTTTGGGACTGATTTCTCATTAATTTCAATGAACCTTGGGTGTAGATTAGAGTGGTTAATATTCATTAGTCCAAATCTACATTTAAATGAATTATTTAATTCACTTTAGGTACTTTGCATTAGTGAGATATTTTCATACTTGAATCGACCAAGATGAGTCATTGAACTTAAAGATGAAAGAATACCATAAGTGAAACTCAATTTGGTATTCATCTTTATTTTCGTGCGGTATCACGTTCGGATGACGATTTACATATCGTTTATCTCGCATGCATTAGCACAAACATCGTTAACCTTAATTGGTTTTGGCCGGCCTCATTTATATGGTAATTACTCCGTAAATTACTCGACGATTGCTTAACATAGGCCTAAATGTGTCCCGAATTCAAAATAAAAATCCAATTGGATACTTGCACTTTCATGGACCGGACCTCGTGTTGGTCGCGTAATGCCAAAGTGATTGATCTTTTTACGTTAAGATCCAAGACTTATGAAATTTGATGCGTAGTTTCTTTGGGCCTCCCAATCTTCTTTCAAACTTCATTGAATTTTTGGTTCTAATCACCTTGATTAATCACTATAGTGTAAGATACTAAGCGGAATTGGTTGTCTTTCAACATTGGTACTATGTACTTTGGTTACTCTTTTGTTGTGGATGATTTAGGTCACCATACCAATCTTTTCCCTCTTCATCTCTCCCCCCTTCTTCAATTTTCAAAACATCCCTCTTTTTCAAAGGATTATTGTTTTCAAAACTATCAGCTCTTTAATAAATAAAACCTTGACTTTTGTCAAGAGGATTTTACTACTTTCTTTTCTTTAAAAAAAATCAATGAATTTAATCATCTTGACTTTAATTCCAAAATCAAAAGAATCAAATTCATTCAAGTTTTTTTGTGCCTTTGTGCACCTTTTTTTTTTAATTTTCTTTACAAGTGTAGATTATGTGTCATTATTCTTTAGTCGGGTGCAAGTATCTCAATCTCCATGGTTGTAGTTTGATGTAATTGAATCTCTTGTCATTCGTGGGGGGTTAGTGGCATACTCGTCGATTTTATCCAAGTTGGCATCCTCCCCATAATGATATATGAGTCCATGCCCTCATTCTCATGGTAGATTTGTTAGACTATCCACTTGAAAATGACAAATTCTCTTCACTTAATAAAATCAATCATAACCAACCCTTTTCATTATTTTTACCACAGACTACGGGGTTTTGATATCACATTGCACATTGTGGGTACGTATGCATGAGGTGGTAAACCTCGCCAAACACAAACATATAAAAAATTAATTCTTCTCTCATCCCTCCACTCTCATTTTCCAAACATTTTCAAACCAAAAGCAATAAATTTTTCAAAGGGTTCCCGTGGAGTACCACAGACATTTTGGGTGCGTAAAACCTTCCCATTTTCTAACCTATCCCCTTACCCGTTTCTCTGTTTGTTTCTTTAGCTTTTTTCTTTTATATTCATTAGGATTTATTCGCTCTCTTTTTTTCCTTTTCCTCTTGGAATAAAATAAAAGCGCGGTGGCGACTTTATTTACTTTGAGATAAGTTAACTAATAGCTTACACTCGTGATTTTACCGCTATAGAAAATTGGCGACTCTGCTGGGGAGTAGACCCTAAGTGGATTCGGCCTACTTTGATTTATTTATTGCTTTAGTTTGATTCGTTTGTTAATGCTCGTTCCATTTCGGTTTTGGTGATCCTCTGTGAGTGAGATAGATTCTATACACGAATCTGAGTGAACTTATGATAGGATGGCGTATTCAAAGTGATATGCGACGGAGTAGTCCAAAGTGATATCAAGTTGATAATCTCCACTAAGTTAGGCTCTCTCAGATTACTGATGACATGATAAGTATTCGTATCATGGAATTACTTCCGACCTTGAGCTGATCATACGGAGGACCGTAGAACCCTTAACCCATCCAAGCCAATTTTGGAACATAGTGCATAAATAATCCAGGTGTAAACCTGACGTGGTTTTCCCTCGATACTACACTCGGACGAGGTACTCTTGAGGAAATCATCGGTTAGGGAGTAGTCCAACATACCGATGATATCCAAAGGATGACTGCTAACTCCGGACACCTCTGTTAGCACCCTTTTGGTTTTCTGCAAGTACTATGAAGACAAAACCTTAGTACATACATGTATGGGTTGGTGTTCTTATATCTTGACTTCATGCTTGTGTCTCGAATCCAAAACCCGTGTGCTTTGTGTGATCTTATTTGTGGTTGTTGCATCCATGCATTCATGTACCATAAACATCATTGCAACTGTTTATAAGGAAAACAACTCGGATTGTTGCAAATATGGACAAGGCAAATGTTCCTTTTGTGAAAGTTTAAATAAAAGTTGTGATGCCCGTGCTCTTGATGTTTCACATGTTTGCAATAATCGAGTTAATTCCTTGAAAATAGAAAGTAAAAAAAAGGCATTGCATTCATCATTTGCATGTAAGGGAATCCTGATTTTTGCGATGTATCTTAGTTGCTCAATTTGATGAAAGGGAATCCCAATTTCTGATGAATATGACAAATCCTCAGAGTGTCCATCTTGTGACAAAGGTGATTGATCATAGATTTATTGAACCCGAGAAAGAATGTTGTGATTTTGAGGAACAATTGAAGATGATGACAGGACTCAAGGAATCTTGCATTAAGATAGATGACTTAAGTTTGGTACCAGACGTAGTTATTCCTCTGAAGTTCAAGATGACTGGATTTGAAATATACAAGGGTTTCAGTTTCCCAAAGTACCATTTGACAATGTTTTGTCGGAAGATGGGCGCTCATGTCAAAGATGATAAGCTGATGATTCACTGATTTCAAGAAAGTTTATATGGAGGATCCTTGATGTGGTATATGTAACTAAAAAGAAATCATATTCAGTCTTGGGAAGGCCTATCTGCTGCTTTGGTGAAATAGTACAAGTACAATGTTGATATGGATCCAGACCGTGATCAACTCCGGACCATGTCCCATAAAAACAAAGAAACCTTTAAAAGGTATGCATAGATATGGTGCGAATTTTCCTCCCAAGTCAATCCTCCATTGGAAGAAAAGGAACTGACCAAGATCTTTTTGGAAACTCTCATTCCTTTCTATTACGAGAAGATGGTTGCTAATGCACCCACTAACTTTGCTGAAATGATGAACATGGGAATGAGACAAGAAGAGGGTGTCAGTGAAGGACAGTTAACCAAAGAAGGGAGTTCTGCTAGATTTCATAAAAAGAAAGATGGTGAATCCAATTCCATATCTCAAGAAAGGTACAGGAGAAACAATTAGTGTCATCAGTAAGTGGCGTTAGTAACTCCTATTATTAAGCAAAACAATGTTCAAGAGAAATCACGGTTTGACCCAATCTCAATGACTTACAGTCAATTATGGTCCTATTTTTTCTCGAAACTCATTAATGGCACCCAGAAAGACTAGAGTAATGAGATCTTGTCCTCTTTGGTATAACCCATATACCAGTAGTGAATTTCATGGTGGGATGACAGGGCATCTGATTGAGGAATGCAAGGTTTTCCAAGAACAGGTTCAAGAAATGATTGATAATGAGATGTTAACCTTTGAAGGAGAAATCCTGTAATACTTCAAAGAATATCAAAGCATAGTTTTCATATATAAAATCAAGTTTGGTATTGATATACATAAGTTCTTAGTAAAACATTGCATAAGTATAGCCACTACAACATAAGGTACTAAAAACAAGGCTATAAATTATACAAGATGTTCAAAGGAATACAAAAGTTTAAGAACTAGATTTGAAGATCTCAAAAGTCCATAGTGGAAGACAAAGCAATCAGACAAGTAAAGATAATCAAATCGACTTATCTTTACCCTTTGCGGAACCTGATGTACCTGAAATAACAACATCAACATGGGGTGAGATAAAACATCTCAGTGAATTCCCAATCTTAGAGTTATCTCGGCTCTAAGGGTTCATTTCTAAATAAATCTCACAAGTTCCTCAAGCCATCTAACACAAGGATCGATAACAAAAGGGAACTAAGGTCCACATATGATCTCAATATACAATAAGGGAAACGTATACCTCAAGTCCTTACGGATGCTTCTCGTAGGACTAAGGACAACCCACCTGAAGGCTTACTTAAGACCTTACAGAAGATTCAACATAACACTCTCTTCAATATTTACTGATGCTTCCCGTGGGACTAAAGGTAACCCACCTCAAGACTTACTCAAGATTATCACATAGCTAGTGTAGAACTCGCCTCAAGTCTTTACGGATGCTTCATGTGGGACTAAGGGGCAACCCACCTCAAGGCTCACTCAAGATCTTACAGAGGACTTGTGACCTACACTCATCAAACCATAATCCGCATTTAAACAACCAGTACCTCAAGTCCTTACAGTTGCTCTTGCGAAACACAAAGTAACCGCGAAGAAACTTAATCAAGACTTTATGGAGGACCCTAAATCAATACCTAATTCATGATTCACTTTAGCTTAAGGGGAAACTAGATACCTCACAAGTCGTACCTTTTTATTTCCATTAACTCACACTTTCCAAATTAACAAATTTTTGGTCATTTGAAAAGGTCGGTAAAAGTCGAGAAAAAGTCGGGTTGAAATAACATATTTTAGCATCATCAATTTGTAAATAATTTTAGCTTCGATTCGATATGCGGAACACTAAAATCGGATGCCCGGATCAAAAGTTACGAATTAAAAACAAAAAATGAAACTTCCAGGTCTCTTTGAGCGAGGGTCTATGCTCACTGAGTGAGGAACTCCCTGTATTTGCTTGCTGAGCGAGCTATACCAGATCAACAATTTCTTCTGCAGAATTTCACTGCTCGCTGAGCGATCCTAGCTCGTTGAGCGATTTTTGCGATTTCCAAAAAATCTCAGGCTTACGGGAAACATACCATTCCATGCCAAAATCATCCAAAACATCAACATACATAGGAAAACAACACTAATTATGTTCATAGGCATATTGTGAGCAACATAGTTAGGTTTAATCGATTTTTTAACCGTTTAAATAATTTGTTTTCAAGATTTCTACCAAAACCCTAAAACTCATAAACTTCCAAACTCAACCAAAAAATAAAACAAAAGTATCTAACTACGAACCCACCTCGAGATAAGAAGATTGACGGGAGAAATGAGTCGATTCGACAGATAGATGATGGAGAAAGATGAATTTGAAGCTTTAGGGTTTTCTCTTATCCTTCTTCTCTTCTCCTCTTCTTTTCCTCTTTTCCTTCTTTTCTTACTAACTAACTTTTTTCTCTATTTTTCCTTCTATATAACAAAATATATCAAACTTAATTTCTTACCAATGGGTCCAAAAATAGAGAGTATCCAAAAAAATGTCTCTTAATCCTTAATTTAAATAAAACCATGGCACAAATAATATCAGTTATCCAATTTAAATTTCCGTTTACTCTAAATTTTTTTCATTAAAATTTCTTATAATAAACCGGAAATCTTATTGGTATTAAATAATATTATTCAGAGAGTTAAATAAATTATAGGGTGTTACATCCTCCCCCCCCCCCCTTAAATAGAATTCCGTCCTCAAATTTAAAAGATTACCTGAACAGGTGCGGATACAACTCTCGCATCTCCGATTCCAATTCCCACGTAGCATCTCCCGGATGCGTCCTATCCCATTGTACTTTAACAAGTGGAATCTCTTTGTTTCTTAGCACATTTGTTTCTATTCCAACAACACGGCTCGGTTAGGGTTCAAAAGTTAAATCAGTTTCTATCTTGATAGAATCTGGAAGAATAGGCTGAAGAGGATCGGGAACGAACCTACGAAGTTGAGATACATGGAAAACATCATGCATTTCTGACAGAGAGGGTGGTAAGGCTAATCTATAAGCAACTTTACCGATCCTTTCTAAGATCTGATATGGTCCCACGTATCTCGGACTTAGCTTGCGCGACTTGAATGGTCCTTTCAACCTCAATCTCAGAGTAACTTTCAAGTAGACATGATCACCTTCCTCAAAAACCAAAGGTCTCCTCCGATTGTCAGCATAACTCTTTTGACGATCTTGGGCTTGCTTAATTTTCTCTTGAATCATCCAAATCTTCTCCGTAGTCTCTTGAATAACTTCAGGTCCCAAAATTCTATCTTCACCCACTTCCGACCAACACATAGGTGTTCTACATTTTCTTCCATATAATGCCTCATACGGAGCCATACCAATGCTTACATGATAACTATTGTTGTAGGAGAACTCGTTCAAAGGTAAAAGTTCTTTCCTACTTCCTTTACTTTCCAACACACACGCTCTTAACATGTCTTCCATCGTTTGAAACGTATGCTTCGTCTAACCATCCGTTTGAGGATGATTAGAAGTACTCAAACGTAAATTCTTACCCATAACTTGTTGGAACACTTTGCAAAACCTCGAAGTAAACTTCGGATCCGTATCCGACACAATATTAGATGGGACACCATGCATCCTTACAATCTCAGCAATAAATAACCTCGCAAGATGACTTGCCTTATACGTAGTTTTAACGACTAAGAAATGCGCATATTTCATTAGTCGATCCACAATTACCCAAATAGAATCATCACCACCTTGAGTACTTGGTAACCCCACTGCAAAATCTATAGAGATATTATCCCACTTCCAAACTGGGACATCTAAAGGCTGTAACAAACCATCTGGTCTTTGGTGCTCGATCTTTACTTGTTGGAACACTGCACATTCGGACATGAACACCGCGACATCCTTTTTCATACTGAACCACCAATACTCTTTCTTCAAATCTTGATACATCTTCAAAGAATCCGAATGTATCGTAAAAGTACCTTTATGAGCTTCCTCCAAAATCTTTCTCTTTAATACATCATTGCTCGGAATGCAAATCCTTTGGTTAAATAGGATGACCCCTTCTAACGCCCTTATAAAACCCAGTTGGAGTAACATCTCTTGCAACTTCTCATCTAGAACTTGTGCTTGTAGAATCTCATTCCTCAAGGTAGAATTAATATTTAGATTTCCCATCATCACACCATTCAGAGTCCATACAAATTGTAGATTAAGATCTCGAAACTTTTCCAGCAATGCATATTCCAACATCATCAATGCGGCACCATGAATAACTTTTCGGCTTAGTGCATCTTCCACTTTGTTCGCTTTACCCGAATGGTATTTTAAATCCAAATCATAATCCTTCAAATATTCCATCCACCTTCTTTGTCTCATATTTAATTCCTTCTGATCAAAGAAATACTTCAAACTCTTATGGTCGCTAAACATCTCAAAATGCACACCATACAGGTAATGCCTCCATACTTTTAGAGTAAAAACAACGACCGCTAGTTCCAAATCATGAGTCGGATAATTCTGCTCATGAACTTTTAATTATCGAGAAGCATATGCCACAACTTGAACTTTTTTCATAAGAATACCTCCTAACCCCATCTTAGAAGCATCACAAAACACTTCATAAGATTTAGCAGGATCGGAAATTATCAACACCGGAGCAGTAGTCAATCTTTCTTTCAAAAACATGAAACTTTGCTCGCACCCAAAATCCCATTCGTAAGCAAAATCCTTTTTAGTAAGCTTAGTCAATGGTAATGCCAACTGAGAAAAACATTCAATGAAACTTCTATAGTAACCTGCCAAGCCTAAGAAACTTCTCACTTCTGAAGCACTCCTCGGTCTCTCCTAATTAATCACGGCTTCAATCTTTGACGGATCCACGGCTACACCTCCCTGAGATATAACATGCCTAAGAAACTTAACTTCCGACATCCAAAACTCACACTTACTAAACTTATCAAAAAGTTGATTCTCTTGCAGTATCGTTAGAACAATTCATAGGTGTTCTCCGTGCTCTTGGGGAGTATGAGAATAAATAAGAATATCATAAATAAAGATCACTACAAACTGATCCAAGTAAGCTTGAAATATCCGGTTCATGTAGTCCATGAAAACAGCTAGAGCATTCGTCACACTGAAAGGTATCACTAGGAATTCGTAATGACCGTAACGGGTTCGGAACACGGTCTTTGGCACATCATAACTCTTCACATGGATTTGGCGATAACTTGATATCAAATCAATCTTCGAGAACACACAAGCTCCTTTCAATTGATCTAAGAGATCGTCTATCCTCGGAAAAGGATACTTATTCTAGATAGTAACCTTGTTTAACTTACGGTAATCAATACACATCCGCATACCACTGTCCTTCTTCTTTACCAACAAAACATGAGCTCCCCACGGTGAAACACTTGGTCTCACAAAATGCTTTGCCATCAAATCTTCTAATTGATCCTTCAATTCTTTTAACTCAAGTGGTGCCATCCGATAAGGGTAAACAGATATAGAAGCCGTCCCCGGTATCAGGTCGACTGAGAATTCAACTTCTCTTACCGGAGGTAAGGAAGTGACATCCTCGGGGAAAACTTCGGGAAACTCACAAACTATTGGAATATTCAGAATTTGTGGACCGTTACTCTCTTCCTTAGTAAGGACCAATAAAATAGACTTCTCATTCTCAAATAAAAAGTTTACCATTCCAATCGTACCTTCGAAGATTGTTGTCAGCATATCCTTCGGAGGGGCTTCTACGGATGAAATAAGGATCAACTTTTCTTCGCATCCGATAAACACCGAATTCACAGACAACCAGTCCATTACCAAAATGACATCAACCTTCTTGATGGGTAAGCAAATAAGATCTATATGGAAGGTTCTACCGTCCACAGACAAGGTACATCTTTCACACATAAGGGGTGTTTCTACAGTTTCGTCCATAGCGGTAGTAACCACCATAGGAGGAGACAAGGGAAAAACTCTTAATCTGAGTTGCTTTACACAACTAATAGATACAAAAGAATGTGTAGCTCAAAAATCAAATAAAATAAGACAAGGAATGTCATTAACACGATAATTACCCGCAATTAGAGAATTGTCGCCTTTCGCCCTTCTAGCATCCATAATGTACACTCTCCCTTGAACCTGATTCTTTCTTTGTGGACAATCCCTAGCGACATGTCCTTCCTTTTGAAAATGGTAACAAATCACATCATTCTGTTCACACCTTCCAAAATGGTTCTTGCGACACCTGGAGCACAACAGAGGAGCACTAGATCTAGGACTCAACGCTTGTTTCCCTTTGAAGGGCCGAGGTCTTGTCCTAAAAGATTGGTTGGCTCTTGCCCAATCACCTTGAACCGCTCTCTCAGCACTAGCTTCGGTTTGCACATTCATCAGACTATGTTCGGCGACATAGCATTGCCTCAACATCTCGGAATAGGTAGCGAACTCCCGTTGAGAGACACTATGTGAGATTTCGGCCCTTAAACCAAACAAGAACTGGTCAATTTCCACCTTTCATCAGGGGCATACATAGCCTGCCTAGAGTATTCCACCATGTTCTCAAACTTCTCAGCATAACTGGCCACAATCATGCTCCCTTGCCTTAATTGTTGAAACTCAAACTCCTTTTGCGTTCTCAAAGAACTCGAAAAATACTTATCCATGAAAATTGTCTTAAATTGATGCACACTCTTGGAACTCCTTGCACCATCATCAAATTTGAAGTAATCTCCTACCATCTAGCAGCGTGACCTTTCAACAGATATGACGCAAAGGTCACCTTATCCTCTTCCCCACAGACCACGATTTGGAAGATCTGTTCCATTCCCGCTACCCATTCATGCGCCTTCACCGGATCCAAACCACCATGAAACTCATGGGGATTCATGTGGAAGAAATCTCAAAAAGTTCCACCACCAGCTTCAGGAGCAACCACCCCTATTCATTTGGTGCATCATCTCCTACATGAATTGATGTTGTTGCTGCTGCATCTGTTGCATGAATTAGAACATAGGAGCATTTCCGTCACCACCCGTTTGATCGTTACTAGGAGGAGTGACACTAGGACGACCACGTGTTCCACGCCTACCGGCCATATCCCTAAATGTCATCAAAACATGATTAAGTTGACCAGGCTTAATACTATAAACATAACATTTAGTTCTATTGCAAGTTAACATATATGAACAAAAAGGAAACAATTATAATATTCCAAGGCTAGGTCGAGGATAAGACCTGCTCTGATACCAATTGTAATACCCATATATAAAAGACATACTTCAAAGCATATTTTTCATATATAAAATCAAGGTTAGTATTGAAATACATAAGTTCTTAGCAACACATTGCATAAGTATAGCCACTAAAACATAAGGTACTAAAAACAAGGCTATAAAGTATACAAGATGTTCAAAGGAATACAAAAGTCTAAGAACTAGATCCGAAGATCTCAAAAGTCCACAGCAGAAGACAAATCCATCAAAAAAGTAAAGATAATCAAATCGCCTTATGTTTAACCTTTGTGGAACCTGATGTACCTGAAATAACAACATCAACATGGGGTGAAATAAAATATCTCAGTGAGTTCCCTATCTTAGAGTTCTCTCGGCTCTAAGGGTTCATTTCTAAATAAATCTCACAAGTTCCTCAAGCCATCTCACACAAGGACCGATAACAAAAGGGAACAAAGGTCCACACATGATCTCAATATACAATAAGGGAAACGTCTACCTCAAGTCCTTACGGATGCTTCTCGTGGGACTAATTACAACCCACCTCAAGGCTTACTCAAGACCTTACAGAGGATTCGACACTCTCTTCAATCTTTATGGCTGCTTCCCGTGGGACTAAAGGTAACCCACCTCAAGACTTACTCAAGATTATCACATAACTAGTGTAGCACTCACCTCAAGTCTTTACGGATGCTTCACGTGGGATTAAGGGCAACCCACCTCAAGGCGCACTCAAGACCTTACGGAGGACTTGTGACCTACACTCATGAAACCACAATCTGCATTTAAATAACCGGTACCTCAAGTCCTTACGTATGCTCTTGCGAAACACAAAGTAACCGCGAAGAGACTTGATCAAGAATTTACGGAGGACCCTAAAGCAATACCTAATTCATGATTCACTTTAGCTTAAGGGGAAACTAGATACCTCACAAGTCGTACATTTTTATTTTCATTAACTCACATTTTCCAAATTAACAAAGTTTTGGTCATTTGAAAAGGTCGGTAAAAGTAGGGAAAAAGTCAGGTAGAAATAACATCCCTTAGCATCATCAATTTGTAAATAATTTTAGCTTCGATTCGATATGCGGAACACTAAAATCGAATGTCAGGATCAAAAGTTATGAATTAAAAACAAAAACTGAAACTTCCAGGTCTCACTGAGCGAGGAACTCCATGTATTTGCCCGCTGAGCAAGCTCCTACTCACTGAGAAAGCTATATTACATCAACAATTTCTTCTGCAGAATTTCACTGCTCGCTGAGCAAGCTCTGCGATTTCCAGAAAATCTCAGGCTTACGGGAAACATACCATTCCATGCCAAAATCATCCAAAACATCAACATACATAGGAAAACAACACTAAACATGTTCATAGGCATATTGTGAGCAACATAGTTAGGTTTAATCGAGTTTTTAACTGTTTAAATCATTTGTTTTGAAGATTTCTACCAAAACCCTAAAACTCATAAACTTCCAAACTCAAACAAAAGTATCTAACTACGAACCCACCTCGAGATAAGAAGATTGACGGAAGAATGAGTTGATTCGACAGACGGATGATGGAGAAAGATGAATTTGAAGCTTTAGGGTTTTCTCTTCTCCTTCTTCTCTTCTCCTATTCTTTTCCTCTTTTCCTTCTTTTCCTTCTTTTCTTACTAACTAACTATTTTCTCTATTTTTCCTTCTATATAACAAAATATATAAAAATTAATTTCTTACAATGGTTCCAAAAAAAGAGAGTATCCAAAAAAATGTCTCTTAATCCTTAATTTAAATAAAACCTCAGCACAAATAATATCATATATCCAATTTAAATATCCGTTTACTCTAAATGGTTTTTCATTAAAATTTCTTAGAATAAACCGGAAATCTTATTGGTATTAAATAACATTATTCAGAGAGTTAAATAAATTACGGGGTGTTACAAATCCCATTTGTGAATGGAGTGCCTTTATCCTGAAGAATTAAGAAGGTTGAGGATGTGCTTGTAGCCAAGATCTCAAACTGAGACAATTTCCTCAGATCTTTAGTTCATTTGCCGCAACTTTATTTGTAATATTTTATGATTGGTAATGCTTTGTTTGCATGTAAGAACTTGTTTGTTTTGAAAATTAATCATAATGCAATATGTATGTTTATCTTGAACGGGTCCATTCGCTTTCTTTCATTTAATTTGTTTTCTGCATTGCAATACTAACTTCTTATCTAAACTCTTGGAGGGAGGATGATGAAGTAAAAATGCAAAATTGTTGGTTGCGTGCTTTTGAATAAGACCCTATTGATGATATAAGGTATTGTTTCAAATTCCCAAACACCGGAGATATAAGGAAGAAAATCCCTTATTAACCCCTTTGAGCCTTGAAGTAGGAGTTTCTTTTCTAAATCAAAAAAACCCTCACATTTAACCTTGGAGTTGGGTAGTCTTTAGTTAATTTGACCAAGTGTCCAAATTTCAAAAGGAGTGTGTACCTAAGGAAACCAATATGGTTATCCCTCATCCATGAAGAAAGGATACAATCACAGCCTTTTCACAAGTCGGTAAGAAAATGTCACATGATTTGTTCAAAAATAAAAGGATAGAAAGAAAAAGAAAAGTAAAAGCTCGCTAAGTCGAAAACAATTGAAATAAATTGACTTAGGAAAAAATTGTGGCATCCCGCTGGACATCAAAAATTTAAAAAGAAATTGTCCAGGAAAAAGTTAGGGAGAATAAAACATGAGAATCTCGAAAAGCGAAAAGAAAGGATTGCAAAGAAAAATCCTCATCAAAAGAACAAATTTGTGTGACTACCAAGTCAAAAGCTGACTAGCTAACTGTTATTCCCTAAAAGTTCTCATTGGATCTTAACTTGTCAACCTCATGTATTATTAAACCATTAGTTCAATCCTTTTGAGAGATGAATCTTTGTGTTAAATTAGCTAAATATAGGACTGAAGGACATCACGGAGATTGGGCGGGTACAAATAAATTTTTGAGCCTAAAAATCCTTTTTTTCATAAAACCGTGAACCTGGCCAAGTTATAACCCCCAAAAGACCCAATTGAAGTAGGGTTTATTTTGAAAGCATACTTCAACAAGATAGCGTTTGTGACTCCCATAAGTTGTGCTTAAAAGATCTTTGTTGGTATTGTATATGCATTCAAAAATTAATGTCGTATCCAAACTAGTGATTCACTCACAAGGTTTTGTGACATATTTTCAATAAAAACTTCAGGATAAACATATATGTACATTAGAATTATCATTCTCATAATTAACATTTTCTGCTTGCATACATTTTTTTAGCATCATAAAAGCTTACACGTGAGTATCAGTGATGGGTCTAATCTTTTGAGGCTTGAATCTCTGGTGAGTGATTGGCAAGTTATCTAAAGAATGACCATATCCATGGGCATGTTACTTGAAGACTTTGTTGAGTATGAGCAAATTTGTTTTCCCTGGTGATGATTTCACCTGGGGTAAAGTTTGAAGACTTCATTGATCAAAGAGTGAGCCAAATTCATTCAATCTGGGGAAGTTACGTCGAGATTCGACGAATCCCTCTAAGAGTGTGAAGACACCGAGGGAGTTTATTTCAAGTCCTCATGGTACAAATTTTCCTCTTGGTGTAAAATCCTTTATAGACCATGCAGTCTGGGGAAAAAGGTTATGAATTGTGAATTCAATTTTATCCTAAGCAGAGTTTGTTATGTGGAGGTAATCTGTTTTCCCCCATATAGTTGTTAATCAGATGTTGATCCCTGCAACAATGTTGATCTCTCTAGACTATGAAACCTAGATTGAGAGTGCATTTATTTTACACATATACTTTGTCTCCCTAGGAAGAATCTATTAAAGGTTCCCCATTGAAGATGAATTTTATACCTCGATAACAGGTGTGTTCTCAGTTAACCTCGACAAAAGGTATTTTCTCTCCAAGAATATCGACAATAGATATCTTGGATAATTTCAAATAAATATTAAGGAAGACCTCAACAGAAGGTAGTTCTATTTTCTTTGATCAACATTGGCAGAAGGTGTTTCCTCTCATTTCCTGGTAAGTTTTGGCAGAAAATTTCCAGTTAACATGATCAGAAGTCATTTTCTTCCCAAGAATCTCGGCATTAGATTCTATGGTTAGTCTCAGCAGTAGACTTTTCCAGTTGATATCTTTTAAAATTCCCACTGTGTACCTAAGCAGTAGGTTCTCCGATTGGAATTTTTTAGAAGACTTTATCTAAATTATTCACTTGATTTACCTTAAATGGTATTTGGCTTGATTTATGAATGAGGAAATAATATCAATAGTTATTCCAGGATTGACAAAGTTTTGATGTGTGTAATTTGCCTCTCCCAAAGCAGGGTTTGATCTGGTTGGTTCCATACAAAATTCTTGAATAGTCATGGCATGTTGATATTAATGGTGTGTTGCTCCCTAACAGTAAGTAGGAGCGGGGATTGTTTGATGTGTGAACACTGCCAGACTGATTTCAAATTTCTTCCCTAGAAGAGTTGTTAGAAAGGATATTCCTGTCACATGAGTATCCCCAACTGAGTTTTGATCCTTTCCTCAGCATATTATCTTTGACTTGAGAAGTGATGTTTATCCTCAGTCGAGTCTATGTTCCTCAACTTGAGTATATCACATCCCCTAACAGAAGTATTGATATATCCGTCAGTTTAAGAGCTTTTCTTTTACCTGGTGGTAGGTATTGATTTAAAATCCCTCACAACTGTATTTCTTGGCGATGATGTTAACTTCTTATATCCTCACGTGGATCGGCAAGTCCGAAATTTCTAGTGATGAATGATCTCCAATGATCTTTCTCTCGGATCCCCAGTATATCTACATATGTTGATCTCCAGTTGATTTATATGTAATCCTCAACAAGTCTTACTCCCTTTTCCCAGGAGGAGCAAGAGTAGTATGATGGTTATTCCCCGTAGAGATTGAATCTTGACAGGAATTTTCCCTGACCTTGGCAAGGATGGTGGAAAATTTTCCCTATCCTCGACAGATTATTACATTTCCTCAGTGTCACACCCCAAAATTTACCCCTAACTTTTCGCATCATACATTTGAAAGAAAAATTCCGAGATTTATTTTTCTATTGCTTTCAACTAATTTTCAAGTTATTTATAAAATTAATTTTAATTTCTTTTCACTTCCAAGCTTCCATTTTTAATTTAATTTCTATTTCTCATTTCTAACTTTTTAATTCATTCTCGTGTTTTTAATTTAAATTGTTATTTCTATTTCTATTTTTTTAATTTTATTTTTAAGTTCCTACTTTTAAGATTCTATTTCTAACTTAATTCCAATTTCTATTTTTTTAAATTTAATTCATTTTAAATTTTAATTCCAAGATCTTTTTTTTCTCTTTCATTTTATTCCAATTCTAATTCCAATTTCTAAACTTCTATTTCAAGTTGTTAATTTCAAGTTCTTTCCTAATGGAGAACTCATGTCAAGTTACCATATCATTTCCAATTTGCCATTTCATGACAATTCATTCATCCAAACATTTTTCAAATCATGATCATATTCATTACACAATCCATGACAAAGAAATTCAATTTTTCTTCAAGACTCTAAACTCAATTTTTCAAAGTATTTCTAACTCTATTCAAATTTAAGTTCTATTTCACATTTCCAAATTTAAATAAATGGCATTTCATGTCTAATTTCATTTGGAATTCATGTCCATAATTTTCAAATACCAATTCATTCCAAGTTGTCTTCAAAGATTTCTACAAGAAAAGAGTTTAAATCCTACTTTGTGTCATTACAATTTTACAAGGCTTTAAACTACAAGTGTTAGTGTGTAAGTGTTATATTTTTCTCTCTCTTTAAGCATCTTCAAGCTTTTCCTTGCATAGTTCATGTTTCATCAACCTACAAAAGAAGCAAACACCACCAAGTCAAAGCATGTTCATACATTAGATTCAAAACATATTCATTTTCAAGTATCATCATTCCAGCTTCATGTTAATTCGAAACAACCCCATACATAAGAATTAATGCCAACACATTTCATCCAAATTTTCATTTCAAACAATTAAGCAATTTCATAAGCATTTTCATGAGCAATTTCATGATTCATAACCAATACATTTTCATTCAATTTTCAAACATAATCATAATTAAGCATACATAGTCATAATCATCCACATCTAATTTCATTCAAATCATTCAAAGTTAGTAATCAAACATTTATTCACAAATTTTTCAAACATTTATTCTAATTTCAACATCATATTCAAGTTCATGTCAAAATTAAATTTAATTCACATCAAACATTTTAATTTCATCATATTTGTTTCATTCATCATTTTTTTATCATACACATTCACTCATATCATTATCATCTCATTACAATGCATTATCAATTCAAACAAACCATGTCAAGCAAATCCAACAAGATTAATTCAAAACTCTTTCAAGTCCAATTCACCATTTCATCAATTTCAATTACAAAATTCGGTCCAAACATACCAATATCATGCTTATTTCTCAAAGTCACATTTATTCATTGTCATCACATTCTAGCATAATTTATGTCAAATAGAATTCAAATAAAAAGCAATATTCAGGTCAGTACATCAAAAATACAGTAGGGACCACTTTCTACTTCACAGGCAAACAAAAATACAACAGTCAAAGCAACAGCAGCCTGCAGCAGGACTGCCTTCCCCCATCACTTTCAAGTTCATAATTTCCCTCCCAAACTCAGTCAAACTTAGCTAGCAAGTTTACATAAATCAAACCAAAACCCTAGTCTCATCACATATATAAAATGGTTATCAGTCAAGAAAGGGGGCAACCATATAAAAACTTGAGCCACACACAAAATTTTAAAACCAGTATCACAAGAGACCTAGCCGTATACTATACCGAAAAACAAAAGAAAAGTCACACTTCATCAAACTTTCAGAAAAAATTCTTAAAAAAATCAAATCCTCTTCAACCAAAACAAAAAACATTAACAACAAAGAACATTAACAAACACTCATGGGCAAAGGAAAAGAAGAGAAAAAATGAAGAAGGGATGTGAAGTTACCTGGAGAGAGCAATCTAGAAATTGCTTCAAAAGGAAGCCTTCGAAGGTGATATTTTCGTTTCTATTTCGCCCTCGAGCATCTAGATCTTTGTTTTTTTTCTTCATCGAGTTGTACCGGTCGTTGTCATCAATTTTGTGTATTTAGTGTTTTGATGTTTTTTTTGGGTTCCCGATCTGTTTGCTCCGAGATTTTCTTGAGAAAGCTAGTTTCAAATTTGGAAGAGGAAACGAAATAAGCAAGGGTTTGTGTTCGTAATTTTTTGGTTGGGAGGGGTTTCATCGGAGAAGACGACAGCGGCCACCGTGTGCCACCATCTTCTCCGACGGTATTTAGGTTTCCGGTGACACAAATTTGTCGAGAGGAATGAACGTTGTTTTTGAGTATTGAGAGAGACGAAAAGAATCGAGAGTTAATGCAGAGATAAGAAAATGGTTTACGTTAGTGAGAGAGAGAGAGTGAGAGAGAGAGAGAGAGCAAGAGCATTTGTGAAAGTGAATCCCGTAAGTTTCTTTTCTGATAAATGTGATTTAAGTTTATTTTCAATTAGGTTATTATGATATTTTTATTAATTATCTTTTTTTAAGAAAACAAACTATGGTTGTTGATGTTTTTTAATTTGGCCATTGAATTAATTATTCACTAACCATTTTTTCACATCACAGCCGTCATGACTCATAGATACATATAAAGTTCAATTTCTCTCACTTAATTTTATAAAAAACAAATTTTAATCCTAATTTTATTTTGCTAGCAGTAATTAATGTTTTTTTTAATAGTCTTGCAAGTAAAAAATCATTTTAGTTTAGAGATTTATTGAATTTAATTCTAACATAAAAAAAATATAAAGAATAAGTATGTTAGTATTAACCATAATTTTTTTTTGAAATGTTTATTGTCTTATTAGTTCTAAAGATCCTAAAACAATTTTTTTTTAATAAAAGAAGAGTATATAGTTATTCGTTTAGTTTTAGATCTTTCCTCTTTTAATAAAAAATATGCCAATTATTATTTTTTAATTTAATCTCTTTTCTTTGTGGAAATAGTTTCATAAAACACAAAAATATTTTCCTTTTATTTTTATTAAACTTATTGATTTATTTATTTATTTTTGTACATGTAAGTTTTATTTAGGTTCCTTTTATCTATTTTTGCTAAATATATCTAAAGACCAAAAATATTTCTTAATCAGTATAATTAACTTTGTTAAATTTGTTTTGTTTAATTTTAGTTAATTCATTTAAGTTTAGTTTTTATTTTTTAACTTTTTTTTCTTTCTTAATTGTTATTTAATTCTAAAAAACCTAAAAATAAAATTGTTTCTAGTCTTTCTCCTCTAAGTAGTAGTTTTTAGGACATCTAGTGTAGTTTTCTCTTCTTTAGAGGTGTTCCATTAGTGTGAGAGTTCGAAATTAGACTTTTTTCTTCTTATGAGTATGTTTAGTCTTTCATGAAATTTGGTTTGAAATTCCTCACCATGCCCATAAATTGATAAGATAAGACATAAAGCGCTCACCATATTAATTTTAATTTTTAAGATAGTAATCCTTGGTCCAACGCCAAGTGAATCGTTACACACCCTTATCCATCACACGTAAGTCGGTCATTTTTTATGATCACTGTCGTACCTCGAAAAAATACGATCCTCGCGATGGGACGCGGAAAGAACAACAGAGTCTCCACCTAATTCTATTTATTCTACGAGAGAAAAGGGAGATATATATACAACCTAAAAAAAGGATAAGAAATGGTTTACGAAACCAAATTCTAAGTTCGGGAGTCGGTTACGCAAGGGGAAGGTATTAGCACCCGTCACGTCAGTTGTACTCAACGGGAACCTCTTAACTAACTGTGCGATTAAATGTTGATTAATGTATTTGCCTTCTAAATGGTTATTAATATGTTTGTTCTAAGGGAAAAGGATAATTATTATTAATATTAAGACGGAGAAAAGATTAGATTTTTTTTATTATTGTACTCACAAAGGATTAAAATCCATATGACTATGCATTCCCTCGTGCAATGGGAAAGTCAGAGCTTCGTAGTTCGTGCAACTACGGTTTGTGTTTTTTAATTGAACGATTGTTTAAAACACATTCTACTGCTAAGCGTTGGCTTATACTCGCGGTGGAGGCTGATGCACTAGCTTGTTTGCGAGATATAAAGATTTAAACAATGTCTGTTTTGAAAAAGATGTTTGACCTTTGTTAAGGTGTTTTAAACGAAAGGGCGAATGAACCACGTCACATGGGGCTAGCCCAAGAGTTTTTCATTCAAGAATTATGTGAAGTGCTAGACTCCAGAATTTATTTCCTTTGTTGATTAATTATGAAAATGATTTGAATTGGTTGGTGAAATTTTAAATCTATTAAGTACGAAAGAGCGAATGAATCAGGTCGCGTGGGACTAGCCCAGGAGTGATTCATTCTAAAACGTGTGGAATGCTAGACTCCAGAGTTCTATTATTTTGTGAATTAATTTGTACGATTAAGATATTTTAAGAATGAGAGGGTGAATAAACCACGTCGCGTGGGGCTAGCCCAAGAGTGATTTAATTCAAGAATCGTGTGGAGTACTAGACTCCAGAATTCAGTTCCTCCGTTATTTGACTTGTGAATTAAGGATTTGCGATTGTTTTGGATGTTTTAGGGTTTAATATTTATTAGTAACAAATGAGTAAATGAAACACTATGCGTGGGTGTCGCTCCCACTAAATGAAGCCGGGTCAAATAGGGTACAGACGCGAACGGTCGGCGAGAGGAGGGTGCGAGAACACATAGGAGTGAACTCACAGGGAATGAAAAGAGTCGCCAGCTAGGCATTTTTATCCCGAAGGAAAGGTAATGCTTCATAAACCTAGAAAGACATGGATAAGACGGTTGCGAACCAGAGAGACTGAGAAAGGGGGTTGGTTACAACCTGGGAAGGTATTAGCACCCAGATTGTCCGCCGTACTCGACGGGATTCACGCTTAAAAGATTTGTGTTTTAAAGGGGTAGTGTCAGTGCTAAAATGTGTATCAAAGTTGGAAAGAATGCAAATGTCAGTGTAAAAGAAGTGTGAAGTGTGTAAATGTACAATGTCAGTGTAAGAACAGGAATCAGATACTCAAGATCATGAGGCTTAAAGAATAATGCTGGAAAGAGGGGGAATATACAGAGACTTTTGTTCGATAACTGTTAAGTTATGCCTACGTATCCTCTCGTGCAATGAGGAAGTCAGAACACCGTAGTTCGACCCAAAGAGACTGAAAGATAAATTGACTTGTGAACTGCTTACTTGCCTATGCTCAAGTGTATGACCTGTCTGGCTCAGGTGTAAACTGTCTTGCATTAGACGGAAGAAGCGAGTTCTCGTTTGTGAATGAATGAGATGAGAAAAGAATCCCGGAGGAGACGATTATTGCTTGTTTTTGAGTTTTCAGTCTTTTATTGCTTTTTGAGGTTTGTCATAAGTTAATGAGCTTAAGCCTAAACCAATGGGTTAGTAAACTCATCACATCTTCCCTCTGATTAGGGGTAATGAGAATACCTTAAGTGTGAAGTCAGCTTCTCACACTTAATCACCTTTGATGTAGGATTAAGATCATTAACCTACTTGTGATTATTTAGATGTTTTTGTTGTTTTGTTTAGTGTTGAGTAATGAGGTTAAGCCATAATCAAGGATTAAACAAACTCATTATACCATCCTAATAGAAGGATAATAGATGAGAATGTTTAAGCTGAGGAAAGCTCCTCAACTTAATCCATGATTAGGGATTAAACTCATGACAAAACAAAGCCTTTATTAAGATGGATTTTAGTTAATGGTAAGATTAAGAAATGGATTTTATGGTTTGTAAGACAACTTGAGGGGGACTTGTCCATTAACACTAGGGTTAGTCCTTCTTAACCAATTAAGGAAGAATTAGAACCCTAATGCAAGGCCCAAGTTACAAGCTTGATGTCTTGTTGATTATTAGGTGAATTGATTAAAGGATTTAAACACATTAAGGGTTTAACACTTAGGATTAAAGTTATACACTCCATCCTAATAGAAGGATGCAGGCATAAGCTTAATCACAAAGCCTTACAGCCTTTAGGGTTTAGTCCTTGATTATGAGATGAGAAGAGAAGACTCAAAGAGACACAAAGGTAAAAGCTAAGTGGGGGGACTAATCAAAACCCTAATCATTGTCATGCTTGGTTGTTCCTAAGGTTTGTGAGGTTAACAAGAAAGATCTTCAATGGAACCACCAGGAAGCAGATGAAAGGATCAGGAGAAGCAAAGTAACTTGCTTCATTTAAGAAGTCAAGTCACTTGAAGGAAGAAAGTAAGAAGAAGAAGAATGAGCAAGCTCAATCTCAAACACATAACAAAATGCAGCAAGGATGCATAAAGGAGATGAGAAGAAGTTATGAGAAGTGAAGGAAAATTCACTTCTCAAAATAACTTACCACCTGAAAAGTTAGTGAAAGGAATGCAATGTAATGCAAAATGGGATGAAATGGCATGATGCAAACCAAAACCAGAAGCACATATGAGATGATAATGATGCTATGATATGATGCAAACATGAAACAAGGCATGGGGATGATCATACAAACTTATGGATGCAAATGGAGCAAGTTTAGAACCATGAACACACATGAAAAGTTATGAAATGCACATGACATACAACATGGCAAATACATGAAGCAATGATCAAACATACTTTCAACATATCTTAAGATGTCTAATGAACCAAATGAATGCATAAAATACTATGGCAAGTCATGGTATGAATGCAAATACAAGATGAATACAAATGAAAGCCCAAATTAGGGTTTATGATCAATGCATCAAACAAAAACCAAAATCAGAAGCAAACATCAAGATAAAAAATTGAAAATGCATTCAAAGGGACCCTAATCCTATACTAACTCACTGCCCAAAGGAGAGGTTCCAACTCTTAACCTAATTAGGGTTATGAATTTTCTAAGTTTCTTAGGGTTTTAGGGTACCTTAACAAGAAAAATGCCAAACAAATGAAAAATGAAAGATCAAATCAAACCAATTTAATCTCACAAACTACATGCTAAACACAATGCAATACAAGAAGAATCAAAGTCCAACTCTCAATGGTTAGGCAGAAATGATTTTTTGAAGTTTGGATCAAAATAATGCCTTGAAATGATTTTAATTCCATGAAAAATTCTAAAAAGACATTAAGATCAAAAAAGAAATTTGGTTTGAAGGTTGGACAATGTTTCTAAATGATTATGAAAGTTTCATGAATTTTTTGGTGATTTTTAAATACCTAAAAGTATTTTTAATTAATTAATTCCCATTAATTAATTAAAAATAAACTTTTAAATGATTTACAAATATTTTTTTAATGCAAAAAATAAAAATAAAAAAGTTTTTGGTTTCTGAAAATTAATAAAAGTGTGTATAAAAATTTTCAGAATTTTTGAATAATTTTTGCTATTTTAAAATAAATGGGGAAAGAAATACAAAATAAATGAATTAAAAATTAAAGAAAATGAAAAGTAAACGCAATGGAAAGCCAGGATTGAATCTGGGAAATGAATGGTGGACTGCGCGCGCAATCCAAAGGCCACAATTCAAACTGACCTAATTTCTGATTTAATTATTTAAATTGAATTAATTAAGTTAATTATAGATTAGGGTTTCTAATGACAAATCCCAGCCATCCAAACACGCGCCAGTCTCCCTTGGTCAACGCATCCAACGCTCAGCATTCAAACCACAATTAATGACAGGGATTAACCCTAAATATTTTCAGGTGGCCGGAGAAGACCTCCGGTCGTCTTCTCCGGTGGGAACCCCACCTGAAAATCTCCAAAATCCTCAAAACTTCACTAAAACGAAAACTAAAAGCCCAGAAATCATCCCCACATCCCCCTGAATCAAAACCCTAACTCAAAACTCATTTATTCTTCATCAATCAAACGAATCGAAACCAAGCAGTTTTTAGGGCAAAAGTTTCAGACACTGCATACATCCTCATTTTTCACTCATTTTCAAAAGTAAGCACATATTCATGATCAGGGAAGCATGTAGATTCAATTAAAAACTTAAAATACACGTTCTGAAAAAAAAGTTCATGAAGCTACCTGAGTTTGAAGCTTTTCAGTTTGGAACTTTCTGGCCTCCTCTCTTGTGCAAAATCAATCCTATGACTTCCCTTGTGCTTCTGAAAGGCTTGGAGCAAATTTATTTGGGCTGGTTTGAGAGTTTGCAGAAGTTCTGTTCAAGGTGGTGTGATGATCGTGTTTTTGATTCTTTGAGTTTCAGGCTGTTTTGAAGGGTGCTTTGTGACCAGGAAGATGTGTTGAGTTGGTTTATGAAGTTAGTTTGTGTGTTTGTGAGTTTTATGATGAGTTTCGAATGCTTTTGCTCAAGAGGGTGAAAATGAGAATGTTGTCTTGTGAAGTGTTTCAGGCTTGCCTCTTGTTGTGTTTGGCTTGCATTTTCTTTGTATAAACAAATGCCATTGGTCAGATGAAGTGACATGTGCTTTATTGATTGGTATGGGTGCTTTTGCCAAAATGTCAAAGTTGGTGTAAGAAGGTATGGGCTACTTTCTAGCCAAGTACAAGGAGTGTGTGCTGCGCAGCATGATGTGAGGAAGGGCCTAGGATTGATCAGCAAGTTAGCCAGTAAGTGGATGAGAAGCTATCATGAGTTTTGCAACTTGCCTTGCCTTTGCCTTTTCATGAAAAAGTCTTGCTCCATAGGCCACAAAAGTGAATGATCTCTTGGCCCATTCTGATTTTTATGTGTTGTATGATCATATGGTGAAGTTTAGAAATGCATTTGACAGCCCAATTTGCCTTGAGAGGTGAATTTGCAACTTTGCCTCTTTGGTGCATAACTTGAAATTTAGTGATTTTTGCCAACTTTGACAAGCCATAACTTTTGATCCAAAATGAATTAGGTCATGTTCTTGTACTTTTTGAAAAGGGAATGATCCATTCTACAACTTTCATGACCAAAGTTTTTCCATTTGAAGCTTTTTTGAATCAAAAAGTAAAGGTTGAAAAAGTTGCCTAAAATGACAATTTCATTAAAAGTCAAACTTGCCCAAAAAGTCAACTTTGCAAAAACTTGAAATTCTTGAATTTTGTAATCTTATAACATCTTCCATGATCAAATAAAGATCATATACAATCAAAATGATGAAGAATGCCCTTTGGTTGGGTCATTGGGGGCCTCAGATGCCCTGATTTTGCACTGACTTGCTTGAAAAGTCAATTCTTGATCAGATGACTTCCCCATGGAATTTCTTCATGAAAATTGATATGCATACTCCCTATACCACATAGAGACCAATAGAAACAAGAATGACCAAAAAATTTGGAGTTATGGCCTTTGAAACCAAAACCCTAATTTTAGGTCATCTATGCAGTCCAGTCTGGCTCTGCTTCCATACCAATCCCAGTTCTTGTGATTCTTTGGCATTATTGACTTTGAGGGGATATAATATGATACTTGAACACACATAGGCTTCTCTGAAGTGATTGATGGCCTTTGGAGTGGCTCAAGAAGCTCTTGGATTGCTCAGATCACAAACCCTAGATGCAGATGACTTTGAACCTATGCAGTGAATCAAAAATGTGATATGAGATGGTATGATGGAGTTTATGCATATGAAATGATCACAAGCCATGATGTGAATGGGTGAGGGAAAATTTGGGGTGTTTATAGCTGCCCCTATTCAAACATGAGTTAGCTGTGCAGGATGTAAGCAACGACTTAACAGGCAAGCGAGATAACTTGTGGTTGGATACCAAAGACAGTCCAAAATTTGCACTCACAGAATGAAGAAGAAAAGGGATATAGATTGTAAAGGAAAATAAAGTATATTGTAAAGTGTGGGCGACGGAGGACGACCGTCGAGCAGAGGACGACTGCTGGGTAAAGAGCAATGACGGGGACGGCCGACATGCTGGGAAAAGTGCGGAAAATAAAGCAATGACGGGGATGGCCGACATGCTGGGGATAGAAAGAATTATGATGGGGACGGCCATCAAGTAAAGCTGTAAAATTTTCTGGGGATTAATGAAAAATGACGGGGACGGCCATCAAGTTCATAAAGTAAAGTAATCAACGATGGGGACGACCATCGGGCTAAACTGATGAAGGACGATCATCAGGGAAAGTAAAAGGGACCACGACGGGGACGACCATCGGGTTAAAGAATAAATGAAATAAACAGATGATGAGGTACGATCATCAAAGGTGAAGGACGATCACCTAGCAGGGGACGGCTGCTCTGTCGGGGATAAGATGAGGGACGGTCATCTAAGGTGGAGGACGACCACCTGGCAGGGTACGACTGCCGAAAATATCGCGACACAGGACGAATGCCGGATAAAAGGTCAACGATGGGGACGGCCATCGGATGAGCATGATGGAGGACGACCATCAAGAGGTGGAGGAAGACCACCTAGCAGGGGACGGCTGCTCTCAAGGTTTATCATGACATAGGACGAATGCCAGATAAACCAAAATCAACAATGGGGACGGCCATTGGATAACATGATGAAGGAAGATCATCAAAAGGTGGAGGACGACCACCTAGCAGGGGACGGCTGCTAAATATCACGACATAGGACGAATGTCGGATAGAAAATCAACGATGGTGACGGCCATCGGATGAGCATGATGAATGACGATCATCAAGAGGTGGAGGACGACCACCTAGCAGGGGACGGCTGCTCTCAGGGTTTATCATGACACAGAATGAATGTCAGATAAAAGAAAATTGCTTTGTTGGCGATCTACTGGGGAATAGTAAACACGGACGAGTGTTTACATCCAAGAAACAAAAGGTATAAGTGTTTAGATGTTTGTGTATATATTAAAGATGTGGACGAGCATCCTTAAGACTATGATACGGACGAGTATCGGGTAGAAACAAATACTGACACGTGTTCAGAGATGATGATACGGACGAGTATCAACTGGTTAACAAAGAACACGGACGAGTGTCGAATCTGACGGGACTCTTCTGGGGAATAGTAGACACAGACGAGTGTCTAAATTCAAGAAGAAAAAAGTGTTTGACACAGTGTAAGGATTAAAGATGCGGACGAGCATCCTTAAGACTATGATACGGACGAGTATCAGGCAGAAACAAACGCTTGACGCATGCTCTGAGATGATGGTACGGACGAGTACCAACGGGTTAACAAAGAACACGGACTAGTGCCGAATCTGTGGGGATTTGAATTGTATATACAAGATACGGACGAGTATCTGTATAAGGGTAATCATGAGTAGTATGTATGAGTGTTCAACCTGCTGGGGAGAGCGACACGGACAAGTGTCTAAAGGAGAAGAGTATAGTATAAACAAGTATCTGATATACAAAGTGTTTATGTTACTGCACTGGGGAAAATGACACGGACGGATGTCAAGGAAATGTATATACAAGTATATGTGAGTGCAAAGAGGATGTCGTTGGCTTTCTGCTGGGGATATAACACGGACGGGTGCCACAAGGAGTATATACCGGTGTTTGGGAATGTGAGGCAACTGTGTTTGCTGGGGAATCTCCGCTGGGGACTTTGGGGGGAGTTTTCTGTATGTTGATGGATTGTCAATATTCACAAGTGTTTGATTCAGAACATGGCTTATGATTATGCAATATGTTTGATTTTTGCCGTAATGCTCCGTATTAGACGGAATGCTACGCTTTACGGGTGAATATGATGCGAATGCTAGGATTATGCAAAGATACCAAACCGGGATTCGGATCCCGATGCTGCGAAGATCTTTGGTCGATCTGCTTGAAATGGACATCCCAGCTGGGGTTGAGATCATTGGTAGATCTAATGAGATGTATCTGCTTAGGGGAATAAGTCACTGATAGACCCATCCTGATAATGAGAGACCCAGCTGGGGTTTGTAGAAGCTTTCTTCACTCTGTTGTGATTCCTTCATGCGCTGCTCTTCTGGATAGAGGCTGAAACTCTGTGGGGAGATGGTTCCCTGGCTTTTGTACTCGGATGAGGAAGAATGATTGGCAGCTCGGCTGGGAGAAGCAACAAGTGGCAGCTCAGCTGGGGAGAAAACACTTTGAGTGCTAAGAATGAGTGTTGATTTGTCAGCTTGCTGGGGTGAAGCTTTCATGCCCCAAGTTGCGTTTTGGATACCCGCAATCCTGCAAAGATAGAGAAACGCACAAGTATTCCCGAGGTATCCTTTACTGGATTCCGTCATAGGAGTTTAGACACTTCTGAGAGTAAGTATATTTCCTGCAAGCATGTGACTTTTTATTAAAGATAAACATCTGTATTTGTGCAAACATTATTTTAAAGACATCAGACGTTTTTTGCAAATAAAAATGTACAAGACGAGACGTGACTGAAAATCTGATCTTATTAGTTCAAATGCCCTGAATTGGCAAGGTACAGTCAAGGAAACATATCTCCTAAAATGAGGAGATTGTTACAAATTGAGAAACAAAACGCTGGCAATGTTGACGACGCTTTAAGGAGCTTCCCTTCTGCTATGACTCGTATGACATTTGACGTTCTTCTCGTCCTGCTTTCTGAAGAAGGCTGATTCTGACAGAAGCTTGATCCTTTCGAAGTTTAGCGAGTTGTAAGTGATACAGACGAATTCAAAATGCAGTTGTTCGCTTATTCCCTTATTTTGCATGGATCGCCCTTTCGGGTTTTCAATCCATCGGGATACCCATTTTTGCCTGAGTTGTCCAATGCGGCTTTTCGACTCAGCGGGTGTACATTTTTGTTTATTTTCCCTTATTTTTCCCGAGTCTTTTATTCTGTTTTTGACTCGTCGGGATGCCCTGTTTTTGCCTGGACTTACATTCTGTTTTTATGTCCAGCGGGTCATTTTTATGCGAAGTATTTTATAACTACATCTGAATTCACAGGGGATGGGAAATCTTCACCATCCATGGTGCTGAGCATCAGTGCTCCACCGGAAAAAACTTTCTTTACTACGAACGGCCCTTCATAATTTGGAGTCCACTTGCCCCTGTGGTCTGTATGAGGAGGGAGGATTCTTTTCAACACAAGATCTCCTACTTGGTACTCTCGGTGCCTGAATTTTTGATCGAAGGCTTTCTTCATTCTCTTCTGATACAACTGCCCATGACAGATTGCAGCCAATCTCTTCTCTTCAATCAGACTCAGTTGTTCGTATCGGGACCGGACCCATTCTGCTTCGTTCAGCTTAACATCCATCAGTACCCGTAGGGAGGGTAATTCAACTTCAACTGGTAGGACTGCTTCCATACCATACACAAGTTGATACGGTGTTGCCCCAGTGGATGTTCTGATTGACGTGCGGTAACCATTCAAGGAAAATGGTAGCATTTCATGCCAGTCTTTGTAGGTGACTACCATCTTCTGCACAATCTTCTTGATATTCTTGTTAGCTGCCTCAACAACGCCATTCATCTTGGGCCTGTAAGGAGAAGAATTGTGATGTTGGATCTTGAAGTCCCGGCATAGCTCTTCCATCATTTTGTTATTCAGGTTGGAACCATTGTCAGTAATGATTCGCTCGGGAACTCCGTATCGACAGATGATATCTCTTTTTAGAAATCGGGCTACCACTTGCCTTGTAACATTTGCGTACGAAGCTGCTTCGACCCACTTGGTGAAATAGTCAATGGCAACCAGGATGAATCTGTGGCCATTCGAAGTCGTTGGCTCTATCTTGCCAATCATATCAATGCCCCACATAGCAAAGGGCCAAGGTGAAGACATCACATTCAAAGGATTGGGAGGCACATGTACTTTATCCGCATAAATATGGCATTTATGGCATTTTCTGGTGTAAGCACAACAGTCAGCATCCATTGTGATCCAGTAATAGCCTGATCTTAGCAACTTCTTAGCCATGGCATGCCCTCCAGCATGGGTACCAAAGGATCCTTCGTGCACTTCATGCATCAACAAGTCTTCTTCTGTCTTATCAACGCATCTGAGGAGTACCATATCAAAGTTTCTCTTGTACATGGAACCATCAGTGTTCAGAAAGAAACTACCAGCAAGCCTTCTCAAAGTCTTCTTATCATTGGAAGATGCCCCAGGTGGGTATGTTTGATCCTCCAAGAAGCACTTAATGTCATGGAACCAAGGCTTATCATCTTTGACAATGTCTGCGGCAAATACATATGCTGGTCTGTCAAGTATAGACACTGAAATCTGAGGTACAGAGTTGGCAGTTTGAACTTTGATCATGGACGAAATGGTGGCAAGAGCATCTGCAAACTGATTCTCGTCCCGAGGGATATACTCAAGCTTTACCATTGTAAAGAAAGTCAATAACCTCCTTTTATAATCCCTGTAAGGTAACAGATGATCCTGGTGGGTGTACCATTTGCCGTTGGTTTGATTGATTACCAGAGCTGAATCTCCGAATACGGTCAATGTCTTGATCCTGAGGTCAATGGCTTCCTCAAGACCCATAATGCAAGCTTCGTATTCAGCTTCGTTGTTAGTGCAATTGAAGGTGAGCTTTGCCGAGAAAGGCATGTGAACTCCTTTAGGTGTAATAAGTACTGCACCAACACCACGACCATTCATGTTAACAGCCCCATCAAACATCATAGTCCATTCTTCTTCCGGGTCAGGCCCTTCAGTGTGAATAGGCTCTTCATGATCTTTTGCTTTTATGAACATGATGTCTTCATCAGGGAAGTCAAATCTCATAGGCTGGTAATCATCAATAGGTTGCTCAGCAAGATATTCAGACAATACACTGCCCTTGATGGCTTTCTGAGAAGTGTACTGGATGTCATATTCTGTGAGGATCATTTGCCATCTTGCAACCCGTCCGGTAAGCGCTGGCTTCTCAAAAATATATTTGACTGGGTCCATTTTTGAGATCAACAAAGTAGTGTGGGTCAACATATATTGTCTCAGTCGGCGAGCAGCCCACGCTAAAGCACAACAAGTTTTCTCGAGCAGTGAATAACGTTGTTCACAGTCGGTGAACTTTTTGCTTAGGTAGTATATTGCATACTCTTTTCGACCAGACTCGTCATGCTGGCCCAGCACACACCCCATTGACTCTTCTAATACTGTCAAGTACATTATCAGAGGTCTTCCTTCAACTGGAGGCATAAGGATTGGAGGTTCTTGTAAGTATTCCTTGATCTTGTCAAAAGCCTTCTGGCATTCTTCGTTCCACCTGACCGTCTGTTCTTTTCTCAACAATTTGAACAAGGGCTCACAGGTTGCCGTAAGGTGGGAGATGATCCTTGGGATGTAGTTCAATCTACCTAGAAACCCTCGGACTTCTTTCTCAGATTTTGGCGCAGGCATTTCTTGAATGGCTTTGACTTTATCAGGGTCAACTTCAATCCCTTTCTCGCTCACAATAAAACCCAGCAGCTTACCCGATCGCACCCCAGATGTGCACTTGTTGGGGTTCAATTTCAGTTGGTACTTCCTCAGACGCTTGAACAGCTTTAGCAGATTTACCAGGTGGTCTTCTTCAGTAAGGGACTTGGCAATCATGTCATCCACATAACACTCGATTTCTTTATGGATCATATCGTGGAATAATGTTACCATAGCCCGTTGATATGTCGCACCAGCATTCTTCAGTCCGAACGGCATCACCTTGTAACAGAACGTCCCCCAGGGCGTGATGAAGGTTGTCTTCTCCATGTCTTCAGGCGACATTTTAATCTGATTGTATCCTGAAAATCCGTCCATGAAAGAGAATACCGAGAACTGAGCCGTATTATCCACCAATACGTCAATGTGAGGTAATGGGAAATCATCCTTCGGGCTGGCTCTGTTCAGATCTCGGTAGTCAACACACATTCTCACTTTGCTGTCTTTCTTTGGAACAGGCACAATGTTAGCAACCCACGGCGGATAGCTAGTTACAGCAAGGAACCCGGCGTCCCACTGCTTCTGTACCTCTTCCTTGATTTTCATTGCCATGTCCGGGTGAGTACGGCGCAGTTTCTGTTTAACCGGCGGGCATTCTTCTCTTAAAGGCAGCTTGTGCACAATAATGTCGGTGTCCAGGCCTGGCATATCTTGATAAGACCAAGCAAACACATCCACATACTCTTGAAGCAGGTCAATCAGTTGTCTCTTCACTGAGTCTTGTAAGCAGGCCCCGATTTTAACTTCTTTCACACCTTCATCTGTACCAAGATTGATCGTCTCTACCTCCTCCTGATGAGGAGTGATAACCTTCTCCTCTTGTCTCAACAATCTGGCTAGCTCTTCAGGAAGCTCGTAATCTTCTTCAACCCCTTCATCAGCTTGATTGATTGGATTGTCAAAGTCATACGAAGTCATAGCCGTGCTGTTGTCGGTGCTGTCTGGAAGGCACTCTCTGCAAGGGTTCAATTTGTTCATTTTAGTGATTGATTTTAATTTTGTTTAGAAAAGTGAAATAAAGTTAACATTTTGAAAACACTGCCATTTATTTTTTGTACAAAAAGAAAAATGGAAAAACAGTGAGCGGAAAAGAAAAAGAGACTCATTTGCAAAAGATGTCTGATATTTCATTGATTAATCTTGTTGCACAAAAATTACAGATGGCCCGATTACAAAATGAGTCTTGTCATCTTGGGCAAGATGCAAGACTTGATGCATGCTATAAAAATATACAGGAAATAATAATTACTCTGCAGGAGTAACTCTTATAATTTCCTGGGAAGACCAGTTTGAGATACTGCTCCCCGGGGTCTTTGGACGGATCCAACTCTCCAGGTTGCAGTCGCTTTCATCCTCGTCTTCCAAGTTGTTGATAGCATCAGGGGTGAGCATCCCCACACTAACAAAGTTGGGCTTCTCAGCAGCCTCTGCTTGATCTTGTTGGGTTGGTTTGTAACCCAACCCAAATCTATCCTCTTTCTTCTCCACAGGTAACAATTTTCCCCAGCCTTGGGCAGTCCCTTCTTCAACAACCTTCTGGGCTTGTTGATAAGATGTCATTGAGGTTCCAGGTACAGCAGATGTTTCATTTATGTTCAAGGCCTCAAACCCTTGACTCATCGTTTCATGGATCTCTCCATCCATCTCAATGTATTTGTATGTAGCCAGGTGGCTAACAAAAATATCTTCCTCTCCACAAATAGTAACGACTTGGCCCTCCCACTCGAATTTTAACTTCTGGTGAAGGGTAGACGTAACTGCGCCGGCGGCATGAATCCATGGTCTACCCAACAAACAGCTGTAGGCAGGATGAATGTCCATCACGTAGAAGGTCGTTTTGAAAGTTTGTGGGCCAATCGTTATAGGAAACTCAATTTCCCCCAGAACTGATCTCTTAGAACCGTCAAAGGCTCTTACTACCAAGTTACTGGGCCGTAACGCCAATCCTTCATATTCTAGCTTCACGAGGGCTTTTTTAGGTAAGACATTGAGGGATGACCCTGTGTCTACCAGTACATGGGAAAGAACTTCACCCTTACACTCCATGGTAATGTGCAAAGCCTTGTTGTGATTGCGGCCTTCCGTAGTCAAATCAGTGTTGGTAAATCCTAGTCCATTACTAGCATTAACATTCCCAACCACAACTTCCAACTGATTGACTGTGATCTCTTCTGGCACATAAGCTGCGTGCAAGACTCTTAGTAGTGCGTTCCGATGAGCCTCGGAGCACATGAGCAATGATAGAATAGAGATCTTGGAAGGCGTCTGGTGAAGCTGGTCCACTATTTTGTAATCACTTTTCTTGATGATTCTCATGAATTCATCAACTTCTTGATCAAAAGGTGTTTTCAAAGCTTCCTTAACAATTTGCTCTTCTTGCACCATGCTCTTCCCTTTTGCCTTGGCAGCAGCTTCTGCTACAGCAGTGGGTCTTTGAATTTGTGGGGCAAAGAGACGTCCGCTTCGAGTGAAGCCTCCGCCTCCTCCCACATTGTCTATTTGTGGTGAAGAAATTGATGATTCGAGAGTGATTTTCTGTCCTTCGCAGTATAGATCAGAGCCGTAATGCCAAGGGATGGCATTACTGCTTTCATAAGGTACTGGCCCAGGCACCGTGATAGTGACTGGACTGATAGCAGCTGCAGAAGGGACCGTGATAGTCTGTGGATCATAGTATATTGTGACTGGTGCTCTGATAGGAGTGGCACTTTGTGAGTTGTAGGCGGAATCATTTTCAGGATCATAATAAATTGTAACCGTTGAGACATTTGTTGTTGAAGCTGTAGGAGACATTGTTGAATGGATGGGTGTTGCTGTTGTAGGAGGTTCTGAATGAAGGGGTGCTGAAGTTGTAGAAGGGATGTTTGTTGATATCTGGTCCGTTGAAGTAACAGATGAAGCATATGTTGATGAAACTGAAGAGTTGTTTGGAACAATGGTTGTTGCAGTTGTAGAAGACTCGGGAACTGATGTTAAGGAGATTGCTGGATTGGTGGGTATTGATGTTGTGATTTGAAGCAGGCCACTCTGGATGAGACCATCTATGCCATCTCTCAGGTTATCACATCCATTCACTGAAATGTTGCAATAAGCACACCCTAGCTCACATCCCGGGAATATTTGACATTCAAGGAATTGAGCTTTGATCTCTACCAAAGGTGTCCGAATCTGACCCACACTGGTTATCAAGTAAGACGGCTTGTCTTCCTCAATAGCATTGATTCTGGGGCCACCATGGTTTGGCATAGGGTTCTTGTTAACATTTGGTGGTGGTGCGAAGTTTAGAGCTTTAGAATCTACCAAGTCCTGTACCTTCATGTGCAAGGCTCTGCACTTCTCTGTACTGTGGCCAGGTGCATTCGAATGAAAAGCACATCTGGCGCTGGCGTCATAATTTCTGGGTAGACTGGCAGGATCTGGAGGTGCCAACGTCCTTAGCTCAACCAGGTTGAGTTTTAGGAGTTGTGGCAATAATGTAGCATAGGGCATAGGGATCAGATCAATCACCCTATTGGCCTGAGACGGTCTCTGTTGGAACGGTCTTTGCTGATTGTTGTTGTTGGTGTTGTTGTAGTTTCTCTGAGGAGGGTACTGAGTTTGTTACTGATAATTTTGTTGCTGTGGTTGATAAACTGGTTGTGGATGAATTGGAGCGGGAATGGTGACTGTTGCCACAGACCTATGAACATATTGGGGTCTGCCCCTGCTGGCATGGATAACATTGGTCTCACCAGTTCTTCTTGGGCCCACAAAAGGCTTCCTTGTGTTGCTGGAAGAGCTGGCACCGTTGTCAGAAATCTTGCCCATCTTTAATAGGATCTCAATTCTCTCTCCAGCTATAACGACATCTGCAAAGCTGGTAGAAGAAAAAGCGGCTAGCCTATCAATGTATGTCCCTTGGAGGGTGTTCATAAACATATCTGCCATCTCCCTCTCTGACATGGGTGGCTGGACAGCAGCAGCTAGTTGTCTCCACCTCTGGGCGTACTCCCGGAAGCTTTCCCTGGATGATTGTGACATTCCAATCAGGAGGGTCCTGTTGGGTGCCATATCCAAATTATACTGGTATTGTCTAATAAAGGCCTCAGCCAAGTCCTTCCAACACCTGATGGTTGCTCTGGTCAGATGAGAATACCATTCCCTTGAAGCTCCCGTTAAGTTATCCTCAAAATAAAACATCCATAGCTTCTCGTCCATGGTATATGCCTTCAGCCTCCCCAGAAAGGATTGTAAGTGGGTCCGTGGGCAGGAAGTCCCGTTGTACTTCTCAAAGCACGGTGGTTTGAATTTATGGGGAATCCTGACCCCGTCCACTAAGCCCATGTCCATAACATCAAAACCCAAGGAGTTTTGAGACTCCAAGGACCTTAATTTTTCAGCAATTTCATCCAGCCTTCTGTCATAGGCTTCTTCCCCAGCTCCCATCACTGTGAACTAATCTTCCTGGGGGTCTTCTTGGAGTACTCTGCCTGTAGCAGCGTTCCCTTGTACATTAGCAGGGATATTGATCTCTGGATGAAGGTGGGGTCCAAATACAGGTGGGTTGATATGAGGCTGAACCCTCTCATTGTTGCTTGTCCCTGCAGTCCCTAGATGGGGGTCTTCCTGATTCTGCCTCTCTACCATTGCTCTTAATCTCTCTTGGCTTTGGGCCATATTATTCATCACCTCCATAAATTGTGTCATCTGAGCCCTCATTTCCAATCTCTCATTGGTCATTTGGTTCCTGACCTCTGTAAGGTCCTGCTGTACCTGGTCCATATGTATACCCGGAAGGTTATTACGGGTTGGATATCTGTGTGGACGGTTAAGTGGGAACACCCGACTGTAAACACCCCAAATTTGCCCTCACCCATTTCACCATGGCTTATGATCATCCTCATATGCATAAACACAATCATATCATCTCATATCTCATTTTGATTCCCTGCATAGATTCTAAGTCATCTGCACCTAGGGTTTGTGATCTGAGCAATCCAAGGGCTTCTTGAGCCACTCCAAAGGCAACCAATCACTTCAAAGGGATCCATATGTGTTCAAGCATCATAGTACACCCTCTCAAAGTCAAAAATGCAAAAGAATCACAAGAACTAGGGTTTGAGTGGATGCAGAGCCAGGATTGACTGCACAGTTGACCTAAAATTAGGGTTTTGGTTTCAGAGGCCATAACCCCAAATTTTTTGGTCATTCTTGTTTCCATTGGTCTCTATATGGTATAGGGAGTATGCATATCAATTTTCATGAACAAATTCCATGGGGAAGTCATCTGATCAAGGGTTGACTTTTCAGACAAGTCAGTGTAAAATCAGGGCATCTGAGGCCCCCAATGACCCAACCAATGGGTGATCTTCATCATTTTGAGTGTATATGATCTTTATTTGATCATGGAAGAAGGTTGAAGTTCATAAAAATCAAGAATTTAGGGTTTTTGCAAATGTTGACTTTTTGGGCATAGTTGACTTTTCAAGAATGCTTCATTTTAGGTCATTTTTCAAGCTTTGATTATTGATCCAAAAATGCTTCAAATGGAAAAACTTTGGTCATGAAAGTTGTAGATCTCATCTTTCCCTTTTCAAAAAGTACAAGTACATGGTCAAACTCTTCTTGGATCAAAAGTTATGGTGTGACAAAGTTGGCTAAAATCATTGATTTTCAAGGCATGCCTCAAATGGAAATTTTGCAAAATCATGGACCAAGGCCAATTACAATCTCTAATTCATTTCAAACCATGACACAAACATTCTCTAAGTCATAAAAATCAGAATTGAACCAAGAATGCCCATGGTTTATGGTTGGTTAGGCAAAGAAATCACATGTGAACCAAAGTTGCAACAACTTGCAAAACCACTCATCATGCTTCCTACAACTTGTGACATTGGATGCTGACTTTTGCTAGCCTCTCACCTCATTTTGCTGCGCAGCCCCATGCCTTGTACTTGCCTAGATCATGAGCCATACTTCACTTACACAAAAGGTGGACATTTTGCAAAAGCAAACTTACCAATCACTATAGGCCAGGTCACATCATCTGACCTATAGGATTATAATACAATATCCCTTGGCAAGCCAAAGATATGAAGAAGCAAGGCTGAAACTCTCTCATTGATGACATTCACAAAAACACACCAAACTGCATAAGCCTTCGAATCTCTCTGCCCAGCCAAGAAACACTCAAACCATTTTCACCATTCAACTCACCATGCATCATTGAGTAGAAACCAGCAAGAGCACAAGCCTGAATCAACCAGAACACCCCATAGCTATTTCTCACCTCAAGCTGCAGTTCCATTCGAATCTCCCTCCCTAGCTCACAAACATCCAAACAAACCTTGCAAAGCTTCTCCATACATCATCTGGACCACAAACCACCATTCACAATGACCTGAAAGTGCCAGAATCACCATTGCCATTTCTGACTGAGGTGAAGCAGAAACTGTCGAAGCTCATCAACCAGCCTACATAAATTGTTCTAAGGCATTCAAACATCATCCAGAGGTCCTAAGGAGTGGATTGCACAAGGAGAGGTGGCCAGAAAGTCCTCAGGTTGTAAGCTCCAAATCTCAGGTAGCTTGAAATTTATTTTTCCAGAAATTGTTTTTCTTGTTACAAACTTGTTCCTTATGATTCACTGAGCATCCTGGTGTTTTTAGTTTTTGATTTGGTTCTGGAATGAGAGTTTAATTTCTCTCTGAAGCTTGCGTGCCCTAGTTTTTATTTCTTTCGATTCAGCTTATTTAGGAAGAAGAAATTTGTTTTGAGAGAGGGGTTTGATTCGTGAGTGTGTAAGGAACATTTCCCAATTCTTAGATTTTGTTTTTGTTACGATTTGAGGGAGTTTGGAGATTTCCAGGTGAGATGCTGGCCGGAGAAGACGACCGGAAGTCTTCTCCGGCCACCTGAGAGTCATTTGTGCCCTAATCACGTAATTAACTCAAGTTTGAATCTGGAGCGTACGATCCCTTTGACCAGTTGACCTCCCGCGTGTGTGTGTGGCCTGGATCTCTCTGATTAGCCCTAATCCACGTGTTAAGACTAATTAATCATATTTTAATCAGAAGCAATCCACACCCTTCATTTGCGCGCTGGTCAACCAGTTTGAATTCAGAGCCCATCCTGGCCATCCATCCTGATTACTTTCATTTTATTTAATTTTAATTCATTTTCTTTTCAGTTTATTTGCATAATTATTTTAAAATAGCAAAAATGGCTTAAAAATTATGAAACTTTTTCTTAAAAGTTTTATTAATTTTTAAGACCCAAAATATTTTTATTTTATTTTTTATCATTAAAAACATATTTTTAAATATTTAAAAGATTATTTTTAATTGATTAATGGAAATTAATTAATTAAAAATACTTTTAGGTATTTAAAAATTACAAAAAAATTCATGAAATGTTCTAAGACATTTAGAAACATTGTCCAATCTTCAAACCAAATTTCTTTTTTGATCTTGATGCATTTTAAGAATTTTTCATTGAATTAAATCATATTTTGTGCATTGTTTTGATCATAAGTTCAAAAATTCATTTCTGCCTATCTAAGAAGGGTTGGACATTGGTTCTTCTTGCATTGTTTTGTGTTTAGCATGTAGTTTCTAGGATAAAATGGCCATGATTTGATCTTGCATTTTCAATTTGTTTGGCATTTCTTTTGTTTAGGAGCCCTAAAAACCCTAATAACTTAGAAAAATCATATCTTGAGATTGGTTAAGAGTTGAGACCTCCCCTTTGGACCTTGGTTTAGTATAGGTTTAGGTTTTCTTTGAGTGGCATTTTCCATTTTTTATCTTAGGGTTTGCTTCTGTTTTTGGTTTTTGTTTGATGCTTGATCCATGAACCCTAATTTGGGCTTTCACTTGCATACCTCTTGCATTCTCTTGCATAACATGACTTGCCATGCCATTCCATGCCTCCATTTGATTCATTTGACATCATAAGACATGTAGAAAGCATCTTTGATCATTGCATCTTGCATTTGCCATGTTGTATGCTTTGTATGCTTCCTAACTTTTCATGTGTATCCATGCTTCTAAGCTTGTTTCATTTGCATCCATGATCTTGTATGAACATCTCCATGCCTTGCCTCATGTTTGCAGAATCTCATAACATCATAATCATCATCAACATGCTTCTGGTTTTGCTTAGCATCATACCATTTCATCTCATTTTGCATTGCATTGCACTTCTTTCTAACATTTCAGGTGGTAAGTGACTTTGAGAAGTGAATTTGCCTTCACTTCTCATAACTTTTCTTTTCATCTTTCTTGCATCCATTGCTGCATTTCTATATGTGTTTGAGATTGAGCTTGCTCATTCTTGTTCCTCCCACTTTCTTTCTTCAAGTGACTTGACTTCTTAAATGAAGCAAGTCATTTTGCTTCTCTTGATCCTGTTCATCTGCTTCCTGGTGGCTCCTTTGAAGATCTTCTTTTGCAAACCTCACAAACCTTAGGAACAACCATGTATGACAATGATTAGGGTCTTGATTAGTCTCCCCTCATAGTTTTACCTTTGTGTCTCTTTGAGTCTTCTCTTCTCATCTCATAATCAGGGACTAAACCCTAAAGGCTTTAAGGCTTTGTGATTAAGCTCGTGCCTGCATCCTTCTCTTAGGATGGAGTGTATAACTTTAATCCTAAGTGTTAAACCCTTAAGATGTTTAAATCTCTTAATCAATTCGTATAATAATCATCAAGACATCACACTTGTAACTTGGGCCTTGCATTAGGGTTCTAATTCTTCCTTAATTGGTTAAGAAGGACTAACCCTAGTGCTAATGGACAAGTCCCCCTCAAGTTGTCTTACAAACCATAAAACTCACTTCATCATCATATCACTAAATAAAATCCACTTAATCAAAGGCTTTGTTTTGTCATGAGTTTAATCCCTAATCATGGATTAAGTTGAGGAGCTTTCCTCAGCTTAAACATCCTCATCTATTATCCTTCTCTTAGGATGGTGTAATGAGTCTGTTTAATCCCTGATTATGGCTTAACCTCATTACTTAACACTAAACAAAAACAACAAAAACATCCAAATAATCACAAGTAGGTCAATGATCTTAATCCTGCACCAAAGGTGATTAAGTGTGAGAAGCTGACTTCACACTTAAGGTATTCTCATTACCCCTAATCAGAGGGAAGATGTGATGGGTTTACTAAATCCATTGGTTTAGGCTTAAGCTCATTAATTTATGACACATTTCCAAAAGCAATAAAAGACTGAAAACACAAAAACAAACAATAATCGTCTCCTCCGGGATTCTTTTCTCATCTCATTCACTCATAAACGAGAACTTTCTTCTTCCGTCTAATGCAAGACAGTTTGCACCTGAGCCAGACAGGTCATACACTTGAGCATAGATAAGTAAGCAGTTCACAAGTCAATTCACCTTTCAGTCTCTTTGGGTCGAACTACGGTGTTCTGACTTCCTCATTGCACGAGAGGATACGTAGGCATAACTTAACAGTTATCGAACAAAAGTCTCTGTATATTCCCCCTCTTTCCAGCTTCATTCTTTTAGCCTCATTGTCATGAGCATTTCACTCTTGTCCTTACACTGACACATCATTTATACACTTCACACTTCTTTTACACTGACACCTGTACATCCTTTTCCAGCTCTTTATACACAGATTGCACTGACACTACCCCTTTAAAACACAAATCTTTTAAGCGTGGATCCCGTCGAGTACGACGGACAATCTGGGTGCTAATACCTTCCCAGGTTGTAACCAACCCCCTTTCTCAGTCTCTCTGGTTCGCAACCGTCTTATCCATCTTTTCCTAGGTCTATGCAGCATTGCCTTTCCTCCGGGATAAAAATGCCTAGCTGGCGACTCTTTTCATCTCCAGTGAGTTCACGGCTGTGTGTTCTCATTGTCCCTCTCGTCGACCGTTCGCGTCTGTACCTTCATTTGATCCATTTTCATTTGTCGGGAGCGACACCGACGTCGAGCAATAGTTCCTGAGTTCACAACAGAGTTAGTAACAAAAACAAAACAAACCTACAAAACAAACAAAGGTTAGCATGCAATGCAGTATGCTTATTTGTTTCCATGGTATCCGGCTCGACACTTGGTTTTGACCTTTCCAGACCCTTGAAGATGCTGTTGATGTTGCTTGAAAGAAACTCAGATGGAACAAACTGATACATACATTACAAAAAGCAAATGATACATAGTTGTTCTTTACAAATCATGCCCTCTGAGGGGTCAAAAATACAACATAAGAAAATAAAAGTACATGAAATGAAAGCAACAACAAGCAAAAGTCAGACTCCAAGACCAAACTCATCCTCCTGAACTTCCTTGAGAAGTGCTTCAGTCACAGGATCAGCTGGACGCTCCGTGAGGTTCCTGATAAGGAGATTCCTGGTAGTAACAGCTGCAGTTAGCTTCTTGTGTTGACTATGGTCCTTTGACCTCTTCACACCAGCTTTAATCTTCAACTCTGAGATCTCTCTCTGGGCTGCTAGCAGGGCTTCCTGTTGCTCTTTTTCACTAGCCTCCAACTGCTCAATCTTGTCCTGAGTCCTCTTATCTTCCAGAGTACGAGCTTCGGTGATCCTGACCCACCTGGCTTGACTCTCTTTCAGATATAAATCAGTCCTGGCTTTCTGGAACTGAGCCTCCTTGCAGGCATTCTTCAAGATCTGTTCTCCAGCCCTAGACTTCTTGATGTAATCCTCTGAATTTTCAATCCTGGCCAGATGTTCCACCTTCAACTTTTCTAACCTCTCAATGTCCAAGCGACCATCACTCCTCTCCCAGAGGGTCTTCTGTAGAGCCTGAGTCAACTTCTCATTTCTTTCTTTCAAATTCTCAAACTCCTCTAAGCTGACAGTGACAGGAGGTGGTGCTGAGGATGGCCCAGGTACATCTTCCATGGTAAAGGGCATCCCAGAAAATTGAGCCCTGGCATGGGACCACTCATAGTACTGTGCTGAGGCTACATTGTTGCATCTTCCCAGAATGGTTACTCCTTTAGTCTGGACATTGTCCCAAGCCCGGGATGCTTGCCTGACAATAGCCAGATTAGGCTTAATCTCACAATAAAGAGTCTCAGCCAAGTCTTGTGCCTTAGGAGTGTGGACCAATGCATAGCCCAGTTGTCTTTTGAATAGCAGAGGGTTATAGTTGATGCAACCCTTAACTCCTATCAGGGGTACATTGGGAAACTGCCCACAACTGGTAATGATGTCCCTGCCTTTTGTGCTTTGAGTGCACCATCTGATGTCAGCTGAAGTTAAAGCAGTGAGTCTTCTGGCCCAATTCCTCTGCTGATGAGGATTCAAGAATGCATCTGTCTTGGGCAAGTGCTTGAGCAACCAGGTATGGAACAGGGGAGCACAACACCTCACCAATCTTCCTCTCTGCTTTTCATTCCTTTGGTGAACAGAGTAGAAGAAATCTCCCAATAAGGTGGGCACTGGGTTCCTCAGGATGAAAAGATGGATTGCATTCTTGCTAACAAACTTAGGCTCATCTGCAAATAATATGACCCCATATATGCTAAGGGCCAATAAAGCACAGACTGCCTTCCACTCTCCCAAAGAAGCCTTCAGGGCAGCTTGAGAGATCAAGAAATCCAGATGTAGACCAGAGATTCCAGCCTTAGTAGTCAAATTCTGCCCAATCAGAACTGGTTCCAGATGCAATGCCTTTGCCACTTCCTCATTACTTGGAAAAGCCATCTCAGGGTTGAAGGGGACTCCACCCCTGATAGGTACACCAACCAATGATGTTAACTTCTTATATCCTCACGTGGATCGGCAAGTCCGAAATTTCTAGTGATGAATGATCTCCAATGATCTTTCTCTCGGATCCCCAGTATATCTACATATGTTGATCTCCAGTTGATTTATATGTAATCCTCAACAAGTCTTACTCCCTTTTCCCAGGAGGAGCAAGAGTAGTATGATGGTTATTCCCCGTAGAGATTGAATCTTGACAGGAATTTTCCCTGACCTTGGCAAGGATGGTGGAAAATTTTCCCTATCCTCGACAGATTATTACATTTCCTCAGTGTCACACCCCAAAATTTACCCCTAACTTTTCGCATCATACATTTGAAAGAAAAATTCCGAGATTTATTTTTCTATTGCTTTCAACTAATTTTCAAGTTATTTATAAAATTAATTTTAATTTCTTTTCACTTCCAAGCTTCCATTTTTAATTTAATTTCTATTTCTCATTTCTAACTTTTTAATTCATTCTCGTGTTTTTAATTTAAATTGTTATTTCTATTTCTATTTTTTTAATTTTATTTTTAAGTTCCTACTTTTAAGATTCTATTTCTAACTTAATTCCAATTTCTATTTTTTTAAATTTAATTCATTTTAAATTTTAATTCCAAGATCTTTTTTTTCTCTTTCATTTTATTCCAATTCTAATTCCAATTTCTAAACTTCTATTTCAAGTTGTTAATTTCAAGTTCTTTCCTAATGGAGAACTCATGTCAAGTTACCATATCATTTCCAATTTGCCATTTCATGACAATTCATTCATCCAAACATTTTTCAAATCATGATCATATTCATTACACAATCCATGACAAAGAAATTCAATTTTTCTTCAAGACTCTAAACTCAATTTTTCAAAGTATTTCTAACTCTATTCAAATTTAAGTTCTATTTCACATTTCCAAATTTAAATAAATGGCATTTCATGTCTAATTTCATTTGGAATTCATGTCCATAATTTTCAAATACCAATTCATTCCAAGTTGTCTTCAAAGATTTCTACAAGAAAAGAGTTTAAATCCTACTTTGTGTCATTACAATTTTACAAGGCTTTAAACTACAAGTGTTAGTGTGTAAGTGTTATATTTTTCTCTCTCTTTAAGCATCTTCAAGCTTTTCCTTGCATAGTTCATGTTTCATCAACCTACAAAAGAAGCAAACACCACCAAGTCAAAGCATGTTCATACATTAGATTCAAAACATATTCATTTTCAAGTATCATCATTCCAGCTTCATGTTAATTCGAAACAACCCCATACATAAGAATTCATGCCAACACATTTCATCCAAATTTTCATTTCAAACAATTAAGCAATTTCATAAGCATTTTCATGAGCAATTTCATGATTCATAACCAATCCATTTTCATTCAATTTTCAAACATAATCATAATTAAGCATACATAGTCATAAGCATCCACATCTAATTTCATTCAAATCATTCAAAGTTAGTAATCAAACATTTATTCACAAATTTTTCAAACATTTATTCTAATTTCAACATCATATTCAAGTTCATGTCAAAATTAAATTTAATTCACATCAAACATTTTAATTTCATCATATTTGTTTCATTCATCATTTTTTTATCATACACATTCACTCATATCATTATCATCTCATTACAATGAATTATCAATTCAAACAAACCATGTCAAGCAAATCCAACAAGATTAATTCAAAACTCTTTCAAGTCCAATTCACCATTTCATCAATTTCAATTACAAAATTCGGTCCAAACATACCAATATCATGCTTATTTCTCAAAGTCACATTTATTCATTGTCATCACATTCTAGCATAATTTATGTCAAATAGAATTAAAAAAAAAAGCAATATTCAGGTCAGTACATCAAAAATACAGTAGGGACCACTTTCTACTTCACAGGCAAACAAAAATACAACAGTCAAAGCAACAGCAGCCTGCAGCAGGACTGCCTTCCCCCATCACTTTCAAGTTCATAATTTCCCTCCCAAACTCAGTCAAACTTAGCTAGCAAGTTTACAGAAATCAAACCAAAACCCTAGTCTCATCACATATATAAAAAGGTTATCAGTCAAGAAAGGGGGCAACCATATAAAAACTTGAGCCACACACAAAATTTTAAAACCAGTATCACAAGAGACCTAGCCGTATACTATACCGAAAAACAAAAGAAAAGTCACACTTCATCAAACTTTCAGAAAAAATTCTTAAAAAAATCAAATCCTCTTCAACCAAAACAAAAAACATTAACAACAAAGAACATTAACAAACACTCATGGGCAAAGGAAAAGAAGAGAAAAAATGAAGAAGGGATGTGAAGTTACCTGGAGAGAGCAATCTAGAAATTGCTTCAAAAGGAAGCCTTCGAAGGTGATATTTTCGTTTCTATTTCGCCCTCGAGCATCTAGATCTTTGTTTTTTTTCTTCATCGAGTTGTACCGGTCATTGTCATCAATTTTGGGTATTTAGTGTTTTGATGTTTTTTTTGGGTTCCCGATCTGTTTGCTCCGAGATTTTCTTGAGAAAGCTAGTTTCAAATTTGGAAGAGGAAACGAAATAAGCAAGGGTTTGTGTTCGTAATTTTTTGGTTGGGAGTGGTTTCATCGGAGAAGACGACAGCGGCCACCGTGTGCCACCATCTTCTCCGACGGTATTTAGGTTTCCGGTGACACAAATTTGTCGAGAGGAATGAGCGTTGTTTTTGAGTATTGAGAGAGACGAAAAGCATCGAGAGTTAATGCAGAGATAAGAAAATGGTTTACGTTAGTGAGAGAGAGAGAGAGAGAGAGAGAGAGAGAGAGAGAGAGAGAGAGAGAGAGAGAGAGAGAGAGAGAAAGAGCATTTGTGAAAGTGAATCCCGTAAGTTTCTTTTCTGATAAATGTGATTTAAGTTTATTTTCAATTAGGTTATTATGATATTTTTATTAATTATCTTTTTTTAAGAAAACAAACTATGGTTGTTGTTGTTTTTTAATTTGGCCATTGAATTAATTATTCACTAACCATTTTTTCACATCACAGCCGTCATGACTCATAGATACATATAAAGTTCAATTTCTCTCACTTAATTTTATAAAAAACAAATTTTAATCCTAATTTTATTTTGCTAGCAGTAATTAATGTTTTTTTTAATAGTCTTGCAAGTAAAAAATCATTTTAGTTTAGAGATTTATTGAATTTAATTCTAACATAAAAAAAATATAAAGAATAAGTATGTTAGTATTAACCATAATTTTTTTTTGACATGTTTATTGTCTTATTAGTTCTAAAGATCCTAAAACAATTTTTTTTTTAATAAAAGAAGAGTATATAGTTATTCGTTTAGTTTTAGATCTTTCCTCTTTTAATAAAAAATATGCCAATTATTATTTTTTAATTTAATCTCTTTTCTTTGTGGAAATAGTTTCATAAAACACAAAAATATTTTCCTTTTATTTTTATTAAACTTATTGATTTATTTATTTATTTTTGTACATGTAAGTTTTATTTAGGTTCCTTTTATCTATTTTTGCTAAATATATCTAAAGACCAAAAATATTTCTTAATCAGTATAATTAACTTTGTTAAATTTGTTTTGTTTAATTTTAGTTAATTCATTTAAGTTTAGTTTTTATTTTTTAACTTTTTTTTTTCTTTCTTAATTGTTATTTAATTCTAAAAAACCTAAAAATAAAATTGTTTCTAGTCTTTCTCCTCTAAGTAGTAGTTTTTAGGACATCTAGTGTAGTTTTCTCTTCTTTAGAGGTGTTCCATTAGTGTGAGAGTTCGAATTTAGACTTTTTTCTTCTTATGAGTATGTTTAGTCTTTCATGAAATTTGGTTTGAAATTCCTCACCATGCCCATAAATTGATAAGATAAGACATAAAGCGCTCACCATATTAATTTTAATTTTTAAGATAGTAATCCTTGGTCCAACGCCAAGTGAATCGTTACACACCTTTATCCATCACACGTAAGTCGGTCATTTTTTATGATCACTGTCGTACCTCGAAAAAATACGATCCTCGCGATGGGACGCGGAAAGAACAACAGAGTCGCCACCTAATTCTATTTATTCTACGAGAGAAAAGGGAGATATATATACAACCTAAAAAAAGGATAAGAAATGGTTTACGAAACCAAATTCTAAGTTCGGGAGTCGGTTACGCAAGGGGAAGGTATTAACACCCCTCATGTCAGTTGTACTCAACGGGAACCTCTTAACTAACTGTGCGATTAAATGTTGATTAATGTATTTGCCTTCTAAATGGTTATTAATATGTTTGTTCTAAGGGAAAAGGATAATTATTATTAATATTAAGACGGAGAAAAGATTAGATTTTTTATTATTATTGTACTCACAAAGGATTAAAATCCATATGACTACGTATTCCCTCGTGCAATGGGAAAGTCAGAGCTTCGTAGTTCGTGCAACTACGGTTTGTGTTTTTTAATTGAACGATTGTTTAAAACACATTCTACTGCTAAGCGTTGGCTTATACTCGCGGTGGAGGCTGATGCGCTAGCTTGTTTGCGAGATATAAAGATTTAAACAATGTCTGTTTTGAAAAAGATGTTTGACCTTTGTTAAGGTGTTTTAAACGAAAGGGCGAATGAACCACGTCACATGGGGCTAGCCCAAGAGTTTTTCATTCAAGAATTATGTGAAGTGCTAGACTCCAGAATTTATTTCCTTTGTTGATTAATTATGAAAATGATTTGAATTGGTTGGTGAAATTTTAAATCTATTAAGTACGAAAGAGCGAATGAATCAGGTCGCGTGGGGCTAGCCCAGGAGTGATTCATTCTAAAACATGTGGAATGCTAGACTCCAGAGTTCTATTATTTTGTGAATTAATTTGTACGATTAAGATATTTTAAGAATGAGAGGGTGAATAAACCACGTCGCGTGGGGCTAGCCCAAGAGTGATTTAATTCAAGAATCGTGTGGAGTACTAGACTCCAGAATTCAGTTCCTCCGTTATTTGACTTGTGAATTAAGGATTTGCGATTGTTTTGGATGTTTTAGGGTTTAATATTTATTAGTAACAAATGAGTAAATGGAACACTATGCGTGGGTGTCGCTCCCACTAAATGAAGCCGGGTCAAATAGGGTACAGACGCGAACGGTCGGCGAGAGGAGGGTGCGAGAACACACAGGAGTGAACTCACAGGGAATGAAAAGAGTCGCCAGCTAGGCATTTTTATCCCGAAGGAAAGGTAATGCTGCATAAACCTAGAAAGACATGGATAAGACGGTTGCGAACCAGAGAGACTGAGAAAGGGGGTTGGTTACAACCTGGGAAGGTATTAGCACCCAGATTGTCCGCCGTACTCGACGGGATCCACGCTTAAAAGATTTGTGTTTTAAAGGGGTAGTGTCAGTGATAAAATGTGTATCAAAGTTGGAAAGAATGCAAGTGTCAGTGTAAAAGAAGAGTGAAGTGTGTAAATGTACAGTGTCAGTGTAAGAACAGGAATCAGATACTCAAGATCATGAGGCTTAAAGAATAATGCTGGAAAGAGGGGGAATATACAGAGACTTTTGTTCGATAACTGTTAAGTTATGCCTACGTATCCTCTCGTGCAATGAGGAAGTCAGAACACCGTAGTTCGACCCAAAGAGACTGAAAGATAAATTGACTTGTGAACTGCTTACTTGCCTATGCTCAAGTGTATGACCTGTCTGGCTCAGGTGCAAACTGTCTTGCATTAGACGGAAGAAGCGAGTTCTCGTTTGTGAATGAATGAGATGAGAAAAGAATCCCGGAGGAGACGATTATTGCTTGTTTTTGATTTTTCAGTCTTTTATTGCTTTTTGAGGTTTGTCATAAGTTAATGAGCTTAAGCCTAAACCAATGGGTTAGTAAACTCATCACATCTTCCCTCTGATTAGGGGTAATGAGAATACCTTAAGTGTGAAGTCAGCTTCTCACACTTAATCACCTTTGATGTAGGATTAAGATCATTAACCTACTTGTGATTATTTAGATGTTTTTGTTGTTTTGTTTAGTGTTGAGTAATGAGGTTAAGCCATAATCAAGGATTAAACAAACTCATTACACCATCCTAATAGAAGGATAATAGATGAGAATGTTTAAGCTGAGGAAAGCTCCTCAACTTAATCCATGATTAGGGATTAAACTCATGACAAAACAAAGCCTTTATTAAGATGGATTTTAGTTAATGGTAAGATTAAGAAATGGATTTTATGGTTTGTAAGACAACTTGAGGGGGACTTGTCCATTAACACTAGGGTTAGTCCTTCTTAACCAATTAAGGAAGAATTAGAACCCTAATGCAAGGCCCAAGTTACAAGCTTGATGTCTTGTTGATTATTAGGTGAATTGATTAAAGGATTTAAACACATTAAGGGTTTAACACTTAGGATTAAAGTTATACACTCCATCCTAATAGAAGGATGCAGGCATAAGCTTAATCACAAAGCCTTACAGCCTTTAGGGTTTAGTCCCTGATTATGAGATGAGAAGAGAAGACTCAAAGAGACACAAAGGTAAAAGCTAAGTGGGGGGACTAATCAAAACCCTAATCATTATCATGCTTGGTTGTTCCTAAGGTTTGTGAGGTTAACAAGAAAGATCTTCAATGGAACCACCAGGAAGCAGATGAAAGGATCAGGAGAAGCAAAGTAACTTGCTTCATTTAAGAAGTCAAGTCACTTGAAGGAAGAAAGTAAGAAGAAGAAGAATGAGCAAGCTCAATCTCAAACACATAATAAAATGCAACAAGGATGCATAAAGGATATGAGAAGAAGTTATGAGAAGTGAAGGCAAATTCACTTCTCAAAATAACTTACCACCTGAAAAGTTAGTGAAAGGAATGCAATGTAATGCAAAATGGGATGAAATGGCATGATGCAAACCAAAACCAGAAGCACATATGAGATGATAATGATGCTATGAGATGATGCAAACATGAAACAAGGCATGGGGATGATCATACAAACTTATGGATGCAAATGGAGCAAGTTTAGAACCATGAACACACATGAAAAGTTATGAAATGCACATGACATACAACATGGCAAATACATGAAGCAATGATCAAACATACTTTCAACATATCTTAAGATGTCTAATGAACCAAATGAATGCATAAAATACTATGGCAAGTCATGGTATGAATGCAAATACAAGATGAATACAAATGAAAGCCCAAATTAGGGTTTATGATCAATGCATCAAACAAAAACCAAAATCAGAAGCAAACATCAAGATAAAAAATTGAAAATGAATTCAAAGGGACCCTAATCCTATACTAACTCACTGCCCAAAGGAGAGGTTCCAACTCTTAAGCTAATTAGGGTTATGAATTTTCTAAGTTTCCTAGGGTTTTAGGGTACCTTAACAAGAAAAATGCCAAACAAATGGAAAATGAAAGATCAAATCAAACCAATTTAATCTCACAAACTACATGCTAAACACAATGCAATGCAAAAAGAATCAAAGTCCAACTCTCAATGGTTAGGCAGAAATGATTTTTTGAAGTTTGGATCAAAATAATGCCTTGAAATGATTTTAATTCCATGAAAAATTCTCAAAAGACATCAAGATCAAAAAAGAAATTTGGTTTGAAGGTTGGACAATGTTTCTAAATGATTATGAAATTTTCATGAATTTTTTGGTGATTTTTAAATACCTAAAAGTATTTTTAATTAATTAATTCCCATTAATTAATTAAAAATAAACTTTTAAATGATTTAAAAATATTTTTTTAATGCAAAAAATAAAAATAAAAATGTTTTTGGTTTCTGAAAATTAATAAAAGTGTGTATAAAAATTTTCAGAATTTTTGAATAATTTTTGCTATTTTAAAATAAATGGGGAAAGAAATACAAAATAAATGAATTAAAAATTAAAGAAAATGAAAAGTAAACGCAATGGAGAGCCAGGATTGAATCTGGGAAATGAATGGTTGACTGCGCGCGCAATCCAAAGGCCACAATTCAAACTGACCTAATTTCTGATTTAATTAATTAAATTGAATTAATTAAGTTAATTATAGATTAGGGTTTCTAATGACAAATCCCAGCCATCCAAACACGCGCCAGTCTCCCTTGGTCAACGCATCCAACACTCAGCATTCAAACCACAATTAATGACAGGGATTAACCCTAAATATTTTCAGGTGGCCGGAGAAGACCTCCGGTCGTCTTCTCCGGTGGGAACCCCACCTGAAAATCTCCAAAATCCTCAAAACTTCACTAAAACGAAAACTAAAAGCCCAGAAATCATCCCCACATCCCCCTGAATCAAAACCCTAACTCAAAACTCATTTATTCTTCATCAATCAAACGAATCGAAACCAAGCAGTTTTTAGGGCAAAAGTTTCAGACACTGCATACATCCTCATTTTTCACTCATTTTCAAAAGTAAGCACATATTCATGATCAGGGAAGCATGTAGATTCAATTAGAAACTTAAAATACACGTTCTGAAAAAAAAGTTCATGAAGCTACCTGAGTTTGAAGCTTTTCAGTTTGGAACTTTCTGGCCTCCTCTCTTGTGCAAAATCAATCCTATGACTTCCCTTGTGCTTCTGAAAGGCTTGGAGCAAATTTATTTGGGCTGGTTTGAGAGTTTGCAGGAGTTCTGTTCAAGGTGGTGTGATGATCGTGTTTTTGATTCTTTGAGTTTCAGGCTGTTTTGAAGGGTGCTTTGTGACCAGGAAGATGTGTTGAGTTGGTTTATGAAGTTAGTTTGTGTGTTTGTGAGTTGTATGATGAGTTTCGAATGCTTTTGCTCAAGAGGGTGAAAATGAGAATGCTGTCTTGTGAAGTGTTTCAGGCTTGCCTCTTGTTGTGTTTGGCTTGCATTTTCTTTGTATAAACAAATGCCATTGGTCAGATGAAGTGACCTGTGCTTTATTGATTGGTATGGGTGCTTTTGCCAAAATGTCAAAGTTGGTGTAAGAAGGCATGGGCTACTTTCTAGCCAAGTACAAGGAGTGTATGCTGCGCAGCATGATGTGAGGAAGGGCCTAGGATTGATCAGCAAGTTAGCCAGCAAGTGGATGAGAAGCTATCATGAGTTTTGCAACTTGCCTTGCCTTTGCCTTTTCATGAAAAAGTCTTGCTCCATAGGCCACAAAAGTGAATGATCTCTTGGCCCATTCTGATTTTTATGTGTTGTATGATCATATGGTGAAGTTTAGAAATGCATTTGACAGCCCAATTTGCCTTGAGAGGTGAATTTGCAACTTTGCCTCTTTGGTGCATAACTTGAAATTTAGTGATTTTTGCCAACTTTGACAAGCCATAACTTTTGATCCAAAATGAATTAGGTCATGTTCTTGTACTTTTTGAAAAGGGAATGATCCATTCTACAACTTTCATGACCAAAGTTTTTCCATTTGAAGCTTTTTTGAATCAAAAAGTAAAGGTTGAAAAAGTTGCCTAAAATGACAATTTCATTAAAAGTCAAACTTGCCCAAAAAGTCAACTTTGCAAAAACTTGAAATTCTTGAATTTTGTAAGCTTATAACATCTTCCATGATCAAATAAAGATCATATACAATCAAAATGATGAAGAATGCCCTTTGGTTGGGTCATTGGGGGCCTCAGATGCCCTGATTTTGCACTGACTTGCTTGAAAAGTCAACTCTTGATCAGATGACTTCCCCATGGAATTTCTTCATGAAAATTGATATGCATACTCCCTATACCACATAGAGACCAATAGAAACAAGAATGACCAAAAAATTTGGAGTTATGGCCTTTGAAACCAAAACCCTAATTTTAGGTCATTTGTGCAGTCCAGTCTGGCTCTACTTCCATACCAATCCCAGTTCTTGTGATTCTTTGGCATTCTTGACTTTAAGGGGATATAATATGATACTTGAACACACATAGGCTTCTCTTAAGTGATTGATGGCCTTTGGAGTGGCTAAAGAAGCTCTTGGATTGCTCAGATCACAAACCCTAGATGCAGATGACTTTGAACCTATGCAGTGAATCAAAAATGTGATATGAGATGGTATGATGGAGTTTATGCATATGAAATGATCACAAGCCATGATGTGAATGGGTGAGGGCAAATTTGGGGTGTTTATAGTGGGGCTAGCCTAGGTGTGGTTCATTAAAGACCCGCGGAAGGCTAGATATCGAAGCTCGGTTCCTTGTTAATTAATTAAGATGCGTAAAGTCATGCAGACGATGATCACATAGGTGACTGACTTACCTGTGTGTGAAGTGTAGGCGAGAATGTTTTAATTGATTAAATGAAATGGATTCGAATCATAATTCCTAATGGTGTTCCTAGTGAAAACGAAACCAGTAAAATAAAGGCGGAATAAATTGCGTACAAAATAAACGGGATAGGGGTATAAAATAAATTACATGGGATTGTGATTAAATAAAAGGTATCGTTGTAATTTTCCCAAGAGGAAGCGTGTGTGCGGTGTCCTAACTATTCGGAGCCGTTGGAGCTGAGATTAAATCTAAAACATCGAAATTTGGCACTTTAACTATCTTAGAGTCGATTCATGTAAGAATCACTCTATGAGAAGTCGAGCAATAATTTATGCATCCATACAGTTCTCGAAAGCACAATCAATTTATGCTCCGAAATCGTGATGCAATACAAATTCAAAATTGTTTACATTAAAGTATAATCAACTAATCATTTAGTAAAAAAATAATAATTAATTAATTAATAACTTAAATTAACAATTTAATCAAGAGAAAAAATACATAAAATAAAAAGGGTGGATATTAACAATGGGATGCAAAAACTAATGGTGGGCCTAACGTAGTACATGAAAAAAGAACCAATATTTAATCTCTTTTACTTTTAATAGTAATTATATGAAAAATTATAAAAATTGAACAAATAACAAAAACATAGATTATAATCAAATAATTAAAATAGAAAATAAATAAGTTTGACTTATTCACTCATTAACCAAAATTGAGAAACAAATGCTATTTTTCTGTGAATACATTCACCGTAACCGTGGCAGTGAAGAAAAAAAAAATCCTTTTATTAAAACAAAAAAAGAGCAAAATAATGAAAACCAACAACCAAATTAAAAATAAAATAAATAAATAATAAAAATAAGAAGGGTTCAAAGAATTGTTTTTAGATGAAATTTCTGAAGAGTCTTTTTGAAAAGTAATGAGTTTTTTGTATTGAGGTTTTTGAGATTGAGCAGGATGTTCGTGTTTTTTCTGGAATGAAGAGGAATAATTTTTTTCTGCAATTTTTAGGGTGTTGTCCAAAAAAACAGTGGAGGTGGAGGCGATTTTCTATTGCTTTTTTTTCCTCCCTTTTTTTCTTTCTAACGTCCCCCTTTTAAAAGCAACATAAACCTGTTGATTAAGATTTGAATCTTATTTTATTGTTTTGTTCCTGTCTCTTTCCCTGTTGCAGGTTTGTATCAGTTCCAAATTGGTGTAATTGTTACTGTCTATTGTGGTGTCACTTTCATCTGTTCCTATTTGTTGATGTTGCATGTCTTTGTAAGGCCTTTTTTGTGCAAGCTTTGGTCAAAGTTTCTTTTTCTGCAGGTACTTGGAGTATTATGTATGGAGTGGCTTGGAGCACAAAGAGCAGGACTTGGCATACAAATTTTCTTCACTATTTTTTCTGAATTTTGTTGTAACCTGTGGTAAAGACAACATGGGCCGATGGGCTTGGTAATGAATTTGATGGGTTAGAATTATATTCTTTGTGTTTTTTGTGATGATAAATTAAGTGTAATTTGGATTTTGGTTATGGACATTATGGCTATAAAAAAATGAGAGAAGTTGATAAAATTAGACTAATAAAAATAAATAAAATGTTGTTTCTAAATCAAATTAAAATATAAATCAAAGCTAAATTAGATAAATTAAATTAAATAAAAAAACGTAGGCTAAAACTAACTTAAAATAAATAAATTAATTCTAATTATAAACTAAAACTAAAGAATTATAAATGTTTGTATAAACTAAATAAAACTAAATTAATCAAGGAAACTAAACTTATTTAAATATAAGTTAAGGATAAACAAGAGAATCTAATTAAATAAAAAAATACCAAATAAATTAAATTAAGCTCTTAAATTAAACTTAAAACAAATCTAGAATAAACTATAATAAAAACCTAGATTGAAAAATATCACGCTTTTTAAAAAAAGCAAACATTCTAAAACAAAATTAAAAAAAAAAAAACATCTACTAGAATGCATAATATATGATTACTGGTCTAAAAATGCGAAAATGAGCGAATATCGGCATCACGGTGAAATGCGTCAGATGAAGAAAAAATAAAAAAAGTTCGGTCAAAATTTAGGGTGTGACAACTGCCCCTATTTAATCTTCTTGAGCCCGTATGTATGAATAACAAAGTTTTTTGGACATTTGAGGTAGAAGAGGATTAAATATTAAAATACCTAAAATTTTGACCGAATGCAGATGAAATGTAATGATATACAATGTTACGAAATCGGGAGAGACTATTTTTGCTGGGGATATGAGGTATGAGATGCCATGAACCCTATCATGCTGATTTTTAAGGATGAATATGATGCATATGGTATGCGGGAAATGATGAAGATAACTGGTAATTGTGATCCACAAAACTGAGGACGAAGACTCATTGAGGATAACAATATGCTAGGGATGACAAATCACCTCAGGGTTGAAAGGATAATCGATTCAGGGATCGAAAATAAAAAGATAGGAATAAATGACTCGGGAGTCAAATTGAAATAAATATCAACTCGGGGGTCGAGCCAAAACATTGACTCGGGGGGTCAGACAAAACATTGACTCGGGGTTCAAGAATAAAGACAAAATCGACTCAGGGATCGAAAACAAAAAGACAACAATGACTCAGGGGTCGAGAAAGCAAGTCAACCCGGAGATTGAGGAAAAAGAAATATTCAAAGTATCCGAAGTGATCAATCAATAGGTTCAAGTGTGACTGCTGGGGATCCCAATATAGCAACTCGGCGGTTGAGAAAGGTAATTAAAATGACATCAACTCGGCGGCCGAGAAAACTAGTCAACTCGGCGGTTGAGGGAATAACTTAAAAGGCATCGACTCGGCGGTCGGGAAAACAATTCAACATGGCGGTTGAGGAAATAAAATAACAGACATCGACACGGCGGTCGGGAGAACAAAAATCAACAAGGCGGTTGAGGAATTAAATAACAGACATCAACACGGCGGTCGGGAAAACAATTTTCAACACGGCGGTTGAGGAATTAAATAACAGACATTGACTTGGCGGTCAGGAAAGCAAACTCAACACGGCGGCTGAGGGAAATAATGAAAACGACATCGACACGGCGGTCGGGAAACAAAAAACTCAACACGACGATTGAGGAAAATAAATAACAGACATTGACACGGCAGTCGGGAAACAAAACTCAACACTACGATTGAGGAAAATAAATAACAGACATCGACACGGCGGTCGGGAAAGCGATTCAACATGGCGGTTGAGGAAATAAATAACAGACATCGACTCGGCGGTCGGGAAAGCAAAATTCAACATGGCGGTTAAGGAAATAAATAACAGACATCGACACGGCGGTCGGGAAACAAAATAAGAGACATCGACACGACGGCCGAGAAAACATTTCAACACGGCGGTTGAGGAAATAAATACTCAAATTATCCAAAGTGGTAATTCAATAGGTTCAAGTGTAACTGTTGATGCTGAGGATAAAGAAGACAAACATAATGTTTGGGAAATTGCTCAATGCGACAAACTGATACTGGGAGTAGAAAGAAACATACTCAAATTTAAATCAACGACTCTAAGAGAACAGCTGGCAGATAAGAATAAATGTTGGAGTTTTCAAAAAGATAAACGACAATCCTCTTGAAATTCCTTAAATGAAGAGTTCAAAGTAGAACTTTAGGAACCATCATGGAAACACAGATGTGTGTTGAATTAAATAGCCTTAAATCTTAAGCAAACAACTTAAAGGATTTATGCCAATAACCACTGGTCTTAAAAGAAAAATTGGTTGAGGATAAGGTAAATACCAACAAGATGGGCTTCTGCAGGGGATACTAGTGTTACTGGGGGAAAACATCGGTTGACCAAACTAAAGGGGGATCAACAACAATGAATTTTCAGACAAAGCTGCTAGTGGCGAATGATTTTTTCCTTGACATGCCAGACAGGAACTGGTTTCTTTTGATTCATTGTTAGACAGGAACTGACTTTGGAAATGGTCTACCAAACAAGAATTGGTTTTGAACTGGATTTGAAAAAGAATGATTGTCAGACAAGAACCGACTGTTAAATAACTTTTAAATGAAATACCAGACGGGAAAAAGTTTAAAATAGGCTGCCATACGAGAAATGGTTTGAAGAGAAATTGACTACCAGACATGAATTGGTTTGAAATGGGCTACCAGACAAGAACTGGAGCAAAACCTGACTGTTAGACGAGAACTGACTGTTAAATAAAATTCAAGTGAAATACCAGACAAGAACTGGAGTTAAAAACTGAGTGTCAGACGAGAAATGACTGGTAAATAAAATTCAAGTGAAATAACAGAAGAGAACTGGAGTAAAAAACTGACTGTCAGACGAGAACTGACTGTTAAATAAAATTCAAGTGAAATACCAGACGGGGACTGGAGTAATAACTGACTGTCAAACGAGAATTGATTATGATATAAACTTCAAAAGAAAATACCTAACGGGGACTGGAGTGACCTGGTTTGACCTGGACATATGTTAGATGAGTAAGACGATATGCAAGGTTTAATGCTATGAGCAGAGCGACATGACCAAAGCATGAGAGTGATTATGCACTGACTTAATGGATTCAAAAATATGCCCCTGCGTGGGTAAGGATGGAATAGTTCTTTCTGCAGAAGATTCTCTAAAAGGAGATAAAGATGACGACATAATTCCCGACACCTTCTTGAACTAAAAAATTGTTGTTGTATAAGGTTAGCTTGAACAACTTGTAGGCATGGAGAGGACTTGCCCTGTGTGATTCATCTTGCCCCTGAATCAATGGGTTTTTTTTTTAAAATTTTCCCTTTGTGAAGGTTTGGACCAACCTGCCATGACATGGCTTTGAAATGGTTGCCCTAGTGCCTGAACATCGGAGATTTTCCCCTGGTTACCCAATTCCTGGGATGGGAAACTTTTGATTTAACTGGAAATTGAACTCTTGAACCATTTGTGATAGCTCACTCTAGTCTAAGTCTTGAGAAAATGTTCAACCCCTGAGTAGTTGACTCTTGAAGAGATTGATTAATCTTGACTGGTTCTTGAAGTGGTTGCCCCTGGCTGGGCTTTTCTTACCAAGTCGAATTCCCTAACTGGTTGTGTTCGTTGGGATTGCATTGATGCTGAATTGACTTGCAAACAAACATTATTCATTTAAAAATTGGCAATTTTAATGTAACATTTATGCAAGTTTTGAAATCACAATTTATTGGTATGATAGTGATACAGTGGAGTTGATTAAAAAAAGTGGATCTAGCCATTTATGGAATGTCAGATGAAGTGATCAATACAAATGATTAGCAAAGATCGTTAGGAGTCATGTTAACACAACCTTGTTGCGGTATGCTCTCAAAATTAACCCTACCTCAATTAGGTTTTTTAAGGGTTGTAACGTGGTTTGGTTCATGGTTTATGAAACAAAGGATAACAAGCTCAAAATTTATTTGTAACCCACCCAATCTGAATCATATCATTCCAGCATACATGTTCAGTTATTTCCGAGGATCACATATCTAAATCATGTCATTGGACTTTTTATGTGTCAAAAGGTGAATTAAAGCATATAGATTCCTGGAAATAATTGAACATGGCATTTGCATACATGCTTGCATTCTTGACAAGTGTTCGGAGACAGATAATTATCCTAACTTGATTTCTCATCAAAATAGCCAACTTGAATCACAACTATCAAGGTATAACTCCGAGCAGAGGTAATCAAAAGAAGACCCAGCTGGGGCAAGTCAGGGCAAAGGTGCAAGCTTTATTTCAGAACCAGAAACTGCTGAAACAGGAAGTCAACCAGATAAAGACTCAGATGAGCCGGTTATGGAAATCCTGAATGCGGTGTCAAAGAAATGAAGATATTTTCATCCCTAGTGAGGGGAACTACGCTGCTCTGATTCTCCATTGGTCAATGGAGATACGTAGGCAGGAGATCATATGAGATCTTTCCGAGAAACCTTATATATTAACTTTATCAACCTCTTCCCTCTAGATGTCATTTGTTGGCATCAAATTTCAGCTTCCCAAGAGAGTCCCGGGGGCAGAGCATAAGGGTAAAGGCCATAACAGCTTGAGAAGAAGTTGATCATATTCTGTTGTCGTACACGTAACAGGGTTCCTCATTTGCTCAGATTCAGGTTGGTTGAGCAGTCGCATCAGGATCATCTCCGACAAAGCCTCCTTTGCGGTTTTAATGCCAAGTATGATTACCATTCTGGGGAACTTGGCCTGTTAATTGAAGATTGAAAGTCTTTCAGGGGCAGAGGTAAATACAAGGTTGCGAATTCGATTGTCTCCAAGACTGTTGTGTTCACACCAGGTAAAAGTGGGAATATGGCACCAAAATAGTAATGGAATGAACATCCAGACTGCTAATTGTTGAAAGTCTCCAAGAGCAATAAGTCCAGACGGAGTCAAACCTCCTCAACAATGACCGCCATGATGTGAAAGCTAGATGCAAGTACCACTCAGGGGCATTTAGGCATACAATTGACAACTGTGATATGTTCAAGTACAAGGTGAAAATTTTGATCAACTCAAAGGTCATCATGCCAGAAAGTCTGCTCACATATTGAAGTCTCATCAAATGGACCTCCCAATTTGCAAATGCATCTTCAGAAGAAATAAGTCCATACGGAGTCAAGTCTCCTCAATGGTGGCAATATTCGGCTTCTTTACTGCATTTTCATTTGTAGTTTCTATTATTTGGTTAAACATTTGTATGCATGCATGAAATTTATTTGTTTTTTAATGTTAACCATAATAAATGCACATGTTTTTCTTGAAGTAATTCATTCGTATTCACTCATGATTTTGTGTATGTGCATTGCATAACCAACTGTTGTGCTTAAACTCTATGAGGGAGGATGACGAAATGAAAACGCAAAAATCTCTAATTGTGTGCTTTGGAGAAAGACCCTGTTGACGATGTACATGCATTATTTCAAATCCCAAACACCGGGGATATAAGGGAGATAAACCCTCGCCAACTCATTTGAGCCTTGAAGTAGGATTTTCATTTCATGTGAAAAAACCCTTGCATTTAACCCAGGGGTAGGGTAGGCGGTCAGTAAGTTTGATTGAGCGTTCAAATTTCAAAAAGGAGTGCACATTTGAGGATCCATTACCTTTCGTTATACTAAATCAAGAGGTCCAATGAGAAGAAATCACAATGGTTATCCCAGTCAACATGTCCAAAGACCGGATACCACAATGGTTATCCCTTATCAATCAAGAAATGAGACAATCACGATCCTTTCAAAGCAATCAAGACAAACAGTGTCACACGATTTGTTCAAAAAAAAAGAGAATGAGAAAAAAATGAAATAAAAAGCCCGCTAAGTAGAAACTTGAAAACAAGCGACTTAGGCAAAAATTAGGGCATCCCGTTGGACTTCACAATCAAAGATTCACAAGAATCAGTCCAGACAAAAGTTAGGGATAAGAAAAAAAATGCAAAAGCGAAAAACGGAAAGGATTACACAAGAAATATCCTCAAACAAGAACAAAGTCGTGTGATACAGACACAAAAGACAAAAAAGGGGTGACTGACTCCAAATGAATACCTGATTAGTACTTAAACCGTTAGTGTAATTGTTCCTCAACCATTACAAAACCCTTTTTGGGAGGTGAACGCTTGTGAAAGCTATTTGAACATAGGAATGGAGAACATCACGAAGAGGGGTGGGTACCAAAACCTTTCGAGCCGATATCCTTTGTTTCTATAACCGTGAACCAGGACACGATACAACCCTCAAAAGTCCTAACTGAAACAGAGTTATTTTGAGAGCGTACTACTACGAGACAGCGTTCCCGACTCCTATGAGTTATGCTAAAAGTTCTTTGTTGATGTTGCATGTGCATGCTTTCGTTTATCAAAAATCAATGTCGTATCTTAACCAGTGATTCACTCACAAGGGTTTGCGATATCTTTTTCAGTAAAACTTCAAGATTGACATGTGTGTTTAATTAGAATTTTCATTCTTAGAATAAACATTTTCTGCTTGCATAAATTTGTTTGGCATCATAAAAGTTTGCATATGGAATCTCAGTCCAGAAGCTTAATCTTGCCAAGTTGAGAAGTCTGAAACTTCCAAAGGTCAATCTGTTGAGATGCACTTTTAAAAAACACTCCATTGAGTGGGGACTTTCCCAACCAATTGTGGTAAGAGCTAGCCAATCCGGGGCAATCACGTCGAGAAATCTCTTCAAAATTCAACCAAACTGGGGCAATCACTTCGAGATTCAAATCTCTCAAAGAGCCATTAGTCTGAGGCATGCATTCAAATTTTAGCCAAACTGGGGAAATTACTTCGAGATCCAATATCTCAAAGAACAGTTGGTATAAGTGTTTTCTTCAAAGCACAGTTAGTCATAGGTGATCACTTCAAGGCTCGTACTGAGGCAGGCCACCCCAAGAGCATGAGAAGACGGTCAATCCAAAGCACCTATCCAAAGTTCAAAATACTGGGGCAGAATATTTCACTGTGATATGAGGTTTTTCATGAATCCTCGCGAGGCAAATTTATTTCATAGACCATGCAGTCTGGGGCAGTTATTTCGAGATCCGATGAATCTCTCCAAGAGTTTGAAGACACTGAGGCATCTCGTATGCCAGTTTTCTGTAAAATCCTCTTGATACATTATCTTTTGATAGTAGGAGGTGAGTTGAAAATTGCAAAGAATCGTTGTTCACTCTTGATTAGTTGGCAATCTATCAACCCAAAGTCTAGGGGCAAAGCCATTGTCAGCACAATACTTCAAGAGTTGTTTCATCTGCGGACTTCATCGATCAGAATTCCTTAGCAAGTCTCATTATACAATCCCTGCTCCAGTAGTGTAGCAAAGGGAAGGATACTTCTTAAGCAGAAGGGTATCATCGTCTCTCATCCCCAGCAAGAGACAACTTAAACTCTTATCTTCAGCAGGAAGCTTTATCATTGACAACTGTTGCACCCCAAACTTTTCCCTCCCCTAGTCAAGGAATTGTGTACTAAGGTGTCCCAAGAGGTTCACAAGGTATCCTAAGAGGTTCACAAGGTTCACAATTAATCAGAAAGTTTGACAATCCCCTCAGACAAAGCATCCTCCTAAGCAATACACCCTAAACTAGGGTTTTGGGTTTCATCAGGATAAATGGACTTCCAAGGCTTCAAGTGAGATTCATAGCATCCTATATGTCTTCAAGAATCCCTATGTCAAGTTTCAAGGCTTTCCCAAAAGGTTTGCTCAGTCAGATGATTAGATATGCAAAAATCAGTCAAAGTGGTTAAAAAGACAAACTGAGGTCAACTGTGGTCAAACCAAAGTCAAACTTCATGATTATTTTTTCCAACATCAAGTATATGAAGTAAAATTCATCATTTGATCAAGGGTTGATCATGATTTATCAAGGAGATTTCAGATCATCAAGAATCAGGAGCTTCTAAATTAGGGTTTTCATAGGAAAAGTCAACTGAACTTTGACCAGCCATAACTTTCACATGCTTCATCAAAAAATTTCCATCCAAAGCTCATTTTGAAGGAAATTGAATTCTCTACAACTTTGTGTCTCACAAGCCAAGCCTAAAAATGCTTCATTTGGAAGGTATGAGCTAGGACATTATAGGTCATTTTAAAAGTCAACAAAAAGTCAACATCTTCCAAAGGGCATAATTTGAAAATGGTAAAAGATATGGACATGAGACTAATGAGGTTTGTTAGAAGATTTTCTAAGCTTTCCAAAATGTCCAAGAACACCTTCATAGCCTTAAAATTGAGGGATTTGTGTCTTTGCAAAGTTGGGAAATTTTTGAGAGGTTTATTGAGCAAATGGGGTCTTAGAACCAATTCTTTCCACATGGGCTTGCATTTTTATGACCCGGTCTCTACCATGACATCATGCACGAATCAAATATCATTTTTTCAGATTTTTATTAGTTTATTTTTATTTATTTTGATTTTATACATTAAAAATCATTTTAAATCAAAATAAAATATGAAAAGCTCAATATTTGATATGATTCTCATTCTAGAAACTCTTAAAGGATATTCAAAGCTGGTTGGTATCATCAAAATTCATGCTCACCTAATTTAGAAAGGTTTTATAAGATTTTGGAGGATAATTGAAAGTGGTGAAACTTCATGATCAAGGAATCACTACAAAGCCCACAAATCCACAAAGTTTTAACCTAATTTTGTTCCATACATATACACAAACTAAAGACAATCACAAGGAGACGAATTTGCTGCCTCCAAGAGCAAGAACAAAGCTTCAAATTTCACAAAAAATCTCATAATCAGATTCTTATTTCCTGGCCTTCTCCAAAGCTTTTGAAGGTTAAAAATCATTCCTTGAATATCACTGAATGTTTTTGGATCATAAAATCATCCCTTCATGCATTGAAACATGCTAACCGAATCATTCTTGTTCTTCAAAATATTGTTTTTCGATTTCACCTATTTAGCTAATATAAACTAATTTTGTTGTTTGATTTGTGTTAGTTATGATCTATAGATGGTTTCTGGGCAAAGAAATTGAAGAACCATGATCTAAACCGAAAGTTGCCATTGTTAGGGTTCTTGGACAAAATTTAGGGTTCTTCGATTTAGCCATTATAAATTAATTCTAAAGTTGTAAATGAATTGTATGATGTTTGTGGATCATGACCATGTGATCAATTTGATGAATCAATACGTATTGATGATGATATGAGATTTGCAGGTTTCGAACGCAAGTAAATTCGCAGGAAGCATCAAAGGAAATTTCGCAGGAAATTTGAATGAAAAAGATGAAGTTTTGGCGCGGAAATTCAACCCTGAAACTTGTTTTATTTTATAATGATTAGTGTTGGTTAATTATTGAACGCGCCCCATGTGGCTCAGCTAGTTGGAGTGTTTGTGTGTTATTGCAATGGTCCTGGGTTCGAATCCCCCCAAGCCATTTTGTTTTTGTGTTTTATTTGATTTTTGCAGGTTTAATACAAAAGGATTAATAACCAGCATATATTCACCAAACGCAGTTGGCCTGGTGGCAGTGATGTTGGTCCAAGAGGGTGAAGGCCTAGGGCGTAGGTTTGAATCCCAGCCCCAGGTATGTTACAATTTTTTTCAATTTTTTTATATTTATTTGTTCATATATATTATTTAACTTATTTAAATTCTTATAAATCATAAAAATAATTTCTAAATAAATATTATAATATTTTCTGGTAAAAAACTTTATATTTTCAAAATCATAATTTATTTTCTCCAATTTAAATTGTTTCTATAATATGTTTATATTTATTATTATCATTTATATATTTTTGTAAATAAATTAATTAGGTTTAGGTTAATTTTCAAAACCCTAATTTTCAAAACCCTAATTCTCGAAACCCTAATTTTCTTAACCCTAATATTTAACCTAATTAATTTTTTCTAAACCATAATTAAATCATTAATCATTATTTTAATATGTAAATAGTTTATTATTTGTTTATTATTATTAAAACTTATTTTCTTAATTAATTCCTAAAAATACTTTTCTAACATTAATTTTTCTTGCTAAAATTCTTATTTATTTTATTATTCTAATCTTTATTCTTATTTTTTATTACTACTAATATTTAATTATTTCTTATTTCTTATTATTATATTTATCATTATTATTATTTCTCGATTATATTGTAATTGTCCCAAAGCCTTGTAATATTTATAGGTTTATATTTTTGCTTTATTTTTTATTATAAATATATTTATTGTATGGTTAGTAATTTAGGGTGTGTATAACATGTTCGTAATTAAAATCAACTTAGAATAATTAACTTAAATAAGATAAATATTTGAATATGAATACGCACACACGTAAGTCGATCTTTGATCGCCATCATGCACTTCCTAGGGTTGCCTCTCAGTTGCCTATTTCAAAAGGTCAAGTAGGGTGTCTAAAAAGCAATGTCCCTTAACAGAAATATCATCAAGTCCCTATAGTTTTAAAGATCAAGTCCCTTTGAGGTTGCCTACGATAAATGATCTTGTCCCTTCGAATAAAAGATGATAAGTCCCTACGAATTGCTAAAGACACCCTACAGTTGCCTATATCCAGATGACCCTACACATGTCCCTTAATTACATCCAAGGTAATGACTACCTATTCCTTAATAATAGGGATAGTCTTGCCTTTGAAAGAACATAAGAACAGTAAAGACTTAATATAGGGTAGGTTTCTCTTAATTACTTGCTCACATTTCAAAAAAATGCTCTTTACACCATACTTTTCAAACAAATTTTCAAAAACAAGGCTTTGTATACATCCATACGAGGATCATTACAAAGTACTTAGAATTTTTCTAATCACACACTACATTCTTGCAAACAAACAAAGTGAGCTAAGTAACTAAGAGCCCATGGATAACCATGGATATAAAGGGTGCTAACACCTTCCCTTTGTATAACCTACCCCCCGAACTCAAGTCTTTTAAAATAGGTCTTTACTGTTCTTTTATGTCCTTTCCTTATGGATAAAATAAAAGTCAGTGGCGACTCTTGCTATCCGCAATATTTATAGAAAGTCAGTTCTCCCACCGTGTTACAGAACTGGCGACTCTGCTGGGGATTTAATATTAAAGAGGGGTACCCTTAGGAATTAGATCACTTTAATTTGTTTGTTTTGTTTGCTTTACTTTACTTGTTGGGGGCTTTTATGTGTGAAAGATCCTAACCCGGATCTAGTGTACCTTAGGTAAATGGCAATAGACCAAGGAAATTGTACGGCGTATACCGATATGGTTGATCTGGTGGCCATAGTTAGTGTGACTTCTTGGTTGGTGCTTATGTTCCTTAAGCAAGTTGAGGATAATATGAGGCTGCCATATGTTGTCAATACACTAACTAACTTTTAGAACCCTAGTAATCCCATCTTGGCCTTTAGAAAGTGGTGAGATAATCAGCTTTGGTGAAGACTGAAGTTGGTTGATACTCGATACTACGCTCATTGAGATCCTAAACTTGGAGGGTTTTGGTTGGCAAGTAAGTTTCCTACTGAACAACCAACCTTGGGAAGGATCGGTGATATTGAGATCCCTTAGAACCTGGTTATTTTATAGGACAGGATGAACCATCTAAACTTCAGGGGAGGGTACTTACCTTTAAACCTCATGCAAGCCTTCAAACCTAGGGCTATTGTGTGACTTGTTTGTGTGTGCCACATGTTTTTGATTGAGCATAACATCATCATGCATCATAAGCATAGCATTTTCACTAACTATTTCAAGGACCAAAGGATTTATCTTTGTTCTTTATTGCAGGTCATGGCTTCTACTCGTAGGAATACTATCCGGATCAACTTTGTAGGGATATCTCCTAAGATTAAGGAATTGGTCTCTCAAGTTTCTGAAGACTCCCAGTTCATCAAGAGGCATGGTCACCTACTGGATCTAGTCACTTCAGGGTTCAATGAAGACATGATGAGTGTCCTATTTCAGTTATTTGATCCTAAACATCATTGCTTCACATTCCCCGACTATCAATTGGTTCCTACAATGGAAGAGTTCTCCAAGCTACTGGGTATACCTATCCTTGATCAAAGACTCTTCACGGGCTTAGAAAAAGAGCCTAAACCTGAAGTCATTGCTGCAGCCCTACATCTTAAGAAATCAGACATTGTCCTAGAAACGAGAAGTGGAGTTAAGGGTATCCTTGCTAAGGTATTGATGAAGAAAGCTCAAGTATTCCTGAAGGCTATGAGTTATGATGCTTCTGAAGAGATCCCAGCCCTATTGATTTATGGCTTAGTGTTGTTCCCTAATCCAGACCAATTCATAGATGTACACACCATCAACATATTTTTGACTCATAATCCACTGCCTACATTACTTGGAGACATCTTACATTCTCTTCATACTCGTACTACGAAGGCGAGAAGGACTCTAATGTGCTGCTTACCTTTATTATCTAGGTGGTTTATTTCTCATCTTCCTCGATCAGTGATGAAGAATGAACAAGGGTTCAGGTGGTCCAAGAGGATCATGTCACTTTCACATTCAGATATTCATTGGTGCTCTTGATCCACGGAGAATGTTACTATCATTGACCGTTGTGGGGAGTTCCCTAATGTGCTACTCCTTGGCATAAGAGGGGGCATTACTTACAACCCTTCTTTAGCTCTACGTCAATTTGGTTATGCTCGCAGTGATGGTCCTCATGACATGCTTATTCAGGGTATTGTGTACGACTACGACAAAGATCTTCAAGGTTACCGTCAAAGGTTCATACGAGCTTGGGGTAAGGTGAACAAGGTTGACAGTAAGACTCTGGAACCAAAGTACTCCATTCATATGGAACCTTACCTCAGATGGGTACGATCTCGTGCTCAGACTCTTATGATGCCATATCCTGCTATCCTGCCAGTTACCATGGAGCCTGTTGCTGAAGGAGATACTCCTTATACCATCCTTCATCCAGACATGCCCACTGACATGGAGGAATTGTAGAGGTCCTAGATCCAGTTGAAGGAGCAAGGGATACTTTTGAGACTCATTTAATAGCTAGTCAAGAAAGAATTCTGGAGCTGACAAGATAACTTCACGAGGAGCGGAATCTCAACACATACCTCCATACAAAGAGGAAACGTCCATGGGAGATCTAAAACCCCATTTTTGTTTTTATTTCCCTTCATTGTAAGCCCAAGAGGCAAATGAGTTTAATGTTTACTAATAAAACATTTCATTTCTGTTTGTTTAAACAAATTTAAATCCCGTGGTCCTTGAAAACATTGCATATGCATCTACATACCATATCATTGCATGACAGGTTTTCACAACAGGTTTCTCATCTTCTCACTGTTTATTTTAGCAGAAATGGCTCTCGAACAATCTATCAAATATCTTCAAGCTATGAATGCTCAGTTTCAACAAGTGATCCTGAATTTGTCTAAGGGGTAAGAAGATTTAAATGCACTCCTCTCTACAGACATGAAGAAGAAGAATCCTGAAGACAACAAGGATGATCAGTTGAACCAATTGCAAGCTGAGAAGGCAGAGATAAAGATCCACGAGTGGCCAAATGGCTGTTATCCAAAGTTTAGCTCAGGGGCAAGAAGAGATGAGAACCTTTGTCCACAAACTTCAAAGTAACAGAGACAGGGATCTAATCATCAGTCAACCTCCTTTGAAACAAGCTGACTTGGTTGAAAGGAAGATAATGATAAAAGAAGGAAAGAGACAGGCTACTACTGATCATCCTTCAATGGAAGAAAGAAGGCCTTGTAAGGTTAATCCCCTTTGATACAAGGAATGTAGAAGATAGTTCATCCGGTTCAGCACACCAATGTCACAAGTTTTGCAAAGCATGTTGGAGATGAAGTTGATTTCCTTGGAAAATTCTCCTAAAAATCCTAATACCTGCTCTCCTCGCTATAATCCCAAGGAAAGGTGTATGTATCACTCCGACTGTCCTGGACATGACACTAATAACTGTTGGGCATTGAAGAATAAGATTCAATACCTGATTGACGAAGGAATACTCGATGTTATGCTAGAAGGCCAGGTTGAGTTCTTCTATTGTCCATCAAGCATCAAAGTTTCAAGATAACTGGAGTGACGGGTTTAGAGGAAGAGGCTTTGAGAACATTTGAATTTTCATTTGTAATTTCTTTTGTTTGTTTAAACACTTACTATTATGTCAAACTTTTGTTTTCATTAATGCATTGCATATGTTTGTCTTGAATTAATCCATTCGTTTCACTATATTTAAAACTATGCTTCTTATCTATATCTTGTGATATTTAACTCCTGATAAAGCTATAAGCATGTAGATGGAGGATGACGAAAATAATACCATAATATTAGGCAGTATGATTTTGAACAGACTATGCTGACGATGTACAGGCATTGTTTCAATTCCTAAACAGTGGAGATATAAGGAAGTTAATCCCTAGTCAACCCTTTTGAGCCTACGAAGTAGGAATTTTTATTCTCACGCAAATTAAAACCCTTCATCATAACCTGGGGTAGGGTAGTTTCTAGGTTAACTCAATTATGCCAGTTGTCTTTCTTGTACACAACTAATGAGGGTTCCCGGAAACCATTATGTCTGACAGTCAATATCTAGCAAAATAAAAGTTCACTAAGTTATAACCTATGAAGGAGACTTAGTAAAAATTGAGACATCCCGCTGACTATAATCTTGAAACAAACAGTTCAGGCAAAAAGAAGGGATAATAAAGTCAAAAGAAAAAAAGAGGTCACTATGAATCCTCAACAAAGAAGGATGACTGAATGTTCAAATAAGTTTTTGGTTATTGAATCATCTCAAATATCAGTGTTACAATTCCAAATACTTTTGGAGCCTCAATGCATAAGTTAACCGAACATAGGATTGAAGAACATCATGAAGATTGGGTTGGGTGCAAATAAATTTGAGCCTTTATCCTTTGTTTCTTAAACCGTGAACCAGGCCGCGTTATAACCTTTAAAAGTCCTAATTGAAGCATGGTTAGTTTGAAAGCGTACTGCTACAAAAAGGTACCTGACTCATTCAGGGCTTATTATAAATCTCGAGTTAATATCACAGTTTTTAAAAACATTGTTTTACTAAAATAATTCTTTTTCAAAAAAAAATTCAAGACAGATATAAGCATTGCATTTTGAATATCATTGTTCGTATATAACTAAGCGTTTGATAGCAAAGAAGTTTACATAAACCAGAGTCCTTCTGACATACAAAAGTTGCTTCCTGGATCAAAGCCAATGTATACAAAGGGGCATAGCCACCACCTTCCACTCAAGGGGGCATGTCGTGTTACTGGGACAATCAGGTCAAGATTCAACATTGCTTAATAGTCAGGGGACAAATCTCCCTATCTAAAGTACCAAAAGTAACATTACTGAGGTCAAGATGCCGAGGGCATATTATTGTGGGGCATTTTAGTTGTTCCTCTTGTGGTAGTTTTTTCAATACACTGTTGTTCTTGGACAAGTCATCCTCAGTTAGGGGCAACGCTCTCTTTTCAAGCATAATTGGATCAAATTTACTGGCAAGCCCTTTAATTGTTGACCAAGGTGTATACGATCCACTACAGTCTGAAGATATATTCTTCTTATTACATTGTTTTGGTATTGAGTTCAAGCAGAAACCATTGTGGAAATTAATCAGATGGTGTCAGTATCATGTTTTCAAATTCAGTCATGAAAATTTCCAGAAGATCACTCGGGGAAGTCGAGAATCTCAGAAGTCCTAAAACCATTGGTTACTTTGAATGAGGATCAACTTTCAAAATTGATACAACTCTATCTCCGAATTCAGCTTTACTTTTCCCTCTTTATTCGGGATTACTTTTCCCCTTTCACTCAGGAGAAAATGTTCGTTGATTATTGTAAACACCCCAAATTTGCCCTCACCCATTCACACCATGGCTTGTGATCATTCCATATGCATAAACACAATCATATCATCTCATATCACATTTTTGATCCATTGCATTGTTTCTAAGTCATCTGCATCTAGGGTTTGTGATCTGAGCAATCCAAGAGCTTCTTGAGCCACTCCAAAGGTCAACAATCACTTCAAGGGGGTCTATGTGTGTTCAAACATCATATTATATCCTATCAAAGTCAAGAATGCCAAAGGATCACAAGAACTGGGATTGGTATGGAAGCAGAGCCAGGCTTGACTGCACAGATGACCTAAAATTAGGGTTTTGGTTTCAAAGGCCATAACTCCAAATTTTTTGGTCATTCTTGTTTCTGTTGGTCTCTATATGGTATAGGGAGTATGCATATCAATTTTCATGAAGAAATTCCATGGGGAAGTCATCTGATCAAGGGTTGACTTTTCAGACAAGTCAGTGCAAAATCAGGGCATCTGAGGCCCCCAATGACCCAACCAAGGGGTGATCTTCATCATTTTGAGTGTATTTGATCTTTATTTGATCATAGAAGAAGGTTGAAGTTCACAAAATTCAAAAATTACAAGTTTTTGCAAAGTTGACTTTTTAGGGCATGGTTGACTTTTAAGGAATATGTCATTTTATGCCACTTTTCAAGCCTTACTTTTTGATCCAAAAATGCTTCAAATGGAAAAACTTTGGTCATGAAAGTTGTAGATTAGATCTTTCCCTTTTCAAAAAGTACAAGAACATGACCTAATTCATCTTGGATCAAAAGTTATGGTGTGTTAAAGTTGGCAAAAATCACTAATTTTCAAGTCATGCACCAAAAGGCAAAGTTGCAAATTCTCCTTTCAATACCAATTCAGTCATCATATGGGCTTCTAATGCACTCAACATGATCACACAACTTCTAAAAATCAGAATGGGCCAAGAGATCACATGTTTTGTATGGTTTTGAAGCAAGATATTTTCATGAAGCAAAAGCAAAGTCAAGTTGCAAAACCACTCATCACACTTCACCCACTTGGTGCCTAACATGCTGAACCTTTCTAGCCTCTCTTCCACACCATGCTGCGCCAGCCCACACACATGTACCTGCCTAGAACCCAGCCCATGCTTTCCTTACACCAAAGTTGACATTTTGCAAAAGTGAACTTACCTATCACAGCAGGCCAGGTCACATCATCTGACCAATGGGATTATTTTATGCAAGCCAAATGCTAGCCATTTCACATAGAAAGCAAGGCTGAAACACACAAGAACTCAACATTCACAAACTCACTCCCTAAAGCAAAACCCTTCGAATCTCTCTCCACAGCATACAAACACACAAGCAAACTTCATAAACCTTTTCAATATCCCTCCCTGATCACTAAGCACCCTTCAAAACATCCCAAAGCTCAAAGAATCAGAAACACGATTCTTACACCATCCTGAACAGAACTTGTTCAAGTTGCCAAACCAGCTACATTCCAAGTTATCCAAGCATTGCAAACTCATCAGGAAGGCCATTAGGAGCTTTTTGCACCAAGGAAGCAGCCAGTAAGCTCAAAGGGTGAAAGCTCCATCTCAGGTAGCCTTCCAAATTAATTTTTCCAGGACCTCTATTTTATGTTACAAATTGATTAAGCATGCCTCACTGATCACACTGAGCTAAAAATTATTGAAGATGGTTGAGAGATGAAGTTGTATTGCTTGTCTGAAATTTTGGCAGTTTTTGTTCTTGGCTTCGATTCATGGTTATGGTTGGAAATAAATGAGAAATGAGGGTGGGGTTGAGTTTAGGAGAGTGAGAGGAACAAATCTGGAGCTTTAGAGCTCCAGAAATGACCTAGGGAAGGATTTGGAAATTCTCAGGGGGGAGGTCACCGGAGAAGACGGCCGGAGCTCGTCTCCGGTGACCTGAAAGTGATTAACTTTTAATTAGGGTTAGGGCACCAGGTTTGAATGTGAGCCAATGGATTGTGTTTCCCACGCGCAATTGGAGGGCCTGGATCATTTCATTAAGATTTAATTATGGATTAATAATTAATTAATTAGAATTAGGCTGGTTTGAACCTGGGCCGTCCAGATGCGCGCCCAGTCAAACCTTTTGAAACCCAGAATCAATCTCAGCCTCTCCTTCAGCTTACTTCCATTTATTTTAATTTTTATTTCATTTCTTTTCTTTTAATTTGCATAATTTATTTAAAATAGCAAAAATGTTTTAAAAATTGTGAAACTTTTTGTCAAGAGTTTCAATAATTTTTAAAACACAAAAATATTTTTATTTTCATTTTTAGCATTAAAAAAGTATTTTTAAATATTTAAAAGATTATTTTTAATTGATTAATGAAAATTAATTTATTAAAAATACTTTTAGGTATTTAAAAATCACCAAAAAATTCATGAAATGTTCTAAGACATTTAGAAACATTGTCCAACCTTCAAACCAAATTTATTTTTTGATCTTGATGCATTTTGAGAATTTTTCATTGATTTAATATCATTTTTATGCATTAATTTGATCCAAGGTTCCAAAAATCATTTATGCCTATCCATGAGGAGTTGGACATTGATTCTTTTTGCATTGCATTGTGTTTAGCATGTAGTTTGTGAGATTAAATGGCCTTGATTTGATCTTTCATTTTCCATTTGTTTGGTAATTTTCTTGTTTAGGAACCCTAAAACCCTAGAAATCTTAAGAAAACCATAACTTGAAATTGGTTAAGAGTTGAGACCTCTCCTTTGGGCATTGGGTTAGTATAGGATTAGGGGTCCTTTGAGTGGCATTTTCAATTTTTTATCTTAGGGTTTGTTTCTGATTTTGATTTTTGTTTGATGTATTGTTCATAAACCCTAATTTGGGTTCCCATATGCATCCATCTTGCATTCTCTTGCATCACATGACTTGCCATGTCATTTCAAGCATCCATCTGATTCATTTGACATCATAAGACATATTGAAATCATGTTGGATCATTGCATCATGTATTTGCCAAGTTGTATGTCATGTGCACTTCATAACTTTTCATGTATGTTCATGGTTCCTAACTTGCTTCATTTGCATTCATGAACTTGTATGATCATTTCCATGTGCTGCCTCGTGTTTGTAGCATCTCATAGCATCATTAGCATCATGTAAATGCTTCTGGTTTTGTTTCTCATCATGTCATCTCATCTCATCTTGCATTGCATTGCATTTTCTTTTCTAACTTTTCAGGTGGTAAGTGATTTTGAGAAGTGAATTTGCCTTCACTTCTCATAACTTCTCTTCATCTCTTTTCTTGCATCAATGCTGCACTTTTTGTATGTGTTTGAGATTGAGCTTGCTCATTCTTCTTCTTCCCACTTTCTTTCTTCAAGTGACTTGACTTCTTGAATGAAGCAAGTTACTTTGCTTCTCTTGATCCTTTCATCTGCTTCCTGGTGGTTCCATTGAAGACTTCTCTTGTAGACCTCACAAACCTTAGGAACAACCAAGCATGACAATGATTAGGGTTTTGATTAGTCTCCCCTCTTAGTTTTACCTTTTTGTCAAAAGTTTGCTCAGTCAGATGATCAGATAAGTCAAAATCAGTCAATGCAGTCAGAAAGTCAAACTGAGGTCAACTGTGGTCAAACCAAAGTCAAACTTCATGATTTTTTGCCAACATCAAGTATATGAAGTAAAATTCATCATTTGATCAAGGGTTGATCATGATTCATCAAGGAGATTCCAGATCATCAATAATCAGGAGTTTCTAAATTAGGGTTTCCTCAGTAAAAGTCAACTGAACTTTGACCAGCCATAACTTTCACATACTTCATCACCAAGTCTCCATCCAAAGCTCATTTTGAAGGAAATTGAATTCTTTACAACTTTGATCTTGCAAGTTAAGCCCAAAAATGCTTCATTTGGAAGATATGAGCTAAGACATTATAGGTCATTTCAAAAGTCAACAAAAAGTCAACAACTTCAAAAGGGCATAACTTGAGATTGGTAAATGATATGGACCTGAAACCAGTGGGGTTGTTTAGAGGACTCTTCAAGATTTCCAAAATGTCCAAGAACACCCTCATACCTTTAAAATTGAGGGAGATATGCCCTTGCAAAGTTGGGAAATTTTATGATGGTTTATGTTGAAAATGGAGGTTTAAAACCACTTCTTTCCAAATGGGCTTGCTAAATTGTGATCCAATCCATATCATATCATCATGCACGACCCAATTGATTAAAAATCATAATTTTATTATTTTATTTTATTTATTTTGATTTAATTCATAAAAAATCATTTTAAATAAATATAAAATATGAAAATATATTTTTGGATGAAGATTGAGCTTCTAGAATCTCATCAATATTGATTGAAGTTGAAAGAGAAAGAAATCATGTGATTTATCCAAAAATAGCAAGCTTTCATGAGCCAATATTTGAATTTCATGGCATGATCTTTTTCAATCTTCAAATATCCAAACTTCCACACAACCAATGAATTTTCTTAACCTAATTCACTCACATATAAGTACTTAGCATAAACCTAACATGGATACACGAATTTCCAGCAGCCAAAGGTAGGTTTCACTTCAAAAAATTTCAAGCAAAAGTCATATTCGGATTTTGAAATTCAGAGCACTAGAAGGTAAAAGAAGGACATAGCAAGCTTCCTTAGACCCTTCTGATCATAAATCATCAATCATATGCATCAATACCATCTCATATTGCTCTACCCGAATCAAACTTTGCCTTGAATTTAAATTTTTCGATTCTGTTTATTTGTGAATTGTTAATGAATTTTGTTTGAGTTTTTGTGTTTGTGAGGTTCCAAAGATCAATTTTGGACAAGAAACTTGAGGTTTCGTGACCTAATGGACAAACGGCCATAGTTAGGGTTTCGAGTTCAAAAATGGGGTTCTTCGATTCACCCAATATAAATGTATTTTCTGGACATAATTGAATTGTACAGGTTGTAAGGAACTCAAAGGTTTCCTTGATTTGATAAATTGATGTTGTTTGATGGTAGTTTGAAAAACACAGGGTATGTGTGTATGAAAATTCGCAGGTAAACTCCCAGCTATTTTCGCAGCTAAATTCATAGTTCTGGAGGTAGAAGATGACCTCTTCCCGCGCGTGCTTAAATTCAAATTATTTGTATAATATTTTATTGATTGTTTGCTGTTTATTTGTCACACAAGAACTTGTGTCCCAGTGGTTGAAGGCGTGCGTACATAAGGGTTTGGTCTGGGGTTCGATCCCCGTTTGTGGCATTTTGTTCATTTATTTTGTCTATTTTCCAGGTTTAATATATTATCAATCATAGCCAGCATTCTAGCAGATTGGCTCTTCCAGCCGGGTGGTAATGCGCGCATGTGTGTATCTGTAAGGTCCTGGGTTCAACACCACCCCAGGCCTTTTGTGTCTTTTATTTTTCCAGGATTTTTTGCAACAAAGAACAAAACCAACAGGACTCATTCTATTATCACCAACGCATGGTTGGCCTGATGGCATGTTTTGATGCTGGCAAACAGGAGGACCTGGGTTCAAACCCAGCCCAGGTGAGTTTTCTTTTTACTACTTTTTTCTATTTTTTTTTAATTAATTCAATTGCTTTCTTAATAAAAAAATATAAATCATACATATTCAAAAATTTAAAATAATATCATATTTTCTAAAAGTTCTAAACTTTCTATTTTTTTTTTAATTCAAAAAATTATGTTCTTCATTATTTTTTCTAAATGTAATATATATATATTAGTTAAAATAATTTTTGTATATAAACTAAACTCTAAAAAATATTTTCTAAAGCAAACCCTAATTTTTTAAGTACTTATTAAAAAACCCTAATTATTTATTTATTTAATTCTTAATATAAATTATCATGTATTTATTTAATATAATTAATTTGTTGTAAATATAATTATGATTTGTTTTTTTATATAGAGTTTGCAAATATATTTTATATACTATGTTTATAGTTTATTTCTTATAATATGTAAAATATTTTTTTTTTAGAATTTTTGTTTAGAAATAATTTAACTTCTAATAATTAAGATTTATAATTATGATACACTTAAAATAATTTAATAATTTGTGACTATAATTGTCTACCTTAAAAAATTTTGTTAATCTTTTATTTTTGTTTTGGCTAATTTCATTTATTTAATTATTATTACTAACTATATTGTTATTTATTATTTTTGTTTATTATTATCTTATATTTTTTTATTATTATTTCTCTAACCATGTTTCTTTTTTCTAATTATTATTATTTCACTAAATTTAATTATTTATTTTTACTACCCTTATTTTTTTAATTATACCTATCACTAACCCCTATTATTTATTTATTGTTTATTTATTATTTATTGCTTATTTATTTATATTTTACTTATTATTTATTTTTTTTGCTATTTATTTATTTTGCTTATTATTATAATGTTGTAAATGCTCCCGGATGTAAATTTTTTAATTATTTAATTGTTGCTATGGATAGTAATTTAGGGAGTGCAAAACATGTATTTTACTTAAAATAAATTTAGATCATTTTAATTAAAGATAAATAATATTGAACACTCACACACGTAAGTCGATTTTTAATCGCCATCTCACATTTCTAAGGTTATCCCTCAATGTTGCCTAAATCATAAGGTCAAGTGGGGTGTATAAAGCAAGTCCCTTTAAAAAGAAAAATCATCAAGTCCCTCATGGTTGCCTTTACGAATCAAGTCTCTTCGAATAATGATGATAGTCCCTCCAGTATGCTTAATACACCCCACAGTTGCCTTCATAAAACAGAATGTCCCTCTCATGTCCCTTACATCCAAGGTAATGACTACCTACTCCTTAATAGTAGGGATAGTCTTACCAATTAAAGGATAAAGAACAAGAAAGACTTAAAACTTTAGGGTAGGTTCCTCTTATGTACTTGCTCACTTCAAAAACTTTTCAAACTCTTCACAATTTCAAACAAATTTTCAAAAAAACAAGTTTTTACGCATCCGTACATGGATCATTATTAACTATTATGAAAAATTTTCTATTCACACACTACACTTTCAAAAACAATTCAAAAGTGAGCTAAGTAACTAAGAGCCCATGGATAACCATGGATGTAAAGGGTGCTAACACCTTCCCTTTACATAACCTACCCCCCGGACCCAAAAATATCTCTTAAGGTCTTTCCTGTTCTTTTATACCCTTTCCTTTTGGATAAAATAAAAGTCGGTGGCGACTCTTGCTATCCGCAACATAACTAAAGTCAGTTCTCCCACCGTGTTACAGAACTGGCGACTCTGCTGGGGACTTAAATTAAAGAGGGGTACCCTTAGGAATTAGATCACTTTAAATTGTTTGCCTTGTTTGCTTTATGTTTATCTGTTGGGCTCTCATGTGTGAAAGATCCTAACCCGGATCTAGTGTACCTTAGGTAAATGGCAATAGACCAAGGAAACTGTACGACGTATATCGATATGGTTGATCTGGTGGCCATAGTTAGTGTGACTTCTTGGTTGGTGCTTATGTTCCTTAAGTCAAGTTGAGGATAATATGAGGCTGCCATATGTTGTCAATGCACTAACTAACTTTTAGAACCCTAGTTATCCCATTTTGGCCTTTAGAAAAGTAGTGAGGTAACCGGCTTTGGTGCAGACTGAAGTTGGTTGACACTCGATACTACGCTCATTGAGATCTTAAACTTGGAGGGTTTTGGTTGGCAAGTAAGTTGCCTACTGAACAACCACCCTTGTGAAGGATCAATGATATTGAGATCCCTTAGAACCTGGTTACTTTTGTAGGACAGAATGAACCATCTTACTTCAGGGGAGGGTACTTACCTTTAAACCTCATGCAAGCCTTTAAACCTAGGGCTATGATGTGACTTGTTTGTGTGTGCCACATGTTTGTGATTGAACATAACATCATGACATCATCATGCATCATAAGCATAGCATTTTCACTAACCATTTCAAGGACCAAAGGATTTATCTTTGTTCTTTGTTGCAGGTCATGGCTTCTGCTCGTAGAAACACTATCAGGATCAACTTTGTAGGCATACCTCCTAAGCTTAAAGAGTTGGTTTCTCAAGTGTCTGATCACTCCCAGTTCATCAAGAGACAGGGTCACCTATTGGATCTAGTCACTTCAGGGTTCAATGAAGACATGATGAGTGTCCTGTTTCAGTTCTTTGACCCTAAGCACCATTGCTTTACATTCCCTGACTATCAGCTGGTTCCTACAATGGAGGAGTTCTCTAAACTTCTGGGTATACCTGTTCTTGATAAAAGACCCTTCACAGGCCTGGAGAAGGAGCTTAAACCAGAAGTTATTGCTACAGCCCTACATTTAAAGAAGTCTGACATTGTTCTAGAAACGAGAAGCGGAGTTAAGGGTATTCTTGCTAAGGTACTAATGGATAAGGCTCAGGTGCTCTTGAAGGCCATGAGCTATGATGCTTTTGAGGAGATCTTAGCCTTGCTGATTTATGGCTTAGTATTGTTCCCCAATCCAGATCAGTTCATAGACGTTCATACCATCAACATATTCCTGAGTCACAATCCAGTACCTACATTGCTTGGAGACATTCTACACTCTCTTCATACCCGTACTACAAGGGCAAGAGGAACTTTGATGTGCTGCATACCTTTGCTCTCTAGGTGGTTTATTTCTCACCTTCCTCGCTCAGTAATGAAGAATGAGCAAGGGTTCAGGTGGTCCAAAAGGATCATGTCACTCTCGCATTCAGATATCCATTGGTGCTCCAGATCTATGGAGAATGTCACCATCATTGACCGTTGTGGGGAGTTTCCTAATGTGCCACTTCTAGGCATAAGAGGGGGCATCACCTACAACCCCTCTCTAGCTTTACGACAGTTTGGTTACGCTCGGAGTGATGGTCCACATGACATGTTAATCCAGGGCATTGTGTTTGACTACGACAACGATCTTCAAGGTTACCGTCAGAGATTCATACGAGCATGGGGAAAAGTAAACAGGGTTGACAGCAAGACACTGGAGCCTAAGTACACTATTCCTATGGAAGCTTATCTCAGATGGGTGCGATCTCGTGCTCAGACTCTCATGATGCCGTATCCTGCCGTCCTACCAGTTATCATGGAACCTGTTGCTGAAGGAGACACAGCTTATACCATCCTTCACCCAGACATGCCTACTGATATGGAAGACTTGCAGAGATCATGGATCCAACTGAAGGAGCAAAGGGATACTTTCGAAGCTCATTACAAAGCAAGCCAAGCAAGAATCCTAGAACTAACAAAGCAACTTCACGAGGAGCGGAATCTCAACTCATACCTCAACACAAAGAGGAAACGTCCATGGGAGACTTAAAACCCCATCTTTTGTACTTATTTCATTTCATTATTTGTAAGCCTAAAAGGCAAAACAAAGTTATTACTAATAAAAGTTTACTTTCGTGTTTGTCTAAGCAAATTTAAATCCTACGGTCCTTGAAAACATTGCATATGCATTACCATATCATTTCATTGCATCACAGGTTTATAATTGTGCACAGGTTTCTCATCTTCTCGCTGTTTATTTCAGCAATGGCTCTTGAACAATCAGTTAAGGATCTCCAGGCACAAAATGCACAGTTCCAAGAGCTGATCCTGAACCTATCCAAGGGGCAGGATGAATTGAAGGCACTACTGGCCAAGAAGACTAGAAGGTCTGCTGGGTTGATCAACATGGGAAGAAGGTTCAAAGGTCTTGCCAAGACCAAAGAACCAGCTAAAGACTATGAATCTGAAGAATCTGAGCAAGAGGTAGGCAGTCTTCACCACACTATGGGGGACTCTGATTCTGAGGCTAATTACTACCATGAGCCTAATGAAGACAAATTCAAGATGCTGGTGGATAGAATGGATGCTATGGAGTTGCAGAAATCATCTGGGCTGGATTTTGAGGATTTGAGTTTGATATCTGGGGTAGTCATACCCATTGGTTTCAAGGTTCCTACATTTGTTGTCTATGATGGGGTCTCTTGTCCCAAGCTACACCTGAGGTCATATGTCAGAAGAATTCAACCCCACACTGCTGATAAGAAGTTGTGGATCCACTTTTTTCAAGAGAGCTTATCTGGAGCTCAGTTGGAGTGGTATTATCAGTTGGAGAGTGTCAATATCAGAGACTGGAATGATCTTGCTGAAGCTTTCTATAAGCAGTACCAATACAATGCTGACTTAGCCCCCACTCGCATGCAACTTCAGAGCATGTCTATGGGTGCCAAGGAAAGTTTTAAAGAATATGCTCAGAAGTGGAGAGATTTAGCTGGAAGAGTTCAACCCCCTTTGACTGACAGGGAATTGGTTGATATGTTCATGTGCACACTGAATGGTCCATTTTACAGTCATCTCATTGGAAGCTCATCATCTGGCTTCACTGAGTTGATCATGACAGGAGAGCGAGTAGAGAATGGTATAAAGAATGGTAAGATCCATGTGGGCACTTCTTCATCAGGTGCTGCAAAGAAGCCTCCCACTGGGAAGAAAGAATCCAATGCTGTTTATGGTCAGCCTGATCGTAATAGAAGGCATCAGTCTGTGAGCGCAGTTCATATTTCAAATCCAACTCCTGCAACAACAGAGCAGCCTCAGGGCAACCAACAGAGGGCTAGAAGGCAGTTCACGAAGATCAACATGTCAATGGCTCAGGCATTGCAACATTTGTTGAAGGCTGAACTTATTACTTTGAAAGAGGCTCCTCAGAATCCTAATGTTACCTCTCCCAGGTACAATCCCAATGCACGATGTGCATACCGTTCAAACTGTCAGGGACATGATACTAATAACTGCTGGATCTTGAAGAATAAAATTCAGGATATGATTGATGCTGGAGAAATTGAGTTTGATCCTCCAGGTACTCCCAATGTGATTACTGCTCCAATGCCAAATCACGAGAAGACTGTCAGTGCCATTGAGGAAGATCTACATGTCTATTCAGTTATGGAATTGACCACACCATTGTCTGTTATCAAAAAGAGGTTAGTACAAGCTGGGATCTTTCCAGGTTGTCGTGAAGATTGTTTGTATTGTACTTATAAGCCAGATAGTTGCTTCATATTGAGAGATGGAATTCAGCGTCTCATGGATAAGTATACTATAGTGTTTGAAAGGACTCCGTCGTCTGTAGAAAGTATGGTGGATCATCTGACTCAAGGTAGGAAGATTGAAGAGGTTGACATGGTTGACAAAGTACCACTAAGAATCACTTCAAAGGGTCCCATTAAAATCACTCATCAGGGTCCAATCAAAATTACTGCTGAAGGTCCCGTGAAAGTTGTTGCTGAAGCCAGAGTAGCTCCTGTGGTCATTACTACTCCTGGTCCTATCCCATATACGTCTGACAAAGCTGTGCCTTGGCACTATGGGTCTGATGTTTACATCCATGGTGTTAAGCAAGAGCCTGTAGCTGATGTGCCTGTTGACGTTGATAATATTGCTGGACCTAGCAAGATCACTCGTAGTGGAAGAGTCTTCTCTCCTCCAGTTGCTTCTAAGAATGCAGTTACTCCTGCTGCTACTTCCACCACTGATGCTCGGGGCAAGGGTCCTGTTATTGAGCCTGTACCTACTGATGTGCCAGCTGCTGATGACCTCTCTAAGCAGATGGAAGAAGTATTGAGAATCATTCGCAAGAGTGATTATGACATTGTTGATCAGTTGGGGCATACTCCCTCAAAGATTTCTATGCTGTCCTTGTTGTTATGTTCTGAGGCTCATGCCAAGTCCTTGATCAAGTTTCTGAAGACCGCTCATGTACCCAGTGCAATTTCTGTTGACCTATTTGAGAACTGTGTTGCCCACCTGACCTATGACAATGGGTTGGGATTTTCTGATGCTGACTTGACCCCTGCCAAGAGGGATCATAACAGGGCCTTGCATATTTCAATTAAATGCAGGGGCACTACCCTGTCTCATGTGCTGATAGACAATGGTTCCTCTTTGAATGTGTTGCCTAAGGAAGTCCTGAACAAGCTGAGTCCTGAAGATGCTGTGCTGAAGCCCAGTAATATTGTGGTAAAGGCTTTTGATGGTTCTAGAAGAGTAGTGCATGGGGAAATTGATCTTCCAATCCAAGTTGGTTCCCAGGTGTTTACTGCTACATTTTATGTGATGGATATTCGTCCTTCGTACTCTTGTCTGCTTGGTCGTCCCTGGATCCATGGGGCAGGTGCTGTAACCTCTACATTGCACCAAAAGTTGAGATATCCGGTGGATGGAAAGGTTGTTACTGTCTATGGAGAAGAAGAATACTTTGTCAGCCATGTGAATACCTTCAAGTATCTGGAAATGGAAGGTGAATACATTGAAACTCCGTGTCAGACATTTGAAGTGGTTCCCTGGGTTGTTAATGATTATGTAGCTCCTCCTGTTGTGAAGAAAGTTCCTGTGGTCACCAGAAAACCTCCAACAATGGCAATGGCCTCCCTCAATGATGCTAGAGCTGTGGTGGATGAAGGTGGTTGTACTATTTGGGGTCAGCTTCCTGATATTCCATACAAGTCTGACAAGTTTGGTTTGGGTTTCACTGCAGAGTCCCAGAAGGCTGTTCGTCGTGCTCGTGCTGCCCGTATCACTAGTCAAGGGGTTGTGAAGGACCAGATTAATGCTGTGGGAGATCAAGATGAAGACTACAACTTGGATGCATGGATTTTTCCTACTGTGGGTGCTGGACTCAATAATTGGAAAGCTGAAGATGTTATCCCTATCTCCTTTAGTCAGGAGTAAATATTATTACTGTGTTGTTATATTTTAAATCTGTAATTTCTTGAACAATTGAACTCTTAAGCCTTGTGCCTTACCCGGGGCACAATGGTATGCTTGTTACGGGTTGTCATTTCATTTGCATATTTCATTCAATAAAATCAGTGGACGTTTCGTTTTCGTAAATATTGTGTTCCTTGTCTTTCTTTTCTTTCATTTTTGCTTTATCAGCTATGTGTTCTTACACACACCCACATCACTAAAATGCAGATCCTCATCCACTCTGGATCCTGTTGATAACAGTTCTACTATTGCCAATTATAATTTCGAGAATCCGATCTATCAAACTGAAGACGGAAATGAGGACGATTGTGAAACACCTGTAGAGCTTGCTAGGTTGTTACAACAAGAAGAGAAAGCTATACAGCCACATGAAGAGCCAGTCGAAGTTGTGAATTTGGGAAATGAAGAAAACAGAAAAGAGGTCAAGATAGGGGCTGATTTAGAGGATAGTGTCAAGAACAGGCTGATTCAGATGTTACGTGACTATATGGAGATCTTTGCTTGGTCTTATGAAGATATGCCAGGGTTGGATACAGACATTGTGGTTCACCGTTTGCCAGTGAAAGAAGATTGTCGTCCAAAGAAGCAGAAGGTTCGTCGTATGCGTCCTGAAATGTCAGAAAAGATCAAGGCAGAGGTAATGAAACAGTTCAATGCAGGGTTCTTAGCAGTGACTTCTTATCCTCAGTGGGTTGCAAATGTGGTACCAGTTCCTAAGAAAGATGGTAAGGTACGTATGTGTGTAGACTACAGGGATTTGAACAAGGCTAGCCCTAAAGATGACTTTCCACTTCCTCATATTGATATTCTGGTAGACAACACTGCTCAGCATAAGGTATTCTCTTTTATGGATGGTTTCTCTAGTTACAATCAAATCAAGATGGCACCTGAAGATATGGAGAAGACAACATTTGTGACACAGTGGGGCACCTTTTGCTATAAGGTAATGCCATTTGGTTTGAAGAATGCAGGGGCAACATATCAGCGTGCTATGGTGGCTTTTTTTCATGATATGATTCATCATGAGATAGAGGTATATGTGGATGATATGATAGCCAGGTCTCAGAATGAAGAGCAACATCTTGATCATCTACACAAGTTGTTTGAGAGGTTGAAGAAATACAAGTTGAGATTGAATCCAAACAAGTGTACTTTTGGAGTTAGATCTGGTAAACTCCTGGGCTTCATTGTCAGTGGAAAAGGTATTGAAGTGGATCCTGCAAAAGTGAAAGCTATACGAGAGATGCCAGCTCCCCGTACTGAGAAGGAGGTTAGAGGTTTCTTGGGACGATTGAATTACATTGCAAGATTTATTTCCCAATTAACAGCCATCTATGAGCCAATCTTCAAGTTGTTGAAGAAAGATCAGGTGATGGAATGGAATGATGAATGCCAGACTGCCTTTGATGAAATCAAGAGATATCTGCTGGAACCACCAATTTTGATGCCACCAGTTGATGGAAGACCCTTGATTATGTACTTAACAGTGTTAGACAACTCAATGGGGTGTGTGTTGGGGCAACATGACGAGTCTGGTCGAAAAGAGCAGGCAATATACTACCTTAGCAAAAAGTTTACCGACTGTGAAACAAGATACTCACTGCTTGAGAAAACTTGCTGCGCTTTGGCATGGGCTGCTCGCCGACTAAGACAGTATATGTTGACTCATACTACCTTATTGATTTCGAAGATGGATCCAATCAAGTACATATTTGAGAAACCTGCTCTCTCCGGAAGAATTGCAAGATGGCAAATGATCTTGACAGAATATGACATACAGTATACTACTCAGAAGGCCATTAAAGGAAGTGTTGTTGCTGATCATTTGGCTCATCAAGCAGTGGATGATTATCAGTCAATGAATTTTGAGTTCCCTGATGAACACATCATGATTATTACCAAAGAACCTGGACAATATGACGGACCTGAACAAGGATCCCGATGGACTATGGTTTTTGATGGTGCCTCTAATGCACTTGGTAATGGTGTTGGTGTTGTGATTAGTTCCCCTGAAGGTTGTCATACCCCGATTACTGCCAGACTTTGTTTCCATTGTACCAATAACATGGCTGAGTATGAGGCATGTATCTTGGGTATTAAAGCTGCTATTGATATGAAGATTCAGTTTCTTGACGTGTATGGAGATTCAGCCCTGGTAGTAAGTCAAATTAAAGGAGATTGGGATATTAAGCATGATAACCTCATTCCTTACAGAGAGCATGTGTTGTCTTTGATCCCACATTTCAAAGAGATTACCTTTGGACATATTCCACGAAGAGAGAACCAGTTGGCAGATGCATTAGCCACCATGGCATCTATGTTTGAGATCAGTTGGGATGATGAAGCTCCCAAGATTACTATTGATAGATTTGAAAAGCCTGCATACTGCAATGAGATTGACACAGAAGGGGCAGAGGAGAAGCCTTGGTTCTATGAAGTGAAAAGATATCTTGAAGCTCAGGAGTTCCCTGAAGGGGCATCTGTCAAAGATAGGAAATTTCTGAGAAGGTTTTCTGCTAAGTTCTTTTTGAGTAATGGGATTCTGTACAAGCGCAATCATGATTCAACTATGCTTCGTTGTGTGGATAAGAAGGAAGCAATTGAGATTATGGAAGATATGCATGAGGGGATCTTTGGCACTCATTCTAGTGGTCATACTATGGCAAAGAAGATATTGAGAGCAGGTTACTATTGGTCTACCATGGAAGCTGACTGCTATCAGCACTCCAGAACTTGTCACAAGTGTCAAATCTATGCTGATAAAGTCCATGTACCTCCATCACCCTTGAATGTATTGACTGCTCCTTGGCCCTTTGCCATGTGGGGCATTGATATGATTGGTGAGATCAAGCCTACTGCTTCTAATGGGCATCGTTTCATCCTGGTTGCTATTGATTACTTCACAAAGTGGGTAGAAGCAGCTTCATTTGCATCTGTTACCAAGAATGTTGTGGCTCGGTTCATTAAGAATAATCTCATATGTAGGTATGGCATCCCTGAAAGGATTATCACTGACAATGGCTCTAATCTGAACAACACTATGATTACTGATCTATGCACGCAGTTCAAGATTAAGCATCACAACTCTTCTCCGTATCGTCCAAAGATGAATGGGGCAGTTGAAGCTGCCAATAAGAACATCAAGAAGATTGTACAGAAGATGACTGTTACTTACAAGGATTGGCATGAGATGTTACCATTTGCTCTTCATGGTTATCGTACTACAATACGTACTTCAACAGGGGAAACCCCATTCTCCTTAGTCTATGGTATGGAAGCAGTTCTGCCCATTGAAGTTCAGATTCCCTCCTTGAGAATTATGAAGGATGCAGGCTTGGATGAAGATGAGTGGATTCAGACTCGACTGGACCAGTTAAATTTGATTGATGAGAAGAGGTTAGCAGCAGTTTGTCATGGCCAGATGTACCAAAAACGAATGATCAAAGCTTTTAATAAGAAGGTTAAGCCGAAGGTATATCAGGCCGGTGACTTGGTAATCAAGCGCATCATATTACCACAGGGTGATCCTAGGGGCAAGTGGACTCCAACATATGAAGGACCATTTGTAGTCAAGACAGTGTTCTCAGGAGGTGCCATGATACTGACTACAATGGATGGTGAAGACTTCCCGCAGCCTGTAAACGCAGACATAGTTAAAAAATACTACGCATAAAAAGAGACCCGCTAGGTTGACAGGCCTAGGCAAAAATAAGGGCATCCCGGCAAACCAAAAGGGTTTGGGCAAAAATTAGGGATATATATAAAAAGATGTACACCCGGCAAGTCGAAAACCTGAAAAGGCGGCTTGGGCAAAAAAGGGTATCCCGGTGGATTGAAAACCTGAAAGGGCAATCCAGGCAAAAGTTAGGGATTAAAGCGTATGACTATGTCTCGTTTAGATCACCCATGAAACTGCAACCAGTTGTGCTACTTACTCAAGCTCGAACAGATAAAGCTCAATTCAATCGTTTCCGTCTCAACAGCAAGAAGATGAGATACTTGAATGGCAATAGTAGAATTGAAACTCAATAGGATTGTTTCCCACATAGCTGATTTTCTCTGTTTTGTAAAAACTTTATGACAAAATCCTCTTACTAGGGTTTATGTCTCCTTGTACAAACTTACCCGTGTATGGGTCACTTTTTGATATAAATAAATTCCATCTTTTGAATCCAGATTTACTTTTACCCTATTTACATAAGCGAAACGTCCATTGGTTGTGTTTGAATGTATGTATGCTTTTGAATATGATTGATGTTTACCAAAAATGCATGAATGCTTTTAATATGATTGATGTTTATCAGAAATGCATAAAAATGCAGTAATAGTATTTACTAAGGACGAACGAGGGAAGGATTTCAACGAAGCTTCACCGGTTCCTCTTTACAAGAAAACTACAAACCCTCAGTAGGACGAATCCATCTTCCTAAAGTCACATCTCCCCTGGAATTTATATCCATCTCTTTTATCCTCATACGGATATTCGGGAATTTACTCTCCAATAAAGGTACGACAAACGAAGACGGGAGGTTATATTTACCCTACTATCAAACGAAGACGAAGGTTATGTATACCTTGCCATCCCCAGCATACGGGAGGTGATATATACCTTACTATCCCCAGCATACGGGAGGTGATATATACCTTACTATCCTCAGCAGACGGAGGGTTATGTATAATATATTCTTCAACAACGAATCGGGATTTATTTTCCCTGGCCAGCAGTTGTTATACGAAGATATCCAGACGCTCCAGGCAGCATCATTTCATACATACATCATTTACATCATACCATAACATACATATCCATAGATACATAGTACATTACTTAAGTGCATCATATTATACATGCATACATAAAGCATAAACTAATATTATTATACAGAATGATACCTTGTTTTCAGGTTAATTATCCAACAAACAGACTTACAATTATCAGGATTGCTTTATCCTCCTGAAATCATATCATTGCCTCAGGAATGCTCCAGCCTCCTGACAGTTATTATTATACCTTCATATTCAGGATTGCTATATCTTCCTGAAATCATACTATTACCTCAGGGTTGCTTTATCCTCCTGACAACTTCTCATTGCCTCAAGACTGCTTTAGGGTTATCATTATTTATTGCTCTATCCTCCTGAAATCATATTATTACTTCAAGACTGCTTTAGGGTTATCATTACTGATTGCTCTATCCTCCTGAAGACATGCTGTTACATCAGGATTACTCCAGTCTCCTGAAAGCATATCATATTATTACCTCAGGATTACTCCAGTCTCCTGACAGCTTTTATTACATCAGGATTGCTTCACCCTCCTGAAATCATATCACTACCTCAAGATGGCTCCATCCTCTTGACAACTATCATCATTACTTCTGGACTGCTTCATCCTCCAAGACATCTTTCAGAAGAACTAATCCTGACGTTCTTTTGATCCTTAAGAGCAAATCCTGACGCTCTTTTGGCTACTTGTTCAAGACATTTTCAGAGGAACTAATCCTGACGTTCTTTTGATCATTAAGAGCAAATCCTGACGCTCTTTCGACCACTAGTTCAAGACATCTTATTCAGAAGAACAAATCCTGACGTTCTTTTGATCCTTAAGAACAAATCCTGACGTTCTTCTGGCCCTTGGAAAATAGGCAAATGGTCTGTACAAAGATCCATTCCCTAATCCAAAAATATTTCCAGAAGAGATAATCATCACAAGATTTATTTCTACTGGTCCATCCAACAACTCAAATCATATTGCATAAATCACATCCAGGTCTTTAGATGGCATCTCTAAGCCCATCACCAGTTCCTCCAAGTGGCATCTTTAAGCCCACTCAAGCATATACAACCAACCATCAATATCACTCTGTGCACTGGTGAGTGCAAATTTTTGGGCTTTTGTGTTCAATCCCCTTCAACCTTCCAGGTCACGACTGGAAAATGTACCAATCTAACCCCTCAGGTTTCAGAAAATTGAACAGGGGCAGCTGTTGCACCCCAAAATTTGCCCTCACAATACAAGACTTTGTGTGCTAAGAAGGTTCACAAGGTTCATAAGCTTTCCAATGCTTTCAAGACCTTTCATGAGGTTCATGAAGTCTACAAGTCACTTTATGAAGGTTCACAAGGTTCACAAGCTTCTCAACACTTACAAGACCTTTCATGAGGTTCATGAAGTCTACAAGTTACTTCTTGAAGGTTCACAAGGTTCACAAGATTCACAATGATTACAAAGCTTTCCTGAGGCTCATGAGGTCTACAAAGTCACTTTATGAGGTTCACAAGGTTCACAAGGTTCACAATACCTCCCATGAGGTTCACAAGACATTTTATGATGGTTCACAAGGTTCACAAAGTTCACAATTGGTCAGAAGAGTTGACAATTCCCTCAGACAAGGCATTTCCTAAGCAGTGCATACAAAATTAGGGTTTTGACTTTAATCAGGCTAAATGGACTTCCAATACCTCAAGTGAGCTTCATAACATCTCATATGTATATAAGAACCCCCATGACAAGTTTCAAGACTTTTCTCAAAAGTTTGCTCAGTCAGATGATCAGATAAGTCAAAATCAGTCAATGCAGTCAGAAAGTCAAACTGAGGTCAACTGTGGTCAAACCAAAGTCAAACTTCATGATTTTTTGCCAACATCAAGTATATGAAGTAAAATTCATCATTTGATCAAGGGTTGATCATGATTCATCAAGGAGATTCCAGATCATCAATAATCAGGAGTTTCTAAATTAGGGTTTCCTTAGTAAAAGTCAACTGAACTTTGACCAGCCATAACTTTCACATACTTCATCACCAAGTCTCCATCCAAAGCTCATTTTGAAGGAAATTGAATTCTCTACAACTTTGATCTTGCAAGTTAAGCCCAAAAATGCTTCATTTGGAAGATATGAGCTAAGACATTATAGGTCATTTCAAAAGTCAACAAAAAGTCAACAACTTCAAAAGGGCATAACTTGAGATTGGTAAATGATATGGACCTGAAACCAGTGGGGTTGTTTAGAGGACTCTTCAAGATTTCCAAAATGTCGAAGAACACCCTCATACCTTTAAAATTGAGGGAGATATGCCCTTGCAAAGTTGGGAAATTTTATGATGGTTTATGTTGAAAATGGAGGTTTAAAACCACTTCTTTCCAAATGGGCTTGCTAAATTGTGATCCAATCCATATCATATCATCATGCACGACCCAATTGATTAAAAATCATAATTTTTATTATTTTATTTTATTTATTTTGATTTAATTCATAAAAAATCATTTTAAATAAATATAAAATATGAAAATATATTTTTGGATGAAGATTGAGCTTCTAGAATCTCATCAATATTGATTGAAGTTGAAAGAGAAAGAAATCATGTGATTTATCCAAAAATAGCAAGCTTTCATGAGCCAATATTTGAATTTCATGGCATGATCTTTTTCAATCTTCAAATATCCAAACTTCCACACAACCAATGAATTTTCTTAACCTAATTCACTCACATATAAGTACTTAGCATAAACCTAACATGGATACACGAATTTCCAGCAGCCAAAGGTAGGTTTCACTTCAAAAAATTTCAAGCAAAAGTCATATTCGGATTTTGAAATTCAGAGCACTAGAAGGTAAAAGAAGGACATAGCAAGCTTCCTTAGACCCTTCTGATCATAAATCATCAATCATATGCATCAATACCATCTCATATTGCTCTACCCGAATCAAACTTTGCCTTGAATTTCAATTTTTCGATTCTGTTTATTTGTGCATTGTTAATGAATTTTGTTTGAGTTTTTGTGTTTGTGAGGTTCCAAAGATCAATTCTGGACAAGAAACTTGAGGTTTCGTGACCTAATGGACAAACGGCCATAGTTAGGGTTTCGAGTTCAAAAATGGGGTTCTTCGATTCACCCAATATAAATGTATTTTCTGGACATAATTGAATTGTACAGGTTGTAAGGAACTCAAAGGTGTCCTTGATTTGATAAATTGATGTTGTTTGATGGTAGTTTGAAAAACACAGGGTATGTGTGTATGAAAATTCGCAGGTAAACTCCCAGCTATTTTCGCAGCTAAATTCATAGTTATGGAGGTAGAAGATGACCTCTTCCCGCGCGTGCTTAAATTCAAATTATTTGTATAATATTTTATTGATTGTTTGCTGTTTATTTGTCACACAAGAACTTGTGTCCCAGTGGTTGAAGGCGTGCGTACATAAGGGTTTGGTATGGGGTTCGATCCCCGTTTGTGGCATTTTGTTCATTTATTTTGTCTAATTTCCAGGTTTAATATATTATCAATCATAGCCAGCATTCTAGCAGATTGGCTCTTCCAGCCGGGTGGTAATGCGCGCATGTGTGTATCTGTAAGGTCCTGGGTTCAACACCACCCCAGGCCTTTTGTGTCTTTTATTTTTCCAGGATTTTTTGCAACAAAGAACAAAACCAACAGGACTCATTCTATTATCACCAACGCATGGTTGGCCTGATGGCATGTTTTGATGCTGGCAAACAGGAGGACCTGGGTTCAAACCCAGCCCAGGTGAGTTTTCTTTTTACTACTTTTTTCTATTTTTTTTTTAATTAATTCAATTGCTTTCTTAATAAAAAAATATAAATCATACATATTCAAAAATTTAAAATAATATCATATTTTCTAAAAGTTCTAAACTTTCTATTTATTTTTTTTAATTCAAAAAATTATGTTCTTCATTATTTTTTGTAAATGTAATATATATATATTAGTTAAAATAATTTTTGTATATAAACTAAACTCTAAAAAATATTTTCTAAAGCAAACCCTAATTTTTTAAGTACTTATTAAAAAACCGTAATTATTTATTTATTTAATTCTTAATATAAATTATCATGTATTTATTTAATATAATTAATTTGTTGTAAATATAATTATGATTTGTTTTTTTATATAGAGTTTGCAAATATATTTTATATACTATGTTTATAGTTTATTTCTTATAATATGTAAAATATTTTTTTTTTAGAATTTTTGTTTAGAAATAATTTAACTTCTAATAATTAAGATTTATAATTATGATACACTTAAAATAATTTAATAATTTGTGACTATAATTGTCTACCTTAAAAAATTTTGTTAATCTTTTATTTTTGTTTTGGCTAATTTCATTTATTTAATTATTATTACTAACTATATTGTTATTTATTATTTTTGTTTATTATTATCTTATATTTTTTTATTATTATTTCTCTAACCATGTTTCTTTTTTCTAATTATTATTATTTCACTAAATTTAATTATTTATTTTTACTAACCTTATTTTTTTAATTATACCTATCACTAACCCCTATTATTTATTTATTGTTTATTTATTATTTATTGCTTATTTATTTATATTTTACTTATTATTTATTTTTTTTGCTATTTATTTATTTTGCTTATTATTATAATGTTGTAAATGCTCCCGGATGTAAATTTTTTAATTATTTAATTGTTGCTATGGATAGTAATTTAGGGAGTGCAAAACATGTATTTTACTTAAAATAAATTTAGATCATTTTAATTAAAGATAAATAATATTGAACACTCACACACGTAAGTCGATTTTTAATCGCCATCTCACATTTCTAAGGTTATCCCTCAATGTTGCCTAAATCATAAGGTCAAGTGGGGTGTATAAAGCAAGTCCCTTTAAAAAGAAAAATCATCAAGTCCCTCATGGTTGCCTTTACGAATCAAGTCTCTTCGAATAATGATGATAGTCCCTCCAGTATGCTTAATACACCCCACAGTTGCCTTCATAAAACAGAATGTCCCTCTCATGTCCCTTACATCCAAGGTAATAACTACCTACTCCTTAATAGTAGGGATAGTCTTACCAATTAAAGGATAAAGAACAAGAAAGACTTAAAACTTTAGGGTAGGTTCCTCTTATGTACTTGCTCACTTCAAAAACTTTTCAAACTCTTCACAATTTCAAACAAATTTTCAAAAAAACAAGTTTTTACGCATCCGTACATGGATCATTATTAACTATTATGAAAATTTTTCTATTCACACACTACACTTTCAAAAACAATTCAAAAGTGAGCTAAGTAACTAAGAGCCCATGGATAACCATGGATGTAAAGGGTGCTAACACCTTCCCTTTACATAACCTACCCCCCGGACCCAAAAATATCTCTTAAGGTCTTTCCTGTTCTTTTATATCCTTTCCTTTTGGATAAAATAAAAGTCGGTGGCGACTCTTGCTATCCGCAACATAACTAAAGTCAGTTCTCCCACCGTGTTACACACTGACACATCATTTACACACTTCACTTCTTTTACACTGATACCTGTACATTCTTTTCCAGCTCTCTTTATACACAAATTGCACTGACACTACCCCTTTAAAACACAAATCTTTTAAGCGTGGATCCCGTCGAGTACGGCGGACAATCTGGGTGCTAATACCTTCCCAGGTTGTAACCAACCCCCTTTCTCAGTCTCTCTGGTTCGCAACCGTCTTATCCATCTCTTTCTAGGTCTATGCAGCATTGCCTTTCCTCCGGGATAAAAATGCCTAGCTGGCGACTCTATTCATCTCCAGTGAGTTCACGGCTGTGTGTTCTCACTGTTCCCTTCGCCGACCGTTCGCGTCTGTACCCTATCTGACTTGGTTTCATTTAGTGGGAGCGACAGCTTGGCGACTCTGCTGGGGAGCTTATATTGCAACCAGGGCTTCTGGTTCTTTTTGTGGGTTCCTCCTAGCGCTTGATTGATTTGTGTTTACTGGGGTGTTTTGTGTTTATTTGTGTTTGTATATGTTTTATTTTTGCTTTATGTACAGTTGCTTTACTGCTTTCTTTACTGCTTTACATATATCATACTGTCATGCTGTCTGGCTGGATCTGGTTTCGCTTTGGTGGGTGGGTGTTCCATTGAGAGTTAAGGTCCTATACCTGGGACCTGAGTGACACCTAGGCTAGAGTGGTTCATATTCTTTCCCATTCCATCTCGGTCTGGTGCGGGAATATGAAACACGGTTCAGATATGGGTTTCTTCTTGAGAACTCTGTGTTGCAGATTTCCTGCAATGCTAGGGCTATCTGGGAAGCCTGCTAAGTCTGGATGACCTTTAGTATTGACCTTCAGAAACTGAGGTGAATTAGAGGAGGAATATTTATGGTTATTGTAAACACTGTACCTCCGGGTTAGAAGTGTTTACACTTCTCATAACTGATCCAAGTCTGAGGATCCTTGTTTTAGAACACCACCTGTGAGGGGGATGGGCTATTTACAGGTTTGCAGGTACCTTGGCCTCAGAATACCCTATTACTTTGTTTATTAAAGAGTACTTCATTTTGGGACAGTTCTTGTGATTCTAAAACCATGGACATGTGGCTCTTTATTTGAGTCCCCCACCTTGGTTACTGGATTTATAGACCTCCATCTGGATTTCTTGAACATACTTGGACCTATATCCGGGCATTTGACCAGATCCAGCTCAGTCACAAACCCTTGCATATCATTTGCATACATAATCATTGCATCATATTGACATTTGCTTATTTGTGTTTCAGGGTATCCATCTTCATTTGGTTTTGGTTTTGACCCCATCTTCAGTATTGACTTATCTTCATCAGCATCTGCTTCAGCTGTCAGCTATCTACTTCAGTCACTTGCACCAGCCAATCAGTGGCCCATTCTTCAGTGTTATCATCAGCATTTGTCTCTACTCATCCTCAACATCATGGCACCTAAAAAGAGTAACATCACCTACCACTTCTTCCAGCCAGAGCTATCTGACATCAGAAGGATTCAGACCCTGATCACTCCAGACCATATACCATTGTTCGGGGAACACTATGGAGATATACTTGATATGGTTATGGATCTGGACCCTTCACAGAGAAGCCTGATCCACACTTGCATTCAGTTTTATGATCCCCCACTGAGGTGTTTCACTTTCCAAGACTTTCAGTTGGGCCCTTTATTGGAAGAATACTCGTCATTGGTTGGTATACCTATCAGGGGTGGAATCCCTTTCAACCCTGAGATGGTCTTTCCTGGTAATGAAGAAGTAGCAAAGGCTTTGCATCTAGAACCTGTTCTGATTGGGCAGCATATGACTTCTAAAGCTGGAATCCCTGGCCTCCATCTAGATTTCTTGATCTCTCAAGCTACCCTGAAAGCTTCTTTAGGAGAGTGGAAAGCTGTCTGTGCTTTATTGGCCTTGAGCATATATGGAATTGTATTGTTTGCAGATGAGCCTCGATTCATTAGCAAGAATGCAATCCATCTTTTCATCCTGAAGAACCCAGTGCCAACCTTGTTGGGGGATCTTTACTATTCAGTGCATTAGAGGAATGAAAAGCAGAGGGGAAGATTAGTGAGGTGTTGTGCTCAATTGTTCCATACTTGGCTTCTCAGGCATCTACCCAGGACAGATGCATTTTTGAATCCTCATCAGCAGAGAAACTGGGCTAAGAGACTCACTGCTCTAACTTCAGCCGATATCAGATGGTGCACTCAAAGCACCAAAGGCAGGGATATCATCACCAGCTGTGGGAATTTTCCCAATGTGCCCCTAATAGGAGTTAAGGGTAGTATTAATTACAATCCTCTGCTGTTCAAAAGGCAACTGGGCTATGCACTGGTCCACACTCCTAAGGCACAGGACTTGGTTGAGACTCTTTATTGTGAGAACAAGCCTAATCTGGCTATTGTTAGGCAGGCTGCCTGGGCCTGGGATAATGTTCAAACCAAGGGAGTAACCATTCTGGGGAAGTGTAACAATGTGGCATCAGCACAATATTATGAGTGGTCCCATGCCAGGGCCCAATTCTCTGGAATGCCCTTTACCATGGAGGATATGCCTGGACCATCCTCAGCACCACCCCCTGCCACTGTCAGTTTGGAGGAGTTTGAGAGCTTGAAGGAAAGAAATGAGAAGTTAACCCAGGCTTTGCAGAAGACCCTCCGGGAAAGGAGTGATGGTAGGTTGGATATTGAGAGGTTAGAGAGGTTGAGAGTGGAGCATCTGGCTAAGATTGAGAAGTCTGGGGATTATATCAAGAAGTCTAAAGCTGGAGAACAAATTCTGAAGAATGCTTGCAAGGAAGCCCAGTTCCAGAGAGCAAGGACAGACTTGTATCTGAAGGAGAGTCAGGCCAGGTGGGTCAGGATCACCGAGGCTCGTACTCTGGAAGATAAGAGGGTCCAAGACAAGATGGAGCAACTGGAAGCTAGTGCAAAAGAGCAGCAAGAAGCCCTGGCAGCAGCCCAGAGAGAGATATCGGAGCTGAAGATCAAAGCTGGGGTGAAGAGGTCAAAGGACCAAAGTCAGCACAAGAAGCTAACCGCAACTGTTACGACCCGGAATCTCCTTATCAGGAATCTCACGGAGCGTCCAGCTGATCCTGTGACCGAAGCACTTCTCAAGGAAGTTCGGGAGGATGAGTTTGGTCTTGGTGTTTGACCATTTGCTTGTTGTTTCTTTCATTCCATGTACCTTTTTATTTTCTTGTAATGTATTTTGACCCCTCAGAGGGTTTGTATTTGTAAACAAACTATGTACCATTTGCCTTTTGTAATATATGTATTAGTTTGTTCCATCCGAGTTTACTTCGAAAGCAACATCAACAGCATCTTCAAGGGTCTGGAAGGGTCAAAACTGAATGCCAAGCCGGATACCTTGAAAACAAATAAGCATACTGCATTGCATGCTAACCCTTTGTTTGTTTTGTAGGTTTTTGTTTTATTGTTGCTAACTCTGTTGTGATGCTCAGGAACTATTGCTCGACGCCGGGTATTTCCCCTCAACCGTCCGCACCGTTATCCAACCCGTAACAACCTTCCGGGCATACAAATGGATCAGGTACAGCAGGACCTTGCCGAGGTTAGAAATCAAATGGCAAACGAAAGATTGGAAATGAGAACACAGATGACTCAGTTTATGGAAGTGATGAACAACATGGCTCAGAGCCAGGAAAGATTGAGGGCCATGGTGGAAAGGCAAAATCAAGAAGATCCACATATAGGGACTGCCGGCACCAGCAACAATGAAAGGGTCCAACCTCATGTTAACCCCCCTGTATTTGGCCCCCATCTTCATCCGGAGGTCAATATTCCTACAAATGTTCAAGGGACTGCCACTGCTGGCAGGGTACTGCAAGAAGATCCTCAGGAGGATCAGTTCACAGTAATGGGTGTTGGGGAGGAAGCTTATGATAGAAGACTGGATGAGATAGCTGAGAAATTGAGGTCCTTAGAGTCTCAAAACTCTTTGGGATTTGACGTCATGGACATGGGCTTGGTAGACGGGGTCAGGATCCCCCATAAGTTTAAGCCTCCTTGTTTTGAAAAATACAACGGGACTTCATGCCCCCGGACTCATTTACAATCATTTCTGGGAAGGCTGAAGGCCTACACCATGGACGAGAAGCTCTGGATGTTCTATTTTGAGGATAGCTTGACGGGAGCCTCAAGAGAATGGTACTCTCACCTGACAAGGGTAACCATCAGGTGTTGGAAGGATTTGGCAGAAGCTTTCATTAGACAATATCAGTACAACTTAGATATGGCACCCAACAGGACCCTCCTAATGGGAATGTCACAGTCGTCAAGGGAAAGTTTCCGAGAATATGCCCAGAGATGGAGGCAATTGGCTGCTGCTGTTCAGCCACCTATGTCTGAAAGGGAAATGGCAGATATGTTTATGAACACCCTTCAGGGGACATATATTGACAGGCTGGCTGCTTTCTCTTCCACCAGCTTTGCAGATGTTGTCATAGCTGGGGAGAGAATTGAGAGCCTGTTAAAAATGGGCAAGATTTCTGACAACGGTGCCAGCTCGTCCAGTAGTACAAGGAAGCCTTTTGCAGGCCCGAGAAGAACTGGCGAGACCAATGCTATCCACACTAACAGGGGCAGGCCCCAATATGTCCATAGATCTGTGGCAGCAGTCACCATTCCCGCTCCAGCTCATCCTCAACCAGCTTATCAACCTCCGCAACAAAACTATCAGCAACAACCTCAGTACCATCAACCAGCTCAGTATCCTTCAAGGAACTACAACAACACCAACAGCAACAACCAGCAAAGGCCATTTCAGTAGAGGCCATCCCAAGCCAATAGGGTGATCGATCCGATCCCTATGCCATATGCTACATTGCTGCCACAACTCCTGAAACACAACCTGGTTGAGCTAAGGACGCTGGCACCTCCGGATCCTAATAGTCTGCCAAGAAATTATGACTCCAACGCCAGATGTTCTTTTCATTCAAATGCACCTGGCCACAGTACAGAAAAGTGCAGAGCCTTACACATGAAGGTACAAGACCTGGTAGACTCAAAAGCTCTGAATTTCGCACCACCACCTAATGTCAACAAGAACCCAATGCCAAACCACGGTGGTCCCAGAATTAACGCTATTGAAGAAGACAAGCCGTCTTATTTAATAACCAGTGTGGGTCAGATCCGGACACCGTTGGTAGAAATTAAGGCTCAACTCCTCGAATGTCAAATGTTCCCGGGGTGTGAGTTGGGGTGTGCTTACTGCAATATCTCGGTAAATGGGTGCGATAACCTGAGGAATGGCATAGATGGTCTCATACAGAGTGGCCAACTTCAGATCACCACATCATTTCCTACAAATCCAGCAATCTTACCAGCAACAGTTTCAGTATCTCCTATAACTGCAACAACCATTGTTCCTGACAATTCTTCGGCTTCATCAACAAGTATTTCATCTGTCGTTTCAAATAGTCAGATATCAATAAATGTTCCTTCTACAACTCCAGCACCGCTCCATTTTGAAACTCCTACAACAACAACATCCATCCTTCTAACAATGTCTCCTACAACACCAGCAACAAATCATGAAGATGTCTCAAACGTTACCATTTATTATGATCCGGAAAATAACTCTGCTTACAACTCACAAAGTGCTGCTCCCATCAGAGCACCAGTCACGATATATTACGATCCACAGACTATCACAACTCCTTCCGCAGCTGCAATCAGTCCAGTCACTATCACGGTGCCTGGACCAGTACCTTATGAAAGCAGTAACGCCATCCCCTGGCATTACGGCTCTGACCTATACTATGAAGGACAAAGAATCACTTTTGAATCATCAACTCCTGCACCACAAATAGACAATGTGGGAGGAGGCGGGGGCTTCACTCGAAGCGGACGACTCTTTGCTCCACAAATTCAGAGACCCACTGCCGAAGCAGAAGCTGCTGCCAAGGCAAAAGGGAAGAGCCCAGTGCAGGAAGATCAAGCTGTTAAGGAAGCTTTGAAAACACCATTCAATCAAGAAGTTGATGAGTTCATGTGAATCATCAAGAAGAGTGACTATAAAATAGTGGATCAGCTTCATCAGACGCCTTCCAAGATCTCAATCCTATCATTGCTTATGTGCTCCGAAGCCCATCGGAATGCACTACTCAAGGTCTTGCACGCAGCTTACGTGCCTGAAGAGATCACTGTCAATCAGCTGGAAGCTGTAGTTGGAAATGTTAATGCTAGTCATGGACTAGGGTTCACCAACACTGATTTGACGACGGAAGGCCGCAACCATAACAAAGCCTTGCACATAACCATGGAATGTAAAGGTGCTGTCCTTTCCCATGTGCTGGTAGACACGGGGTCATCCCTCAATGTCTTACCTAAAAAGGCCCTGGTGAAGCTAGAATATGACGGATTGGCGTTAAGACCCAGCAACCTGGTAGTGAGAGCCTTTGATGGTTCAAAGAGATCGGTTCTGGGAGAGATTGAGTTGCCCATAACGATTGGCCCACAAACCTTCAAAACGACCTTCTACGTGATGGATATATAGCCTGCCTACAACTGTCTATTGGGTAGGCCATGGATTCACGCCGCTGGCGCCGTGACCTCTACCCTTCACCAGAAGTTAAAATACGAGTGGGAGGGTCAAATCGTTACAATTTGTGGAGAAGAGGATATTTTTGTCAGCCACCTGGCTACTTATAAGTACATTGAGATGGATGGGGAGATCCATGAAACAATGAGCCAAGGTTTCGAGGCCTTGAACATCAATGAGACATCTGTTGTACCTGGTACTTCAATATTGTCATACCAACAAGCCCGGAAGGTTGTTGAGGAAGGAACTGCCCAAGGCTGGGGCAAACTGCTACCGGTGGAGAAGAAAGAGGACAGATTTGGGTTGGGTTACAAACCAACTCAACAAGATCAAGCAGAGGCTGCGAAAGAGCCCAACTTTGTGAGTGGGGGGATGCTCACCCCTGATGCTGTCAACAACTTGGAAGACGAGCTGGAAGAAGAACGCAACCTGGAAAGCTGGATTCGTCCAAAAATCCCGGGGAGCAGTATCTCGAACTGGTCTTCCCAGGAAATTATAAGAGTTACTCATGCAGAGTAATTATTATTTCCTGTATTTTATAGCATGCATCAAAGTCTTGCATCTTGCCCAAGATGACAAGACTCATTTTGTAATCGGGCCATCTGTACTTTTTGTGCAAACAAGATTAATCAATGAAATATCAGACATCTTTTTGCAAATGAGTCTTTTTCTTTTCCGTTCACTGTTTTTCCATTTTTCTTTTTGTACAAAAAATAAATGGCAGTGTTTTCAAAATGACAACTTTATTTCACTTTTCTAAATAAAGATTAAAATCAAATCACTAAAATGAACAAACTGAACCCTTGCAGAGTGTGCCTTCCAGACAGCACCGACAACAGCACAGCTATGACTTCGTATGACTTTGACAATCCAATCAATCAAGCTGACGAAGGGGTTGAAGAAGAATATGAGCTTCCTGAGGAGCTAGCCAGGTTGTTAAGACAAGAGGAAAAGGTTATTACTCCTCACCAGGAGGAGGTTGAAACGATCAATCTTGGTACAGATGAAGACGTGAAAGAAGTTAAAATCGGGGCCTGCCTACAAGACTCAGTGAAGAGACAATTGATTGACCTGCTTCAAGAGTATGTGGACGTGTTTGCTTGGTCTTATCAAGATATGCCAGGGTTGGACACCGACATTGTTGTGCACAAGCTGCCTTTGAGAGAAGAATGCCCGCCGGTTAAACAGAAACTACGCCGTACCCGTCCAGACATGGCAATGAAGATCAAGGAGGAGGTACAAAAGCAATGGGACGCCGGGTTCCTTGCCGTAACTAGCTATCCACCGTGGGTTGCTAATATAGTACCTATGCCTAAGAAAGACAGCAAAGTAAGAATGTGTGTTGACTACCGGGATCTGAACAGAGCTAGCCCGAAAGATGACTTCCCATTACCTCACATTGATGTATTGGTAGATAATACGGCTCAGTTCTCGGTATTCTCCTTCATGGATGGATTTTCAGGATACAACCAGATTAAGATGTCACCTGAAGACATGGAGAAGACAACCTTCATCACACCCTGGGGCACGTTCTGCTACAAGGTAATGCCATTTGGGCTCAAGAATGCTGGTGCAACGTATCAACGGGCTATGGTAACATTATTCCACGATATGATCCATAAAGAAATCGAATGCTATGTGGATGACATGATTGCCAAGTCCCTTACTGAAGAAGACCACCTGGTAAATCTGCTGAAGTTGTTCAAGCGTCTGAGGAAGTACCAATTGAAGTTGAACCCCAACAAATGCACATTCGGGGTGCGATCTGGTAAGCTGCTGGGTTTTATTGTAAGCGAAAAGGGGATTGAAGTTGACCCTGATAAAGTCAAAGATATTCAAGAGATGCTTGCACCGAAGACAGAAAAAGAGGTTCGAGGGTTCTTAGGCAGATTGAACTACATTTCAAGGTTCATATCTCACCTTACAGCAACCTGTGAACCCTTGTTCAAATTGTTGAGAAAAGAACAAACGGTCAGGTGGAATGAAGATTGCCAGAAGGCATTTGACAAGATCAAGGAATACTTACAAGAACCTCCAATCCTTATGCCTCCAGTTGAAGGAAGACCTCTAATCATGTACTTGACGGTATTAGAAGAGTCAATGGGGTGTGTGTTGGGCCAGCATGACGAGTCTGGTCGAAAAGAGTATGCAATATACTACCTAAGCAAAAAGTTTACCGACTGTGAACAACGTTATTCACTGCTCGAGAAAACTTGTTGTGCTTTAGCGTGGGCTGCTCGCCGATTAAGGCAGTATATGTTGACCCACACCACCTTATTGATCTCAAAGATGGACCCAGTTAAGTACATATTTGAGAAGCCAGCTCTTACCGGACGGGTTGCAAGATGGTAAATGATCCTCACAGAATATGACATCCAATACACATCTCAGAAAGCCATCAAGGGCAGTGTATTGTCTGAATATCTTGCTGAGCAACCCATTGATGATTACCAGCCAATGAGATTTGACTTCCCTGATGAAGACATCATGTTCATAAAAGCAAAAGATCATGAAGAGCCTGTTCACACTGAAGGGCCTGACCCGGAAGAAGAATGGATTATGATGTTTGATGGGGATGTTAACATGAATGGTCATGGTGTTGGTGCAGTACTCATTACACCTAAAGGAGTTCACATGCCTTTCTCGGCAAAGCTCACTTTCAACTGCACTAACAACGAAGCTGAATACGAAGCTTGCATTATGGGTCTTGAGGAAGCCATTGACCTCAGGATCAAGACATTGACTGTATTCGGAGATTCAGCTTTGGTAATCAATCAAACCAACGGCAAATGGTACACCCACCAAGATCACTTGATACCTTACAGGGATTATACAAGGAGGTTATTGACTTTCTTTACAACAGTCAAGCTCGAGTATATCCCTCGGGACGAGAATCAGTTTGCAGATGCTCTGGCTACCATTTCGTCCATGATCAAAGTTCAGGCTGCCAACTTCGTACCTCAGATTTCAGTGTCCAGACTTGACAGACCAGCATATGTATTTGCAGCGGACATTGTCAAAGATGATAAGCCTTGGTTCCATGACATTAAGTGCTTCTTGGAGGATCAAACATACCCACCTGGGGCATCTTCCAATGATAAGAAGACTCTGAGAAGGCTTGCTGGTAGCTTTTTTCTGAACACTGATGGGTCTTTATACAAAAGGAACTTTGATATGGTACTACTCAGATGCGTTGATAAGACAGAAGCAGATCTGCTAATGCTTGAAGTGCACGAAGGATCCTTTGGTACCCATGCGGGAGGGCATGCCATGGCTAAAAAGTTGCTAAGATCAGGTTATTACTGGATCACAATGGATGCCGACTGTTGTGCCTATGCCAGGAAATGCCATAAATGCCAGATTTATGCAGATAAGGTGCATGTGCCTCCCAATCCTTTGAACGTAATGTCTTCACCATGTCCCTTTGCTATGTGGGGCATTGACATGATTGGCAAGATCGAGCCAACTGCTTCGAATGGCCACAGATTCATCCTGGTCGCCATTGACTATTTCACCAAGTGGGTTGAAGCAGCATCATATACAAATGTGACAAGACAAGTGGTAGCCAGATTTTTAAAGAGAGATATCATCTGTCGATACGGAGTTCCCGAGCGAATCATTACTGATAATGGTTCCAATCTAAACAACAAAATGATGGCAGAATTGTGCCGGGACTTCAAAATTCAACATCACAACTCTTCTCCTTACAGGCCAAAGATGAACGGCGCTGTTGAGGCAGCAAATAAAAACATCAAGAAGATTATGCAGAAGATGGTAGTCACTTACAAAGACTGGCATGAAATGCTACCGTTTGCCTTGCATGGGTACCGCACGTCAATCAGAACATCCACTGGGGCAACACCGTATCAGCTTGTGTATGGTATGGAAGCAGTCCTACCGGTTGAAGTTGAATTACCCTCTCTACGGGTACTGATGGATGTTAAACTGAGTGAAGCAGAATGGGTTCGGGCCCGATACGAACAACTGAGTCTGATTGAAGAAAAGAGATTGGCTGCAATCTGTCATGGACAGTTGTATCAGAAAAGGATGAAGAAAGCCTTCGATCAGAAAGTCAGGCACCGAGAGTACCAAGTAGGAGATCTTGTGCTGAAAAGAATCCTCCCTCCTCATACAGACCACAGAGGCAAGTGGACTCCAAATAATGAAGGACCATTCGTGGTGAAGAAAGTTTTCTCTGGTGGAGCACTGATGCTCAGCACCATGGATGGTGAAGACTTCCCGTCCCCTGTGAATTCAGATGCAGTTAAAAAATACTTCGCATAAAAATGACCCGCTGGACACAAAAACAGAATGTAAGTCCAGGCAAAAATAGGGCATCCCGGCGAGTCAAAAACAGAATAAAAGACTCGGGCAAAAATAAGGGAAAATAAACAAATGTACACCCGCTGAGTTGAAAAGCCGCATTGGACAGCTCAGGCAAAAATGGGTATCCCGATGGATCGAAAACCCGAAAGGGCGATCCATGCAAAATAAGGGAATAAGCGAACAACTGCATTCTGAATTCGTCTGTATCGTTTACAACTTGGTAAGTTCCGAAAGGATCAAGCTTCAATCAGAACCAACCTTCTTCAGAAAGCAAGATGAGAAGAATGTCAAAAGTCATGCGAGTCATAGTGAAGAGGAAGCTCCTTAAAGCGTCATCAACATTGCCAGCACTTTGTTTCTCAATTTGTAGCAATCCCCTCATTTTAGGGGATTTGTTTCTTTGATTGTATCTCGCCAATTCAGGGCATGGGAATTAATAAAATCAGATTTTCAGTCATGTCTCGTCTTGTACATTTTTATTTTGTAAAAATGTCTGATGTCTTAAAGAAAAAACTGATTGCATAGAATACAAATGTTTATCTTCAAATAAAAACGTGCTTGCAGGAAATATGCTTACTCTCAGAAGTGTCTAAACTCCTATGACGGAATCCAGTGAAGGATACCTCGGGATTACTTGTGCGTTTCTCTATCTTTTCAGGATTGCAGGAATTTAGAACGCAACTTGGGGCATGTAAGCTTCATCCCAACAAGCTGACAAATCAACGCTCAGTCTTAACACTCAAAGTGTTTTCTCCCCAGCCGAGTTGCCGTTTCGTCCTCAGCCGAGTACAAAAGTCAGGGAATCATCTCCCCACAGAGCTCCAGTCTCTGTCCAGAAGAGCAACGCATGAAGATCACAACAGAGTGACGAAAGCTTCTACAAACCCCAGCTGGGTCTCTCATTTATAAGGATAGGTCTATCAATGACCCATATCCCCAAGCAGATAGCATCTCGTCAGATCTACCAATGATCTCATCCCCAGCTGGGATGTCTACTTCAAACGGATCGATCGAAGATCTTTGCAGCAACGGGACCCGGATCCCAGTTTAGTATCTTTGCACAATCATAGCATTCGCATCATGTTCACCCACAAAGCGTAGCATTCCGTTTTAACACGGAGCATTACGGCAAAAATCCAACACATAGCATAATCATAAGCCATGTTTTAAACCAACACTTGTGAATAATGACAGTTCGTCAACGTACATAAAAATCCCCACCAGAGTCCCCAGCAAAAGCAGCTGCCTCACAGACTACAAACACCAGTATATGCTCATTTTGACACCCGCCCGTATCATCATTCCCCAGTAAAGTCACCTGAACACTCTTTACTACAAGATCACCCGTATTACAGATACGTTCTGACACCCGTCCGTGTCATACCCCAGCAGAAAGCCGAAGACATCCTCTTTGCACTCACATATACCTATATACACTTTCTTGACACCCGTCCGTGTCGTATCCCCAGCGCAGTCGCCTACACTTTTACAACCCATATACTTGTTGATATTATTATACTTTTCTCTCTTGACACCCTCCCCAGCAGATAAACACTCATCTATACAATACTCATACTCACTACTCATATTACACTCATACAGATACTCGTCCGTATCTTGTATATACCATTCATATCCCCACAGATTCGGCATTGGTTCATGTTCTCTGTTAACCAGTTGGTACTCGTCCGTACCATCATCTCAGAATATGCGTCAAGTGTTTGTTTTTACATGATACTCGTCCGTATCGTAGTCTTAAAGATGCTTGTCCGCATCTTTAATCCATACACTGTGTCAAACACTCTTGTCTTCTTGAATATAGATACCCGCCTGTGTCTACTATTCCCTGGGAGAGTCCCTTCAGATTCAACACTCATCCGTGTTCTTTGTTAACCAGTTGATACTCGTCCGTATCATCATCTCTGAACACGTGTCAGTATTTGTTTCTACCTGATACTCGTCCGTATCGTAGTCTTAAGGATGCTCGTCCGCATCTTTAATCCAGACACCATGTCAAACACTTATGTCTTCTTGAATATAGATACCCGCCTGTGTCTACTATTCCCCGGGAGAGTCCCTTCAGATTCAACACTCATCCGTGTTCTTTGTTAACCAGTTGATACTCGTCCGTATCATAATCTCTGAACATGTGTCAGTATTCGTTTCTACCCGATACTCGTCCGTATCGTAGTCTTAGGGATGCTCGTCTGCATCTTTAATCTATACACAACATCCAAACACTTATGCTTTTTTTTCTTGGTTGTAAACACTCGTCCGTGTTTACTATATCCCCAGTCGATCGCCAAGTAAGCAAATCTTCCTTTTATCTGACACTCGTCCTGTGTCATGATAAACCCTGAGAGCAGCCGTACCCTGCTAGGTGGTCGTCCTCCACCTCTTGATGGTCGTCATCCATCATGCTCCTCCGATGGCCGTCCCCATCGTTGATTTTTAGCAGCCGTCCCCTGCTAGGTGGTCGTCCTCCACCTTTGGATGATCGTCCTTCATCATTTTATCCAATGGCCGTCCCCATTGTTGATTTTGGTTACCTGACATTCGTCCTATGTCATGACAAACCTTGAGAGCAGCCATCCCCTGCTAGGTGGTCGTCCTCCACCTCTTGATGGTCGTCCTCCGTCATGCTCATCCGATGGCCGTCCCCATCGTTGATTTTCTATCCGGCATTCGTCCTATGTCGCGATATTTTCGGCAGCCGTACCCTGCCAGGTGGTCGTCCTCCACCTTAGATGACCGTCCCTCATCTTATACCCAACAGAGCAGCCGTCCCCTGCTAGGTGATCGTCCTTCGCCTTTGATGACCATACCTCATCATCTGTTTATTTCATTTATTCTTTAACCCGATGGCCGTCCCCGTCGTGGTCCCTTTTCCTTTTTAGCCCGATGGCCGTCCCCATCGTTGGTTACTTTGTTTTATGAACTTGATGGCCGTCCCCATCATGTTTCCAGAGAATCTTACAACTTTATCTTGATGGCCGTCCCCATCATAATCTTATTTTTCCAGCAAGTCGGCCGTCCCCGTCTTGGCTTTACCTTTTATCCCCAGCATGTCGGTCGTCCCCGTCATTGCTATTTACCTAGCAGTCGTCCTCTGCTCGACGGTCGTCCGCCGTCGCCCATACTTTACCATATACTTTATTTTCTTTTAAAATCTATATCCCTTTTCTTCTTCATTCTGTGAGTGCAAATTTTGGACTGTCTTTGGTATTCAACCACAAGTTATCTTGTTTTCCTGTTAAGCCGTTGCTTACATCCTGCACAGCTAACTCATGTTTGAATAGGGGCAATTATGATGGAATGTGTACATGCTTTTGAATATGATTGATGTTTACTAGAAATGCATAAAATGCAGTAATAATATTTACTAAGGATGAACGGGGGTAGGAATCCAACGAATCTTCGCCATTTCATCCCCACAAAGTAAACTTTAAGGATATTCTAACCAAATACTCCAGGTAGCTTCATATACTACGAGAGCTTCAAAGAATTGACACTTGTCTGGATAAGTCATTCAGGGAATGTCCATCTCGTTTATCCCCAATCAGGGTATTCAGGAATCTAATTCTTCAATAAAAAGCACGACGAACGAAGACGAGAGGTTCTAAGTACAATATTCTTAAACAAGACGGGAACGAAGTCCTCATATTCCTCAGCAACGAACCGGGATTTATTTTCCCCAGCCAGCAGTTGTTATACGAATCTACCTAGACACTTCTAGCTACATGATTCATACATACATCATTTACACCATATCACAGCATACGCATCCATAATCCATACGACATTCTTACTTAAGAGCATCAGGCCATACATGCATACATTAAATAATCTTGCATAAACTAACCTTTTCTTTTCAGGATAGTTGCAGGCAAATAAACACTATCAATTCCATGAGACGGTTCAGAGATAATCGCTACGAAGATTTATTTCTGATGATCAATACAAATTGTCCTTGGGATGGCACATAAATGGTCTATACGAAGACCTAGTGTTTAGTCCAGGACATTACCAGAAGTAATTCGGGAGTAATCGCCACGAAGATTTAATCCTGATGCTCAAGTTGTCCTTGGAAGGGTACGTAAATGATCTATACGAAGATCTAGTACTTAATCCAGGATATTTCCAAAAGAGATAATTGTTACGAAGATTTATTTTTTATGGTCAATTATCTTTGGGATAGTGTGTAAATGGTCTATACGAAGATCTAGCACTTAGTCCAAGAGATTTTTCAGAAGAAGTTCAGGGATAATCGCTACGAAGATTTAATCCCGATATTCTTATTATCCTTATGATGGTACGTAAATGGTCTATACGAAGATCTAGTGCCTAATCCGGGATACTTCCAGAAGAGATAATCGCTACGAAGATTTATTTCTAATGGTCAATTCAACTATCTTTGGGATAGTATGTAAATGGTCTATACGAAGATCTAGCACTTAATCCAAGAGATTCTTTCAGAAGAAGTTTAGGGATAATCGCCACGAAGATTTAATCCTGATATTCTTTTTGTCCTTGGGAAGGTATGTAAATGGTCTATAGGAAGATCTATTACCTAATCCGGGATATTTCCAGAAGAGATAATCGCTACGAAGATTTATTTCTAATGGTCAATTCAACAGTTTGTCTTTGGGATGATACATAAATGATTGATACGAAGATCTTGTACTTAGCCCAAGATATTACCAAAAGTAAGTCAGAAAAGATCGCCACGAAGATTTGATTCTGATGCTTAAATTAAATTATGTTCCTAAAGATGGTTCAGAGCCGATCTATATGAAGATCTAAGTACTGACACCTAATGAATGATATCCCCCCCAGAGATAATGCAGAGACGATCTATACGAAGATCTAGTGCTGACATTCAACTCAAACCATGTTACAGGAATGATTCAGAGACGACCCATACAAAGACCTAGTACTGATATCCAGTGACAACATAAAAATACTATCACCTTCTGATATTATGGATGGCATCTATAAGCCCATCTCCAGTTCCTTTGAGTGGCATCTTTAAGCCCACTCCAGCATATGCAACCAATCAGCAGTGTTACTTTATGCACCGGCGAGTGCAAAATTTTTGGGCTTTTGTGTTCAATCCCCTTCAACCTTCCAAGTCACGAATGGCACACATGCCAATCTAACTCCTCAGGTTTCAGAAAATTGAACAGGGGCAGCTGTTGCACCCCATAATTTGCCCTCCCCTAGTCAAGTAATTGTGTACTAAGGTGTCCCAAGAGGTTCACAAGTTTCACAAGGTATCCTAAGAGGTTCACAAGGTTCACAAGGTTCACAATTAATCAGAAAGTTTGACAATCCCCTCAGACAAAGCATCCTCCTAAGCAATACACCCTAAACTAGGGTTTTAGGTTTCATCAGGATAAATGGACTTCCAAGGCTTCAAGTGAGCTTCATAGAATCCTATATGTCTTCAAGAATCCCTATGTAAATTTTCAAGGCTTTCCCAAAAGGTTTGCTCAGTCAGATGATCAGATATGCAAAAATCAGTCAAAGTGGTTAAAAAGTCAAACTGTGGTCAAACCAAAGTCAATCTTCATGATTTGTTTTGCCAACATCAATTATATGAAGTAAATTTCATCATTTGATCAAGGGTTGATCATGATTCATCAAGGAGATTTCAGATCATCAAGAATCAGGAGTTTCTAAATTAGGGTTTTCACAGGAAAAGTCAACTGAACTTTGACCAGCCATAACTTTCACATGCTTCATCAAAAATTTTACATCCAAATCTCATTTTGAAGGAAATTGAATTCTCTACAACTTTGTGTCTCACAATCCAATCCTAAAAATGCTTCATTTGGAAGGTATGAGCTAGGACATTATAGGTCATTTTAAAAGTCAACAAAAAGTCAACATCTTCCAAAGGGCATAATTTGAAAATGGTAAAAGATATGGACATGAGACTAATGAGGTTTGTTAGAATATTCTCTAAGCTTTCCAAAATGTCCAAGAACACCTTCATAGCCTTAAAATTGAGGGATTTGTGTCTTTGCAAAGTTGGGAAATTTTTGAGAGGTTTATTGAGCAAATGGGGTCTTAGAACCAATTCTTTCCACATGGGCTTGCATTTTTATGACCCAATATCTACCATGACATCATGCACGAATCAAATATCATTTATTCAGATTTTTATTAGTTTATTTTTATTTATTTTGATTTTATACATTAAAAATCATTTTAAATCAAAATAAAATATGAAAAGCTCAATATTTGATATGATTCTCATTCTAGAAACTCTTAAAGGATATTCAAAGCTGATTGGTATCATCAAAATTCGTGCTCACCTAATTTAGAAAGGTTTTATAAGATTTTTGAGGATATTTGAAAGTGGTGAAACTTCATGATCAAGCAATCACTACAAAGCCCACAAATCCACAAAGTTTTAACCTAATTTTGTTCCATACATATACTCAAACTAAAGACAATCACAAGGAGACGAATTTGCTGCCTCCAAGAGCAAGAACAAAGCTTCAAATTTCACCAAAAATCTCATAATCGGATTCTTATTTCCCGGCCATCTCCAAAGCTTTTGAAGGTTAAAAATCATTCCTTGAAGATCACTGAATGTTTTTGGATCATAAAATCATCCCTTCATGCATTGAAACATGCTAACCGAATCATTCTTGTTCTTCAAAATATTTTTTTTCGATTTCACCTATTTAGCTAATATAAAATAATTTTGTTGTTTGATTTGTGTTAGTTATGATCTATAGATGGTTTCTGGGCAAAGAAATTGAAGAACCATGACCTAAACCGAAAGTTGCCATTGTTAGGGTTCTTGGACAAAATTTAGGGTTCTTCGATTTAGCCATTATAAATTAATTCTAAAGTTGTAAATGAACTGTATGATGTTTGTGGATCATGACCATGTGATCAATTTGATGAATCAATACGTATTGATGATGATATGAGATTTGCAGTTTTCGAACGCATGTAAATTCGCAGGAAGCATCAAAGGAAATTTCGCAGGAAATTTGAATGAAGAAGATGAAGTTTTGGCGCGGAAATTCAACCCTGAAACTTGTTTTATTTTATAATGATTAATGTTGGTTAATTATTGAACGCACCCCATGTGGCTCAACTGGTTGGAGTGTTTGTGTGTTATTGCAATGGTCCTGGGTTCGAATCCCCCCCAGGCCATTTTGTTTTTGTGTTTTATTTGATTTTTGCAGGTTTAATACAAAAGGATTAATACCCAGCATATATTCACCAAACGCAGTTGGCTTGGTGGCAGTGATGTTGGTCCAAGAGGGTGAAAGCCTAGGGCATGAGTTCGAATTCCAACCCCAGGTATGTTATAATTTTTTTCAATTTATTTTATATTTATTTGTTCATATATAGTATTTAACTTATTTAAATTTTTATAAATCATAAAAATAATTTCTAAATATATATTATAATATTTTCTGGTAAAAAACTTTATATTTTCAAAATCATAATTTATTTTCTCCGATTTAAATTGTTTCTATAATATGTTTATATTTATTATTATCATGTATATATTTTTGTAAATAAATTAATTAGGTTTAGGTTAATTTTCAAAATCCTAATTTTCAAAACCCTAATTCTCGAAACCCTAATTTTCTTAACCCTAATATTTAAACTAATTAATTTTTTCTAAACCATAATTAAATCATTAATCATTATTTTAATATGTAAATAGTTTATTATTTGTTTTTTATTATTAAAACTTATTTTCTTAATTAATTCCTAAAAAACTTTTCTAACATTAATTTTTCTTGCTAAAATTCTTATTTATTTTATTATTCTAATCTTTATTCTTATTTTTTATTACTACTAATATTTAATTATTGCTTATTTATTATTATTATATTTATCATTATTATTATTTCTCGATTATATTGTAATTGTCCCAAAGCCTTGTAATATTATAGGTTTATATTTTTGCTTTATTTTTTATTATAAATATATTTATTGTATGGTTAGTAATTTAGGGTGTGTATAACATGTTCGTAATTAAAATCAACTTAGAATAATTAACTTAAATAAGATAAATATTTGAATATGAATACGCACACACGTAAGTCGATCCTTGATCGCCATCTTGCACTTCCTATGGTTGCCTCTCAATTGCCTATTTCAAAAGGTCAAGTAGGGTGTCTAAAAAGCAATGTCCCTTAACAGAAATATCATCAAGTCCCTATAGTTTTAAAGATCAAGTCCCTTCGAGGTTGCCTACGATAAATGATATTGTCCCTTCGAATAAAAGATGATAAGTCCCTACGAATTGCTAAAGACATCCTACAGTTGCCTATATCCAGATGACCCTACACATGTCCCTTAATTACATCCAAGGTAATGACTACCTATTCCTTAATAATAGGGATAGTCTTGCCATTGAAAGAACATAAGAACAGTAAAGACTTAATATAGGGTAGGTTTCTCTTAATTACTTGCTCACATTTCAAAAAAATGCTCTTTACACCATACTTTTCAAACAAATTTTCAAAAAACAAGGCTTTGTATACATCCATACGAGGATCATTACAAAGTACTTAAAATTTTTCTAATCACACACTACATTCTTGCAAACAAACAAAGTGAGCTAAGTAACTAAGAGCCCGTGGATAACCATGGATATAAAGGGTGCTAACACCTTCCCTTTGTATAACCTACCCTCGAACTCAAGTCTTTTAAAATAGGTTTTTCCTGTTCTTTTATGTCCTTTCCTTATGGATAAAATAAAAGTCGGTGGCGACTCTTGCTATCCGCAACATTTATAGAAAGTCAGTTCTCCCACCGTGTTACAACATCCTCCCTCATCCCCAGTAGAGTTGGAAGTTGAAATCTCCCCCAGTAAGGAAGCAGAAGGTTGGTGTCCTTCCCAAGCAGAGGTTCCCTTTCAATACAGGGGCAATCCCCAGCCGTGCAGGGAGTGTCTTTCCTCCCCAGCAGATTGCTTCTTCAATAGGGCCATACTTCTGGTTCCCAGCCAAGTCAGGAGGTTTCCACTCCCCCATAAGAGTTCAAGAAAAGTGTATCTCCAGCAGGGTCTTGGCTCTCCAATCTCAAAGCCCAATTTATTTTTGGCAGTGGCGGATTTTCAGAGCCGGTGTATCATTAACAACATTCCCTGCAAAGTTGATTTCTCCTCACAAGGATTGACCAAATCAGTGTAGTGATCACTAGTTCTCCCCAGTCAAGCCATCTGGGATACTTGCAGTCTCCTTCCAGGAGATCCTTTTGCATTTGCATACGCATAGTTATTCATTGCATTTGCATCTTCCCAAAGTGTAGCATTTCCATTGTCATGGAGAATTACGCCTTAAATTCAAACATGTGCATACCAGCATGGGCCGGTTTTGAGGTATATTACATACAACCTATAATATCTTCTCAACTTGAATTACTCCTCACAGAAGATACTTATACCATTTTCCAGACTTCTTTGTCTTTCCAAGTCAATGTTGTCATTTTTCCCGTGGCTTGATTCGCTCAGCAGTCACATCTCCGAGTTCCGTTTTGTACAGTGGTCTCGTTTTCAAGCCCTATTTTGTACAACAGGCTCCCTTTTGTCGCTCGCTGGACTTTTGTCCCGGTGCAAACGCGAACGGTCGGTGATGTTGGAGGTTGAGGTTGAATAGAGTCGCCAGCTAGGCATTTTTATCCCGAAGGAATGGTAATGCTGCATAGACCTGGAAGGGCATGGATAAGACGGTTGCGAACCAGAGAAACTGAGAAAGGGGGTTGGTTATGACCTGGGAAGGTATTAGCACCCAGATCGTCCATCGTACTCGACGGGATCCACGCTTACTTGATTGTGTTTAAAAGGGGGATAGTGTATGTGCTGACTGTGTATAAAAAAGCTAGGAAAGAAAGTACAATGTGTCAATGCAAAGGAAAGGGTGAAATGCTCAAGACTGAGGCTAAGGAAAGAGAAGCTGGGAAGATGACAGGGGAGACAAAGAGACTTTTGTTTGATAACTATTAAGTTATGCCTATGTATCCTCTCGTGCAATGAGGAAGTCAGAACACCGTAGTTCGACTCAAAGAGACTGGATAATTTTGTTGTGAACTGCTTACTTGTCTATGCTCAAGTGTATGACTCGTCTGGCTCGAATGCTAACTGTCTTGCATTAGACGGAAGAAGCGAGTTCTCGTTTTCAGAGTGAGTGTGATGAGAAAAGAATCTCGGAGGAGAAGTTTATTGTTTGTTTTTGTGTTTTCAGTTTTTTTATTGTTTTTGGTGTTTTGAATAGGATAATGAGCTTAAGCCTTAATCAAGGGTTGTAAACTCATTATATCCTCCCTGATTAGGGATAATGAGCCTACTTAAGCATGAGATGAAGATCTCAACTTAATTACCATGATGATATAGGATTAAGATCATTAACCTACTTTGGTAATTATTAAGTGTTTTTGGATTTTTGTTTAGTGTTAAGTAATGAGTTTAATCTCCAATCAGGGAATAGTGAACTCATTACACCATCCTAAGAGAAGGATGATAGATGAGAACACTTAAGCTGAGGAAGATACCTCAACTTAATCCATGGTTAGGGATTAAATTCATTATATAACAAGCCTTTATTAAAGTGGATTTTAATTAAAGGTGAGATTAAGAAATGGATTTTATGTTTGTAAGACTATCTTGAGGGGGACTCATCCATTAAACTCTAGGGTTAGTCCGTCTTAACTAAGAGGAAGAGATGTAACCCTAATATATGGCCTAAGTTACAAGCTTAAGTCTTAATCATTATTAGGTGTTTTGATTAGAAGGTGTAAACAAATTAAAGATTTAACACTAAGGATTAAAGTTATACACTCCATCCTAAGATAAGGATGTAGGCATAACCCTAATTCAAAGTCCTAAGGCTTTAAGTGTTTAGCCTTGATTATGAGATGAGAAGAGAGACTCAAGGAGACTCAAAGGTAAAAACTAGGGGAGACTATATACAACCCTAAAGTTATCATGCTTGGATATTCCTACGGTTTGTGAGGATTAAATAAATATCTTCAGGAAATCTTCAGATGGCCACCAAGGAAGAAGAAGCTGATGAAAAGAGAAGAGAAAGGAGGATAGGTTACTTACTTCATGTAGAAGATAAGTAACCTAAAAGAAAGAGATAGAAGCAAGAGATAACAAGTGAAGCAATTTCACCTCAAAGACAAATAAAATAATGCATACGAAGAGATAAGAAGAAGGTAGGATGTGGAGGCAAATCCATATCCCAAACAACTTACCGTGAGCCCCTGAAAGGTTAGTATGAATGCATAAGATGCAAAGCAAAAGGAAATAAAGTAAATTAAGGTGCAAAGACCAAGACCAGAAGTGAATATGCTATGCAAATGTTCTATGTAATGTGCAAATACATGTGAGATGCTTATAAATGTTCATACAAGGGATGAGATGCTAAACAAACATGTTAGGAGCTTGAAAAATGCATGAACAAACATGAAATGCAATGAATGCAAAGCATACCAAATGAATGAAGAAATGATCAAGTAATGTTTTAACATGTCCTAAGATGTCTAAAATGGCATAAAAATGCATGGAATGTCATGGCAAGATCATGTGATGAAGCTATGTAAAGATGAATGCAAATGAACATGAGAAATTAGGGTTTTATGAAAGTATGAGATGCACATGGTCACAACAGAAGCATACATCATGATAAAAATTTGAAAATGAACCCAAACAAACCCTAAACACATACATGATCACTCCCCAAAGATGGAGGTCAGAAGCTAAACCTAAAGGAAGTTATGAATTTCCTAAGTTAGCTAGGGTTTTTGGGGTATCTCACAATGAAAAATGCAAAACAATTTGAAAATGTAATAAAAAATTATGAGTTAAATAACCTAGATATTATATGCAAAGTATGAAACAATGCAAAAAGAACCAAATGCAAACTCATCATGGTTGATCAGAAATGAATTTTCAAAGTTAGGGTTAAAAAATAGGCAATTTTAGAAACCCTAATTCAAAGTAAATTGTGAAAACATGATCAAACCTAAAAAGAAATTTTTATGGTGAGTTTGTAAATTGTTATAAATGTCTAAAAATGCTTCATGAATTTTTTGGTGATTTTTAAATACTTAAATGTATTTTTAATTAATTAAAATTAATTAATTAAATATATAAAACATTTAAATGATTTAAAAATACATTTTTAATGAAAAAAATAAAAATAAAAATGTTTTTGAGTTTAGAAAAATATTTGAAATGAAAATGCAACAAATGATGATTTTAAAAATATTTTTGCTATTTTAAATAATTATATGAAAATAAATATGAAATAAATAAAAGAAAAAAACAAAATATGCAAAAGGAGAGACTGAGATCTAAAGTTGAGCATATCAGTGGTCCAGATGAGAAGTCCACGTGGCTTAGGGTATGGCAATCCAAGGGCCTAGGTTCAAAATTCCAATTGGCGCGTGATCCTAATGCTGATATTGCATCTGACTAATTAAACTTAATTAAATTAATTAATTAGAAATTAGGGTTAAGTGAATTGATCCTGACCATCCACGCACGCGGTAAACACAAGATCAAAGGGTCCACATTCAAACTGGCGTAATTAATGAGATTAGCCCTAATTAAACTCAGGTGGCCGAAGAAGAACTCCGGTCGTCTTCTCCGGCGCACCCCCTCACCGGAAACACTCAAAACACCACCCCAAGCCCCCAAAACGTCCAGAATGGATCATCAAACAACATAGAATAAGAATCCAGCCACCAAAAACATTTATCATGCATCAAAATCAAGAATCGAACAAGAACATATTTTAGGTCAAACTTTCAGAAGCTTCATACATGCTTAATTTTCAACCATTTTCAAAACTAAAGACATCATGATGATCAGGATAGCACATATAATCAATTTATAACTTAAAAGCAAGTTCTAGAAAAAAGTTTTGAATGAGTTACCTGACATGAAGCTTTGCAGTTTGGTGCTTTCTGGACCTTCCCTTGATGCTAATCCACTCCACTTGATCCCCTGAAGCTTATAAAGTGCTTAGAACAAGTTTGTTTTGGCTGATTTTAGTGTTTCAGTTCTGATGAAGCAGGACTCGTGTTTTTTGATTGGGGAGATTTTAGGCCATGGTGAAGGGTGGTTTGTGTTCCTTGAGTGATTTTGAGATGAATGGTGGAAAAATATTTGAAGTTTGATAATTGTCTGTTGAGTTTCGAAGAGATGAAGATTTTGCAAGTTTTTGGCAATCTGAATGTGTGAGAGGTTCTGAGCTTGTGTGTTGTGTTCTTTGGAGTCCTTAGGGTTCACATAATGTATGTTGATTGGCTAGAGAGTGGGTGGTGGCATAGTGTGATTGGTATGGGCCAATTTGCAAAAACAGTCAAATTTGTGTCATAGAGAGCATGGCATGGGACATAAGTGTTTTCAAGGCTTGTCCTGCCTCAGCTGAATTCAAGGAGGTCCCTTAGATTGTTTTTGATGAGTTGTACCACTTGATTCATGAGATATCATATGTTTTGCAATTTTACAACTTTGAAGTTTCTTGAAGAACAAGTCATGGAAACTTGTGATTCTTGGCACAATTCTGTTCAAGAAATGTTGCATTATCACGTTATGATGCTTAGAAGTGGATTAGAGGTCATTAGAAGTCTTGGAAATCAAATTTGCAAAATTCCCTCTTTGGCACATACTTGAAAATTATAAGATTTTTGCCAACTTTGAATCATCATAACTTGAGTTGTAAGATGAATCAAGAGGAGTTCTTGTACTTTTTGAAAATTGGAAGATCTAATCTACAACTTTCATGTTTAAAGATTTTTCATTTGAAGCCTTTTTGATCAAGAAAGAGGAGTTTGAAAATCTTTCCCAAAATGGAATGTTTTCATTACAAGTCATGTCCAAAAATGGAAAGTTTGCAAATGGCTTGAAATTATTCAATCTTGTGAACTTCTAACCACTTATAAGATCAAATAAAGATCATAGAACCTCAAATTGATGAAGATGACCCTTTGGTACCATTGGTGGTGGCCTCAGATGCCCTGATTCTGACTTTTCTTGCACAATAAGTTACCAGTTGATTAGATGACTTCCACAATGAATTTCTTCATAAAATTTGGTACACATGCTCCTTATAACATATTAATACCAATGGAATCAAGAATGACCAAAAAAATTGAGATTAAGGGCCTCAAACCCAAAACCCTAATTTTAGGTCATTTGTGTAGAAACTACTCAGTCTGCTTGAACACCTTTGCAATGCTTTGTGACATTTAGACTTTTAAGAACCCTGGGGAGCATAAGATGATCATAGGACACTCAAGAACTTTATTGGCAAGCTTCAAGGCCTTTGAGATGGCTCATATCACTTCTTTGGATTCTCCTGATCACAAACCCTAACTATGCAACCTATGTAGTGAAACAAATATGCAATGTGAGATGATATGCTTATGCAAATGCAATATGAAAGATCATAAGCCATGGTGTGAGAAAAAATGAGGGACAATTTGGGGTGTTTACACCTTTCTGTGGCTTTATTCGCTCAGCAGTCGCGTGTTTTCTTTGTGGTATGATTCGCTCAGCAGTCACATCTCCGAGTTTCGTTTTGTACAATGGTCTCATTCCAAGCCCTGTTTTGTACAACAGGCTCCCTTTCTGTGGCTTGATTCGCTCAGTAGTCGCGTGTTTTCTTTGTGGCTTGATTCGCTCAGCAGTAACATCTTTGAGGTCCATTTTGTACAATGTTCTCGTTCCAAGCCATGCTTTGTACAACAGGCTCCCTTTCTGTGGCTTGATTCGCTCAGCAGTCGTGTTGTTTTTCTTTGTGGCTTGATTCACTCAGCAGTCACATCTCCGAGTTCCATTTTGTACAATGGTCACGTTCAAAGCCTTGTTTTGTATAACAGGCTCCCTTTCCGTGGCTTGATTCGCTCAGCAGTCACGTTGTTTTCCTTTGTGGCTTGATTCGCTCAGCAGTCACATCTCTGAGTTCCGTTTTATACAATGGTCTCGTTCAAAGCCCTGTTTTGTACAACAGGCTCCCTTTCCGTGGCTTTATTCGCTCAGCAGTCGCGTCGCAGGTTATCGTTTTGTACAACGATCCTGTTTGCCTGGGCTCTCGTTTATGTACAACGATCCCGTTCCACCCTGTTCTTTTCCCGCTACCTATTCAGAGGTCAAAACAAAAAAATAAATAAATAAAAGGTAGATGGGATTTCTCTTATCCACCGAGTTCAAATTTCCATGTTTTATTCGAGTATTCAATCACTCCATACCTCGAATGTCTAAAAGCTTTTGAAATTATTCATTCAAGCTTGCAGATGATTGAATAGGGGCAGCTGTAATACCTCAAAATTTTCCTTCTCATATCCTCAACATTTTTGCATAGCATTTAGCATATATAAGTTCATAAAATAACCAAAAACATTGCATCATGTGTAGCATAGCTGAGGCATAGGTATGTGATCAATGATTGGAACAACTGAAGGCTATACAAAGGCAATCAAAGGGCCACAAAGCTTCTCAACCTTGTTCAAAGGGTTCACAACATCCTACAAGTCTTTATTTTAAGCCACAGTCATGGAAAGATTTGGTTTAATCAGAGAAGGCAAGCAGTGCAACATCTCCTGATGAAAAAGGCCAAATTAAGGTTTCACTTCTACTGGGCTTCTTCATGAAGTTTTGATTCAAGGTGGATTCCTTTGTCTTATATATGATGTTAAGTGCCTAGGATTCAAATTTCATCCACAAAATCATTTTGGAAGAGGTTCAATTGGCCAGATGATTGAAAATCGAGGAATCAGGGAAAAGGCAACCGAGCTAGGTAAAAAAGGCCAACTCCTGTCTTTTTGAGATCAAAATCATGAAATTAGGGTTACAATGATCCTATGGTTCAAATTTGGTCAAGAAATGATGGAGGAATCATAAAAAAATCAAGAAAAAAATCATTTGAAAAGTGGTTAATTTCACCTTTCCCTCCACTTTTCTTTCCACTTTCCTTCCATATTTCCTTTCATTCTTTCCCTCTTGTTTTCCCATTTCAATTCCACTCCATTTCCCTTGGATGCTTCTACCATGTTCTACAACCTTCTAGAGTATTCCATGGAATATTCCAAGGAATATTCCTTCTCCAACCCTAACCCTATCTAACTACAAACCTAACTCCATTCCTAAACCTAACTCCATTCCCAAACCTAGCTCCAAGCCTAGCCCCTATATAATCATGAATCACTTCAATGCAAAAGGTTCCCAATTTTTCACTCTCTCATAATTTCTAGAATCACTTTTTCTCTCTCATATTTCCTCCATTTCCCATTTCACCAAAGCTTTTTTGAAGGAGCTCTTCAAGTTTCACATTGAAACTTGAAGATCTTAAAGCTTAGCCTCCAACCTCCATTGAATTGTGGATTGTAGATGAAGAAGCTACTGATTTTTGTGAATATTTTGACTTATCGGAAGTGCAAGAAGGCTCAAGCATCAAGAACACATTTATTTTGTGGATTTGCGGTTTTCTTGGTTTTCTCTTCGATCAAGCTCTGATACTTGCAACATTTAGCGAAGCATTTCTCCGCTTTGTAGGTTGGTGGTCTAAAATCACTTTTTCTTTAAGTTATTCTCTTCATCTCTCCATTTCGGAATTCTTTAAGTGCTTTTCGTATTACTTGTGGTTGGTTATGTTTTCGTTACGTTTTTCTTGCGATATGTGGATTTTAATGGATTAGAAGTTAGGTTGTAGCTTGTTATAGGTTCTAGCATGTGTTAATAAGCCCTAATTGAGTAGAAATTTGTGTTAGCATGATTAGGTGGGGGTTAGGGTTGTTTAGAAGGAAGATTGTGGCCAAAAGCACTTATTTCAAAAGCATTTTTCACTTTCTGTTCAGCGTTAACCGGTTAACAATTTGGTTAACCGGTTAACGCATGCGTTTTTGGCCAAATTTAGTGTTGTCTGGGGTCCGTTAACGGGTTAGCCATTTGGTTAACCGGTTAACGCTATTAGTTTTTGGTTTTTTAGCTTATTTTCTTGCTCAATCTTGCTTCCTAGTGTTTCTAAGGTTCATGTATGTTTTGGTATTGATTTTAGGGAATTTTTGGGTCTATTTCCAGTAGCCGATTCATTTGTTTCGAGTCGTTTCAACATGATTTCGTTCACTTTTCCATGTTTTGTGTTAAATGTGTAAATGTGATATAATTGATTCTTGATGTGTTTTGCTACACTTTAATCATTTGTTTCACATGTTAAGTGCTTGCTTAAATTCAATATGTGCTTCATGATTATTGTCATTGCTTGCTTGATTGATAAAGTGATTAAATGCCATGATTGATTTTTTTGCCAAAAGTGATTAAATACTTCACATGTTCATGCAAGTTTCTTGTGCTTAATTGATCATATCTTAACATGAGTTCAATTCTGTTTTTTATGTAATACATGTGAAATAATTGATGCTTGTAGTGATACTTGTTCAAAGTCATGATAAATGCTTATTTTGTGCAATATGGAAAAGTGTGGTTATTCTTGTTGATCATTGTTCCTTTTAATCAAATAAATGATGTAAATAAATTCACATGTTCGAATTCATTTTGTGGTGTATGTAGATCCATGTTAATTGATGTTGATGTGTTGTTTATCATTCACTTTGTGCACATAAATAAAAATGATCGAATCTGTCCCATGTTTTCATAGTTGTTTGTTAATATAGGTGATGTAAAATACATGTTGTTTGTTATGTTTGCATGTTATATGTGACCTTTTTACACCTATCTTTACATGCTGATTGTGGGCTGTAGAAATTTACCTTGTGCTATGCATTGTTTTGGTAGTTGTTGTTACTTTAGAGGTTGTAGTAGGTGCTGAATTTTTGTTTTAGCATTTTTTAGTTCTCTAGAATTAAGATAGAGTTTAGATTAAGTCCTAAAGTTATTAGGATTTAATTGGTATGAGTTTGCCTTATTATTTTTAATAAAATGCACACTAATCTTTGTTTTGTAGGGAGGGAAAGGTATGTTTCCTTACACCTTATCCTTTTATTTTTTTATGCATTCCCTTTATGCATTTAATTCACCTTTTACTTCCATATTTGTGATTGATAGGATTTCCCTTTGTTAGGACCAACTTATCTTCCTTAGGAAGTAAGTTGCATCCTTTTTCTTCTCTCTTTTCCTTTTGCTCTTTAGGATTAGAAAAACCTCACTCACCATTAGGACCACCATTTTAATAAATAACTTAGGGTTGTGTCTTAGTCACCCTTAAGTTTTGTCCTTTTCTCCATTTAAGTCTTCTTTCTCATCTTCAAACAAATCAAAAAAAAGACTTAATAAATGCATGAAAGGATCCCTTGTGTATAGCCTTATTCCATGGGGCACTTGCATTCATTCCATCTTGGAGTGGTGTAGGCTTGTCTAGCATGATGTACAAGTCTTATAAAGGGGTTGTTTCACAAAGAAAAATTTAAAAGATACTTCTTCATAAAAGCTACAAAAACACTTAATAAAATTCAACAAGCTAGTGGACTTAAACCCTAATTCATGGAAACCAGTCTTGGATAAATTCTCGTTACTGGGTGTGCTTGTTCTATTATTCCATCTTGGAATGTAGTAGCAAGTACACATTCCATGGAAAAGAGTTTGAATTCAATTCCTTGTGCCAAATTCATGAAAACTCTTAAAAAACAAACAAGAAACAATAAGCGACTTTCCTGCGGGAACTTCGTTTCTCATCTCATTCATTCTTAACGCGAACTTGCAACGACTTGTCTCACATGCAAGACGGTAAACGCACTCGTACCAGACGAGCCTGCAACACCTGAGCATAGACATACGCAGTTCCAGCCATAAAAAACACAAACAAATAGTTCCCTCCTTAGTTAGGAGAACTACGTCGACTCTGATCCTCATTTTCCCGATGAGGTACGTAGGCAGCGGGGTAGGGCCTGTTCGAGCACATTATTTATTTTCCCTACATTTTCCCCCCTTCTTTTCTTTCTTTTTGTTCCCTTCCTCATTCCAGTTCCAGTTCTAGTTAGTAGTTCATTTGTTCAGCGTCAGTTATTTCTCACCCTTTGAAACAAACAAACAAGCGTGGATCCCGTCGGGTATGGCGGACGGTCTGGGGTGCTAATACCTTCCCAGATCGTAACCAACTCCCAAACCCAGATCTTTGGTTCGTAGGACCTTGTCCTTTCCTTCTTCCTAGGTTTGTGCAGCATTACCTTTCCCGTTCCTTCGGGATAAAAATGCATGGCTGGCGACTCTACCTTTTTCGCGCCACTTTCGCGTTTGTACTAGGATGAAATCCCGGGAGCGACACCGACGAGTTGATTTGTTTTCCCAACCACCGAGTCGATTTCGTTTTAGTTATTTCCTCAATCGTCGAGTTGAGTTGTTTTCCCGACCGCCAAGTCGACGTCATTTTATTTATTTCCTCAACCGCCGAGTTGACTTGTTTTCCTGACCGCCGAGTCGATGTCATTTTAATTATTTCCTCAACCACCGAGTTAACTTGTTTTCCCGACCGCCGAGTCGATGTTATTTTATTTATTTCCTCAACCGCCGAGTTGACTTGTTTTCCCGACCGCCGAGTCGATGTCGTTTTAAGTTATTTCCTCAATCACCGAGTTGAGTTGTTTTCCCGACCGTCGAGTCGATATCATTTTATTTAATACCTTAATCACCGAGTTGGCTTGTTTTCCCGACCTCCGAGTCGATGTCATTTTTTACTTCGTCAACCCCCAAGTTGATATGTGTCCCCAACATATTGTTATCCCCAGCGAGTCTTCACCCTCGATTTTTTTTTTGTAGTTTACCATTACCAGTTATCTTCATCATTTCCTGCATATCATATTCAGCTTATTCATCATTCAAAAGGCAGCATGCTAGGGTCATTTCATCTCATATCCCCAGAAAACCAAAAGGAGTCCTTCATAAGTTCATAGCATGCCATTGCATTTAGGGGAAAAGTTTCCGGTTATTTCTATATTTAAATACCTTTCACTCCGATTTTATGAGGATTAACATCACTCATTCTATCTGGTAAAGTTATTTAAATAGGGACAACTGTCACACCCCAAATTTTACCCCTAACTTTTCGCATCATACATTTTGTAGATGTTTAAGAATTGGCAGAATTTTTGACCAAACAAGAAATGTTAAATTCAGTTCAGAATGTCCTATCAGATGTTGGGACATTAGCAAACAGAGTATGTGAACTTATTTCAGGATGTCTCATCAGATGTTGGGACATTGTGTAAATGACTAAGTTCAGTTTTGTCAGGATGTCCCAACAGATGTTGAGACATCTCAGACCTGCTACCAGAATTAATTATTGATTAACAGATCAGAGATATTTAAGGAGAACTATCTGGGATTAATTAATGCTGGATAAAAACAGAACAAGGCGCATCTGTAGGGAGTTTTAAATTGAAGATTCAGATTAAAACAGAAGACCTAATGCACCTAGAATATAGGAGGTAACAAACCCTAAATTCAAGGTGACAGTTGCTGCACATTTGGGCTGGATCATTCTACAGAAAGCCCAAAATTCAGATACCTATTTAAACAACAGAAACTCATAGAATTGTGTACGAATTTCAGAAGACTAAATAGGGTGTCTAGTGTTTTAATAGCAGGTTGTTTTTATGTACCACTTTATGAGCTTTTAAGCAAAAGTGCATTTGTGACTTGATTGAAACTGTGAAGTAAGATCAAGCTGTATTGTTTGAAGGATGTCTTCAATTTCTGTAAACTTGTAAACTTGATCACTGGGTGATTGAGGGGGAGTGAGTAGGGTACTCTTATCTAAGTGAGTCTTAGGTAGAAATTGCATTGGGTAAGTATTAAGTGATAGATTAAACAGGGTGGTTTAAGTCTAGAATTAATATTACTAATAGTGGATTTCCTCCTGGCTTGGTAGCCTCCAGATGTAGGTGTGGTTATACACTGAACTGGGTTAACAAACTTCTGTGTTATTTATTTTTCCTGCTGTTTAAGTTTTGATTAAACTTGTCAAATGTCCTATTAAGTGTTGGAACATCTCTTAGGACATCTCATTACAGAATTTCAATTGGCATCAGAGCAGGCACCCTGCCTGTTTATACTGGGTGAGATCTAGGGAAAACAAATTCTGTAACATGGACAGAGATATAGGGTCAGTAAATAGACCACCTATTCTGGATAGATCTAATTATGACTACTGGAAGCCAAGAATGATTGCATTCTTAAAATCACTTGACAACAGGGCATGGAGAGCAGTAAATGTTGGATGGAAACATCCTGTTCAAGACACCAAAGATGGATCAATAGTTCTGAAACCTGAAGAAGAATGGAGTAAAGAGGAAGAAGATTCAGAACTAGGCAACTCAAAAGCCCTAAATGCTTTATTCAATGGCATTGATAGAAATATTTTCAGACTAGTGCATCATTGTGAGCTGGCCAAAGATGTGTGGGATACCCTCAAGACAACTCATGAAGGAACATCAAAAGTAAAAATGTCAAGACTTCAACTTCTCACCACCAAGTTTGAGAACTTGAGAATGAAGGAAGATGAATCAATTCATGAGTTCTACTTGAACATCTTGGATATAGCCAATACTTCTGGAGCCTTGGGAGAAAAGATGACTGATGAAAAGCTTGTAAGGAAGATTCTCAGATCTTTGCCAAAAAGATTTGACATGAAAGTCACAGCAATAGAAGAAGCACAAGACATATGCTCCATGAAAGCTGAAGAACTAATTGGTTCCCTTCAAACTTTTGAGATGGGAATGAATGACACACATGCTAAAAAGAACAAAAGCATTGCCTTGGTTTCAAATACAGATGAAGAAGAAGATGATGAACTAGCAAATGATAAAAGCTTATCAGAAAACCTTGCATTGATTACAAAACAGTTCAAACAGATTCTCAGAGGTATGGAAGGTAAATCAAATTCCAGTGGAAGATTCACAAACTCCTCTGAAAACAAGAGAACCTATGATGCTAACAGAAGATCAAATCTTGCTGAAAAGACCAGTCAAGAAAAAGGAATCAAGTGCCATGAATGTGAAGGATATGGACACATCAAGAAGGAATGTCCTAACTTCTTAAAAAGACAAAAGAAGGGACTATCTGTAACCTGGTCTGATGAAGACTCAGGAGGAGATTCAGAAGAAGAATCAGCTAAGCATTTTACTGCTTTAGCTGGACTGTGTGAATATGATAGTGATTCCAGTTGTGGAGAGCTTACTTATGAACAACTTGAGCAAGCATTCAAAGATCTATACAAAAGAAGCTCTGAAATATGCAGTGAGGTTATAAAGCTAAAGAAGCAGAATGAAGTACTAGAAGAGGAAAAAGCAAGTGATCAAGTAATCATTGATACCTTGAAAAATGAAGTAACTCTTCTCAATTCTAAGATGGAACATATGTCCAAATCTGTTAGAATGATGAACAGCAGCTCAAATACACTGGATGTTATTCTCTGCAATAATAAACATTCAGGGGACAAAAGTGGACTGGGATATAACAGAGATGAAGCCAGCTCTAGCAAAACTACTTCAAAAATTACACAGTCAAACAAGATGTCCCAACAGATGCTTCAACATCAGAACACAAAGACAAACATAATGTTCCAACAGATGTCTCAACATTCTGGAAAGAACAAAATGAAGAAGAAGTATCAAAGATGGAGATGCCATCACTGTGGAAGATTTGGGCATATCAAACCTCACTGTTATAAGTTACATGGATATCCAAATCAGATGTGTCAGCAACCTTCCAAGCAGAAAGTAGAAGGTACCAAGAAAGTGCTGCTTAGAAATCAGCAACCTCCTAAGCAAAAGACAGAAGTAATCAAGAAAGTTTGGAGACCAAAAGCTGACATTCAGACTGATCAAAGCCACATACCCAAGAACAAGATCAACAATCAAGCTTGGAGATCAGCTGAACAACACTCAGAGCAGAGGCATCAAAAGAAATCTCAACTCATCTGGTCAAATAAAAGTACTGCATACATAACACATACATCATTGAAAGTATCAGCTAAAGAAGACTGGTACTTTGACAGTGGATGCTCAAGACACATGACTAGATTGAAGAATTTGCTAGTAAACTTAAAGCCACATTCATCCAGGTATGTTACCTTTGGAGATGGAGCTAAAGGAGAGATCAAGGGAGTTGGAACCTTGGATTGTCAAGATGTTCCAAGATTAGATGATGTGCTGCTTGTTAAAGGTTTAACTGCTAATCTGATCAGCATAAGTCAACTATGTGATCAAGGATACAGTGTAAACTTTACCAAATCTGAATGCATAGTGACTAACAAAGAACAAGAGGTTGTCATGAAAGGAGCCAGATCTAAAGACAACTGTTACATGTGGGAATCCCAAAATCTCAGTCTCACTTCAACCTGCTCTCTAGCTAAGGAAGAAGAAGTGAAACTGTGGCATCAAAGACTAGGTCATCTTCATTTCAGAGGCAAAAAGAAGATCATATCTATGGATGCTGTAAGAGGTATTCCTAAACTGAAGATTGATGATGGCAAGATATGTAGTGAATGTCAAATAGGCAAACAAACCAAGATGTCCCATCCAAAGCTCCAACATCTGACAACTTCCAAAGTTTTGGAACTTCTACATATGGATCTTATGGGACCTATGCAAGTTGAAAGTCTTGGTGGTAAAAGGTATGCCTATGTTGTAGTTGATGATTTTTCAAGATATACATGGATAAACTTCATCAAAGAAAAGTCAGATGTATTTGATGTATTCAAAGAATTATGTCAAAGATTGCAAAGGGAAAAATCCAGTTGTGTGATCAGAATAAGAAGTGATCATGGAAAAGAATTTGAGAATCAAAAGTTCTTAGATTTCTGTTCTTCAGAAGGAATCAACCATGAGTATTCTTCTCCTATCACTCCTCAACAGAATGGGATTGTTGAAAGGAAGAATAGAACCATTCAAGAATCAGCAAGAGCTATGATCCATGCTAAAAAATTACCTCTGTATTTCTGGGCTGAAGCTATGAACACTGCCTGCTACATCCATAACAGAGTTACTTTGAGGAAAGGAACTTTGTCCACAATATATGAAGTATGGAAGGGCAGAAAACCCACAGTGAAGTATTTTCATGTATTTGGAAGTAAATGCTATATTCTGGCAGATAGGGAGCAAAGGAGAAAAATGGATCCTAAAAGTGATGAAGGAATTTTCCTTGGATACTCTATAAACAGCAGAGCATATAGAGTATTTAACTACAGAACAAATGTTATCATGGAGTCCATAAATGTGATAATTGATGATGCTCCTACAGATGTCCCAGAAGATGTTGGAACATCTGCTGATATCAAGATTGAAGCTGAAGAAAAGAATGATCAATATAACTTCACTCAAAATGATACAAGGTCAGAAGATTCAAGCAAACCTCCCTCCATCAGAATACAGAAGGATCATCCCAAAGATTTAATAATTGGTGATCCCAACAGAGGTGTGAGCACTAGATCAAGAGAAGTGATTTCAGGTTCTTGTTTTGTGTCCAAAATAGAACCTAAAAACATCAAGGAGGCTCTCACTGATGAATACTGGATTTGTGCTATGCAAGAGGAATTAGGTCAATTCACAAGGAATGAAGTGTGGAATCTTGTTCCTAGACCAAATGACATAAATGTGATTGGTACGAAATGGGTGTACAAGAACAAGTCAAATGAACAAGGAATTGTTACAAAGAACAAAGCTAGACTTGTGGCTCAAGGATACACTCAAATTGAAGGAGTAGACTTTGATGAAACCTTTGCACCAGTAGCAAGACTTGAATCAATAAGACTACTGTTGGGAATTGCTTGTATCTTAAAGTTCAAGCTATTTCAAATGGATGTGAAAAGTGCCTTTCTTAATGGTTATCTTAATGAAGAGGTATATGTAGAACAGCCTAAAGGATTTGTTGATCCAAGCTGTCCAAATCATGTATACAAACTCAAGAAAGCACTTTATGGTCTGAAGCAAGCTCCAAGGGCATGGTATGAAAGACTTACCACATTTCTTATCAAGCAAGGATACAGAAAAGGTGGGATTGATAAAACCCTGTTTGTTAAAGATGAAGAAGGAAATGTCATGATTGCTCAAATATATGTTGATGACATTGTCTTTGGTGGGATGTCTGATAAGATGGTCAAACATTTTGTCAAGCAGATGGAATCTGAATTTGAAATGAGTCTAGTAGGTGAATTAACCTACTTTCTTGGTCTGCAAGTAAAGCAAATGGAAGACTCAATGTTTATTTCCCAAAGTAAGTACTCCAAGAACATAGTGAAGAAATTTGGAATGGAAAATGCTTCTCATAAAAGAACTCCTGCTCCCACACATTTAAAGCTGACTAAAGATGAAAAGGGTGAGAATGTAGATCAAAGTTTATATAGAAGCATGATTGGAAGCTTGTTATACTTGACTGCTAGCAGACCAGACATTGCTTTTGCAGTAGGAGTTTGTGCAAGATATCAAGCTGATCCAAAAGTCAGTCATCTTAATCAAGTCAAGAGAATCCTTAAATATGTTAATGGTACTTGTGACTATGGCATAATGTACTTTCATGGTTGCAAACCAATTCTCTCTGGCTTCTGTGATGCTGATTGGGCAGGAAGTGCTGATGACAGAAAAAGCACTTCAGGAGGATGCTTCTTTCTAGGAAACAATCTGATTTCTTGGTTCAGTAAGAAACAGAATTGTGTATCCTTATCTACAGCTGAAGCTGAGTATATAGCAGCAGGTAGCAGTTGTTCTCAGTTGGTTTGGATGAAGCAGATGCTCACTGAGTACAATGTCCCACAGGATGTCATGACATTGTACTGTGACAACTTAAGTGCATTCAACATATCAAAGAATCCTATCCAACATAGCAGGACAAAGCATATTGATATCAGACATCATTTCATCAGAGATCTTGTAGAAGAAAAGGTGATTTCATTGGAGCATGTAGCTACAGATCTGCAGTTAGCTGATATCTTTACCAAGGCATTGGATGCTATACAATTTGAGAACTTAAGGGGCAAACTTGGAATCTGTTTATGTGATATCTAGCAGTTAATGAGATGTGCCAACATGTCATATGACATTGCATGGCATAAGTTCCAGATGGCAAAGCTAGTCTGGACTAGATCCTTGGGAATTACATTCCTAATCATTTGGACTGTAACGGCTACTTATTTAGTAATTCCTTATAAGCAGCTATCAAGAGTCTTATCACATCATCACAAGCGAATCACATTAACTCTCAAATCTTCAGAAATCATAAACCCTAAAGCTGTTCATCCTTCTTCTTCAACAATGTCTCAAAACCCTAAAACAGCTGATGAAGTTCTCAACCAGGAAGACGTGGTTCATGCCACTCCTATTTCTATGGTACCAATGCAATCAACACCATTAGACGAGCTCAGGGGAAGCGCCCCTCACACTAAGAAGACAAGAACACCAAAAAGAGGTAAAGATCAAATCAGAAGCAAAGCTAAAGACATTCCTTCTCATGCTAAATACTCCAAATATGTTGATGATTCCATCAAGGAGATTGTCAACCAAGTTTTCTCTGAACAAAGAGTAGTGAAAGGAATCTCTGTTCCCTTGAACACCATTCCTGCACCTCAAGAAGAACCAGCTCAAGATACAAAGAACACTGTTGCAGAACAAGATGTCCCAACAGATGTTGGAACATATGCAGATGAGAAAGCAAACTCATCTGATGCTGATACTGAACAGACTGAGAACAAGAAAGAGGTATCAAGTGAAAGTGATAAAGAAGTTTCTGTGGAACAGGCTAAAGACTCAAATGAAGATCAATCTTCTGCTGATCAACAAGCTGATGAGGAGACTGCTCAATCTCCTCCAGTAGTCAATCTGGAACAGGAGTCTGATGCAGAGATCATATCATCTGTGAAACCCAGCATTTCTAAAAGACTAAGGTCCAGGAAAGGAAAGATGCAAGATGAACCTGTCATCCCTGAGACTAAGAAGGCTAGTCCAAAGAAAGGCAAAGCTAAATCTACCTTTGGTCCAACAAAACCCTGGAGCAAAGTCCAATCTCAGAAGAGAAAAGCTTTCACACCATCAGATTCAGATGTTGAATCAGATGTCCCAACATCTCCTCCAAAGAAAAGACCAACTTCACCAAGAGCTTCAACTGCTGTTCCAGAAGCTCCCCTGGACAACATATCATTTCATCTTGTCTCTAGTGTCAACAGATGGAAGTATGTGTACCAAAGAAGGGTTGCCCTGGAAAGAGAACTGAGCAGCAATGCACTTGAGTGCACAAAACTCATTGACCTAATCTCTGCTGCAGGATTATTCAAGACAGTCTCAGAGTTCTCTCCCTGCTATGAACTTCTTGTCAAAGAGTTCATTGTGAATCTTCAGGAGGATTGCTCAAATGGTAAGTCCTCAGAGTTCAGAAAGGTATTTGTAAGAGGTAAGTGTGTTGAGTTCTCTCCCCAAATCATTAATCAGTATCTAGGAAGGGACACAGATGGACCCAATGAGCTAGGGAAAACAGATAATCAAATCTGTAAGGTGATCACTGCAAACCAGGTCAAAGCTTGGCCTGTGAAGGGAAAGCTCTCTGTGAGCATGCTTACTAGAAAGTATGCCATACTTAACAGGATTGGAACTGCAAACTGGGTGCCTACCAATCACACTTCATCAATCTCAACTGGTCTGGCCAGATTCATCTTTGCTGTGGGGACTCAAACCAAGATGGATTATGGAGCATATATTTTTGATCAGACTATGAAACATGCCATCTCTACTGCAACAAAGCTGCCAATAGCTTTTCCATCATTGTTGTGTGGTATTGTACTCAATCAATATCCTGGAATTTTAACTGACAAGGATACTGCCTGCAAGAGAGGGAGCCCCCTGGCTTTTCACTACAAGTTATTCCTCAGTCATCATGCTGCAGATGTTGAAGCTCCTTCTGGGACATCTGCTAGTCCATCCACTGTTAAGAATCCAATCTCCAGGAAGACTTTAATTGCTGAACTCAAAAGCACCTGCAAAGAGCTTGAAGCTAGAAAGCAGAAGCTTGAGGAAATAATTCAAAGGTTGGAGAATGAAGAAGATCTGAAAGCAAACTCTGATAAAGACAGTGCTGCTGATGAAGAAACAGAAGCTGATGAAGAGACAGAAGTTGAGGAGGGAACTGAGAGTGATGATTCTGAGTGATCAAATGTATGTGAGGCAAATGTAATGACAGCAATGTAATGACTGAAATAGTGTCTTTGGCCCCTAATTTTGTGTCTACCAAGGGGGAGAACAACATCAAATGTAATTGCTGTTTAAATGAATGAAAAAATTCTGTTTGTTTGCTTCTGAACTGAATAAGTTTTTCTGTTGGAACAAGACTGGATAAAGACAAAGACTGGATAAAGACAGGACACATGTATGTTTGAGGGGGAGTAATCTCAAATAAAAATCAACAGAAAAGTAATGATATACTCTGATAAAAAGAACTTCTGCTGCACTCTGAAAACCAGGAAAGATGTTAGCCAAAAATTAGCCAAAGGGGGAGTTTGTAGATGTTTAAGAATTGGCAGAATTTTTGACCAAACAAGAAATGTTAAATTCAGTTCAGAATGTCCTATCAGATGTTGGGACATTAGCAAACAGAGTATGTGAACTTATTTCAGGATGTCTCATCAGATGTTGGGACATTGTGTAAATGACTAAGTTCAGTTTTGTCAGGATGTCCCAACAGATGTTGAGACATCTCAGACCTGCTACCAGAATTAATTATTGATTAACAGATCAGAGATATTTAAGGAGAACTATCTGGGATTAATTAATGCTGGATAAAAACAGAACAAGGCGCATCTGTAGGGAGTTTTAAATTGAAGATTCAGATTAAAACAGAAGACCTAATGCACCTAGAATATAGGAGGTAACAAACCCTAAATTCAAGGTGACAGTTGCTGCACATTAGGGCTGGATCATTCTACAGAAAGCCCAAAATTCAGATACCTATTTAAACAACAGAAACTCATAGAATTGTGTACGAATTTCAGAAGACTAAATAGGGTGTCTAGTGTTTTAATAGCAGGTTGTTTTTATGTACCACTTTATGAGCTTTTAAGCAAAAGTGCATTTGTGACTTGATTGAAACTGTGAAGTAAGATCAAGCTGTATTGTTTGAAGGATGTCTTCAATTTCTGTAAACTTGTAAACTTGATCACTGGGTGATTGAGGGGGAGTGAGTAGGGTACTCTTATCTAAGTGAGTCTTAGGTAGAAATTGCATTGGGTAAGTATTAAGTGATAGATTAAACAGGGTGGTTTAAGTCTAGAATTAATATTACTAATAGTGGATTTCCTCCTGGCTTGGTAGCCTCCAGATGTAGGTGTGGTTATACACTGAACTGGGTTAACAAACTTCTGTGTTATTTATTTTTCCTGCTGTTTAAGTTTTGATTAAACTTGTCAAATGTCCTATTAAGTGTTGGAACATCTCTTAGGACATCTCATTACAGAATTTCACATTTGAAAGAAAAATTCCGAGATTTATTTTTCTGTTGCTTTTAACTCATTTTCAAGTTATTTATAAATTTAATTTTAATTTCTTTTCACTTCCAAGCTTCCATTTTTAATTTAATTTCTATTTCTCATTTCTAACTTTTTAATCCATTCTCGTGTTTTTAATTTTAATTTTATTTCTATTTCTATTTTTTTATTTTATTTTTAAGTTCCTATTTTTAAAATTTTATTTCAAATTCTACTTCAATTTTTTTTCATTCCTAAATTTTTAAACTTAAATTTTATTTCCATTTATTTTCAAAGTTTTTGCTAAAAAAAGTAATTTTATTTCCAATTTTCAAAGTTTTATTTCTAAATATTATTTTTTTTAACTTATATTTTTAATTCACTTTTTTTTTTGTTTCCATTTCTAATTTAATTTTAATTTCCAATTTTTTTAATCCATTTATCAAGTTTCTATTTCTAATTTAATTTCAATTTCTAATTTTATTTTTAATTTACTTTTTTAAGATTCTATTTCTAATTTAATTCCAATTTCCATTTTTTTTATTTTAATTCATTTTAAATTTTAATTCCAAGATCTTTTTTTCTCTTTCATTTTATTCCAATTCTAATTCCAATTTCTAAACTTCTATTTCAAGTTGTTAATTTCAAATTCTTTCCTAATGGAGAACTTATGTCAAGTTACCATATCATTTCCAATTTTCCATTTCATAGCATTTCATACATCCAAACATTTTTCAAATCATGATCATATTCATTACACAATCCATGACAAAGAAATTCAATTTTTCAAGACTCTAAACTCAATTTTCCGAAGTATTTCTAACTATTCAAATTTAAGTTCTATTTCACATTTACAAATTTAAATAAATGGCATTTCATGTCTAATTTCATTTTGAATTCATGTCCATAATTTTCAAATACCAATTCATTCCAAGTTGTCCTTAAAGATTACTACAAGAAAAGAGTTTAAATTGTAGTTTGCGTCATTACAATTTTACAAGGCTTTAAACTACAAGTGTTAGTGTGTGAGTGTTATATTTTTCTTTCTCTTTAAGCATCTTCAAGCTTTTCCTTGCATAGTCTATGTTGCATCAACCTACAAAAGAAGCAAAAACCACCAAGTCAAAGCATGTTCATACATTAGATTCAAAACATATTTATTTTCAAGTATCATCATTTCAACTTCATGTTAATTCAAAACAGCCTCATACATAAGAATTCATGCCAACACATTTCATCCAAATTTACATTTCAAACAATTAAGAAATTTCATTAGCATTTTCATAAGCATTTTCTTCATAAGCATTTTCATGAGCAATTTCATGATTCATAACCAATCCATTTTCATTCAAGTTTCAAACATAATCATAATTTAGCATACATAGTCATAAGCATCCACATCTAATTTCATTCAAATCATTCAAAGTTAGTAATAAAACATTCATTCACAAATTTTTCAAACATTTATTCTAATTTCAACATCATCATATTCAAGTTCATATCAAAATTAAATTTAATTCACATCAAACATTTTAATTTCATCATATTTGTTTCATTCATCATTTTTTATCATACACATTCACTCATATCATTATCATCTCAATACAATGCATTATCAATTCAAACAAACCATGTCAAGCAAATCCAACAAGATCAATTCAAAACTCTTTCAAGTCCAATTCACCATTTCATCAATTTCAATTACAAAATTCAGTCCAAACATACCAATATCATGCTTATTTCTCAAAGTTACATTTATTCATTGTCATCACATTCTAGCATAATTTATGTCAAATAGAATTCCAAAAAAAGCAATATTCATGTCAGTACAGCAAAAATACAGCAGGGACCACTTTCTACTTCAATAACAAACAAAAATACAGCAGCCAAAGCAACAGCAGCCTGCATCAGGATTACCTTCACCCATCACTTTCAAGTTCAAAATTTCCCTCCCAAACTCAGTCAAACTTAGCTAGCATGTTTATAGAAATAAAACCAAAACCCTAATCTCATCACATATATAAAAAGGTTATCAGTCAAGAAAGGGGGCAGCCATATAAAAACTTGTGCCACACACAAAAATTTAAAACTAGTATCACAAGAGACCTAGCCGCATACTATACCAAAAAACAAAAGAAAAGCCACACTTCACCAAACTTTCAAAAAAAAATTCTAAAAAACTCAAATCCTCTTCAACCAAAACAAAAAAAAAACTTGAAAACACAAACCTTTGAATCTGTAGAACACAATAAATCCAAAATCTTTTGCTCCTTCACATCCGACCACCACCATCACCATTAGCACCACTTCGCCACTTCGACGCCGCCACTGAAAACGAACGAGAAACTGTGAACCACCACTAAACTGAACCTGACCGAGAAACAAAGAGAACTCACCAACCATCGGACTCAAAACCGTGAGACGGAGGTGAAACTGCCGCGAGACACCATAACCTCCCCTGAAACAACTGCACCATATTAACAACAAAGGAAGCCTTCGAAGGTGATATTTTCGTTTCTATTTCGCCCCCGAGCATCTAGATCTTTGTTTTTTTTTCTTCATCGAGTTGTACCGGTTGTTGTCATCATTTTTGGGTATTTAGAGTTTTGATGTTCTTTTTGGGTTCCCGGTCTACTTGCTCCGAGATTTTCTTGAGAAAGCTAGTTTCAAATTTGGACGAGGAAAAGAAATATGCAAGGGTTTGTGTTCGTAATTTTTTGGTTGGGAGTGGTTTCGTCGGAGAAGACGGCAGCGGTCACCGTGTGCCACCGTCTTCTTCGGCGGTATTTAGGTTTCCGGTGGCACGAATTTGCTGAGAGGAATGAGTGTTGTTTCTAAGTATTGAGAAAGACAAAAAGCATCGAGAGTTAATGAAGAGATAAGAAAATGGTTTACGTTAGTGAGAGAGAGCATGAGCATTTGTGAAAGTGAATCTTGTAAGTTGCTTTTCTCATACATGTGATTTAAGTTTATCTTCAATTAGGTTTTTATGGTATTTTTATTAATCATCATTTTTTAAGAATACAAAATATGGTTGTTGTTGTTTTTTTAATTTGGCCATTGAATTAATTGTTCACTAACCATTTTTTCACATCACAACCGTCATGACTCATAGATACATATAAAGTTCAATTTCTCTTACTTAATTTTATAAAAAACAAATTCTAATCATAATTTTATTTTGCTAGCAGTAATTAATGTTTTTTTAATAGTTTTGCAAGTAAAAAATCATTTTAGTTTAGAGATTTATTGAATTTAATTCTAACATAAAAAAATATAAAAAATAAGTATGTTAGTATTAACCATAAATTTTCTTTTGAAATGTTTATTGTCTTATTAGTTCTAAAGATCCAAAAACAATTTTTTTCTTATAAAAGAAGAGTATATAGTTATTAGTTTAGTTTTAGATCTTTCCTCTTTTAATAAAAAATATGCCAATTATTTTTTTAATTTAATCTCTTTTCTTTGTAGAAATAGTTTCATAAAACACAAAAATATTTTCCTTTTATTTTTATTAAACTTATTTATTTATTTATTTATTTATTTTTGTACATGTAAGTTTTATTTAGGTTCCTTTTATCTATTCTTGCTAAATATATCTAAAGACCAAAAATATTTCTTAAACAGTATAATTAACTTTGTTAAATTTGTTTTGTTTAATTTTAGTTAATTTATTTAATTTTAGTTTTAATTTTTTAACTTTTATTTCTTTCTTAATTGTTATTTAATTCTAAAAAACCTAAGAAAAAAGATTGTTTCTAGTCTTTCTCCTCTAAGTAGTAGTGTTTAGGACATCTAGTGTAGTTTTCTCTTCTTTAGAGGTGTTCCATTAGTGTGAGAGTTCGAATTTAGACTTTTTTCTTCTTATGAGTATGTTTAGTCTTTCATGAAACATGGTTTGAAATTCCGCACCATGACCATAAATTGATAAGATAAGACATAAAGTGCTCACCATATTGATTTTAATTTTTAAGATAGTAATCCTTGGTTCAACGCCAAGTGAATCGTTACACACCCTTATCCATTGCATACACGTAAGTCGGTGATTTTTTATGATCGCCATCTGCACGACTTTATGCGCCAAAATACCAAATCACTTTCATAATTAATTATACGAAAAAAACAGAGCTCTGGAATCCAGCATTCCATAGGTTATTGAATTGAACTAATCTTGAGGCTAGCCCTCGGGTTGTAATTCATTCACCCTTTCATATTCAAACATCTTAATTCACAAATTAACTAATGAAAAAACTAAACTTAGGAGTCTAGCACTCCTCGGGTTGTTTGAATGAGTCATTCTTGAGGCTAGCCCTCGAGTTGTGTCTCATTCTCTCTTTCTTTCCTAAAACACTCAAGCAATCAACTCTTAATTAACATATCAAGTAGTGGAAGAACTGGACTCAGGAATCTAGCATTCCTTGGGCCCTTGAATGAATTACTCTTGAGGCTAGCCCTTGGTTGTGGTTCATTCTACCTTTCGCCTCTCAAAACACTTAAAACATACCCAACAAATTCAAATCACTTTCATAATTAATCAACGAGGAATTGAACTCAGGAATTTAGAATTCCTCGTGTTCTTGAATGAAATCACTCATGGGCTAGCCCCACGCGTTGTGCTTCATTCGCCCTTTCGTTTAAAACACCTTAACAAAGGTCAAACACTTTTCTCTAAACGAACCTTGTTTAAATCTTTCTATCTCGCAAACAAGCTAGCACTTCAGCCTCCACCGCGAGTAAAAGCCACGCTTAGCAGTTAAAAAGCATTTTAAACAATCTTTCATTAAAAACCACAAATCGTAGTTGCACGAACTACGAAAATATGACTTTCCCATTGCACAAGGGAATACGTAAGCACAAGGATTTTAATCCTTCGCGAGCACAATATTAAAAAATTCAACTATTTCTCTGTCATCTTCATAATATTAATAATTAATATTTCATTTCCCTTAGAGAAAACATATTAACAAACTATTTAGAAGACAAATACATTAATCAACATTTAATCTCATAGTTAGACTAAGAGGTTCCCGTTGAGTACAATGGACTTGAGGGGTGCTAATACCTTCCCCTTGCGTAACCGACTCTCGAACTTAGAATTTGGTTTCGTTGACCATTTTCTTATCCTTTATTAGGTTGTATCTATATCTATTTTTTCTTTAATTAGAATAAATATAATTAGGTGGTGACTCTGTTGTTTCTTTCCGCGTCCTATCACGAGGATCGTATTTTTTGAGGTACGACACTCAGCATTATAGTCTCCCTATGCATAGTTGATGTTTGATGTTCCGTAGGCTATGTTTTATTCACACCACTGTTAGATCTTTACCTTGTTTCCCCAAATAGAGTTGTAAAGATATATGTCCCCATCCGAGTTTAACAGGGGGCCATTTCCCTTTTTCCCCAAAGAGTGTGGAAGATTTTTAAGTTTGTAATATATCTCAACATATTATTCTCTCAAAGCAGAATTTCTGATGGATTTTTCGAAGATTGTTGTGTGGATTGAATCCCTAGCAGATATTTCCTCATTATGAGTTAAGCCTCGTAGTATGATTCTATTCCTTTGATGGTGTTTCTTTTTCCCCCGCAGGATTTCAAGTTGAATTTCCAGCAGAATTCCCCAGCATTGTTGCTTAGGGATTAGCAGAGTATCTAATTGTTGTAATGTTTATGTCACTTATTGCCTATCTTTATATTTGTTTTGTCAGCATATTCATATTCACATTCATGCATTCGCTCTATGGCTGGCGTCGAGCGTTGCTGAAGGACGGTTGATGAGGAGAAGAGGGGGGTGTACCAGCAAGGCACTCCGATGCTAAAGTAAGACACTGAGCAAAGAGTGTGCAAGTACGAGAATTAAGGTGAGAGAATTGAATACCTGGCCCTCTCCTCTGAGAGGGTTTATATACTGTCGTTAGTGGATGGTTATTGGTTCAAACCATTTGGCGCGGATCGCGGAATCCGCACGAATAGGTAACGGTCAAAACTAGCCATTGGGGGATTTCATTCTGGTCAATATGGCTTTGGTCGACAAGGATCGTTATCCTTGGCATGGTGCTCGACGCCGAGCGTGTCAGCTCTTCACTTTGCCTGGCCCAATTCTGGGAGTTGGGCCTGCCCAGAACAGGTAGCCCCCCAAGTCGTTGCTCCTACGGAGGAGCGATGACTTAGTGATGGTTTTCTGTCTAAGGCGTACGCAGTGCGTCTGGTGTCTTTCGTGCGCGGACCAAGGAGTGATTGTTCGATGACCCACGGCAGGCGGGCAGTTGTTTGGTCGCTCGACGAAGGGGGAATATGAAACAAAAAGTTGGTGTGTATGGGAATTCGCGCCTATTTAATGTTCTGACGGCTAGCCTAGGGGCTAGAGCGTAGGTAATCATTGCCTATGGGTAGGGGTCACGCGTTTCTGCACGTGTTCCCTTCGCTATAAATAGGAACCAAGGAATTTTGTAAGCTTTTTCGTTTCGCCTTCTTCTCCACTACATTGCTCGTAGATCAGCCACTGTTCTCAGTCGTCGACCACCGCGTTCCAAGCTAACTTCTTCTGCAATGGCCTCCCAAGCTCCAGGTACGGCTCTTATTTGCGTTTTTCTTATCATAGACTTGATATTTTAGCAATGCATGTGGCATAAGAGAGATTTTCCGGTAGTTTAGGCTTAGAATAAGTAGATTAGAGACCTTCTGTCACCGTTGCTCATCGACTACGAACCCTAATTCGTGGTCGGCGATGGTCCTAGTCGATTTTGACCTGGGAGTTGGTAAGCATCTAGGTTTTGATCGTATCCTCGCCGTTGTCGGGCGCTGGCCATCGCCTTGAGTGATGGTTAGCCGAGGGCTATGGCTCGGGATCTTACTCCTGGGCCGATACGCGCCCTTTCACTTGTTGAGCAGTGGAAGGGTGGATTTGATATTCTAATCGAATTCACTGACGCCTTTCCTCTGCTTTTCACGTGAGAATTCGCTTATGGAACCGCTCGATATTTCCTCGGAGGAGGTGTCCTCGGAAGATTCTGGTTCTTCCGCATCTGTTCCTTATGACTCCGGAAACTCGTAGGGCAAATCAGACGCGACCACAAAGGAGGACGGAGCCCCTGACTCGGGAGAGACGACGGATTCCCCTCGGTGTCTGGAAACAATAATTGCGCCCGAAGAATGGGTAGTGGAAGACCTGCTTGATAAGGTGTCATCCTTTTCGAGGCCTCGTGCGGAGCCTTTGCCTACTGTTGGCGATCCGGGGGATGATGACCGGATATTTTCAGACTTCGGTGGCCGGAAGTTTTCAATGTAAGAGTACGCGACATCGATCCTAGGGGTAACCTTGCCCTTTAGTGATCTGGTTTGTGCCGTGCTCGGGCACTTGGGTGTAGCCCCGTCTCAGCTGCACCCCAACTCTTATGCATTCCTGAGAGCGTTCGAGGTGATGTGCGCCCATCTGGGTGTTGGGGCCACGCTTCCTCTGTTCTTTCGCTTGTTCTCGCTACAGCGCCAGGTAGGGCGGGGGACCGACCGGAAGGGATTTATTTCCTTCAAACAGCGGACCAAGATCTTCAAAGCTTACTCGGAATCTATTCGGGCTTTCAAGACAGATTAATTTTTGGTAAAGCCGGCGAGCGCGGAAGCCGTGAGAGCACTGAGTTTCCTGGGGGTAGATACCGACGAAAATGATGAGCCCAGACTCGATGACCGAGGGCAGGTGATTTTGAGGAGGCTCTGGTTGTTTCCCTTCTCGTGGAGTTATTCTCACTACGGACGCCCAGTTAGTGAGTTTGTCCAAGTAGGGGATTCTCTTAACGAGGATGATGCGGCTAGCTTCGAGGCTTTTCGGAAGTTGGTAGCCTCTTTTACTCCGACCCCTCTGCTGGACGAGGAGGGTAAGATAATGTTGGATTAGGATGGGGGAGAGGTTGTGGAGCGTCCTTTGATAGACGTCACAGATCTCCTGGTGTGTAACACCGGGCAAGAAGTGTCTGAGTTCTTTAGTATTTGTTTTTATCTCTGCTTGTTATTATGTTTTAATAATTTTGGGCGTTTGTGACTAATTTTGTATTCTTTTTCTTTGTAGGTTCCATGTCGAACCCCCTAGTCAAAATCCAGGAGTGATTGTGCCAACAACAAAAGAAGAGGTCGCAGGTTATTCAAACCAAGCTGACCGAAACGAGCGGCTCCTGGTCGGTCCCCTGGTCCAAGGGTCTCCGAGCGCGTCTATTGGCTCGCTCATGAAGAAGCATAAATTTGCAGCGACCGTGGATTTGACGGTCAATGCTCCCCCCAAACCGAAACATGTGTTGCCGCCTTGCTTTGTGAAGCGAAACTATTTTGAAGGGACAAGCATGGAGGTCGACCGGGCGGACTCTTTGTTCGTTGAGGAAATGGATCGCCCTTCCCGGCGTCTATCTCTGGCCCAGGACGTGAGCGCAATTATGCGGGTATTGTCTATGGCCTGGCTGACGGTCGAAGGGAACCCTGGGCAGGAAAGGGAGGTGGCAAAGCTGAAGGAGCTCTTGGCCGCTGCCAAAAGAAAGTTGGCTACGGCCTCTGAGGAAGCTGTTGCCTCTGCTAAGGAGCTGACCGATCGGGGGAACATCATCGCCAAGCTGGAGGTTGTTGCTCCCGGGATTTCCATCCTGGTACAAACGCGAAAGTGGCGCGGAAAAGGTAGATTCGCCAGCCAGACATTTTTATCCCGAATGAATGGGAAAGGTAATGTTGCACAAACCTGAGGAAGAAGGAAAGGACAAGGTCCTGCGAACCAAAGATCTGAGTTCGGGAGTCGGTTACGAATTGAGAAGGTATTAGCACTCCAATCCGTCTGTCGTACCCGACGGGATCCACGCTTGCTTGCTTGTTTCAAAGGGTGAGAAAATACGAATGCTGCTGAATAAAACCGCTAACTGGAATGAAATGAAATGAGAAAGGGAACTAGAAAAAAGAGAATGAGAATAAAAGGGGAAATGTAGGGAAAATAAAGAATGTGCAACGGGCCCTACCCCGCTTCCTACGTACCTCATCGGGATAATGAGGATCAGAGTCGACGTAGTTCGCCTAACTTGGGGTACTAAAAGGAAATTGCTTGTGAATTAAAGGCTTGAACTGCCTATGTCAATGCTCAGGTGTTGCAGGCTCGGACGACGAGTGTGTTACCGTCTTGCAAAATGACAAGTAGGAGCAAGTTCGCGTACGAAGCGAACGAGACGAGAAAGAATTCCCGAAGGAAAGGCGCTTATTGTTTGTTTGGTGTTTATTTTAGAAGCTTTTATGAGTGAATGTTTGCATAGGTCAGTGTACCTAAGTCTTACTCAATGGGATGTGTACGTCTCACATCATCCCGAAATGGAATGCGCAAGAGGCACACCTGTCTATGGAGGAAATCCCCAAAGCTAGTCCCACAAGTGAAGGCTCAAGCACACTGGCCTATTACCATTATTAAGTATTTTTGTGGTTTTTTTGATTAAGAAGTGTTTTTTAGCTTTTCTTTGTGAGGTACTCATGCTAAGACCTATCCACCATGAGGGATAACTCACACCTCGCCCCGAAATGGAACGCATGCAAGCATCTCATAGCAAAGTCTCATGTCACATGAAAGTACTCAACCTTTATTAAGTTAATTAAAATTAAGTTTGAAGATGAGAAGAGAGAGAGCACCAAAGGATCTCAAAGGAAAAATTCTAAAGGGGACTAAAATAATCCTAGGTGTTAACATGCATGGATGTCCTAAAGGTTGGTGAGGTTTCTATCCTAATGAAGAAGGAAGAAGAAGATAGAAGAAGGGATGAGAAAGGCCTAGGCCCAACAAAAGAGAGTTAGTTCACATAAACATAAAAGGAAGAGATAAGAATTAGAGATGTGGAACTCAATTCCCACATCTCACACTTACCATAGCCCCTGCAAGGTTAGTATGCACAAATGAAACAAAAATGAGCAAATTAACATGACATCATCCAACAATAAGAAGTGAAATGAAATGAATAAATTCCTAATCCCAATTCAACTCAAAGAAATGAAAATGAGAGACTTATGACTTAAAATGAGGCGACATGAATACATATGGAAACAAATGCGCACTTATGAAAAATGTAGTGCAAAACACACAAAATACAAGCACAAAGTCCAAAACCAGAATCAAAATGATATGAATAATGGCCTAAGAAGCCAGCAAGATGAAGAGAGAAGTCACACAATACCAAACAATGTCAAAATAGAAGCAACGAAATCAAAATATGGAATTTAAACACTTAAAGAAACAAACGACTTGAATAGGAAGCAAACCTAAAAATTCAGAAGAAACAAGACCTATCCTAGGACCTGGAAGGTACCCACACCCCAAAGGAACCCCAAATGAGAAGAAGAAGTTGACACAAGTGCCCTTCTAAGCCTATAAGAGATCTAATAAACCAAAAGAAGCAAAATGGGACAAGGTGAGAACAAAAATCCACAAATAATAAACCAGCCATCTAAAAATTCTACAACTGAAACCAAATGATCTTCAAACATATCATATTAACTTGCCAAATGGATTTGCAAAAACTAAGAAAGGAACTAAGTCAAATGGATGCAAGAACACAAGTTTGGACAGAAAACTTTCATCACAAGATACCAGACCAAAACTCAAGAAATAAGTTTCTAAAAATTCTGAGAAAAATCACATGAAAACTACAAGATCTTAGGAACACAATGCAAGAAGAATGGGATCAAAAATCCAAATATTGAAAGTTATAGAAAATAGACAAGACAGACTGGTCAAGAAATGAAGCAAATGAAGCTATGCACATTGGTGAATTATTTCTGGCACGTGGATCAATGGAAAAAATAAAATAAAAATATGATAAAAAACTAGAAACAAAAAGGAAGGTCTATGATTTTTTTAGGAAGTTTTAGATGAATAGAACTATTTTTAATGGATTAAAATGAAAACTAAAATAAAAGGAATTAAATGGAAAGAAAGAAATTGAAATGAATTGAAAGAGGTGCAATTAGCATGACTGTACGCATAACATGGAATGGGCCCAGGCTTGGGGGAGGTGCGAATAACAACTTCTAAGGCCCAGACGTGCTAGTCCACGTGAGGAGGTGAGAAATTGGTTATGGGGTGTGAACAGAATTCCGTGGATCCAAAACGGGCTAAGCCCAACCCAAGATCCAAACTTGACCTAATAAAAATTCTCTTAATAAAAAACAAAAGACAAACTCTTATCTTCTTGATTAATTCTTTACTAAACTTTTTATTATATTTTCCTAAACATTATTATACTAAACATTATTCATATTCCCTAAACATTTTATATTCCCTAAACATTATTATACTAAACGTTATTATCCTAAACATTATTATCACCTATTAATGAAATTAACTCTCAGGAAGAACAAAAAGGAAGAGAAAACAAATCACTCCCTCCCTGCGAACTACTCGCCACCTTCATCTCCCAAAAAACCCTAGCCCGCCGTCATCTCTTTTGCTTCGGCCTTGCCTCGCCGTCACCACCGCTCTCGCCTTCGTCATCCTCACAGTGTCGTAATCATCACCTCCAACCTCACCTCCTACTCCCAGCCGACGCCTCTCCTTCGTCAACCTCATAACCTCGCCACCACATACTCACCGCCACCGAACTCCGCTTAACCTAAGCTTCTCTCAACCTCTCACAAACTCTCCGCCACCCAGCTTGACCTAGCCCTAAACCTAACTGCCGCCGCCGTTAAATCTCTCTCTCCCAACCACCGCTTGTCACTTCCTTCTTCTACAAAAGCCCTAGCCCGCCGCTACTTCACCTCCATTCTCAACCGTCGCGATTCTGCCGGTGAAACCTCCTTCTTCGCCAACCTCTATCCAGCCGCCACCATCACCAACCCTAACATAAACCTCATCCTTCGCGGCTTCACCTCAAACATACATAACCTAACCTAAACATTCATTCTCAAATCGGACTCACTACGAACGCATCTATCCTAATACTAACAAGTCTTTTACCAGCTCAAATTCAGATAAATCCAGAACACAGCATAGCAATCAAAATCATATTAAGACACAGCCAGTTCATCATACATCTAGCAATTACGTCAAGCAAACGGATCGAAGAACGTACCGGTAATGCGACGATGCGGCGAACAATACGGAAGTCAGCCTCGATTCGGTAATGCCTCACTTCTTCAGAACTGACTCGCAACTTTGTTATTGTTATGGAGCTTTGCTTCAGTTTTGCAATCGTGTTTTGTTCCTTTTGAGTTGATATGAACATATACTGGATTAGTTCGCAGGTTTATTGATGCTACTATGACGAATTCAGTCGGTTGAAGAGGATGAATCAATTGAAACAATTGAAACAGAATGCTGGATATACGCTTGGATCGAAAGCCGAAGCTTAATCCATAGTGTTGATGAAGATGCTGCGAACAAAATCGATGAGGATTACGGATGATCGATGGAGCTAGGACCAATTATATGCGTTCTTGGTGATGAATTTCGCAGAGAATCGGTCAAGATGGAAGTGAACTCATGAAGATTATGAAGAATTGCTTGAAAGTTGATGAAGATTCAAGAGAATTGGTTGAAGTTTTGTGAAGAATTTTGTTGAAGATTTTAGAGAATTGGTGAGAGAAAATTGGTGAGAATCAATGAGTTCTGTGTGAAGATGTCATCCAGATTTGTAGAAATATAATTCTATTATTGGAAGTGTGATTCTGTTATGGTTTTGAGCAGCCCCCAAAATTCGGTTATAAAATCTGTTGCATTTTTTTCTCTGAGATTTTGTTATCCCTCCATTTTTATTCTAGAACAATTCCGTTATGGGTGATGAAATGTTTTTTTTTTAGAGTGATTCAGTTATTCTCCATGCAGTTTTTTGTGATTTCTCTTTTTCTTCTCAAATTCTCAAAAAATTTCCTTTTTCCTTTGTTCTATTATTATTATTTGCTTTCTTTTTTTTTCTTTTTTTTAACTACAGAAGGTTGTCTCATTTCATTTCATATCCATACAACCCAGTAAATAGTTCTGTTGGAACCCATTTAAAATTCTATTAATAGTTTCGTTCACAACAAGCAAGTTACCATGAACCTTCAGCACCAACTGTTGGATTCTTGAAAGCCGAAAATTCCCAGTATGTTTTCAAAGAGTATGGTGGGAAAATGGTAGCATAAATAATATGGGCTCAAAAAAAATTAAAAATGAATAAAGAGATGACTATGTTTTGAATGTGTGATTTAAATGGATAGAAAAGAAAGTTTATTTGGAATGGATTTGGAAATTGATTTATGAAAATAGTTAATGGAAAAAAAACCTAATGGGTCTAGAAGCTAGTTTGATAATAAAATGGATAATGGAATTAATAAAAATCGGAAAAGGATTAGAAGAATGAAAATTTTGTTAGTGTGAAATGGTTAGGTAAATGTATAGCAAAGGGAATTTAACAAAATGGATAGAAACATGGGTTACGAGTATGGATTTGATGAATGGATATTGAAATTTGGTTGCTAATCGGATAATGGATAAAAAATAATAATGGATGTGATGTAAGATGGATAATGGTGAAGAAATTGGATTAAATGGATAATTGGGATAAAATGGTTTAGAAACGGATGTAGAATTTGACACTTTGTGGGACGAACCAATTATCACTAATGCGCACATAGTCACGAAGTCTCAACCAATTAGTTCATTCAATTGAACCATCTTGCATTGCTTTAGAATTACTTCGAATTTATCTGAATCATTCTCTGGAACAATAAATCCGCAGATGCACCCAATGGAAATAACCATGATACACTTGAATCCTCGGACCCAAAAACTATCACTTGAACCACTGCCTGGTAAGTCAAGTACTTTTGCACACCACACAATTCAACGCCGAATTCGCACTGCTTGAGAAATAATCCCTGAAGCATGAAGATTCAGCAGCTGAACTAATCTCCTGACAATTTGACCAAGATTAGGTCAAACGTCCGTTTGACTCAGATTGCCGCACTGAAATCACTGCCAGCTTATGCTATGCCTCCACAATGGATGGTATGCCTAATTTTTCTATGCTAATGATGCCACGCAAAAATATGAAAATGATATGAGTATGATGAACATGATGCGATATGATGTTAAAAAAAAGGAGAGGGCAAATTTAGGGTGTTACAGCTGCCCCTATTCAATCACCAGTTAATCTGAAAAGGACGGTAGCACGAGCTATCGACCATTCGAGATAAACTGTGGTTGAATACCAAGAAGACCAGAAATTAGCACTCTGATGAAGAATGCAACACCGGGAAATAAACCCGACCAAATGACGCTTTGGTGACTGAAAGGGAGAAAAAGCAGACGAGCTTCTTCCAAGTTGAAACTGATATCTGGAATAAGAGTGCTAAGACAGACGAGTCTTCAAACCATCCTATGACGCCAGGAGTTGGACATATGAGTCCTCAACACACCTCGATAACATAACCGAGACAGACGAGTCTCTAAACAAATCCTGTGACGCCAGGAACTGGACATACGAGTCCTCCAACACTGCATATAGCATGAGACAGACGAGTCTCCTTCGGATTTACCTGTTACGCCAGGACCGGTAATGCACTTAAGTTTGTGGGATAGACATGCAATCAAGGTAGACGAACCTTCTTCATATATTATGCGCGGATATATGGTACAAGATAGACGAGTCTTTTGAGCAAACCTGTTACGCCAGGTGCAGCAACAATAATAATTGGTGCCTGAGACAGACGAGCCTCCTTCGGTTTTACCTGTTACGCCAGGACCGGTAACCCTTTTGACATTTAATTCCCACTGTCAGGATTCGAAACCTCTTCAATACAGACGAGTATTGGATGATCATCAAGATAACACAAACGAGTGCCATAAGTCAATGATACAGACGAGTATCAGACGATGATCTGAGAAACACAGACGAGCGCTTCGAGCAGTGATACAGACGAGTATCAGCCACTGGTACAGACAAATACCATAAATTCAAACACATACGAGCATTTGAAGTAGCAATATAGAAATACCAGGGTAAACAGCAAATCCTCAAATTCAGATGTAAGCTAGCACATACGAGTGCTGGGGATGATACAGACGAGTATCCAAGCAAAGCAGACGAGCTTCAGAACACAAACGACCTCTAGGGTATAAAAGCAGACGAGCTTCAAACAACCACAGATGAGTGCTAGACAGTTGCAGACGAGCAACAGCAGAGAACACATATCAAGGCACAGACGAGTGCAGCGAAGGATCCAATACCAAACACAGACGAGTGTTGGGAGGTTGCAGACGAGCAACAACAAATATCATATCAGAACACAGGCGAGTGTTGAGGAGTGGCGGACAAACAACTATCATAAACAAACACAGACGAGTGCTGGAAATTGCAGACGAGCAATAACAGAGGTATCGTAACACAGACGAGTGTTGAGAATCAACTGCAAAATAATACATCTCAAAGCACAGACGAGTGCTGGAATTTGCAGACGAGCAATCAACAACTGATATAATCAAACACAGACGAGTGTTTGAAATTGCAGACAAGCTAAATCGAAGTAATCAAGAACCACTGTTGGAGAAAGCAAATGAGCAATACCAAAAGGCTAACACGGACGAGTGTTGAAAGATGCAGACGAGCAGCAATAAAGCAGTGATATGTCCCTGCTGGGGAAAACTTTGCTTAGGGATAACACATACGAGTGTTGAAGATTGCAGACGAGCAACAAACGAATGCTTGATCGGCAACAAGAGATACAACTCTACAGGGGAAGACAAGTCAAGAGGTCTGGATACCCACTCTGACTGAGGTGATGAATACCTGGCTATATCATCAAATACCCAAAAGTATGGCAACTTGGCTGAGAAATATTTCACGGACGAAGGTGAAAATCAAATATGAACTCTGTGGGGACAGGATCATCTTCAGCCCTGGCCGGGGAAGCTTCTTGGGCAAATACTCTGGCTGGGGAGAGCATCTGATGAATCAAGACTCTGAGGTGATATCAGGCTTTCAGGTACCTGCTAGGCAAGGATTCTTGCTGGGGATAGGATTCTGATAACTCCAACTCTGGTAATGACATGCTCTCAGGTACCTGCTAGGCATACTCCGTTGGGGAAGAATGGACTGCTACTTCACTGGGGAAGAAGAACCTGCTTGGGCTGCTGCCAAGGCTTGGTTGGAGGAAAATCTCTGCCGGAGATGCCAGGCTTCAGATACCTACTGGAGAAGAAATCTCTGCTTGGGGAGATACTCTACTGGGGGAGAATAAAAAATGCTTGAGAATGTGACACCATCCCGCAACCTGCAACCAAAGAAAACACAAGTGTGCCCCGGGGATTTGCATAGAATGATCGGTTCATCCATCGTCACCCGACACTCAAAGAGGATTACAGTTTCCCTGCATGTCAGTTTTCTTCTCAAAATTATCATCATATTTAGATGCAATGCTATTTCTGCCAAAAATTCAGGACATTTTGCAAACAAAAATAAACACACACAGCTTTTTGACTGAATATTATTTTTATTGAATGGCCTCTGAATAGGCAAAGATTTACATCAGGAAGCAACCACCTGGAAAGAGGTAGCCACTATAAAAATTGAGAAAAGAAACTATCCTAATGGCAATGTACAGGACATTCCAAGGAGTTCCATTTCCGCTATGACCTGCATGTCTTCGAGACTCTCCATTCTGCTGTGGCTTTCTGAGAGGACGAGGGAACTGTTTCCTATCCTTCTGACATTGTCAAGCTGTCCAAAATGATGACGTAGTTCAGATAACTTGGATCATAGTTGTTCGCTTATTCCTTTATTTTGCGTGGATCGCCCTCTCGGGTTTTCAATCCACCGGGATACCCTATTTTGTCTGAGCTGTCCAATGTGGCTTTTCAACTCTGCGGGTGTACATTTTTTTTATATTTATTTCCCTAATTTTTGCTCGAGCTTTTTATTCTGTTTTTAGCTCGCCGGGATGCCCTTTTCTTGCCTGGACTTACATTCTGTTTTTGTGTCCAGCGGGTCTCTTTATGCGATGTATTTTTTAACTGCGTCCGAGTTAACAGGGGATGGGAAGTCATCTCCATCCATAGTGGTGAGCATCAGTGCTCCTCCTGAGAAGACTTTCTTCACTATGAAGGGTCCTTCATAGTTTAGGGTCCACTTGCCCCTGTTATCTGAACCTAGAGGAACGATTCTCTTCAATACAAGCTCTCCCACTTGATACTCTCGAGTACGTACTCGTTGGTCGAATGCACGCTTCATTCTCCTCTGATAAAGCTGACCATGACAGATAGCCGCTAATCTCTTTTCCTCAATTAGACATAGCTGATTGTAACGAGCACGCACCCATTCAGCCTCATCCAGCTTGACATCCATCATTACGCGCAGTGAAGGAATCTCTACTTCAACAGGCAGGACTGCTTCCATGCCATACACCAGAGAGAAGGGAGTTGCCCCTGTTGACATCCTGACTGACGTTCGGTACCCATGCAAGGCAAACGACAACATCTCATGCCAATCTTTGTAGGTGACAACCATTTTCTGCATAATCTTCTTGATATTCTTGTTAGCTGCCTCTACCGCACCATTCATCTTTGGTCGATAAGGAGAAGAATTGTGATGTTGTATTTTGAAATCCCGACATAAGTCTGCCATCATCTTGTTGTTGAGATTAGAACCATTGTCAGTAATGATCCTTTCGGGCACTCCATATCTGCATATGATATCTCTTTTCAGAAATCTTGCCACCACTTGACGAGTGACATTGGCATAAGATGCTGCTTCTACCCACTTGGTAAAGTAATCAATCGCGACCAGGATGAAGCGATGACCGTTCGAAGCAGTTGGCTCGATTTTTCCGATCATGTCAATGCCCCACATAGAGAAAGGCCAAGGAGATGACATGACGTTGAGCGGGTTAGGAGGAACATGCACTTTATCTGCATATATTTGGCACTTGTGGCACTTTCGAGCGAATGAACAACAGTCTGCATCCATTGTCATCCAATAATACCCTGATCTCAACAATTTCTTTGCCATGGCATGCCCTCCTGCATGGGTACCGAAAGATCCTTCATGGACTTCCTGCATCAACAGACTTGCTTCGTGTCTATCCACGCATCTGAGCAAGACCATATCGAAGTTCCTCTTGTACAAAACCCCGTCTGTGTTCAAGAAGAAACTAGCAGCAAGTCGTCTCAAGGTCTTTTTGTCCTTGGAAGATGCCCCTGTTGGATATTCTTGCTTTTCCAGGAATAACTTGATATCAAAATACCAAGGTTTCTCGTCCGACACGGCGTTTACAGAGAAAGCATAAGCTGGAGAGTCAAGCCTGGATATGTCAATTCTGGGCACAAAATTCCAACGCAGGACTTTAATCGACGAAGAGAGAGTGGTCAAAGCATCGGCAAACTGATTTTCGTCACGTGGTATGTATTTGAGCTCAACTGTCGTGAAGAATGTCAACAGTTTTCTAGCATAATCCCTGTACGGAACTAGATGCTCTTGATGCGTATACCACTTGCCGGTAATTTGGTTAATGACGAGGGCTGAATCTCCGAATATATCGAGGTTCTTAATCCGAAGATCAATTGCCTCCTCTATTCCCATTATACATGCCTCGTATTCCGCTTCATTGTTGGTGCAGCCAAAAGTAATTCTGGCAGCGAAGGGTAAGTGAACACCTTCAGGAGTAATGAGTACGGCACCAACTCCACGACCATTGATATTGACGGCCCCATCAAACATCAACTTCCATTTGGATTCAGGGTCAGGCCCCTCCTCTGGAAGTGGTTCCTCATAATCATTTGTCTTGAGGTACATGATGTCCTCATCAGGGAAATCAAACCTCATTGGCTGATAGTCATCCTCAAGAGGTTGCTGTGCAAGGTACTCTGACAATACACTTCCTTTGATGGCTTTCTGCGAAGTATACTGGATGTCGTATTCAGTTAAAATCATCTGCCATCTAGCAACCCTTCCGGTCAATGCTGGTTTCTCAAAGATGTACTTGACAGGATCCATCTTGGAAATGAGAAGTGTGGTATGAGTCAACATATATTGCCTCAGTCGGCGAGCAGCCCATACCAAAGCGCAGCAAGTTTTCTCGAGCAGTGAATATCGGGATTCACAGTCGGTAAACTTTTTGCTAAGGTAATAAATGGCGTACTCTTTTCGACCAGACTCGTCATGTTGGCCGAGCACACACCCCATCGACCCTTCTAGCACGGTCAAGTACATGATTAACGGTCTCCCCTCCACTGGAGGCATCAGAATTGGAGGCTCCTGCAAATATTCCTTTATTTTGTCGAAAGCTCTTTGGCAATCATCATTCCACCTGACCGTTTGCTCTTTTCTTAGCAGTTTGAATATAGGTTCGCACGTGGCAGTTAGATGAGATATGAACCGAGAAATGTAGTTCAATCTACCTAAGAACCCGCGCACTTCCTTTTCTGTCCTCGGTGCAGGCATATCTTGAATAGCTTTCACTTTAGCAGGATCTACCTTAATTCCTCTTTGACTTACAATGAAACCCAGCAATTTTCCGGAACGCACTCCGAAAGTGCACTTGTTCGGATTCAACCTCAGTTTGTACTTGATCAATCTATCAAATAGCTTCTTTAGGTTAACCAAATGTTCCTCTACGTCTTTAGACTTTGCAATCATATCATCCACATAACATTCGATCTCCTTGTGGATCATGTCATGGAACAATGTGACCATCGCCCGTTGATAAGTTGCCCCGGCGTTCTTCAAACCGAAGGGCATGACCTTATAGCAGAATGTTCCCCATGGGTTGATGAACGTTGTCTTCTCCATGTCTTCCGGCGCCATTTTTATCTGATTATAACCGGAGAATCCATCCATGAAGGAGAACACCGAGAATTGAGCAGTATTGTCGACCAACACGTCAATGTGTGGCAACGGAAAATCGTCCTTTGGGCTTGCTCCGTTCAAATCTCGATAGTCAACGCACATCCGGACCTTGCCGTCCTTCTTAGGTACTGGTACGATGTTAGCTGCCCAAGGTGGGTAACTAGTCACGGCAAGGAACCCGGCATCCCACTGCTTCTGAACCTCCTCTTTAATCTTCATCGCCATATCTGGGCGAGTTCTTCTCAATTTTTGCTTTACAGGAGGACAATCTTCTCTCAGGGGTAGCTTATGCATCACGATGTCGGTGTCTAAACCTGGCATATCTTTATATGACCAAGCAAAGATATCCACATACTCTCTCAGCATACTGATCAGCTCTTTCTTAACGTCGGCCTGCAGATTGGCCCCTATCTTGATTTCTTTCTTTGCATCTTCACTGCCAATGTTGATGGTCTCAATCTCCTCTTGATGAGGCTGAATAACTAGTTCCTCTTGTTTCAACAATCTGACCAATTCTTCAGGGAGGTCACAGTCTTCCTCAACCCCTTCATCAGCTTGGTAGACTGGATTATCAAAGTCATGCATAGTCATAGCAGGAACGTTATCCGTGGAATCCGGATGATCAGCACTGCACAAATGATGTGCTTATTCAGAATCTGCTTATTTTGAAAAAGAGACACTAACACAAAACAAAAAGGAAAACACATTGCCATTTTTATATATTTTTTTGTGAAAAAGTTTAAAAACAAAGACAGGGAACACAGTTTGTCTGAAATTGTCCTTTTATTTCATAGCAAAATAACAATGCGATACAAAACATGGTGGCCCAATACAATGGATCCAAGCATCTTGGGCCTAATGCTGGATTTGACAATGCAACATGCTAATAAAAGGAAACAAAGCAATTACTTTGAGAGCCAGGTGACTTGAACAATGTCTTCAGCAGACCAATTTCCTAGCTCCTCGCCGGGTGCACACGGGCAGATCCAATTGTTGTCCCAGTCTTCGTTACTATCCCCATCTTGGCTTGCCGTACAAATTTGATCGCGGTTGAACAACCCAGCGCTTGTGAACGTGATAGCTTTACCACTCTGAGTAGACCCCCCAGGCTGATACCCTAAGCCGAATTTATCATCCTTCTTTTCCAGCTCCAACAGCTTGCCCCAGCCCTGAGCACTGCCTGATTGCACAACCTCTTTTGCTTCCTGGTAGGAATGAATGGATGTACCCTCATTGTTTTTCTTCACAGGAGTCAAGATACTGACATCTTCCTCAAAAGCTTGGCACAAAGTCTCGTGGATTTCTCCATCCATTTCTACATATTTAAACGTTGACAAATGGCTGACGAATATATCCTCTTCCCCACAAACTGTGATGACCTGGCCGTCCACCACGTATTTAAGCTTCTGATGCACGGTTGAGGTAACGGCTCCAGCAGCATGTATCCACGACCTGCCCAACAAACAACTATATGCCAGCTGGATGTCCATAACATAGAAGACACTTTTGAAGACTTGAGAGCCTATCTTGACAGGCAACTCAACCTCTCCGAAAACTGATCTTCTTGAACCATCGAAAGCTTTAACCACCAGATCACTCGGCGTCAGGACAATTCCATCAATATTAAGCTTCATTAACGCCTTCTTCGGAAGCACATTCAAGGAAGAGCCCGTGTCTACAAGAACATGAGACAGCACAGCGCCCTTGCATTCCATCGTGATGTGTAGTGCTTTGTTGTGATTCCTTCCCTCCGAAGTGAGGTCTCTGTCAGTGAAGCCTAAGCCATGGCTAGCATTGACACTTCCGACAACAGCCTCGAGTTGGTTGACCGTGATCTCCTGAGGAACGTAGGCCATTTGAAGTACTTTCAGTAAGGCTTCTCGGTGCGCGGGAGAGCACATCAGCAGTGACAAGATAGAAATCTTTGAAGGTGTCTGGTTCAGTTGATCAACCACCTTGTAATCACTCCTTTTGATAATCCTCATGAACTCCTCTACTTCTTTTTCAAACGTCCCCTACCCAGCCACAGGAGTAGTTGACTCGTCATTCGCAGTCTGCTTTCCTTTGTCTTTGGACGAAGCCTCGGCCTCAGAATCCCTTCTCAGCGCAGGGGGAGCGAACAAACGACCACTTCGGGTAAAACCCCCAACACCTCCTACATTCTCAATAGCCAGGTCAGCAACAGGTCTACTCTCCATCTTCTGTCCAGCTACATAGACATCGGAACCATAATGCCAAGGAATGGCCCTATCATCGATGTACGGCACTGGCCCAGGTACAGTTATAGTCACGGGACTAATCTGAGGAGCGTAAATGGTAACCGGCTCTTGTCTGACGGGCATGTCAGCTTCATCGTAGAAGATAGTAATGGTTGACACATCATCAGCCTCTTCATTACTAATTTTACTAAACTGCAAGGACCCATCATCGATCAACCCTTGCAAACCCATCTTCAATTTCTCACAGCCATTCACAACACTCCTACGGTCTTCACAATCAAGATAGCAACCAGGAAATACTAGACCATTCAACAATCTCTCCTTCACCACCCTCAAAGGTGTTTTGACTTCATCAATACTCAGCACCAAACTCAACTTGTCATCCCTTTCAACAGCATTGACTCTTGCCCCTCCATGATTAGGCATAGGGTTCGAGTTAACATTCGGCGGTGGCGCAAAGTTGATTGCCTTAGAATCTACAAGATCCTGAACTTTGTGATGCAGAGCCCTGCACTTCTCAGTCGAGTGCCCGGGTGCTCCTGAGTGAAAAGCGCATCACGCGTTGACATCATAACCAGCTGGAAGCTCTCCAGGAGGTGGTGGTGCCAAAGTCCTCAATTGAATAAGGTTCAAATCTAGTAGTCTCGACAACAAGGCAGCATACGTCATCGGGATAGCTTCAATCACCCTGTTAACCGGGCGAGTCTGCCTCGGTTGATATGGTCTCTGCTGGTAGTTGGTTCGAGGTTGTTGTTGTTGCTGATGTTGTTGTGGTGGAGGTAGCATCTGTTGTACGGGAGCTGCAGGAATGGTGACAGCAGCCATATGCTCATAAGGTATTCTATAACCACGACCCTGGCTTCGGCCGAATACAGCATTCGTCTCGCCTTCTCGCCTTCTAGGAGGTCCACTAAAAGCTTTCCTCGCTCCATTTGAGCTACTAGCACTGGGGTCTTGTATCTTCCCCATTTTCAGCAACGTTTCAACTCTTTCTCCCGCAATGACAATATCGTTGAACTTAGTAGCAGAACTCGACGCTAGTCTCTCAAGAAATACCCCCTGGAGGGTGCCCATAAACATGTCGGCCATTTCATTCTCTAACAGGGGTGGTTGCACCCTGGCAGCTAGCTGGCGCCACCTCTGGGCATATTCTTTGAAGCCTTCTCTTGCTGTCTGAGCCATATGCTGCAACTGCGTGCGATTCGGAGCCATGTCCATGTTATATTGGTACTGCCTCACAAAGGCTTCAGCTAGATCCTTCCAGCTCTTGACATTGACCCTACTGAGCTTTATGTACCATTCAAGGGAAGCTCCCACCAAGCTATCTTGAAAGTAATACATCCACAGTTTCTCATCATCTGTATGAGCGGCAATTCTCCCAACAAATGATTGCAGATGGGTCTTCGGACAAGCAGTGCCATTATATTTCTCGAAGGTTGGAACTTTGAACTTATACGGAATCCTGACTCCCAGAACCAAGCCCAAGTCTGTTATGTCGAATCCCAAAGAGCTTTGAGACTGAGTAGCCTTGATTTGCTCGTCCATCTCTTCGAACCTCTTGTTCATTTCTACTCCTTGACCTTCAGCTTCATCAAGTAGAGTGAACTGGTCATCATGATTGTCCATCTGAAGGTTATGCAACCCGTCGTTGATTATTGTCACTCCTGGTTGTGTAACTGGAGTTCCACCCTGACGTGCGCCTGCACCGGTATGATTATCAGCATTAGCAGCAGTAGCAGTGTTCCTGTTCTGATTCTCAACCATCTCCCGCAGACGCTCTTGGTTCTGCCCCATGCCGGCCATTAACGTCATGAAGTTATCCATTCTCTGCCTCAAATCTGCCAAGTCCGCTTGCATCTGGTCCATGGCTCGTTTTCTGTTAATCTTGGTTGGGTATCTGTGCACTGCTGGTTGTTCCCGAACTTTACGGGGAGCTATAGTGCCTGAAACACAAAACACGTTAGTAACTGAGACACTACCTGCAAAACAACAAACAGGTTATATGGATGCAATGCAGTTGTTTATGTTTCCAATCATAGGTCATTTATGCCCCGGTTCCGGTATTTAGCAAAGAAAACCAGATGGGCACTGATCCTCGACTTTCAGAAACCTTTGCAGGAAACCACATTCAAACCATAATAGCAAGCAAACCAAGAAATGGTGAGAAACATCATAACATAGCTCAGCCTATTAGGCACAATAAAACAGAATTCCCCATAGGGTACAAGTTCTTACATAGGAGAAACAAACAGCTAGGACCCCTACAACATGCTTGTAGGTAATCCAGATACAAAGAAAACAAACTAAGAAGCACAACCACCGCCTGAGGAAAATGAAACTCCATCATCAGGCCTGATCTTCTTGACTCCCGCCATCAACTTGAGGTCTTCAATCTCTTTAAGTGCTGCTTCGAGGGCTTGTTGACTGTCTGCGAGCTGTTGGGTCTTCTCTCTGTGAATCTTGTGGGCCTGCTCCACCTCTTCTTTCTTGTAAGCCATCTGAACTTCAAAGAACTCTTCTTTTTCTTTATATTGCTTCAACTCTTGCTCTCTTTGTCCCTTCAACCAGACAATAGACTGACGAGCATCTATGAGGGTCTTTGACTTCTTCTTGCGCTCAACTTCTCTTTGGGCTTCCATCATCCCTAACCTGCGGAAATGTGCTTCTCTACCTGCAAAGTCCTTCTCCTTAGCCTCCAAGGTCATCTGCATCTTCAGCAACTTCTCCTCAGCTTCAATCTTGGCCCTGTTGGCTTGGTGATACAGGCTTACCATCTCAGTATTTTCAACTCTAACTGCATGTAGCTGGGCTTCCAACTTCTTGAATTCCTCTAGAGGCACGGTATTAATGGACTCAGCAACTGGGGGAACTGGTGTTGAAAATGGTAACAAAACTCTTTTGGCTCTGTCTTTCAACCAAGCTTCGTACTCTGGGAATGTCTGATTGTTGCACTTCCCGAAACTAGCTATTCCTTCTCCTTTGATGCTCTTCCAAGCTCCCGCAACCTTCCTCACTAAGGGCATATTATCTTTCACCGAGAAGTAGAAAATAGGGGTCAGCTTCAAATCTTCAGGCACATCTCTCAAAGCGTATCCTAATTGTCTTCTTAACAAGATTGGATTGTAATTAATCCCTCCAGTTATTCCCAAAAAAGGCCCACTAAGATAACTCCCGCAGCTGGTGATGAAACGTGCACCTTGCAGCCTTTGCGTGAACCATCTAACATCCTTGGCAAGCAACTTTTCCAGCTTCTGAGCCCATATCAAACTATGGTCATTAAATACTCCCGTACTAGGCAAGTGCCTCATGAACCATATGTGAAATAACGGAGCGCAGCAACGGACCAAACCTCCCCTCTTCTTCTCAGTTTTGTAATGAACTGAGTAATACAAATCCCCGAGTAAGGTAGGCACAGGATTCTTCAGCAAAAAGAGATGTATGGCGTTTATATCTATGAACTTCTCCATATCAGCAAACAAGATAATGCCATAGATAGACAGAGCCAAGATAGCACAGATAGCATCCCATTCTCCTTCAACAGCCAGTTCTTCTGCCTTCTTCACTAGAGCCTCCAAAGAAAACCCAGACACACCTCCTTTAATAATGGTCAAAGACTTGACAGTAGAAGGGCTCAAATAAAGAGCCTTAGCAATAGCCTCAGGTGCAAGTCTACTCATCTCAGAATTGAAAGGAACTTGGTCTCGAACCGGCACACCCAGGATCAGAGCATACTCCTCCAGCATAGGGCCCAACTGAAAATCAAGAAAGGTGAAGCAACGGAGTTGAGGATCATAATACTAAAGCAATGTATGAATGGCACTCCTCTCTGAAGGATCTAGCTCTATCACCACATCAAGAATACTCCCGTAAGCTTTTCTGAATCTCTCTACTTGGTTGGGTGTAATCAGCTTTACCATCTTTTTCAACAAACCAACCTTGATATCAAAGAACTTGAAATGAATATTCTGCTTGCGAGGATCTTCCATCTTTGAAGAGAATACCGGAACCGGAGGCAGAGATATGAACCTGTGAATGAAAAACAAAACAATGATTAATGATGCAATGATGCAATGATGCAATGCAGATGCAAATGCAAAGACAATGGCCATCTGGGACTGTCTGGAATCTGGACACTGATAAAGGCCCCTCTGAACGACTGACAAACCAAAAGTCCACTGAGTCACACTCTCTGATAATCACAACTCTCTGAAGAAAATCTCAGGACCACAGTATCAAGAATACCAAAACAAGAAAACCAGAACTCCGGAACCAAAGTAACTGTATCATAACATGAACTGTACTGGGAACAAGGGTATGATGAGGTCAAGGGTTCCTGCAAACCTGTAAACCCATCCCCAATCTCACAGGTGTTCTCTGGGTCAAACATCACGGACTCTCAAAGCCGAATAGCAATAATACTTTAACCATTTCCGAGAAATGGCTCATGACCAAATCAGGGAATCGGTTAGGCATTATGTACTACGCAGGGAGGCCTCAGCTGAGTCCGGGAAAAACAAGCATCCCTTATAAGTCCCCAGCTTCAAGCGCTGAAATCGAGAAACAATAGTACATTCAAACCGTAGGATACAGTACTAATGTCATACGACCAGATGCTTTGACTGAGTTCCTATAAGAGAACCAGGCCATCCTATGCGAGTCCCCAGTGGACCCTCGGGTGCGAATGGGTTTGCCACAAAATGTGGTCTTCCACTGTCACCACTAGAGAGGGTTGTTTCCACAAAGGTTCTCAATGATCGGTCCCCAGATGCACATAACTATCAAGGTCCTATCCCGAAGTGGAGGAAATCCCCACACAAGATATTTCCAAGACAGTCGCAATCTGGGCGTGAAACACATCGCCACTCATCATGTCACATGCGAGTACAATATGTTCACTCTAATCCTAGGGTGCACTCAAGCCGGGTACTTGGCTTATCTCTCAGAAACAGTATCACCCAAGCCCACCAAACAGAAAACCAGTCCAGACAGTCCAGTATGATATATATGATGCGGAAAATAAATACTTGAAAACTGTAAATAAAGCTGTAAATAAAGCTGTAAACAAACAACAATACAACAAGCCACAGCAAACAAACATCATCCAAAGAAACAAAACAAACAAGCGCTAGGAGAGACTCACAGGGGAACCAGAGATTCTCTGGTGTGCATTCCCCAGCAGAGTCGCCAGCTGTCGCTCCCGGGATTTCCATCCTGGTACAAACGCGAAAGTGGCGCGGAAAAGGTAGAGTCGCCAGCCAGACATTTTTATCCCGAATGAATGGGAAAGGTAATGTTGCACAAACCTGAGGAAGAAGGAAAGGACAAGGTCCTGCGAACCAAAGATCTGAGTTCGGGAGTCGGTTACGAATTGAGAAGGTATTAGCACCCCAATCCGTCCTTCGTACCCGACGGGATCCACGCTTGCTTGCTTGTTTCAAAGGGTGAGAAAATATGAATGTTGCTGAATAAAACCGCTAACTGGAATGGAAATGAAATGAGAAAGGGAATTGGAAAAAAGAGAATGAGAATAAAAGGGGAAATGTAGGGAAAATAAAGAATATGCTCGAACGGGCCCTACCCCGCTGCCTACGTACCTCATCGGGATAATGAGGATCAGAGTCGACGTAGTTCGCCTAACTAGGGGTACTAAAAGGAAATTGCTTGTGAATTAAAGGCTTGAACTGCCTATGTCAATGCTCATGTGTTGCAGGCTCGGACGACGAGTGCGTTACCGTCTTGCAAAATGACAAGTAGGAGCAAGTTCGCGTACGAAGCGAACGAGATGAGAAAGAATTCCCGAAGGAAAGGCGCTTATTGTTTGTTTGGTGTTTTTTTAGAAGCTTTTATGAGTGAATGTTTGCATAGGTCAGTGTACCTAAGTCTTACTCAATGGGATGTGTACGTCTCACATCATCCCGAAATGGAATGCGCAAGAGGCACACCTGTCTATAGAGGAAATCCCCAAAGCTAGTCCCACAAGTGAAGGCTCAAGCACACTGTCCTATTACCATTATTAAGTATTTTTGTGGTTTTTTTGGTTAAGAAGTGTTTTTTAGCTTTTCTTTGTGAGGTACTCATGCTAAGACCTATCCACCATGAGGGATAACTCACACCTCGCCCCGAAATGGAACGCATGCAAACATCTCATAGCAAAGTCTCATGTCACATGAAAGTACTCAACCTTTATTAAGTGAATTAAAATTAAGTTTGAAGATTAGAAGAGAGAGAGCACCAAAGGATCTCAAAGGAAAAATTCTAAAGGGGACTAAAATAATCCTAGGTGTTAACATGCATGGATGTCCTAAAGGTTGGTGAGGTTTCTATCCTAATGAAGAAGGAAGAAGAAGATAGAAGAAGGGATGAGAAAGGCCTAGGCCCAAAAAAATAGGGTTAGTTCACATAAACATAAAAGGAAGAGATAAGAATTAGAGATGTGGAACTCAATTCCCACATCTCACACTTACCATAGCCCCTGCAAGGTTAGTATGCACAAATGAAACAAAAATGAGCAAATTAACATGACATCATCCAACAATCAGAATTGAAATGAAATGAATAAATGCCTAATCCCAATTCAACTCAAAGAAATGAAAATGAGAGACTTATGACTTAAAATGAGGCGACATGAATACATATGGAAACAAATGCGCACTTATGAAAAATGTAGTGCAAAACACACAAAATACAAGCACAAAGTCCAAAACCATAATCAAAATGATATGAATAATGGCCTAAGAAGTCAGCAAGATGAAGAGGGAAGTCACACAATACCAAACAATGTCAAAATAGAAGCAACGGAATCAAAATATGGAATTTAAACACTTAAAGAAACAAACGACTTGAATAGGAAGCAAACCTAAAAATTCAGAAGACACAAGACCTATCCTAGGACCTGGAAGGTACCCACACCCCAAAGGAACCCCAAATGAGAAGAATAAGTTGACACAAGTGCCCTTATAAGCCTATAAGAGATCTAATAAACCAAAAGAAGCAAAATGGGACAAGGTGAGAACAAAAATCCACAAATAATAAACCAGTCATCTAAAAATTCTACAACTGAAACCAAATGATCTTCAAACATATCATATTAACTTGCCAAAAGGATTTGCAAAAAATCAGAAAGGAACTAAGTCAAATGGAGGCAAGAACACAAGTTAGGACAGAAAACTTTCATCACAAGATACCAGACCAAAACTCAAGAAATAATTTTCTAAAAATTCTGAGATAAATCACATGAAAACTACAAGATCTTAGGAACACAATTCAAAAAGAATGGGATCAAAACTCCAAATATTGAAATCTATAGAAAATAGACAAGACAGTCTGGTCAAGAAATGAAGCAAATGAAGCTATGCACATTGGTGAATTATTTCTGGCACGTGGATCAATGGAAAAAAATAAAATAAAAATATGATAAAAAACTAGAAACAAAAAGGAAGGTCTATGATTTTTTTAGGAATTTTTAGATGAATAGAACTATTTTTAATGGATTAAAATGAAAACTAAAATAAAAGGAATTAAATGGAAAGAAAGAAATTGAAATGAATTGAAAGAGGTGCAATTAGCATGACTGTACGCATAACATGGAATGGGCCCAGGCTTGGGGGAGGTGCGAATAACAACTTCTAAGGCCCAGACGCGCTAGTCCACGTGAGGAGGTGAGAAATTGGTTATGGGGTGTGAACAGAATTCCGTGGATCCAAAACGGGCTAAGCCCAACCCAAGATCCAAACTTGACCTAATACAAATTCTCTTAATAAAAAACAAAAGACAAACTCTTATCTTCTTGATTAATTCTTTACTAAACTTTTTATTATATTTTCCTAAACATTATTATACTAAACATTATTCATATTCCCTAAACATTTTATATTCCCTAAACATTATTATACTAAACGTTATTATCCTAAACATTATTATCACCTATTAATGAAATTAACTCTCAGGAAGAACAAAAAGGAAGAGAAAACAAATCACTCCCTCCCTGCGAACTACTCGCCACCTTCATCTCCCAAACAACCCTAGCCCGCCGTCATCTCTTCTGCTTCGGCCTTGCCTCGCCGTCACCACCGCTCTCGCCTTCGTCATCCTCACAGTGCCGTACTCATCACCTCCAACCTCACCTCCTACTCCCAGCCGACGCCTCTCCTTCGTCAACCTCATAACCTCGCCACCACATACTCACCGCCACTGAACTCCGCTTAACCTAAGCTTCTCTCAACCTCTCACAAACTCTCCGCCGCCCAGCTTGACCTAGCCCTAAACCTAACTGCCGCCGCTGTTAAATCTCTCTCTCCCAACCACCGCTTGTCACTTCCTTCTTCTACAAAAGCCCTAGCCCGCCGCTACTTCACCTCCATTCTCAACCGTCGCGATTCTGCCGGTGAAACCTCCTTCTTCGCCAACCTCTATCCAGCCGCCACCATCACCAACCCTAACATAAACCTCATCCTTCGCGGCTTCACCTCAAACATACATAACCTAACCTAAACATTCATTCTCAAATCGGACTCACTACGAACGCATCTATCCTAATACTAACAAGTCTTTTACCAGCTCAAATTCAGATAAATCCAGAACACAGCATAGCAATCAAAATCATATTAAGACACAGCCAGTTCATCACACAGCTAGCAATTACGTCAAGCAAACGGATCGAAGAACGTACCGGTAATGCGACGATGCAGCGAACAATACGGAAGTCAGCCTCGATTCGGTAATGCCTCACTTATTCAGAACTGACTCGCAACTTTGTTATTGTTATGGAGCTTTGCTTCAGTTTTGCAATCGCGTTTTGTTCCTTTTGAGTTGATATGAACATATACTGGATTAGTTCGCAGGTTTATTGATGCTACTATGACGAATTCAGTCGGTTGAAGAGGCTGAATCGATTGAAACAGTTGAAACAGAATGCTGGATATACGCTTGGATTGGAAGCCGAAGCTTAATCCACAATGTTGATGAAGATGCTGCGAACAAAATCGATGAGGATTGCGGATGATCGATGGAGCTAGGACCAATTATATGCGTTCTTGGTGATGAATTTCGCAGAGAATCGGTCAAGATGGAAGTGAACTCATGAAGATTATGAAGAATTGCTTGAAAGTTGATGAAGATTCAAGAGAATTGGTTGAAGTTTTGTGAAGAATTTTGTTGAAGATTTTAGAGAATTGGTGAGAGAAAATTGGTGAGAATCAATCGGTTCTGTGTGAAGATGTCATCCAGATTTGTAGAAATTGAATTCTGTTATTGGAAGTGTGATTCTGTTATGGTTTTGAGCAGCCCCCAAAATTCGGTTATAAAATCTGTTGCATTTTTTTCTCTGAGATTTTGTTATCCCTCCATTTTTCTTCTAGAACAATTCCGTTATGGGTGATGAAATTTTTTTTTTAGAGTGATTCAGTTATTCTCCATGCAGTTTTTCGTGATTTCTCTTTTTCTTCTCAAATTCTCAAAAAATTTCCTTTTTCCTTTGTTCTATTATTATTATTTGCCTTTTTTTTTTCTTTTTTTTTTTTAACTACAGAAGGCTGTCTCATTTTATTTCATATCCATACAACCCAGTAAATAGTTCTGTTGGAACCCATTTAAAATTCTATTAATAGTTTCGTTCACAACAAGCAAGTTACCATGAACCTTCAGCACCAACTGTTGGATTCTTGAAAGCCGAAAACTCCCAGTATGTTTTCAAAGAGTATGGTGGGAAAATGGTAGCATAAATAATATGGGCTCAAAAAAAATTAAAATGAATAAAGAGATGACTATGTTTTGAATGTGTGATTTAAATGGATAGAAAAGAAAGTTTATTTTGAATGGATTTGGAAATTGATTTATGAAAATAGTTAATGGAAAAAAAACCTAATGGGTCTAGAAGCTAGTTTGATAATAAAATGGATAATGGAATTAATAAAAATCGGAAAAGGATTAGAAGAATGAAAATTTGGTTAGTGTGAAATGGTTAGGTAAATGTATAGCAAAGGGAATTTAACAAAATGGATAGAAACATGGGTTACGAGTATGGATTTGATGAATGGATATTGAAATTTGGTTGCTAATCAGATAATGGATAAAAAATAATAATGGATGTGATGTAAGATGGATAATGGTGAAGAAATTGGATTAAATGGATAAGTGGGATAAAATGGTTTAGAAACGGATGTAGAATTTGACACTTTGTGGGACGAACCAATTATCACTAATGCGCACATAGTCACGAAGTCTCAACCAATTAGTTCATTCAATTGAACCATCTTGCATTGCTTTAGAATTACTTCGAATTTATCTGAATCATTCTCTGGAACAATAAATCCGCAGATGCACCCAATGGAAATAACCATGATACACTTGAATCCTCGGACCCAAAAACTATCACTTGAACCACTGCCTGGTAAGTCAAGTACTTTTGCACACAACACAATTCAACGCCGAATTCGCACTGCTTGAGAAATAATCCCTGAAGCATGAAGACTCAGCAGCTGAACTAATCTCCTGACAATTTGACCAAGATTAGGTCAAACGTCCGTTTGACTCAAATTGCCGCACTGAAATCACTGCCAGCTTATGTTATGCCTCCACAATGGATGGTATGCCTCATTTTTCTATGCTAATGATGCCATGCAAAAATATGAAAATGATATGAGTATGATGAACATGATGCGATATGATGTTAAAAAAAAGGAGAGGGCAAATTTAGGGTGTTACAGAGGTCGATAAGAGGAGGGCCTTGGACCAGAGCAAAAATCTGAAGGATGCCTTTTGCCCAAAGGAGTATGAGGATGCCGACACCAAGAGTTTGGTGACCAGGGCCCAGTTTCTTGCTCGGATCGACCAGGATATGGAAGATCTGAACTCGTCGACTGAGCTCAGTTTCCAAAACGTTGTAGACCAGATACGAGCTTTTCATCTTGAATTGGCTCTGGATACCGGTCGCATCAGCTATCTCTACAAAGTCGAGGATGGTCAGATAGTGGTCCCCGCAGACTTGATCGTGGAAGACTCCCATCCGGGGGTGATTGCTCAGCATGAATAACCAGAGATGCAGCCGCCTCAGAGCGAAGGTCAACCTGGTGCTCCAGAAGGGGAGGGGAATTAGTCTGGCCTGCGCGTTGTTACTTTGTAATTTATTATGCCTTTTGTTTTTCTCGGGGACGTGGTCCCCTTTGTGTGTAATTATAAACAAGTCGGCCCTTCGGGGTCGCAACCTTTCAGTAAAAATTTCCCGACCTTGGTGGTCGTTTGTTATTTCACAATGTTTTTATTTTACAAGTATTTTTAACTGTGCGTCCGTCGGAGGACTTCCTTCCTTTTATGTTTCTATAAACGTTAAGTGTATGATGTCTTTATGATGGTTAGATGTAATTGGGAAAATACGGGGTGTGTGTTTGTAATCTGTTGGTTTGGGGGACCAACCAGATGTTGGAGGCTGGCTCCTGGTCGGTACCCGGGCCAAGATAATGACTCGGGCTCCGAGGCTTGAACGTCCCATCGCGAGTTGGGGTTCTGCCTGATCGTGGTACATATGCAACGTCGGACTCGTTTGAGTATCCGCCCGTGCAACAGTCACCTCCTTCCCTTGGAAGAAGATCCTGATAATCATGTTATTTGGGTTGTTGTGCTTGTACCTGGGCACACAGGTTTAGTCTGACCAATTGCTCCTCGCTTGAGATCCGAGCAAGGTGACTCTGTAATTAACTATAATATTGCTTGAGCGTCTCGCCGTTCCACGGCCGAGCAAGTTCTTCCCCGTGAAGATTTTCTAAATAATAGGCCCTGTTTTCGGTCTTTGCCCGGACGCGATACGGGCCCTCCCAATTAGGCATTAGTTTTCCTTCGCGATAATCTCTGTGATTTCTTCTTAGAAAAAGACTACCCACCTCGAATGCCCGTCTTATGACTTTAGAGTCGTACCGAGCTGCTATTTTCTGTTTAAGAGTGGCCTCTCGGAGAGCGGCTTTTGATCGGATTTCTTCGACCAGGTCAAGCTCGTCTCTTAAAGCTTCGGAGTTGGTGTCTTGGTCCATTGGGAACTCTGTCCACCTGGATCGGATGTGCATTACTGCTTCGGTCCCATATGCCAACCGGAACGGGGATTCACCGGTCGTTGAGTGGGGAGTGGTTCTATATGCCCAAAGTATGTTGTGTAACTCCTCTACCTAATGTTTCTTGTGCTCGTCCAGTCTCCTTTTCAGACCTCTTAGGATTACTCTATTTGCAGCTTTTGCTTGTCAATTGGTTTGGGGATGCTCAACCGAAGCGAAATGTTGTTTTGTTCCTACTGCAGCAACAAATTCTTTGAAATGTCTATCGGTGAATTGGGTACCGTTATCGGTTACAATGGCGAGCGGTACCCCGAACCGAGCGAGAATGCTCCTCTTAAAGAAGCGTAGTATGTTGAGTGCAGTAATCTTGCCCAAGGCCCCAGCTTCTATCCATTCGGTGAAATAATCGACGCCCACAATGAGGTATTTACTTTGGCCGGATCCGACGATGAATGGCCCTAAGATGTCCATCCCCCACCACACGAATGGCCACGGGGAAGATAGCGATTTTAGCTCGGTAGGGGGTGCTACGTGTACGTCCCCGTGTCGTTGGCATTTGTCGCATCATTTTACGTGCTCTTTCGCGTCGTGCTGGAGTGTCGGCCAATAGTACCCTTCCCGGAGGATCTTTCGGGCTAACGATCGCCCGCCTGGGTGCTGTGCGTTAATTCCTTCATGGACTTTTCTTAGTACATGTGGTAAGTTCTCTTCCTCTATGCACTTGAGGAGTGGTATGGAGAAACCTCGGCGATACATACGCCCATCGACCAAAGAGTACGAGCATGACCTTCGACGCACTGTGCTGGCCGTTTTTGGGTCTGTTGGTAACTCACCCTTGGTCAGGTAGTTAAACACTTGGGTCATCCAACAGTTGGAGTCACCTACGAGATTAATGTCTAGGTGGGTTGAAGATTGTCCAATGCTTAGTCGGGGGAGCACTTTTTGTATGACGGACTTTTTGTTTCCTTTTCTTTTAGTGTTTGCCAACTTGGAAAGGATATCAGCTCGGGTATTATTCTCTCTCGGGACGTGTTTGACCTCTATTCTTGTGAATCGTTTTAGTTTGTCCTTTACAAGGGCCAGGTATTCGGCCATATTGTCGTTTTTGGCCTGGAAATCTCCTCGGACTTGATTAGCGACCAGCTGGGAATCCTGCAAATTGTGATTTCTTCTACCTCCAGGTCGGTCGCGAGTCGTATGCCGACCAGGAAGGCTTCGTATTCTGCCTAGTTGTTGGATGTGGGGAAGGACAAAGTTAAAGATACTTCGATGATGTTTCCCTCTTCGTTTTCCAGGATAATTCTAGCTCCACTACCCGTCGGGCCAGATGCTCCGTCTACGAAGATGGTCCATTTGGATAGAGATTTCGGCTCCTTCTCGGTGAAAGTGAGCTCTGCTACAAAGTCGGCTAGTGCTTGAGCCTTGAGAGCTTGTCTCCCTTCGAATTTGATATCGAATTTGGACAGTTCCAACGACCATTTTAACATTCGCCCGACCATGTCTGGTCGACCGAGTAATTGTCTTATGGGTTGGTATGTCCTCACGATGATAGTGTGGGCTAGGAAATAATGTCATAGTCTTCTGGCTGCAAAAAGGAGGGCCAGGGCTGTAACACGGTGGGAGAACTGACTTTAGTTAAATGTTGCGGATAGCAAGATTCGCCACCGACTTTTATTTTATCCAAAAGGAAAGGGCATAAAAGAACAGGAAAGACCTTAAAAAGATTTTGAGTTCGGGGGGTAGGTTATGTAAAGGGAAGGTGTTAGCACCCTTTACATCCATGGTTATCCATGGGCTCTTAGTTACTTAGCTCACTTTAAAATGTTTTGAGAAGTGTAGTGTGTGATTAAAATTTTCTTAAGTACTTTATAATGATCCATGTACGGATATATATAAAGATTTTGTTTTGAAAAATTGTTTGAAAATGTGAAGTGTTTATGAAATGTTTTTTTTTTAATGAGTGAGCAAGTACTTAAGAGGAACCTACCCTAATTTGAGTCTTTTCTGTTCTTAAATGTGCTTTCAATGGTTAGACTATCCCTATTATTAAGGAATAGGTAGTCATTACCTTGGATGTTGTATGGGACGTGTGAAGGGTCATCTGTGTTTAGGCAACTGTAAGGTGTCTTAGCAATTCGAAGGGACTTATCATCTTTTATTCGAAAGGGACAAGATCATTTACGAAGGCAACATCGAAGGGACTTGATCTTATAATCGTAAAGGGACAAGATGATATTAATAAGAGAAGGGACTTTGCTTTATACACCTTACTTGACCTTTTTATTTAGGCAACATGAGAGGTATCCTTAAGAAGTGAGATGGCGATCAAAGATCGACTTACGTGTGTGCGTGTACAAATTCATATATTTATCTTATAATTAGTGATCTAAATTGATTTTAAAATAAAAACATGTTTTCACTCCCTATTTTACTAACCATAGCAATTTATAAATAAATAAACAATAAAATATTACAACTATTACATAGCTTGTACGGTTACATTATAATAACAACAATTTAAATAATAATAATAATAAATAAATAAAAGATTAGTAATAAAAATAATTATAAGAGAAAAGAGGTTAACACAATAATATACAATATAGAAATCAATTAAATATTTTTAGATTTAAATTAACAATTTTTAAAGAATTTTAAGATGAGAATAAAATAATAATAATTATTATATACTAATTTATTTACAAAAATAAACATGATTTAGAAACATTTATTAAGTGTAATTAAGCAAAAATAATTAAAATGAGAAATTAAAGTTTTAAAAGAAAATTAGGTTTTTGGGTAATTAGAAAAATAAATTAGGGTTTAAAAATAATTAGGGTTTTATATATAAAAATATTAGGGTTTCTAATTTTATTTTACAATATTAATCTAATAGTTAAATAAATATATACATATAAATAAATATTATTAAAAGCATATAAAGAAAATAAATATACTAATTTAAGTTTTTTTGAGCAAATAATATAAATTTGACAAGAAAATAAGTTTAATTAGAAAAAAATGATTTTTGATATTTTTTAGAAATTATTTTAATTAAAGAATAAAATAAAGAATTAATAAAACAAATAAAACAAAAAAAAAGCCAAAAAAAAAAACAGGACCTGGGATTTGAACCCAGGTCCTTTACTTGGATAAACAAGAGTATAACCACTAGGCTAGCGCGCGCTGGCTGATAGTACTCCACCTCCATTTTGTTTTGTTGTCATTCTGAAAAAACAAAAGAAATCAAGCAAAAAATGTACTTTGGCTGGTTTCGAACCCAAGCCTTTCAGTCCACAAACACGCATCAAAACCGTCTGAGCTACGCGCTCATTGTGAAATACAAACAGAAACAAAACATAATATTTTAAGTTAAATTTTTTGAATTATGTTTCGCGCCAGAGGTCGTCTCCTAGCTTCAGTCGTCCAGTTAGGTTGTACCTAGGGTTGGTCCGTCACTAAAGCTTTTAGTGACGGATTTTCGTCGTCACTACAGTACCTGCACCTTAAATCATGAACAACACACATAATAAATTCATTTTAATTGTCCAGATCAACTATATGATGGCCATTGATCTCAAATATGTCACCAATTTGGGTTAAAATCGCCTGTGGAGTGAATTCCCAATTCACGGTTTCTTTAGAACCCTAACATGGCAACTCTTCGGTTTTGTACCAAAACTCAAATTAAAGTATCCAGATATGATCATTAGCTTACTACAAACAAGAAACAACAATCAAATATAATTTATTTTGCACAAATATACGAAAACGAAAAATTCATGAATGTCCAAGAACTTGGATTCGGTTTGATCAATTTTTGAGCTTTGAGATGCATATGGCTATGGATATATGATCTGTGATGTTCAAGGAAGAGATTGAAATGCTTCATTCACCTGAAAAACTACAAATTAGAAGAATCCGAATTTAAAATTTTGATGAAATTTTGAAAGTGCAAACTTATCCTTGAAGCCTTGAATCTGTCCCCTTGTGCTGGCAATGTGTTTGTGTATATATATGGATTGAATTAGGTCAAAAAAAAGTCATAGCTCTTTGGACTTTTTGGATAGTTTGAGATTGAAAAAGATTTGTCATAAAATTTGAATTTTCTTTGATCCAACATTGCTATTTTGGGGTGATCTGAAATTTCATTGTGCCAATCAACTTTAAATGATCATTAAGTCCTTCTAGAACCACAATCTCTTTCAAATATATGATTTTCATATTTTATTTTAATTTAATATGTATTTTAATGAATAAAATTCAAATAAATATCAAATAAAATATAAAAATTCAGAAAATGCATGGGTTGGGTCGTGCTTGATGAATTTGTAAAGTTTGGATGGCAATTTGCTTCATAAATTTCCTAAAAATTTCCCAACTTTGCAAGGGCACAAATCCTTCAATTTTAATGATATGAAGGTGTTCTTGGACATTTTGGAAATCTTAAAGAGTCCTCTAACCAACCTCTTTGGTATCATGTCCATATCTTTTACCATTCTCAAGTTATGCTCTTTTGAAGTTGTTGACTTTTTGTTGACTTTTAAAAGGACCTATAATGTCTTAGCTCATACCTTCCAAATGAAGCATTTTTGGGCTTGGCTTGTGAGACACAAAGTTGTAGAGAATTCAATTTCCTTCAAAATGAGCTTTGGATGGAAATTTTTTGATGAAGCATGTGTAACACCCCAAAATTTGCCCTCATTATTTATAACCATTAACTGACTTTTGCTTCACATCCAGCTGCATTTTTTTCATTGGTTCCTAAGATATATGATCCAAAGTTACTATGGATTGGGTTTTCCTACTTTCTTAGGGTTTTCTTTCATTCAAGTCAAAGCAAGAGGTTGAATTATGTTTATCTGGGTCTCCATATCAAGGGTTCATCAAGTATTTGTCCCAAGATTTTACAAGAGGCGGTGGGTGATCAAAACTCCATCAGGATTTCGACATTTTGAAACATTCCTTCATCTAGTGCATATTTCAAGGAGGTTTAAGGGTTTCTTATTCATGGTTGAGCTCATGGGCGTTTCATTAATTGAGGATCATGTTATCACGTTCGATGGTTCTCCAAGACATTATTGTCATGTTATCTGAGATATTTTCGTGGCCAAAAGATTTATTATACTCAAGGCATCGTTGCTCTTTTCGAGTCTTTATTTTGTGATACAAATCATTTATGGTTGAAACAGTGAAGTTGAGATTTTCATGAAGAATGCAATTTGGTTTTTCATGGGCGAACAAGAATTTTGGTGACGTGCTCGTTCAAGTGTTTAGTTGATATTTCTGAGTCCAACCTTCAAATGTCCATTTCCGTATCAATTTCGTTCAATAAACCGTGATGTCTTTTCTATCCATCTTTCAATCCAATAACCACATAAACCGAGATCATATTCCTAGGCCCAAATTCAACCTTAGCCCAATTACCATAACTTTGGTTTACCCACTAATCCATTTTTTAAACCGCATTAACACATTTGTGAGGATTTTCATTACACCCAATTTTTAGTCCATTAAATTTCAAATACACGGCTAATCAACTTAAGCTGCAACCAACCTCTACATAACATATCTTGGGCCACAACAAGATTCCATGAACCAAAAAATGCCCAAACCATTTTGTAGTGATAAAAAAGGTCTAACAAGTTACAAGAGACTTTGTCAAAAATAACAGGACTTCATGGCAAGTTTAACAAAAATATAGCAAAATTAACACAAGAGTGATGAACAAAAAACTCAGTTACATTATTGATAACAGAAATTCTATAGAGAAAATTTCAAACAAAAAGGCAGAAAAAGTACAGAAATGTCCCATAATAGAACAGATTCACAAAGAAGGAGTCGATTACAAAAACTTGAGAAAATCAATACAAAAATCAGTTGAATGAACAATAACTAATTCTAACTGAATCTCTAACAGAAAAAAACTAATAGAAACTTCCAACTGAATCTAGAAGCTTTTAACCGAAAATCTCCAGAAGCTTCATCTTCATCTCTATATATTTGCTCTTTCACTCATTCTTTGGGTTGGCTGAAAATTCATCATCAGTCTCTCATATTTCCATATTCTCCAAACATTCTCCATTCCACATCTCTCCTTCATCAACCTTTTCCAAAACCATCATCACCATCCTTCAATCTCCTTCATATCTTTGAAATCATCACCATCCTTCAATCCTGCAACCCGCAACAATCCACACCAACCGCAGCCTGAAAATCAGAAACGAATAGAATTCAGAAGAGTTTCTTCATCATATCCACTGATCGGAGTCGAAGAAAAGACTCAAGAACAGCGAACAATATCACATGTTCAGATCAACACCAGAGAAGGGGAATAAAATGGCAGAATAAAAGCACAACAAGAAGCAAAGATCCGAGTTTTATACCTGGAGCATTCAAGATCGTCAATCATCCACCGCATATCACCAACAAACCCCACATTGTCACATGCTTCTTCAACCTTCATACTCTTTCGCCGATCTTCTGCGTCAAGCCTGCAATCAATCAACGGCCTTCATCAAATTCCGACCAGCAAGAAAATCCAGATAACACACACCAAGAACCGATTAACAAAATCCTAGCAGCATTCTTCAACTCTCTCCTCCTCCATCATTGTCATCAACTGCAACATAACCGCATACAAGCAGAGGTACAGGTCCAGACGCTACAATCCGCGACAACACACAAATTCATGAGTTAGAGATCGAGCCAACACCAGACTATGGTAAATTCAAGAATAAGAAAGGGGCAAGTGGAAGAAATCAGTGTCAAAGCCATTACCTCAAAAAAAATCGTATCATCATCAATCACCTTCGTCAAAGCCGCGGCTCAGACTTCAGCCACAAATCTCTCTTCTACAATGTCTCCTTCATCAATTTGTATCAACTTTCGGACTTCTCTCTGTGATCTTCTGTTTTGATCCGCGTCATCATCGCCACAACTCTTCAATCGCCTCGCCAATCCGCATTTTTACCACAACTACGCCCTACATTCATCAACTGATTAACATCAATACACAAAAGTAACAACGGATCAACAAGAACAACAGTAAAAAAGGATTGAATCCATCGCTATACCTGGACAGCTCGCGTGGTGGACATGCGTATTCCTCCCCGTAAAAGTCACATCGGTTCATTGAACTTGTTCGCGTCCATCTTCATCGACGTATTCACAACATTGATTAACAAACTCAGGTGAAGATGCGAATCTTGCTGTGTTTTATTTCATGTTCTTTGGAGTTACAAGGCGTTTTGATCTATTAGGTTTAGGATGAGTTTAGGTTATGGTGTTTTAGGGATTCGAAGAGAGGATGAGATAAGAAGGCGTTTGTGGGGGAAGATCGCGCCGCCGGAGTTTTATTAGGTTATTTTGTTGAAGATGAAGACATTGAAGGAGAGGGAAGGTTGATCGTGGCGGCGAAGAAGAGGTGAAGAAGATTCGGGTTAAATGAAGGAAGAGGATGAAGTGTTGGGGTTTGAGAAGATGAGGTTGCGAAGGTGAGGAAGAAGAGGGGACAGCGGCGGAGTGGAGAAACTAGGGTTTTAGTTTGAAGAAAATTTGGTTGGGGAGAAGAAGAGGGTGCGGCGCGAGGGAGAAGGAGGAAGAGATTTAGGGTTTGTGTTTTGGGGGTAGCTTTGGATAGTCTGAGGTTTTTGTTGCTTTGTATTCAATTTATTAATTCTGAATTGATTTCAATTAATTGAAGAGATTAAGATAATTAAGCTGGTTAAAAGCACCGAAAATCATTAAATTAATATGAAATCTCATCAATTAATATTATTTGATTTTCAATAAAATGGAATTAAAAATCTCATGAAATCCAATTAATCCCCCACCGCCCCTCTTTAGAGATAAGACCATTTTTTCGGTCCAATCCGGCGGTGACACTTGTCACCGTCCGTTTGGACCATCTTTTATATGTTCTCCCTTTAAGTTCCAGCGAATTGGGCTTATTCTGCTTGCTATCCGCACCCCATGTACAAGCCCAGTAGTTTATTAAAATAAAAACAATTCCTAGAGGCACCCCCTATCATTTCCATTTAGAATTTTAGATTTCTTTTTCACATCTTTTGATTTAATTCCGAAAAATATTAAAATGCACAAGAAAAATCCCCAAAAAAAATTATATTAGCCTTTTAATGCAATTTAGAAATTTTCCCTATTTTTACTTTCTAAATTCTGTCATTTTTTCTATTTAATTTCGATTTTTTAGTTTAATGGACTTATATTGAATTTCCATTTGGACACATAATTTTGTACAATTTATTTATGCTGCCTCCCATAACATTTTTTGCCCATTCTTTTTGCTATGATTAGAGGACAAATAGAAGTACCTATAATATTTTTGGTGTAATTTTTAGGACATTTTTTCTACTGTTTTGGTAGTATAATTTGTGCAAAGTTGTGATTAAACTTTAGTTAGATTTAGGTGACCATTTGCCTTAGTTAGAATGAGAATTTTTTAGAGATTTTTTTTACACAATGCTATAATCAGGTTTAAGACCTTAGGAATTTAATTTCATATTTTTCTCATGACTTTTAATATTTTTCGTCATTTTAAATCATTTCATCATATTATGCATATTCATGGTTCATATCATTCACTAACTATTTGTTTTTTGTGCAAGGTATGTTTTCAAGGATTGGCTTATGGACTTGGATATTTTTGTGCCTCAATTGTGTTTTATACTTTGTATGCTTTGTGATGTAATAGTGTAATACTTGTATGCTTGTATAGTTTCCATAAATAGGTTAGAAAAGATAAAACAAATCGATAGAAAACCAAAATTTCAAAAACAAATAAAGTATTCGATCCAACGTCGAGTATATTTTCAAATAAATAAATAAAGTTGCATGTAACTATAGGGTTCCTCGATTACCTTCGTTCCACTCCACTCAACCAAAGGCAAGCCTTGTATGTTTCACACCATAAGTCGTGCGCTTTAGCACCACGCAACCGACCCACCCGAACCATTGTTCCATCCCGTTTACATTCCATACCGTTTTTACCTACCATGACTTAGGAGGACCATATTGCTCATTGTTAACTTCTTTTACTTGCATGTCTAGTCTTATATCTCTTAGGTAGATTTAATATTGCAAACCTCACTAACCATAGGTTATCCATGAATTCAATTAACTTAGGGTAAGTCTAGTTTCCCTTAGAATTTTTCCTTTTACAATTTGAGTCTCTCTTCTCATCTTAAAAGAAAATCAAAAACACTTAATAAAGGAAAAGGTGTACAATGCGCCACGAGCCTTAAGTTATACGGGATATGATTAGTGGAGGTCTCCTTCACTCTTCTAGGATGCTTTACAAACGTTCCATTGGGGGAGATCTTGGAAAGTATTTGCTCCTGTGTCATAGTCTTTAGCGTTGTACATATGAAAAACACAAATTCAAAACATTTCTTATAAAAGACAACAAACCAAGAAGTCGTGTCTTCTCATCTCATACTCTTTGCGGACGAATGTGACTTGTCTCGACAGTTCAAACAACGACACGGTAAACACCCTCGAGTCAGAGCCGGTAACACCTGAGCTAGAGCTATGGCAACGTCATCCTAAAAATCACAAACGAGTGTCAGCCTTAGTTAGACGAACTACGGCGTCTCTGATCCTCATTTATCCCGATGAGGTACGTAGGCAGTGGGGTAGGGCCCATTCGAGCACAATCTTTCTTTTTCCCTACATTTTCCCATTTTATACCCATTTTTCAATTTCACTTCTTTTCTCATTTCCATTTCCTTCCAGATAGCTATTCTTTCAGTTAAACAACATATTATTTCTCACCATTTGAAAACAGACTTATAAGCATGGATCCCGTCGGGTACGGCGGACGGATTGGGGTGCTAATACCTTCTCAATTCGTAACCGACTTCCGTATCCAGATCTTTGGTTCGCAAGGCCTTGTCCTTTCCCTTCTTCCTTAGGTTTGTGCAACATTACCTTTCCCATTCCTTTGGGATAAAAATGTCTGGCTGGCGACTCTACCTTTTCCGCGCCACTTGCGTTTGTACTAGGATGAAAATCCCGGGAGCGACAGCTGGCGACTCTGCTGGGGATCTTTAGAAATTCTGATTTCCCCTTTGAGAGTCACTCCTAGCGCTTGTCTGTTTCTGTTTTCGTTGGGTGTTTATTCATTCTCTGTTATGCTTTAGTTTAGCTTTACTGTTTTGTTTACAGTTTATCGCTTTCCTTTACAGCTTTATTTACAGCCTTCTGCACTTTACTTTACTGTCACATATACTAGCATATACTGTACTGGCTGTTCTGGTTTTCCTTGGCGGGATGGGATTATTGTGAGATAATCCAAATACCCGGCTTGAGTATACACATAGGATTTAGAGTGGGCAGTCGTGTGGCTTGCGTGGTCTTGAGCACGTGTAGTTTTCACGAGTCCCACACCCAGATCAGGCTCTCTTGGTATATGTTCTATACTGCCTAGGCAGACCATAGAATGTTCCCACCTGAGCTGCTAACACTGGGAACCGATCATCGAGGACCCTAGTGGAAACAACCCTCTCCAGTGGTGACAGTGGCAGACCACATTTCGTGGCAAACCCATTCGCACCCGAGGGCCCACTAGAAAATCGCATAGGATGACCTTGTTCTCTCGTAGGAACCTGGTTAAAGCAACTGGTCGTATGACGGTAGTATTGTACCCTTCGGGATGAATGTACTATTATTTCTCGACTTCAGTGCTTGAAGCCGGGAACTTATGAGGGATGCTTGTTTTTCCGGAATTCAGCTGAGGCCTCCCTGAGTAGTACATAATGCCAAACTGATTCCCTGATTTGGTCATGAGCCATTTCTCGGAAATGGTGAATGTATTATTGCTATTCGGCTTTGAGAGTCCGTGATGTTGACCCGTAGTAGCATACCCGTGAGATTGGGAGGGGTTTACAGGTTTGCAGGAACCCTAAAACTTCCAACATACCCGCTTTTTCCAGTGTTACTCCATGATATGATCCGGTCCTATATGATACTTGGTTGAGAATTCTGGAACTTCTGCACAGAGATACTGATATCATGATCTTCACCAACACTTGGTTATCTGATCCACACCAGCGTCGGACCGCTGACCACATGCCAGTTGCATACATGACATCATGGCATTTTAGCATACATGTTCAGTTACTTCTAAGGATCCCATATCTGGATTATGTCGGATTTTCTTCTGCATTAAAACTTGGATCAAAACAGATGGATTCCTTGGAAATAACCGAACATGGCATTTGCATACATCCTTGCATTTTTTACAGGTGTTCAGAGATAAATTCTTATCCTGACCTGGTTTCTCTCCAGAATGGTCAATTTGAATCATGACTGTCAAGGTTTAGACATGGAACAACTCCGAGCGGAGGTGACTGAGATGAAGGCACAACTGGGGCATGTTGTAGGGGACATTCGAGCGTTGTCCCAGGATCAGAAATTTCTGAGAGAAGAATTCAACTTGATGAAGACTCAGATAAAGCTTCTTACAGGAATCATGAATGCTATGTCGAAAAAGGAAAATAGTTGTGTGTCTTCTTTTCAAACAGAAGGTCATGTTTCTCCCATCTCTTTGGGATGTCCAATAAATCAGGGTTCTTTAGATGGATTTCGTTTACAGTTCGAATCTCTTCACCAGCAATCGCCACTCGTCAGTCAGGAAGATCATCAGATAGGAACCAACTCCACATGTGAACTGAATGATCCTGCACCAACCTTTACCAAAGAAGTGAGCACTTTCTTTCCTTATCAGGGATCCTCCTCAGCTGTTACGCCTTGGTTTCCAGGAAGAATACTTCAACCGATTTCGGCTATAGCTCCTCCATTGTTAGCAACCTGTCATCAACAGGAGCAAGAAAGGGTTATTGATCCGACACCCGTGTCTTACGCTGAATTATGTCCACAACTGTTCAAAATGGGGTTGATTGAGTGTCACGAGCTAACTCCTCCTTCAGCATGCATGAATACAAAAGAAGTGGTCGACATTCCTTCTTCTAGAATCGTTACACAGGCCAAGTCTTCAAAGGGACTAAATCAACAATCTTCATTCACTCCTCGGCCGAGTATAAGTAAAAGATTATAGAGACATGTCAGGCGTCCAAAGCAATGTCAACAACACAGTTTTCAATCACGACCACAGGGTCAGCAACAACAGGCACCGAGACCGTTTCAGGAAAGAACAAGAGCGAAGAACCGCAGACTTGATCCTATCCCATGTCCATATGTTGTATTGCTTCCAGAGCTATTGAAGTTGAACCTGGTCGAACTCCGAACCATGAGGGCTCCTTCTGCTGATAATCTACCACCAAATTTTGATCCTAATTCCAGGTGCGAGTTCCATTCAGGTGCTCAGGGGCACAGTATTGAGAAATGTTGGGCTTTTCAGAACAAGGTACAAGACCTAATTGAGTCCAAGACAATCATTTTTTCTCCTCACCCAAATGTACTCCAGAATCCGATGCCTAGTCATAATGGAACCGGTGTCACGGTCATTCTACCAGATGGTTCACGTTAAGCTGAAGTCTTCGAGTTGATCACCCAGAACGCTAGGGTATTCATGAAGCAAATAAAGCCAGCAGTATTCAAATACTCTAAGTGATGGCATTTATGTGTTTGCCTTTCTTCATTGTTCGTTTTTCATCCCTATTGAGGGGAACTACGTCGCTCTGATTCTTCATTGGTCATCATTCAATGGAGATACGTAGGCAGAATATCGTTAGGTCTTTCCGAGCAACCTTATGGGGCAACTCTACTCCCCAACTTCACTCTTTCCTTTAGATGTCTCGCGTCAGAGTCAGAATAGCTAGAAGAGGAAGTATTACTGTCATGGTTGGGCATGCAACTGCAAATTGAAGATTACAAGTTTGTGAAAAGAGCTATTGATCGTTGAAAGTATCCAAGACTGACAGGTCCAGACGGAGCCAAGCCTCCTCAACTACGGCAATATTCAGTTTCTTTACTGCATTTCCATTTGTAGTTTCTTTTATATGCTAAACATTTGTCTACATGTATGAAATTTGTTTGCTTTTGAATGTTAGAAATAATAAAACTCACAAGTTTTTCTTGAAGTAGATCCATTTGCATTCCCTTATAATTTTGCATATGTACATCGCAATACCAATTGTCATGCTTAAATTCTATGAGGGAGAATGAAGAAACAAAAACGCAATATCTCTAAGTGTGTGCTCTCGAGTAAGGCCCTGTTGACGATGTACAGGCATTGTTTCAAATCCTTAAACACTGGAGATATAAGGAAGATAGACCCTTGCTAACCCCTTCGAGCCTTGAAGTAGGAGTTTCTTTTCACATGAAAAAAAAAAAGAGAACCCTCACATGTAACCCAGGGGCAGGGTAGACGTCAGCTAGTCAGACCAAGCATTCAGACTTTCATAAAGAAGTGTATTTGAAGATCCGTTGCATTCTACTATGCTAATCAAGAGGTCCAAAGACCCGAAACCACAATGGTTATCCAAGTAAAAAGGTCCAAAGATTGAAAACCACAATGGTTATCCTTCGTCGACCAAAGAATGAGGCAGTCACAACCCTCGCGAAGCAATCAAGACAAACAATGTCACGCGACTTGTTCAAAGTACAAATAGAAAAAGAAAAGAAAGGCCCGCTAAGTCGAAACTTGAAAACAAGCGACTTAGGCAAAAGTTAGGGCGTCCCGTTGGACTACACAATCAAAGATTCACAAGAATCAGTCCAGGCAAAAGTTAGGGATAAGCAAAATAACGCAAAAGCGAAAGACGGAAAAGATTACACAAGAAGGATCCTCAAATGAGAACAAAGTCGTGTGGCACAAACACAAAAAATAGAGGAGTGACTGACTCTCAACAATAACCTGATTGGTGCTTGAACTAAATAGCAGCAATGGTTCCTCAATAAACACGAAACCCTTATGAAAGGTGAATGACTGTGAAAACTAGCTGAATGTAGGAATGAAGAACATCACGAAGAGTGGGTGGGCACAAATAAATTTCGAGCCTATATCCTTTGTTTCTATAACCGTGAACCAGGCCACGATACAACCCTCAAAAGTCCTAACTGAAACAGGGTTAATTAGAGAGCGTACTACCACGAGACCGCATTCCTGACTCCTATGAGTTGTGCTAAAAGACGTTTGTTGGTATTGCATGTACATACTTTCATTCAAATAAAGGTCGTATCTTAACCAGTGATTCGCTCACGAAGGTTAACGATCCATTTTCAAAACTTCAAGATTAACATGTTTGTTGAATTAGGATTTTCATTCTAAGAATAAACATTTTCTCACTTGCATACATTTGTTGAGCATCATAAATGGTTCACATGCGGAAATTCAATCCAGAAGCTCAAGCTTGCCAGGTTGAGAAGTCTAAAAACCTCTGAAAGACTGTCACGTCGAGGTGCACTTTTTCGAAAAAGCTTCATTGAGCAAAGACTTTCCAAATTAGTCACAGTAAAAGCTAGCCAATCTGGGGCAGTCAAGTCGAGAAATCTCTTCAAAATTAAAGTACTGAGCCAATCTGGGGCAGTTAAGTCGAGCAATCTCTTCAAACTTCAGTCAAACTGGGGCAATTACTTCGAGATTCAGATCTCTCCAAGGGCGAAGATCAGTTAGTCAGGCACAAAGCTATTCAAATACTCGTACTGAGGCAGGCCACCCTAATAGTATGAGAGTTCATTCTCGAAGACAGACGGTCGGAAGCATTTACCCGGAGTTCAAAATACTGTGGTCACTTGTCAAGCCAACTATCTCGTTCAACATTTCTGACAGATACAAATTCGTTTGCATTAGCAATGGTTATCTCCTCAGCAAGGTAATTACACTGGTACATGCAGTCGTTATGATACATAAGAGTTTAAAGACGCCAAGTCTTTTGTAAAATCCTCTTAAGGTAAAATCCCTACAAAAGCAACTAATCCCCAACACGAGACAACTTTAAATCTTTCCTCCTCAGCAGGACGTGTCTCGGTGTTGTCATCACCAATAGGCAAATAAAATCTATCCTCACTAAAGTCAGAAGTTTTTTCTTCGGAAGGTTTCCTTGATCTCGGTTCCTCAACAGATCTAAGGCAATTCCTATTCCCCTAGAAGATTTCAGATAAATCATTCTCCTCCCCAGCAGATCCATAAGAGTGGATATTCCTCAATAATCGAGGTATCCTCAGGCACGACCTTCAAATATAAAGTCCAATTTATTTTTGGCAAAAGTGATAATTCAGGACAGATGAATTATTCACGCTCCTCTCCGACAGAGATGTTATTCCCACGGGACTACTTGATATCGAATTCGCGATCAGTGTGTTTCCCCACAGATTTAGCCGAGACTTATTACTTCCGCGTCAGGAATTCCTTTTACATTCACACCAGTGCAATAACAATACCTAAGACATGATATCCCCAGTGTCATGGGGCAACATGCCGTGCAACTCAACAGATTTCAAAGTCCAGCCGCAGACTGGCCAAAGTCCATCTTCGGGTGGCAGATTTCAAAGCCCAGCTGCAGACTGGCCAAAGTCCATCTTCAAGTGGCAGATTTCAAAGTCCACCCGCAGTGTGGCAAGTTTCAAAAGTCCACCCGCAGTGTGGCAAATCTCTAAAGTCCCCCGCAGTGGGCAAAAGTCTCCCGTAGTGAGCAAAAGCCTCCCGTAGTGAGCAAAAGCCTCCCGTAGCGAGCAAAAGTCTCCCGTAGTGAGCAAAAGTCCCCCGTAGTGGGCAAAAGCCTCCCGTAGTGAGCAAAAGTCTCCCGTAGTGAGCAAAAGTCCACCCGCAGTGTGGCAAATTTCCAAAGTCTCTCACAGTGAGCAAAAGTCCAGCCGCAGACTGGCCAAAGTCCATCTTCGGGTGGCAAGTTTCAAAAATCTCCCACAGCGAGCAAAAGTCCACCCGCAGTGTGGCAAACCTTTAAAGTCCACCCGCAGTGTGGCAAAGTATTTTGAAGTCCAACCGCAGATTGGCAAAAGCCCATCCTCAGGGAGGCAAAGTATCTTAAAATTCTACCATAAGTTGATTAAAGTCCACCCACAGTGTGGCAAGTCGTTACTCGTCTAACTTCATCCAACGATACTTCACTAAGGCATTGTTGCAGCCTATCAAAGTCCACCCACAGCGTGGCAATTTCCAAAATCCACCCGCAGTATGGTAAAGTATCTGAAGCCCAACCGCAGATTGGCGAAAGTCCATCCTCAGGGTGGCAATATATCACAAGTCCACCCACAGCGTGGCAATTTCCAAAGTCAACCCGCAGTGTGGCAATGTATTTTGAAGTCCAACCGCAGATTGGCGAAAGTCCATCCTCAGGGTGGCATTATTTCCAGAGTCCACCCGCAGTGTGGCAAAGTATTTTGAAGACCAACCGCAGATTGGCGAAAGTCCATCGTCAGGGTGGCATCATGTCACAAGTCCACCCACAGTGTGGCAGGCCAGTAGCCTTCTGGCATCACTCAAAAGGCATCCCCCGTTTATGACTTTACCATCATAATTATATCCAGGCAGAGGACATTCGGTTGAGTTTATTTCCCTGATTCTCTGCCACAGAGTGCAAATTTTCTGGTTGTTTCTGGTATTCAATCCCTGCATACTTCAAATGTCTGAAAGTAACTACTATCATCCATTCACGTCTACAGTGATTGAATAGGGGCAGCTGTAACACCCCAAAATTTGCCCTCATTATTTATAACCATTAACTGACTTTTGATTCACATCCAGCTGCATTTTTTTCATTGGTTCCTAAGATATATGATCCAAAGTTACTATGGATTGGGTTTTCCTACTTTATTAGGGTTTTCTTTCATTCAAGTCAAAGCAAGAGGTTGAATTATGTTTATCTGGGTCTCCATATCAAGGGTTCATCAAGTATTTGTCCCAAGATTTTACAAGAGGCGGTGGGTGATCAAAACTCCATCAGGATTTCGACATTTTGAAACATTCCTTCATCTAGTGCATATTTCAAGGAGGTTTAAGGGTTTCTTATTCATGGTTGAGCTCATGGGCGTTTCATTAATTGAGGATCATGTTATCACGTTCGATGGTTCTCCAAGACATTATTGTCATGTTATCTGAGATATTTTCGTGGCCAAAAGATTTATTATACTCAAGGCATCGTTGCTCTTTTCGAGTCTTTATTTTGTGATACAAATCATTTATGGTTGAAACAGTGAAGTTGAGATTTTCATGAAGAATGCAATTTGGTTTTCAATGGGCGAACAAGAATTTTGGTGACGTGCTCGTTCAAGTGTTTAGTTGATATTTCTGAGTCCAACCTTCAAATGTCCATTTCCGTATCAATTTCGTTCAATAAACCGTGATGTCTTTTCTATCCATCTTTCAATCCAATAACCACATAAACCGAGATCATATTCCTAGGCCCAAATTCAACCTTAGCCCAATTACCATAACTTTGGTTTACCCACTAATCCATTTTTTAAACCGCATTAACACATTTGTGAGGATTTTCATTACACCCAATTTTTAGTCCATTAAATTTCAAATACACGGCTAATCAACTTAAGCTGCAACCAACCTCTACATAACATATCTTGGGCCACAACAAGATTCCATGAACCAAAAAATGCCCAAACCATTTTGTAGTGATAAAAAAGGTCTAACAAGTTACAAGAGACTTTGTCAAAAATAACAGGACTTCATGGCAAGTTTAGCAAAAATATAGCAAAATTAACACAAGAGTGATGAACAAAAAACTCAGTTACATTATTGATAACAGAAATTCTACAGAGAAAATTTCAAACAAAAAGGCAGAAAAAGTACAGAAATGTCCCATAACAGAACAGATTCACAAAGAAGGAGTCGATTACAAAAACTTGAGAAAATCAATACAAAAATCAGTTGAATGAACAATAACTAATTCTAACTGAATCTCTAACAGAAAAAAACTAATAGAAACTTCCAACTGAATCTAGAAGCTTTTAAACGAAAATCTCCAGAAGCTTCATCTTCATCTCTATATATTTGCTCTTTCACTCATTCTTCGGGTTGGCTGAAAATTCATCATCAATCTCTCCTATTTCCATATTCTCCAAACATTCTCCATTCCACATCTCTCCTTCATCAACCTTTCCCAAAACCATCATCACCATCCTTCAATCTCCTTCATATCTTTGAAATCATCACCATCCTTCAATCCTGCAACCCGCAACAATCCACACCAACCGCAACCTGAAAATCAGAAACGAATAGAATTCAGAAGAGTTTCTTCATCATATTCACTGATCGGAGTCGAAGAAAAGACTCAAGAACAGCGAACAATATCACATGTTCAGATCAACACCAGAGAAGGGGAATAAAATGGCAGAATAAAAGCACAGCAAGAAGCAAAGATCCGAGTTTTATACCTGGAGCATTCAAGATCGTCAATCATCCACCGCATATCACCAACAAACCCCACATTGTCACATGCTTCTTCAACCTTCATACTCTTTCGCCGATCTTCTGCGTCAAGCCTGCAATCAATCAACGGCCTTCATCAAATTCCAACCAGCAAGAAAATCCAGATAACACATACCAAGAACCGATTAAAAAAATCCTAGCAGCATTCTTCAACTCTCTCCTCCTCCATCATTGTCATCAACTGCAACATAACCGCATATAAGCAGAGGTACAGGTCCAGACGCTACAATCCGCGACAACACACAAATTCATGAGTTAGAGATCGAGCCAACACCAGACTATGGTAAATTCAAGAATAAGAAAGGGGCAAGTGGAAGAAATCAGTGTCAAAGCCATTACCTCAAAAAAAATTGTATCATCATCAATCACCTTCGTCAAAGCCGCGGCTCAGACTTCAGCCACGAATCTCTCTTCTACAATGTCTCCTTCATCAATTTGTATCAACTTTCGGACTTCTCTCTGTGATCTTCTGTTTTGATCCGCGTCATCATCGCCACAACTCTTCAATCGCCTCGCCAATCCGCATTTTTACCACAACTACGCCCTACATTCATCAACTGATTAACATCAATACACAAAAGTAACAACGGATCAACAAGAACAACAGTAAAAAAGGATTGAATCCATCACTATACCTGGACAGCTCGCGTGGTGGACATGCGTATTCCTCCCCGTAAAAGTCACATCGGTTCATTAAACTTGTTCGCGTCCATCTTCATCGACGTATTCACAACATTGATTAACAAACTCAGGTGAAGGTGCGAATCTTGCTGTGTTTTATTTCATGTTCTTTGGAGTTACAAGGCGTTTTGATCTATTAGGTTTAGGATGAGTTTAGGTTATGGTGTTTTAGGGATTCGAAGAGAGGATGAGATAAGAAGGCGTTTGTGGGGGAAGATCGCGCCGCCGGAGTTTTATTAGGTTATTTTGTTGAAGATGAAGACATTGAAGCAGAGGGAAGGTTGATCGTGGCGGCGAAGAAGAGGTGAAGAAGATTCGGGTTAAATGAAGGAAGAGGATGAAGTGTTGGGGTTTGAGAAGATGAGGTTGCGAAGGTGAGGAAGAAGAGGGGACAGCGGCGGAGTGGAGAAACTAGGGTTTTAGTTTGAAGAAAATTTGGTTGGGGAGAAGAAGAGGGTGCGGCGCGAGGGAGAAGGAGGAAGAGATTTAGGGTTTGTGTTTTGGGGGTAGCTTTGGATAGTCTGAGGTTTTTGTTGCTTTGTATTCAATTTATTAATTCTGAATTGATTTCAATTAATTGAAGAGATTAAGATAATTAAGCTGGTTAAAAGCACCGAAAATCATTAAATTAATATGAAATCTCATCAATTAATATTATTTGATTTTCAATAAAATGGAATTAAAAATCTCATGAAATCCAATTAATCCCCCACCGCCCCTCTTTAGAGATAAGACCATTTTTTCGGTCCAATCCGGCGGTGACACTTGTCACCGTCCGTTTGGACCATCTTTTATATGTTCTCCCTTTAAGTTCCAGCGAATTGGGCTTATTCTGCTTGCTATCCGCACCCCATGTACAAGCCCAGTAGTTTATTAAAATAAAAACAATTCCTAGAGGCACCCCCCTATCATTTCCATTTAGAATTTTAGATTTCTATTTCACATCTTTTGATTTAATTCCGAAAAATATTAAAATGCACAAGAAAAATCCCCAAAAAAAATTATATTAGCCTTTTAATGCAATTTAGAAATTTTCCCTATTTTTACTTTCTAAATTCTGTCATTTTTTCTATTTAATTTCGATTTTTTAGTTTAATGGACTTATATTGAATTTCCATTTGGACACATAATTTTGTACAATTTATTTATGCTGCCTCCCATAACATTTTTTGCCCATTCTTTTTGCTATGATTAGAGGACAAATAGAAGTACCTATAATATTTTTGGTGTAATTTTTAGGACATTTTTTCTACTGTTTTGGTAGTATAATTTGTGCAAAGTTGTGATTAAACTTTAGTTAGATTTAGGTGACCATTTGCCTTAGTTAGAATGAGAATTTTTTAGAGATTTTTTTTACACAATGCTATAATCAGGTTTAAGACCTTAGGAATTTAATTTCATATTTTTCTCATGACTTTTAATATTTTTCGTCATTTTAAATCATTTCATCATATTATGCATATTCATGGTTCATATCATTCACTAACTATTTGTTTTTTTGTGCAAGGTATGTTTTCAAGGATTGGCTTATGGACTTGGATATTTTTGTGCCTCAATTGTGTTTTATACCTTGTATGCTTTGTGATGTAATAGTGTAATACTTGTATGCTTGTATAGTTTCCATAAATAGGTTAGAAAAGATAAAACAAATCGATAGAAAACCAAAATTTCAAAAACAAATAAAGTATTCGATCCAACGTCGAGTATATTTTCAAATAAATAAATAAAGTTGCATGTAACTATAGGGTTCCTCGATTACCTTCGTTCCACTCCACTCAACCAAAGGCAAGCCTTGTATGTTTCACACCATAAGTCGTGCGTTTTAGCACCACGCAACCGACCCACCCGAACCATTGTTCCATCCCGTTTACATTCCATACCGTTTTTACCTACCATGACTTAGGAGGACCATATTGCTCATTGTTAACTTCTTTTACTTGCATGTCTAGTCTTATATCTCTTAGGTAGATTTAATATTGCAAACCTCACTAACCATAGGTTATCCATGAATTCAATTAACTTAGGGTAAGTCTAGTTTCCCTTAGAATTTTTCCTTTTACAATTTGAGTCTCTCTTCTCATCTTAAAAGAAAATCAAAAACACTTAATAAAGGAAAAGGTGTACAATGCGCCACGAGCCTTAAGCTATACGGGAAATGATTAGTGGAGGTCTCCTTCACTCTTCTAGGATGCTTTACAAACGTTCCATTAGGGGCGATCTTGGAAAGTATTCGCTCCTGTGTCATAGTCTTTAGCGTTGTACATATGAAAAACACAAATTCAAAACATTTCTTATAAAAGACAACAAACCAAGAAGTCGCGTCTTCTCATCTCATACTCTTTGCGGACGAATGTGACTTGTCTCGACAGTTCAAACAGCGACACGGTAAACACCCTCGAGTCAGAGCTGGTAACACCTGAGCTAGAGTTATGGCAACGTCATCCTAAAAATCACAAACGAGTGTCAGCCTTAGTTAGACGAACTACGGCGTCTCTGATCCTCATTTATCCCGATGAGGTACGTAGGCAGTGGGGTAGGGCCCATTCGAGCACAATCTTTCTTTTTCCCTACATTTTCCCATTTTATACCCATTTTTCAATTTCACTTCTTTTCTCATTTCCATTTCCTTCCAGATAGCTATTCTTTCAGTTAAATAGCATATTATTTCTCACCATTTGAAAACAGACTTATAAGCGTGGATCCCGTCGGGTACGGAGGACGGATTGGGGTGCTAATACCTTCTCAATTCGTAACCGACTTCCGTATCCAGATCTTTGGTTCGCAAGGCCTCGTCCTTTCCCTTCTTCCTTAGGTTTGTGCAACATTACCTTTCCCATTCCTTTGGGATAAAAATGTCTGGCTGGCGACTCTACCTTTTCCGCGCCACTTTCGCGTTTGTACTAGGATGAAAATCCCGGGAGCGACAGCATGTGAAAGTTATGGCTGGTCAAAGTTCAGTTGACTTTTCCTGTGAAAACCCTAATTTAGAAACTCCTGATTCTTGATGATCTGAAATCTCTTTGATGATTCATGATCAACCCTTGATCAAATGATGAATTTTACTTCATATACTTGATGTTGGCAAAAAAAATGAAATTTGACTTTGGTTTGACCACAGTTGACCTCAGTTTGACTTTTTAACTACTTTGACTGATTTTAACCTATCTGATCATCTGACTGAGCAAATCCTTTGGGAAAGCCTTGAAACTTGACATAGGGATTCTTGAACACATATAGGATGCTATGAAGCTCACTTGAAGTCTTGGAAGTTCATTTAACCTGATGAAAGTCAAAACCCTAGTTTAAGATGCATTGCTTAGGAGGATGCATTATCTGAGGGATTTGTAAAACTTGTCAACCAATTGTGAACCTTGTGAACCTTGTTAACCTCATGAGATGTCTTGTGAACCTTGTGAATCTTGTGAACCTCTTAGTACACAATGTCTTGTCTTGTGGAGGGCAAATTTTGGGGTGCAACAGCTGCCCCTGTTCAATTTTCTGAAACCTGAGGGGTTAGATTGGTATATATGCCATTCGTGACCTGGAAGGTTGAAGGGGATTGAACACAAAAGCCCAAAAATTTGCACTCGCCGGTGCGTAAAGTAACACTGATGATTAGTTGTAAATGCTTGGGTGGGCTTGAAGATTCCACTTGGAGGAACTGGAGATGGGCTTAGAGATGCCATCTAAAATATCAAGATGTGATTATAGCTTTATGTTGACACTGGATATCAGTATTAGGTCTTCGTATAGGTTGTCTTTGAATCGTTTATGCAACATGGTTTGAATTGTTGAATAGACCAGTAGAAATAAATCTTCGTGATGATTATCTCTTCTGGAAGCATCCTGGATTAGGGAATGGATTTTTGTACAGACCGTTTGCCTACTCTCCAAGGTCAAAAGAACGTCAGGATTAGTTCTTCTGAAAAATATCTTGAACCAGGGAATGGTTCTTTGTACAGACCGTTTGCCTGCTATTCAAGGTCAAAAGAACGTTAGCATTAGTTCTTCTGAAAAATATCTTGAACCAGGGAATGGATCTTTGTACAGACCATTTGCCTGCTATTCAAGGTCAAAAGAATGTCAGGATTAGTTCTTCTGAAAAATATCTTGAACCAGGGAATGGATCTTTGTACAGACCGTTTGCCTGCTATTCAAGGTCAAAAGAACGTCAGGATTAGTTCTTCTGAAAAATATCTTGAACCAGGGAATGGATCTTTGTAAAGACCGTTTGCCTGCTATTCGAGGTCAAAAGAACGTCAGGATTAGTTCTTCTGAAAAATATCTTGAACTAGGGAATGGATCTTTGTACAGACCGTTTGCCTGCTATTCAAGGTCAAAAGAACGTCAGGATTAGTTCTTCTGAAAAATATCTTGAACCAGGGAATGGATCTTTGTACAGACCGTTTGCCTGCTATTCAAGGTCGAAAGAACGTCAGGATTAGTTCTTCTGAAAAATATCTTGAACCAGGGAATGGATCTTTGTACAAACCATTTTCCTGCTATTCAAGGGCCAATAGATTAAATCTTCTGAAAATATCTTGAACCAGGGAATGGATCTTTGTACAGACCGTTTGCCTGCTATTCAAGGCCAGATAGATGAAATCTTCTGGAAGTATCCTGGATTAGGGAATGGATCTTCTTACAGACCGTTTGCCTACTCTCCGAGGACATCTTGAGTAATGTATAGATCAGTTATGACCTGTTGTGGATTGTTGATAGTTTCATCTGCATATAACCATCCTGCAAGGAAAAGGTTAGTTTATGCAATATGTATGCATGTATAGTATGATGCACCTAAGTAAATGTATTATGCATTGATGGATATGTTATGGTATGATGTAAATGATGTATGTATGAATCATGCAGCTTGAAACGTCTGGATATCTCTGTAAAACAACTGCTGGCTAGGGAAAATAAATCCCGATTCGTTGCTGAAGAATATGAGGAACTTATTCCCGTCTTGTTTGATAGTATAGTATTTATAACCTCCCGTCTTCGTTCGTCGTACTTCTATTGAAGGAATAAGTTCCTGAGTATCCCGACTGAGGATAAAAGAGATGGACATAAATTCAAGGGGAGATGTAACTCGAAGTATTTATAAAGATAGATTTTCTCTGCTGGAGATTTGTAGTTGTCTTGTGGGGATGAACTGGCGAAGCTTCGTTGAATTCCTACCTTCGTTCGTCCTTAGTAAATACTATTACTGCATTTTTATGCATTTCTGGTAAACATCAATCATATTCAAAAGCATACATACATTCAAAAATAACCAATGGACGTTTCGCTTATGTAAATAGGGTAAAAGTAAATCTGGATTCAGAGGGAAAAGTAAAGCTGGTCTTGAAAACAGAATCGTTTCGACTTCGAGAGTGTATAACCAATTGGATTTAGAGCTCCCGAGATTCTTAACTTTCCTGAATACCTTCCCAGAAATCCTATAGCTGGATCTCAAGACATGATACTGACACCATCTGATACTACTGGCGTAGACAATTAATTTCCACCATGGCTTCTGCTGAGAATCTAATATCAAGGTAATACAATGAGAGGAATAGCGTCTTCAAATTGTGATGGACCATATACGCTCCAGATACTAGATTTGAAAAGAAAGCATTGCCCCTTGGCTGAGGATGAATTGTCCCATAATGGAAGTATTTGAATGTAGTTACCTCAAGAGAAATAAGCAGAATGCCCCACAATAATATGCCCCTGACATCATGAACTTTATAATGTTACCCTTGGTAATTCAAATATACAAGGAGAGTTCCCCTGGCCATTAAGCATTGTTGAATCTGGACCTGATTTCCCCGAATGAATTGAGCAATAACTTGGTATGCCCCCTTGATTGGGAAACAGTGACTATGCCCCTGGAATTATGAACTCTGTAATATTACCCTTGGTAATTTAGATAGATGAGGAGATCTTCCCCTGGCTACTTAAACATAAATGAATCCTGTCCTGATTGCCCCCAAATGAGTTGGGAAGTATCATGGCCTACCCCCTTGATTGGGAGATAATGACTATGCCCCTTTGTATACATGGACTTTGATCCAGGAAGCAACTTTGTTTATCGGAAGAACTTTGGTTTATTGAGCATTCATCCTGTAAGTTTCTCTGTTTATCAAACACTCAAGTATATGCAAACAAATATATTCAAAAATGCAATGCTTATATTTGTCTTGAAGTTTTGAAAAAAAGTTATTTTAGAAAAACAATTTTTATGAAAACTGTGATATTAACTCAAGTTTTATAATAAGCCCTAAAGGAGTCATGATACCTTTTTGTAGCAGTACGCTTTCGAACTAACCATGCTTCAGTTAGGACTTTTAAAGGGTTGTAACGTGGCCTGGTTCACGGTTTAAGAAACAAAGGATAAAGGCTCAAATTTTATTTGTACCCAACCCAATCTTCATGATGTTCTCCAGTCCTATGCTCAGTTAACTTATGCATTGAGGCTCAAAGGAGTTTGGAATTGTAACACTGACATTTGTGATGGTTCAGAAACCAAAAATTTATTTGAACATTCAGTCATCTTTCTTTGTTGAGGATTCATAGTGACCTCTTTTTTCTTTTAACTTTGTTATGCCTTCTTTTTGCCTGAACTGTTTATTTCAAGGTTACAGTCAGCAGGATGTCTTAATTTTTTTACTAAGTCTCCTTCATAGGTTTTGACTTAGTGAACTGTTCTTTTGCTGGATATTGACTGTCAGGTTTCATGATTACAGAGAACCATCATTAGTTGTGTACAACACAAATAATTGGCATATCTGAGTTAACCGAGTAACTACCCTGCCCCAGGTTATGAATAAGGGTTTTAATTTGCGAGAATAAAAACTCCTACTTCATAGGCTCAAAAGGGTTGACTAGGGATTAACTTCCTTATATCTCCACTGTTTAGGAATTGAAACAATGCCTGTACATCGTCAGCATAGTCTGTTCAAAAGCATACTGCCTAATATTATGGTAATGTTTTCGTCATCCTCCCTCTACAGGCTTATAGCTTTATCAGGAGTTAAATATCACAAAATAGAAATATGAAACATACTTCAAAACATAGTGAAACGAATGGATTAATTCAAGACAAACATATGCAATGCATTAATGAAAACAAAAGTTTTAACATAATAGTAAGTGTTTAAACAAATAAAAGAAATTACAAATGAAAATTCATATGTTGTCCCATCCAGTTGGCTGAATGTCTTCAATTGCAATCTGTGAACTTTGAGGAGCAGTATACTTCACCATGAAATCAAATTTACCACTTGGATGTCCCAAGGTGCCCCATATCTCAACAGGAATAGGTAGGCTTCCTTTCTTGCTACCCTGGGCAACTTGTCTTGCAGCTTCGATGTTTGATGGACGATAGTAGAATTCAACTTGACCTTCTGGAGTAACCTCTAGGATTCCTTCGTCAATCAGGTCTTGAATCTTTTTCTTCAATGCCCAACAGTTATTAGTATCATGTCCAGGACTGTTGGAGTGATACTCACACCTTGTCTTGGAATTATAGTGAGGAGAGACAGTATTAGGATTTTGAGGAGGACTTTTCAAAGAAATTAGTTTCATCTCCAACAAGCATTGCAGAACTTGTGACATTGGAGTGCTGAACTTGATAAACTTCCTTCTACATTCCTTGTGTTGAGGTGGATTAACCTTATCAGGTCTTTCTTCTTCAACTGAAGAACAACCAACGGCAACCTGTCTCTTACCTTCTTTTATCTTCATCTTCCTTTCAACCAAATCAGCTTGTTTTAATGGAGGTTGACTAACACTTAGATTCCTAACTTCATTACTTTGCAATTTATGGAAAAAGGTTCTTAGCTCTTCTTTCCCCTGAGCTAAACTTTGAATAAGAGCCACCTGGTCATTCATCTGGGTCCTCATTTTTGTCATCTCAGCTTATAGTTGTTCCAGCTGATCATCCTTGTTGTCCTCAGGATTCTTCTTCTTATCCAGCAATGTCTTCAACTCATCTTGTCCCTTGGACAAGTTCAGAATCATCTCTTGGAATTGTGCATTCTGAGCCTGGAGATCTTTGATAGTCTGTTCAAGAGCCATTTCTTCTGAAATAAACAGCGAGAAGATAAGGTACTTGTACATAAGAAACCTGTGATGCAAAGATATAGTGTATAAATGCGTATGCAATGCTTTCAAGGACCGCATGATTTAAATTTGTTTAAACAACCAAAAAGTAAACTTTTATCAGTAATAAACTTGTTTGCCCCTTGGGCTTACAATAAAAATGAAATGAATACAAAAGATGGGGTTTTAAGTCTCCCATGGACGTTTCCTCTTTGTGTTGAGGTATGAGTTGAGATTCCGCTCCTCGTGAAGTTGTTTTGTTATCTCCAAGATTCTTTCTTGACTTGCTTTGTAATGAGTCTCAAAAGTATCCCTTTTCTCTTTCAACTGGATCCAGGACCTCTGTAAGTCTTCCATGTCAGTGGGCATGTCTGGGTGAAGAATGATATAAGAAGTATCTCCTTCAGCAACAGGCTCCATAGTAACTGGCAGGATGGCAGGATATGGCATCATAAGAGTCTGAGCACGAGATCGCGCCCATCTGAGATAAGCTTCCATAGGAATAGTGTACTTAGGCTCCAGAGTCTTGCTGTCAACCTTGTTCACTTTTCCCAATGCTCGTATGAACCTTTGACGATAACCTTGCAGATCGTTGTCGTAGTCAAACACAATACCCTTAATCAACATGTCATGAGGACCATCACTCTGAGCGTAACCAAACTGACGTAAAGCTAAGGAAGGGTTGTAGGTAATTCCCCCTCTTATGCCAAGGAGTGGCACATTAGGAAACTCCCCACAACGGTCAATGATAGTAATATTCTCCATAGATCGAGAGCACCAATGAATATCTGAATGAGAAAGTGACATAATCCTCTTGGACCACCTGAACCCTTGTTCATTCTTCATCACTGATCGAGGAAGGTGAGAAATAAACCACCTTGATAATAGAGGTATACAACACATCAGAGCTCCTTGTGCCTTCGTAGTACGAGTATGAAGAGAATGTAAAATGTCTCCAAGTAATGTAGGCACTGGATTGTGAGTCAGAAATATGTTGATGGCGTGAACATCTATGAACTGATCTGGGTTGGGGAATAATACTAAGCCATAAATCAACAAGGCTAAGATCTCCTCAAAAGCATCATAGCTCATAGCCTTCAAGAACACTTGAGCCTTCTCTATCAACACCTTAGCAAGAATACCCTTAACTCCACTCCTCGTTTCTAGAACAATGTCTGATTTCTTCAAATGTAGAGCTGCAGCAATGACTTCAGGTTTAGGCTCTTTCTCTAAGCCTGTGAAGGGTCTCTGATCAAGGATAGGTATACCCAATAATTTGGAGAATTCTTCCATTGTAGGAACCAGCTGATAGTCAGGGAATGTGAAGCAATGATGTTTAGGATCAAAGAACTGAAACAGGACACTCATCATGTCTTCATTGAACCCTGAAGTGACTAGATCCAGTAGGTGACCATGCCTCTTGATGAATTGGGAGTTTTCAGAAACTTGAGAGACCAATTCCTTAAGCTTAGGAGGTATCCCTACAAAGTTGATCCGGATAGTATTCCTACGAGCAGAAACCATGACCTGCAACAAAGAACAAAGACAAATCCTTTGGTCCTTGAAATGGTTAGTGAAAATGTTATGCTTATGATGCATGATGATGTTATGATGTTATGTTCAATCACAAACATGTGGCACACACAAACAAGTCACACAATAGCCCTAGGTTTAGAGGCTTGCATGAGGTTTAAAGGTAAGTACCCTCCCCTGAAGTTAGTTGGTTCATCCTGTCCTATAAAGTAACCAGGTTCTAAGGGATCTCAATATCATTGATCCTTCACAAGGGTGGTTGTTCAGTAGGCAACTTACTTGCCAACCAAAACCCTCCAAGTTTAGAATCTCAATGAGCGTAGTATCGAGTATCAACCAACTTTAGTCTTCACCAAATCCAGTTATTTCACTACTTTCTAAAGGCCAATATGGGATAACTAGGGTTCTAAAAGTTAGTTAGTGTATTAACAACATATGGCAGCCTCATATTATCCTTAACTTGACTTAAGGAACATAAGCACCAACCAAGAAGTCACACTAACTATGGCCACCAGATCAACCATATCGGTATACGCCGTACAGTTTCCTTGGTCTATTGCCATTTACCTAAGGTACACTAGATCCGGGTTAGAATCTTTCACACATAAGAGCACCCAACAAGATAAGTATAAAGCAAACAAGGCAAACAATTTTAAAGTGATCTAATTCCTAAGGGTACCCCTCTTTAATATTAGTCCCCAGCAGAGTCGCAAGTTCTGTAACACGGTGGGAGAACTGACTTTAGTTAAATGTTGCGGATAGCAAGAGTCGCCACTGACTTTTATTTCATCCAAAAGGAAAGGGCATAAAATAACAAGAAAGACCTTAAAAAGATTTTGAGTTCGGGGGGTAGGTTATGTAAAGGGAAGGTGTTAGCACCCTTTACATCCATGGTTATCCATGGGCTCTTAGTTACTTAGCTCACTTTAAAAAGTTTTGAGAAGTGTAGTGTGTGATTAAAATTTTCTTAAGTACTTTATAATGATCCATGTACGGATATATATAAAGACTTTGTTTTGAAAAATTGTTTGAAAATGTGAAGTGTTTATGAAATGTTTTTTTTTAATGAGTGAGCAAGTACTTAAGAGGAACCTACCCTAATTTGAATCTTTTCTGTTCTTAAATGTTCTTTCAATGGTAAGATTATCCCTATTATTAAGGAATAGGTAGTCATTACCTTGGATGTTGTATGGGACGTGTGAAGGGTCATCTGTGTTTAGGCAACTGTAAGGTGTTTTAGCAATTCGAAGGGACTTATCATCTTTTATTCGAAAGGGACAAGATCTTTTACGAAGGCAACATCGAAGGGACTTGATCTTATAATCGTAAAGGGACAAGATGATATTAATAAGAGAAGGGACTTTGCTTTATACACCTTACTTGACCTTTTTATTTAGGCAACATGAGAGGTATCCATAAGAAGTGAGATGGCGATCAAAGATCGACTTACGTGTGTGCGTGTACAAATTCATATATTTATCTTATAATTAGTGATCTAAATTGATTTTAAAATAAAAACATGTTTTCACTCCCTATTTTACTAACCATAGCAATTTATAAATAAATAAACAATAAAATATTACAACTATTACATAGCTTGTACAGTTACATTATAATAAGAACAATTTAAATAATAATAATAATAAATAAATAAAAGATTAGTAATAAAAATAATTATAAGAGAAAAGAGGTTAGCACAATAATATACAATATAGAAATCAATTAAATATTTTTAGATTTAAATAAACAATTTTTAAAGAATTTTAAGATGAGAATAAAATAATTATTATTATTATATACTAATTTATTTACAAAAATAAACATGATTTAGAAACATTTATTAAGTGTAATTAAGCCAAAATAATTAAAATGAGAAATTAAAGTTTTAAAAGAAAATTAGGTTTTTGGGTAATTAGAAAAATAAATTAGGGTTTAAAAATAATTAGGGTTTTATATATAAAAATATTAGGGTTTCTAATTTTATTTTACAATATTAATCTAATAGTTAAATAAATATATACATATAAATAAATATTATTAAAAGCATATAAAGAAAATAAATATACTAATTTAAGTTTTTTTGAGCAAATAATATAAATTTGACAAGAAAATAAGTTTAATTTGAACAAAATGATTTTTGATATTTTTTAGAAATTATTTTAATTAAAGAATAAAATAAAGAATTAATAAAACAAATAAAACAAAAAAAAAGCCGAAAAAAAACAGGACCTGGGATTTGAACCCAGGTTCTTTACCTGGATAAACAAGAGCATAACCACTGGGCTAGCGCGCTGGCTGATAGTACTCCACCTCCATTTTGTTTTGTTGTCATTCTGAAAAAACAAAAGAAATCAAGCAAAAAATGTACTTTGGCTGGTTTCGAACCCAAGCCTTTCAGTCCACAAACACGCATCAAAACCGTCTGAGCTACGCGCTCATTGTGAAATACAAACAGAAACAAAACATAATATTTTAAGTTAAATTTTTTGAATTATTTTTCGCGCCAGAGGTCGTCTCCTAGCTTCAGCCGTCCAGTTAGGTTGTACCTACGGTTGGTCCGTCACTAAAGCTTTTAGTGACGGATTTTCGTCGTCACTATAGTACCTGCACCTTAAATCATGAACAACACGCATAATAAATTCATTTTAATTGTCCAGATCAACTATATGATTGCCATTGATCTCAAATATGTCACCAATTTGGGTTAAAATCGCCTGTGGAGTGAATTCCCAATTCACGGTTTCATTAGAACCCTAACATGGAAACTCTTCGGTTTTGTACCAAAACTCAAATTAAAGTATCCAGATATGATCATTAGCTTACTACAAACAAGATAAAACAATCAAATATAATTTATTTTGCACAAATATACGAAAACGAAAAATTCATGAATGTCCAAGAACTTGGATTCGGTTTGATCAATTTTTGAGCTTTGAGATGCATATGGCTATGGATATATGATCTGTGATGTTCAAGGAAGAGATTGGAATGCTTTCTGTAACACGGTGGGAGAACTGACTTTAGTTAAATGTTGTGGATAGCAAGAGTCGCCACCGACTTTTATTTTATCCAAAAGGAAAGGGCATAAAAGAACATGAAAGACCTTAAAAAGATTTTGAGTTCGGGGGGTAGGTTATGTAAAGGGAAGGTGTTAGCACCCTTTACATCCATGGTTATCCATGGGCTCTTAGTTACTTAGCTCACTTTAAAATGTTTTGAGAAGTGTAGTGTGTGATTAAAATTGTCTTAAGTACTTTATAATGATCCATGTACGGATATATATAAAGACTTTGTTTTGAAAAATTGTTTGAAAATGTGAAGTGTTTATGAAATGTTTTTTTTTAATGAGTGAGCAAGTACTTAAGAGGAACCTACCCTAATTTGAATCTTTTCTGTTCTTAAATGTTCTTTCAGTGGTAAGACTATCCCTATTATTAAGGAATAGGTAGTCATTACCTTGGATGTTGTATGGGACGTGTGAAGGATCATCTGTGTTTAGGCAACTGTAAGGTGTCTTAGCAATTCGAAGGGACTTATCATCTTTTATTCGAAAGGGACAAGATCATTTACGAAGGCAACATCGAAGGGACTTGATCTTATAATCGTAAAGGGACAAGATGATATTAATAAGAGAAGGGACTTTGCTTTATACACCTTACTTGACCTTTTTATTTAGGCAACATGAGAGGTATCCTTAAGAAGTGAGATGGCGATCAAAGATCGACTTACGTGTGTGCGTGTACAAATTCATATATTTATCTTATAATTAGTGATCTAAATTGATTTTAAAATAAAAACATGTTTTCACTCCCTATTTTACTAACCATAGCAATTTATAAATAAATAAACAATAAAATATTACAACTATTACATAGCTTGTGCAGTTACATTATAATAAGAACAATTTAAATAATAATAATAATAAATAAATAAAAGATTAGTAATAAAAATAATTATAAGAGAAAAGAGGTTAGCACAATAATATACAATATAGAAATCAATTAAATATTTTTAGATTTAAATAAACAATTTTTAAAGAATTTTAAGATGAGAATAAAATAATAATAATAATTATATACTAATTTATTACAAAAATAAACATGATTTAGAAACATTTATTAAGTGTAATTAAGCAAAAATAATTAAAATGAGAAATTAAAGTTTTAAAAGAAAATTAGTTTTTTGGGTAATTAGAAAAATAAATTAGGGTTTAAAAATAATTAGGGTTTTATATATAAAAATATTAGGGTTTCTAATTTTATTTTACAATATTAATCTAATAGTTAAATAAATATATACATATAAATAAATATTATTAAAAGCATATAAAGAAAATAAATATACTAATTTAAGTTTTTTTGAGCAAATAATATAAATTTGATAAGAAAATAAGTTTAATTAGAAAAAATGATTTTTGATATTTTTTAGAAATTATTTTAATTAAAGAATAAAATAAAGAATTAATAAAACAAATAAAACAAAAAAAAGCCAAAAAAAACAGGACCTGGGATTTGAACCCAGGTTCTTTACTTGGATAAACAAGAGCATAACCACTGGGCTAGCGCGCTGGCTGATAGTACTCCACCTCCATTTTGTTTTGTTGTCATTCTGAAAAAACAAAAGAAATCAAGCAAAAAATGTACTTTGGCTGGTTTCGAACCCAAGCCTTTCAGTCCACAAACACGCATCAAAACCGTCTGAGCTACGCGCTCATTGTGAAATACAAACAGAAACAAAACATAATATTTTAAGTTAAATTTTTTGAATTTTTTTTCGCGCCAGAGGTCGTCTCCTAGCTTCAGCCGTCCAGTTAGGTTGTACCTACGGTTGGTCCGTCACTAAAGCTTTTAGTGACGGATTTTCGTCGTCACTATAGTACCTGCACCTTAAATAATGAACAACACGCATAATAAAGTCATTTTAATTGTCCAGATCAACTATATGATGGCCATTGATCTCAAATATGTCACCAATTTGGGTTAAAATCGCCTGTGGAGTGAATTCCCAATTCACGGTTTCTTTAGAACCCTAACATGGAAACTCTTCGGTTTTGTACCAAAACTCAAATTAAAGTATCCAGATATGATCATTAGCTTACTACAAACAAGAAACAACAATCAAATATAATTTATTTTGCACAAATATACGAAAACGAAAAATTCATGAATGTCCAAGAACTTGGATTCGGTTTGATCAATTTTTGAGCTTTGAGATGCATATGGCTATGGATATATGATCTGTGATGTTCAAGGAAGAGATTGGAATGCTTTCTGTAACACGGTGAGAGAACTGACTTTAGTTAAATGTTGTGGATAGCAAGAGTCGCCACCGACTTTTATTTTATCCAAAAGGAAAGGGCATAAAAGAACATGAAAGACCTTAAAAAGATTTTGAGTTCGGGGGTAGGTTATGTAAAGGGAAGGTGTTAGCACCCTTTACATCCATGGTTATCCATGGGCTCTTAGTTACTTAGCTCACTTTAAAATGTTTTGAGAAGTGTAGTGTGTGATTAAAATTGTCTTAAGTACTTTATAATGATCCATGTACGGATATATATAAAGACTTTGTTTTGAAAAATTGTTTGAAAATGTGAAGTGTTTATGAAATGTTTTTTTTTAATGAGTGAGCAAGTACTTAAGAGGAACCTACCCTAATTTGAATCTTTTCTGTTCTTAAATGTTCTTTCAGTGGTAAGACTATCCCTATTATTAAGGAATAGGTAGTCATTACCTTGGATGTTGTATGGGACGTGTGAAGGATCATCTGTGTTTAGGCAACTGTAAGGTGTCTTAGCAATTCGAAGGGACTTATCATCTTTTATTCGAAAGGGACAAGATCATTTACGAAGGCAACATCGAAGGGACTTGATCTTATAATCTTAAAGGGACAAGATGATATTAATAAGAGAAGGGACTTTGCTTTATACACCTTACTTGACCTTTTTATTTAGGCAACATGAGAGGTATCCTTAAGAAGTGAGATGGCGATCAAAGATCGACTTACGTGTGTGCGTGTACAAATTCATATATTTATCTTATAATTAGTGATCTAAATTGATTTTAAAATAAAAACATGTTTTCACTCCCTATTTTACTAACCATAGCAATTTATAAATAAATAAACAATAAAATATTACAACTATTACATAGCTTGTGCAGTTACATTATAATAAGAACAATTTAAATAATAATAATAATAAATAAATAAAAGATTAGTAATAAAAATAATTATAAGAGAAAAGAGGTTAGCACAATAATATACAATATAGAAATCAATTAAATATTTTTAGATTTAAATAAACAATTTTTAAAGAATTTTAAGATGAGAATAAAATAATAATAATAATTATATACTAATTTATTACAAAAATAAACATGATTTAGAAACATTTATTAAGTATAATTAAGCAAAAATAATTAAAATGAGAAATTAAAGTTTTAAAAGAAAATTAGGTTTTTGGGTAATTAGAAAAATAAATTAGGGTTTAAAAATAATTAGGGTTTTATATATAAAAATATTAGGGTTTCTAATTTTATTTTACAATATTAATCTAATAGTTAAATAAATATATACATATAAATAAATATTATTAAAAGCATATAAAGAAAATAAATATACTAATTTAAGTTTTTTTGAGCAAATAATATAAATTTGATAAGAAAATAAGTTTAATTAGAAAAAATGATTTTTGATATTTTTTAGAAATTATTTTAATTAAAGAATAAAATAAAGAATTAATAAAACAAATAAAACAAAAAAAAGCCAAAAAAAACAGGACCTGGGATTTGAACCCAGGTTCTTTACCTGGATAAACAAGAGCATAACCACTGGGCTAGCGCGCTGGCTGATAGTACTCCACCTCCATTTTGTTTTGTTGTCATTCTTAAAAAACAAAAGAAATCAAGCAAAAAATGTACTTTGGCTGGTTTCGAACCCAAGCCTTTCAGTCCACAAACACGCATCAAAACCGTCTGAGCTACGCGCTCATTGTGAAATACAAACAGAAACAAAACATAATATTTTAAGTTAAATTTTTTGAATTATTTTTCGCGCCAGAGGTCGTCTCCTAGCTTCAGCCGTCCAGTTAGGTTGTACCTACGGTTGGTCCGTCACTAAAGCTTTTAGTGACGGATTTTCGTCGTCACTATAGTACCTGCACCTTAAATCATGAACAACACGCATAATAAATTCATTTTAATTGTCCAGATCAACTATATGATGGCCATTGATCTCAAATATGTCACCAATTTGGGTTAAAATCGCCTGTGGAGTGAATTCCCAATTCACGGTTTCTTTAGAACCCTAACATGGAAACTCTTCGGTTTTGTACCAAAACTCAAATTAAAGTATCCAGATATGATCATTAGCTTACTACAAACAAGAAACAACAATCAAATATAATTTATTTTGCACAAATATACGAAAACGAAAAATTCATGAATGTCCAAGAACTTGGATTCGGTTTGATCAATTTTTGAGCTTTGAGATGCATATGGCTATGGATATATGATCTGTGATGTTCAAGGAAGAGATTGGAATGCTTTCTGTAACACGGTGGGAGAACTGACTTTAGTTAAATGTTGTGGATAGCAAGAGTCGCCACCGACTTTTATTTTATCCAAAAGGAAAGGGCATAAAAGAACAGGAAAGACCTTAAAAAGATTTTGAGTTCGGGGGGTAGGTTATGTAAAGGGAAGGTGTTAGCACCCTTTACATCCATGGTTATCCATGGGCTCTTAGTTACTTAGCTCACTTTAAAATGTTTTGAGAAGTGTAGTGTGTGATTAAAATTGTCTTAAGTACTTTATAATGATCCATGTACGGATATATATAAAGACTTTGTTTTGAAAAATTGTTTGAAAATGTGAAGTGTTTATGAAATGTTTTTTTTTAATGAGTGAGCAAGTACTTAAGAGGAACCTACCCTAATTTGAATCTTTTCTGTTCTTAAATGTTCTTTCAGTGGTAAGACTATCCATATTATTAAGGAATAGGTAGTCATTACCTTGGATGTTGTATGGGACGTGTGAAGGATCATCTGTGTTTAGGCAACTGTAAGGTGTCTTAGCAATTCGAAGGGACTTATCATCTTTTATTCGAAAGGGACAAGATCATTTACGAAGGCAACATCGAAGGGACTTGATCTTATAATCGTAAAGGGACAAGATGATATTAATAAGAGAAGGGACTTTGCTTTATACACCTTACTTGACCTTTTTATTTAGGCAACATGAGAGGTATCCTTAAGAAGTGAGATGGCGATCAAAGATCGACTTACGTGTGTGCGTGTACAAATTCATATATTTATCTTATAATTAGTGATCTAAATTGATTTTAAAATAAAAACATGTTTTCACTCCCTATTTTACTAACCATAGCAATTTATAAATAAATAAACAATAAAATATTACAACTATTACATAGCTTGTGCAGTTACATTATAATAAGAACAATTTAAATAATAATAATAATAAATAAATAAAAGATTAGTAATAAAAATAATTATAAGAGAAAAGAGGTTAGCACAATAATATACAATATAGAAATCAATTAAATATTTTTAGATTTAAATAAACAATTTTTAAAGAATTTTAAGATGAGAATAAAATAATAATAATAATTATATACTAATTTATTACAAAAATAAACATGATTTAGAAACATTTATTAAGTATAATTAAGCAAAAATAATTAAAATGAGAAATTAAAGTTTTAAAAGAAAATTAGGTTTTTGGGTAATTAGAAAAATAAATTAGGGTTTAAAAATAATTAGGGTTTTATATATAAAAATATTAGGGTTTCTAATTTTATTTTACAATATTAATCTAATAGTTAAATAAATATATACATATAAATAAATATTATTAAAAGCATATAAAGAAAATAAATATACTAATTTAAGTTTTTTTGAGCAAATAATATAAATTTGATAAGAAAATAAGTTTAATTAGAAAAAATGATTTTTGATATTTTTTAGAAATTATTTTAATTAAAGAATAAAATAAAGAATTAATAAAACAAATAAAACAAAAAAAAGCCAAAAAAAACAGGACCTGGGATTTGAACCCAGGTTCTTTACCTGGATAAACAAGAGCATAACCACTGGGCTAGCGCGCTGGCTGATAGTACTCCACCTCCATTTTGTTTTGTTGTCATTCTGAAAAAACAAAAGAAATCAAGCAAAAAATGTACTTTGGCTGGTTTCGAACCCAAGCCTTTCAGTCCACAAACACGCATCAAAACCGTCTGAGCTACGCGCTCATTGTGAAATACAAACAGAAACAAAACATAATATTTTAAGTTAAATTTTTTGAATTATTTTTCGCGCCAGAGGTCGTCTCCTAGCTTCAGCCGTCCAGTTAGGTTGTACCTACGGTTGGTCCGTCACTAAAGCTTTTAGTGACGGATTTTCGTCGTCACTATAGTACCTGCACCTTAAATCATGAACAACACGCATAATAAATTCATTTTAATTGTCCAGATCAACTATATGATGGCCATTGATCTCAAATATGTCACCAATTTGGGTTAAAATCGCCTGTGGAGTGAATTCCCAATTCACGGTTTCTTTAGAACCCTAACATGGAAACTCTTCGGTTTTGTACCAAAACTCAAATTAAAGTATCCAGATATGATCATTAGCTTACTACAAACAAGAAACAACAATCAAATATAATTTATTTTGCACAAATATACGAAAACGAAAAATTCATGAATGTCCAAGAACTTGGATTCGGTTTGATCAATTTTTGAGCTTTGAGATGCATATGGCTATGGATATATGATCTGTGATGTTCAAGGAAGAGATTGGAATGCTTTCTGTAACACGGTGGGAGAACTGACTTTAGTTAAATGTTGCGTATAGCAAGAGTCGCCACCGACTTTTATTTTATCCAAAAGGAAAGGGCATAAAAGAACAGGAAAGACCTTAAAAAGATTTTGAGTTCGGGGGGTAGGTTATGTAAAGGGAAGGTGTTAGCACCCTTTACATCCATGGTTATCCATGGGCTCTTAGTTACTTAGCTCACTTTAAAATGTTTTGAGAAGTGTAGTGTGTGATTAAAATTGTCTTAAGTACTTTATAATGATCCATGTACGGATATATATAAAGACTTTGTTTTGAAAAATTGTTTGAAAATGTGAAGTGTTTATGAAATGTTTTTTTTTAATGAGTGAGCAAGTACTTAAGAGGAACCTACCCTAATTTGAATCTTTTCTGTTCTTAAATGTTCTTTCAGTGGTAAGACTATCCCTATTATTAAGGAATAGGTAGTCATTACCTTGGATGTTGTATGGGACGTGTGAAGGATCATCTGTGTTTAGGCAACTGTAAGGTGTCTTAGCAATTCGAAGGGACTTATCATCTTTTATTCGAAAGGGACAAGATCATTTACGAAGGCAACATCGAAGGGACTTGATCTTATAATCGTAAAGGGACAAGATGATATTAATAAGAGAAGGGACTTTGCTTTATACACCTTACTTGACCTTTTTATTTAGGCAACATGAGAGGTATCCTTAAGAAGTGAGATGGCGATCAAAGATCGACTTACGTGTGTGCGTGTACAAATTCATATATTTATCTTATAATTAGTGATCTAAATTGATTTTAAAATAAAAACATGTTTTCACTCCCTATTTTACTAACCATAGCAATTTATAAATAAATAAACAATAAAATATTACAACTATTACATAGCTTGTGCAGTTACATTATAATAAGAACAATTTAAATAATAATAATAATAAATAAATAAAAGATTAGTAATAAAAATAATTATAAGAGAAAAGAGGTTAGCACAATAATATACAATATAGAAATCAATTAAATATTTTTAGATTTAAATAAACAATTTTTAAAGAATTTTAAGATGAGAATAAAATAATAATAATAATTATATACTAATTTATTACAAAAATAAACATGATTTAGAAACATTTATTAAGTATAATTAAGCAAAAATAATTAAAATGAGAAATTAAAGTTTTAAAAGAAAATTAGGTTTTTGGGTAATTAGAAAAATAAATTAGGGTTTAAAAATAATTAGGGTTTTATATATATAAATATTAGGGTTTCTAATTTTATTTTACAATATTAATCTAATAGTTAAATAAATATATACATATAAATAAATATTATTAAAAGCATATAAAGAAAATAAATATACTAATTTAAGTTTTTTTGAGCAAATAATATAAATTTGACAAGAAAATAAGTTTAATTAGAAAAAAATGATTTTTGATATTTTTTAGAAATTATTTTAATTAAAGAATAAAATAAAGAATTAATAAAACAAAAAAAACAAAAAAAAGCCAAAAAAAACAGGACCTGGGATTTGAACCCAGGTTCTTTACCTGGATAAACAAGAGCATAACCACTGGGCTAGCGCGCTGGCTGATAGTACTCCACCTCCATTTTGTTTTGTTGTCATTCTGAAAAAACAAAAGAAATCAAGCAAAAAATGTACTTTGGCTGGTTTCGAACCCAAGCCTTTCAGTCCACAAACACGCATCAAAACCGTCTGAGCTACGCGCTCATTGTGAAATACAAACAGAAAAAAAACATAATATTTTAAGTTAAATTTTTTGAATTATTTTTCGCGCCAGAGGTCGTCTCCTAGCTTCAGCCGTCCAGTTAGGTTGTACCTACGGTTGGTCCGTCACTAAAGCTTTTAGTGACGGATTTTCGTCGTCACTATAGTACCTGCACCTTAAATCATGAACAACACGCATAATAAATTCATTTTAATTGTCCAGATCAACTATATGATGGCCATTGATCTCAAATATGTCACCAATTTGGGTTAAAATCGCCTGTGGAGTGAATTCCCAATTCACGGTTTCTTTAGAACCCTAACATGGAAACTCTTCGGTTTTGTACCAAAACTCAAATTAAAGTATCCAGATATGATCATTAGCTTACTACAAACAAGAAACAACAATCAAATATAATTTATTTTGCACAAATATACGAAAACGAAAAATTCATGAATGTCCAAGAACTTGGATTCGGTTTGATCAATTTTTGAGCTTTGAGATGCATATGGCTATGGATATATGATCTGTGATGTTCAAGGAAGAGATTGGAATGCTTTCTGTAACACGGTGGGAGAACTGACTTTAGTTAAATGTTGCGTATAGCAAGAGTCGCCACCGACTTTTATTTTATCCAAAAGGAAAGGGCATAAAAGAACAGGAAAGACCTTAAAAAGATTTTGAGTTCGGGGGGTAGGTTATGTAAAGGGAAGGTGTTAGCACCCTTTACATCCATGGTTATCCATGGCCTCTTAGTTACTTAGCTCACTTTAAAATGTTTTGAGAAGTGTAGTGTGTGATTAAAATTTTCTTAAGTACTTTATAATGATCCATGTACGGATATATATAAAGACTTTGTTTTGAAAAATTGTTTGAAAATGTGAAGTGTTTATGAAATGTTTTTTTTTAATGAGTGAGCAAGTACTTAAGAGGAACCTACCCTAATTTGAATCTTTTCTGTTCTTAAATGTTCTTTCAATGGTAAGACTATCCCTATTATTAAGGAATAGGTAGTCATTACCTTGGATGTTGTATGGGACGTGTGAAGGGTCATCTGTGTTTAGGCAACTGTAAGGTGTCTTAGCAATTCGAAGGGACATATCATCTTTTATTCGAAAGGGACAAGATCATTTACGAAGGCAACATCGAAGGGACTTGATCTTATAATCGTAAAGGGACAAGATGATATTAATAAGAGAAGGGACTTTGCTTTATACACCTTACTTGACCTTTTTATTTAGGCAACATGAGAGGTATCCTTAAGAAGTGAGATGGCGATCAAAGATCGACTTACGTGTGTGCGTGTACAAATTCATATATTTATCTTATAATTAGTGATCTAAATTGATTTTAAAATAAAAACATGTTTTCACTCCCTATTTTACTAACCATAGCAATTTATAAATAAATAAACAATAAAATATTACAACTATTAAATAGCTTGTACAGTTACATTATAATAAGAACAATTTAAATAATAATAATAATAAATAAATAAAAGATTAGTAATAAAAATAATTATAAGAGAAAAGAGGTTAGCACAATAATATACAATATAGAAATCAATTAAATATTTTTAGATTAAAATAAACAATTTTTAAAGAATTTTAAGATGAGAATAAAATAATAATAATAATTATATACTAATTTATTACAAAAATAAACATGATTTAGAAACATTTATTAAGTGTAATTAAGCAAAAATAATTAAAATGAGAAATTAAAGTTTTAAAAGAAAATTAGGTTTTTGGGTAATTAGAAAAATAAATTAGGGTTTAAAAATAATTAGGGTTTTATATATAAAAATATTAGGGTTTCTAATTTTATTTTACAATATTAATCTAATAGTTAAATAAATATATACATATAAATAAATATTATTAAAAGCATATAAAGAAAATAAATATACTAATTTAAGTTTTTTTGAGCAAATAATATAAATTTGACAAGAAAATAAGTTTAATTAGAAAAAAATGATTTTTGATATTTTTTAGAAATTATTTTAATTAAAGAATAAAATAAAGAATTAATAAAACAAAAAAAACAAAAAAAAGCCAAAAAAAACAGGACCTGGGATTTGAACCCAGGTTCTTTACCTGGATAAACAAGAGCATAACCACTGGGCTAGCGCGCTGGCTGATAGTACTCCACCTCCATTTTGTTTTGTTGTCATTCTGAAAAAACAAAAGAAATCAAGCAAAAAATGTACTTTGGCTGGTTTCGAACCCAAGCCTTTCAGTCCACAAACACGCATCAAAACCGTCTGAGCTACGCGCTCATTGTGAAATACAAACAGAAATAAAACATAATATTTTAAGTTAAATTTTTTGAATTATTTTTCGCGCCAGAGGTCGTCTCCTAGCTTCAGCCGTCCAGTTAGGTTGTACCTACGGTTGGTCCATCACTAAAGCTTTTAGTGACGGATTTTCGTCGTCACTATAGTACCTGCACCTTAAATCATGAACAACACGCATAATAAATTCATTTTAATTGTCCAGATCAACTATATGATGGCCATTGACCTCAAATATGTCACCAATTTGGGTTAAAATCGCCTGTGGAGTGAATTCCCAATTCACGGTTTCTTTAGAACCCTAACATGGCAACTCTTTGGTTTTGTACCAAAACTCAAATTAAAGTATCCAGATATGATCATTAGCTTACTACAAACAAGAAACAACAATCAAATATAATTTATTTTGCACAAATATACGAAAACGAAAAATTCATGAATGTCCAAGAATTTGGATTCGGTTTGATCAATTTTTGGCTTTGAGATGCATATGGCTATGGATATATGATCTGTGATGTTCAAGGAAGAGATTGGAATGCTTTCTGTAACACGGTGGGAGAACTGACTTTAGTTAAATGTTGCGGATAGCAAGAGTCGCCACCGACTTTTATTTTATCCAAAAGGAAAGGGCATAAAAGAACAGGAAAGACCTTAAAAAGATTTTGAGTTCGGGGGGTAGTTATGTAAAGGGAAGGTGTTAGCACCCTTTACATCCATGGTTATCCATGGGCTCTTAGTTACTTAGCTCACTTTAAAATGTTTTGAGAAGTGTAGTGTGTGATTAAAATTTTCTTAAGTACTTTATAATGATCCATGTACGGATATATATAAAGACTTTGTTTTGAAAAATTGTTTGAAAATGTGAAGTGTTTATGAAATGTTTTTTTTTAATGAGTGAGCAAGTACTTCAGAGGAACCTACCCTAATTTAAATCTTTTCTGTTCTTAAATGTTTTTTCAATGGTAAGACTATCCCTATTATTAAGGAATAGGTAGTCATTACCTTGGATGTTGTATGGGACGTGTGAAGGGTCATCTGTGTTTAGGCAACTGTAAGGTGTCTTAGCAATTCGAAGGGACTTATCATCTTTTATTCGAAAGGGACAAGATCATTTACGAAGGCAACATCGAAGGGACTTGATCTTATAATCGTAAAGGGACAAGATGATATTAATAAGAGAAGGGACTTTGCTTTATACACCTTACTTGACCTTTTTATTTAGGCAACATGAGAGGTATCCGTAAGAGGTGAGATGGCGATCAAAGATCGACTTACGTGTGTGCGTGTACAAATTCATATATTTATCTTATAATTAGTGATCTAAATTGATTTTAAAATAAAAACATGTTTTCACTCCCTATTTTACTAACCATAGCAATTTATAAATAAATAAACAATAAAATATTACAACTATTAAATAGCTTGTACAGTTACATTATAATAAGAACAATTTAAATAATAATAATAATAAATAAATAAAAGATTAGTAATAAAAATAATTATAAGAGAAAAGAGGTTAGCACAATAATATACAATATAGAAATCAATTAAATATTTTTAGATTAAAATAAACAATTTTTAAAGAATTTTAAGATGAGAATAAAATAATAATAATAATTATATACTAATTTATTACAAAAATAAACATGATTTAGAAACATTTATTAAGTGTAATTAAGCAAAAATAATTAAAATGAGAAATTAAAGTTTTAAAAGAAAATTAGGTTTTTGGGTAATTAGAAAAATAAATTAGGGTTTAAAAATAATTAGGGTTTTATATATAAAAATATTAGGGTTTCTAATTTTATTTTACAATATTAATCTAATAGTTAAATAAATATATACATATAAATAAATATTATTAAAAGCATATAAAGAAAATAAATATACTAATTTAAGTTTTTTTGAGCAAATAATATAAATTTGACAAGAAAATAAGTTTAATTAGAAAAAAATGATTTTTGATATTTTTTAGAAATTATTTTAATTAAAGAATAAAATAAAGAATTAATAAAACAAAAAAAACAAAAAAAAGCCAAAAAAAACAGGACCTGGGATTTGAACCCAGGTTCTTTACCTGGATAAACAAGAGCATAACCACTGGGCTAGCGCGCTGGCTGATAGTACTCCACCTCCATTTTGTTTTGTTGTCATTCTGAAAAAACAAAAGAAATCAAGCAAAAAATGTACTTTGGCTGGTTTCGAACCCAAGCCTTTCAGTCCACAAACACGCATCAAAACCGTCTGAGCTACGCGCTCATTGTGATATACAAACAGAAATAAAACATAATATTTTAAGTTAAATTTTTTGAATTATTTTTCGCGCCAGAGGTCGTCTCCTAGCTTCAGCCGTCCAGTTAGGTTGTACCTACGGTTGGTCCGTCACTAAAGCTTTTAGTGACGGATTTTCGTCGTCACTATAGTACCTGCACCTTAAATCATGAACAACACGCATAATAAATTCATTTTAATTGTCCAGATCAACTATATGATGGCCATTGACCTCAAATATGTCACCAATTTGGGTTAAAATCGCCTGTGGAGTGAATTCCCAATTCACGGTTTCTTTAGAACCCTAACATGGCAACTCTTTGGTTTTGTACCAAAACTCAAATTAAAGTATCCAGATATGATCATTAGCTTACTACAAACAAGAAACAACAATCAAATATAATTTATTTTGCACAAATATACGAAAACAAAAAATTCATGAATGTCCAAGAATTTGGATTCGGTTTGATCAATTTTTGGCTTTGAGATGCATATGGCTATGGATATATGATCTGTGATGTTCAAGGAAGAGATTGGAATGCTTTCTGTAACACGGTGGGAGAACTGACTTTAGTTAAATGTTGCGGATAGCAAGAGTCGCCACCGACTTTTATTTTATCCAAAAGGAAAGGGCATAAAAGAACAGGAAAGACCTTAAAAAGATTTTGAGTTCGGGGGGTAGTTATGTAAAGGGAAGGTGTTAGCACCCTTTACATCCATGGTTATCCATGGGCTCTTAGTTACTTAGCTCACTTTAAAATGTTTTGAGAAGTGTAGTGTGTGATTAAAATTTTCTTAAGTACTTTATAATGATCCATGTACGGATATATATAAAGACTTTGTTTTGAAAAATTGTTTGAAAATGTGAAGTGTTTATGAAATGTTTTTTTTTAATGAGTGAGCAAGTACTTCAGAGGAACCTACCCTAATTTAAATCTTTTCTGTTCTTAAATGTTTTTTCAATGGTAAGACTATCCCTATTATTAAGGAATAGGTAGTCATTACCTTGGATGTTGTATGGGACGTGTGAAGGGTCATCTGTGTTTAGGCAACTGTAAGGTGTCTTAGCAATTCGAAGGGACTTATCATCTTTTATTCGAAAGGGACAAGATCATTTACGAAGGCAACACCGAAGGGACTTGATCTTATAATCGTAAAGGGACAATATGATATTAATAAGAGAAGGGACTTTGCTTTATACACCTTACTTGACCTTTTTATTTAGGCAACATGAGAGGTATCCTTAAGAGGTGAGATGGCGATCAAAGATCAACTTACGTGTGTGCGTGTACAAATTCATATATTTATCTTATAATTAGTGATCTAAATTGATTTTAAAATAAAAACATGTTTTCACTCCCTATTTTACTAACCATAGCAATTAATAAATAAATAAACAATAAAATATTACAACTATTACATAGCTTGTACAGTTACATTATAATAAGAACAATTTAAATAATAATAATAATAAATAAATAAAAGATTAGTAATAAAAATAATTATAACAGAAAAGAGGTTAGCACAATAATATACAATATAGAAATCAATTAAATATTTTTAGATTTAAATAAACAATTTTTAAAGAATTTTAAGATGAGAATAAAATAATAATAATTATTATATACTAATTTATTTACAAAAATAAACATGATTTAGAAACATTTATTAAGTGTAATTAAGAAAAAATAATTAAAATGAGAAATTAAAGTTTTAAAAGAAAATTAGGGTTTTGAGTAATTAGAAAAATAAATTAGGGTTTAAAAATAATTAGGGTTTTATATATAAAAATATTAGGGTTTCTAATTTTATTTTACAATATTAATCTAATAGTTAAATAAATATATACATATAAATAAATATTATTAAAAGCATATAAAGAAAATAAATATACTAATTTAAGTTTTTTTGAGAAAATAATATAAATTTGACAAGAAAATAAGTTTAATTAGAAAAAAATGATTTTTGATATTTTTTAGTAATTATTTTAATTAAAGAATAAAATAAAGAATTAATAAAACAAAAAAAACAAAAAAAAAGCCAAAAAAAAAACAAGACCTGGGATTTGAACCCAGGTCCTTTACCTGGATAAACAAGAGCATAACCACTGGGCTAGCGCGCTGGCTGATAGTACTCCACCTCCATTTTGTTTTGTTGTCATTTTGAAAAAACAAAAGAAATCAAGCAAAAAATGTACTTTGGCTGGTTTCGAACCCAAGCCTTTCAGTCCACAAACACGCATCAAAACCGTCTGAGCTACGCGCTCATTGTGAAATACAAACAGAAACAAAACATAATATTTTAAGTTAAATTTTTTGAATTATTTTTCGCGCCAGAGGTCGTCTCCTAGCTTCAGTCGTCCAGTTAAGTTGTACCTACGGTTGGTCCGTCACTAAAGCTTTTAGTGACGGATTTTCGTCGTCACTACAGTACTTGCACCTTAAATCATGAACAACACGCATAATAAATTCATTTTAATTGTCCAGATCAACTATATGATGGCCATTGATCTCAAATATGTCACCAATTTGGGTTAAAATCGCCTGTGGAGTGAATTCCCAATTCACGGTTTCTTTAGAACCCTAACATGGCAACTCTTCGGTTTTGTACCAAAACTCAAATTAAAGTATCCAGATATGATCATTAGCTTACTACAAACAAGAAACAACAATCAAATATAATTTATTTTGCACAAATATACGAAAACGAAAAATTCATGAATGTCCAAGAACTTGGATTCGGTTTGATCAATTTTTGAGCTTTGAGATGCATATGGCTATGGATATATGATCTGTGATGTTCAAGGAAGAGTTTGGAATGCTTCATTCACCTGAAAAACTACAAATTAGAAGAATCTGAATTTAAAATTTTGATGAAATTTTGAAAGTGCAAACTTATCCTTGAAGCCTTGAATCAGTCCCCTTGTGCTGGCAATGTGTTTGTGTATATATATATGGATTGAATTAGGTCCAAAAAAAGTCATAGCTCTTTGGACTTTTTGGATAGTTTGAGATTGAAAAAGATTTGTCATAAAATTTGAATTTTCTTTGATCCAACATTGCTATTTTTGGGTGATCTAAAATTTCATTGTGCCAATCAACTTTAAATGATCATTAAGTCCTTCTAGAACCACAATCTCTTTCAAATATATGATTTTCATATTTTATTTTAATTTAATATGTATTTTAATGAATAAAATTCAAATAAATATCAAATAAAATATAAAAATTCAGAAAATTCATGGGTTGGGTCGTGCTTGATGAATTTGTAAAGTTTGGATGGCAATTTGGTGGGCTCATTTAGGAAAAATTGGTTTTAAGGCCTTATTTGCTTCATAAATTTCCCAAAAATTTCCCAACTTTTCAAGGGAACAAATCCTTCAATTTTAATGCTATGAAGGTTTTCTTGGATATTTTGGAAAGCTTAAATAGTCCTATAACCAACCTCTTTGGTCTCATGTCCATATCTTTTACCATTCTCAAGTTATGCTCTTTTGAAGTTGTTGACTTTTTGTTGACTTTTAAAAGGACCTATAATGTCTTAGCTCATACCTTCCAAATGAAGCATTTTTGGGCTTGGCTTGTGAGACACAAAGTTGTAGAGAATTCAATTTCCTTCAAAATGAGCTTTGGATGGAAAAAATTTGATGAAGCATGTGAAAGTTATGGCTGGTCAAAGTTCAGTTGACTTTTCCTATGAAAACCCTACTTTAGAAACTCCTGATTCTTGATGATCTGAAATCTCTTTGATGAATCATGATCAACCCTTGATCAAATGATGAATTTTACTTCATATAATTGATGTTGGCAAAAAAATCATGAAGTTTGACTTTGGTTTGACCATAGTTGACCTCAGTTTGACTTTTTAACTGCTTTGACTGATTTTAACCTATCTGATCATCTGACTGAGCAAATCCTTTGGGAAAGCCTTGAAACTTGACATAGGGATTCTTGAACACATATAGGATGCTATGAATCTCACTTGAAGTCTTGGAAGTTCATTTAACCTGATGAAAGTCAAAACCCTAGTTTAAGATGCATTGCTTAGGAGGATGCATTATTTGAGGGAACTGTCAAACTTGTCAACCAATTGTGAACCTTGTGAACCTCATGAGATGTCTTGTGAACCTTGTGAATCTTGTGGACCTCTTAGTACACAATGTCTTGTCTTGTGGAGGGCAAATTTTGGGGTGCAACAAGGGCCACCTTTTCTACCTGGAGGTATCGAAGTTCGGGGTCGTGGAGCGCCTTGTTCGTAAAGTAAATAGGTTGTTGTCCCTCAGGTAGGTCGCGTACGAAGGCTGCGCTGACGGCCTCGTTTGCTACGGCGAGATAGAGGTAAAACATCTCCCCTTCATTGGGCCTGGACAAACCTGGGGGCTCATATAATGCCCTTTTCAAGTGGGACAAGGCTTGCTCGCACTCCTCCGTCCATTCACAGGTGGCCTCTTTGCGGAGGAGTTTATAAAAGGGGAGGGCGTACAAATCAAGCGAGTGAAGCGAGGACCCCGTTTAACGATTCTATGGATTTTTTAGAATTAGGAGTAGGAAGTTCTATGAATGCCCGACATTTGTCAGGGTTGGCTTCAATACCTCATTCGGTTAAATAGAATCCGAGGAAATTCCCTGCTCGGACCCCAAATGTGCATTTCTCGGGATTGAAACGCATTTTGCATTTCCGGGCTTGATCAAATACCTTTCGCAAGTGGGACGCATGGTCCGTCTCTTGCTGAGATTTGACGATCATGTCATCCATGTATACTTCAAGCATGTCCCCGATTTCTGTCCGAAATACCTTGTTCATCATGCGCTGATATGTCGCGCCCGCGTTTTTTAAACCGAAGGGCATAGCGTTATAATAATAGTTGCCCGATTCGGTCATGAAGGCCGTGTATTTTTTTGTCAGACACGACCATGGGTATTTGATTGTACCCCGAGTAGGTGTCCATAAAGGACAATAGCTTGAAACCGGACAAATTGTCGACCAGTTTGTCAATGTTGGGCAAAGGATATGCATCTTTCAGGCATGCCCGGTTAAGATCAGTATAGTCAACACACATTCTCCATTTTCCACTAGACTTTTTAACAAGTACAACATTTGAGAGCCAGGTTGTATACCTAGCCTCAGTTACAAAATTTGCCTCTAGGAGGTCTTTAACAGCAGATTCGGCCGCTTTGGTTTTCTCGGTCAACTGCTTCCTCCTACGTTGGGCGACCGCTTTGTGCGTTGGGTCGATGGAGAGGTGATGACAGGCCATCTCGGGGTCGAGCCCTGGCATTTCTGCGGCGCTCCAAGCAAACAAATCCGCGTTTCCCTTGAGGCATGCTTCTAATTGTCATTTCGCCAAGTCGGGCAGATGGGCCCCGATCCTGACGCACTGAGCCGGATTATCCTCTAAAGGAATTAGTTCGAACTCTCCGTCTGGAATTGGCCGGGAAAGTGAATCTGTCAGCCTCCGAATGCCCTCGTCGTTATCTGAGAACCTGCAGTCCATATTGATTGAGTCGACCTAAGGAAAAGCCTTGGATGTTTGTGGAGTATCTGGAGAAGTCAGGGATGATGGGTTTGGTTGGTAAGATATCGAGCTGAGACCCCTGGATACTGCTTCAAAGCATCGGCGATCAGCTTCGACGTCACCGTGTAGCGTAGCGACTTTGCCCGAAGTAGTATAATACTTCATTTTTAGGTGAACGGTGGATGGAACAGCGATCAGCTCGGCCAATGTTGGTCGTCCCAAAATGAATTGGTACAAGGACGGACAGTCTACGACCAGGAAATGGACACGAACAGTTCTGGCGGTTTCGGATGTCCCGAAGGTGACGAAGAGATCGACGTAGCCCCATGGTCGGGAGACTGCTCCGTTGAAACCCTGTAAGTCTGATTCGATGTATGGAGTCAGGTGTGTTTCATTCAATTTTAAGTGTTGAAAATAATTGGGAGTACATGATGTCGCAGGAGCTACCCTGATCCACTAGGATTCTCCTTACATCAAAATTTTCCATCCGTGCACGGATGAGTAGTGGCATGCTGGTATTTAGTGCTCCTCCTAAGAGTTCCTCTCGGTAAAAAGCAAGGAGTATTGAGCCCTCTCTTGAGGGGTCCAGGGTCGTGCTCTGAGCAGGGCCTTTCGCAATCAGTTGGTCGAATTTCCTTTTTACGGATCTGACCGTGACTTTGTTAAATCCTCCCCCTGAGATGACCATTGCAGAGGGAAAGGTCTCCCACGGGCTGTGGGAGGAAAAATATCCTGGGCTCCCCGTGTGGTTGGGCAGGAAGAAATCTTCCGGGCGGTAGATGCTCAGGGCAACCTGCATGTTCGCATCTGCTGGTATGGGTACAGCTTCTTCGATCTTTTGAGTCTCCTGCGCTTCTTGGCGAGGGGTGTCTCTTGATTTGGTAAACTGTTTGAGGTGCGGGTCTTTAATAAGTATCTCGATTGCGTCTTTGAGATGGATGCAGTCTTCGGTATTATGGTCGTGACTCTTGTGGAATCTACAGTACTTCGTCTTGTTCACGCCCGTTTTGCTAGGCAGCTGCTTCGGAAAGTGTACTCCTGCTTTCCTGAATTCCGAGTTGGCACATTCGGACAGGATCTTTTCTCTAGAGACCAGGAGGGGAGTATATTCATGAAACCGACCGACGGGTCCTCTGTGCTCCCGCGGTTCACGGGGTCGATCATCCTTTCTTTTGTCTCCTCCCCGACGAGATGTCGAGGGTTCATCAACCCCGTGGGGCTTTGCATCCTCGCGACGCCGGGCGTCTCGGACGGAGCTAGCAACCTGCTTTTCCTCATATTGGATGTAAGCTTGGGCTTTCAACAAGAAAGCATCAAGGGTGGCTGGAGTCTCGATGCCAACCGCTCGGTGGAAATCGGTCGACGGGCGTAGACCTCGCTCCAGCAAGTACTTCTTCATGTCGTCCGTTGTGGATACCTGGACTGCTTCTTTGTTGAACCTCTCGATATAGGTTCGGAGAGGTTCGTCTTTCCCCTGGATGATTGCTTTGAGCGATGCTTCCGTCTTCGGGTGTCGTCTAGAAGCGGTGAAGTTCCTGGAAAATGTGCGTTCGAGCTATTTCCAAGAAGTGATGGACTCTGCTTCGAGGCTTTTGTACCACGTCATCGCTCCTTTCCTCAGAGTTGTAGGAAAGAGGCGACATTTGATTGCCCCTTGCACCCTTCGGTAGTCGAGCAGAGCATCAATATTCTTGATATGGTCGTTAGGATCTGTGGCCTGTCATATGAGCCTAAGGGTGCAGGTTTTTCCAAACCCCGTGGGAGTTTAGCCGCCATAATTTCTGACGAGAGGGGGCCCATGGTGTCTTCATCGTCGCTGGAATTGAATGAAGGAGACCTGGGCACGTGTTTCCTCGTTCGTCGGGGTGATGCGGATCTTGATCTGCTCTTTCTTGACTTTCTTGGAGGGAAAGATCGAGGAGGAGATGGGCGGGACCTTTTGTCACTAGTAGATTCATCGTTGCTTCCTTTCCTCTTCCTCTTGGGAGGAGAAGGATTGCGTGTTCTTTGATGTCTCGCGGGAGACCGGGATTGTCGACAATTATTGTCCTCGAGACGGGCAATCGTCTCTCCATGGGAGAGTAGTAACAAATTTTTCTAGTTCAGAATCTCTACCAGCGCTGCGAAATCAGATCCTGAAGGTGTTGGAGGAAGAGGAACCTCTGGGAGACTTTCTAGAGGTTGGTCGCGATCGGGGGAAGGTGAGGTTGTCTTCCCATCTGGGCGATCCTGCACGGTCTCTTCGTGCGAAGGGTGATTAACGTTGCTCTCACGTTGCGTGAGGAGCATACCGTTGTTCAACCGATTGCCCGGATTGTTGTCTCGAGCAACCATGGATCTTGGTAAAAACTTTGGTTCTTGAAGATTTTGAGAGAGAAGAACGGGGAAATCAGTGATTCCCACAGACGGTGCCACCTGATCGTACCTGGAGATCAGGATCCGATATGGCTGGCGTCGAGCATTGCTGAAGGACGGTTGATGAGGAGAAGAGGGGGGTGTACCTACAAGGCACTCTGATGCTAAAGTAAGACATTGAGCAAAGAGTGTGCAAGTACGAGAATTAAGGTGAGAGAATTGAATACCTGGCCCTCTCCTCTGAGAGGGTTTATATACTGTCGTTAGTGGATGGTTATTGGTTCAAACCGTTTGGTGCGGATCGCGGAATCCGCACGAATAGGTAACGGTCAAAACTAGCCGTTGGGGGATTTCATTCTGGTCGGTATGGCTTTGGTCAACAAGGACCGTTATCCTTGGCATGGTGCTCGACACCGAGCGTGTCAGCTCGTCACTTTGCCTGGCCCAATTCTGGGAGTTGGGCCTGCCCAGAACACTTTCTAAATTCCCCACTGAGATTGTTCCTCGTGGATGATTTTGATTCAGTTTCCTCCCCAACTTATTATCTGGATGTAATTGTTCTAGTTGAGATATTTCCTCCTTGGGATGAGTCTTGTTTAACCGTTTCTTTCCAATTTATTCTTAGATTGAATTTTGGTTCCTTTGTGAATGTTTACATCGGTGTAAACGTCCTTTTGATGGTGGTAGGTATTATTCCTCCCCTTATTCAAGCTTATTGCTTTTGCTCCTACTAAATACACCGTTGGTTGAGCCTATTTCCTACCAATTACACTGGTAGTTAAGTCCATTTCCTACCAATTACACTGGAAGTTGATCTTATTTTCTACCAATTACACTGGTAGTTGATCTTATTTTCTACCAATTACACCGGTAGTTGAGTCCATTTCCTGCCAATTACATCGGTGGTTGAACCTACTACCAACAAATTACACCGATAATTAAGCCTATTTCCTACCAATTACACTGGTAGTTGATCTTATTTCTTACCAAATGCACTGATAATGGAAAACTCTTTCCTAATTTAGTATTCCTCTATCTATTGGACTTGAATACTTTGTTTTATGGATATTTCCCTGGTGTAGTTTTACTCCTCCTTGTTTAATCTTATCATGATTATGTTTATAATCTTTCCCCAAGTTGATTCAGTTATCCAGTGGTTTATTTTCTTGGTAAACTCTTGTGTTGTCTGTTGCTTTTCCCCGGCGGGATTTCTTTTATGTCCCTAAGCTTTTGTTTTCCTCTGGTGGTCATATTCTCCCCATAGAGATCTCGGGTTGCATATCATATCATATTTATATCATATCATGATCTTATGACAAAAATTGGGTTTTCTATATTCAAGTCTCTCCCATCTTGTAGAGACGAAGATGCCAATCTTCATATCTCCTCCATATTGAAGAAACTTATATAGGGGCAGTTGTTATACCCTAATTTATGCCCTAAGTTTTATTCTCATTTCATTTGCATCTTGCATACAAACAAGATCACATTGGTTTCTTGGTTTTTTTCTCGGGTGTAGGTTTATGCCTCACAAGGGATCACCATTGATTTTATTCGTGTTTATGTTTACTAACCATTAATCAAAATAAAAAAATTGTTTTCTTTTATTACCATTTTTCAGGGGAAAAGTAGGTGAAAATGCCAAAAATAGCAGTCCCACATTTCAGATGAATTTCACAGTTAAAAGTCTAAGTTGATTCGCAAATAATTCAAGTTTATTTGATCAAGGATTTCCCAATTTAATTGATTTATTCAAGGAATTCAAAGGTTCATGTGTTTATTTCCTCATTTTCCATGCAGTGCAAAAGGTTCATGTGTTTATTTCCATGTGTTTTTTTCCATGCAGTGCAGAAAGAATTGAGGCGAAGTCCTAACAGTGCAGAAGGAAAGCAAAATTTTCAAATTTTGTACTAAGCAACCGGTTACCACCCTGGGTGTAACTGGTTACTTGCGTGCAAATTTAAAAAATTTGACAACAATCTCAAATTTTCAAATTTTGGCGCCAATTTCCTTGTTGATCACTCTTGGAATATTCTAGACCATCTCCATTTAATTCCCATACGTTATTAAATTTAATTCCCACCATAAACCCTCACTAATCACCACTCTTTTCATGATTTCCACCAATTTTGAATTACCAAGCCTAATTTGAATTTCCAAAGCAAGCTCCATTCCACCAAATTCTCACACCTAAACTCTTTAAATAAAGGCCTTTTCTCATTCATTTCACAAGCTTTTGATAGCCAAAATATCTCTTGCAAAATATCCTCCCAAACCACAAATCCACTAAAGCTATTCTCTCTCTTTTGAAAGTTATCAGGAATTCACCTTGAATTCTTGATCAAATTTGAGCTAAGTATTCATCCATTTCCGTTTTGTTCATCAATTTCAGTAGATCAACCTTGATATTGGAACAATTTGAAGAGTGATCTTTGTAATTCACTTTTTCCATGGTTCTACCTTCATCATCAACATTCAAGATGTAGATCCTTGATGCTTTTGGTTGTTGGTCTTTTAGATCATAAATTGTTCTTTGATTGCAGGGATTTCACTGTGTTTTGACTTTAAAATTCATGATAATTCAGTTCATGATCATAAGGTGTTTGAAAAATGTTTTGAAAGATGGATCATGCTAAATTTTAGCATACTTTTTGATTTTGCACGCAGAGTAATCGATTACCACTTAGGTAGTAACTAGTTACCTATGTTAATTTTTCCAGAAAATTGTTATTTTTGCATAGGTAACCGATTATCACTTAGGTTGTAACCAGTTACTCTGAGATAAAACTAAATATTTGGCTTATTTTGGGGCTGTTTTTGGTTCCTTTCCCCTCCTCTTCTCCTTTATTCTTATTTTTACCTTGGGAGACATTTTTGGGACTGATTTCACTTTAATTTCAATGAACTTTGGGTGTACATTAGAGTGGTTAATATTCATTAGTCCAATCTACCTTTAAATGGATTATTTAATTCACTTTAGGTACTTTGCATTAATGAGATATTTTCATTTTTGAATTCACCAAGATGAGTGATTGAACTTAAAGATGAAAGAATACCATAAGTGAAACTCAATTTGGTATTCATCTTTATTTTCGTGCGGTATTGCGTTTGGATGACGATTTATATATAGTTTATCTCGCATGCATTAGCACAAACATCGTTAACCTTAATTGGTTTTGGCCGACCACATTTGTAGGGTAATTGCTCCATAAATTACTCGGCGATTACTTAACATAGACCTAAATGTGTCCCGAATGCGGAATAAAAATACAATTGGATACTTGTACTTTTGTGGACCGGACTTCGTGTTGGTCGCGTAATCCCAAAGTGATTGATCTTTTTGCATTAAGATCTAAGACTTGTGAAGTATGATGCGTATTTTCTTTGGTCCTCCCAATCTTCTTTCAAACATCATTTAATTTGGTTCTAATCGCCTTGATTAATCATTATAGTGTAAGATACTAAGCGGAATTGGTTGCCTTTCGATCTTGGTACTAAGTACCTTGGTTACTCTTTGGTTGTGGATGATTTAGTTCACCATACCAATATTATGTATTATTATTACTATTGTTATAATAACATTTTTAATTTCTTTCTTGCACCTTTACCTCCTTTAATTTCTTTCTTGCACCTCTAACCATGGATGAGGCATAACATCCATGGTTAGAGGCATAGGGCATGTGGTCAGTGATCTACCCATTTGTGATTCTTCAAAGATAAGATGAGATCCAAGTTGTCTTGCAACAAGCCTACAAGGGATCCTCACATCTTGCACAAGCTCAAACTTCTCCTTAAATCCTTAAAAGGGGTTTGGTTCATCAGGAATTCATCAGTCCATTATTCTCCTACACAGGAAACCCTAATCAGGGTTTTGTCTCAAGGAAATCTATCCTGATAGCTTTGATCAATTCTTGTGATCAAAGGCTCCTATATGTTATACAAGTCCTAGGTATGAAATTTGGCTCAAAGATTCATTGGGAAAGTCAGGCAATGGCTCAGTTACTTGTACTTGAAGAAAGAGGTCAATTGTGCAGAAGAAAAGTCAACCTAGGGTTTTCAAGGGTTCAAATCATGATTTTCAAGTCTATGGACCTTTGATTTGGTCAAGAAATAGCATGAATGATCTCAAATGTCAAGAATCAAGAGTTTGGAAAAAGTTACTAAAATTGGAAAGTGACCTATAATAAAACTTTCTATTTTTGGCAATTTTTGCCCTAACTTCAACCAATTCTTTCATGACCAAGGAAGCTCCAAATGAATTTTGCATTTATTTTTCAAATAGAGCTCAAGAGGAGTTGATTTGAGACCGCTCAATTGTTTTCTTGGTGTTTTAACCTACTTTCATCTCAGGTAAGCTTCTGAATTCATCATCATTTGAGTTTTGATCTATTTTTGATTGATTTTGGACGTAAATTGATGAAGTTATGTGGATCTGAAAGTTTGTTATCTATTTTTATTTCCTTCAATTTGCATTACATGTTGGTTATTTTTTGATTTGAGTCACATATTTGAGATCCTGATGGAATTCTGGATCTGAAAGTGGGCAAACATTTTGATTTTTGGAGATTTGATGGGAGAACTCAGGTGCTCTTCACCTGAGAAGACGACTGGAGCCCTAACTTCGGTGTCTGGTTTTTGAATTTTCAGGCGAGGCATTTTTTGGAGAAGACATAATTTGGAGCATTCATTCCTTTGATCTAAGGGTTGTGTGTTTGCCAACGCATTAATGAGAGATGGTGTAGGGCACGTGCATTGGGGTTTATATTTTTTATTCTGATAATCTAAATGTTTGCCTACTCATCCGTGTTAGTGTGATCCTCACATCCTAGTTGTTCATTGTGGTTACTTTTGCTTTTGTTGACTGATTGTGTGCATTGGATCATTGTAATTTTGGTTGACTAATTGCATGCATTTGATATATATAATTTTATGTTGAATGGATTATGAGACGTTGGATGTGTTTACTTCCATTTTGGTTGATTTTATGCATAACCTTTAGATCTGAATACTTTGTGGAGACTGAATATGGAGCATAGGATGTGTTTAGTTGGATATAGTTGACTCTGACTTTCATAAGCGCATTGGGCCTAATTGTTGTTTCCACCCCCTCCTTTAGCCTTCTTGCGAATTGAACTAACTTGGGCTACTCCCTACACCACTTCCTCTTTTTAAATCATTTTATTTATTTTATTTTGTTCAGTTTAGTTTTTAATTTTTAAAATTAGTTCTAGACTTTTAAAAATTAAAAAAAAATCACCAGTGATGTTTAGCATTTTATACAATTTTGTAAAATTTTATTTTCTATTTTCATTTATTTTAGCCTTCTGAATTAATTTTCACTTTATTTTCTTTTGCATTTCCTTCTTCCATGTGTACCCTAACTTGTTGATTTTCTATCTTGAAATCTATAAATACTATGAACATGATTCTTTTTGCATTGTGTTCTAGACATGTTAAGGTGCATTAAATTAAATTTTTCATTTTTTAAGGTCTTGTTTGGTTGAGTTTTGAGGTCTTGTTTTGAGCTTAAGTTTGTGAAACCCTAGCTTGCCTTGCTCGATTATTTGAGTACCTTATGTTCGGAATCTTGGCTTGAAACGTTTGCTTGATGTTTACCCCTAGTTGAGGTCCATTGAAAATCAATTGCATAATTCTTTAGTAATGTTTGATAATTCTTTGATGTTTCAACCTTTGATTGCCTATTTTGTGAAAGTTTTGATCATAATATGCTTGCTTGCATTGGGAGGCACTTGTGCCATCATATTAGGATATGACTTTGCATCTTGACATCATCTTAGGAATTCATAGGATTTGTATGAAGCATTAGTTCACTTGTTAACTTGCATTGATGATTGTTTTCTAAGCATGTACCGTAGGTGACCTAATTTCACCTCATTTCTTCTTCTAACTTCATTATATGTCATCTATGTTCAAATGTGACTACTTGTGCATCTTATATGCATCTTAACATGTTGATACACCTCTGACTTTGGTTCATACTCATCTTATATCATTCTTGTATGCTTGTCTCATCTCATTAAGTGACAATGTTTCATGAACATATGTTTGCATCTTCATCTCACTTCATCCTCATTCCATCTCATATGCTTCCATAACATAACTCATGACTTGTATGACATTTCATTGACATTATGTGGCATTCATAAAGATGTGTAACTTCTGATTTTGACCTAAGTTGTTGCATTTTTGACTTGTTTGCCTTACTTGATCCCTTCTTTCCATCTTACTCCTTCTTTGGTGCTTTGTTGGATGTTTGTAGGACTTATCTCATTTCTTTTTGTTTGAGTTTTCATGACTAATATTAGGGGTATTATGTGACTTATAGGTTCTGACTTGTGTAAGTTTTAGGGCTTAGAAATTTGTTCTCTCTTGTCTTGTGCTTGTTTGAGTTCCATTTTCCTTTATGTGAATACTTATAACCTTGAAGAGGCTTTGGTATGTTTGAGAGGTGTGGTTGTTGCTTCCACATCTCAACTCCTTCCTTCATCTCTTTAAGTCTTCATACTTGTGTTGTGATGTGCTTAAGCCATATTTGCTTAACATTTCTTCATCCCCTTTAGGATTAACTTATATTCTCCTAAGAAGTAAGTTGAATATTTTGCTTCTTTCTTCTTCTTATTTTCTTTCCTTCTTCTTCATTAGGATAGAACTCAAACCACACTTACCTAGGTATCCCATGCATGATAAAAATTAGGATTATTAGTTCCCCTTAGACTTTTTTTACCTTTGGTTCTCTTTTCTTCTCTCTTTCTCATCTTCAAACAAAAAGATAAAAAAAACTTAATAATGGTTGAGGTAACCTTGTGTGTATGGACTTATTCCATGGGGAATTTGTATTCATGCAATATTGGGATAGTGCAAACTTGTCTAGCATGATGTACAAGTTTAATCATGAGATCATCTTCACAAAGAAAATCTTAAAAGAAACTTCTTCAGTTCAAATCACAAAACACTTAATAAATTCAATGAGTTAGTGTGCTTAGGCCCTAATCTTTGGAACCAAGTCTTGGGAATCTTCTCATTACTTTGGTGTGCTTCTTCCTCATTCCATCTTGGAATGAAGTAATAAGTACACATTCTATGTAGTAGGACTTGAGTACACTTTCACATGCCAAACACAAAGAAAAAGCTTCAAAAAAACATTGAACAAACAATAAGCGTCTCTCCCTTTGGAATTATTTTCTCATCACCCTCACTCACGGCGTAAGAACTTTCTCCTACTTGTCTCTTTGAAAGACGGTTACGCACTCGTTCCAGACAAGCCTGCAACCCCTGAGCATAGGCATAAGCAGTTTAAGCTTTAAAAAACAAAAACATTTTTCCTCCATAGTGTAAGCACCCCAAATTTGCCCTCAATCTTTATCACACCATGGCTTGTGATCTTTCATTTTTGTTTTAACATAAGCATTACATCTCATATTGCATTTTTTATTCACTGCATAGTTCAAGTTCATCTGCATCTAGGGTTTGCGATCTGAGCAATCCAAGAATCCATCTGAGCCGTTCCAAAGGTCTCAAATCTTTCCAAGATGGTCCATGTGTGTTCTATGATCATATTATGCTCCCCAAGGTTCATGAAAGTCAAAGGATGACAAGAACTGGCAAAGGCGTAGAAGCAGAGCTAGGGTTTTCACTACACAGATGACCAAAATTAGGGTTTTTGTTTCAGAGGCCTTAACTCCAAATTTTTGGGTAATTCTTGTTTCTAATGTTCTTAATATGTTATAAGGATCATGTGTACCAAGTTTGATGAAGAAACTCATTGTGGAAGTCATTTGTTTACTGGGTAACTTCCTGAGCAAGTCAAAATCAAGGCATCTGAGGCCCCCAACAATGGAACCAAGGGGTCATTTTCATCAAATTGAAGTTCAATGATCTTTATTTGATCTTAGAAGTGGTTAGAAGTTCACAAGATTGAAGAATTTTGAGCCAATTGCAAACTTGCCATTTTTGGAAATGACTTGAAATGCAAACCTTCCATTTTGGGAAAGATTTTCAACCTCCTCTTTCATGGCCAAAAATGCTTCAAATGAAAAATTCTTGGGCATGAAAGTTGTAGATTAGGTCTTTCCCTTTTCAAAAAGTACAAGAACATGTCTTGATTCATCCTAGAACTCAAGATATGGCCTTTCAAAGTTGGAAAAAATCACATAATTTCAAGTTTCATGTCAAAGAGGGATTTTGCATTTTGTCATGTTCAAGCTTCTAAATGTGCACAAATATGTTACAACATGTCAAGACAACTTCAAAGGATCAAAATTGGCCCAAGAATTGAAGCATTCCATGGCTTGAATCACAAGAAACATTAAAGAGGGAAACTTGCATAAACCATAAGAACTCTCCATCCAAGCCTTCCAGCTACATAACTTTGATCCAAAGGCCATCCTTAATGCAAGCTGAGGCCAGACACCCCATGAAAACACCTCTGACTCGTGCCATGCTTCAAGTACACATAACCTTGACTTTTTGCATTTTTGCCCATACCAATCAAACTATGCCACACCAACTCTTTGAACCAATCAGCATGACTTATGTGAACCTCATGGACCTCAAACATCATAACATTCAAGCCTGAAAGCTCTCATACAAGCAGAATCACAAAAACTTGAAAAAAACTTCACTTCTTCGAATCTCCCTGCACAAGCCTCAAACTTCAAATATTTTTCCACCAATCAACTCAAAATCATCCATAGATCACAAAGCACCCCTCACCATAGCCTGAAACACCCCACAACACAAACACGATTTCTCACCCCTCAGAACTGAAACTCACAAAGGAGGCCATTTAAACTCCATTCAAGCTTTCCAGAAGCATCAGAGGGATCATTGGAGGCATTTTGCACAAAGGAAGAGGTCAGAAAGCTCCAGATTGCAAAGCTTCAACTCAGGTAGCCATGATGAACATTTTTTCCAGAACTCTTGTTTTAAGTTTCTAAATGATTCTACATGATCATTGAAGTTATATGATCTTTAATTGATCATTGAAGTGCTTGGAAGTTCACAAAATTGAAGAAATTTGAGCTAAACCAAAAGTTGCCAAAAATGGAAATGACTTGTAATGGAAACTTTCCATTTTGGGAAAGTTTTTCAACCTCCTCTTTCTCAACCAAAAATGCTTTAAATGAAAAATTCTTGGTCATGAAAGTTGTAGATTGGATCATTCCCTTTTCAAAAAGTACAAGAACATGTTCTAATTCATTATGGAACTCAAGTTATGGCCTTGCAAAGTTAGCAAAAATCCTATAATTTTCACTTTCACACCAAAGAGGATTTTTTGCAATTTCACATACCAAGTCATTTTGTGACCTCTAATCACTCTCTAAGCATCATACAAATATAATACAATTCATTGTGACCAAAATTGCTCAAAGAATCATTCTATTTCATGCCTTGAACTTCAAGAAATTCAAAAAGGGCCAAAGTTCTTCAAATTTGCAAAAGGGGGTGAATCTTCTCATACACTTGCTGCATCTCCCAAATCATTTTCCATGGTTCTCCTTGATCAATGCTGAGCCAGGACATGCCAAAGAACAGATGCAACATGAGCCCATACCTCAAGTACACAATTTGTTGACTTTTTGCAAAATGACCCATACCAATCAGCTGCAGCCACAACCACTCTCTGGCCAATAGGGTTATGTTATGTGGACCAAAAGCAAGCCAATCCATAACACACACAAGCCTGAATAAGTTCATACACCAAGTTTCACAAAAATCACCTTTAAGCAAAAACTTTCGAAACTCTCTGTCCAGACACTCAAACCTCAAACAAACTTCACCATTCAACTCACCATCATCATTAGAACATTTCCCAACCATCAAACAAGCCTGAAAGCCAGCCAAACACAAACACGATTTCAGACCAGTTCCAGCCATTCTAAACTCCATCAAAGCATTCCAACATCATCAGGAGGTCAAGTAAAGAGGATTTGCACGAGAAAAGAGGTTCAAAAGCTCCAAATTGAGAAAGTTCAAGCTCAGGTAACCTCATGAAATTTTTTTACAGAAATGAAATTTTAAGTTCCTAAATGAATCTATGTGATGTGATGATCATGCTGATGTCTTTATTTTTGAAAATGGGTTCGTATTAAGGATTTCATGAACTTCTGAAAGTTTTGACCTAAAAATGTTCTTCTTCGATTCTTCATTTTGATGCATGAAAAATTGTTTTTGTTGCTGGATTTGTGTTCTATGATGTTTAAGGATTGATTCCGGAGAGTTTGAGAGCCTGGGGTGGTGTTTTGAGGTAGCTTAGGGGAGGAGCTCGCAGGAGAAGACGACCGGAAGTCTTTTCCAGCCACCTGAGATAATTTAGGGTTTTAATTAGGGTTAACGTGAGTTTGAATGAGGGTCGTTTGATGAATGTTTCCCGCGTGTAATGGAAGGTCAGGATGTGTCCATTTAGTTTTAATTGTGATTAATTAATTAATTAATTAGGATTAAGCCAAATTGAATCTGGACCTTTAGATTGCGCGCTGGTCAATGCATCCCCCCCCCCCCTCCCCAGTTTGAATTTGATCCCATGGATTGGATTACTTTCCCTTATTTTAATTTTATTTCATTTAAATAGCATTTATTTTGTGCATTTTATTTAAAATACCTAGAAAAATCCTAAAAATATTTTCTTCTGCATTTTAATTTCAAATATTTTTCTTCACCCAAAAACATTTTTACTTTTATTTTTTGCATTAAAAAACCATTTTAAAAATATTTAAATGTTTATTTTAATTGATTAATGGAAATTAATTAATTAAAATACCATTTAGGTTTCTAAAAATTCCAAAAAAATTCAAATTGCGTCTTAGGACATTTAGAAATATTGTCAAACCATTCATACAAATTTCTTTTTGGTTTTGATCCAATCTTGACATTTTTCTTAAATTTAGGGTTCATAAAATCCCTTTTTTAGAACCCTAACTTTGAAATTTCTTTTCTGCCTAACCATGAAGGGTTTGACAATGATTTGTTTTGTGTTGTTTTCCATATAACATGTAGTTTCTAGGATATTTTTGTCATGAATTTATCTTGCATTTTCCATTAGATTTGCATTTTCCCTCTTAAGGTACCCAAAAACCCTAGTTATCTTAGAAAAATCATAACTTCTTTTAGGTTAAGAGTTGAACCTTATCCTTTGGGGTGTGATATCATATGGGGTTAGGGTTTGTTTGAGCCCATTTGCAAATTTTTATCATGTGATTTGCTTCTGTTTTTGCCATTTGCATCTCATCCTTTCATGTAACCCTAATCTTGCATCCATACTTGCATCTTACATTGCATTGCATGAACATGTAAACTTGCCATGACATTCTAAGCACTTGAATTCCATCTTAGACATCTTGAGACATTTCTTTAACATTGCTTGGTCATTTCTTCATACATTTTCTATGCCTTGCATCCATTTCATTTCATAAACATACATGTTGTTTCCATACTTCAAAGCATGCCTCATTTGCATCCAATCTCTAGTATGAACATTCATAGCACTTGGCATGCCTTTGCATCATCTCATAGCATCATTTGCATCATGTGATTGCTTCTGGTTTTGGCATTGGCACATTCATATGCATCGTTTCATATCATTTCTTTCCTTATGCTAACATTTTCAGGTGGTAAGTTAACTTGAGAAGTGAATTTGCCTTCACTTCTCATTTCTCTTCTTCTTCTTCATATGCATCCTTGCTGCATTTTATTTTGTCTTAGAGTGAGCTTGCTCATTCATGTTCATCTCTCACTTTCTTTCTCTAAGTTACTTATCTTCTTCAATGAAGTAAGTAACTTATTCATCTGCTTCATTTTCCTTTCATATGCTTCTTCCATTGGTGGCTTCTCTGAAGATCTTTCTCAAGCCTTACAAACCATAGGAACATCCAAGCATGACAATACTTAGGGTTGTGATTAGTTCCCCCTTAGCTTTTACCTTTGTGTCTTCTTTGTGTCTCTCTTCTCACCTCATCATCAGAGACTAAACCTTTAAGGTTTTAAGACTTGGAAATTAAGGTTATGCCTGCATCCTTCTCTTAGGATGGAGTGTATAACTTTAATCCTAACTGTTAAACCCTTAATTTGTTTAAACCTTTCAATCAATCCATATAATAATCATTAATACATTAACTTGTAACTTGGGCCTTGCATTAGGGTTCTAATTCTTCCTTTATTGGTTAAGAAGGACTAACCCTAGTGTTTAATGGACAAGTCCCTCTCAAGTTGTCTTACAAACCATAAAATTCACTTCTTAATCATATCCTTAATTAAAATCCACTTTAATAAAGGTTTGTTTTGTCATGAGGTTAATCCCTAATCATGGATTAAGTTGAGGTATCTTCCTCAGCTTAAGTGTGCTCATCTATTATCCTTCTATTAGGATGGTGTAATGAGTCTACTAATCCTTGATTATGGCTTAAACTTATTACTTAACACTAAACAAAAACTCAAAAACATCTAAATAATCACAAGTAGGTTAATGATCTTAATCCTACACAATCATGGTAATTAAGTTGAGATTTTTGTCTCATACTTAAGGTATTCTCATTATCCCTAATCAAAGGGAGGATATGATGAGTTTACTAACCCTTGGTTTAGGCTTAAGCTCATTAACTTATGACAAGCACAAAAATCAATAAAAGATTGAAAACACAAAAACAAACAATAATCGTCTCCTCCGGGATTCTTTTCTCATCATCTTCACTCACAAACGAGAACTTGCTTATTCCGTCTAATGCAAGAAAGTTAGCACTTGATCCAGACAAGTCATACACTTGAGCATAGACAAGCAAGCAGTTCATCAGTCATTTTATCTTTCAATCTCTTTGAGTCAAACTACGGTGTTCTGACTTCCTCATTGGACGAGAGGATACGTAGGCATAACTTAACGGTTATCGAACAAAAGTCTTTATGTCTTCCTCCTCTTTCAACATTCTCTTTTAAGCCTCAGTTCCTGAGCATTCACCTTTTGCACTGACCCTTGTATATTCTTTTCCAGCGTTTACACACAGATAGCACATACACCTACCCCTTTAAAACACAAAATTTTAAGCGTGGTTCCCATCGAGTACGACGGACAGTCTGGGTACTAATACCTTCCCAGGTTGTAACCTACCCCCTTTCTCAGTTTCTCTGGTTCGCAACTGTCTTATCCATCTGCTCCTAGGTTTATGCAGCATTACCTTTCCTTCGGGATAAAAATGCCTAGCTGGCGACTCTATTCATCTTCATTTCATTCTCCTTTCGCCGACCGTTCGCGTCTGTACCCTATCTGACCAGGTGTCTTTTGGGGGGAGCGACAGCTTGGCGACTCTGTTGGGGAAAGGATGTATTGCAACCAGGGCTTCTGGTACTTTTTGTGGGTTCCTCCTAGCGCTTGTTTGATTTGTGTTTACGGGGCTGTTATGTGCTACTTGTGCTTATTTATTTGCTTTATTTATTTTTTTATGTACAGCTTTATTTATTGCTTTCTTTTACAGTTTTATGCATTTCATACTGTCATTATCATGTGCTGGATCTGTGTTTTCCTTGGTGGGTGGGGTTCATTGAGTGATTAAGGTCTTATACCTGGGACCTGAGTGGCACATAGGCTAGAGTGGCTTCATATTCTTTCCCATTCCATTTCGGTCTGGTGCGGGAATATGAAACACGGTTCAGACATGGGTTTCTTCTTGAGAACTCTGTGCTACGGATTTCCTGTAGTACTAGGGCTATCTGGGAAGCCTGCTAAGTCTGGATGACCTTTTTATGACCTTCAGCATCTGAGGTGAATTAAAGGAGGATCTTTTATGGTTATTGTAAAGATTGTACCTCCGGGTTAGAAGTGTTTACACTTCTCATAACTGATCCAAGTATGAGGATCCTTGTTCTAGAATATTACATGTGAGGGGGTTGGGATGTTTATAGGTTTGCAGGAACCCTTGGTCTCATCATACCTTGTTACTATATTTGTTAAGGTTGTATTATTTGGACAGTTCTTGTGATTACCCTGGACTTGTGACTCTTTATTTGAGTCTCCCACCTGGTTACTGGATTTCTAAGCCTCCATCCGGACCTATGAACATACATGGATTTTTACCAAGGCAGATAAACAGATCCAGCACTTGATCACAAACCCTTTGCATATCATTTTGCATACATCATTTCTGCATCATTTAACATTTTCTTATTTGTTTTGCAGGGTATCCATCATTTTATCTTTGGTTTGGTTTTGACCCCTTCTGCTGCTCAGACTGCTTCAGTTATCTTCTCCAGCACCTTCACCAATTTGTCAGTGATTCTCTTCCAGCTATCTTCATCAGAGACCCATCTCTAGCATCTCATTCAGTGACCTTCATCAGCAGTTGCTCTCAGCTTCTTTACCAGCATCCATGGACACCTCAAGAAAGAGCAACATCACATACCACTTCTTTGAGCCCACCCTGACTGGCATCAGGCAGATCTAGTCCCTCATTACTCCTGATCATATCCAACTATTCAAAGAGCATTATGGAGGCATATTGGACATGGTCATGGATTTAGATGCATCTCAGAGGAGCATGATCCATACTTGCTTGCAGTTTTATGATCCTCCACTCAGATGTTTCACATTTCCTGATTTCCAGTTGGGACCTCTGCTAGAAGAATTTTCCATGTTGTTAAGAGTTCCTATCAGGAGAGGGATTCCTTTCAACCCTGAGATGGTTGCTCCCAGAAATGAAGACATAGCCAGGGCATTGCATTTGGAGCCTGCCCTCATTGATCAAAACATGACAACCAAGGCTGGGGTTCCAGGCCTTCTCCTAGACTTCTTGATCTCCCAGGCTATCCTGCATGCTGCAATAGGAGAATGGAAGGCTGTCTGTGCACTTCTAGCCCTCCGTATATATGGGGTTATCTTGTTTGCAGATGAGCCAAAGTTTGTGAGCAAGAATGCCATTTACCTGTTCTTATTAAGGAACCCAGTTCCTACCCTGCTAGGAGACTTCTACTACTCAGTACACCAGAGGAATGAGAAGCAAAGAGGAAGACTGGTCAGATGTTATGCTCCTCTTTATTACTCTTGGCTGCTAAGACATTTGCCAAAATCAGATACTTTCCTGAACCCTCATCAGCAAAAGAATTGGGCTAAGAGATTTATTTCCTTGACATCAGAAGACATTAGATGGTGCACTTAAAGAACCAAGGGCAAGGACATCATTACTAGCTGTGGGCAATATCCTAATGTGCCTTTGATAGGAGTGAAATGTTGCATTAACTACAACCCTTTACTGTTTAAAAGACAATTAGGGTATGCTTTGGTTCATCCTCCCAGAGGACAAGATTTGGCTGAAACTCTTTACTGTGAAATCCAGCCCAATTCTGTTGTTGTCAGGCAAGCTGCCTAGGTTTGGGACAACATCTAGACTAAGGGGACAACCATCTTTGGCAAGTGCAACAACATTGCTTCAGCACAGTATTCTGATTGCTCTCGTACCAGAGCTCAGATCACCCGGATGCCATTTACCTTAGAAGATATACTTGGACCTTCTACAGTACAACCTGCAGCTACTGTCAGTTTGGAAGAGTTTGAAAAGCTGAAGGAATGGAATACTCAGTTGTCTGAAGCCTTGAAGAAGACTCTATGGGAGAGAAATGACAGCCGTCTAGATAATGAGAGATTGGAAAGACTCATGATTGAGCATCTGACCAAGATTGAGAAGACGGATGACTACATCAGGAAGGCAAGAGCAGGGGAGTTAGTACTGAAGAATGCTTGAAAGGAAGCAAAGACTCAGAAAGCTAGGATAGAGCATTATCTAGAGGAGAGCCAGGCTAGGTGGATCAGGATCACTGAGGCCCGTTGTAACACGGTGGGAGAACTGACTTTCTATAAATGTTGCGGATAGCAAGAGTCGCCACCGACTTTTATTTTATCCAAAGGGAAAGGACATAAAAGAACAGGAAAGACCTTAAAAAGATTTTGAGTTCGGGGGGTAGGTTATACAAAGGGAAGGTATTAGCACCCTTTATATCCATGGTTATCCATGGGCTCTTAGTTACTTAGCTCACTTTAAATTGTTTTGAAAAAGTGTAGTGTGTGATTAAAAACTTTCTAAGTACTTTATAATGATCCTCGTAAGGATGTATATAAAGGCTTGTTTTTTGAAAATTTGTTTGAAATGTGAAGTGTAAAAAAGTATTTTGAAATGTGTGAGCAAGTAATTAAGAGGAACCTACCCTATATTAAGTCTTTAGTGTTCTTATATTCTTTCAATGGTCAGACTATCCCTATTATTAAGGAATAGGTAGTCATTACCTTGGATGTAAGAAGGGACATGTGTAGGGACATCTGAATATAGGCAACTGCAAGGTGTCTTTAGCAATACGTAGGGACTTATCATCTTTTATTCGAAGGGACAAGATCATTTATCGTAGGCAACCTCGAAGGGACTTGATCTTATAAACTGAAGGGACTTTGCTTAAGACACCTTACTTGACCTTTTGAAATAGGCAACATGAGAGGTAACCCTAGAAAGTTCAAGATGGCGATCGAAGATCGACTTACGTGTGTGAGTGTTCATGTTCAAATATTTATCTTTTTAAATTAATTATTCTAAGTCAATTTTAATTACAAACATATTGTACACTCCCTAAATTACTAACCTTACAGTAATTATATTTACAATAATAAAGACGGAAAATAAACCTACAAGTATTACATGGCTTTAACAGATACATAATAATCGAATAAAAATTATAATAATAAATATAATAAGAATAACAAAATAAACAATAATAAAATATTAGTAATAATAAAATAATAGCAATAATAATGGTTAGAATAAGAAATAAAGAAATAAGAATTTTAATAAGAAAAATTAATGTTAGAAAAGTTTTTAAGAATTAATTAAGAAAATAAGACTAATAATAAACAAATAATAAACTATTTACATATTAAAAATAAGGATTAATAATATAATTAGGGTTTAGAAAAATAAAGTTAAATATTTAAGGTTAAGATAGAAATTAGGGTTAGGAAAATTAGGGTTTTGATTATAATTAAAATATATGATTAATCTATTTACAAAATTTATAATAATTATATATATATATATATATATATATATATATATATATATATATATATATATATATATATATACACATATTATAAAATAAATATAAACAATTGAAATTTTAAGAAAATAAATTATGATTTTTAAGACTATAAAGAAAATATTATAATAATGTTTAAAAATTATTTTTATGATTTATATTTAATAAATTTACCAAAATAGAATTAATATATGAAAAGAAATTGAAAATCAGGAAAAAAAAAAGTGAGAAAATTGGCTAAAAAGAAAGGACCTGGGATTTAAACCCAGGTCCCTTACCTCAACAACAACCCTTCAAAACCAACTGAGCCAGCACGCGCTGGGGAATACCATAGGCAATGCAATCATTTTATTACAAATCTGCAAAATAAATGGATTAAAAAACAAAACTGCTTTCGGCCATACTCGAACCCTGGTCTCCAACTCAAACACGCGTATGCTTTGCCAACTGAACCACTGCAACGTTTGTGAAACATAATACAAACAATACATAATAAAATAAACTCAAATTTTAAATCAGATTTTCGTGCCACACTTCTTCTTCAACCTCCAGCCGTCTGCTTAGGCTATAGTGACAGTTTTCCGTTGCTATAGCTTATAGTGACAGATTGTTTTCGTCACTAAAACCCTGCGCAAATCAAACTTCTAATATACAACGAATCAAACAATTTTAATGGTTCAAATTAACTAATATGAGGTCCCTGAACACAATTATCACATTAATTTTAACAGAAATTAATTCAATCATGCGTTCCCAAAAGAAATTTTCAAGAACCCTAGTTTTCGGTTTTAACGCATATGGCTATGATTTCTTCAATTGATCACCCAGAAAATGATCCTTGCAATGTCAGAAACACAAATCAATACTCAAAAACAATTTATCATGGGTTAACATATGAAAACAAAAAATTGAAAAACCATGAGAAAGTGAGAATTCGAATTATGCATTTTGATGAGTTTTTGATGATGTAAAGCATTGAGATAACATCAATGATGCTCAAGAAACATGTTGCAACCTTCAAAACACTTTAATATGGCCTACAAAATAGAATCCGAATTGTGAGTTTTTTATGAAGTTTGAAGCTTTGCTCTTACTCTTGGAGGCAGCCAAATTCGTCCCCTAGTATTGTATTATGTTCATAGTCTTATAGTGAATGAAATTAGGTCATAAAACTTGTCTATTCTTTGGGCTTTTGGATAGTTTGATATTGAAGAAAGATATGATTCCAAAAGTGAGAAAAATCAAATATTTTCATGCCTTAGAGACTTTACACAAAATTTGATCCTCTCAATCATTTTTAAATGATATTTCAATCATTCTAGAACAAAAATCAGATTTTTAGATTGACTTTTTATATTTTATTTTCATTAAAATTGAATTTTATTAAATAAAATCCAAAATAATAAAATATAAAACATAAAAATATGGAAAAATAGTCAATGGGTCGTGTATGACCTTATCCTTGAGATTGGATTGGAATTTGGTAGGCCCATTTGGCAAAATTTGGTTTTAAGACTTCATTTGCTTCACAAGCCTCCCAAAAGTTTCCCAACTTTGCAAAGACACAACTCCTTCAATTTTAAGGCTATGGAGGTGTTATTGGACATTTTGGAAAGCTTAAAGAGTCCTATAACAAACCTATTTGGTCTCATGTCCATATCCTTTACCATTTTCAAGTTATTCCCTTTGGAAGATGTTGACTTTTTGTTGACTTTTAAAATGACCTATAATGTCTTAGCTCATACCTTCCAAATGAAGCATTTTTAGGCTTGGCTTGTGAGACACAAAGTTGTAGATAATTCAATTTCCTTCAAAATGAGATTTGGATGGGAAATTTTTGATGAAGCATGTGAAAGTTATGGCTGGTCAAAGTTCAGTTGACTTTTCCTGTGAAAACCCTAATTTAGAAACTCCTGATTCTTGATGATCTGAAATCTCCTTGATGAATCATGATCAACCCTTGATCAAATGATGAATTTTACTTCATAAAATTGATGTTGGCAAAAAATCATGAAGTTTGACTTTGGTTTGACCACAGCTGACCTCAGTTTGACGTTTTAACCACTTTGACTGATTTTTGCATATCTGATCATCTGACTGAGCAAACCTTTTGGGAAAGCCTTGAAACTTGACATAGGGATTCTTAAAGACATATAAGATGCTATGAAGCTCACTTGAAGCCTTGGAAGTCCATTTAGCCTGATGAAATCCAAAACCCTAGTTTAGGATGCATTGCTTAGGAGGATGCATTGTCTGAGGGGATTGTCAAACTTTCTGACTAATTGTGAACCTTGTGAACCTCTTGAGATACCTTGTGAACCTTGTGAACATTGTGAACCTCTTGGGACACCTTGGAACATATTGTCTTGACTAGGGGAGGGCAAATTTTGGGGTGCAACACCCGTGCACAAGAAGATCAGAGAATTCAAGCTAAAATAGAGCAGTTGGAGGCCAGTGAGAAGAAGCATCAGGAGGCATTATTGGCAGCACAGAAGGAGATCTCTGAATTGAAACTCCGAGCGTGGTTGAAGAGGTCAAAGGATCAGGAAAAGCATAAGAAGTAAATGAATGCCATTGCTACCATGAACCTCCTCATCAGGACTATCACAGAGCACCCAGTAGGTCCAATGACTGAGGCCCTCCTGAAGGAAGTCAGAGAGGATGACTTTGGATTAGATGTTTGACTCTTTTTCTTGTACTTTTCTTTTGTTGTACTTTTGATTTTGTTGTTGTATTTTGACCCACCATGGGGACGTATTGTAATCAAACTATGTATTTTCACCTCTTTGTAATATATCAGTTTGTATTATTGTTGGTGGGCTTAATCTCTCTTCGTCATCAGCATTTCCTCGAGGTCTGGAAAGGTCAAAACCAAAGAACCAAACCGGATACCTCTGGAAGACAAATAGGCATATTGCATTGCATACTAACATTTCCTTTGTTTTTTAGGTTTTTGTTTTATTGTTGTTTCTCACTTGTTGTGGTTTCAGGAAACATTGCTCGCAGAAGAGTGTTCCCTGTCAACAGAATACACCGGTACCCGACAAGAAACAACCTTCCGGGACTCCATATGGATCAAGTTCAGCAAGACTTGAATGAAGTAAGGACCCAAATGGCCAATGAGAGGGTTGGGATGAGAAATCAGATAACTCAATTCATGACTGTAATGACTGGCTTAGCTCAGAGCCAGGAAAGACTACGGGAGTTGGTTGAGAGACAAACCCCTGAAGAACACCATCCAGGTACAGGAGGTACCAGTAACAACGATCACGTGCAACCTTGCACTTATCCACTAGAGTTTGGGCCTCATCTGAACCCAGAAGTCAATGCCATAAGGAATACTCAGGGTAACACTGCTGGAGGAAGGGTCTTGCAAGAAGATCCTCAAGAAGAGCAGTTTACAGTTGTTGGGGCTGGAAACGAGGTTTACGACCGTAGGCTGGATGAAATTGCAGAGAAGCTGAGGTCTCTTGAATCCCAAAATTCCCTATGTTTTGATGTGATGGACATGGGATTGGTGGAAGGAGTGAGAATTCCTCACAAGTTCAAACCCCCGTGTTTTGAAAGGTATAATGGCACATCCTGCCCACACACCCACCTTCAATCATTCTTGGGAAGATTAAAAGCATACACCATGGACGAAAAGCTGTGGATGTTTTACTTCGAGGATAGTCTAACAGGGGCATCCCGAGAATGGTATTCCCATTTGACCAGAGCCACAATAAGGAACTGGAAAGACTTGGATGAAGCTTTTATTCGTCAGTATCAGTATAACTTGGACATGGCCCCAAACAGGACCCTTCTAATGGGAATGTCTCAATCTTCCCGTGAAAGCTTCAGGGAATATGACCAAAGGTGGAGGCAACTTGCTACTGTAGTTCAACCCCCCATGTCTGAAAGAGAGATGGCAGACATGTTCATGAATACTCTTCAAGGAACCTACATTCACAGATTGGCTGCATTTTCTTCTACCAGCTTTGCAGATGTGGTGATAGCTGGAGAAAGAATAGAGAGCCTATTGAAGATGGGAAAGATATCCGATAATGGTGCCAGTTCAAGCAGTACAAGAAAACCATTTGCTGGGCCCCGTAGATCTGGTGAGACAAACTCTGTGCACATGCGAAGAGGGAGACCCCAATACTTACCCAGAACAGTTGCTGCTGTTACTATCCCTGCTCCACCTCCTCAGTATACTCAACAACCACAACACTTTCCGCAACAACAACAGTTTCCGCAACAGAGATCATACAACAATAATAACAACAATCAACAACAACGCCCGTTTCAACAACGGCCATCTCAGTTCAACCGAGTGATTGACCCCATTCCAATGACATATGATACACTACTGCCACAACTCCTAAAGATCAATCTTGTTGAGTTGAGGACATTGGCTCCACCTGATCCTCAAAACCTTCCAAAAAACTACGATGTCAATGCTAGGTGTGCTTTTCATTCCAATGCACCTGTTCACTCTACGGAAAAATGCAGAGCTCTGCATATGAAGGTACATAATCTGGTAGATTCAAAAGCCCTGAACTTTGCACCTCCTCCCAATGTAATGAAAAATCCTATGCCAAGCCATAGTGGACCAAGGATTAATGCTATAGAGGAAGGTTCACCCATGAGTTTAATAGAAGACATTGAATGTATTCAAACACCTCTGGCATAGGTTAAAGCCCAGCTTTTAAAGTGCCAAGTGTTTCCAGGTTGTGAGGCATGTTGTGAATTATGCAAACTTTCTGAGAATGGGTGTGAAAGCTTGAGGAGTGGAATTAATGGCCTGATCAAAGAAGGCATTCTGAAAATTACAACCACAGTTTCTACAACACCAACAACCCTTTTGTCAACAACAAGTGATTCTTCTACAAATGCAACAACCATCTTTCCTACTGGTTCTTCTACAAAAGCAACAACCACTGTTCCAACTGATTCAGCTACAACTTCAGCAACAACCATCTTTCCTACTGGTCACTTCAACATACAACAATTCATTTGTACCGGCTACTACAACTCCACCAACCACCAATAACGATGTCTCCACAGTTACAATTTATTATGACCCGACAACGGTCCCGAACTCTGGCAACTTTCAACAATCTCAACAACAGTTTCAACTAAGCTTCAATTCACCTCCACCAACATCCATCAGAGGTCCTGTTACTATTTTCTATGATCCACATACTATTACGGTCCCAGCATCTGCTGCAGTAAGCCCAGTCACTATCACGGTGCCCGGGCCAATTCCATATGATAAAGACAGTGTTATACCATGGCATTATGGTGCTGATCTATACTGCAACGGAGAGAAAGTCCTTATTGATTCTCCAGTTCTCAATCCCCAAGTGGACAATGTTGGGGGAGGCGGAGGCTTCACCCGAAGCGGACGTCTCTTCGCATCACAAGTCCACAGAACTAACACTGAGGCAGAGGCTATTGCCAATGCCAAAGGGAAGAGTGTGATACCGGAAGAATATGCACCAAAAGAAACTCATAAATAATCCTTCGATCAAGATGTGGATGAGTTTATGAGAATTATTAAAAGAAGTGACTATAAAGTTGTGGACTAGCTCCACCAAACTCCTTCAAAGATCTCAATCTTATCTCTACTATTGTGTTCCGAAGCCCATCGGTATGCACTACTCAAAGTTCTGCATGCTGCCTACGTGCCAGAAGAGATCACAGTAAATCAGCTGGAAACAGTGGTGTCAAATGTCAACACTAGCCATGGGCTAGGGTTCACTGATGCTGATTTAACTGCAGAAGGATGTCTCCACAACAAAGCTTTGCACATAACCCTAGAGTGCAAAGGGGCTGTGCTATCTCATGTTCTTGTAGATACTGGGTCCTCACTCAATGTCTTACCCAAGCTTGATTATGATGGGATAGCTCTCCGGCCAAGTAATCTTGTGGTCAGGGATTTTGATGGCTCCAAAAGATCTGTTCTTGGAGAGGTGGAGCTTCCGGTGATAATTGGTCCACAAGTCTTTAAGACCATTTTCTATGTGATGGACATACAGCCTGCTTACAGCTGTTTTCTAGGTCGACCTTGGATTCACTCCGCAGGCGGAGTAACGTTGACCCTTCACTAGAAACTGAAATACGAATGAGAAGGACAGATTATCACCATCTGTGGTGAGGAAGACATATTTGTTAGCCATCTGGCTACGTACAAGTATATTGAGATGGATGGTGAAATCCATGAGACAATGAGCCAAGGGTTCGAGGCCCTGAATGTCAATGAGGAGACTGAAGTATTTGCTGCATCCCAGGAAGACAGGATGGGTACTTCAATTGTCTCCTATCAGCAAGCCCGGAAGGTTGTTGAAGACGGTAATGCCCAAGGCTAGGGCAAGCTGCTGCCAGTGGAGAAAAGGAAGATAGATTTGGTTTGGGTTACAGACCATTCCGACAAGATCAATCAGAGGCTGCCAAGGAGCCCAAATTCATTAGTGGGGGGATGCTCACCCCAGATGCTGTTAACAATCTGAAAGACGAGGCGGAAAGCGACCGCAACCTGAAGAGCTGGATATGTCCAAGGATCACGGGGAACCAAGTCCTTAACTGGTCTTCCTAGGAAATTATAAGGGTTACTCCTACAGAGTAATTATTATTTCCTGTCTTTTTAGCATGCATCAAGTCCTACATCTTGCCCAAGGTGTCAGGACTCATTTTGTAATAGGGCCATATTGTAATTTTATGCAAATGATTAATCAATGAATATCAGACATCTTTTGCAAACGAGTCTCTTTTTTGCTCGCTGTCTTTTTTTTCACTTTTGTACAAAACAATAAGATGGCAATGTTTTCAAAATAAACAAATTCATTTTCACTTTTTCCTAAACAAGATTAAAACTGACACTAAAACGAACCAATCTCAACCCTTGCAGAGACTATCCTCCAGATTGCACCGACAACAGCACTGCTATGACCTTGTGTGACTTCAACAATCCAATTAATCAAGCTGATGAATGGGATGAAGAAGACCATGAGTTACCTGAAGAGTTAGCCAGGTTGTTGAGACAAGAAGATAAAGTAATCACTCCTCATCAGGAGGAGGTTGAAACAGTTAATCTTGGTACCGAGGAGGATTTGAAAGAAGTGAAGATTGGGGCCAGTCTGCAGGCTTCAGTAAAAGAACATCTTATTGACATGCTTCGAGAATACGTCGACGTCTTTGCTTGGTCCTATCAAGACATGCCAGGTCTGGTTCGGATATTGTTATGCACAAGCTACCTTTAAAAGAAGATTGTCCTCCTGTGAAACAGAAGCTACGCCGTACTCGTCCAGATATGGCCATGAAGATTAAAGAAGAAGTACAAAAACAGTGGGACGCCGGTTTCCTTGCTGTCACTAGTTACCCGCCGTGGGTTGCTAACATTGTACCAGTGCCTAAGAAGGATGGCAAAGTACGGATGTGTGTGGATTACCGGGATCTAAACAGAGCTAGCCCGAAGGATGATTTCCCATTACCTCACATTGATGTATTGGTTGACAACACAACTCAGTTCTTGGTGTTTTCCTTCATGGATGGTTTTTCAGGATATAATCAGATCAGGATGTCACCCGAAGACATCGAGAAGACAACCTTCATTACACCTTGGGGCACATTTTGTTATAAGGTAATGCCATTTGGACTGAAGAATGTCGGTGCAACCTATCAACGGGCTATGGTAACGTTATTCCACGACATGATCCACAAAGAAATTGAATGCTACGTGGATGACATGATTGCCAAGTCCCTTACTGAAGAAGACCATCTGGTAAATCTGCTGAAGTTGTTCAAGCACCTGAGAAAATACCAGCTGAAGCTAAACCCAAACAAATGCACATTCTGGGTACGTTCCGGTAAACTGCTGGGATTTATCGTAAGTGAGAAAGGAATTGAAGTTGACCCTGACAAAGTCAAAGCCATTCAGGAAATGCCTGCACCTAGGACTGAAAAGGAAGTTCGGGGTTTCTTAGGAAGATTGAACTACATATCAAGGTTCATATCTCACCTTACTGCAACCTGTGAGCCCCTTTTCAAATTGTTAAGAAAGGAACAAACAGTCAGGTGGAACGAAGATTGCCAAAGGGCTTTTGAAAAAATCAAGGGGTACCTACAAGAACCTCCAATTCTTATGCCTCCAGTTGAAGGAAGACCTCTAATAATGTACCTGACAGTATTAGAAGGGTCAATGGGGTGTGTGTTGGGCCAGCATGACGAGTTTGGTCGAAAAGAGTATGCAATATACTACCTAAGCAAAAAGTTTACCGACTGTGAACAACGTTATTCACTGCTCGAGAAAACTTGTTGTGCTTTAGCGTGGGCTGCTCTCCGACTAAGACAATATATGTTGACCCACACTACCTTACTGATCTCAAAAATGGACCCCGTCAAGTACATATTTGAGAAGCCAGCACTTACCGGAAGGGTTGCAAGATTGCAAATGATTCTGACAGAATATGACATTCAATACACATCTCAAACGGCCATCAAAGGCAGTGTGCTGTCTGACTATCTAGCTGAGCAACCCATTGATGATTACCAACCAATGAGATTTGACTCCCCTGATGAAGACATCATGTTCCTAAAAGCAAAAGATCATGAAGAGCCTGTTCACACTGAAGGGCCTGACCCAGAAGAAGAGTGGACAATGATGTTTGACGGGGCTGTCAATATGAATGGTCGTGGAGTTGGTGCAGTGCTCATTACAACTAAGGGAGTTCATATGCCTTTCTCGGCAAAACTCACCTTTGCATGCACTAACAATGAAGCTGAATACAAAGCCTGTATCATGGGTCTTGAGGAAGCCATTGACCTCAGGATCAAGACTTTAATTGTATTCAGAGATTCAGCTCTGGTAATCAATCAGACCAACGAAAAATGGTACACTCACCAAGAGCATCTGATTCCATACCGTGACTACACGAGAAGATTATTGACTTTCTTCACAACAGTCAAACTTGAGTACATTCCTCGAGACGAGAATCAGTTCGCAGATGCTTTAGCTACCATTTCCTCCATGATCAAGGTTCAAACTGCAAATTTTGTGCCCCAGATTTCTGTATCCAGGCTAGACCGACCAGCATACGTATTCTCCGTGGACGTTGCTAAAGATGACAAGCCTTGGTTCCATGACATCAAATGCTTCTTAGAGGATCAGACATACCCACCCGGGGCATCGTCCAATGATAAGAAGACATTGAGAAGGCTGGCTGGTAGTTTCTTCCTGAATGCTGATGGTTCGTTATACAAGCGAAACTTTGACATGGTTCTTCTCAGATGTGTTGACAAGAAAGAAGCAGAATTGCTGATGCATGAGGTGCATGAAGGATCTTTCGGTACCCATGCCGGAGGACATGCCATGGCTAAGAAATTGTTAAGGTCAGGTTACTACTGGATCATAATGGATGCAGACTGTTGTGCCTATTCCAGAAAGTGCCACAAATGTCAGATCTACGCAGACAAAGTACATGTGCCTCCAAATCCTTTGAACGTGATGTCTTCACCTTGGCCCTTTGCCATGTGGGGAATTTTGACATAATTGGAAAGATTAAACCGACTGCTTCAAATGGGCACAGATTCATCCTGGTAGCCATTGACTACTTCACCAAATGGGTCGAAAAAGCTTTGTATGCAAACATCACCAGACAAGTGGTAGCCAGATTCCTGAAAAGAGACATCATCTGTCGATATGGAGTACCCGAGCGAATCATTACTGATAATGGTTCCAACTTGAATAACAAAATGATGGCAGAACTGTGTCGGGACTTCAAAATCCAACATCTCAACTCTTCTCCTTACATGCCAAAGATGAATGGCGCTGTTGAGGCAGCTAACAAAAATATCAAGAAGATTGTGCAAAAGATGGTGGTTACTTACAAAGACTGGCATGAGATGCTACTGTTTGCCTTGCATGGGTACCATACCTCAATCAGAACGTCCACTGGGGCAACACCTTATCAACTTGTGTATGGTATGAAAGTTGTCCTACCTGTTGATGTTGAGTTACCCTCCTTACGGGTAATGATGGATGTCAAGCTGAATGAAGCAGAATGGGTCCATTCTCGGTACAATCAACTGAATCTGATCAAAGTAAAGAGATTAGCTGCAATCTGTCATGGGCAGCTATATCAGAAAAGAATGAAGAAAGCCTTCGATTAGAAAGTCAAGCTTCGGGAATACCAAGTGGGAAATCTTGTGTTGAAAAGGCTTCTTCCTCCTCATACAGACCACAGGGGCAAGTGGACTCCAAATTACGATGGTCCATTCATAGTAAAGAAGGTTTTCTCTGGTGGAGCACTGATGCTCACTACTATGGACGGTGAAGATTTCTTGTCCCCTGTGAATTCAGATGCAGTTAAAAAAATACTTCGCATAAATCACCCGCTGGACATAAAACAGAATGTAAGTCCAGGCAAAAATAGGGCATCCCGGGGAGTCAAAAACAGAATAAAAGACTCGGGAAAAAATAAGGGAAAATTGAAAAAATGTGTACACCCGCTGAGTTGAAAAGCCGCATTGGACAACTCGAGAAAAAATGGGTATCCCGGTGGATTGAAAACCCGAAAGGGCGATCCACGCAAAATCAGGGAATAAGCGAACAACTGCGTTCTGAATTCGTCTGTATCTCTTACAACATGGCAATCTTCGAAAGGATAAAGCATCGGTCAGAATCAACCTTCTTCAAAAAGCAAGATAAGAAGAGCGTCAAGGTCATACGGGTCATAGCAAAGGAAGCTCACCAGAGCGTCGTCAACATTGCCAACACTTTTACCTTTTTCAATTTGTAACAATCTCCTCATTCCAGGGGATTTGTTTCTTTGACTGTATTTGTCAATTCAGGACACCCAGATTAATAAAATCAGAGTTTTCAGTCACACCTCGTTTCGTACATTTTTGTTTCGTTTTCAAAATGTCCAATGTCCATGATATAATATTTGTTTAAAACAAATGAGCCATTCTTAATGAATGCTTACAGGAAATGTATTTACTCTCAGGAATATCTAACTCCTATGACGGAATCCGGTAAGGGATACCTCGGGATACTTGTGCATTTCTTTGTCTTAACAGGATTGCAGGTATTCAAATACGCAGCATGGGGAATGCCAAGCATCACTTCCCCAACATACCTCCTCCAAGCAGCATCTGGAATGCTTTTTCCCAGTGGAGTTGTCAAAGCCCCCTCATCCCTAGCCGGGATCCCCACAGAGAACTCTAGGAAGATCGTTCAGTGATCTTTTCTTCCCCAAACAGAGTACCAGGTCTCTCAAAGACAAAAGAACCATCTCCCCGTAGAGTCCCAACCTCTCCCCAAAAGAGCAATGCCTGAAATTCTCACACAACAAGGTGACGGAAGCTTTCTCATCCCCAGCTGGGCTTTCTCCTTACCGGATAGATCTATCAGTGATCTATTTCCCCAAGCAAAGCCATATATCTTATCAGATCTACCAATGATCTCATCCCCAGCTGGGATATCCTTCCAAGCAGATCATCCAGAGATCTCCAACGGCGTGATCCGAATCCCGGATCGGTTTCCCTTTGCATAATCACAGCATTCACATCATATTTCCCCACAAAGCGTAGCATTCCGTCTAATACGGAGCATTACGGCTAACACCAAACATTTTCATGATCACAAGTCAGATTCGAACCAGTCACCTGTAAATACCATCAGTATTTCATCAGCAATGTATATAAAAGCCAAAGCATCCTCTTTGCACTCTCCAATACAAATGCCTGTTATATATACTCTTTCGACACTCGTCCGTGTCATATCATTCCCCTGCAGATATAAGCCAAAACAAAAACATCCTCTTTGCATTCTCAAATACAGATACATATACATACTCTTTTGACACTCGTCCGTGTCACCTTTCCCCAGCATGGTTGCCAAGTCACTTATTGCAAACCAAAACACTTGTTATAATACACTCTTATTGATACCCGTCCGTGTCATCCTATCCCCACAGGTCGCCAGAATACCTTTTACACTCTCATATATAAATGATTGTTCATAACTTATACATTTTCTCTTCTGACACCCGTCCGTGTCAAACCTTCCCCAGCAAGTGGAACAATCGTCCGTGTCTTGCTCATACTTCACAATACTCATTCATACTTATACAGATACTTGATAACGAGAAAATGTATCGATTATATTGTTTAGTTTCATTAACGTTTTATCGCATAATCATCATTTTAACACCCGATTCCTCGAGTTTTTCTTACCATTTTGCAGGTACATCATATATGGAGCTAAATCATGAATTAAGAGCAAAAGGAACCAAAACAACCATAAAAAGATGAAGAAATGAAGATCCTGCAAAAACCTGCATAATTTGTTGCACTCACGGTCGTCACCAAGGTGTCACGACCGTGACACCCCAAAAGAAGCAATCACGACCGTGATGACCTTGTCACGACCGTGACACTTAAAATGCAAGGGACACGAGCGTGAAGGCCTTGTCACGACCGTGACAAGGTAAAAAGTAGGTCATTTGACTGAGACCACGTCAAAACGTTACGTGAAGAAGTTTTTGCCTATTTTTTAGCCACGTTCCTATATTTCCTCCACTGCTTCAACAAGGCCCAATGCAACAAGTCCAAATTTCAAGCCCATTAATTATTCTATAAATAGCTTAAGTTTTAGGAAGAAACTACAGAGCATTTTTTCTATCAATTTCCTGCGGAAGCTCTGCCGATTTATTTTACGACCCTGTTTTTATTTCAGCATTATTTTCAGTATTTCATTCTTATTGTATCCAAACCCAACCTATAACAATTTCCAACATCAGGAAATTGTTATACAATTTACTTGTTTCTAAACCTTCAGATTTTTGCTTTATTTTCGATTTCCGCCAATTACTCCGAGCTTTCCGGTCTGTGGAAGAAGGAGTCTGCCATTTTATTGTTAATCAGGTTTTTATTATTTGCAAATTAATATTTATGTTATTTATTTATTTTTCTGCCATGAGTATTTTGTTATTTGTTTCTCTGCCTCTATCTGGTTCAACAAAAATGAGTAGCTAATTACCTTAGGGCGGTATGTAGTTAAAACAAACTTAATTGGTAAAATAAACCATAGGCTAAAAATAATTAATAACTTAATATTCTGGCTGATACTTTTTAATTAAAATCGACCTTTTCGTTACGAGAGTAAGGAAAGAGTATTAGGTTAAGTCAAGACCACGAGAGTGTGAGATTTTAACCAGATAGCTAAAGTTAGGCATTTAAATTAAACACAGCGAGAGCGCTTTAAAATAAATTAGAATTACTAAGTTTCCAAAAATTATCTCTAAACACTTATGGGCTAGCGAGAGCAGGCATAGGGCTTTAGGGGTAAGATCTGAGATAAGACCACGAGAGTGTGAGTTGAGGGTATTTAAACTGGTAACCTCTACAGAATAGTTTAAGTGAACACCTTTATAAGCCTAGGTTAGATTAACCCGCCTAAGTTAGTATAATTACATACCGACCGCCTTAGTATTATTTTATTAAAACTTAAATTTAATTCCCGCCTTTAATATTTTAAAATCAACAAAAAATCGTGACAACCCTTCACCTTAGCTAAACTAGAAGTCCATCTAGCACTAAGTAACCATAGAGTCCCTGTGGATCGATAATCTTAAATTTTACTTCGATAGGCTGTGCACTTGCAGTTAAGATACCGCTAGACACATAATTAGACACGTCTTTAGCCCATCAAGTTTTTGGCACCGTTGCCGGGGACCTTAATTTAGTTACTAGTGCACTTTAGGTAGCATTGTCTAGACTAAGGTATCAACTATTTAATCTATTTAATTTTAATTCCCGAGTGTATGCCAAGCACTCGCTCTAAAAGCGAAGACTTGCAACCTCTAATCCCAGAATCGGAACGCTTCTTACACATAAGAAGACGGATATTCGATTACGAAAAAAGTTACAATATTCCAGATCTTCATTTAGATTCACCTAAACCAGTCGTAACATCAAAGGACGCAGAGATGGCTGAAGAACAGAATCACCCACTCAAGTATTACGCCAGTCCTTCGCAAACTGAACCGCATTCAAGCATTGCCGCACCGGCTATCAACCTAAACGATTTCGAACTAAAACCTTTGTTGATATCAGCCGTGCAACAAAATCAATTCGCCGGGAATCCTACCGAGGATCCGAACCTTCATCTTTCGATCTTTGTGCAATACGCAGATACCGTAAAAGCCAATGGAGTTACCCAAGAAGCTATTAGACTACGTTTGTTTCCTTTTTCACTTCGAGACAGAGCAAGAGCCTGGCTTCAATCTCTGCCTTCGAACTCAGTAACTACGTGGGAGGAACTAAAGAGAGTTTTCTTGACCAGATATTTCCCGCCTAGCAAGACAGCTATGCTGAGAGCTCAGATCAACGGATTTAAGCAAAGGGAAAGCGAATCACTATTCGAAGCTTGGGAACGCTATAAGGATCTGCTGAGACTTTGTCCACATCACGGATTAGTAGAATGGATGGTCATCCATACCTTCTATAATGGACTCTTGTACAATACAAGAATGACGATTGACGCTGCCGCAGGCGGTGCATTGATGGACAAAGAATATAATGATGCTTATGCACTTATCGAAAGTATGGCTCAAAACCATTACCAATGGGGAAACGAGAGAGTCGCAACTGAGAAACCAACAAAAGGAGGTATGTACGAAGTGAGTAGTATGGACCAAGTCAATGCAAAGTTTTACCAACTAAGCCAAAAGATCGACAACTTGGCCATAACACCAACAGCCACCGTGGCTGCAGTAACACCTAACTGTGAGTTATGTGGAGTCCCAGGACACGAAGTTTCTGATTGTCAACTATTGACAGGAACTCCCACTGATCAAGTGAATTATGCTCAAGGAAACCCATACTCAAACACATACAACCCAGGTTGGAAGAATCATCCGAAATTCTCCTATAAGAATAACAATGCTTTATACGCACCAGGTCAAGCACCAGCTACACCACCAGGATATCAAAAGACTGCTCCTAATGTCCCTAGAAAATCGAACCTTGAGTTGATGATGGAGAACTTTATAGCTAACCAATATCAGACAAACAAGGACTTCTTAAACCAAAACATTCATACTAGTGAGCAGATTAAGCAATTAGTGAGCAAAGTAGATGCATTAGCTGCACATAACAAAATGCTTGAAACTCAGATTTCACAAGTAGCTCAACAACAAGCACCTACTACTGCACCAGCTGGAGTATTCCCTGGACAACCTCAACCTAATCCGAAAGGACATGCCAATGCCGTAATATTAAGAAGTGGCAAGGAACTTGACGGACCTACCGATCCAAGACTTGACAATCCAGCCATGTACCAAAAACCGGATAAACCGACTGAAGTGGTGAATGATCCAGAAGAAAAGGAGAATAATAATCAAGAGGTAGTGGAGAAAGAAAAGCCTTATGTGCCTCCACCACCCTATAAACCACCAATTCCGTACCCTCAGAGATTAACCAATTCCAAGACGACGGGTCAATTTAAGAAATTTGTTGAACTTCTGAAACAGTTGAATATTACTATTCCGTTTACAGAAGCAATCACTCAAATACCCTCGTACGCTAAATTTTTAAAATAAATCTTATCCAATAAGAAAAAGATAGAGGATAACGGAACAGTTACACTTACTGCTGAGTGTAGCGCCATAATTCAGAATAATATGCCTCCTAAGCTAAAAGACCCAGGAAGTTTCTCTATACCCTGTGTAATAGGAAAATTCGTCATTGACAAAGCTCTATGCGATTTAGGAGCCAGTATCAGTGTTATGCCCTTAACGATTTGCAAAAGGCTAGACATGGGAGACCTAAGACCAACTAAAATGTCTGTTCAACTAGCCGATCGCTCAGTTAAATATCCTGTAGGCATACTAGAAAACGTCCCAGTACGTATAGGACAATTCTACATCCCTACTGATTTTATAATCATGGACATCTCTGAAGACTCCACTACGCCTATCATACTAGGAAGACCATTTTTAGCAACCGCTGGAGCTATAATAGACGTAAAAAGAGGAAAGCTAACCTTTGAAGTAGGTGAAGAGAAAGTTGAATTTATTTTAACACAATTCTTACAATCACCAGCTATAGAGGATACATGCTATCTATTGGACGTAATTGACGAATGTGTAAGAGAAATGGAACTGAAAGAGACTACCTATTCTGAAATAATGAAAATTCAAATCCCCCCGATTTTCGAAGATGATAATTGGCGTGCTCCGTATCAAGACGATAGTCTAAGCGAAAGTTTAGCACTTACACCGGATCCCATGCCAAGTAAAGATAAACCTACATTAGGATTAAAAACTTTACCTCATAACCTAAGGTACGAATTATTAGACATTGAATGTAAAAGACCAGTTATAATAAATTCCAGTTTAGGAACTATCGAAACGAAGAAACTTTTAGATGTCTTGAAGAAATATCCAACTGCATTAGGATATAACATATCTGATCTCAAAGGAATATGCCCTTCAGTCTGTATGCATCGTATTCTGCTAGAAGAAGATTGCAGAACCTCCAGAGAATCTCAAAGAAGAATTAACCCAATCCTTAGCATTGTAGTGAAAGAAGAAGTTAAGAAACTACTAGATGCCGGAATAATATATCCAATCTCTGATAGTGAATGGGTTAGTCCAGTACATGTAGTGCCAAAGAAAGGAGGTATCACTGTTGTGAAAAATGCTCAAGGCGAATCTATATCGCAAAGAGTAGTGACGGGACATAGAGTGTGCATAGATTACCGTAAACTAAACAAAGCCACTCGAAAAGATCATTTCCCACTACCCTTTATAGATCAAATGTTAGAACGATTAGCCAAGCATTCATACTTCTGTTATCTTGACGGTTATTCAGGATTTTTCCAAATTCCTATCCATCCAGATGATCAAGAGAAGACTACATTCACATGCCCATATGGAACGTTCGCTTATAGACGAATGCCCTTTGGATTATGCAACGCTCCTGCAACCTTTCAAAGATGTATGATGTCAATCTTCGCATATTTTATAGACAACATCATGGAAGTGTTCATGGACGACTTCTCTGTATGCAGGAAAAGTTTTGAAGGATGCCTATCAAACTTAGAAATGGTGTTAGAAAGATGTGTAAAAGTAAACCTTGTGCTTAACTGGGAGAAATGTCATTTTATGGTCAGAGAAGGAATCGTATTAGGTCACGTAATATCCGACGAGGGAATTGAAGTTGATAAAGCTAAGATTGAAGTCATAAAAGATCTTCAACCCCCTAAAACCGTTCGAGAAATACGAAGCTTTTTAGGACACGCCAGTTTCTACCGACGATTCATCAAAGATTTCTCGAAAATCACTAAACCTCTTACTGGTTTATTAATGAAAGATGCTGAGTTCATATTCAATGAGGATTGTCTTAAAGCATTCGAAACTCTAAAAACAGCCCTCATCACCGCACCAATCATGCAACCCCCTGACTGGAGATTACCTTTCGAAATCATGTGCGATGCGAGTGACTATGCTGTAGGCGCAGTTCTAGGCCAGAGGAAGGAAAAGAAACTTCATGCGATTTACTATGCCAGTAGAACCTTAGATTCTGCTCAGATGAACTACGCCACTACTGAAAAAGAATTGTTAGCAGTTGTCTTTGCGCTTGACAAATTTCGTTCTTACCTAGTAGGAGCGAAAATAATCGTTTACACAGACCATGCTGCTATCCGATATCTATTAACTAAGAAAGATGCTAAACCGAGACTCTTGAGATGGATTTTACTCTTACAAGAGTTTGATCTCGAAATAAAAGATAAGAAAGGTACTGAAAACGTCGTAGCGGACCATTTATCTAGATTAGAAGGTATTAAACCCGAACAAGTGCCGATTAACGATGATTTTCCGTATGAACAGCTGATAGCACAAATAGGAAGCGACCTAGTTCAGTTAGACTTAAATGAACCAGAACCCGTAGAAACAATCCAGACAACTGTAGGACTGCCATGGTACGCTGACATTGTCAACTACCTAGCTGCATGAGCCCTTCCACCTGATTTAACCTATCAGCAGAAAAAGAAATTCTTTCACAATCTAAAACATTATTATTGGGATGAACCATTATTGTTCAAGAGAGGACCTGATGGAATTTTTCGTCGATGTATTCCCGAAGAAGAAATAGAAGATGTCATTGCTCAATGTCATTCATCTCCTTATGGTGGACATGCAAGCACTTCCAAGACTTGTGCAAAAATCTTGCAAGCAGGCTTATTCTGGCCTAATCTATGGAAAGATGTCCACATAGCTGTTATAAATTGCGATCGGTGTCAACGCACCGGCAATATTTCGAGAAGAGATGAAATGCCTCAAAAAGGAATTTTAGAAGTAGAAATCTTTGACGTCTGGGGAATAGATTTCATGGGACCATTCCCATCATCTTTCGGTAATAATTACATACTCGTAGCTGTTGATTATGTTTCAAAATGGATTGATGCTATAGCTTCTCCTACAAACGACGCACGAGTAGTAATAAAGCTTTTCAAAAATATAATCTTTCCCAGATTTGGTGTGCCTAGACTCGTCATAAGTGACGGTGGCTCGCACTTCATTTCAAAAATCTTTGACAAATTACTATCTAAGTATGGAGTAAGACACCGTGTGGCAACACCATATCATCCACAAACAAGTGGACAAGTCGAAGTCTCAAACAGAGAAATTAAACAAATCTTAGAAAAGACTGTCGCCATATCTCGGAAAGATTGGTCATCTAAACTTAATGAAGCTTTATGGGCTTATAGGACCGCTTACAAGACACCCATATGTACTACACCTTTCAAACTAGTTTATGGAAAATCTTGTCACCTCCCGGTAGAACTAGAACACAAAGCTTATTGGGCAATCAAAACTCTCAATATAAACTATAATGCTGCAGGAGAAAAGCGAATCCTAGACATTAATGAATTAGAAGAATTAAGGCTAGATGCTTATGAGAATGCTAAGATATATAAAGAAAGAACTAAGCGATGGCATGATAAACGCCTATCTAGGAAAGAATTTAGTGTGGGAGAAGTTGTACTCCTCTTTAATTCAAGACTTAGGCTCTTTCCTGGAAAATTAAAATCTAGATGGTCAGGACCCTTTGAAATAACTAAAGTGTTCCCGAGTGGAGCAATAGAAATTAAGGGTAGGAATAGTGAACCATTCATAATAAACGGACAAAGTTTAAAAAATTATCATAAAGTTGAAAATAGAGATTATGCAAATAATCTAAGGCTTTTAGAGTTGTCCACTAATTCCCCTGATTAATCTACACCTAAGCATTACGTCAGGCTTTTGACGATAAAAACAGCGCTTAGTGGGAGGCAACCCATTTACTCATTTAATTATTTAAATCATTTTCTTTATCATTCTATTATTTTTGTTATTTATCGTTTTACTATTTAATTATTTGTTTTGTCATTTTATAGTTTTATTTCATATTACTATTATTACCTTTAAATTATGCATTTCATTTCCTTATTTTAATCTCAAATCACTTTTTACAGATTTTCTAAAAGTCTTTCCCATTTTCCTTCTCCCCCTGATTTGTTTCCTCCATATTTGCACTAACCATGGCTAACCAACCAATGAACCAAATGGAAACTAAATTTAGAGGTAGGAACCAAAGAATGAAGTTTGAAGAGTTATCACAGAGGCAAATGGATTTGACCCTGTACCCGGATGATCTGACTATGGAAACCCTAGGTATACATGATAGCATCCTGTACTTGTTTAACCGACTTGGATGGGAGAATGCACGGATTCAACATAAGTTTGTGACTTACCGCGAGCTCACCCTTGAGTTCCTTAGCTCCTTAGTTTACTTACCTGAGCGCGGTTTTGGATTTAGGAAAGGATTTATCAGTTTCCGCCTATTTGGAATAGAATATGACTTCAACCATAAAGAACTAGCTGACTTATTAGGATTCCCTAGTGGACCCTTTGCTTTTACTACCACACAGGTAGAATTGATGGACATTGAGCTGGATTTATTTTGGGGAACTTTAACCGGAAACTACCACCCTGAACCAAATAGCATGAACAATGATGAAATACATAACCCTGCTCTCCATTACTTCCATAAAATCCTTGCCCACACCTTCTTTGGAAAAGAAGAAAACATTACCGGAGTATCTAAAGATGAGATATTCATTATGCAATGTTTCACTAATGGACAACCTGTTAATGGTGTACCTTTCATGATGCAAACCTTCACCCGTATCCAAGAAGAACCTGAATTACCTATATTAGTAGGAGGTCATGTAACCATGATTGCTGATGCCATAGGACTTAGATACCAATTGCACAGATGCAACCGTTTAGGTACCATCCGTCCTATGAATCTTAACTTCTACTTTAATCGCCATATCATAAGGAATTTAGGACATCCACCTTTCGAGTACCTAATCCGGAATGAGGTAGTAACCTTGTTCACACTACCAAACCATGCTAGAGTAAGTGTTCACAATAAGGATAACTGGCTTTATGAGTTAACCCCACCTGATTATCCATCTACTCCTGAAACACCTCAGTCTTATAAGATAAAAGATGATATAATGACCGATGTCGAAATTGACCCTGAGACACCTCCTGTTACCATGACATTGACCACACTGACGAAGTTATTGAAACCCCTGAAGTGAATCAAGGAGATTATGCTAACAACTTACAGAATATCATGAACACTCTTGAAGCTTACCAAACTGATATAAATTCATTTAAGGATGAAATTAAGAGCATGCGATTGGACATTATAGGTTTGACTGACATAACCTGTGAACAATTTTATCACTTGAACTCCGCAATCGAAGATTTGAAGAAATGCTTTTGAAAATGCTATAAGTGATTTAGTTTATTTTTCTCATTGTTTCCGTTTCTAGTTAGATTTATTTTTTGCAAACAATTTCGTACCGTATTTTCATTTATGTAATTTCATTTTCAATTACCATATGCAATGCACTTCTAGTTCCCAAAATTTTCCATTTTAATCAATTTATATATTTTCATTCTATGTACTGTTATGCTTGAATTTATTCATGCTCTATAAAAATCTCTCGTGCCATGCAAGTATGCAAAGTACTATGTTGAAATAAATTATTATATGGTGTTTAAATGTAATATTGAGTGAGAAGTGAAAAAAAATAAATTATTATAAAGTATATGAAGCGTAAGAGATAGTGTTTTCTGGAAATTATTCAACGAAACAAACTCTCACGGTCGTCACCCCCCTCCTAACGATCGTGACGTGCTCATTTAGCGTGTCACGACCGTCACCTCCTTGTCACGACCGTGACAACCTTAAATATAGGATTCGTGAGAAACAGAACTGTTTATTTTCGAAGCCTCTTCTTCTTCTTCCTCCATAACTTCCAAAAACCACCCATTTTCTCACCAACTTCCGAAACCTCCCATTACCAAATTAAAACTCATTAACCTCCCCATTATCACCACACCTATCACATTCTCACCTTCCAATAACCATCTGAACCATTATTTCTCTCATTTTATCACTTTTTCACAAAAAAATCCAAAATCCTCATCTCTCACTCTAAGCTCTTGCATGCAATGGATGCCATTCAATTTAGAGAAGGTGATGCTGGAGAAACCCAGAGAGAAAGATTCATCCGATTCCAGAACCGCGGTGTGCAACCTACGCGTTATATCGACACTGAATGTTTGAGAGAGCTCGGAATGCTCAACAGTGTCAAGAACCTGCTTAAGAAGGTTAATCTATGGGTTCTATGCAGTCAGCCTCAGTCCACATTCGAGTTGTTGACACTGGAGTTCCTAAGCTCGTTCTCTTACATCACCGGTTCCGGTTCTCAGAGTCAGCTTACCGGCGTTGCTAAATTCAGATTGTTTGGCCGGGAGTTCGAACTTTCGCAAACAAGGATAGCCGAGTTGCTAGGCTTCGCTCACGGGAATGAAGCTCATCTCCGCGTGCTGGATAATTTTAGTGAAACCGCTTTCACTTTATGGCACGACATAACCAATACCCGTGCCTCAGCCTTCCAAAGCCTCAATGCTACACACATCCACAACCCGGCAATCCGTTATTTCCACCGAGTCATTTGCAACACCATATTTGCTCGAGAGAGTAACCATAAGCTCAACTCCAAGGAGCTTCTGTTCTTGCACTACGCTCTAAATGACGAGCCAATCAACGCTGCCCCGTTCTTGCTTTCTCACATCCAGGCCATTGCGCAAAGAGGCTCCACCCCATTTTTCATAGGCGGCATTGTCTCCGCCCTCGCCTTTCAGTTAGGGCTCAATGACTTGCTCGATAATTTGCCTGGCATAGCCGCAGAATTCCTAACCAAGAGCTACTGCGGTTCCGCTCACCTGATTGCGCAGTGAAAGGATGGCAGGTATAGCCCTGTTGTCCACGACACTGTTTTTCACCATATCATTATGCCGTCCCGTGACCACATCGACCCATCCAGCCGAGCCAACTGGCTCTTTATTTTACCAGATGCTGCCGGTCACGCCCCTATTCATGATGATCAGGCAGATCCTCCAGCTGATGAGATGCAGGACGCTATGGATGCAGCTGAGCCTGTCCCGGACATTCCAGAGACATCTACCCGATAGCCTCCTGCACAGGAATTCACTCTTGAGGACGTCCTCCGTGCGATTCATCAGCAGAACCAGATGAACGCCGCACTGGAGCGAAGGCAGAAGGAGCAGTATGATGCTTTACTCCGCACTATTGCAAGCAACCAGACATCTACTAATGAGAAGCTCGACGAAATTTTCAGCGAGCTAGAGGCCTTACGCATTGACATCACTGCTTCCACCGGTACAGGTTCTGATCCTGAAGCGACTCCTTCCAGACTCTCCCGCACCAGAAGCCGAGCCCGCGGTCCTCAGCAGCCTTAGTTTTAGTTTTGCTTATGTTTGTTTTCCGTTTTTGTAGTTTGTACTGTGCTTTTACCGCTATTATATCTCAACATTGAGGACAATGTCTGATATAGTGTGGGAGAGGTACCTTTCATTTCCGCATTTTTTCCTTTTCTCATTTTCCCATTCTGTTGTATTTCTTTTCGCAAATTAATGAAACGAGCAATTTTTGTGCTATTTTCTTTAGTTTCTAACTTTCCCCGTTTATTTAGCCATACCATAAAAAAATCTTTAATTAATCGCATTACCCGACTTACCTACGGAATCGTAACTAGGAAGCTGAGAACGATTCAACAAGACCAATACAATCTTGACACCTTTGACTTCCCACTTAAGCGATTCCATTCCGATTATCATTACGAGTACACCTTAAGTTTCAGCTCAAAAGTACCCCCTAGTAGTTTATACAAGCAGTCAACACCGTCTGAACACAAACCACGTGGGGAGCCGATGAATATAAGCTTTTGATGCCTAATCAATAATGATCCTTCACATCTCGATGCAAAATGAAAATAAATTACACCAAAGTACACGGTCGCTTATAAGAAACGAGAAATATGAGAAGGAGTCCATTGCGGGTTGGTTCAGAGGTACTGGTTCTGAACTTGGTAGGGCGTGCTACGGCTCGATCCCCCACAACCTCCAAAGCGGATAATATATGTAGGGTTACTGCACTTGTGTACCAGACCCCGTGTTTAAAAAGGATCAAAGTCGCTAACCGGCTACTCCACTACGTGCGTGCTAAGGCAAAGGGCTTAATGTGATTGCGCTAGAATGAAACCGGGCGAAATAAGATCGAAGAACTCTAGGTGAAATCGTAAATAAATTACCAATTGTTTCGTTTAACGGGAAGTCGACGACATAGCTTGTTGCTTGTGTCATTAGTGTATCGTTAGTGTTCTATCATTACCGGTTTATCCGACAAAACAATCCCTCGTACGGTTTGTTACGTGTATGCGTCAATAAAAACTTGTCCGCCGATTTTCAACCGACTATTTGCTTGAGGACAAGCAAAGGTTTAAGTTTGGGGAAGTTTGATAACGAGAAAATGTATCGATTATATTGTTTAGTTTCATTAACGTTTTATTGCATAATCATCATTTTAACACCCGATTCCTCGAGTTTTTCTTACCATTTTGCAGGTACATCATATATGGAGCTAAATCATGAATTAAGAGCAAAAGGAACCAAAACAACCATAAAAAGATGAAGAAATGAAGATCCTGCAAAAACCTGCATAATTTGTTGCACTCATGGTCTTCACCAAGGTGTCACGACCATGACACCCCAAAAGAAGCAATCACGACCGTGATGACCTTGTCACGACCGTGACACTTAAAATGCAAGGGACACGAGCGTGAAGGCCTTGTCACGACCGTGACAAGGTAAAAAGTAGGTCATTTGACTGAGACCACGTCAAAACGTTACGTGAAGAAGTTTTTGCCTATTTTTTAGCCACGTTCCTATATTTCCTCCACTGCTTCAACAAGGCCCAATGCAACAAGTCCAAATTTCAAGCCCATTAATTGTTCTATAAATAGCTTAAGTTTTAGGAAGAAACTACAGAGCATTTTTTCTATCAATTTCCTGCGGAAGCTCTGCCGATTTATTTTACGACCCTGTTTTTAATTCAGCATTATTTTCAGTATTTCATTCTTATTGTATCCAAACCCAACCTATTACAATTTCCAACATCAGGAAATTGTTATACAATTTACTTGTTTCTAAACCTTCAGATTTTTGCTTTATTTTCGATTTCTGCCAATTACTCCGAGCTTTCCGGTCTGTGGATGAAGGAGTCTGCCATTTTATTGTTAACCAGGTTTTTATTATTTGCAAATTAATATTTATGTTATTTATTTATTTTTCTACCATGAGTATTCTGTTATTTGTTTCTCTGCCTCTGTCTGGTTCAACAAAAATGAGTATCTAATTACCTTAGGGCGGTATGTAGTTAAAACAAACTTAATTGGTAAAATAAACCATAGGCTAAAAATAATTAATAACTTAACATTCTGGCTGATACTTTTTAATTAAAATCGACCTTTTCGTTACGAGAGTAAGGAAAGAGTATTAGGTTAAGTCAAGACCACGAGAGTGTGAGATTTTAACCAGATAGCTAAAGTTAGGCATTTAAATTAAACACAGCGAGAGCGCTTTAAAATAAATTAGAATTACTAAGTTTCTAAAAATTATCTCTAAACACTTATGGGCTAGCGAGAGCAGGCATAGGGCTTTAGGGGTAAGATCTGAGATAAGACCACGAGAGTGTGAGTTGAGGGTATTTAAACTGGTAACCTCTACAAAATAGTTTAAGTGAACACCTTTATAAGCCTAGGTTAGATTAACCCGCCTAAGTTAGTATAATTACATACCGACCGCCTTAGTATTATTTTATTAAAACTTAAATTTAATTCCCGCCTTTAATATTTTAAAATCAACAAAAAATCGTGACAACCCTTCACCTTAGCTAAACTAGAAGTCCATCTAGCACTAAGTAACCATAGAGTCCCTGTGGATCGATAATCTTAAATATTACTTCGATAGGCTGTGCACTTGCAGTTAAGATACCGCTAGACACATAATTAGACACGTCTTTAGCCCATCAATACTCGTCCGTATCTTTTATATACACTTATTCCCCACAGATTCGACACTCGTTCGTGTTCTTTGTTAACTAGTTGGTACTCGTCTGTACCATTATCTCTGAACATGCGTCAGCGTTTGTTTCTACCGATACTCGTCTGTATCATGGTCTTAAGGATGCTCGTCTTCATCTTTAATCTATACACAACCTCAAAACACTTATACCTTTTTATTCTTAAGCGTAAGCACTCGTCCGTGTTTACCATTCCCCAGCAGAACAACTTTCTTCTATCCGACATCCGTCCTATGTCGTGATACTTTCAGCAGCCGTACCTTGCCAGGTGATCGTCCTTCACCTTTGGATGACCATCCCTCATCCCTTTTCCCTCAGTGGATTCTCCATTATTGAAACCCTTTTCTATCCGGCATTCGTCTTATGTCGTGATAAAGAGCAGTCGTCCCCTGCTAGGTGATCGTCCTTCACCTTTTGATGATCGTGCTTCATCATTTTATCTGATGGCCGTCCCCATCGTTGATCTTGTTATCTGACATTCGTCCTATGTCATGATAAATCTGAGAGCAGCCGTACCCCGCTAGGTGATCGTCCTTCACCTCTTGATGATCTTCCTTCATCATGTTTATCCGATGGCCGTCCCTATCGTCGACCTTTTTCTGTCCGACATTCGTCCTATGACATGATAAAGAACAGCCGTCCCCTGCTAGGTGATCGTCCTTCACCTTTGATGACCGTCCCTCATCATTATTTCATTTATTAACCCGATGGCCGTCCCCATCATTGCTTACTTTTACTTTCCAAGCATGATGGTCGTCCCCATCATCGCCTTTGTTTTAATCCCCAGAGAGTCTTGTTTCTTTACCTGATGGCCGTCCCTGTCATGGTCTCTTTATTTCCCCAGCATGCCGGTCGTCCCCGTCATTGCTTTATCCCCACCAGTCGTCCTCTGCTCGATGGTCGTCCTCCATCGCCCTCATTTAATAATCATACTATACCCTTCTTTTACAATTTATATCCCTTTTCTTCTTCTCCCCAGTGAGTGCAAATTTTGGACTGTCTTTGGTATTAAACCACAAGTTATCCTGTTTGCCTGTTAAGCCTGTCGCTTACATCCCGCACAACTAAATGATGATTGAATAGGGGCAGCTGTAAACACCCCAAATTTTACCTCACTCTTTTCACATCATGGCTTGTGATCTTTCATCTTTGCATAAGTTTAAGCATATCACCTCATATTGCATTTTTGTTTCATCTGCATAGTTCAAGTTCATCTGCATCTAGGGTTTGTGATCTGAGCAATCCAAGGATCCATCTGAGCCACTCCAAGGGCCTCCAATCATTCCAAGAGGGTATATGTGTGCTCTATCATCATATTACATCCCTAAAAAATCAATGAAGTCAAGAAATCACAAGAACTTGGAAAGCATGGAAGTAGGGCTAGGGTTTCACTGCACAGATAACCTGAAATTAGGGTTTTGGATTCAGAGGCCATAACTCCAAATTTTTTGGTCATTCTTGTTTCTAATAGTCTCAATATATTATAAGGATCATGTGTACCAAGTTTGATGAAGAAATCCATTGTGGAAATCATCTGTTCACTGGGTAACTTCTTGAGCAAGCCAGAGCAAAATCAGGGCATCTGAGGCCCCCAACAATGGAACCAAAGTGGATTTTTCATAAAATTGAAGTTATATGATCTTTATTTAATCATTTAAGTGCTTGGAAGTTCACAAAATTGAAGAAATTTGAGCTAAACCAAAAGTTGCCAAAAATGGAAATGACTTGTAATGGAAACTTTCCATTTTGGGAAAGTTTTTCAACCTCCTCTTTCTCAACCAAAAATGCTTGAAATGAAAAATTGTTGGTCATGAAAGTTGTAGATTGGATCATTCCCTTTTCAAAAAGTACAATAACAATGTTCTAATTCATTATGGAACTCAAGTTATGGCCTTGCAAAGTTGGCAAAAATCCTATAATTTTCACTTTCACACCAAAGAGGATTTTTTGCAATTTCACATACCAAGTCATTTGTGACCTCTAATCACTCTCTAAGCATCATACAAACATAATACAATGAATTGTGACCAAAATTGCCCAAAGAATCATTTTATTTCATGCCTTGAACTTCAAGAAATTCAAAAAGGGCCAAAGTTCTTCAAATTTGCAAAAGGGGGTGAATCTTCTCATACACTTGTTGCATCACCCCAAGTCATTTTCCATGGCTCTCCTTGATCAATGTTGGGTCAGGACATGCCAAAGAACAACTGCAACATGAGCCCATACCTCAAGTACATAATTTGTTGACTTTTTGCAAAATGTCCCATACCAATCAGCTGCAACCACAACCACTCTCTGGCCAATAGGGTTATGTTATGTGGACCAAAAGCAAGCCAATCCATAACACACACAAGCCTGAATCAGTTCATACACCAAGTTTCACAAAAATCACCTTCAAGCAAAAACTTTAGAAACTCTTTGTCCAGCCACTCAAACCTCAAACAAACTTCTCCATTCAACTCACCATCATCATTAGAACATTTCCCAACCATCAAACAAGCCTGAAAGCCAACCAAACACAAACACAATTTCAGACCAGTTGGAGTATAACCTCTCATTCCAGTCATTCTAAACTCCATCAAAGCATTAACCTCAAGAAATTTTTTTCCAGAAATGAAATTTTAAGTTCCTAAATGAATCTATGTGATGTGCTGATCATGCTGATGTCTTTATTTTTGAAAATGGGTGCGTATTAAGGATTTCATGAACTTCTGAAAGTTTTGACCTAAAAATGTTCTTCTTCGATTCTTCATTTTGATGCATGAAAAATTGTTTTTGTTGCTGGATTTGTGTTCTATGATGTTTAAGGATTGATTCTGGAGAGTTTGAGAGCCTGGGGTGGTGTTTTGTGGTAGCTTAGGGGAGGAGCTCGCAGGAGAAGACGACCGGAAGTCTTTTCCAGCCACCTGAGATAATTTAGGGTTTTAATTAGGGTTAGCGTGAGTTTGAATGAGGGTCATTTGATGAGTGTTTCCCGCGTGTAATGGAAGGCCAGGATGTGTCCATTTAGTTTAATTGTGATTAATTAATTAGTTAATTAGGATTAAGCCAGATTGAATCTGGACCTTTAGATTGCGCGCTGGTCAATGCATCCCCCCCAGTTTGAATCTGATCCCTTGGATTGGATTATTTTCCCTTATTTTAATTTTATTTCATTTAAATAGCATTTATTTTGTGCATTTTATTTAAAATACCTAGAAAAATCCTAAAAATATTTCCTTCTGCATTTTAATTTCAAATATTTTTTTTCACCCAAAAACATTTTTACTTTTATTTTTTGCATTAAAAAACCATTTAAAAAATATTTAAATGTTTATTTTAATTGATTAATGGAAATTAATTAATTAAAATACCGTTTAGGTTTCTAAAAATTCCAAAAAAATTCAAATTGTATCTTAGGACATTTAGAAACATTGTCAAACCATTCATACAAATTTCTTTTTGGTTTTGATCCAATCTTGACATATTTCTTGAATTTAGGGTTCATAAAATCCCTTTTTTAGAACCCTAACTTTGAAATTTCTTTTCTGCCTAACCATGAAGGGTTTGACAATGATTCTTTTTGTGTTATTTTCCATATAACATGTAGTTTCTAGGATATGTTTGTCATGAATTTATCTTGCATTTTCCTTTTGATTTTCATTTTCCCTCTTAAGGTACCCAAAAACCATAGTTATCTTAGAAAAATCATAACTTCTTTTAGGTTAAGAGTTGAACCTTCTCCTTTGGGGTGTGATATCATATGGGGTTAGGGTTTGTTTGAGCCCATTTGAAAATTTTTATCATGTGATTTGCTTCTGTTTTTGCCATTTGCATCCCATCCTTTCATGTAACCTTAATCTTGCATCCATACTTGCATCTTACATTGCATTGCATGAACATGTGAACTTTCCATGACATTCTAACCACTTGTATTCCATCTTAGACATCTTAAGACATTGCTTGAACATTGCTTGGTCATTTATTCATACATTTTCTATGCCTTGCATCCATTTCATTTCATAAACATACATGTTGTTTCCATACTTCAAAGCATGCCTCATTTGCATCCAATCTCTTGTATGAACATTCATAGCACTTGGCATGCCTTTGAATCATCTCATATCATCATTTGCATCATGTGATTGCTTCTGGTTTTGTCATTGGCCCATTCATATGCATCATTTCATATCATTTCTTTCCTTATGCTAACATTTTCAGGTGGTAAGTTAACTTGAGAAGTGAATTTGCCTTCACTTCTCATTTCTCTACTTCTTCATATGCATCCTTGCTGCATTTTCTTTTGTCTTAGAGTGAGCTTGCTCATTCATGTTCATCTCTCACTTTCTTTCTCTAAGTTACTTATCTTCTTTAATGAAGTAAGTAACTTATTCATCTGCTTCATTTTCCTTTCATCTGCTTCTTCCATTGGTGGCTTCTCTGAAGATCTTTCTCAAGCCTTACAAACCATAGGAACATCCAAACATGACAATAATTAGGGTTGTGATTAATTCCCCCTTAGCTTTTACCTTTGTGTCTTCTTTGTGTCTCTCTTCTCACCTCATCATCAGAGACTAAACCTTTAAGGTTTTAAGACTTGGGAATTAAGGTTATGCCTGCATCCTTCTCTTAGGATGAAGTGTATAACTTTAATCCTAAGTGTTAAACCCTTAATTTGTCTAAACCTCTCAATCAATCCATCTAATAATCATTAAGACATTAACTTGTAACTTGGGCCTTGCATTAGGGTTCTAATTCTTCCTTTATTGGTTAAGAAGGACTAACCCTAGTGTTTAATGGACAAGTCCCTCTCAAGTTGTATTACAAACCATAAAATTCACTTCTTAATCTTACCCTTAATTAAAATCCACTTTAATAAAGGTTTGTTTTGTCATGAGGTTAATCCCTAATCATGGATTAAGTTGAGGTATCTTCCTCAGCTTAAGTGTTCTCATCTATTATCCTTCTATTAGGATGGTGTAATGAGTCCACTAATCCTTGATTATGGCTTAAACTTATTACTTAACACTAAACAAAAACTCAAAAACATCTAATAATCACAAGTAGGTTAATGATCTTAATCCTACACCATCATGGTAATTAAGTTGAGAAGTTTATCTCATACTTAAGGTATTCTCATTATCCCTAATCAAAGGGAGGATATGATGAGTTTGCTAACCATTGGTTTAGGCTTAAGCTCATTAACTTGACAAGCACAAAAAGAAATAAAAGATTGAAAACAAAAAAACAAACAATAATCGTCTCCTCCGGGATTCTTTTCTCATCATCTTCACTTACAAACGAGAACTTGCTTCTTCCGTCTAATGCAAGAAAGTTAGCACTTGAGCCATACAAGTCATACACTTGAGCATAGACAAGCAAGCAGTTCATCAGTCATTTTATCTTTCAATCTCTTTGAGTCGAACTACGGTGTTCTGACTTCCTCATTACACGAGAGGATACGTAGGCATAACTTAACGGTTATCGAACAAAAGTCTCTGTGTCTTCCCCCTCTTTCAACATTCTCTTTTAAGCCTCAGTTCCTGAGCATTCACCTTTTGCGCTGACACTTGTATATTCTTTTCCAGCTTTTACACACAGATAGCACATACACCTACCCCTTTAAAACACAAACTTTTAAGCGTGGATCCCGTCGAGTACGACGGACAGTCTGGGTGCTAATACCTTCCCAGTTTGTAACCAACCCCCTTTCTCAGTTTCTCTAGTTCACAACCGTCTTATCCATCTGCTCCTAGGTTTATGCAGCATTACCTTTCCTTCGGGATAAAAATACCTAGCTGGCGACTCTATTCATCTTCATTTCATTTCTCCTTTTGCCGACCGTTCGCGTCTGTACCCTATCTGACCAGGTGTCTTTTCGGGGGAGCGACACATTCATATGTCACCTTGGACATCTTAAGATATGTTAAAACCTTGCTTGATCATTTCTTCATTCATTTTCCATGTTTTGCATTCATTTCATTTCATAAACATCCATGTGTTTTCAAACTTCTAACCATGCTTTCATAACATCTCATCCTTGTATGAACACTCATGTGCATCTTTTAAGACATTGCATCATTTCACATGACATTTGCATAACATAAACACTTATGACTTTGATCCTTTCATCTCATTTCATCTTATTTCACTTCATTTCTTTATGCTTTACATTTTATGCATTCATACTAACCATTCCAGGAACTTTTGGTAAGTTATTTTGGGAGGTGAATTTGCCTTCACCTCTCACTTCTGCTTATCTCATTCATATGCATCTTGCTTGTATTTGAAGTTAATTGGATTCACTTATGTTCCATATCTCTCACTTTCTCCCTTTAAGTTACTTATCTTCTTAGGAAGTAAGTAACTTATTCTTCTGCTTCCTCCTCCTTTCATCTGCTTCTTCCATTGGTAGCTTCCTTGAAGATTTTTCTCTAAGCCTCATAAACCATAGGACATCCAAACAAGATAATGATTAGGGTTGTGATTAGTTACCCTTAACTTTTTACCTTTGAGTCTCCTTGAGTCTCTCTTCTCATCTCAATAATCAGAGACTAAACTCTTAAAGTTTTAGGACTTTGGAATTAGGGTTATGCCTGCGTCCTTCTATTAGGATGGAATGTATAACTTTAATCCTAAGTGTTAAACCTTTAATTTATTTAAATCTCTTAATTAAATCACATTAATAATCACTAAGACTTTATCTTGTAACTTTGGCCTTACATTAGGGTTCTATCTCTTCCTTATGGTTAAGAGGGACTAACCCTAGTGTTTAATGGACAAGTCCTCCTCAAGTTGTCTTACAAACCATAAAATCCACCTCTTAATCTCATCCTTTAATTAAAATCCATTTAATAAAGGCTTGTTATATAATGAATTTAATCCCTAACCATGGATTAAGTTGAGGTATCTTCCTCAGCTTAAGTGTTCTCATCTATTATCCTTCTATTAGGATGGTGTAATGAGTTCACTAATATGTGATTAGAGATTAAACTCATTACTTAACACTAAACAAAACCCCAAAAACATCTAATTAATCACCAGTAGGTTAATGATCTTAATCCTACATCATCATGGTAATTAAGTTGAAATGCCTATCTCATACTTAAGTAGGCTTATTATCCCTAAGCTCATCAACTTATGCAAAGTACCAAAAACAATAAAAAAAACTGAAAACACAAAAAATAAATAATAATCGTCTCCTCCGGGATTCTTTTCTCATCACACTCATTCACAAATGAGAACTTGCTTCTTCCGTCTAATGCAAGACAATTAGCACTCGAGCCAGACGACTCATACACTTGAGCATAGGCCATCAAGCAGTTCACAGTCAATTCATTTCTAGTCTCTTTGAGTCGAACTACGGTGTTCTGACTTCCTCATTGCATGAGAGGATACGTAGGCATAACTTAACTGTTATCGAACAAAAGTCTCTTTGTCATCCCCCTCCTTCAGCATTCTTTTCTAAGCCTCAGTTCCTGAGCAATTCACACCTTTTGCACAGACACCTGTATTTTCTTCCCTTAGCTTTTGCACACAGATAGCACATACACTACCCCTTTAAACACAGTCTCGTAAGCGTGGATCCCGTCGAGTACGACGGACAATCTGGGTGTTAATACCTTCCCAGGTCGTAACCAACCCCCTTTCTCAGTTTTCTCTGGTTCGCAACCGTCTTATCCATCTTTTCTAGGTTTATGCAGCATTACCTTTCCTTCGGGATAAAAATGCCTAGCTGGCGACTCTATTCAGTTCACTTCATTTCTCTTTTCGCCGACCGTTCGCGTCTGCACCAGAATGCAAATCACCGAGAGCGACACATAGTTAGGGGAACTACGTTGACTCTGATCCTCATTTTCCGATGAGGTACATAGGCATAGGCAGTGGGGTAGGGCCCATTCGAGCACTCTTTTATTTTCCCTACATTTTCCCCATTTCTTTTCCTTTCTTCTTTCTTGTTTCACTCTCAATTTTTTTTTTGCAGCAACTTCATTTCTTCACCCTTTGAAACAGTTTTTTTCTAGAAAGCATGGATCCCGTCGGGTACGGCAGACGCTCTAGGGTGCTAATACCTTCCCAATTTATAACCGAATCCCGAACCCAGTCTCTTTGGTTTGCAGGACCTTGTCCTTTCTTTTCTTTTCCAGTTTGTGCATCATTTTCATTCCCTTGGGATAAAAATGCCTGGTTGGTGACTCTACCTTCTCTGCGCCACTTTCGCGCTTGTACCAGGATGGAAATCTAGGGACAATCATCGCTTTCACCTTGGGCATAGTGAAAGGATTTTTGAAAGAAAATAAAACAAATTACTTTGAATCATGAACAATAGAAGGAACATTAACAATAATCCAGTTCTTGCAAATCTTTCCATGCATGTCAAAATTAGGCATTTATTCATCTTCATCATCTTCAATGATAGCACCGACCTCCAGATCAGGTCTAAAAGACTCATAAGCATTTTCTCCTTCAGAATAAAATCCAGGGTCTTCAAGATACGGTTCCCAAAGGTCAAACTGAATCTCTTCTTCATGATCATTTTCCAAACCATAATCATCCTCTATGACTGCAGAAGAAGAACGATCCTCAACGTTACCACCTACCATGCTCACAGACATATTACCATGTTTCAGAAGCAGATTTGTATTCACATTCGGATTAACATCATTGTGTAGACAAGGATTTTCGATGCCATGAAATGAAGATTAAAATGATATATTTCGACTAAACAAAAAAGGGGAAGACGTTTCAGGGATCAATTTTGACCAAGCAAGTGAAGATATTGATTTTCTAACGTTTTTTGGCAGATGAAGAAGGCATGTTTTCGACAGGGTGAATCAACAATTTTCGACATTTCGACAACATTAGTTTCGTTTCGACAAATTCGACAACTTTGAAGAAATGCCTCGTTTCGAAGTAGGAGAAAACATTCAAATTTCAAAATTTGGCATGTTTGGAAGAAGGATGGGTGTAAGCGTTTGGTGAAAAATGACATGTCGAAGGCCAAGTGGCGTATTTGTAGGATTTGTCTGTTAGTTGACAGTTATTTTGTTTATGTATAAATAGAGTAGTTTCTTGTCAGAATGTGTGTGTGCAAATCTTGTACAAACTTCCTGTAAAAATACTCAAAGTACCTGTGTGTGAGAAAAGAGTCTTGTTCTGGAAAATGTACATGTGCAACACCAATTTATGTTATCCAGTTTAATAAAATTCTAAGGTATTTAACTTTCATTACATTTGCAAGTCATTTACTTGTTCTTCGCCATTTAGCTTTCTGTATTGTCGAATTCTCTATACTTTTGTTGTTTCCTTTAAGAACTTTACTTTGCAATTTACCTTACGCATTGTCAGAATCTACGTTCTTTAAGCTTTCGCCAATAATTTTACCCTTGTACTCCATCATAAGAATCATACATAAAAAACCTGACAAAACTAAAATCATAAAGAGTGTTAAAGTAATATTTTTTCAACAAACTTTGCCCTTATGTCCTAGGATTTGTATGGTTGATCCTGCAAGTAAACCAATTTTAACATAAATTGGAAACCAGAGGTTGTTCGCCAAAATCAATTGCGAACAAATTGGTAGGCCCAGTTGGACCTTAGTGCGAAATTAAGAAAATATCATAATTACTCTGAATAAAAAATGGTATACTTCATTGTATGATTCTAAGGAGCAGTAAATTAGCCGTAACTGACGTAGAAAGACCTAAGAGAACAAATGTGAGAAGAATGGCGAATCCGCCAAATAGTCAAAACAAAAACACTACGATGCTTAACCCTACCCCTTCGATAGGAGGAAATATGGGGTCAATACCCGTATCAGAGGCCATACCTTCGTCATCAGGGTCAACACCAGCATTTGTAGTATCTCAAAATGCGCCCAGTTTCTCCACTATGGGCCACCAAATGCCCATAGGGACACCTCCTCCTATAGGAAGCATCCATAGGCCTTTTGCAACAAATTTTACAATGCCTCCATATGGTAGGGAATAACCTTATGGAATGCCAACTACAACGATGGCAAGTTTGCAAAATGCATCGTCACTATATTCTGATTCCTTGGTTAATAGGTCTTCACCATTACAAGGATCAGGATCTGGTGGAAATTTAGGCAGATTAAATCAACCCCAACTAGGATTCCAAACTTATATGCAGCAATTACAAATAATTCTACGCAGATAATTAGACAACAAATGGATGAAAGCAATCACGACATGGTCCAAATGTCAACACAACAGATGGGAACAATGTTCAATCCTTTAATACATAACACCACCCATACAAACCAATTACTGGCACAACAAATGACATGCATTGCTGATTTCTTTGGTGTTCCTCAGACTCGACAACCAGAACAAATAGTTCAAAACCCTAAGTTAGGTGTCGAAGAAGAACCAACGATAAATCAAAGACCTGCAGACATTCCCCAGGCGAACCTTAGGAACTAGGAGGAAATAATCGAACAACCTCATGTAGAAATTCCTGACCAGCAAGAGCCTAGAAGTATATTAGTCCAGAGAGGTCAAGATGCTAATAATATAGTGCAGAAGATGCATTGTAATAATTTGCCCGCCGAAAATAATCTAGCAGCCATGGTCGAAAGGATAATGACACATAATTGGGTGAATGTAGGATTACAAAGACCAAGTTATATATCTCCATTATCAGAGTATATTCTGCAACATGAATTACCCACAAGATGGAAAGTTCCTAAGTTCACCAAATTCTCAGGGGACACTAGAGAATCCACCATAGAACATGTTGCACATTACCTGATCGAAGCAGGAGAAATAACCCAAAATGAGAATTTGAGAATAAAATACTTTCCAAGTTCTTTGACAAAAAATGCTTTTACTTGGTTTCTTATGTTTCTAGATGCATTACAAGGCTTGTAATTGCACAAACTTTCTAAATTCGGTCAAATGCACTAAATTTGTCTTGTACCAAATAGTTGTTGGGAGGCACGTTTAGAGGTCCATAAATCCTTGCTCAAATGGAAATTAGAGATGCTCTTGGACATTTTGGAAAGTTGGGAGGATGTACTACAACTTATGTGCCCAACATCGGTTCCAATTCCCTTTGTATCATAGTGAAAAATCCTCCTACATTTTGATATTTTGACTGTTTTTGACTTAGGCAAAATTTATCTAAGTGTCAAAGTGTAATTCTTAGTTTCTGTGATTTTGATCAATTCACATCTTAAAATCCATGGAGAATTGGAATGCGATGTAGTTGAATCTTTTGTAGTATGTAGTAAGGACTATCATTCAAGCTTAGAATCACAAAATTTTGTTGCTTAGATCACAAGTTATGATGCTTGGAAGTTGGGTATTGCTTGGATCACAAGTTATGATGCTTGGAAGTTGGGTACCTACACACTTTTTCTTCATAACTTAGAAAAATTGCCAATTTTCTAAGATTGCCCCTTTTACAATTTATCTTGATTTCTTGATCTTTTCATGTTCAAATTCAACAATGGACCATATATTCTTGTATTGTAGGTCATGGGGATCATTTTTGGCTAAAAATTCAAACTTTGACTTTTGGTATTAGATGAAATTTACACTGTGAAACCCTAATTCCCGATCTTTGGTCCGTGCATCTTCTGAGGCTAATTTAATGTTGTGAATGGACTTCAAAGGTGTATATGAGATACTTCATCCATGTCCTAGGGTATTCTCTCATGTCCAGATAAAATTTTTATTTTTGGAGCCTCGATTAGTCAAAATCCTAATTTGATGCCACTGATGATATTGAGGCTTGATCCACTTGAGTTTGTGCAATCTTGTGCTTGATCTTTAAATTTGAGGATCTATTGACTTCTATGGATGATAAAAGAGCTTGAAGAGTTGAGTATCATGTCAATATTTGACTGATCCTTTTCTTGCATCCTCTAATGAAGCTCAAAAACCCTAGTTCATTGTAAGTACACGACAAGAAACAAAGTTTGATTTTTCAATGGGTTAGTGATGTATAAAAAGTGTATGCAAATGATTTTAAATATACGAAAATGATATGAGATCTTGGGGTCAAAATTTAGGGTATGACACATTGATCTATGCATCTTATAAACAAGGGAAAACAAACACAGTTTGATATTCAAAATTTTAGCACACAATCATGTCTGACGTTTCAACATATGTTTCGACATGTTTAAACAACAAGCACAAGAACATAGTTGTAATTATGCAGACTGATAAATAACATAAGAATTGTTAACCCAGTTCGATGTAACTCACCTACTATGGGGGGAAACCAAGCCATGAAGAAGATCACATTATCAATAGGATTTTTGCTTGTACATAACCTCCATTGTACAGGTAAACAATATTTGTTTTACCTAATGCTACCCAATGTAATTTTTATCGCAGAACTCCATCTTTGATAAGAGAATCATATCTCACTCCCGTTAATCATCACATGTGATTCCTAACAGTTACAACCTAACAACTACATCATTCTATTTGAAAGACCCATTTTTCAATACAAAGTTCAGTCAAGACTCTTGACTAACAATCATACTTGGATATGCTTCAAAGCTTCATCCAAGAATAATACATAATTCCTTACCTACAGGCTTCTGAATTATGTTTAACAACTATGTCTACCACAATGTATACAACCAATACAAATGGTGACTTACAATACAAGAAAGCCTACGACTCTCAAAACCCTAAAACCTTATTTTCTACTTTTACAAAAAATCTTAAACATATTTAAATCATAACAGTCTAGGATGTCGAGTCTTCATGTTGAGACATCTCATTTAGCATCTTTGTACTTTGCAGAATTCTTCATGTTGGCACAATTTGTTTGTTATAAGGTTTTACCAAAATTTAGTCAAACCTCTGGAGCTTCCATAAATCTTGCGCCAAAACAGCATCCGCAGGAGACAGAAACGAGTGAAACATTCGTTGAGAAATTGCATCTACAACGGCAGATCCAATAACATTTGATGAAGATTCCAGCTCAAAAAATTTTGAACCAACCTCCACAATCAACAACCTTCAAACCTGAATAAAATAAAGGGTTAAATGTTTTTTTGGTCATCATCAATATGGCCATTTTCACTTTTAGTCCCTTAAAAAATTTCCTTCAAAAAATGCTCCTCCTAATATTTTTCGTCCATATTTTTTGTCTCTCCCGTTAACGGTCGTTAACAGAAGCTAACAAGACATGCCAGGTGGAAATTTGTTTGATGATTGGACATACATGTGGCAATGCCAATGTTGCAAAGATGCTAACATGGCATGACACATGTCTAAGGTCAACAATATACTTGAATCCATAAAAATTCGTAGCTAAGATTATAGTTAATCTGTAGCTAATTTGTAGCTGAAGCATCAGTTTAATGTTTCATATTTGATATTATAATTTTCTTCTCATTCTTTATGTTCCAATTTAAGGGAAATGTATCTTATTATTGTGTTGGTTTTGTATAATATGATCTGAATATCGTAGAGAAATGTTATTCTTACACCAAAATCATACACCTACACCGTATTTCACTGTTCACCAATACGGTGAACAGTGAAATATTATAATAATATATATATATATATATATTTTAAAATAATATAAAAACTTATTTTTTTAATACTTTTTAATTTTTCTGAACATTTATTAACCAACTTCATTACTGCATTAACCAGGTTTTTACACTATATTAACCAATTTTAGTGACTGCTAAAATTATTTTTAATGTCTGAACGTTATTAACCAACTTCATTACTGCATTAACCAAGTTTTTACATTGTATTAACCAACTTGTGTCACTATTTTTAAAATCATTGTTCATGGATACTGTTCACGTGTACTGTTCATGCGTTGTACTATTCATATGACACTGTTCATGTACGATTTTACTGTTCACTGACACTATTTATTAAAAAAAAATTAATTGAAAAATACACTGTTTATCGTATAAATACGGTGAACAGTACATACGGTATATGTATTGGTGTCCAAATTGAGTATAAGAATAACATAGCTGAATATCATATTATCCTTACGTGGATGATAGCCATGTTTCCTTGTCTTAATAATAGTATATTTTAATTCATTGTCTGTTTTCATCATTATAGATCTAGCCCAGGTCACTATGTGAGTCTCCATCGACTCATCATAGAAAGAAGGAACTAATATTTTCTTTCTGGTTATTATTAGCTCATGCAAACAACTCTGTAGCTATATACATCAAACTTTCTTCCCGCCACTATATTAAATGCTTTCTCTGCCACAGATGCCAAAGCAAACATGGTAGAGAACATTATCTTGCACAACTCCACATGAGATATTAGTTGAAAAATAAAGTCAATTATATCACATCCTAAAACCAAAAACTTCATTAGACCTGGTGGTATAATACCATTGAAGAAATTGTAAGAAATATTGACCTCAATCAATGAAAGAAGATAAAGAGCATGTATGTTTCAAATTAAATTGTTCAAAGATATATATAAGCTTTTACAGGTGCTGCGGACTGCTTTAAACTAATGACATTTAATAAGAAGTTTAATATTCCCTTTGGGTAAAATAATTAATTATTAAGACATAAATTTAGCTTTTTACTAAAACATAGGTTGGGTTAGTGTAATTCTTTCATAAACTAATTCTGGTATAAATTCAGCTTTTTTGGGTTATACTCATTTGTCACATATACTCATCTACCAACCAATCAAGATGAAAGTGCTAAATATGTGTTAATGGAAGTGCTAGATATGTGTTAATGATATGTGCATCATGGAAGAACATAAATAAAAAGGGAATAGAACATTAGTTACAAAGAAACATTTTATAAAAGTTTTAATTAAAAATTTGGTTTGAATAATTATTGTTAAAATGTTATTTTAGATATTTTATCATTTTATCGAAAAAAATTTTGGATATCACAATTTCAAATAATCACTTAATTTTGAAGCTATTTCAAATAGATTTTCATAAAAATTATTTTTGAGATATAATTTTTTTTAAAAATTGCGATTTCGATTATTTTTTTATCATCAATAATGTATGTTTATGTTGTACGATGTCAAAATTAGTCTTACTATTTAAAAAAATTGAATATAAAATAATTTATAATATTTTAAAAAACAATTTTACAAAATCTATTTTCAAAGAAAAAATCCATTTATTTAACGATAAAACAAACCTGACCTAAAAGACCGATAGATCCTTCCAATTAGAGGCAAAGCGCTGAATAATGTTACATATAAATATTATTTGAGTATATTCAACTAATTAAGAATCTGTATCTCAGTGGATGATGTCACAAACATGAACCTTTGGGATATACCATGAGCTCTTTCCCAATTAGTCAGAAGCGGCGAAATGGATTATGTTAATTAATCATGTTTAGTTAATTAACCATTGGGAACCCAATTGGCTCTTAGTTAGTTACATTGTCAACGCTTTTCCATACTATAAATACAACACACTCCCTTCCTTCATTCTTCACTTCCAAACTATAATAATTCATTACTACATACACACTACAATGTCTGATATTGAGGGATCACCAGGAAGCTCCATGCATGGAGTTACTGGAAGAGAACAAACCTTCCTTTCATCCGTTGCTTCCCCAATGGTTCCAACTGACACCACTGCCAAATTTCCATTACCAGTTGATTCCGAACACAAATCCAAAGTTTTCAAACTCTTTTCATTAGCCAATCCACACATGAGAACCTTCCATTTATCTTGGATTTCTTTCTTCACCTGTTTCGTCTCCACTTTCGCAGCAGCACCGCTAGTCCCTATCATCCGCGACAATCTTAACCTCACGAAAGCAGACATTGGTAACGCCGGTGTCGCTTCCGTTTCAGGTAGTATTTTCTCTAGGTTAGCAATGGGTGCAGTTTGTGACCTGTTAGGTCCACGTTATGGCTGTGCTTTTCTTATCATGCTAACAGCACCAACAGTGTTTTGTATGTCATTTGTTGAAGATGCTGCTGGTTATATAGCGGTTAGGTTTATGATTGGTTTTTCATTGGCAACATTTGTTTCATGCCAATATTGGATGAGTACAATGTTTAATAGTAAGATAATTGGTCTTGTGAATGGTACTGCTGCTGGTTGGGGTAATATGGGTGGTGGTGCCACTCAACTTATTATGCCTTTGGTTTATGAATTGATTAGAAGAGCTGGTGCTACTCCTTTTACTGCTTGGAGAATTGCCTTTTTTATCCCTGGTTGGTTGCATGTTATCATGGGTATTATGGTCTTAACATTAGGCCAAGATTTACCTGATGGTAACCTTGGTGCTTTACAGAAGAAGGGTAATGTTGCTAAAGACAAGTTCACAAAGGTTAGTTAATTACTTAATTCATTTGAATGATTCTAGTAAAATTTGAAAGTTATTAATTAATATTTTTTGGATATTTTGTTTTCAGGTGTTATGGTATGCTATAACAAATTACAGGACATGGATTTTTGCGCTGCTTTACGGTTACTCAATGGGAGTTGAATTAACAACTGATAATGTGATTGCTGAGTATTTCTATGACAGGTTTAACCTAAAGCTACACACAGCTGGAATCATTGCTGCATCCTTCGGAATGGCGAACCTAGTTGCTCGTCCTTTCGGCGGATATGCATCAGATGTTGCAGCAAGATTATTTGGCATGAGAGGAAGACTATGGACACTCTGGATTCTCCAAACGCTCGGAGGAGTTTTCTGTATATGGTTAGGAAGAGCCAACACCCTTCCAATTGCAGTACTATCCATGATTCTGTTCTCAGTAGGAGCACAAGCTGCATGTGGTGCAACATTTGGAATCATTCCTTTCATCTCAAGAAGATCTTTGGGTATTATATCAGGATTAACTGGTGCAGGTGGAAACTTTGGTTCTGGATTAACACAGTTGATATTCTTTTCAAGCTCGAAATTTTCAACATCATCAGGTCTTTCTTTAATGGGTGCAATGATAGTAGCTTGCACACTTCCTGTGAGTCTTGTTCATTTTCCACAGTGGGGTGGAATGTTTTTTCCAGCGTCAAAAGAGATAAATGAAGAACACTATTACACTTCAGAATGGAATGAGGATGAAGTACAGAAAGGGTTGCATCAATCAAGTCTTAGGTTTGCTGAGAATAGTCGCTCTGAGAGAGGAAAGCGTGTGGCTTCTGCAGCAACACCACCAAATACAACTCCTAGCCACTAAATAGCTGTGTAATTTCACATGTTTAAGTTTTAAGTGTTAATGGATTTGTCTGTTTGAATAAGTTAAGTTTTCTTTATTTCAACAAAAGTTAAAGTTATAAAAGGAATTAATGTTTTACACCATTGAAATTCCTACATAGGTTTGGTGTATTTTCTCCTTTGAATTATCTTACTTATTATAACCGTATGTCGATATTCTTAACATTTTCGTGAATCATATAATGTAAATTAAAAATCTGATAAACAACCAAGTGGATTTTGACAATGTAATAAAGCTTACTAATTTATAATATTATATTCGTTTACATGGTAGTGAATTGTAAAATGTTGCTGAGTTTGCATTAATTAATAATACAACTACAAATATTTTTTATGCTTACATGGGTAACACGTTCACGTCATCTTTATAAAATTAACGTTAACTAACCAACCACTATATGTATATGTCGTATGCAACAAGCTATATATCCTGTTTCACTGAATTCCAACATATTTGGACGGCTAAAAGGAAACAGACAAACGCACTCATTCGAATACTGAAGACAAACGCAACAACCACAACGTAGGCTAACAAATAGAAATAAGGTGAACGCTTGTTAGATGTTTGGTCTTTTGTATAGGATTTCATCTCCTGCAGATGGGTGTGAAGAAAAGAAAAAACATCTATTAGAATATTTCATTCTTAAAAGAATTTTACTTATTTTAAAAATTATTCAATTAGAATCAATTTAATAATAAATTTATACACGCTCAAAAGATTAAAACTATACAAATATAAAAGTAAGCATACACATAATTTTAAGATCTATGATATCTTTTAATTTATCAACAATTATAAAAATCCGTTGACAGGTCCATTGAGAGAGTTCTTAGGCATTGATATCAATAATCGTAAAATATATAGACAAGTGACCCACACTTGTTGACTTGTGAAAATTTTCCTCTATCAATGTTTCTATTGTCTTGAGCACTTTTTAGATGAGGAGAAAATGTAATTTACTTTTTATTCGGAGACCATAATATATATATATATATATATATATATATATATATATATATATATATATATATATATATATATATATATATATATATATATATATATATATATATATATATATATATATATATATATATATATATATATATATTCAATTATGATTTTCATTATTCCTAAATAAATCATCCGAACATCTATTTATATTTAGCTAATATATCTTAAATTTATTAATTATTTATTAAATAGAAATATAATTGTATTCTTCTTAACTTTATTTTCTCAATCAATAATATAGTTGATACACATATATATGTTTGAATTATATTAATTAAATAATATTTAAACATAAAAAAACTTTAACATAATATATGTTCTTACTAAAAGTTCAATATATGACAACGTCTATTGATTAAGGGCAATCAGAGATTTTAAGGTATGTTGTAGGGTTGAGAATTAACTCATGTAAGGAGATGAGAAACTCTATGTATGTAATTTATGTTTGTATCATATTGTGTTTCTCACCTATGAGGTTGTGTTGGACCAATATTTTATACCTCTTGGAAATAACAAACAACACCGAAATAATGTTAGAAAGTGGGAGCAAATCTCATGATATTTATGGGAGCGGGGTTAACTTCTCCAAGATCTCATTTTCCCCGTTGTGACTATGGACATGTCACTTCCCACGATCTCACGCTTTGGACGAGTGACTAAGAAAATGGGTGACATGTTCTAGAAAGGGGCATCTTATCCATAAAATAGGCACTTGTTTCAGGAAATAAATGACCAGAGAGATGATGTGGGTGAGATATCATATTTCTTTCCTCTTGTCATATCTTAATTTTTGACTCTAATATTTTTCGCATCTCATCTACATCTTGCATACAAACAAGATCGCGCACTGGCTCATTTATCCTTCTCGGGTGCAGGTTTATGCCTCACAGGGGATCACCATTTTTTATTATTATTATTTGCTTTCATTTGTTTATGTTTACTAACCATTAATTAAAATCCAAAAATATTTTGTTTCTTTCATTAACATTTGTTTTTCAGGAGGAGGAATCATTGAGAAGGCAAAAAGAATCGGGCCACGGCAGCCAAGCAACCTCATTTGAATAAAATATTCAAATTTTGGTTTGGTTTCGCATCTCATCTACATCTTGCATACAAACAAGATCGCGCACTGGCTCATTTATCCTTCTCGGGTGCAGGTTTATGCCTCACAGGGGATCACCATTTTTTATTATTATTATTTGCTTTCAGTTGTTTATGTTTACTAACCATTAATTAAAATCCAAAAATATTTTGTTTCTTTCATTAACATTTGTTTTTCAGGAGGAGGAACCATTGAGAAGGCAAAAAGAATCGGGCCACGGCAGCCAAGCAACCTCATTTGAATAAAATATTCAAATTTTGGTTTGGTTAACCGGTTAACTAGTGCGAAATGTGAACATTTTATTCAAATTCATCACCATTGGATCATTTATTTAATTGGAATATTATAGATCCATTGGTTTCTGATTTCTCTACATCACTTTGATCATTTCCTACCATGAACCCTCATTAATCACCACTCTTTTCCATTTCCCACCGAATTTTCAATTACCAAACCTAATTTGAATTACCAAAGCAAGCTCCATTCCACCAAATTCTCATACCTAAGGCCTTTAAATAGGACCATAATTTCATTCATTCACCAAGCTTTAGAGAGCCAAATTCACCTTGCAAAAATTTCTAGAAGCTTTTGATAGCCACAAAACCTCTTGCAAAATACTCCCCCAACACCAAAATTCTCAAAAGCTCACTTTCTTTCATTTGAAGTTATCAAGAATTCACATTGAATTCTTGACTAACTTGAGCTAAACCTTCATCCTTTCATTCTTTTATTCATCAATTTCAGTAGATCTAAGCTTTTGTTGGTCCAATTTGAAGAAGTGACTTTGGTAACTCCTCTCACTCCATAAACCCATATTCACCATCAACATTCAAGATGTAGATCCTTGGTGCCTTTGTTTCTAGATCCTTTGGATCTTTATTTGTTATTTGATTGTCGGGATTCCACTGTATTTTGGTTTTAAAATTCGTGCAAATTCAGATTATGATCATCAAATGTTTGAGAAAAGGTTTCAAAATGGATCATGCTGAATTTTTTGCATTTTTTCTGCTTCTGGTACAGTGTTAACCGGTTAACTAGTTAACCACCTTTAAATCTGCGCAGGTTTTGCCTGCGTTAACCGGTTAACGCAAGTCAGAATGGTGTTTTTGGCTTGTTTCAAGCCCTTTTTTAGTTCCTCATTCTTCTTCTTCTTCCTCCTTTTTTATTTTTACCTTGGGAAGCACTTTTGGGAGTGATTTCTCTTTAATTTCAATGAATTTTGGGTGTAGATTAGAGTAGTTAATGTTCATTAATTCAAAACTACCTTTAAGTGGATTATTCAATTAATTTAAGGTACTTTGTATTAGTGATACATTTTCGTGCTTGAATCCACCGAGATGAGTGATTGAACTTAAGGATGGAAGAATACCATAAGAGCGGCTCAATTTGGTATTCACCTTTAATTTTGTGTGGTATTGCGTCTGGATGGAGATTTACATATTGTTTATCTCGCATGCATTAGCACTACTATTGTTCACCTTAATTGGTGGTGGCCGACCTCATTTGTAGGGTAATTACTTCGTAAATTACTCGGCGATTGCTTAACATAGACCTAAATGTGCCTCGACTTCAGAATAAAAATCTAATTGGGTACTTGCACTTTCGTGGACCGAATCTCTTGTTGATCTCGTAATCCCAAAGTGGTTAATCATATTGCATTAAGAATCGAGACTTATGAATGTTTGATGCGTAGGTGCTTTGGGTCTCCCAATCGCCTTTCAAATTTCATTGAATTCGGTTCGATTTGCCTTGATTAATCGCTATAGTGTAAGATGCTAAACGGATTCGGTTGCCTTTCGATTTTGGTTACTCTTTTGGTTGTAGTTGATTAAGTTCACCATACCATTATTATGTAAATATTATTATACTATTACAACTATTAATATTTTAGATTCTTGCACTTTAATTTCTTTTGCTACTAACATTTAAATTCTTGTACTTTTATTTGCTTTTATTTTATTTTGTTTTACTATGCTTTATTCATCCATTATCATGTTTATTATTTGCTCTTATTTTTTTGTTATGTTATTTTCCTTTTGTCCATTTGGACACAAAAACATTAATAAAGGATTAAACTTCTAAAAGTGTTGTGACTTTAATTTTGGACTATGGCCATCATCCTTAGCATTGGATTTGGAGTTTTGGACTTAGATTTTAGGATCTTGCCCTTGCTTGAGTTATTATGGATTGAAGACCTTAGCGGATTTGGTTCACTTATTTTTGAAGATGGAAATCCTATTGCTTCGAAGAATGTTCACCATACGGTTTGATCGTCCTTCCCTTAACTTTTACTTTCAAGTCTTAGGATAGTCACTTCATCTCCTCCCCTTCTTAAATTTTCAAATCTTCCTATTTCAAAAATCTTCTTTGTTTTCCAACTTCAAAAGTTTTCACAATCAAACATTGACTTAGGTCAAGCGGTTTTACCTTTTCAATTTTATTTCTTAATAAATGCTAAACCACATAAGCATATTGAAACTTTCTTTTCAAAAATACTTAAAAAAATGAAAAACTCATTCAATTGTTTTTGTGCCCTTGCGCACTTTTCTTTTTAACCGTTTTCACATGTTTAGATATGATTCATTCTTTCTAGCGGAAGTATTCGCTAAAGAATGACGACTTATCTTTACATTTTAAAATCAATTCAACGCATTGTTTCTTTTCACATTTTGTACCACGAACTACGAGGTTTTGATCTCGCATTGCATTTTGTGGATACGTAGGCATGAGACGATCGTCTCTTCAAACACAAAAATCTTTTAAAAAAAATATTTCTCTTCTCACCTCTCTACTCTCATTTTTACAAACCATTTTCAAACCAAAAAAATCAATAAATATTTCAAAGGGCTCCCGTGGATTACCACAGACATTTTGGATGCGTAACACCTTCCCGATTTGTAACCTATCCCCTTACCCGTTCTCTGATTGTTTCTTTTAGCTTTTTGCTTTTAGATTCATTAGGTTTTATTCGCTCTTTTTCCCTTTTCCATTTGGAATAAAATAAAAGCGCGGTGGCGACTCTGTTTACTTTGAGTTAAGTTAACCAATAACTTACACTCATGATTTTACCACTACAGAAAAGTGGCGACTCTGCTGGGGAGTCAATCTCTAAGTCGATTCGGCCTACTTTGATTTATTTACTGCTTTGGTTTGATTTGTTTGTTACTTGTTTGTTCTGTTTTGGTGATCCTCTGTGAGTGAGATAGATTCTAACTCGGATCTGAGTTGAACTTATGATAGGACGGTGATGCTTATGCTGTTTCAACTGAGAGGAAGCCTGATCGCCAACAACGATATGTTCAACCATATGTAGCTGCAGTAGCTCCTGTTGTCAAAACTTAAGCTCAAGTTCAGGCTCCTCGTCTTGCTGCTAGACCAAATCAGTGTCGCAATAGGACAAATTATGATCCTATCCCGATGACTTACACTGATTATTATCCTTCTTTGATTAAGAGTGGTATGATTACTACTAGGCCTCCGCCTGCTGTTCCAGATCCTCTTCCAGCTAACTACAGATCGGATCTTCGCTTTGAGTTTCATCAAGGTGGAACCCGTCACGACTTAGAACATTGCTTTGCACTGAAGGCAAAAGTGCAAGAACTTATCAGGAACGACATCATTTCCTTTCATGACACTAATCCTAATGATTTCAACAATCCTTTGCTGAAGCATGAGAAATGAATCTTCAAATGACTTCAACAGTCAGATTATCTTCAAGGCCAGAATCTCAGACAGGACAGTTCATCCTTGTTATTGATGGATCACTAGGCCATTGTTTCTTTATGTTTGTGTAAACAACCCAAATTTTCCCTCACTCATTTCACCATGGCTTTTGATCTTTCATCTTTGCATAAGTTTAAGCATATCATATCATATGGCATTTTTGCTTTACTGCATTAGTTCAAGTTCATCTGCATCTAGGGTTTGTGATTTGAGCCATCCAAGATTCATCTGAGCCACTCTAAAGGTCTTCAATCATTCCAAGAGAGTCCATGTATGTTCAATCATGATTTTATATCCCTCAAAGATCAAGGAAGTCAAGAAATCACAAGAACTTGGAAAGCATGGAAGTAGAGCTAGGGTTTCACTACACATATGACCTGAAATTAAGGTTTTGGTTTCAGAGGCCATAACTCCAATTTTTTTGGTCATTCTTGTTTCTAATGGTATCAATATGTTATAAAGATCATGTGTACCAAGTTTGATGAAGAAATTCATTGTGGAATTCATATGTTCACTGGGTAACTTCTTGAGCAAGTCAGAGTAAAATCAGGGCATCTGAGGCCCCCATCAATGGACCCAAAATGGATTTTTCATCAAATTGAAGTTATATGGTCTTTATTTGATCATTGAAGTCTTGGAAGTTCACATAATTGAAGAAAAGTGAGCTAAACCAAAAGTTGCCAAAAATGGAAATGACTTGTAATGAAAACTTTCCATTTTGGGAAAGTTTTTCGACCTCCTCTTTCTCAACCAAAAATGCTTCAAATGAAAAAAATTTGGTCATGAAAGTTGTAGATTGGATCATTCCCTTTTCAAAAAGTACAAGAACAAGTCCTAATTCATTATGGAACTCAAGTTATGGCTTGTCAAAGTTGGTAAAAATCACATAATTTTCCAAAATGCACCAAAGAGGGATTTTTGCAAAACCACTTGCCAAGTTATTTTGTGACTTCAAACACACTTCTAAGAATCATAGTATCATAGTACATTGCATAAAACTCAGAATTACCCAAAGAATTTCAAGATTTCATGCCTTGCCCATGAAGAAATCTCAAAGGGGCCAAAACTTCACATAATTGCAAAACACCACACAACTTTGTTTCAACTTGCTGAATTGCCTCCAAATGGATTCTATGGACATCCTTGATCTAAGATGCACATGGACATGCCAAAAAGCCAGCTGCATCCTTGCCCATACCTCAAGTACAAGAAATGTTGACTTTGTGCAAATTCACCCATACCAATCACAATAGTCCACCACCCACTCTCTGCCCAATCCAGACACTACAAGCATGCCTCAAGGATCATTTTTCATAACACACACAAGCTGAAATCTCCAAGAACTCAGCATTGCCAAAAACACTCCCTCTTGCAAAAACTTTCGAATCTCTCAGCTCACTCACTCAAACTCAAAACCAATTCCACCATTCATCTCAAAACCACTCACTGATCACAAACCAACCATTAAAACAGCCAAAAACACCCCATACACCAAACACGATTTCTGACCAGTTGGATTGCTACCACTCAAACCAGCCATTATCAAAGCCTTTGAAGCACTCCATTAGCCTCAAGAGGTCAAAGAGAGTCATTTTGCACAAAGGAAGTGGCCAGAAAGCTCAAGTTTGGAAAGCTTCATCTCATGTAGTCATCTGAATTCATTTTTCCAGAACTCGTATTTTATGTTCCATTAAGAAAAAGCATGCTTCACTGATCATTCTGAGCTTTGAATTTTTGAAAATGGTGTAGAAATGAGTATGTACTGAACCTCTAAAATTTTTGCCATTTTTGATCTTTTCTTCGAATCTTGATTATGAGCATGAATAAATATGTTTTGAGTGTGGATTTAAGCTTAGGAGAGTGAAAGGGTTTGATCTGGAGCTTTAGAGCTCCAGAAATAACCTAGGGAGGAAGTTGGAAATTTTCAGGTGAGGGTGTCACCGGAGAAGACGATCGAAGTTCTTCTCCGGTGACCTGAAAGTGTTTAGTTTGATAATTAGGGTTAGGGTTTTGGTTTAAACGTGGACCCTTAGATCTCTCCTTCCCGTGCGTATTGTGTGGCTAGGATCATCTCATTAGTTTTTAATTAGGGTTTAATAATTAATTAATTAGGATTAATGAAATTTGAATACTGACCATAGGATTTGGCGCGTGATCAACTAAGAATTCCCCTAGATTCAATCCCAACCCTTGACTCATCATACTTCTGTTTATTTTTTTTATTTCATTTTTCTCATTTTATTTCATACCATTTATTTAAAATAGCATGAAAATTCCAAAAATAATTTTATTCTGCATTTTTACTTCAAATAATTTTCTCAACCCAAAAATATTTTTATTTTTTATTTTTTGCATTAAAAAATCATTTTTAAAACATTTAAATGTTTATTTTAATTAATTAATGAAAATTAATTAATTAAAATATCATTTAGGTTTCTAAAAATCCGAAAAAAATTCACATTGCATCTTTAAACATTTAGAAACATTATCATACCATCCACACAAATTTCTTTTTGGTTTTGAATCATCTTTGATAATTTTCTTGAATTTAGGGTTCATAAAATTCCTATTTTAGAACCCTAACTTCAAGAATTATTTTCTGCCTAACCAAGAATGGTATGACAATGGTTCTTTTTGCATTGATCTTCATTTGACATATAATTTCTAACATAATTTTGTCACAAATTCCTTCTGCATTTTTGAATTGATTTGCATTTTTTTCCTTTAGGTACCTTAAAACCCTAGAAAACTTAGAAAAATCATAACTTTCACTAGGTTAAGATTTAGGTCTTCTCCTTTGGGGTGTGATATCATATGGGGTTAGGGTTCCTTTGATTGTGTTTTCAATTTTTTATCTTGTCATTTGCTTCTGTTTTTGAGTTTTGCATCTCATGTTGCATGAAAACCCTAATTTTCCATCTTCCTTTGCATACATCTTGCATAAGCATTCACATAAGAACTTGCCATGACATTTTATGCATTCAAATGACTTTTAAGACATATTAGGACACATTAGAATCATTCTTGGTCATTTATTCATCCATTTTCCATGTTATGCATTCATTACATTCCATGAACATTCATGAACTTTCATGCTTCATTTGCATTCTCATCACTTGTATGATCATCCATTGCACTTGACACACCTTTGCATCATCTCATAGCATCATTTACATCATGAAAATGCTTCTGGTTTTGGTTTGCATCCTTGCATACATTTCATTTTCATTTCATTTCTTCTTTTGCTAACTTTTCAGGTGGTAAGTACTTTGAGAAGTGAATTTGCCTTCACTTCTCACAATCTCTTTTTATCTCTCCTTTTATGCATTCTTTCTGCATTTTGTATTTGTCTTAGAGTGAGCTTTCTCATTCATGCTCTCCATTCACTTTCTTCCTTCAATTAACTTATCTTCTTAAGTGAAGTAAGTTAACTTGCATCTTCTGCTTCTCCTCCTTCCATCTTGCTTTCTCCTTGGTGGCTTTTCTTGAAGATCTCTTGCAAGCCTCATAAACCCTAGGAATACCCAAGCATGATAATAACTAGGGTTTGATTAGTCTCCCTCACTAGTTTTGCCTTTGTGTCTTCTTTTGTGTCTCTCATCTCATCTCATAATCAAAGACTAAACCTTCAAGGTTGTAAGGCTTTGTGATTAAGATTATGCCTGCATCCTTCTCTTAGGATGGAGTGTATAAATTTAATCCTAAGTGTTAAACCCTTAATGTGTTTAAATATCTTAATAAATCCATCTAATAATCACTAAGGCAATAAGCTTGTAACTTGGGCCTTGCATTAGGGTTCTAATTCTTCCTTAATTGGTTAAGAAGGACTAACCCTAGTGTTAATGGACAAGTCCCCCTCAAGTTGTCTTACAAACCATAAAATCCACTTCTTGATCCTACCATTAACTAAACACCACTTTAATAAAGGCTTTGTTTTGTCATGAGGTTAATCCCTAATCATGCATTAAGTTGGGGTATCTTCCTCAGCTTAAATGTTCTCATCTATTATCATTCTATTAGGATGGTGTAATGGGTCCATTAAATCCTTGATTATGGCTTAAACTCATTACTTAACACTAAACAAAAACTCCAAAAACATCTAAATAATTGCAAGTAGGTTAATGATCTTAATCCTACATCATGGTGATTAAGTGTGAGGTGCTTACTTCATACTAAAGGTATTCTCATTACCCCTAATCAAAGGGAAGATGTGATGAGTTTACTAACCCTTGGTTTAGGATTAAGCTCATTCTCTTATGACAAACACAAAAAACAATAAAAGATTGAAAACATCAAGAACAAACAATAATCGTCTCCTTAGAGATTCTTTTCTCATCTCATTCCCTCACAAATGAGAACTCGCTTCTTCCGTCTAATGCAAGACAGTTAGCACCTGAGCCAGACATGTCATACACTTGAGCATAAACAAGTAAGCAGTTCATCAGTCAATTTATCTTTTAGTCTCTTTGAGTCGAACTACGGTGTTCTGACTTCCTCATTGCACGAGAGGATACGTAGGCATAACTTAACTGTTATCGAATAAAAGTATCTGTATATTCCCCCTCTTCCAGCATTATTCTTCTAAGCCTCATTCTTGAGAAATTTCACTTCACATCTCTTTTGCACTGACACTTGTACATTCTTTTCCAGCTTTTGCACACAGATAACACAGACACTACCCCTTTAAACACAAAATTTCAAGCGTGGATCCCATCGAGTACGACGGACAATCTGGGTGCTAATACCTTCCCAGGTTGTAACCAACCCCCTTTCTTAGTCTCTCTGGTTCGCGACTGTCTTATCCATTTCTTCCTAGGTTTATGCAACATTACCTTTCCTTCGGGATAAAAATGCCTAGTTGGCGACTCTTTTCAGGTCATCTTCATGTTCTCCTCTCGCCGACCATTCGCGCTTGTACTGGGATGCAAATCTTTGGGAGCGACAGCTTGGCGACTTTGCTGGGGATCCTTATACTGCAACCAGAGCTTCTGGTTCTTTTTGTGGGTTTCTCCTAGCGCCTGTTTGATTTGTGTTTACTGGGGTGTACGTGCTACTTGTGCTTATTTATTTGCTTTATTTATTGCTTTATGTACAACTTTATTGCTTTCATTTACAGTCTTATGCATTTTCATACTGTCATTATCACTGTGCTGGATCTGGTTTTCTTTGGTGGGTGGGGTTTCATTGAGAGATTAAGGTCCTATACCTGGGACTTAAGTGACACCTAGGCTAGAGTGGCTTCATATTCTTTCCCATTCCATTTCGGTCTGGTGCCGGAATATGAAACACGGTTCAGATGTGGGTTTCTTCTTGAGAACTTTGTGCTACAGATTTCCTGTAGTGCTAGGGCTATCTGGGAAGCCTGCTAAGTCTGGATGACCTTTATTTTGACCTTCTGAATCTGGGGAGAATTAGAGGAGGATCTTTTATGGTTATTGTAAACACTGTACCTCCGGGTTAGAAGTGTTTGCACTTCTCATAACTGATCCAAGTCTAAGGATCTTTGTTCTAGAACATTACATGTGAGGGGGTTGGGTTGTTTACAGGTTTTGCAGGAACCCTTGGCCACATCATACCCTGTTACTGTATTGTTTAAGAATGCTTCACTTTGGACAGTTCTTGTGTTTATCCTTGGACACATGACTCTTTATTTGAGTCCCCCTCCCTGGTTACTGGATTTCTGAGCATCCATCCGGACCTTTGAACATACATGGACCTTATATCAAGACAGATAATCAGATCCAGCTCTTGATCACAAACCCTTGCATATCATTTGCATATCTCATCATTGCATCATTTAACATTTGTTTATTTGTTTTTCAGGGTATCCATCATATCATATTTGGTTTGTTTTGCCTATCAGGAGAGGGGTCCCCTTCAACCCAGAGATGACTGCTCCCAGAAGTGAAGAGATAGCTAAGGCAGTGCATTTGGAGCCTGCCCTCATTGAGCAAAACATGACAACAAAAGTTGGGATTCCTGGCTTACATCTTGACTTCTTAATTTCTCAGGCCACCCTGAAGGCTGCAGTGGGAGAATGGAAGGCAGTCTGTGCACTTTTATCCCTAAGCATATATGGGGTTATATTGTTTGCAGATGAACCCAAGTTTGTGAGTAAGAGTGCCATCCACTTGTTCCTGCTGAGGAACCCAGTGCCTACATTGCTGGGGGACTTCTACTATTCCATTCACAAGAGAAATGAAAAGCAAAGAGGGAAGCTAGTCAGATGTTGTGCTCCTCTGCTCTACTCTTGGCTGCTCAAACACTTGCCTAAATCAGATGCCTTCTTGAGCCCCTATCAGCAGAAGAATTGGGCTAAGAGGTTCATTGCCTTAACATCAGATGACATCAGATGGTGCACTCAGAGCACCAAAGGCAAGGATATTATTACCAGCTGTTGGCAATACCCTAATGTGCCTCTAGTAGGAGTAAAATGTTGCATCAATTACAACCCTTTACTGCTTAAGAGACAATTGGGGTATGCTTTGGTTCATCCTCCTAAAGGACAAGATTTGGCTGAGACCCTATACTGTGAAGTTCAACCTAACTCAGTTGTTGTCAGACAAGCTGCCTGGGCTTGGGACAACATCCAGACCAAAGGGACAACCATCCTTGGAAGGTGTAACAATATTGCTTCAGCCTAGTACTCTGACTGGTCCCGTACTAGAGCCCAGATCACCAGGATGCCTTTCACCTTGGAAGACACACCTGGACCTTCTACAGTACAGCCTGCAACAACTGTTAGCCTGGAGAAATTTGAAAAGCTGAAAGAGAGAAATAATCAGCTATCTGAAGCCCTGAAGAAGACTCTCTGGGAGAGAAACGACATTCGTCTTGACATTGAGAGATTGGAAAGACCCAAGAATGAGCATCTGACCAAGATTGAAAAGACAAATGACTACATAAGGAAAGCAAGATCAGGAGAGCTGGTTTTGAAGAATGCCTGTAAAGAGGCCAAGATTCAGAAATTTAGGGTTGAGCATTACCTGGAGGAAAGCCAGGCTAGGTGGATCAGGATCACCGAATCCTGTGCACAAGAAGACCAGAGGACTCAAGCCAAGATTGAGCAGCTGGAGGCCAATGAGAAGAAGCAGTAGGAAGCTTTGTTGGCAGCTCAGAAGGAGATATCAGAATTGAAACTCCGGGCGGGGTTAAAGAGATCAAAGGATCAAGACAGACATAAGAAGCTGACTAATGCCATTGCTACCAGGAACCTCCTCATTAGGACTATTATAGAGCACCCAGCTGGTCCAGTGACGGAGGCCCTCCTGAAGGAAGTCAGGGAGGATGACTTTGGATTGGATGTCTGATTCCTTTTTGCTTGTATTTCTTTTGATGTACTTTTTCTTTTGGTTGTTGTATTTTTGACCCACCATGGGCATGTGTTGTAAATAGACTATGTATTTTCATCATTTGTAATATATCAGTTTGTTTTATTTTGGTGGGATTTCTCTCAACATCATCAAGCATTTCCTCGAGGTCTGGAAAGGTCAAAACCAAAGAACCAAACCGGATACCTTGGAAGACAAATAAGCATATTGCATTGCATACTAACATTTTATTTGTTTTGTAGGTTTTTGTTTGTTATTTTGTTTCTCACTTTGTTGTGGTTTCAGGAAACATTTCTCGTCGGAGAGTGTTCCCTGTCAACCGTGCACACCGGTACCCAACGCGAAACAACCTTCCAGGCATTCAAATGGATCAGGTATAGCAGGACCTAAACGAAGTAAGAAACCAAATGGCAAACGAAAGGGTAGAAATGAGAAACCAAATGACCCAGTTTATGGCTGTGATGACTGGCTTAGCTCAGAGCCAGGAAAGGCTGAGAGAGCTGGTAGAAAGACAGATTCCTGAAGAGCCCCACCTTGGAACAGGGGGAACCAACAATAATGAACGCGGGCAGCCTCGCATCGACCCACCAGAGTTCGGGCCCCATTTGAACCCAGATGTTAATATCCCAAGGAATATTCAAGGAAACACTGCTGCAGGCAGGATCTTGCAAGAAGATCCTCAGGAGGAGCAGTTCACAGTTATTGGGGCTGGGGATGAGGTGTATGACCGAAGACTGGATGAGATTGCTGAAAAGGTGAGGTCTTTGGAATCCCAGAATTCTCTAGGCTTTGACGTAATGGATATGGGGCTGGTAGATGGGGTGAGGATTCCCCACAAATTCAAGCCCCCGTGCTTTGTAAAATACAATGGTACCTCCTGTCCGCGTACTCATCTGCAATCCTTCTTAGGAAGACTCAAGGCTTATACCATGGACGAGAAGTTATGGATGTTCTATTTTGAGGACAGCATGACTGGAGCATCAAGAGAATGGTATTCGCATCTGACCCGGGCCACTATAAGATGTTGGAAATACTTGGCCGAAGCCTTCATCCGGAAATACCAGTACAACCTAGACTTGGATCCCAATAGAACCCTTCTAATGGGCATGTCTCAGTCTTCAAGGGAAAGCTTTCGGGATTATGCTCAGAGGTGGAGACAGCTTGCTGCTACTGTCCAGCCACCCATGTCTGAACGAGAAATGGCTGACATGTTTATGAACACTTTGCAGGGAACTTATATTGACCGACTTGCTGCATTCTCTTCCACCAGTTTCGCTGATGTAATTATAGCTGGTGAGAGAATTGAGAGTCTTTTAAAGATGGGCAAAATCTCAGACAACGGTGCAAGTTCCTCCAACAATCCCAGAAAACCTTTTTTAGGACCCCGAAGAGCGGGTGAAACAAACGTTATTCATGCAGGCAGGGGTAGACCCCAGTATTCTCACAGATCAATAGCAGTCGTTACTATCCCGACTCCAGTTCCATAACAACCATGTTTTCCTCAACAACAACAACATCACTATCAGCAACAATCTCATTTTCCGCAACAAAGAACGTACAGCAATAACAACAACAACCAACAGCAACGCCCCTTTCAACAGAGGCCATCTCAGGAAAATAGGGTGATTGACCCCATTCCTATGCCTTATGCCGCTCTACTGCCACAACTCCTGAAGCTCAACCTGGTTGAGTTAAGGACGTTGGCTCCACCATATCCTCTCAACCTCCCGAAGAATTATGATGCTAGTGCCAGGTGTGCCTTTCATTCCAACGCACCTGGTCACAATACCGAGAAATGTAGAGCCTTGCAAATGAAGGTTCAGGATTTGGTCGATTCCAAAGCTCTCAATTTCGCACCTCCTCCGAATGTCAACAGAAATCCTATGCCTAATCATGGTGGGCCCAGGATTAATGCCATAGAGGAAGATCAACCATCTGCACTAATTGATAATGTTGCACAGATTCAAACACCGCTGGCGGAAGTCAAGGCTCAACTCTTAAGATGCCAGGTGTTCCCGGGCTGTGAGGCCTGCTGCGAATTGTGCAAGACTGCTATTAATGGTTGTAAGAAGCTAAGGCTTGGCATAGATGGTTTCATCAGAGATGGAATCTTTCAAATTACCACAACGGCGTCCACAATGTCAAAAACTCTTCCTTCAGCCACAATAGATCCTCCTACGACATCAACAATTCTTTCTTCAGCAACAACATATCCTCCTACAACTGCAACAACTATCATTCCAACTGATTCATCCACAACTCCAACAATCACTCCATCCATTGTTTCAACAAACTAAAGTTCAACAACTCTTACTTCTACAACATCAACACCCATCTTATCAACAAAAACGCCTACAACACCAACAAACACTAATGAAGATGTCTAAACGGTCACAATCTATTATGACCCGGCAACTGTTCATCCCAACAACAATTTTCAACAACAAACTGCAACACCTCCTGTCAGATCTCCAGTCACAATCTATTACGACCCACATACCATCACAGTACCTTCCGCTGCAGCAATCAGTCCGGTCACTATTACAGTGCCTGGACCTGTTCCTTATGAAAGAAGTAATGCCATACCTTGGCACTACGGCTCTGATATCTACTTCGACAGGAAGAAGATCACTCTAGATTCATCAACCTCTTCACCACAAGTTGACAATGTTGGGGGAGGCGGAGGCTTCACCAGAAGCGGACGCCTTTTTGCCTCACAAACACCAAGACCCAATGCTGAAGAAGAAGCTACTGCTAAGGCAAAAGGGAAGAATGTGGTACTTGAAGATCCAACTGTTAAAGAAACTCCGAAGACGTCTTTTGAGCAAGAGGTGGACGAGTTCATGAGAATAATCAAAAAGAGTGATTACAAAGTGGTGGACCAGCTTCATCAAACACCCTCAAAAATCTCTATATTATCATTGTTAATGTGTTCCGAAGCCCATAGGAATGCACTGTTGAGGGTCATGCACGCAGCCTACGTGCCAGAAGAGATTACGGTTAATCAGCTGGAAACGGTGGTTGCAAACGTTAACACCAGTCATGGACTGGGCTTCACCGATGCTGATTTAACAACAGAGAGACGCGATCATAACAAGGCTTTACACATCACCTTAGAGTGCAAAGGTGCTGTTCTTTCTCATGTGCTGGTAGACACTGGGTCTTCGCTCAATGTCCTCCCAAATAAAGCCTTGGTGAAGCTGGAGTACGATGGTTTGGCATTGTGTCCAAGTAACTTGGTGGTGAGAGAATTTGATGGCTCTAAAAGATCAGTGCTTGGAGAGATTGATTTACCTGTGATGATTGGCCCATAAATCTTTAAAACTACTTTCTTCGTGATGGACATACAGCCGGCCTACAGCTGTTTGTTGGGTAGACCCTGGATTCACACCGCTGGCGCTGTTACATCTACCCTTCACCAGAAATTAAAATTTGAGTGGGAAGGCCAGATCATCACAATCTGCGGGGAGGAAGACATTTTTCGTTAGCCAGCTGGCTACTTACAAGTATATAGAGATGGATGGGAGATCCATGAGACTATGAGTCAGGGATTTGAGGCCCTCAACATCAATGAAGCAACTGCTATGTCTGGAACTTCCATCACTTCATATCAACAAGCCCGGAAGGTTGTTGAGGAGGGTACCGCTCAAGGATGGGGCAAGCTGCTGCCAGTAGAAAAGAAAGAGGACAAATTCGGGTTGGGTTATAGACCAACTCGACAAGATCAACCGGAGGCTGCAACGAAGCCCAAATTTGTCAACGGGGGAATGCTTTCCCCGAATGCTGTGAACAGTTTGGAAGACGAGGAAGAAGACGAACGCAACCTGGAAAACTGGATACGTCCAAAGATCCCGGGGAACCAAGTCTCTAACTGGTCTTCCCAGGAAATTATAAGAGTTACTCCTGCAGAGTAATTATTATTTCCTGTCTTTTAAGCATGCATCAAGTCCTGCGTCTTGCCTAAGGTGTCAGGACTCATTTTGTAATCGGGCCATCTTGTATTTTGTGCAAACGATCAATTAATGAATATCAGGACATCTTTTGCAAACAAGTCTCTCTTTTTTCGCTCACTGTTTTTCATTTTTCATTTTTTGTACAAAACAATAAAATGGCAATGTTTTCAAAATAATAACTTCATTTTCATTTTTTCTAAATAAGATAAAACTGATCACAAAAATGAACCAATCTAAACCCTTGCAGAGAGTGCCCTCTAGATTGCACTGACAACAACACTGCTATGACTTCGTATGACTTTGACAATCCGATTAATCAAGCCGATGAAGGGGTTGAAGAAGATTATGAGCTACCTGAAGATCTAGCAAGATTGTTAAGACAAGAGGAGAAGGTTATCACTCCTCATCAAGAGGAAGTTGAGACAGTTAATCTTGGTACAGAAGAAGACTTGAAAGAGGTGAAGATCGGGGCCCGTCTGCAAGATTCAGTAAAGGAACAACTTATTAACATGCTTCGAGAGTACGTTGATGTCTTTTCTTGGTCCTATCAAGATATGCCAGGTCTAGATACCGACATTGTCGTGCACAAGCTGCCTTTGAAGGAAGATTGTCCTCCAGTAAAACAGAAGCTACGCCGTACTCGTCTGGATATGGCCATGAAGATAAAAGAAGAGGTGCAAAAACAGTGGGACGCCGGTTTCCTTGCTGTAACTAGTTACCCGCCTTGGGTTGCTAACATTGTACCTGTGCCTAAGAAGGATGGCAAAGTACGGATGTGTGTGGATTACCGGGATCTGAACAGAGCTAGTCCGAAGGATGATTTCCCTTTACATCACATTGATGTACTGGTCGACAACACGGCTCAGTTCTCGGTATTCTCCTTCATGGATGGATTTTCAGGATATAATCAGATCAAGTTGTCACCTGAAGACATGGAGAAGACAACTTTCATCACACCCTGGGGCACATTCTGTAATAAGGTAATGCCATTTGTGTAAACACCCCAAATTTTCCCTCACCCATTCACACCATGGCTTGTGATCATTTCATATGCATAAACACAATCATATCACCTCACATCTCATTTTTGGTTCATTGCATGTTTTCTAAGTCATCTGCACCTAGGGTTTGTGACCTGAGCTATCCAAGAGCCTCTTGAGCCACCCCAAAGGCAACCAATCACTTCAAAGGGGTCCATATGTGTTCTTGTATCATATTACATCCTCTCAAAGTCAAAAATTCCAAAGAATCACAAGAACTGGGTTTGGTAGGGATGCAGAGCCATGATAGACTGCACAGTTGACCTAAAATTAGGGTTTTGGTTTCAGAGGCCATAACTCCAAATTTTTTGGTCATTCTTGTTTCCATTGGTCTCTATATGGTATAGGGAGTATGCATATCAAGTTTCATGAAGAAATTCCATGGGGAAGTCATCTGATCAAGGGTTGATTTTTTTGGACAAGTCAGTATAAAATCAGGGCATCTGAGGCCCCCAATGACCCAACCAATGGGTGATCTTCATCATTTTGAGTGTATATGATCTTTATTTGATCATGGAAGAAGGTTGAAGTCCACAAAAATCAAGAATTTGGAGTTTTTGCAAGTGTTGACTTTTTGGGCATAGTTGACTTTTCAAGAATGCTTCATTTTAGGTCATTTTTCAAGCCTTGATTCTTGATCCAAAAATGCTCCAAATGGAAAAACTTTGGTCATGAAAGTTGTAGATTACATCTTTCCCTTTTCAAAAAGTACAAGAACATGATCAAATTCTTCTTGGATCAAAAGTTATGGTGTGACAAAGTTGGCAAAAATCATTGATTTTCAAGATGTGCACCAAATGTGGATTTTGCAAAATCATGCACCAATGCCATTTGTAACTTCTAATTCACTTCAAACCATGACATAAACATTCTATGTGACTTAAAAATCAGAATTGAACCAAAGATCACATGTGTATGGTTTGTGTAACAAGGCATTTCTCATGAAGTTTCAAAAAGTAACAACTTGCAAAACCACTCATCACACTTCTTACAACTTGCAACATTGGATGCTGACTTTTGCTAGCCCTTCCCCTCACCCTTGCTGCGCAGCCCATGCTTTGTACTAGCCTAGATACCAAGCCATACTTCTCTTACACAAAAGGTGGACTTTGAGCAAAAGCAAACTTACCAATCAATGTAGGCCATGTCAAATCATCTGACCTATAGGATTAAAATATACTATCCTTTGGCAAGCCAAACATATGAAGAAGCAAGGCTGAAACACTCACCACCATCACATACTCAAACAGACTCCCTTTTGCAAACTTCTTCGAATCTCTCTGCCCAGACTTCAAACATCCAAACCATTTTCACCAATCATCTCACCATGTCTCATTGAGTCAAAAGCAACCAAGAACCAAGCCTGAAACAAGCCATAACACCACTTCACCATTTTCACTCCAACTTGCAGTTTCATTCGAAACTCTCTCCACAGCTCACAAACATCCAAACAAACTCCATAAACCTTCTCTACTCATCATCTGGACCACAAACAACCCTTCACCCTTGCCAGAAACAACCTGAATCACCATTGCCATGTTCAACTGAGCTTGAGCAGAAGTTACTCAAACTCTTCATCCAGCCAACATAAACTCTTCCTAAGCATTCAAGGATCATCAGGAGGCCAAGTAGAGTGGATTTCACCAAGAGAGGAGGTCAGAAAGTAGCTGAGTTGAAAGCTTCGAATCTCAGGTAGCTCAAGAAATATTTTTCTAGAAATCATTTTTTAAGTTCCTAATCTGTTCTATATGTCTTCCTGATCATGAATGTGCCTTTGGTTTTGAAAATGGTGGAGAGATGAGAGTTTACCATGCTTCTGAAACTTTTTGCCCTAGAAATAGATTGCTTCGATTCAGCCATTGTAGGGATGATAAATTTGTTTTGAGTTAGGGTTTTGATTCGTGAGTGAGTGGGGATCATTCCTGTGTTCTTAGATTTCATTTTAAATACGTATGTAGAGAGTTAGCATTTTGGGGTGAACGGAGAAGATGACCGGAACACTGTTCCGGTCATCTGAATGTGTTTAACGGCAAGATTAGGGCATAAGCATTGATTAGTGAAATTTGAATTCTGGCCGTGAGATGTGGCGCGCAGTCAACTCCCGCGCGTGTAGCTTTGAATCTGGTCCCTAGGATTAGCTGACTTCTCATTAATTCATTTAAAATTCATTTATTTTCATTTTCTTTTCATTTGTTTTGCATAATTTATTAAAAATAGTAAAAAATGTCTAAAAATTATGAAACTTTTTCTCATGGGTTTTAATAATTTTTATGACACAAAAATATTTTCATTTTATTTTTTATCATTAAAAAAGTATTTTTGAATATTTAAAAGATTATTTTTAATTGATTAATGGAAATTAATTTATTAAAAATACTTTTAGGTATTTAAAAATCACCAAAAAATTCATGAAATGTTCTAAGACATTTAGAAACATTGTCCAACCTTTAAACCAAATTTCTTTTTTGATCTTGATGCATTTTGAGAATTTTTCATTGAATAAAAATCATTTTTGTGCATTATTTTGATCCTAAGTCCAAAAAATCATTTCTGCCTATCTATGAAGGGTTGGACATTGATTCTTCTTGCATTGCATTGTGTTTAGCATGTAGTTCCTAGGATTAAATGGTCATGATTTGATTCCTCATTTTCAATTTGTTTGGCATTTCTTTTGTTTAAGAACCCTAAAAACCCTAAAATCTTAGAAAAATCATAACTTGAGATTGGTTAAGAGTTGAGACCTCCCCTTTGGACCTTGGTTTAGTATGGGATTAGGGGTCCTTTGAGTGGCATTTTCCATTTTTTATCTTAGGGTTTGCTTCTGTTTTTGGTTTTTGTTTGATGTTTGATTCATAAACCCTAATTTGGGCTTTCATTTGTATCCCTTCTTGCATTCTCTTGCATAACATGACTTGCCATGACATTTCAAGCATCCATTTGATTCATGTGACATCATAAGACATATTGCAAGCATGTTTGATCATTGCATCATGTATATGCCATGTTGTATGCCATGTATGCTTCATAACTTTTCATGTATGTTCATGTCCCTTAACTTGCATCACTTGCATCCATGATCTTGTATGAACATCTCCATGCCTTGCCTCATGTTTGTAGCACTCCATAGCATCATCATCATCATCAACATGCTTCTGGTTTTGTTTCTCATCATGTCATCTCATCTCATTTTACATTGCATTGCATTTCTTTTCTAACCTTTCAGGTGGTAAGTAACTTTGAGAAGTGAATTTGCCTTCACTTCTCATAACTTTTCTTTTCATCTCTCTTGCATCCATTGCTGCATTTTTGTTTGTGTTTGAGATTGAGCTTGCTCATTCTTCTTCTTCCCACTTTCTTTCTTCAAGTGACTTGACTTCTTGAATGAAGCAAGTCACTTTGCTTCTCTTGATCCTTTCATCTGCTTCCTGGTGGTTCCATTGAAGATCTTCTTTTGAAAACCTCACAAACCTTAGGAACAACCAAGCTTGACAATGATTAGGGTTTTGATTAGTCTCCCCTATTAGTTTTACCTTTGTGTCTCTTTTGAGTCTTCTCTTCTCATCTCATAATCAGGGACTAAACCCTAAAGGCTTTAAGGCTTTGTGATTAAGCTTATGCCTGCATCCTTCTCTTAGGATGGAGTGTATAACTTTAATCCTAAGTGTTAAACCCTTAATGTGTTTAACTCCTTTAATCAATTCACTTAATAATCATCAAGACATCACACTTGTAACTTGGGCCTTGCATTAGGGTTCTAATTCTTCCTTAAGTGGTTAAGAAGGACTAACCCTAGTGTTAATGGACAAGTCCCCCTCAAGTTGTCTTACAAACCCTAAAAAACACTTCATCATCATACCATTAAATAAAATCCACTTAATCAAAGGCTTGTTTTGTCATGAGTTTAATCCCTAATCATGGATTAAGCTGAGGAGCTTTCCTCAGCTTAAACATTCTCATCTATTATCCTTCAATTAGGATGGTGTAATGAGTCTGTTTAATCCTTGATTATAGCTTAATCTCATTACTCAACACTAAACAAAAACACCAAAAACATCTAAATAATCACAAGTAGGTTAATGATCTTAACTCTACATCAAAAGGTGATTAAGTGTGAGAATCTGACTTCACACTTAAGGTATTCTCATTACCCCTAATCAGAGGGAAGATGTGATGAGTTTACTAAATCCATTGGTTTAGGCTTAAGCTCATTAACTTATGACAAACTTTCAAAAGCAATAAAAGACTGAAATCACAAAAACAAGCAATAATCGTCTCCTGCGGGATTCTTTTCTCATCTCATTCGCTCACAACCGAGAACTTGCTTCTTCTGTCTAATGCAAGACAGTTTGCATCTGTGCCAGACAGATCATACACTTGAGCATAGGCAAGTAAGCAGTTCACAAGTCAATTCATCTATCAATCTCTTTGGGTCGAACTACGGTGTTCTGACTTCCTCATTGCACGAGAGGATACGTAGGCATAACTTAACAGTTATCGAACAAAAGTCTCTGTATATTCCCCCTCCTTCCAGCTTTATTCTTATAGCCTCATTGTCATGAGCATTTCACTCTCTTCTTACACTGACACTGTATATATTACACTTCACTTCTCTTACACTGACACCTGTACATTCTTTTCCAGCTATTGTATACACAGATTGCACTGACACTACCCCTTTAAAACACAAATCTTTTAAGCGTGGATCCCGTCGAGTACGACGGACAATCTGGGTGCTAATACCTTCCCAGGTTGTAACCAACCCCCTTTCTCAGTCTCTCTGGTTCGCAACCGTCTTATCCATCTCTTTTCTAGGTCTATGCAGCATTGCCTTTCCTTCGGGATAAAAATGCCTAGCTGGCGACTCTATTCACCTCCAGTGAGTTCACGGCTGTGTGTTCTCATTGTCCCTCTCGCCGACCGTTCGCGTCTGTACCTTTATTTGGACTTAGCTTCATTTTATCGGGAGCGACAGCTTGGCGACTCTGCTGGGGACCCTTATACTGCAACCAGGGCTTCTGGTTCTTTTTGTGGGTTCCTCCTAGCGCTTGATTGATTTGTGTTTACTGGGGTGTTATGTGCTTATTTGTGTTTGTATTTTTGTATTTATTTTTGCTTTATGTACAGTTGCTTTACTGCTTTCTTTATTGCTTTTGTATATATCATACTGTCATGCTGCTGGCTGGATCTGGTTTTTGTTTTGGTGGGTGGGTGATTCATTGAGAGTTAAGGTCCTATACCTGGGACCTGAGTGACACCTAGGCTAGAGTGAATCATATTCTTTCCCATTCCATTTCGGTCAGGTGCGGGAATATGAAACACGGTTCAGATATGGGTTTCTTCTTGAGAACTCTGTGTTGCAGATTTCCTGCAATGCTAGGGCTATCTGGGAAGCCTGCTAAGTCTGGATGACCTTTAGTATTGACCTTCAGAAACTGAGGTGAATTAGGGGAGGAACTTTTATGGTTATTGTAAACACTGTACCTCCGGGTTGGAAGTGTTTACACTTCTCATAACTGATCCAAGTCTGAGGATCCTTGTTTTAGAACACCACCTGTGAGGGGGTTGGGCTGTTTACAGGTTTGCAGGTACCTTGACCTCAGAATACCCTGTTACTTTGACTTGATTAAGAATACTCCATGTTGGGACAGTTCTTGTGATTCTAAAACCCTGGACATGTAGCTCTTTATTTGAGTCCCCCACCCTGGTTACTGGATTTATAGACCTCCAACTGGAATTCTTGAACACACTTGGACCTATATCAGAGTTTTGATCAGATCCAGCTCAGTCACAAACCCTTGCATATCATTTGCATACATAAACATTGCATCATATTGACATTTGCTTATTTGTGTTTCAGGGTATCCATCTTCACTTTTGGCTAGTTTTGACCCATCTTCAGTACTGACCTATCTTCACCAGCATCTGCTTCAGTTATCACCAGCATCAGCTAATCAGTGGCTCATTACTTCAGCATTATCATCAGCACCTGTCTCTACTCAGTCTTCAGCATCATGGCTCCTAAAAAGAGCAACATCACCTATCACTTCTTCCAGCCAGAGCTATCAGATATCAGGAGGATTCAGACCCTGATCACTCCAGATCACATACCTTTGTTCAGGGAACATTATGGAGATATACTTGACATGGTTACGGATCTGGACCCATCACAGAGGAGCCTGATCCACACCTGCATTCAGTTTTATGATCCCCCATTGAGATGTTTCACCTTTCAAGACTTTAAATTGGGCCCTCTTTTAGAAGAATACTCATCTTTGGTTGGTGTGCCTATCAGGGCTGGAATCCCTTTCAACCCTGAGATGGTCTTTCCCAGCAATGGAGAAGTAGCAAAGGCTTTGCATCTGGAACCTGTCCTGATTGAGCAGCATATGACCTCTAAAGCGGGAATCCCTGGGTTTCATCTGGATTTCTTGATCTCTCAAGCTACCCTGAAAGCTTCCTTGGGAGAGTGGAAAGCTGCCTGTGCTCTATTGGCCTTGAGCATATATGGAATAGTATTGTTTGCAGATGAGCCTCGATTCATCAGTAAGAATGCAATCCATCTGTTCATCCTGAAGAACCCAGTGCCAACTTTATTAGGGGATCTCTATTACTCAGTGCATCAGAGAAATGAAAAGCAGAGGGGGAGATTAGTGAGGTGTTGTGCTCCATTGTTCCACACTTGGCTTCTCAGGCATCTACCCAGGACAGATGCATTTCTAAACCCTCATCAGCAGAGCAACTGGGCTAAGAGACTCACTGTTATAACTTCAGCAGATATCAGATGGTGCACTCAAAGCACCAAGGGCAGGGATGTCATCACCAGCTGTGGGCATTTTCCCAATGTGCCCCTAATAGGAGTTAAGGGAAGTATCAATTACAACCCTCTATTGTTCAGAAGACAACTGGGCTATGCACTGGTCCACACTCCTAAGGCACAGGACTTGGTGGAGACTCTTTATTGTGAGAACAAGACTAATCTGGCTGTTGTTAGGCAGGCGGCCTGGGCCTGGGATAATGTTCAAACCAAGGGAGTGACCATCCTAGGGAAGTGCAACAATGTGGCATCAGTACAATATTATGAGTGGTCCCGTGCCAGGGCCCATTTCTCTGGGATGCCCTTTACCATAGAAGACATGCCTGAGTCATCTTCAGCACCACCCCCTGCCACTATCAGTTTGGAGGAGTTTGAGAGCTTGAAGGAAAGAAATGAGAAGCTAACCCAGGCTTTGCAGAAGACCCTCCGGGAAAGGAGTGAAGGTATGAGGGAGATTGAGAGATTGGAAAAGTTGAGAGTGGAACATCTGACTAAGATTGAGAAGTCTGGGGATTATATCAAAAAGTCTAAGGCCGGAGAACAAATTCTGAAGAATGCTTGCAAGGAAGCCCAGTTCCAGAGAGCAAGGACATACTTGTATTTGAAGGAAAGTCAAGCCCAGTGGGTCAGGATCACCGAGGCTCGTACCCTGGAGGACAAGAGAGTTCAAGACAAGATGGAGCAACTGGAAGCTAGTGTCAAAGAACAGAAAGAAGCCCTGGCGGCAGCCCAAAGGGAGATATCAGAGCTGAAGATCAAAGCAGGGGTGAAGAGGTCAAAGAACCAAAGTCAGCACAAGAAGCTAACAGCAGCTGTTACCACCCGGAATCTCCTCATCAGGAATCTCACGGAACGTCCGGCTGATCCTGTGACCGAAGCACTTCTCAAGGAAGTTCGTGAGGATGAGTTTGGTCTTGGTGTTTGACCATTTGTTTGTTGTTGCTTTCTTTCCATGTACTTTTGTTTTCTTGTAATGTATTTTGACCCCTTAGAGGGCTTGTGTTGTAAAATGAACAAGTTGTATTATTTCACCTTCTGTAATATATTTGTGTTAGTGTGCTTCATCTGAGTTTTCTTCAAGCAACATCAATAGCATCTTCAAGGGTCTGGAAGGGTCAAAACTGAAGGCCAAGCCGGATACCTTGAGAACAAATAAGCATACTGCATTGCATGCTAACACTTTTGTTTGTTTTGTAGGTTTTTGTTTTATTGCCACTAACTCTGTTGTGATGTTCAGGAACTATTGCTAGGCGCCGAGTATTTCCCCTCAACCGTCCGCACCGTTATCCGACCCGTAACAATCTTCTGGGCATTCAAATGGATCAGATGCAGCAGGACCTTACTGAGGTCAGAAATCAAATGGCAAACGAAAGGCTAGAAATGAGGAATCAAATGACTCAGTTTATGGAAGTGATGAACAACATGGCTCAGAGCCAGGAAAGATTGAGGGCCATGGTGGAAAGGCAGAATCAAGAAGATCCACATGTAGGGACTGCCGGCACCAGCAACAATGAAAGGGTCCAACCTCATGTAAATCCCCCTGTATTTGGACCACACCTCCATCCTGAGGTCAATATTCCTGCAAATGTTCAAGGGACTGCCACCGCAGCTAGGGTACTTCAAGAAGACCCCCAAGAGGATCAGTTTACAGTAATGGGTGCTGGGGAAGAGGCTTATGATAGAAGGTTGGATGAGATAGCTGAGAAGTTGAGGTCCTTAGAATCTCAAAACTCTTTGGGCTTCGATGTCATGGACATGGGCTTGGTAGACGGGGTCAGGATCCCCCATAAGTTCAAGCCTCCTTGCTTTGAAAAATACAACGGGACTTCATGCCCCCGGACTCATTTACAATCATTTCTGGGGAGGCTGAAGGCCTATACTACGGATGAGAAGCTCTGGATGTTCTATTTCGAAGACAGCTTGACTGGAGCCTCAAGAGAATGGTACTCTCACTTGACAAGGGCAACTATTAGATGCTGGAAGGACCTGGCAGAGGCCTTCATCAGACAGTATCAGTATAACTTAGATATGGCACCCAACAGGACTCTCCTAATGGGAATGTCACAGTCGTCAAGGGAAAGTTTCCGAGAATATGCACAGAGATGGAGGCAATTGGCTGCTGCTGTTCAGCCACCTATGTCTGAAAGGGAAATGGCAGATATGTTTATGAACACCCTTCAGGGAACTTATATTGACAGGCTGGCTGCTTTCTCTTCCACTAGCTTTGCAGATGTTGTCATAGCTGGGGAGAGAATTGAAAGCCTATTGAAGATGGGTAAGATCTCAGACAACGGTGCAAGCTCTTTCAGTAGTACAAGAAAGCCTTTTGCAGGCCCGAGAAGAACTGGCGAGACCAATGCCATCCACACCAACAGGGGCAGGCCCCAATATGTTCACAGGTCAATAGCAGCAGTCACCATTCCTGCTCCAGCTCATCCTCAACCCGTCTATCAACCTCCACAGCAAAACTATCAGCCGCAACCTCAATACCATCAGCAAAATCAGTATCCTCCAAGGAATTACAACACCAACAACAACAGTCAACAAAGGCCATTTCAGCAGAGGCCATCTCAAGCTAACAGGGTGATCGATCCGATCCCTATGCCATATGCTACCCTACTGCCACAACTCCTGAAACTCAACCTAGTTGAGCTAAGGACGCTGGCACCTCCAGATCCCAACAGTCTACCCAGGAACTATGACTCCAATGCTAGGTGTGCTTTTCATTCAAACGCACCTGGCCACAGTACAGAAAAGTGCAGAGCCCTGCATATGAAGGTACAAGACCTGGTAGACTCAAAAGCTCTGAATTTCGCACCACCACCCAATGTCAATAAAAACCCAATGCCGAACCACGGTGGTCCTAGAATTAACGCTATTGAAGAAGACGAGCCGTCTTGTTTAATAACCAGTGTGGGACAGATCAGGACACCGTTGGTAGAAATCAAGGCTCAACTCCTGGAATGTCAAATGTTCCCGGGGTGTGAGTTGGGTTGTGCTTACTGCAATATCTCGGTAAATGGGTGCGATAATTTGAGGAATGGCATAGATGGCCTTATTCAGAGTGGCCAACTTCAGATCACCACATCATTTCCAACAAATCCACCAATCTCATCAGCAACAATTTCGGAACCTCCTACAACTGCAACAACTATTGTTCCTGACAATTCTTCGGCTTCATCAACAAGTACTTCATCTGTCATTTCAACTGATCAGATATCAATGAATGTTCCTCTTACAACTCCAGCACCACTCCATTATGAAGCTCCTACAACAACAACATCCATCCTTCCACCATTATCTCCTACAACACCAGCAACAAATCATGAAGACGTCTCGACTGTCACCATATTCTATGATCCTGAAAACAACTCTGCCTACAATTCAGAAGGTGCTGCTCCCATCAGAGCACCAGTTACAATTTATTTTGATCCACAGACTATCACAGTTTCTTCCACAACTGCAGTCAGTCCAGTCACTATCACGGTGCCTGGACCAGTACCTTACGAAAGCAGCAATGCCATCCCCCTGGCATTACGGCTCTGACTTGTACTGTGAAGGACAAAGAATCACTTTTGAATCATCAGCCCCTGCACCACAAGTAGACAATGTGGGAGGAGGCGGAGGCTTCACTCGAAGCGGACGTCTTTTCGCTCCACAAATTCCGAAACCCACTGCCGAAGCAGAAGCTGCTGCCAAGGCAAAAGGGAAGAGCCCTGTGCAGGAAGATCAAGCTGTTAAAGAAGCTTTGAGAACACCATTCGATCAAGAGGTTGATGAGTTCATGCGAATCATCAAAAAGGGTGATTATAAAATAGTGGATCAGCTTCATCAGACGCCTTCCAAGATCTCAATCCTATCATTGCTTATGTGCTCCGAAGCCCATCGGAATGCACTACTCAAAGTCTTGCACGCAGCTTACGTGCCTGAAGAGATCACTGTCAATCAGCTGGAAGCTGTAGTGGGGAATGTTAATGCTAGTCACGGACTAGGGTTCACCAATACTGATTTGACAGCGGAGGGCCGCAACCATAACAAAGCCTTGCACATAACCATGGAATGCAAAGGTGCTGTCCTTTCCCATGTGCTGGTAGACACGGGGTCATCCCTTAATGTCCTACCTAAAAAGGCTCTGGTGAAGCTAGAATATGACGGATTGGCGTTGAGACCCAGCAACCTGGTGGTAAGAGCTTTTGATGGCTCAAAGAGATCGGTTCTGGGAGAGATTGAGCTGCCCGTAACGATTGGCCCGCAGACCTTCAAAACTATTTTCTACGTGATGGATATACAGCCTGCCTACAGCTGTCTATTGGGTAGGCCATGGATTCACGCCGCTGGCGCCGTGACATCTACCCTTCACCAGAAATTAAAATACGAGTGGGAGGGTCAAATCGTTACAATATGTGGAGAAGAGGACATTTTTGTCAGCCACCTGGCTACTTATAAGTATATTGAAATGGATGGGGAGATCCATGAAACAATGATCCAGGGGTTCGAAGCTTTGAATGTCAATGAGACATCCACTGTACTTGGTACTTCAATATCATCATACCAACAAGCCCGGAAGGTTGTTGAGGGAGGAAACGCCCAAGGCTGGGGCAAACTGCTATCGGTGGAGAAGAAAGAAGACAGATTTGGGTTGGGTTACAAACCAACTCAACAAGATCAAACAGCGGCTGCGAAAGAGCCCAACTTTGTGAGTGGGGGGATGCTTACCCCTGATGCTATTAACTGTCTGGAAGACGAGCTGGAAGAAGAACGCAACCTGGAAAGCTGGATTCGTCCAAAGATCCCGGGGAGCAGTGTCTCGAACTGGTCTTCCCAGGAAATTATAAGAGTTACTCATGCAGAGTAATTATTATTTCCTGTATTTTTATAAGCATGCATCAAAGTCTTGCATCTTGCCCAAGATGACAAGACTCATTTTGTAATCGGGCCATCTGTACTTTTTTGTGCAAACAAGATCAATTAATGAAATATCAGACATCTTTTTTGCAAACGAGTCTTTTTCTCTTCGTTCCCTGTTTTTCCATTTTTCTTTTTTGTACAAAAAATAAATGGCAGTGTTTTCAAAATGACAACTTTATTTCACTTTTCTAAACAAGACTAAAATCAGATCACTAAAATGAACAAACTCAACCCTTGCAGAGAGTGCCTTCCAGACAGCACCGACAACAGCACGGCTATGACTTCGTATGACTTTGACAATCTAATCAATCAAGCTGATGAAGGGGTTGATGAAGAATATGAGCTTCCTGAAGAGCTAGCCAGGTTGTTAAGACAAGAGGAAAAGGTTATTACTCCTCACCAGGAGGAGGTTGAAGTGATCAATCTTGGTACGGATGAAGACGTGAAAGAAGTCAAGATCGGGGCCTGCCTGCAAGACTCAGTGAAAGGACAGCTGATTGACCTGCTTCGAGAGTATGTGGACGTGTTCGCTTGGTCTTATCAAGATATGCCAGGGTTGGACACCGACATTGTCGTGCACAAGCTGCCTTTGAGAGAAGAATGCCCTCCGGTCAAACAAAAGCTACGCCGTACTCGTCCGGACATGGCAATAAAGATCAAGGAGGAGGTACAAAAGCAATGGGACGCCGGGTTCCTTGCTGTAACTAGCTATCCGCCGTGGGTTGCTAATATTGTACCTGTGCCTAAGAAGGACGGCAAAGTAAGAATGTGTGTGGATTACCGGGATCTGAACAGAGCCAGCCCGAAAGATGACTTCCCATTACCTCACATTGATGTATTGGTGGATAACACGGCTCAGTTCTCGGTATTCTCCTTCATGGATGGATTTTCAGGATACAACCAGATCAAGATGTCACCTGAAGACATGGAGAAGACAACATTCATCACACCTTGGGGCACGTTCTGCTACAAAGTAATGCCATTTGGGCTCAAGAATGCCGGTGCGACGTATCAACGGGCTATGGTAACGTTATTCCACGATATGATCCATAAAGAAATCGAATGTTATGTGGATGACATGATTGCCAAGTCCCTTACTGAAGAGGACCATCTGGTAAATCTGCTCAAATTATTCAAGCATCTGAGGAAGTATCAACTGAAGCTGAACCCCAACAAATGCACATTCGGGGTGCGATCTGGTAAGCTGCTGGGATTTATTGTAAGCGAGAAAGGGATTGAAGTTGACCCTGATAAAGTCAAAGCCATCCATGAGATGCCTGCACCAAAAACAGAGAAAGAAGTTCGAGGGTTCTTGGGTCGATTGAACTACATTTCACGGTTCATATCTCACCTTACAGCAACCTGTGAACCCTTGTTCAAACTGCTAAGGAAAGAACAAACGGTCAGGTGGAACGAAGACTGCCAGAGGGCTTTTGACAAGATCAAGGAGTATCTGCAAGAACCTCCAATCCTTATGCCTCCAGTTGAAGGAAGACCTCTAATCATGTACTTGACAGTATTAGAAGAGTCAATGGGGTGTGTGCTGGGCCAGCATGACGAGTCTGGTCGAAAAGAGTACGCAATATACTACCTAAGCAAAAAGTTTACCGACTGTGAACAACGTTATTCACTGCTCGAGAAAACTTGTTGTGCTTTAGCGTGGGCTGCTCGCCGACTAAGGCAGTATATGTTGACCCACACTACCTTACTGATCTCAAAGATGGACCCAGTCAAGTACATATTTGAGAAGCCAGCGCTTACCGGACGGGTTGCAAGATGGCAAATGATTCTTACAGAATACGACATCCAGTACACCTCTCAGAAAGCCATCAAGGGCAGTGTACTATCTGAATATCTTGCTGAGCAACCTATTGATGACTACCAGCCTATGAGGTTTGACTTCCCCGATGAGGACATCATGTTCATAAAATCAAAAGATCATGAAGAGCCTGTTCACACTGAAGGGCCTGACCCGGAAGAAGAATGGACTATGATGTTCGATGGGGCTGTTAACATGAATGGTCGTGGTGTTGGTGCAGTACTCATTACACCTAAAGGAGTTCACATGCCTTTCTCGGCAAAACTCACTTTCAACTGCACTAACAACGAAGCTGAATACGAAGCTTGTATTATGGGTCTTGAGGAAGCCATTGACCTCAGGATCAAGACATTGACCGTATTCGGAGATTCAGCTCTGGTAATCAATCAAACCAACGGCAAATGGTACACACACCAGGATCATCTGATACCTTACAGGGATTATACAAGGAGGTTGTTGACTTTCTTTACAACAGTCAAGCTTGAGTATATCCCTCGGGACGAGAATCAGTTTGCAGATGCTCTTGCTACCATTTCATCCATGATCGAAGTTCAACCTGCTAACTTTGTACCTCAGATTTCAGTGTCCAGACTTGATAGACCAGCATATGTGTTTGCAGCAGAAATTGTCAAAGATGATAAGCCTTGGTTCCATGATATTAAATGCTTCTTGGAGGACCAAACATACCCACCTGGGGCATCTTCCAATGATAAGAAGACTTTGAGAAGGCTTGCTGGTAGTTTCTTTCTGAATACTGATGGGTCTTTATACAAGAGGAACTTTGATATGGTACTCCTCAGATGTGTTGACAAGGCAGAAGCAGATTTGTTGATGCATGAAGTGCACGAAGGCTCCTTTGGTACCCATGCGGGAGGGCATGCAATGGCCAAGAAATTGCTAAGATCAGGTTACTACTGGATCACAATGGATGCAGACTGTTGTGCTTACGCCAGAAAATGCCACAAATGCCAGATCTATGCGGACAAAGTGCATGTGCCTCCGAACCCTCTGAATGTGATGTCTTCACCTTGGCCCTTTGCTATGTGGGGCATTGACATGATTGGCAAGATCGAGCCGACTGCTTCAAATGGCCACAGATTCATCCTGGTCGCCATTGATTATTTCACCAAGTGGGTTGAAGCAGCCTCATATGCGAACGTCACCAGGCAAGTGGTAGCCAGATTTCTGAAAAGAGACATCATCTGTCGGTACGGAGTTCCCGAGCGAATCATTACTGATAATGGTTCCAATCTAAACAATAAAATGATGGCAGAACTGTGCCGGGACTTCAAGATCCAACACCACAATTCTTCTCCTTACAGGCCAAAAATGAATGGCGCTGTTGAGGCGGCAAACAAGAATATCAAGAAGATTGTGCAGAAGATGGTAGTCACCTACAAAGATTGGCATGAAATGCTACCATTTGCCTTGCATGGGTACCGCACGTCAATCAGAACATCCACTGGGGCAACGCCGTATCAGCTTATGTATGGTATGGAGGCAGTCCTACCTGTCGAAGTTGAACTACCCTCCCTACGGGTACTGATGGATGTTAAACTGAGTGAAGCAGAATGGGTTCAGGCCCGATATGAACAACTAAGCCTGATCGAAGAGAAAAGATTGGCCGCAATCTGTCATGGGTAGTTATATCAGAAAAGAATGAAGAGAGCCTTCGATCAGAAAGTCAGGCACCGGGAGTACCAAGTAGGAGATCTTGTGCTGAAAAGAATCCTCCCTCCTCATACAGACCACAGGGGCAAATGGACTCCAAACTACGAAGGACCATTTGTAGTAAAAAAAGTTTTCTCTGGTGGAGCACTGATGCTCAGCACCATGGATGGTGAAGATTTCCCGTCCCCTGTGAATTCAGACGCAGTTAAAAAATACTTCGCATAAAAATGACCCGCTGGACACAAAAATAGAATGTAAGTCCAGGCAAAAATAGGGCATCCCGGCGAGTCAAAAACAGAATAGAAGACTCGGGCAAAAATAAGGGAAGATAAATACAAAATGTACACCCGCTGAGTTGAAAAGCCGCATTGGACAGCTCAGGCAAAAATGGGTATCCCGATGGATTGAAAACCCGAAAGGGCGATCCATGCAAAATAAGGGAATAAGCGAACAACTGCGGTCTGAATTCGTCTGTATCACCTACAACTTGGTAAGCTTCAAAAGGATCAAGCTTCAATCGGAATCAGCCTTCTTCAAAAGGCAAGATGAGAAGAACGTCAAAAGTCATACGAGTCATGGTGAAGAGGAAGCTCCTCAAAGCGCCGTCAACACTGCCAGCATTTTGTTTCTCAACTTGTAACAATCTCCTCATTTCAGGAGATATGTTTCTTTGACTGTATCTTGCCAATTCAGGGCATATGAATTAATAAAATCAGATTTTCAGTCATGTCTCGTTTTGTACATTTTATTTGCAAAAAATGTATGATGTCTTAAAAGAAAAAAACTGATTGCACAAGAATACAGATGTTTATCTTCAAATAAAAACATGCTTGCAGGAAATATGCTTACTCTCAGAAGCATCTAAACTCCTATGACGGAATCCAGTAAAGGGTACCTCGGGATTATCTTGTGCGTTTCTATATCTTTTTCAGGATTGCAGGTACCCAGAGCGCAACTTGGGGCATGAAGCCTCATCCCAGCAAGCTGGCAGATCAACACACGATTTTAGCACCCGAGGGGCTCCCTCCCCAGCTGAGTTGCTTCTCATAACTTCCCCCCAGCGGAGTTGCCATCTATTACTTATCTCCATCAGAGTTGCTGAGCATCCTGGAAGGCACCTACATCCCCGACTGAGTCAAAGATCCCTCTTTCTCCCCAGCCGAGTTGCCGTCTCGCCCTCAGCCGAGTACAAAGTCAGGGAACCATCTCCCCACAGCGTTCCAGCCTCTATCCAGAAGAGCAATGCATGGAGATCACAACAGAGTGAAGAAGGCTTCGGCAAACCCCAGCTGGGTCTCTCATTTAGGTCTATCAATGACCCACATCCTCAGGCAGATATCATCTCATCAGATCTACCAGTGATCTTACCCCCAGCTGGGATGTCCGCTTCATACAAATCGATCAAAGATCTTCGCAGCAACGGGACCCGGGTCCCGGTTTGGTATCTTTGCACAATCATAGCATTCGCATCATATTCACCCACAAAGCGTAGCATTCCGTTTTAACGCGGAGCATTGCGGCAAAAAAATCAAACACATAGCATAATCGTAAGCCATGATTTGAACCAACGCTTGTGAATAATAACCATTCATCAGAATGCAGAATACTTTCCCCAAAATCCCCCAGAGTCCCCAGCAAAAGCAGCTGCCTCACAAATCACAAACACCAGTATATACCCCTTTTGACACCCGTCCGTGTCATACCCCAGCAGAAAGCCAAAGACGTCCTCTTTGCACTCACACATACCCATATACACTTTCTTGACACCAGTCCGTGTCATTTCCCCAGCGCAATCGCTTACACTCCCTCAACCCGTATACTTGTTGATATTATACTTGCCTCCCTCGACACTCGTCCGTGTCACTCTCTCCAGCAGTTAAACACTCATCTATACACCACTCGCTCTTATATAGATACTCGTCCGTATCTTGTATATACCAGTTATATCCCCACAGATTCAACACTGGTCCTTGTTCTTTGTTAACCAGTTGGTACTCGTTCGTACCATCATCCCGGAACATGCGTCAGGAGTTTGTTTCTACATGATACTCGTCCGTATCATAGTCTTAAGGATGCTCGTCCGCATCTTTAATCCATGCACTGTGTCAAACACTCCTGTCTTCTTGAATATAGACACTCGTCCGTGTCTACTATTCCCCAGAAGAGTCCCTTCAGATTCAACACTCGTCCGTTGTTCTTTGTTAAACCAGTTGATACTCGTCTGTATCATCATCTTGGAACATGTGTCAGTATTTGTTTCTACATGATACTCGTCCGTATCATAGTCTTAAGGATGCTCGTCCGCATCTTTAATCTATACCAATACCAAACACTTATACTTTCCTTTCTTGGTTGTGAACACTCGTCCGTGTTCACTATATCCCCAGTAGATCGCCAACAAAGCTTTTTCTTTTATCTGACACTCGTCCTGTGTCCTGATAAACCCTGAGAGCAGCCGTCCCCTGCTAGGTGGTCGTCCTCCACTTCTTGATGGTCGTCCTCCATCATGCTCATCTGATGGCCGTCCCCATCGTTGATTTTCTATCCGACATTCGTCCTATGTCGTGATATTTAGCAGCCGTCCCCTGCTAGGTGGTCGTCCTCCACCTTTTGATGATCGTCCTTCATCATTTTATCCAATGGCCGTCCCCATTGTTGATTTTGGTTATCTGGCATTCGTCCTATGTCATGATAAACCTCGAGAGCAGCCGTCCCCTGCTAGGTGGTCGTCCTCCACCTCTCGATGGTCGTCCTCCATCATGCTCGTCCGATGGCCGTCCCCATCGTTGACTTTTTATCCGGCATTCGTTTTATGTCGCGATATTTTCGGCAGCCGTACCCTGCCAGGTGGTCGTCCTCCACCTTTGATGGTCGTCCCCATCATATTTCCTTATTCCCCAACAGAGCAGCCGTCCCCTGCTAGGTGATCGTCCTTCACCTGTGATGGCCGTACCCCATCATCTGTTTATTTCATTTATTCTTTAACCCGATGGACGTCCCCGTCGTGGTCCCTTTTCCTTTTAGCCCGATGGCCGTCCCCATCGTCGGTTACTTTGCTTTATGAACTTGATGGTCGTCCCCGTCATGTTTCATCGATCCCCAGAGAATTTTACAGCTTTATCTTGATGGCCGTCCCCATCATAATTTCTTATTTTTTCCCAGCTAGTCGGCCGTCCCCGTCTTGGCTTTGCCTCCTTTCCCCAGCATGTCGGCCGTCCCCGTCATTGCCTATTTACCTAGCAGTCGTCCTCTGCTCGACGGTCGTCCTCCGTCGCTCACCTTTACATTATACTTTATTTTCCTTTTACACTCTATATCCCTTTTCTTCTTCATTCTGTGAGTGCAAATTTTGGACTGTCTTTGGTATTCAACCACAAGTTATCTTGTTTGCCTGTTAAGCCGTCGCTTACATCCCGCACAGCTAACTCATGTTTGAATAGGGGCAGCTGTAAACACCCCAAATTTTCCCTCACCCATTCACACCATGGCTTGTGATCATTTCATATGCATAAACACAATCATATCACCTCACATCTCATTTTTGGTTCATTGCATGTTTTCTAAGTCATCTGCACCTAGGGTTTGTGACCTGAGCTATCCAAGAGCCTCTTGAGCCACCCCAAAGGCAACCAATCACTTCAAAGGGGTCCATATGTGTTCTTGTATCATATTACATCCTCTCAAAGTCAAAAATTCCAAAGAATCACAAGAACTGGGTTTGGTAGGGATGCAGAGCCATGATAGACTGCACAGTTGACCTAAAATTAGGGTTTTGGTTTCAGAGGCCATAACTCCAAATTTTTTGGTCATTCTTGTTTCCATTGGTCTCTATATGGTATAGGGAGTATGCATATCAAGTTTCATGAAGAAATTCCATGGGGAAGTCATCTGATCAAGGGTTGATTTTTTGGACAAGTCAGTATAAAATCAGGGCATCTGAGGCCCCCAATGACCCAACCAATGGGTGATCTTCATCATTTTGAGTGTATATGATCTTTATTTGATCATGGAAGAAGGTTTAAGTCCACAAAAATCAAGAATTTGGAGTTTTTGCAAGTGTTGACTTTTTGGGCATAGTTGACTTTTCAAGAATGCTTCATTTTAGGTCATTTTTCAAGCCTTGATTCTTGATCCAAAAATGCTCCAAATGGAAAAACTTTGGTCATGAAAGTTGTAGATTACATCTTTCCCTTTTCAAAAAGTACAAGAACATGATCAAATTCTTCTTGGATCAAAAGTTATGGTGTGACAAAGTTGGCAAAAATCATTGATTTTCAAGATGTGCACCAAATGTGGATTTTGCAAAATCATGCACCAATGCCATTTGTAACTTCTAATTCACTTCAAACCATGACATAAACATTCTATGTGACTTAAAAATCAGAATTGAACCAAAGATCACATGTGTATGGTTTGTGTAACAAGGCATTTCTCATGAAGTTTCAAAAAGTAACAACTTGCAAAACCACTCATCACACTTCTTACAACTTGCAACATTGGATGCTGACTTTTGCTAGCCCTTCCCCTCACCCTTGCTGCGCAGCCCATGCTTTGTACTAGCCTAGATACCAAGCCATACTTCTCTTACACAAAAGGTGGACTTTGAGCAAAAGCAAACTTACCAATCAATGTAGGCCATGTCAAATCATCTGACCTATAGGATTAAAATATATTATCCTTTGGCAAGCCAAACATATGAAGAAGCAAGGCTGAAACACTCACCACCATCACATACTCAAACACACTCCCTTTTGCAAACTTCTTCGAATCTCTCTGCCCAGACTTCAAACATCCAAACCATTTTCACCAATCATCTCACCATGTCTCATTGAGTCAAAAGCAACCAAGAACCAAGCCTGAAACAAGCCATAACACCACTTCACCATTTTCACTCCAACTTGCAGTTTCATTCGAAACTCTCTCCACAGCTCACAAACATCCAAACAAACTCCATAAACCTTCTCTACTCATCATCTGGACCACAAACAACCCTTCACCCTTGCCAGAAACAACCTGAATCACCATTGCCATGTTCAACTGAGCTTGAGCAGAAGTTACTCAAACTCTTCATCCAGCCAACATAAACTCTTCCTAAGCATTCAAGGATCATCAGGAGGCCAAGTAGAGTGGATTTCACCAAGAGAGGAGGTCAGAAAGTAGCTGAGTTGAAAGCTTCGAATCTCAGGTAGCTCAAGAAATATTTTTCCAGAAATCATTTTTTAAGTTCCTAATCTGTTCTATATGTCTTCCTGATCATGAATGTGCCTTTGGTTTTGAAAATGGTGGAGAGATGAGAGTTTACCATGCTTCTGAAACTTTTTGCCCTAGAAATAGATTGCTTCGATTCAGCCATTGTAGGGATGATAAATTTGTTTTGAGTTAGGGTTTTGATTCGTGAGTGAGTGGGGATCATTCCTGTGTTCTTAGATTTCATTTTAAATACGTATGTAGAGAGTTAGCATTTTGGGGTGAACGGAGAAGATGACCGGAACACTGTTCCGGTCATCTGAATGTGTTTAACGGCAAGATTAGGGCATAAGCATTGATTAGTGAAATTTGAATTCTGGCCGTGAGATGTGGCGCGCAGTCAACTCCCGCGCGTGTAGCTTTGAATCTGGTCCCTAGGATTAGCTGACTTCTCATTAATTCATTTAAAATTCATTTATTTTCATTTTCTTTTCATTTGTTTTGCATAATTTATTAAAAATAGTAAAAAATGTCTAAAAATTATGAAACTTTTTCTCATGGGTTTTAATAATTTTTATGACACAAAAATATTTTCATTTTATTTTTTATCATTAAAAAAGTATTTTTGAATATTTAAAAGATTATTTTTAATTGATTAATGGAAATTAATTTATTAAAAATACTTTTAGGTATTTAAAAATCACCAAAAAATTCATGAAATGTTCTAAGACATTTAGAAACATTGTCCAACCTTTAAACCAAATTTCTTTTTTGATCTTGATGCATTTTGAGAATTTTTCATTGAATAAAAATCATTTTTGTGCATTATTTTGATCCTAAGTCCAAAAAATCATTTCTGCCTATCTATGAAGGGTTGGACATTGATTCTTCTTGCATTGCATTGTGTTTAGAGTGTAGTTCCTAGGATTAAATGGTCATGATTTGATTCCTCATTTTCAATTTGTTTGGCATTTCTTTTGTTTAAGAACCCTAAAAACCCTAAAATCTTAGAAAAATCATAACTTGAGATTGGTTAAGAGTTGAGACCTCCCCTTTGGACCTTGGTTTAGTATGGGATTAGGGGTCCTTTGAGTGGCATTTTCCATTTTTTATCTTAGGGTTTGCTTCTGTTTTTGGTTTTTGTTTGATGTTTGATTCATAAACCCTAATTTGGGCTTTCATTTGTATCCCTTCTTGCATTCTCTTGCATAACATGACTTGCCATGACATTTCAAGCATCCATTTGATTCATGTGACATCATAAGACATATTGCAAGCATGTTTGATCATTGCATCATGTATATGCCATGTTGTATGCCATGTATGCTTCATAACTTTTCATGTATGTTCATGTCCCTTAACTTGCATCACTTGCATCCATGATCTTGTATGAACATCTCCATGCCTTGCCTCATGTTTGTAGCACTCCATAGCATCATCATCATCATCAACATGCTTCTGGTTTTGTTTCTCATCATGTCATCTCATCTCATTTTACATTGCATTGCATTTCTTTTCTAACCTTTCAGGTGGTAAGTAACTTTGAGAAGTGAATTTGCCTTCACTTCTCATAACTTTTCTTTTCATCTCTCTTGCATCCATTGCTGCATTTTTGTTTGTGTTTGAGATTGAGCTTGCTCATTCTTCTTCTTCCCACTTTCTTTCTTCAAGTGACTTGACTTCTTGAATGAAGCAAGTCACTTTGCTTCTCTTGATCCTTTCATCTGCTTCCTGGTGGTTCCATTGAAGATCTTCTTTTGAAAACCTCACAAACCTTAGGAACAACCAAGCATGACAATGATTAGGGTTTTGATTAGTCTCCCGTCTTAGTTTTACCTTTGTGTCTCTTTTGAGTCTTCTCTTCTCATCTCATAATCAGGGACTAAACCCTAAAGGCTTTAAGGCTTTGTGATTAAGCTTATGCCTGCATCCTTCTCTTAGGATGGAGTGTATAACTTTAATCCTAAGTGTTAAACCCTTAATGTGTTTAACTCCTTTAATCAATTCACTTAATAATCATCAAGACATCACACTTGTAACTTGGGCCTTGCATTAGGGTTCTAATTCTTCCTTAAGTGGTTAAGAAGGACTAACCCTAGTGTTAATGGACAAGTCCCCCTCAAGTTGTCTTACAAACCCTAAAAAACACTTCATCATCATACCATTAAATAAAATCCACTTAATCAAAGGCTTGTTTTGTCATGAGTTTAATCCCTAATCATGGATTAAGCTGAGGAGCTTTCCTCAGCTTAAACATTCTCATCTATTATCCTTCTATTAGGATGGTGTAATGAGTCTGTTTAATCCTTGATTATGGCTTAATCTCATTACTCAACACTAAACAAAAACACCAAAAACATCTAAATAATCATAAGTAGGTTAATGATCTTAACTCTACATCAAAAGGTGATTAAGTGTGAGAATCTGACTTCACACTTAAGGTATTCTCATTACCCCTAATCAGAGGGAAGATGTGATGAGTTTACTAAATCCATTGGTTTAGGCTTAAGCTCATTAACTTATGACAAACTTTCAAAAGCAATAAAAGACTGAAATCACAAAAACAAGCAATAATCGTCTCCTGCGGGATTCTTTTCTCATCTCATTCGCTCACAACCGAGAACTTGCTTCTTCCGTCTAATGCAAGACAGTTTGCATCTGTGCCAGACAGATCATACACTTGAGCATAGGCAAGTAAGCAGTTCACAAGTCAATTCATCTATCAATCTCTTTGGGTCGAACTACGGTGTTCTGACTTCCTCATTGCACGAGAGGATACGTAGGCATAACTTAACAGTTATCGAACAAAAGTCTCTGTATATTCCCCCTCCTTCCAGCTTTATTCTTATAGCCTCATTGTCATGAGCCTTTCACTCTCTTCTTACACTGACACTGTATATATTACACTTCACTTCTCTTACACTGACACCTGTACATTCTTTTCCAGCTATTGTATACACAGATTGCACTGACACTACCCCTTTAAAACACAAATCTTTTAAGCGTGGATCCCGTCGAGTACGACGGACAATCTGGGTGCTAATACCTTCCCAGGTTGTAACCAACCCCCTTTCTCAGTCTCTCTGGTTCGCAACCGTCTTATCCATCTCTTTTCTAGGTCTATGCAGCATTGCCTTTCCTTCGGGATAAAAATGCCTAGCTGGCGACTCTATTCACCTCCAGTGAGTTCACGGCTGTGTGTTCTCATTGTCCCTCTCGCCGACCGTTCGCGTCTGTACCTTTATTTGGACTTAGCTTCATTTTATCGGGAGCGACAATTTGGACTGAAGAATGTCGGGGCAACTTATCAGCGGGCTATGGTAACATTATTCCACGACATGATCCACAAAGAAATTGAATGTTATGTGGATGACATGATTTCCATGTCCCTCACTAAAGAAGACCACTTGGTAAATCTGTTGAAGCTGTTCAAGCGTCTGAGAAAGTATCAGCTGAAGCTAAACCCCAACAAATGCACATTTGGGGTACGTTCCGGTAAGCTGCTGGGATTTATTGTAAGTGAAAAGGGAATTGAAGTTGACCCTGATAAAGTCAAAGCCATTCAAGAGATGCCTGCACCTAGGACTGAAAAAGATGTTCGGGGGTTTCTAGGTATATTGAACTACATATCAAGGTTCATATCTAACCTTACTCCAACCTGTGAACCCTTGTTCAAATTGTTAAGGAAGGAACAAACAGTCAGGTGGAATGAAGACTGCTAGAAGGCTTTTGACAAAATCAAGGAATACTTACAAGAACCTCTAATTCTTATGCCTCTAGTTGAAGGAAGACCTATAATAATGTACCTGACAGTATTAGAAGAATCAATGGGGTGTGTGCTGGGCCAGCATGACGAGTCTGGTCGAAAAGAGTATGCAATATACTACCTAAGCAAAAAGTTTACCGACTGTGAACAACGTTAGTTCACTGCTCGAGAAAACTTGTTGTGCTTTAGCGTGGGCTGCTCGCCGACTAAGGAAATATATGTTGACTCACACTACCTTATTGATCTCAAAGATGGATCCAGTCAAGTACATATTTGAGAAGCCAACACTTACCGGAAGGGTTGCAAGATGGAAAATGATTCTGACAAAATATGACATTCAGTACACATCTCAAAAGGCCATCAAGGGCAGTGTACTGTCTGACTATCTTACTGAGCAACCCATTAATGATTATCAGCCAATGAGATTTGATTTCCCAGATGAAGACATCATGTACTTAAAAGCAAAAGATCATGAAGAGCTTGTTCACACTGAAGGGCCTGACCCAGAAGAAGAATGGACTATGATGTTTGATGGGGCTGTCAGCATGAATGGTTGTGGAGTTGGTGCAGTGCTTATTACACCTAAAGGAGTTCACATGCCTTTCTCGGCAAAACTCAACTTTGCATGCACTAACAACGAAGCTGAATATGAAGCCATTGACCTCAGGATCAAGACTTTAACTGTATTCGGAGATTCAGCTTTGGTAATCAATCAGACCAACGGAAAATTGTACACTCACCAAGAGCATCTGATTCCATACCGTGACTACACGAGGAGATTACTGACTTTCTTCACAATAGTCAAGCTTGAGTACATCCCTCGAGATGAAAATCAGTTTCAAGATGCTCTGGCTACCATTTCCTCCATGATCAAAGTTCAGGCTGCCAACTTTGTGCCTCGGATTTCAGTATCCAGACTTGACCGACCGGCATACGTATTCTCCGTGGACATTGCTGAAGATGACAAACCTTGGTTCCATGATATCAAAATCTTCTTAGAGGATTAAACATACCCACTTGGGGCATCATCCAATGATAAGAAGACATTAAGAAGGCTGGCTGGTAGTTTCTTCCTGAAAACTGATGGTTCCTTATACAAGTGAAACTTTGATATGGTGCTTCTCAGATGTGTTGATAAGAAAGAGGCAGACCTACTAATGCACGAGGTGCATGAAGGATCTTTCGGTACCCATGCTGGAGGACATGCAATGGCCAAGAAATTGATAAGATCAGGTTTCTACTGGATCACAATGGATGCAGACTGTTGTGCCTATGCCAGAAAGTGCCACAAATGCCAGATCTACGTAGACAAAGTGCATGTGCCTCTGAATACTTTAAATGTAATGTCTTCACCTTGGCCCTTTGCCATGTGGGGAATTGACATGATTGGAAAGATCGAGCCAACTGCTTCAAATGGCAACAGATTCATCCTAGTAGTCATTGATTACTTCACCAAGTGGGTTGAAGCAGCTTCATATGCCAACGTCACCAGGCAAGTGGTAGCCCGATTCCTGAAAAGAGACATCATCTGTCGGTATGGAGTACCCGAGCGAATCATTACTGATAATGGTTCCAATTTGAACAACAAAATGATGGCAGAACTGTGTCGGGACTTCAAAATTCAACATCACAACTCTTCTCCTTACAGGCCAAAGATGAATGGCGATGTTGAGGCAGCTAACAAGAACATTAAGAAGATTGTGCAAAAGATGGTTGTTACTTATAAAGACTGGCATGAGATGCTACCATTTTCCTTGCATGGGTACAGTACCTTAATCTGAATGTCCACTGGGGCAACACCGTATCAGCTTGTGTATGGTATGGAGGCAGTCCTACCTGTTGAAGTTGAGTTACCCTCCTTATGGGTACTGATGGATGTCAAGTTAAATGAAGCAGAATGGGTCCGATTGCGGACAATCAACTGAATCTGATCGAAGAGAAGAGATTAGCCGTAATCTGTCATGGGCAGTTATACCAGAAGAGAATGAAGAAAGCCTTCGATCAGAAAGTCAAGCTTCGAGAATACCAAGTAGGAGATCTTATGCTGAAAAGAATCCTTCCTCCTCATACAGACCACAGGGGCAAGTGGACTCCGAATTACGATGGTCCTTTCATATTAAATAAAGTTTTCTCAGGTGGAGCACTGATGCTCACTACTATGGATGGTGAAGATTTCTTATCCCCTGTGAATTCAGATGCAGTTAAAAAATACTTCGCATAAAATGACCCGTTGGACATAAAAACAGAATGTAATTCCAAGAAAAAATAGGGCATCCCGGCGAGTCAAAAACAGAATAAAAGACTCGGGCAAAAATAAGGGAAAATAAAGAAAAAAATGTGTACACCCGCTGAGTTGAAAAGCCACATTGGACAACTCAGGCAAAAATGAGTATCCCGGTGGATTGAAAACCTGAAAGGGCGATCCACGCAAAATAAGGGAATAAGCGAACAATTGCATTCTGAATTCGTCTGTATCACTTACGATATGGCAAGCTTCAAAAGGTTAAAGCATCGGTCAAAATCAACCTTCTTCAGAAAGCAGGGTAAGAAGAACATCAAGGTCATACGAGTCATAGCAAAGGGAAGCTCACTGAAGCGTCGTCATCATTTCCAGCACCTTTATTTTTCTCAATTTTGTAACAATCTCCTCATTTCAGGGGATCTGTTTCTTTGTCTGTCTTCGCCAATTCAGGGCACCCAGATTAATAAAATCAGATTTTCAGTCACACTACACCTTGTACATTTTATTTCATTTGAAAAAAATGTTCAATATCCTTGATATAATGTTTGCATAAAAGTAGATGTGCCTTTCTAATCACATGCTTGCAGGAAATGTATTTACTTCCAGGAATATCTAACTCCTATGACGGAATCCGGTAAGGGATACCTCAGGATACTCGTATGTTTCTTTGTCTTGACAGGATAGCAGTATCTGGAATGCTTTTCCCCAGCAAAGTTTCCAAGGCATCACTTCTCCAGCACATTTTCTTCAGAGCAGCATTAGAAAATGCTCATTTCCCCAGCTGAGTTGTCAAGTCTCCTCATCCTCAGAAGGATCCTCAATAGAAGCCTCTAGGAAGATTGTTCAATGATCTTTCCTCTCCCAAACAGAGTTCCAGGTCTCCCAAAGACAAGGGAACCATCTCCCCATAGAGCTCCAGCCTCTCCCAAGAAGAGCAATGTCTGAATTTCTCACATAACAAAGTGACAGAAGCTTTCTCATCCCCAGCTGGGTTATCTCCTCACCAGATAGGCATATCAATGATCTAATCTCCAAGAAGAGTCATACATCTTATTAGATCTACCAACGATCTTATCCCTAGCTGGGATGTCACTTTAGGAAGATCAGCCAGAGATCTTCACAGCAGCGGGATTCGAATCCCGAGCCGGTTTTCTTTTGCATAATCATAGCATTCGCATCATTTTTTCACCCATAGTGTAGCATTCCGTCTGATATGGAGCATTACGGCAAAAATCAAACATATTGCATAATCACGAGTCAGGTTCGAACCAGTCACCCGTAAATACCGACAATACCTTCATCAACAATATACAAAATACACCCCTTGCACATAAAATCCAAAGCGTCCCCTTTGCACTCTCAAATACAAATACATGCTCCTTTTTGATACTCGTTTGTGTCATCATTCCCCAGTAAAAGTCACCAAAACACTTTCTACCAACAGATACTTGTACATGACATGTTCTTCTCGACACTCGTCCGTGTCATCTCATATTTCCCCAACAGAAAGCCAAAGTGCCCCTTTTCACTCTCCAACACAATACATGTTCATATACACTCTTTCGACACTCGTCTGTGTCATCTCATATCATCCCCTGCAGATATAAAACCACAAACAGATACCTATACAAACTTTTCTGACACCCGTCCATGTCACCGCTCCCCAACATGGCTGCCAAAACCCTTGTTGCAAAACTAAACACTTGTTTATAATGCACTCTTGTTGACACACTTGTCCGTGTCACCGCTCCCTAGAGGTTGGAGATTGAAGAGAATGCTCAGAAAGCTGCTGCTTCTGATGAAGAGACTGAAGAAGAGGAAGACACTGAATATGAGGAGTCTGAGTGAAACTTGTATGTGAGGAATATGTAATGTCTGCTTCTGCATTGTAATTTTGAATTAGTAACTTTGGCCCCAATTTATGTCTAACAAGGGGGGAGAACTGAACAACAACAACAATGTATGATGCTAATTACTGATTAATGAAAAACTTTTGTTTGCTTCTGAACTAAAGCTGTGATTTTAATGAAAAATTTATGTTGCAACAAGACTGAACACATGTATGTTTGAGGGGGAGTAAACTCACACATGACTCAACAGAAAAGAACTGCTGTACTCTGATAAAAGAAACTCTGCTGCACTCTGATAACCAGAAAAGTATGTTAGCCAAAAATTAGCCAAAGGGGGAGTTTGTAGATGTTTAGAATTGGCAGAATTTTTGACCAACAAGTGTTGAATTTAGTTCAGGATGTCACATCAGATGTTGGGACATTATCAAACAGAGTATAAGTAAATGAACTTAATTCAGGATGTCACACCAGATGTTGGGACATTGTATCAGTTAATGAAATAAGTTCAGTTTACAGGATGTCACACCAGATGTTGTGACATTGTATTAGTAAATGAAGTAAGTTCAGTTTTCAGGATGTCACACCAGATGTTGTGACATCTCAAACCTACTACCAGAATTAATTAATGACTAACAGAACTGAGTAAATTAAGGGAAGTTATCTGGAATTAATTATGGATGGATAAAACAGAAGAAGGCGCATTTGTAGGGAGTTTTGTTATGTGACTTCAGCATAATCAGAAGAACTGAATCACCTAGAATCTAGGAAGTAACAAACCCTAATTCAAGGTGATGACAGCATGCGTATCAGGATTGGATAAACCTACAGAAAGCCCAAAATCCAAACACCTATTTAAGCAACAGAAACTCTCATAATAGAGCACGAAATTAAGAAGACCAAATAGGGTGTTTTGTGTTTTAATAGCAGGTTGTTTTATTGTACCACTTTATGAGCTTTTAAGCAAAAGTGTATTTGTGTCTTGATTGAAACTGTGAAGTAAGATCAAGTTGTTTTGTTTGAAGTATGACTTCAATTTTATTAAACTTGTAAACATATCACTGTGTGATTGAGGGGGAGTGAGTTGGTACTCATATCTAAGTTGTGTCTTAGGTAGAAATTGCCTTGGGTAGATATTAAGTGAAAGATTAAACTGAGTGGTTTAAGTCTAGAATTAATATTACTTATATTGGATTTCCTTCCTGGCTTGGTAGCCTCCAGATGTAAGTGTGGTTATACACTGAACTGGGTTAACAATTTCCTGTGTTGTTTAATTTTCCTGCACTTTAAGTTTTCGTCAAGTTGTCAAGTGTTTAAACATCTCATTCGATATCTCGTACCTGATCACAGAATTTCAATTGGCATCAGAGCAGGCACCCTTCCTATTTAACTGGGTGAGATCTAGGGACTGCAAATTCTGGAAACATGGACAGAGATGTAGGATCTGTAAACAGACCACCTATATTGGATGGATCCAATTATGACTACTGGAAGCCAAGAATGGTAGAATTCTTAAGATCACTTGACAATAGGGCCTGAAAAGCAGTCAACAATGGATGGGAGCACCCTGTCCAAGACACCAAAGATGGAGCAAAAGTGTTGAAACTTGAAGAAGAATGGAGTAAGGAGGAAGAAGATTCAGCACTTGGCAACTCCAAGGCCTTAAATGCTTTATTCAATGGCATTGATAGGAACATCTTTAGACTTGTGCATCACTGTGAGCTGGCCAAAGATGTTTGGGACACTCTCAAAATAACTCATGAAGGAACATCAAAGGTGAAGATGTCAAGACTTCAACTTCTCACCACCAAGTTTGAAAACTTGAGAATGAAGGAAGATGAGACAATTCATGAGTTCTACATGAACATCTTAGAAATAGCCAATACTTCTGGAGCTTTGGGAGAAAAGATGACTGATGAAAAGCTTGTAAGAAAGATTCTCAGATCTTTGCCAAAAAGATTTGACATGAAGGTCACAGCAATAGAAGAAGCTCAAGACATATGCACAATGAAAGTTGAAGAGCTCATTGGTTTCCTTCAAACATTTGAGATGGGAATGAATGACACAATTGTAAAGAAGAACAAAAGCATAGCCTTGGTGTCAAATACTGATAAAGAAGAAGAAAATAATGAATCAGAACCTGAAGAAAATTTATCAGAAAACATTGCTATGCTTGGAAGACAATTCAAAAAGATTCTCAGAAAGATAGAAGACAAGTCCAGACCAAGTGGAAGATACACAAACTCTTCTGAGAACAAAAGACCTTATGATGCTAATAGAAGGTCAAATTATGATGAAAAGACCAGTCAAGAAAAAGGGATTAAATGTCATGGATGTGAAGGATATGGACACATCAGAAATGAATGTCCTACCTATTTAAAAAGGCAAAAGAAAGGTCTCTCTGTAACCTGGTCTGATGAAGACCCAGGATGTGATTCAGAAGAAGAATCAGCTAAGCATATCACTGCTCTAGCTGGATTATGTGAATCTGAAAGTGAATCCAGTGATGGGGAGCTTACTTTTGAAGAACTTGAGCAATCATACAGAGAACTGGTTAAAAGGAGTACTGAAATATGCATGGAGAGTATAAAGCAAAAGAAGCAGATTGAGGCACTAAAGGATGAAAAAGCAAATGGTCTAGAGATCATTGACACCTTGAAAAGTGAAGTAAGTCTTCTCAACTCCAAGTTGGAGCATATGTCCAAATCTGTTAGAATGTTGAACAGTAGCTCAAGCACACTGGATGTTATTCTCAACAACAATAAGCATTCAGGGGATAGAAGTGGACTGGGATTTAACAAAGTTCATAAGGTTGAAGCTAGCACTAGCAAAACTACTTCAAATTCCATACAGTCAAACAAGATGTCCCAACAGATGCTTCAACATCATGAAAATAACACAAAATCAAACATAATGTTCCAACAGATGTCTCAACATCATGAAAAGAACATAATGAAGAAGAAGTATCAAAGATGGAGATGTCATCATTGTGGAAGGTTTGGACATATCAAACCTCATTGCTACAAGTTGCATGGATATCCAAATCAGATATATCAGCAACCTCCTAAGCAGAAGATAGAGTTTACCAAGAAAGTGCTGCATAGACATCAACATCAAAGATATCAGCAACCCCCTAAGCAGAAGACAGAAGTCATCAAGAAAGTATGGGTACCTAAAGCTAGTCCTCATGCTGATCAAAGCTACATGCCCAAGAACAAGTTCAACAAACAACCTTGGAGCTCAACAAATGGACACTACACAGGGCAGAGGTATCAAAAGAAACCTCAATACAAATGGTCAAAGAAGGGTGTTGCATATATAGCTCATACATCTCTAAGAGTATCAGCTAAAGAAAACTGGTACTTTGACAGTGGATTTTCAAGACACATGAATGGATTGAAGAATCTGCTAGTAGACTTAAAGTCATATTCATCCAGATATGTAACCTTTGGAGATGGAGCTAAAGGAGAAATCAAGGGAGTTGGGACCTTGGACTGTCCAGATGTACCAAGACTAGATGATGTGCTGCTGGTAAAAGGTTTGACTGCTAACTTGATCAACATAAGTCAATTATGTGATCAAGGGTACAATGTAAACTTTACCAAAACTGAATGCATAGTGTCTAATAAAGAACAAAAGGTTGTCATGAGAGGAGCCAGATCTAAAGACAACTGTTACATGTGGGAACCTCAAGATGTCAGTCTCACTTCAACTTGCTCTTTAGCCAAAGAAGAAGAAGTGAAACTATGGCACCAAAGACTGGGTCATCTTCATTTCAGAGGCATAAAGAAAATCATATCTATGGAAGATGTGAGAGGTATTCCTAAACTAAAGATTGATGATGGCAAAATATGTGGTGAATGTCAAATAGGCAAGCAAACCAAGATGTCCCATCCAAAGCTCCAACATCTAACAACTTCCAAAGTTTTGGAATTATTGCATATGGATCTTATGGGACCTATGCAGGTTGAGAGCCTTGGTGGTAAGAGGTATGCCTATGTGGTGGTTGATGACTTTTCAAGGTATACATGGATAAATTTTATCAAAGAAAAGTCTGATGTATTTGATGTATTCAAAGATTTATGCCAAAGAATACAAAGAGAAAAAGCCAGCTGTGTGGTCAAAATAAGAAGTGACCATGGAAAGGAGTTTGAGAACAAAAAATTCTTAGATTTCTGTTCTTCAGAAGGAATCAATCATGAATACTCTTCACCAATCACTCCTCAACAGAATGGGATTGTTGAGAGGAAGAATAGAACTATCCAAGAATCAGCAAGAGCTATGATCTATGCTAAAAAGTTACCATTGTATTTCTGGGCTGAAGCTATGAACACAACTTGTTACATTCATAATAGAGTCACTCTAAGGAAAGGAACCTTGTCCACAATCTATGAAGTCTGGAAGGGAAGAAAACCCACAGTTAAGTACTTCCATGTTTTTGGAAGTAATTGTTATATTCTGGCTGATAGGGAGCAAAGAAGAAAAATGGATCCTAAAAGTGATGAAGGGATTTTCTTTGGATACTCTATAAACAGCAGAGCATATAGAGTATTTAACTCTAGAACCAAGGTTATCATGGAGTCCATAAATGTGATAATTGATGATGCTCCTGCAGATGTTACAGAAGATGTTGGAACATCTGTTGACATACAAATTGAAACTGAAGAAAAGAGTGATCATCCTGACTTCACTCAAACTGATGCAAGGACAGAACAATCCAGCAAACCTCCCTCCATCAGAATCCAGAAGGATCATCCCAAAGATTTGATAATTGGGGATCCCAACAGAGGTGTAAGCACTAGATCAAGAGAGGTGATTTCAGGTTCCTGTTTTGTCTCAAAAATATAACCTAAAAACATCAAGGAAGCTCTTACTGATGAGTACTGGATTTGTGCTATGCAAGATGAATTAGGTCAATTCACAAGGAATGAAGTGTGGAATCTTGTTCCTAGACCTGATGACATAAATGTGATTGGCACTAAATGGGTGTATAAGAACAAGTCAAATGAGCAGGGAGTTGTTACAAAGAACAAAGCTAGACTTGTAGCTCAAGGATACACACAAATTGAGGGAGTAGACTTTGATGAAACCTTTGCACCAGTAGCAAGGCTTGAATCAATCAGACTACTTTTGGGAATTGCTTGTATCTTGAAGTTCAAGCTATTTCAAATGGATGTGAAAAGTGCCTTTCTAAATGGATATCTTAATGAAGAGGTATATGTAGAACAACCTAAGGGATTTGTTGATCCAAGTTGTCCAAATCATGTGTACAAACTAAGGAAGGCTCTTTATGGACTGAAGCAAGCTCCAAGAGCATGGTATGAAAGGCTGACTACTTTTCTCATCAAGCAAGGGTACAGGAAAGGTGGAATAGACAAAACCTTGTTTGTTAAAGATGAAGAAGGAAATGTCATGATTGCTCAAATATATGTAGATGACATTGTTTTTGGTGGGATGTCAGACAGGATGGTTAAACATTTTGTCACTCAAATGGAATCTGAATTTGAGATGAGTCTAGTAGGAGAATTAACCTACTTTCTTGGACTGCAAATAAAGAAAATGGAGGACTCCATGTTCATTTCCCAAAGCAAGTATGCTAAGAACATTGTCAAGAAATTTGGGATGGACAATGCTACTCATAAGAGAACTCCTGCCCCCACACACTTAAAGCTGACTAAAGATGACAAGGGTGAGAATGTAGACCAAAGCCTATACAGAAGTATGATTGGAAGCTTATTATATCTAACTGCTAGCAGACCAGACATAGCCTTTGCAGTAGGTGTATGTGCAAGATATCAAGCTGATCCAAAAGTTAGTCATCTAAACCAAGTCAAGAGAATTCTGAAATATGTCAATGGTACTTGTGACTATGGCATAATGTACTTTCATGGATGCAAACCAATTCTCACTGGCTTCTGTGATGCTGATTGGGCTGGAAGTGCTGATGACAGAAAAAGCACATCAGGAGGATGCTTCTTTCTAGGAAACAATTTGATTTCTTGGTTCAGTAAGAAACAAAATTGTGTATCCTTATCTACTGCTGAAGCTGAATATATTGCAGCTGGAAGCAGTTGTTCACAGTTGGTTTGGATGAAGCAAATGCTCACTGAGTACAATGTCCCACAAGATGTCATGACATTGTATTGTGACAAGTTAAGCGCTATTAACATATCAAAGAATCCTATTCAACATAGCAGGACCAAGCATATTAATATCAGGCATCATTTCATCAGAGATCTTGTGGAAGAGAAAGTGATCTCATTGGAACATGTAGCTACAAATCTGCAATTGGCTGATATATTTACTAAAGCTTTAGATGCTACCCAATTTGAAAACCTAAGGGGTAAATTGGGAATCTGCTTATGTGAAGTTTAGCAGTTATGGAGATGTGCCAACATGTCATATGACATCATGTGGCATGATCACCAGATGGCAACACCAGTCTGGTCAAGCACTTTGTGTATTCCACTCCTAAAAATTCTCCAAGTAACGACTCTTATAAGAATATCAGCTTCATTTCAACTATTCATCTTCTCATCATTCTCTCAAAACAACTTGCATGCTATAGCTAACTTTCAGAGATCATCAAAATCATTCAACCCTAATCTCTTCATCCACCTCTTTCGAAAATGTTTCAACATCAAAACCCTAAACACTCTGAAGAAATTCTCAAACAAGAAGATGTGGTGCATGCAACCCCATCTCTGTGGTACCCATGGATTCAACTCCAATGGACGAAATCAGAGGAAGTGTTCCTCTTGCTCAAAAGCCAAGAACCCCTACTGTAAGAAGGGCAAAGGAAGCTGTTTTCAGCAAAGCCAAAGGCATGCCTTCATCCTCAAACACTACTCCAAAAGCTTATGAATATGTGGATGACTCTATAAAGGAACTGGTGAACAGTATTTTGTCTGAAAAAAGAGTTGTGAGTGGCATCTCTATCCCTCTGAACACCATGCCAGCTCCACAAGAAGAACAACAAAATCAGGCTGAAGAGGACACTCCTGCTAAACAAGATGTCCCAATAGATGTTGAAACATCTGAGGATCAACAAAAGGCCTCCACTGATGATGCTGAAGAAACATCTGAGAACCAGCAAAAGGCATCCACTGATGGTGATGATGAAACATCTGAGGACCAGCACAAGGCCTCCACTAAAGATCAAGCCTCTGTGGTTCCACCTGCTGAAGAGGAGACTGCTCAAGTTCCTCCTGTTGTGAACATAGAGCATGATTCTGACACAGAAATCATTGCTTCTGTAAACCCTAGCATAGCCAAAAGGCTTAGGACTAGGAAGGAAAAGAAGACTGCAGGACATACAACTCTTGAGAAGAAGCAACCTACACCAAAGAAGGATAAAGCTAAAGTTGCTTTTGGTCCTACCAAATAATGGAGCAAGGTGAATACACAGAAGAGGAAAGCTGTCACCCCTCCAGATTCAGATGTTGAAGAGGATGTCCCAACATCCCCACCAAAGAAGAAACCAGCTTCCTCAAGGTCTTCCTATGCTATTCCAGAAGCTCCTCTGGACAACATCTCTTTCCATCATGTGTCAAGTGTGAACAGATGGAAATTTGTCTATCAAAGAAGGGTAGCACTTGAAAGAGAGCTGAGCAGTAATGCACTTAAGTGCACAGAGGTAATTGATCTCATCTCTTCTGCTGGCTTGTTCAAAACAGTGTCCAACTTCTCTCCTTGCTATGAGCTGCTAGTCAAGGAATTCATTGTCAACCTCCAAGAAGACTGTGCTGATGGTAAGTCTGCTGACTTTAGAAAAGTATATGTAAGAGGGAGATGTGTGGAATTCTCTCCTAGGGTTATCAACCACTATCTAGGAAGAGAATCTGATGGACCTAATGATTTAGGAAAGACATATAACCAGGTGTGCAAGGTCATCACTGCAAATCAGGTCAAGACCTGGCCAGTTAAAGGGAAACTTTCTGTTAGCTTGCTAACAAGAAAGTATGCAATGCTGCATAGGATTGGGACTGCAAACTGGGTTCCTACCAACCACACCTCCTCAATAGCAACTGGATTGGGCAGATTCATATATGCTATAGGCACCCAAACAAAGCTGGATTTTGGGGCCTATATTTTTGATCAGACACTGAAGCATGCTGGAACATCTGCAACAAAGCTTCCAATTGCCTTCCCTTCTTTGCTGTGTGGAATAATGCTGAGTCAGTATCCAGGTATCCTCACTGAGAAGGACTCAATTTGCAAAAGAGAAAGCCCTCTGGCCTTCCACTACAAGCTGTTCTTGAGTCATCATGCAGCTGATGTTGAAGCTCCCTCTGGGACACCTACTGGTTCTTCAAAGGCAAAGTCTCCAATCTCCAAAACTGCTTTGACTGCTGAACTGAAGAACACATGCAAAGAACTGGATGCTAGGTAGAATAAGCTTGAGGAGATTATCCAGAGGTTGGAGATTGAAGAGAATGCTCAGAAAGCTGCTGCTTCTGATGAAGAGACTGAAGAAGAGGAGGACACTGAATATGAGGAGTCTGAGTGAAACTTGTATGTGAGGAATATGTAATGTCTGCTTCTGCATTGTAATTTTGAATTAGTAACTTGGGCCCCAATTTATGTCTAACAAGGGGGAGAACTGAACAACAACAACAATGTATGATGCTAATTACTGATTAATGAAAAACTTTTGTTTGCTTCTGAACTAAAGCTGTGATTTTAATGAAAAATTTCTGTTGCAACAAGACTGAACACATGTATGTTTGAGGGGGAGTAAACTCACACATGACTCAACAGAAAAGAACTGTTGTACTCTGATAAAAGAAACTCTGCTGCACTCTGATAACCAGAAAAGTATGTTAGCCAAAAATTAGCCAAAGGGGGAGTTTGTAGATGTTTAGAATTGGCAGAATTTTTGACCAACAAGAAGTGTTGAATTTAGTTCAGGATGTCACATCAGATGTTGGGACATTATCAAACAGAGTATAAGTAAATGAACTTAATTCAGGATGTCACACCAGATGTTGGGACATTGTATCAGTTAATGAAATAAGTTCAGTTTACAGGATGTCACACCAGATGTTGTGACATTGTATCAGTAAATGAAGTAAGTTCAATTTTCAGGATGTCACACCAGATGTTGTGACATCTCAAACCTGCTACCAGAATTAATTAATGACTAACAGAACTGAGTAAATTAAGGGAAGTTATCTGGAATTAATTATGGATGGATAAAACAGAAGAAGGCACATCTGTAGGGAGTTTTGTTATGTGACTTCAGCATAATCAGAAGAACTGAATCACCTAGAATCTAGGAAGTAACAAACCCTAATTCAAGGTGATGACAACATGCGTATCAGGATTGGATAAACATATAGAAAGCCCAAAATCCAAACACCTATTTAAGCAACAGAAACTCTCAGAATAGAGCACGAAATTAAGAAGACCAAATAGGGTGTTTTGTGTTTTAATAGCAGGTTGTTTTATTGTACCACTTTATGAGCTTTTAAGCAAAAGTGTATTTGTGTCTTGATTGAAACTGTGAAGTAAGATCAAGCTGTTTTGTTTGAAGTATGACTTCAATTTTATTAAACTTGTAAACATATCACTGTGTGATTGAGGGGGAGTGAGTTGGTACTCATATCTAAGTTGTGTCTTAGGTAGAAATTGCCTTGGGTAGATATTAAGTGAAAGATTAAACTGAGTGGTTTAAGTCTAGAATTAATATTAATTATATTGGATTTCCTTCCTGGCTTGGTAGCCTCCAGATGTAAGTGTGGTTATACACTGAACTGGGTTAACAATTTCCTGTGTTGTTTAATTTTCCTGCACTTTAAGTTTTGGTCAAGTTGTCAAGTGTTTAAACATCTCATTCGACATCTCGTACCTGATCACAGAATTTCACTTATACAGATACTCATCCATATCTTATATACACTTATTCCCCACAGATTCAACACTTGTCTGTGTTCTTTGTTAACCAGTTGGTACTCGTCCGTATCATCATCTCAGAACATGCGTCAGCGTTTGTTTCTACCGATACTCATTCGTATCATGGTCTTAAGGGTGCTCGTCCACATCTTTAATCTATAAACAGTGTCAAACACTTATACCTTTGCTTCTTAAAGCATAAGCAGTCGTCCGTGTTTACCATTCCCCAATGAAGTAATCTTTCTGTTATCTGACATTCGTCCTATGTCATAATACTTTCTGCAGCCGTACCCTGCCAGGTGATCGTCCTTCACCTTTGGATGACCGTCCCTCATCCTTCCCCCAGCGGAGTCTCCATTATTGGGACCCTTTTGTATCCGGCATCCGTCCTATGTTGTGATATTTGGCAGCCGTACCCTGCTAGGTGATCGTCCTTCACCTCTTTGATGATCATCCTTCATCATTTTATCCGATGGCCGTCCCCATCGTTGATATTGTTATCTGACATTCGTCATATGTCATGATAAACCATGAGAGCAGCCGTACCATTCTAGGTGATCTTCCTTCACCTCCTTAATGACCGTCCTTCATCATTGTATCCGATGGCCATTCCCATCGTCGACGTTTTCTATCCGACATTCGTCCTATGTCGTGGTAAGGAGAAGCCGTCCCCTGCTAGGTGATCGTCCTTCACCTCTGATGACCGTCCCTCATCATTATTCTTTAAACCGATGGCCGTCCCCATCGTTGTTTACTTTACTTTTTAACTTGATGGTCGTCCCCATCATGATCTCTTTATTTCCCCAGCATGTCGGCCGTCCCCGTCATTGCTTTATCCCCAGCAGCCGTCCTCTGCTCGGTGGTCATCCTCCATCGCTTTCATTTGATGATCATACTACTTTCTTTTACAATTTATATCCCTTTGCTTCTTCTCCCCAGTGAGTGCAAATTCTGGACTGTCTTTGGTATTCAACCACAAGTTATCTTGTTTGTCTGTTAAGCCAGGTGCTTACATCCTGCACAGCTAACTCATGCTTGAATAGGGGAAGCTGTAAACACCCCAAATTTTCCCTCACTCTTTTCACCATGGCTTGTGATCTTTCATCTTTGCATAAGTTTAAGCATATCATATCATATGGCATTTTTGCTTCACTGCATTAGTTCAAGTTCATATGCATCTAGGGTTTGTGATTTGAGCCATCCAAGATACATCTGAGCCACTCCAAAGGTCTTTAATCATTCCAAATAGGTCCATGTATGTTCAATCATCATTTTATATCCCTCAAAGATCAAGGAAGTCAAGAAATCACAAGAACTTGGAAAGCATGGAAGCAGAGCTAGGGTTTCACTACACAGATGACCTGAAATTAGGGTTTTGGTTTCAGAGGCCATAACTCCAATTTTTTTGGTCATTCTTGTTTCTAATGGTATCAATATGTTATAAAGATCATGTGTACCAAGTTTGATGAAGAAATTCATTGTGGAAGTCATCTGTTCACTGGGTAACTTCTTGAGCAAGTCAGAGCAAAATCAGGGTATCTGAGGCCCCCATCAATGGACCCAAAGTGGATTTTTCATCAAATTGAAGTTATATGGTCTTTATTTGATCATTGAAGTGTTTTTAAGTTCACAAAATTGAAGAAAAGTTAGCTAAACCAAAATTTGCCAAAAATGGAAATGACTTGTAATGAAAACTTTCCATTTTGGGAAAGTTTTTCAACCTCCTCTTTCTCAACCAAAAATGCTTCAAATGAAAAATTATTGGTCATGAAAGTTGTAGATTGGATCATTCCCTTTTCAAAAAGTACAAGAACAAGTCCTAATTCATTATGGAACTCAAGTTATGGCTTGTCAAAGTCTTCAAAAATCACATAATTTTCAAGAATGCACCAAAGAGGGATTTTTGCAAAACCACTTGCCAAGTTATTTTGTGACTTCAAACACACTTCTAAGTATCATCGTATCATAGTATCATAGTACATTGCATAAAACTCAGAATTGCCCAAAGAATTTCAAGATTTCATGCCTTGTCCATGAAGAAATCTCAAAGGGGCCAAAACTTCACATAATTGCAAAACACCACACAACTTTGTTTCAACTTGCTGAATTGCCTCCAAATGGATTCTATGGACATCCTTGATCTCAGCTGCACATGGACATGCCAAAAAGCCAGCTGCATCCTTGCGCATACCTCAAGTACAAGAAATGTTGACTTTGTGCAAATTCACCCATACCAATCATAACAGTCCACCACCCACTCTTTGCCTAATCCAGACACTACAAGCATGCCTCAAGGATCATTTTTCATCACACACACAAGCTAAAATCTCCAAGAACTCAGCATTGCCAAAAACACTCCCTCTTGCAAAAACTTTCGAATCTCTCAGCTCACTCACTCAAACTCAAAACCAATTCCACCATTCATCTCAAAACCACTCACTGATCACAAACCAACCATTAAAGCAGCAAAAAACACCCCATACACCAAACACGATTTCTGACCAGTTGGATTGCTACCACTAAAACCAGCCATTATCAAAGCCTTTGAAGCACTCCATTAGCCTCAGGAGGTCAAAGAGAGTCATTTTGCACAAAGGAAGTGGCCAGAAAGCTCAAGTTCGGAAAGCTTCATCTCAGGTAGTCATCTGAATTCATTTTTCCAGAACTCGTATTTTATGTTCCATTAAGAAAAAGCATGCTTCACTGATCATTCTGAGCTTTGAATTTTTGAAAATGGTGTAGAAATGAGTATGTACTGAACCTCTGAAATTTTTTCCATTTTTGATATTTTCTTCGAATCTTGTTTTTAAGCATGAATAAATATGTTTTGAGTGTGGATTTGAGCATAGGAGAGTGAGAGGGTTTGATCTGGAGCTTTAGAGCTCCAGAAATAACCTAGGGAGGAAGTTGGAAATTTTCAGGTGAGGGTGTCACCGGAGAAGACGACCGGAGTGTTTAGTTTGATAATTAGGGTTAGGGTTTTGATTTAAACGTGGACCCTCAGACCTCTCCTTCCCGCGCGTGTTGTGTGGCTAGGATCATCTCATTAGTTTTTAATTAGGGTTTAATAATTAATTAATTAGGATTAATGAAATTTGAATACCGACCATAGGATTTGGCGTGTGATCAACTAAGAATTCCCCCAGATTCAATCCCAGCCCTTGACTCATCATACTTCTGTTTATTTTTTTTATTTCATTTTTCTCATTTTATTTCATACCATTTATTTAAAATAGCAAGAAAATTAGAAAAATAATTTTATTCTGCATTTTTACTTTAAATAATTTTCTCAACCCAAAATTATTTTTATTTTTTATTTTTTGCATTAAAAAATCATTTTTAAAACATTTAAATGTTTATTTTAATTAATTAATGGAAATTAATTAATTAAAATATCATTTAGGTTTCTAAAAATCCCAAAAAAAATCACATTGCATCTTTAAACATTTAGAAACATTATCATACCATCCACACAAATTTCTTTTTGGTTTTGAATCATCTTTGATAATTTTCTTGAATTTTGGGTTCATAAAATTCCTATTTTAGAACCCTAACTTCAAGAATTATTTTCTGCCTAACCAAGAATGGTATGACAATGGTTCTTTTTGCATTGATCTTCATTTGACATATAGTTTCTAACATAATTTTGTCACAAATTACTTCTGCATTTTTGAATTGATTTGCATTTTTTTCCTTTAGGTACCTTTAAACCCTAGAAAACTTAGAAAAATCATAACTTTCACTAGGTTAAGATTTAGGTCTTATCCTTTGGGGTGTGATATCATATGGGGTTAGGGTTCCTTTTATTGTATTTTCAATTTTTTATCTTGTCATTTGCTTCTGTTTTTGAGTTTTGCATCTCATGTTGCATGAAAACCCTAATTTTCCATCTTCCTTTGCATACATCTTGCATAAGCATTCACATAAGAACTTTCCATGACATTTTATGCTTTCACATGACTTCTAAGACATCTTAGGACACATTAGAATCATGCTTGGTAATTTCTTCATCCATTTTCCATGTTATGCATTCATTACATTCCATGAACATTCATGAACTTTCATGCTTCTTTCATGCTTCATTTGCATTCTCATCATTTGTATGATCATCCATTGCACTTGAAACACCTTTGAATCATCTCTTAGATTCATTTACATCATAAACATGCTTCTAGTTTTGGTTTGCATCCTTGCATACATTTCATTTTCATTTCATTTCTTCTTTTGCTAACTTTTCAGGTGGTAAGTACTTTGAGAAGTGAATTTGCCTTCACTTCTCACAATCTCTTCTTATCTCTCCTTTTATGCATTCTTACTTCATTTTGTATTTGTCTTAGAGTGAGCTTGCTCATTAATGCTCTCCATTCACTTTCTTCCTTCAAGTAACTTATCTTCTTAAGTGAAGTAAGTTAACTTGCATCTTTTGCTTCTCCTCCTTCCATCTTGCTTTCTCCTTGGTGGCTTTTCTTGAAGATCTCTTGCAAGCCTCATAAACCCTAGGAATACCCAAGCATGATAATAACTAGGGTTTGTTTAGTCTCCCCCACTAGTTTTGCCTTTGTGTCTTCTTTTGTGTCTTTCTTCTCATCTCATAATCAAAGACTAAACCTTCAAGGTTTTAAGGCTTTGTGATTAAGATTAAGCCTGCATCCTTCTCTTAGGATGGAGTGTATAACTTTAATCCTAAGTGTTAAACCATTAATGTGTTTAAATCTCTTAATCAATCCATCTAATAATTGCTAAGGCAATAAGCTTGTAACTTGGGCCTTGCATTAGGGTTCTAATTCTTCTTTAATTGGTTAAGAAGGACTAACCCTAGTGTTAATGGACAAGTCCCCCTCAAGTTGTCTTACAAACCATAAAATCCACTTCTTGATCCTACCATTAACTAAAAACCACTTTAATAAAGGCTTTGTTTTGTCATGAGGTTAATCCCTAATCATGGATTAAGTTGGGGTATCTTCCTCAACTTAAATGTTCTCATCTATTATCCTTCTATTAGGATGGTGTAATGGGTCCATTAAATCCTTGATTATGGCTTAAACTCATTACTTAACACTAAACAAAAACTCCAAAAACATCTAAATAATTTCAAGTAGGTTAATGATATTAATCCTACATCATGGTGATTAAGTGTGAGGTTCTTACTTCATACTTAAGGTATTCTCATTACCCCTAATCAAAGGGAAGATGTGATGAGTTTACTAACCCTTAGTTTAGGCTAAAGCTTATTCTCTTATGACAAACACAAAAAACAATAAAAGATTAAAAACATCAAGAACAAACAATAATCATCTCCTTCGGGATTCTTTTCTCATCTCATTCCCTCACAAACAAGATCTCGCTTCTTCCGTCTAATGCAAGACAGTTAGCACCTGAGCCAGACAGGTCATACACTTGAGCATAGACAAGTAAGCAGTTCATCAGTCAATTTATCTTTCAGTCTCTTTGAGTCGAACTACGGTGTTCTGACTTCCTCATTGCACGAGAGGATACGTAGGCATAACTTAACTATTATCGAACAAAAGTCTATGTATATTCCCCCTCTTCCAGCATTATTCTTCTAAGCCTCATTCCTGAGCAATTTCACTTCACATCTCTTTTGCACTGACACTTGTACATTCTTTTCCAGCTTTTGCACACAGATAGCACATACACTACCCCTTTAAACACAAACTTTCAAGCGTGGATCCCGTCGAGTACGACGGACAATCTGGGTGCTAATACCTTCCCTGGTTGTAACCAACCCCCTTTCTCAATCTCTCTGGTTCGCGACCGTCTTATCCATTTCTTCCTAGGTTTATGCAGCATTACCTTTCCTTCGGGATAAAAATGCCTAGCTGGGTACTCTTTTCAGTTCATCTTCATGTTCTCCTCTCGCCGACCGTTCGCGCTTGTACCGGGATGCAAATCTTTGGGAGCGACAATTTGCAAATTTCCTTCAATTATATTGACTTGTTTGCTTTAAACTCTGTTTGTACTTTCATGTTGATTTTAAATGAGCATTGCTTTTTTTTGATTCAATTTCATTTATTATTTGCATCTTTATGCTTTATATTTCAAGTTCATTTTTCTTTCTCAAGCTTTTACAATGATTGGAGGGAGGATGATGAAAACGAGATACCCATACTTGTTATTGGTATGCTTTCGATTGAGACTTGGCTGATGATATACATGCATTGTTTTAAATCCTAAACACTGGAGAAATAAGGAAGTTAATCCCTTGTCAACCCCTTTGAACCTTGAAGTTGGAGTTTCTTTCTATTCGAAAAAACCCGCAATTTTAACTCGAGGATGGATAGTTCTCAATTAATTAGAATGTGCATCCAAGTACAAGAGAATCATTCAAGACACCTTTCAATAAAGGTTGAAATCTCAAGCTTTCCTTCACACACATCAAGAAGTGTTGAAGATGTCTCTCAAGTCAAAAGGCAATGATGGTTCGCCGTAATCATTAAGCCATGCAGTCACTATCTTTCAAAAACAATGATAGTAAAAAAATGATGATAAAAAAATCAAAGCCCGCTAAGTCAAAACCTATGAAGGAGGCTTAGGCAAAAAAAATGGGGCATCCCGCTGACTGTAAGTTCAAATGACACAGTTCAGGCAAAATTTAGGGATAATAAAAAGAAAGATTTGTCAAGAGGTCATCAAAATCCTCAGCAAAAACAAGATGAGTGGACCAAAGTCCTCGCCAGAAATAACAAAAAGAAAGAGGTGACAACTATCTCAAAATCCTTGGCTTATGAACCATCTTCATCTGTGCAATCCCAAATTTCTTGGAACTTGAATGCATAGGTTGATTTAATTGAATGTAGGACTGAAGTTCATCAAGAAGTTGGGTTGGGTACAAATAAATTTGAGTCTATATCCTTTGTTTCTTAAACCGTGAACCAGACCACGTTACAACCTTCAGAAGTCCTAATTGAATCCAGGTTTCTTTTGAAAAGCATACTACAACAAGGTTGTGTAAACTGACTCCCAAGTTAGTTACCAATCATTTTGTTTCTTGACTTTGCTTTATCTTTCATTTTGTATTAACCGCCGTGTTTTGACAATGTTTTCATTTACTTTACATCAATAAATTTCATTCCAAAAATGATTTTTGATTTCAAACGTTTGCATGAACTTTGCATTAAAATTACCAGGTTTGTACATCACTTTTCATTTGCAAATATACTTTCCTCATCAAGGAATTTTCAAACAGTTGAGAAACTTGGTCAGTGATCTTATCAGGGGCAAGTTTTTCTCAGGTCCTATGGTTCAAGAGTTGTTGCTCAATACAAGTTGTTCTCAGATTTGGTTAATCAGAAGATCTCTTCAAGATTCATACTGGGTTTATTTTCTCAACTTTTATTTCAAGAACTGAAACCATGATCAGTTTATTCTCTCAATATTCATTTCAGAGATTTGATTAATTTTCTCCGGCAGTAGTCAAAAACTGAATCCATCATCAGTTTACCCTCGTCAGTTTTTGAACTTGGAGAAATCTCCTTCAAGTATCTCCAAGCAGCTTTTCATGACATCTCTCAAAAGATTTTCAACTCGAAACGGTTTACCGGTGTGACAGAGATTTGTTCAAGAACAGTAGCATCTCTAATCTCCAAGCAGAATGACATTGATCTTCGTGTTGAGGAATCAGTCCTCCAACTTTTCCACTCCTCTAAGAGTCTAAACTGGTTGTCAAGCATTTTCTCTCATATTATGTTCTTGGGTGTGTTATTCCCTAGTTTCGAATACGTTGGCATATTTGAGTGTGTTATTCCTCATTATGTGTTTTCTTGAGTGTGTTATTCCCCATTTCCTTATATGATTATATATATGAGTGTGTTAGTCCTCATTATGCGTTTCTCGAGGTCCTGTTGTTTTCAACATCTTACCTTGTGATCAAAGTCCAACTTACTTGGCACCTACAAAAATACTTATCTGTCTCTTCTATCCGATGTTATTTTGGATATCCTTGTTTGTTCTGATGTTTTCCCAAAACTTTCACCTTTATCTGATGTTGTTCCAGATATGTTAAGCCTTTATCTGATGTTGTTCCAGATATGTTGAACCTTTATCTGATGTTATTCTAGATATGATGGTAATCTTTTGTTCTGATGTTTTTCCAGAACCTTTTTGTGTGTATCTGATGTTTGTCCAGATATACCTTGCTTTGATGTCTCTCCAGAATTTGTTCTTACCATATGTTTTCTCAGATATTACACCTTTTTATCCAAGGCTACTGTTGGATGTTACATTTCTCATTTCATTCAAGGCTACTGTTGAATGTTATAATTCACCCTTTTATCCAAGGCTATTGTTGGATGTTGTGTTTCTCTTTCATTCAAGGCTACTGTTGAGTGTTGTGATTCACATTCCTCTTCGAGGCTACTGTAGGATCTCCGTAATGAAGTCATTGTGTTGATGAACTTTCTAGGACTTTTCTCACTTTGTTCAAGGCAACTATTGAATGTTGTGATTTTCTTCTCTCCGAGGCTACTGTCGGATGTTCATATTGGAATCATCATTGTTTTATGTGTTTTCCAGAACTTTTCTTATTTCATTCAAGGCCACTGTTGAATGTTATGATTCTCTTTCTATCCGATTCCACTCTCGGATATTTCCAGTAAAGTCGTTTATGTCATTCTTGGATGCTTCTAATGAACTTTCTATGTTTTTTCTCATCTCATTCAAAGATACTATTGGATGTTATGAACTTTTCTATCAAATGCCATTCTTGGACATTTTCGCCTCAGTTGAGCCATGTTATGGTCTCTAGCATGTTGTTTTTCCCCGTCGGAGTTTCATTCTCCTTATCCCCATCATTTATTTTGTGTCGTCTTGTTCCTTACGGATTTCTCTGCATTTTGTTAGAACAATTATGGTTCTAAACCTCTAAGAGTTTTGATGATAACAAATATTATTATGCAAGAATAGAAGTTCTAATGACTCTCTTTATTATATGTGTAGAAGAGGAAGTTATTTAAAGAAGACGTGCATTATTAGAAGATACATTGAGCCGTACTTAGAAGATATACTTATTGAAGAATCCATCATTTAAAGACATGATTTAATAGCTGCGTATCAAGAATTTATTCTCTCTGATTTATGTCTAGAAGATGATGATCCTCATTATAAAGGCATTAATTAAAGAATATATTAATTAATGATGAAGACAAGTATCTCTTGTTATGGAAGGAGTTTATGGTATTAACTAATATCCTAAATTAGCTCAAGATGTCTCCAATAACTACATTATTCAAGAACTATATAAAGGAATCAAATTGAAGAATTGAGACACAGCTTCCACGAGAAAAGACTTATTCATTTGTGCTAAACTCTTGTAACATTCACTTAGTGATCATAGCTTTATTAGAAGCAAAATAGTTACTATATTTTTATTATTGTAAAAGTTAAGTAAAATCCCTTGAGTGACTAGTTTCAGTCAGAAGACTCAAGAGGACATTGACTGTAGGTCAGTGTGTGTATTCAATTTTTGAATAGTGGATTAAGACCTCAGTGATAGAGGCAAAATCACCTTGGCGGGTGGACTGGACGTAGTTTGAGTTCAAACGAACCAGGATAAATCAACTTGTCATAGAAGTTAATTTTTAGTTGTTAAAGAAAACCCAATTCCAACCCCCCCTTCCTTGTGTTTTACACACCTTCAATTGGCATCAGAGCGCTAGGTTCTGAGAAATACACTTAACCGTGTCAGTAAAAGATACAGAAGTTAAAACACATGGCAGACGCTGGCAATAACAACAATGACTACCAAAATGACAAGATCAACGCTAAACCTCCAGTGTTCAATGGTGACAACTTTGACTACTAGAAGGATGTTCTGGAAAGTTTCTTTCTAGCTTTGGATGGAGATCTTTGGGACATGGTGACAGATGGATACACTCATCTTGTTGGAGCAGATGGTCAGAAGATTGAAATAAAAAATATGACAGCTCAACAGAAGAAGGAATTCAGAAATCATCACAAAGATAGAACCATACTTCTGAGTGCTATTTCATATACAGAATATGAGAAAATTACTAACAGAGACTCAGCCAAACACATGTTTGATTCCCTGAGGATGACACATAAAGGCAACACTCAAGTCAAGGAGACTAAAGCTCTAGCCTTCATCCAGAAGTATGAAGCATTCAAAATGGAAGAAGATGAGACAATTGAAAAAATGTTCTCAAGGTTCCAAATTCTGGTAGCTGGACTGAAAGTTCTGGACAAAGGCTACTCAACAGCAGATCATGTAAAGAAGATCATCAGAAGCTTGCCAAAGGCTTGGAGGCCCATGGTCACTGCTCTAAAGCTATCAAAAAATCTGAATGAAATATCTTTAGAAGAACTGATCAGCTCCCTAAGAAGTCATGAGATAGAACTAGAAGAAGATGAACCCCAGAAGAAAGGTAAGTCTGTAGCTCTTAAATCTAACATATCTGTTTCTAAAGCTTTACAGGCAGAAGAAGAAGAAAGTTTTGGATGCTCATCAGAAGAAGATGAATTATCTCTTCTATCCAGAAGAGTCCAACAACTCTGGAAGCATCGTCAGAAGAAGTTCAAAAATACCAGAAGAACAAGCAATCACTCTGAAGCAACATCAGGTCACAAGAAACCCAGAAGCAAAGAAGCTGTGTGCTATGAATGCAAAGAACCAGCACACTACAAGAGTGAATGTCCAAAACTCCAGAAAGAGAAACCCAGAAACAAATTCAACAGAGAAAAGAAAAAGAGTCTCATGGCAACATGGGATGATTCTGAATCATCTGAAGCAGAGTCAGATTCAGAAGAAGAACATGCTAACATTGCACTAATGGCAAAAATACCAGAAGATGATCACTCATCAGAATCAGAATCAGACTCAGATACATAAGAGGTATTCTCTAAACTTTCTAGATCTCAATTAGAAGCTAGCCTCTCAGAAATTCTTGAAAAATATCAGAAGCTTCAATTCAAATACAAAGACATGAAACAAAGTCTGGTATCTGAATTAGAAGAAGTTAGAAAACTAAAAACAGAAAACTCTGAGCTGAAAGAAAATATATTTGAATGCAAAAACTCTCTTGAAAAACAAACTCAGAAGGAATCTGAATTAGAAGATCTAATCAATTCTGATAGTATCATAAAACAATATGACTATGGTTTTCAAAAATTTCTAGCTAAAAGCATAGATATAAGAAAAATTGCATCTATGATCTATGGAGTTAGCAGAAATGATAGAAGAGGCATAGGCTATGTGAAAACTAAAGAAACTCTGAAGTTTAAAAAGATTGATGACGTTGTCATAAAAACTAATACTCCTCTAAGTTCTCATTTTACCTATGGTCATAACCATGAATTAATATATATTAGTGAGTCATCTTGTTCCACAAGTTCTTATTTGAAACCTAAAATAAATCAGAAGTTTGTGAAAACTAACAAACAAGGACCCATAAAAGTATGGGTACCCAAAGATAAAATTGTGTATGTTGCAGATGTCTTTAACAGCAAAACTGAAACACCAATCATGGTACCTAGACTATGGATGCTCACGACACATGACGGGAAGAAAGCATATGTTCCAAAGTCTTGGATTAAAAGATGGAGGCCACGTAGGTTTTGGAGGCAACCAAAAAGGAAAAATAATTGGCTCTGGAACTATTGGTAATGGAAGCCTTCCCTCTATCTCTAATGTTTTATTAGTAGAAGGATTAATGCATAATCTATTATCCATAAGTCAATTAAGTGATAATGGCTATGACATAATCTTTAATCAAAAGTTCTGTAAATCTGTTAGTCAGAAAGATGGAACAATCCTCTTCAGTGGAAAGAGAAAGAACAACATATATAAAATAAAACTTTCTGAATTAAAAAATCAGAATGTAAAATGTCTAATGTATGTGGAAACTGAGCAATGGGTCTGACACAGAAGATTGGGACATGTTAATATGAGAAGATTATCTCAACTTAACAAACTCAATCTGGTCAGAGGACTTCCAAACTTGAAGTTCAACTCAGAAGCTTTGTGTGAAGCATGTCAGAAAGGCAAATTTTCAAAACCTGCCTTTAAACCTAAAAATGTTGTATCTTCCTCTAGACTACTAGAACTTCTGCACATTGACTTGTTTGGACCAGTGAAAACTGCTTCATTCAGTGGCAAGAAGTATGGATTGGTGATCGTAGATGACTTCAGCAGATGGACATGGGTAAAGTTCCTTAGACACAAGGATGAGTCAATTGCTGTATTTTCTAACTTCTGCAAACAAGTTCAAAATGAAAAAGAATTTAAAATCATTAAAGTCAGAAGTGATCATGGTGGAGAATTTGAAAACAAAAAATTAGAATAATTTTTTAATGAAAATGGTATCTCTCATGATTTTTCTTGTCCTAGAACTCCACAACAAAATGGGGTTGTAGAACGTAAGAATAGAACATTGCAAGAGATGGCCAGAACCATGATCAATGAGACTAACATGGCTAAACATTTTTGGGCAGAAGCAGTAAATACAGCATGCTATATTCAGAATAGAATCTCTATAAGACCTATTATTGAGAGGACTCCTTATGAATTGTGGAAGAACAGAAAGCCCAACATTTCATATTTTCATCCTTTTGGGTGCAAATGTTTTATTCTGAATACTAATGATCCTCTGAATAAATTTGACTCTAAGGCATAAAAGTGTTATATGTTAGGATACTCTGAATGTTCAAAGGGATACAGAGTATACAACACAGAAACACGTATAGTCATAGAGTCTATTTATGTCAGATTTGATGATAAGCATGGTTCTGAAAAACCAAAGCAGAATGAATCTCTTGCAGATATAGAAGTTGAAATTTCCACAAATAGAACATCTGAAGAACAATCACCTACAGAACAAAACAAGACAATCACTCCAACAAGCTCTGAAGAACCCACTCAGAAGAAACTATCCAGAAGCAAGTTGAATCATCCAGAAGACAAAATCTTAGGAAAGAAGGATGAACCAATCAGAACAAGATCATCATTCAGAAACTCTGAAGAATCTCTAATGGGACTAGTCTCCCTGATTGAACCAACTTCTGTAGAAGAAGCTCTCTCAGAAAATGATTGGATTCTGGCTATGCAAGATGAACTTAATCAATTCACCAGAAATGATGTATGGGAGTTAGTTCATAGGCCCAGAGGATTCAACATCATTGGCACCAAGTGGGTATTCAGAAACAAGCTAAATGAGCAAGGAGAAGTTGTTAGAAACAAAGCAAGACTGGTTGCACAAGGTTATAGTCAACAGGAAGGAATTGACTACACAGAAACCTATGCCCTAGTCGCTAGGTTAGAATCTATTAGACTTCTAATTTCATTTGCTGTAAACCATGATATCATTCTATATCAAATGGATGTCAAGAGTGCATTTTTAAATGGTTATATTGATGTATGTACACCAACACCCTGGCTTTGAAAATACAATATTTCCAGAACATGTTTTCAAACTCAAAAAATCTTTATATGATCTGAAGCAAGCTCCCAGAGCTTGGTATGAAAGACTAAGAACTTTTCTTCTGGAAAATGATTTCATCAGAGGGAAAGTGGATACAACACTCTTCAGTAAAAACATTAAAAATGACCTTCTGATATGCCAAATTTATGTAGATGATATAATATTTGGTTCCACTAAAAGTGCCTTGGGAAAGGAGTTTGCTAAGTCTATGCAGGCAGAATTTGAAATGAGCATGATGGGAGAATTAAAGTTCTTTCTGGGAATCCAAATAAATCAAACATCAAAAGGAACATATATTCATCAAAGCAAATATGTCAAAGAACTTCTGAAGAAATTTGATTTATCAGAAAGTATCATCTCTAAAACACCTATGCATCCTACATGTATTCTGGAGAAAGAAGAGGTAAGTAAGAAAGTAGATTAGAAACTCTATAGAGGTATGATTGGATCTCTACTCTATCTAACTGCTTCTAGACCAGATATTCTATACAGTGTATGTTTATGTGCTAGATTCCAATCAGATCCTAGAGAAACTCACTTAACAGCAGTTAAGAGAATTTTTAGGTATCTGAAAGGTACTACTAATCTTGGTTTATACTACAGAAGATCCAAAGATTACAAACTTGTAGGATACTGTGATGCTGATTTTGCTGGAGACAGAACAGAAAGAAAAAGTACTTCTGGAAGTTGTCAATTTCTGGGAGATAATCTAATTTCTTGGTCTAGCAAAAGGCAATCAACCATAGCATTATCAACTGCAGAAGCTGAATACATTGCAGCAGCTGGATGCAGTACTCAGATGCTCTGGATGAAAAATCAGCTTGAGGATTTCAACATTTATGAGAGTAACATTCCCATCCTCTGTGATAATACTTCTGCTATATGTCTCTCTAAAAATCCAATTTTACATTCTAGAGCTAAACACATAGAAGTTAAACATCATTTCATTAGGGACTATACTCAGAAGGGAATTTTAATGTTAAAATTCATAGATACAAATCACCAATGGGCTGATATTTTTACAAAACCCCTTCCTGAAGATAGATTTAATTTCATTCTAACCAACCTTAGTATGAAATTATGTCCAGAATGAAAATGCTTTAACTGTATGTTTTTAACTCTCAGAAGTTCTGAACTTAATCCTCTATTTTATTCTTTCAGAAGATATTATTTTCTAACTGTTTAATTATGAGAACTTCTGTTCAAAAGAATAACATGCAGATATTTACATCAACACGTGTCAACAAGGCTCTAAGGAATCCTATCAGAATCATAACAAGTGTCCAAATTCCGAAGAGTGACAGAACATGCAATTGGACAAATGTCCTCTACAGAAGGACATCTGTTAAAATTCTGGGAAACTGAAACGTCTGACTTGACACAATAAAGGAAAATATCTTTTTGGTAACTGTTCCAAAATCTTCACGCCTTCCCCTATGTCTGCTGCATTTATTAAATTCCATCATTATGTTTTTAAATTAAATTTTTCCCACAAATTTCTCGTATTATTCAATGAAATTTTTTTTCTATATAAACAGATTTTTACCCTCACTTTTCTCTTTTACCTTCATTGTCTTTTTACTGCCAAACTTTTCACTTTCATATTTTCGTCTTCTCTGAATTTTTCTTAAAACCCTAAACCCTAAAAACTCATCTTAGTAACAATGTCTTCCTCCTCACAACAACAACAAGACTCAACAGATGTGCTCTTTGTTGAACCTGTGAAGACTCTTCTCACTCCAACTGACAAACTTGAAGTTCTGTGTGAGCTATTTGTGGATTTTGATAGCTTGAAAGACAATGGTTTTGACCTGCTTCCCGCCGTTGAAGCTCAAAGTTGGGAGAAATATTTTGATCGTCTAATGGGACCAGTTTTCCCAAAATTGGTTAAGGAGTTCTGGGTGTTTGCAAGTGCTTCCAACACTCATGTTACTTCATATGTTCTGGAGAAGAGAATCATAATCTCAGAAGACCACATTGCTAGGCTCATAGAATCTGATGGTAATGGGATCAAGTGTAGTGAAATGGACAAACTGTCAGATACCAAATTGATAGCTAAAGAAATCTTCACTAATGGCCAACCTTCTAACAAGATCAAGGATCTGAAGATTCATCTTAGAATTTGGGCCACGATCATTCTTGGAAGCATCTGCCACAGGAAAGCAACCAACTCTCCTGATTATATCAACATGGATCAGAAGTTCTTGCAGTACTTCATTGCTAAGAAGAAGAAGTTTAACATTGCACACTCTTTATTTAATCATCTGAAAAACAGTGTGAAGGAAACAAGGGAAGGAGAGAAAACCAAGAGGGATTGGATACCTCTAGGGCGTTTAATCTCTGATATTCTCAATGAGAATAAATTGGTGGACTATTGTCGCTCCCGCCAAATGAGGCTAGGTCAAATGGGGTACAGACGCGAACGGTCGGCAAAGGGGATGAGAACACACAAGGGTGAACTCAGGAAAGAAAGAGTCGCCAGCTAGGCATTTTTATCCCGAAGGAAAGGTAATGCTGCATAAACCTAAGAAAAGGTGGATAAGACGGTTGCGAACCAGAGAAACTGAGAAAGGGTGTTGGTTACAACCTAGGAAGGTATTAGCACCCAGATTGTCCGTCGTACTCGACGGGATCCACGCTTGAAAGATTTGTGCTTAAAGGGGTAGTGTCAGTGCTATTTTGTGTGAAGTGTGTAAGAGAAGTGTCAGTGTATGAACAAGAGTGAAATGCTCAAGATAATGAGGCTTAAATAATAATGCTGGAAGAGGGGGAATATACAGAGACTTTTGTTCGATAACTGTTAAGTTATGCCTACGTATCCTCTCGTGCAATAAGGAAGTCAGAACACCGTAGTTCGACTCAAAGAGACTGAAAGATAAATTGACTGATGAACTTCTTACTTGTCTATGCTCAAGTGTATGACCTGTCTGGCTCAGGTGCAAACTGTCTTGCATTAGACGGAAGAAGCGAGTTCTCGTTTGTGAGTGAAGATGATGAGAAAAGAATCCCGGAGGAGACGATTATTGTTTGTTTATTGTGTTTTCAGTTTTGTTATTGTTTTTTGAAGCTTGTCATAAGAAAATGAGCTTAAGCCTAAACCAAGGGTTAGTAAACTCATCACATCTTCCCTCTGATTAGGGGTAATGAGAATACCTTAAGTATGAAGTAAACACCTCATACTTAACCACCATGATGCAGGATTAAGATCATTAACCTACTTGTGATTATTTAGATGTTTTTGGAGTTTTTGTTTAGTGTTAAGTAATGAGTTTAAGCCATAATCAGGGATTTAATGGACCCATTACACCATCCTAATAGAAGGATAATAGATGATAACATTTAAGCTGAGGAAGGCTCCTCAACTTAATCCATGATAAGGGATTAACCTCATGACAAAACAAAGCCTTTATTAAAGTGGATTTTAGTTAATGGTAAGATTAAGAAGTGGATTTTATGGTTTGTAAGACAACTTGAGGAGGACTTGTCCATTAACACTAGGGTTAGTCCTTCTTAACCAATTAAGGAAGAATTAGAACCCTAATGCAAGGCCCAAGTTACAAGCTTGATGTCTTAGTGATTATTAGGTGGATTGATTAAAGGAATTAAACACATTAAGGGTTTAACACTTAGGATTAAAGTTATACACTCCATCCTAATAGAAGGATGCAGGCATAAACTTAATTACAAAGCCTTAAAACCTTTAAGGTTTAATCCTTGATTATGAGATGAGAGGAGAGACACAAAGATGACACAAAGGTAAAACTAAATGGGGGACTAATCAAACCCTAATTGTGATCATGGTTGGGTATTCCTAGGGTTTATGAGGCTTGCAAAAGATCTTCAGGAGAAAAGCCACCAAGGAAGAGGCAGATGAAAGGAGGTTAAGAAGAAAGAAGCAAGACAACTTACTTTACTTAAGAAGATAAGTTGCTTGAAGAAAGAAATTGAGAAGGAGACATGAATGAGCAGGCTCACTCTAATACACAAGTAAAAATGCAGAAATGAATGCATAAGAGAGATGACGAAAGATTATGAGAAATGAAGGCAAATTCACTTCTCAAGTACTTACCACCTGAAAAGTTAGTAACAAGAGGTGAAATGAAATGAGCATGAGATGAATGCAATGATGCAAACCAAAGTCAGAAGCATAAACATGATGTTAATGATGCTAAGAGATGATGCAAACACATGTCAAGGATTGTGGATGATCTTACAAGGATGAGGATGCAAATGAAGTATGCTTTGAACCATAAAAGTTCATGAAAGTTTATTAAATGGAATGAACGCATAACATGGAAAATGAATGATGCAATGATCAAACATGATTCTAATATGTCCTAAGATGTCTCATATGTCATGTTGATGCACAAAATGTCATGGCAAGTTCAAGAATGCAAGCATATGGAAGATGGATGCAAATGAAGGCAAAAATTAGGGTTTACATACAACATGCAATGCAAAATTCAAAATCATAAGCAAATGACAAGATAAAAAAATATAAAATGGGATCAAAGGAACCCTAACCCTACACAAGTTCACTTCCCAAAGGGGGAGACCTAACTCTTAAACCTAAAGAAGTTATGATTTTCTCAAGTTGGCTAGGGTTTTAAGGCACTTCAAAAGGAAAAATGCACATCAAATTAAAAATAAAAGATAAATTCAAACCAATTTTATCCTAGAAACTACATGATATGAAGAATGCAATGCAAAAAGAACCAACATCAAACTCTTCATGGTTAGGCAGAATGAATTTTTCTAAGTTAGAACAAAAATATTGCCTTTTATAAACTTTAATTCCAAAGAAAAATGTCAAAATATGTCAAGAACCAAAAAGAAATTTGTTTGAAGAGTTTGATAATGTTTCTAAATGTATTAAAATGCAATGTGAATTTTTTGGTGATTTTTAAATACCTAACTGTTATTTCAATTAATTAATTCTCATTAACTAATTAAAATAAACATTTAAATATTTTTAAAATACGAAAATTATGCAAAAAATAAAAATAAAATTATTTTCAGAAAGAGAAAAATATTTTAAGGTATGATGCAAAAAATGAAATTTTTTAGAAATGATTTGCTATTTTAAATAAAATGTGCAAAACAAATAAATAAAAAAGAAAACTTTAATTCCATTTGAAGCATTTTTGAATCAAAAAGAGGAGGTTGAAAAACATTCCCAAAATGGCAATTTTGCATTACAAGTCACTTTCCCAAAATGGCAACTTTGCAAATGGCTTGAAATTCTTCAATTTTGTAAACTTCTAAACTCTTATAAGATCAAATAAAGATCATATACACCCAAAATGATGGAGAAGACCCTTTGTTTGGATGACTGGGGGCCTCAGATGCCCTGATTTTGCACTGACTTGCTCAAGAAGTCACCTATTGATCAGATTCCTTCCCCATTGAATTTCTTCATGAAAATTGGTGTGTAGGATCCTTATAACATATAGAGACCAATAGAAACAAGAATGACCAAAAAATTTGGAGTTATGGCCTCTGAAACCAAAACCCTAATTTCAGGCCATCTGTGCAGTTAAGCTTGGCTCTGCTTCCATGCCTTTCTCAGTTCTTGTGATCTTCTGATTTCCTTGATCTTGGGAGGATATAATATGATGCTTGAACATACATGGACCCTATTGAGAAGATTGAAGACCTTTGGAGTGGCTCAAATGGCTCAGGGATGGCTCAGATCACAAACCCTAGATGCAGATGACTTAGAACCAATGCAGTGAAGCAAAAATGCAATATGAGATGATATGATTGAACTTATGCAAATGAAAAGATCACAAGCCATGGTGAAATGAGTGAGGGAAAATTTGGGGTGTTTACAGCTGCCCCTATTCAAACATGAGTTAGCTGTGTAGGATGTAAGCGGCGGCTTAGCAGACAAACAAGATAACTTGTGGTTGAATACCAAAGACAATCCAAAATTTGCACTCACTGAATGAATAAGAAAAGGGATATAGATTGTAAGAGGAAGTGATGTATGATTATAAAGTGCAGGCGACGGAGGACGACCGTCGAGCAGAGGACGACTGCTGGGGATGAAGTAATGACGGGGACGACCGACATGCTGGGGAAAATGAGGAGATTATGATGGGAACGACCATCGAAGTAAGGAAACAAGATTCTCTGGGGATTAAAGGTAAATGATGGGGACGACCATCAGGTTAATGAAATAAATGATGAGGAACGGTCATCAAAGGTGAAGGACGATCACCTGGCAGGGTACGGCTGCTCTGTTAGGGATAAAGATGAGGGACGATCATCTAAGGTGAAGGACGATCACCTGGAAAAGTACGGTTGCCAAAAGTATCACGACATAGGACGAATGTCGGATGAAAAGGTCGACGATGGGGATGGCCATCGGATAAGCATTGATGAAGGATGGTCATCAAGAGGTGAAGGACGATCACCTGGCAGGGTACGGCTGCTCTCGGGTTTTATCATGACATAGGACGAATGTTAGATAACAGAATCAACGATGGGGACGGCCATCGGATAAACTGATGAAGGACGATCATCAAGAGGTGAAGGACGATCACCTAGCAGGGGACGAATGCTAAAAATATCACGACATAGGACGAATGTCGGATAGGAAGGGGTTCTAATGAATAGAGACTCCGCTGGGGATGATGAAGGACGTTCATCAAGAAGGTGAAGGACGATCACCTGGTAGGGTACGGCTGCCGGAAATATCATGACATAGGACAAATGTCAGATAGAAAGGAAATAGTTTATCAAGATTTGTCGGGAATTCTTCTGGAGAATGTTAGACACAGACGAGTGTCTAAATTCAATAAAGAAAAGGTATAAGTGTTTGACATTGTGTATAGATTAAAGATGCGGACGAGCATCCTTAAGACTATGATACGGACGAGTATCGGTAGAAACAAACGCTGACACATGTTCAGAGATGATGGTACTAACGAGTACCAACTGGTTAACAAAGAACACGGACGAGTGTCGACTCTGAGGGGATTTAAATGGTGTATACAGGATACATACGAGTATCTGTATGAGTAACAAGTGAATAGTGAGACATAGACGAGTGTCTAACTTGCTGTGGAGAGCACGACACGGACGGGTGTCGGAAGAAATGTACTATAAACAAGTATTTGGTTTACAAAGTATTTAGGAAACTATGCTGGGGAAGGTGACACAGACGGGTGTCAGGGAAGTGTATACATATGTATCTGTCTGTAGAGAATGATGACACGGACGAGTGCCAAAGAGTATGTATTTGCATTTGTGAGTGCAAAGAGGATGTCTTGGCTTCCTGCCAGGGAGTTAGGGAAGTATTTGGTATATTGTTGATGGATTGTTAGCATTTACAAGTGTTTGATTCGACACATGGCTTATGATTTATGCAATATGTTTGATTTTTGCCGTAATGCTCCGTATTAGACGGAATGCTATGCTCTGGGGGAAAATATGATGTGAATGCTATGATTATGCAAAAGATACCAATCCGGGATTCGGATCCCGTTGCCGTGGAGATCTCCGGCTGATCTGCTTGAAGTGGATATCCCAGCTAGGGATGAGATCATTGGTAGATCTGATATATATGACTTTGCTTGGGGAAAATAAGTCACTGATAGACCCATCCTTGGTGATGAGGTACCCAGCTGGGGTCCGTAGAAGCTTTCGTCACTTTGTTATGAGATCTCCAGACATTATTCTTCTGGGTAGAGGCTGGAGCTCTGCGGGGAGATGGTTCCCTGTCTAACACTTGGGTGGGGAGAAAGCATCTCTGGTGCTATTTGGAAGATGTGCTGAGTAAATAATGATTTGGCAGCTTGTTGGGGAGAAGCCTTCATGCCCCATGTTGCGCTTCGAACACCTGCAATCTTGTATGACAAAGAAACGCACAAGTACCCCGAGGTATCCCTTACTGGATTCCGTCATAAGAGTTTAGACACTCCCGGGAGCAAATATATTTCCTGTAAGCATGTAATTTAGAAAAAGCGCATCTGTATTTATGCAATCAACATCTTAAGGACATCGGACATTTTGCAAATGAAAATAAAATGTACGAGACGAAATATGACTGAAAATCTAATTTTATTAATTTGTGTGCCCTGAATTGGCAAGATACAGTCAAAGAAACAGATCCCCTGAAACGAGGAGATTGTTACAAATTGAGAAACAAAAAGATGCTGGCAATGTTGATGATGCTTCAAGGAGCTTTCCTTTCACTATGACATGTATGACATTGACGTTCTTCTTATCCTGCTTTTGAAGAAGGCCGATTCTGACCGAAGCTTGAACCTTTCGAAGCTTACCACGTTGCGAGTGATACAGACGAATTCAGAATGCAGTTGTTCGCTTATTCCCTTATTTTACGTGGATCGCCCTTTCGGGTTTTCAATCCACCAGGATACCCATTTTTTCCTGAGTCGTCCAATGCGGCTTTTCAACTCAGCGGGTGTACATTTTTTATTTATTTTCCCTTATTTTTGCCCGAGTCTTTTATTCTATTTTTGACTCGCCGGGATGCCCTATTTTTGCCTGGACTTACATTCTGTTTTTATGTCCAGTGGGTCATTTTATGCGAAGTATTTTTTAACTACATCTGAATTCACAGGGGACAGGAAGTCTTCACCATCCATAGTACTGAGCATCAGTGCCCCACCAGAGAAAACTTTCTTTACTATGAATGGACCCTCATAATTCGGAGTCCACTTGCCCCTGTGGTCTGTATGGGGAGGGAGGAGTCTTTTTAGCACAAGATCTCCTACTTGGTATTCTCGAAGCCTGACTTTCTGATCGAAGGCTTTCTTCATTATTTTCTGATACAGCTGCCCATGAAAAATTGCAGCCAATCTCTTCTCTTCAATCAGATTCAGTTGTTCGTATCGGGATCGGACCCATTCTGCTTCGTTCATTTTAACATCCATCAATACCCGTAAGGAGGGTAACTCAACTTTGACCGGTAGGCCTGCTTCCATACCATACACAAGCTGATACGGCGTTGCCCCAGTGGATGTCCTGATTGACGTACGGTACCCATGCAAGGCAAATGGTAGCATTTCATGCCAGTCTTTGTAGGTGACCACCATCTTTTGCACAATCTTCTTCATATTCTTGTTAGCTGCCTCCACAGCGCCATTCATTTTTGGCCTGTAAGGAGAAGAATTGTGGTGTTGGATCTTGAAGTCCCGACATAGCTCTGCCATCATTTTGTTGTTCAAGTTGGAACCATTATCAGTAATGATTCGCTCGGGCACTCCATATCGGCAGATGATATCTATCTTCAGAAATCGGGCTACCACTTGCCTTGTAACATTTGCATATGAAGCTGCTTCAACCCACATGGTGAAATAGTCAATGGCTACCAGGATGAATCTGTGGCCATTTGAAGCAGTCAGTTCAATCTTGCCAATCATGTCAATGCCCCACATGGCAAAGGGCCAGGGTGAAGACATCACATTCAAAGGATTGTGAGGCACATGCACTTTATCCGCATAAATCTGGCATTTATGGCATTTTCTGGCATAGGCACAACAGTCTGCATCCATTGTGATCCAGTAATAGCCTGATCTTAGCAACTTTTTAGCCATGGCACGCCCTCCAGCGTGGGTACCGAAAGATCCTTCATGCACCTCGTGCATCAGCAAGCCTGCTTCTGACCTATCAACACATCTGAGGAGTACCATATAAAAGTTCCGTTTGTACAAGAACCATCAGCATTCAGGAAGAAACTGCCAGCCAGCCTTCTTAATGTCTTCTTATCATTATAATATGCCCCAGGTGGGTATGTTTGATCCTCCAAGAAGCATTTGATGTCGTGAAACCAAGGCTTATCATCTTTAACAACATCTGCTGAGAATACATATGCTGGCCTGTCAAGTCTGGATACTGAAATTCGAGGCACAAAGTTGGCAGCTTGAACTTTGATCATGGATGAAATGGTAGCCAGAGCATCTGCAAACTGATTCTCATCTCGAGGGATATACTCGAGCTTGACTGTTGTGAAGAAAGTCAACAATCTCCTTGTATAATCCCGATAGGGTATCAGATGATCTTGGTGGGTGTACCATTTACCGTTGGTTTGATTAATTACCAGAGCTGAATCTCCGAACACAGTCAAAGTCTTGATCCTGAGGTCAATGGCTTCCTCAAGACCCATAATGCAAGCTTCGTATTCGACTTCATTGTTAGTGCAGTTAAAGGTGAGTTTTGCCGAGAAAGGCATGTGAACACCCTTAGGTGTAATGAGCACTGCACCAACACCACGACTATTCATATTAACAGCCCCATCAAACATCATAGTCCACTCTTCTTCCGGGTCAGGCCCTTCAGTGTGAATAGGCTCCTCATGATCTTTTGCTTTTATGAACATGATGTCTTTATCGGGGAAGTCAAATCTCATAGGCTGGTAATCATCAATGGGTTGCTCAGCAAGGTAATCAGACAATACACTGCCTTTGATGGCCTTTTGAGATGTGTACTGAATGTCATACTCTGTCAGGATCATTTGCCATCTTGCAACCCTTCCGGTAAGTGCTGGCTTCTCAAAAATGTACTTGACTGGGTCCATATTTGAGATCAATAAAGTAGTGTGGGTCAACATATACTGTCTCAGTCGGCGAGCATCCCACGCTAAAGCACAACAAGTTTTCTCGAGCAGTGAATAACGTTGTTCACAGTCGGTAAATTTTTTGCTTAGGTAGTATATCGCATACTCTTTTAAACCAGACTCGTCATGCTGGCCCAACACACACCCCATTGATTCTTCTAATACTATCAAGTACATTATTAGAGGTCTTCCTTCAACTGGAGGCATCGGGATTAGAGGCTCTTGCAAGTATTCCTTGATTTTGTCAAAAGCCCTCTGGCAATCTTCGTTCCACCTGACCGTTTGTTCTTTTCTTAACAGCTTGAACAAAGGCTCACAGGTTGCTGTAAGGTGAGATATGAACCGTGAAATGTAGTTCAATCTACCTAGAAACCCCCGAATTTCTTTCTCAGTCTTCGGTGCAGGCATTTCTTGAATGGCTTTAACTTTATCAGGGTCAACTTCAATCCCTTTCTCACTTACAATAAATCCCAGCAGCTTAAAGGATCGCACCTCGAATGTGCACTTGTTGGGGTTTAACTTTAGCTGATACTTCCTTAGACGCTTGAATAACTTCAACAGATTCATCAGGTGTTCTTCTTCTGTGAGGGACTTGGCAATCATGTCATCCACATAACATTCAATTTATTTATGGATCATGTCATGGAATAATGTTACCATAGCCCGTTGATAAGTGGCACCAGCATTCTTCAATCCGAATGGCATCACCTTATAACAGAACGTCCCCCAGGGTGTGATGAAAGTTGTTTTCTCCATGTCTTCAGGTGACATTTTGATCTGATTATATCCTGAAAATCCATCCATGAAGGAGAACACCGAGAACTGAGCCGTATTGTCGACCAATACATCAATGTGAGGTAGAGGGAAGTCATCTTTCGAGCTGACTCTGTTCAGATCCCGGTAATCCACACACATCCTCACCTTGCCATCTTTCTTAGGCACAGGTACAATATTAGCAACCCACGGCGGATAGCTAGTCACAGCAAGGAAACCGGCGTCCCACTGTTTTTGTACCTCTTCCTTTATCTTCATTGCCATATCTGGGCAAGTACGGCGCAACTTCTGTTTTACCGGTGGGCAGTCTTCTTTTAGAGGTAGCTTGTGCATGACAATGTCGGTGTCCAACCCTGGCATATCCTGATAAGACCAAGCAAAAACATCCACATATTCCCGAAGCATGTCAATCAGTTGCTCTTTCACTGAATCTTGTAAGCAGGCCCCGATCTTAACTTCTTTCACATCCCGCGTACCAAGATTAACCGTCTCAACCTCCTCCTGGTGAGGAGTGATAATCTTCTCCTCTTGTCTCAACAACCTGGCTAGCTCTTCAGGTAGCTCATAATCTTCTTCAACCCCTTCATCAGCTTGATTGATTGGATTGTCAAAGTCATACGAAGTCATAGCAGTGTTGTTGTCGGTGCGGTCTGAAAGGCACTCTCTGCAAGGGTTTAGATTGGTTTATTTTAGTGATCAGTTTTATCTTATTTGGAAAAAGTGAAAATGAAGTTATTTATTCTGGAAAACATTGCCATTTTATTTTTGTACAAAAAGAAAAATGAAAGACAGTGAGCGAAAAAGAAAAGACTCATTTGCAAAAGATGTCCCGATATTCATTAATTGATCTTTGCACAAAATACAAGATGGCCCGATTACGAAATGAGTCTTGACATCTTGGGCAAGATGCAAGACTTGATGCATGCTTTAAAATACAGGAAATAATAATTACTCTGCAGGAGTAACCCTTATAATTTCCTGGGAAGACCAGTTTGAGACATGGCTCCCAGGGGTCCTTGGACGTATCCAGCTTTCCAGGTTGCGCTCGTCTTCTGACTCATCTTCCAAATTGTTCACAGCATCCGGGGTGAGCATCCCCCCGCTGACAAACTCGGGCTCCTTTGCAGCCTCTGATTGATCTTGTTGAGTTGGTCTGTAACCCAACCCAAATCGGTCTTATTTCTTTTCCACGGGCAGCAGCTTGCCCTAGCCTTGGGCGGTACCTTCCTCAACAACCTTCCGGGCTTGCTGATATGATGTGATGAAAGTCCTCAGTACATCAGATGCTTCATTAATGTTGAGTGCCTCAAACCCCTGACTCATGGTCTCATGGATCTCCCCATCCATTTCTATGTACTTATACGTAGCCAGCTGGCTAACAAAGATATCCTCCTCCCCACAGATGGTGATGATTTGGCCTTCCCACTCGAATTTCAACTTCTGTTGAAGGGTAGACGTAACAGCGCCGGCGGCGTGGATCCAGGGTCTACCCAACAGACAACTGTAGGCCGGCTGTATGTCCATCACAAAGAAGGTAGTTTTGAAGGTCTGCGGGCCAATAAACACAGGCAGATTAATCTCCCCGAGCACTGATCTTTTAGAGCCATCAAATGCTCTCACCACCAAATTACTCGGACGCAATGCCAAGCCATCATTCTCCAGCTTCACTAAGGCTTTCTTTGGTAGAACATTGAGTGATGACCCAGTGTCCACCAGTACATGAGACAGAATAGCACCCTTGCATTCCAAGGTGATATGCAAAGCCTTATTATGGTTGCGTCCCTCCGTTGTTAAGTCAGCATTGGTAAAGCCCAGTCCATGACTGGTGTTGACATTTGCAACCACAGTTTCTAGCTGATTAACAGTAATCTCCTCCGGCACGTATGCTGCGTGCAGGACTTTCAACAATGCGTTCCTGTGAGCTTCGGAACACATCAACAGTGATAATATGGAGATTTTGGAGGGTGTTTGGTGAAGCTGGTCCACCACCTTGTAATCACTCCTTTTTATGATTCTCATGAACTCGTCTACATCTTGTTCAAAAGATGTCTTATGAGTATCTTTGGTAGTTGGCTCTTCAGATACCACACTCTTTCCTTTTGCTTTGGCAGCATCTTCTGCTTCAACATTAGGTCTTTGTGTTTGTGAGGCAAAAAGGCGTCCGCTTTTGGTGAAGCCTCCGCCTCCCCCAACATTATCAATTTGTGGAGAAGAGGTCGATGAATCCAGATTGATTTTCTCCCCGTTGCAGTAGAGATCAGAGCCATAAGGCCAAGGTATGGCACTACTGCTTTCATAAGGAACCGGTCCAGGCACCGTAATAGTGACCGGACTGATTGCTGCAGAGGAGGGTACTGTAATGGTGTGCGGGTCATAGTAAATTGTGACTGGTGATCTGGCAGGAGGTGCCACAGTTTGTTGTTGGAAATTGCTGCTGTGAGGAACATTTGATGGGTCATAGTAGATTGTAACTGTTGAAACATCTTCATTAATTTTTGCTGGTGTTATAGAAGATTCTGCTAATAAAATGGATGTTGATGTTGTAGAAGAAATAGTTGTTGAATTTTGACTTGTTGAAGTGATGGACGGAGTAATTGCTGGTGATGTTGATGAATCGGTAGGAATGATTGTTGCTGCTGTTGTAGGAGAATCGGGAATTGTTGTTAAAGGAATTGCTGGATTTGTAGGCGCCGTTGTTGAAATCTGAAGGATACCGTCCTTAATAAGACCATCTATGCCGCTTCTCAACTTTTCACACCCATTGACTGCAATGTTGCAATACCCACAGTCGAGCTCACACCCGGGGAACACTTGGCATTCTAGAAGTTGAGCTTTAATTTCTACCAAAGGTGTTCGAATTTGTGCAACATTATTAATCAATGTAGATGGTCGGTCCTCTTCAATGGCATTAATCCTAGGCCCACCATGATTAGGCATAGGATTTCTGTTGACGTTCAAAGGAGGTGCAAAGTTGAGGGCTTTAGAATCAACCAAATCCTGAACCTTCATCTGTAATGCTATGTACTTCTCAGTATTATGACCAGGCGTGTTGGAGTGAAAGGCACACCTGGCGTTGACATCATAGTGCTTTGGGAGATTGAGAGGATCTGGTGGTGCCAACGTCCTTAACTCAACCAAGCTAAGCTTCAGGAGTTGTGGCAATAAGGCAGCATAAGGCATAAGGATAGGATCAATCACCCTATTTGCCTGAGATGGTCTCTGTTGGAAGGGACGCTGCTGTTGGTTGCTATTGTTGTTGTTGTAGGTTCTCTGTTGCGGATACTGAACTTGTTGTTGATACTGTGGTTGTTGTTGTTGAGGATATGCTGATTGCTGAGGAATCGGAGCTGGAATGGTGACTGCTGCTATTGACCGGTGAGCGTACTGAGGCCTGCCCCTGCTTGTATGAATGGAATTTGTCTCACCAACTCTTCGGGGTCCCACAAAAGGCTTCCTGGGATTATTGGATGAACTTGTACCACTGTCAGAAATTTTGCCCATCTTTAAAAGGCTTTCAATCCTTTCCCCAGCTATGACTACGTCAGCAAAGCTGGTAGAGGAGAAGGCAACCAATCTATCAATATAGGTTCCTTGCAAAGTATTCATGAACATGTCAGCCATTTCCCTCTCTGACATGGGTGGTTGGACAACATCAGCAAGCTGTCTCCACCTTTGGGCATATTCCCTGAAGCTTTCCCTGGAAGATTGAGACATTCCCATTAGGAGGGTCCTGTTAGGAGCCATGTCCAGATTGTATTGATATTGCCTGATGAAGGCTTCAGCTAAGTCCTTCCAGCATCTGATGGTAGCTCTGGTCAAGTGTGAATACCACTCTCTTGAAGCCCGAGTCATACTGTCTTCAACGTAGAACATCCACAACTTTTCATCCATAGTATAAGCTTTTAGTCTTCCCAGGAAAGACTGCAGGTGAGTTCGTGGACAAGAGGTTCCATTGTATTTCTCAAAGCACGGGGGTTTGAATTTGTGGGGAATTCTCACCCCATCCACTAGTCCCATGTCCATTACATCGAAGCCCAAGGAATTCTGAGACTCCAAAGATCTCAACTTCTCAGCAATTTCATCCAATCTCCTGTCATAGACTTCATCTCCAGCTCCCATAACGGTAAATTGCTCTTCTTGGGGATCCTCTTGCAAGATCCTCCCCCCAGCAGTATTACCTTGCACATTTCTCGGGATGTTGACTTTCGGATCCAGATGAGGTCCAAATACTGGTGGATTAATACGAGGCTGGCCTTGTTCATTGTTACTAGTCCCTCCAGTTCCAAGGTGAGGTTCCTCGGGAGTTTGTCTTTCCACCAGTTCCCTTAACCTTTCTTGACTCTGGGCCAAGCCAGTCATTACAGCCATGAATTGAGTCATTTGATTTCTCATCTCCACTCTTTCATTAGCCATCTGATTTCTGACCTCAGTCAGATCCTGCTGTACTTGTTCCATTTGAATACCAGGAAGGTTGTTGCGAGTAGGGTACCAGTGCGCGCGGTTGACAGGGAACACTCGGCGACGAGCAATGTTTCCTGAGATCACAACAAAGTTAGAAACAAAGATAATAACAAAACCTACAAAACAAAACAAAAGTTAGTATGCAATGCAGTATGCTTATTTGTTTTCCAAGGTATCCAGTTTGGTTCTTGGTTTTGACCTTTCCAGACCTCGAGGAAGATGCTTGATGTTGTTGAGAAAAGAAACCCAATGAAAGCAAACTAATATATTACAAATGATGAACAATACATAGTCTGCTTTACAACACATGCCCATGGAGGGTCAAAATACAATAAAAGGAAAAGTACATCAAATGGAAATGAACAACAAGCAAAAAAGTCAAACATCCAGTCCAAACTCATCATCCTTGACCTCCTTCAGAAGTGCCTCAGTTACTGGACCAGCTGGGTGCTCTGTAATGGTCCTAATGAGGAGGTTCCTGGTAGCAATGGCAGTGGTCAACTTCTTATGCCTGTCCTGGTCCTTTGATCTCTTCAACCCTGCTCTAAGCTTCAACTCTGAAATCTCCCTTTGGGCTGCCAACAAAGCTTCCTGCTGCTTCTTTTCATTGGCCTCTAACTGTTCAATCTTGGCTTGAGTCTTCTGGTCTTCTTGTGTTCGGACTTTAGTGATCCTGACCCACCTAGCCTGACTCTCTTGCAGATAGAGCTCAGTCCTAGCCTTCTGAACCTTGGCCTCTTTACAGGAATTCTTCAATATTTGTTCCCCAGCCCTTGCTTTCCTGATGTAGTCCTCTGTCTTCTCAATTTTGGCAAGATGCTCCACCCTAAGATTCTCCAACCTCTCAATGTCCAGACAACCATCACTCCTTTCCCAAAGAGTCTTCTTTAAAGCCTGAGATAGGTTCTCATTCCTTTCCTTCAACTTCTCAAATTCTTCTAGGCTGACAGTTGCTGCAGGTTGTACTGTAGAGGGTCCAAGTATGTCCTCTAAAGTGAAGGGCATTCCAGTAATCTGAACTCTTATACGAGACCAATCATAGTATTGAGCTGAAGCAATATTATTACACCTTCCTAGAATTGCCATCCCTTTTGTCTGGATGTTGTCCCAGGCCCAGGATGCTTGCCTGACAACAGCTGAATTAGGTTTCACTTCATACAGGGTCTCAGCTAAATCTTGCACTCTAGGAGGGTGAACCAAAGCATAGCCCAGTTGTCTCTTAAACAGTAAAGGATTGTATTTTATGCAACCCTTTACTCCTATTAGAGGCACATTTGGGTATTGTCCACAACTGGTGATAATGTCCTTGCCCTTGGTGCTCTGAGTGCACCACCTAATATCATCTGAAGTCAAGGCAATGAGCCTCTTGGCCCAATTCTTCTGTTGGTGGGGATTCAGGAAGGTATCTGACTTAGGTAGGTGTCTGAGCAGCCAGGTGTGAAACAAAGGAGCACAACATCTTACCAACTTCCCCCTTTGTTTCTCATTCCTCTGATGGATGGAATAATAAAAGTCCCCTAGCAGGGTGGGTACTGGGTTCTTCAGAAGGAACAAATGGATGGCATTCTTGCTGACAAATTTGGGCTCATCTGCAAACAGTATAGCCCCATATATGCTGAGGGCTAATAGTGCACAAACTGCCCTCCACTCTCCTGATGAGGCCTTCAGGATGGCCTGAGAAATCAAGAAGTCCAAGTGCAAACCAGGGATCCCAACTTTTGTTGTCATATTTTGCTCAATCAAAGCAGGCTCCAAGTACAGTACTTTTGCTACTTCTCCATTACTGGGAGCTGGCATTTCTGGGTTGAAGGGGATTCCTCCTCTGATAGGTATCCCAATCAATGAAGAAAACTCTTCCAGCAGAGGCCCTAGCTGAAAGTCTGGGAATGTGAAACATCTCAAAGGAGGGTCATAAAACTGCAAGCATGTGTGGATCATGCTCCTCTGAGAAGGGTCAAGGTCCATAACCATATCCAGAATACCTCCATAATGCTCTCTAAATAAAGGGATGTGATCAGGTGTGATGAGTGACTGGACCTTCCTGATACCAGTCAACACAGGCTCAAAGAAATGGTAGGATATGTTGCTCTTCCTGGGGGTAGTCATGAGTGTGCTGAAGAGGATGAAGATAGGTGCTGATGAAGATCACAGACTGATGCTGGAAGTGAGCCACTGATAGGCTGGTGCTGGTGATGATGAAGATAGCTAAAGAAGATAACTAGTGAAGCAGAGGTCTATGTAGAAGAAGGGGCCAAAACCAAACCAGATATGATATGGATACCCTGAAAAACAAATAAACAAATGTTTAAATGATGCAAATGATGAGTATGCACATGATATGCAAGGGTTTGTGATCAAGCTGGATCTGATTATCTGTCTTGATATAAGGCCCATGTATGCTCAAGAAGTCCAGATGGAGGTTCAGAAATCCAGTAACCAAGGTGGGGGACTCAAATAAAGAGTCACATGTCCAGGGTTAATCACAAGAACTGTCCAAAATGAGGTACTCTTAAACAGTATAGTGACAGGGTATGATGTGGCTAAGGGTGCCTGCAAACCTGTAAACAGCCCAACCCCCTCGTAGGTAGTGTTCTAGAACAAGGATCCTCAGACTTGGATTAGTTATGAGAAGTGTAAACACTTCTAACCCGGAGGCACAATGTTTACAATAACCATAAAAGATCCTCCTCTAATTCACCTCAGCTTATGAAGGTCATAATAAAGGTCATCCAGACTTAGCAGGCTTCCTAGATAGCCCTAGCACTACAGGAAATCTGTAGCACAAAGTTCTCAAGAAGAAACCCACATCTGAACCGTGTTTCATATTCCCGCACCAGACTGAAATGGAATGGGAAAGAACATGAACCACTCTAGCCTAGGTGTCACTCAGGTCCCAGGTATAGGACCTTATACTCTCAATGAAACCCCACCCATCAACAGAAACCAGATCCAGTAATGACAGTATGACAGTATGATATATAAAATTGTAAAGAAAGCAATAAACGAGACTATACATAAAGCAATAAATAAAGAAAATAAATAAACACAATTAGCACATAAAACCCCAGTAAACACAAATCAAACAAGCGCTAGGAGGAACCCAGAAAAAGAACCAGAAGCCCTGGTTACAGTATAAGGTATCCCCAACAGAGTCGCCAAGCTGTCGCTCCCGCCAAATGAGGCTTGGTCAAATGGGGTACAGACGCGAACGGTCGGCGAAGGCGATGAGAACACACAAGGGTGAACTCAGGAAAGAAAGAGTCACCAGCTAGGCATTTTTATCCCGAAGGAAAGGTAATGCTGCATAAACCTAAGAAAAGGTGGATAAGACGGTTGCGAACCATAGAAACTGAGAAAGGGGGTTGGTTACAACCTGGGAAGGTTTTAGCACCCAGATTGTCCTTCGTACTCGACGGGATCCACCCTTGAAAGATTTGTGCTTAAAGGGGTAGTGTCAGTGATATTTTGTGTGAAAAAAGCTGGAAAAGAATGCAAGTGTCAGTGTAAAAGAAATGTGAAGTGTGTAAGAGAAGTGTGTCGCTCCCACCAAATGAAGCCGGGTCAATTGGGGTACAGACGCGAACGGTCGGCGAAAGGGGGATGTGAGAACACACAGGAGTGAACTCACAGGGAATGAAAAGTGTCGCCAGCTAGGCATTTTTATCCCGGAGGAAAGGCAATGCTGCATAGACCTAGAAAGATATGGATAAGACGGTTGCGAACCAGAGAGACTGAGAAAGGGGGTTGGTTACAACCTGGGAAGGTATTAGCACCCAGATTGTCCGTCGTACTCGACGGGATCCACGCTTAAAAGATTTGTGTTTTAAAGGGGTAGTGTCAGTGCAATCTGTGTGTAAAAGAGCTGGAAAATGATGTACAGGTGTCAGTGTAAATGAAGTGTGAAGTGTATAAATGAAGTGTCAGTGTAAGAACAAGAGTGAAATGCTCAGGAGTATGAGGCTAAAAGAATAAAGCTGGAAAGAGGGGGAATATACAGAGACTTTTGTTCGATAACCGTTAAGTTATGCCTACGTATCCTCTCGTGCAATGAGGAAGTCAGAACACCGTAGTTCGACCCAAAGAGACTGAAAGATGAATTGACTTGTGAACTGCTTGCTTGTCTATGCTCAAGTGTATGACCTGTCTGGCTCAGGTGCAAACTGTCTTGCATTAGACGGAAGAAGCAAGTTCTCGTTTGTGAGTGAATGAGGTGAGAAAAGAATCCCGGAGGAGACGATTATTGTTTGTTTTTGAGTTTTCAGTCTTTTATTGCTTTTTGAAGTTTGTCATAAGAAAATGAGCTTAAGCCTAAACCAATGGGTTAGTAAACTCATCACATCCTCCCTCTGATTAGGGGTAATGAGAGTACCTTAAGTGTGAAGTCAGCTTCTCACACTTAATCACCTTTGGTGTAGGGTTAAGATCATTATCTTACTTGTGATTATTTAGATGTTTTTGTTGTTTTTGTTTAGTGTTGAGTAATGAGGTTAAGCCATAATCAAGGATTAAACAGACTCATTACACCATCCTAATAGAAGGATAATAGATGAGAATGTTTAAGTTGAGGAAAGCTCCTCAACTTAATCCATGATTAGGGATTAAACTCATGACAAAACAAAGCCTTTATTAGATGGATTTTAATTAATGATATGATAATGAAGTGGTTTTTAGGGTTTGTAAGACAACTTGAGGGGGACTTGTCCATTAACACTAGGGTTAGTCCTTCTTAACCAATCAAGGAAGAATTAAAACCCTAATGCAAGGCCCAAGTTACAAGCTTGATGTCTTGATGATTATTAAGTGAATTGATTAAAGGATTTAAACACATTAAGGGTTTAACACTTAGGATTAAAGTTATACACTCCATCCTAATAGAAGGATGCATGCATAAGCTTAATCACAAAGCCTTAAAGCCTTTAGGGTTTAGTCCCTGATTATGAGGTGAGAAGAGAAGACTCAATGAGAAACAAAGGTAAAACTAAGAGGGGAGACTAAACAAAACCCTAATCATTGTCATGCTTGGTTGTTCCTAAGGTTTGTGAGGTTTACAAGAAAGATCTTCAATGGAACCACCAGGAAGCAGATGAAAGGATCAGGAGAAGCAAAGTAACTTGCTTCATTTAAGAAGACAAGTCTCTTGAAGAAAGAAAGTGAGAAGAAGAAGAATGAGCAAGCTCAAACTCAAACACATAACAAAATGCAGCAAGGATGCATGAAAGAGATGAAAAGAAATTGTGAGAAGTGAAGGCAAATTCACTTCTCAAAGTAACTTACCACCTGAAAAGTTAGTGAAGGAAATGCAATGCAATGCAAAATGAGATGAAATGGCATGATGCAAATCAAAACCAGAAGCATATGTGAGATGTTAATGATGCTATGATATGGTGCAAACATGAATCAAGGCATGAGGATGATCATATGAGCCAATGGATGCAAATGGAGCAAGTTTAGAACCATGAACACACATAAATAGTTATGAGATGCAAATGACATACAACATGGCAAATACATGATGCAATGATCAAACATGCTTTTAACATGTATTAATATGTCTAATGAATCAAATGAATGCATAAAATGCAATGGCAAGTCATGGTAAGAATGCAAATACAAGATGAATGCAAAAGGAAGCCCAAATTAGGGTTTATGATCAATGCATCAAACAAAAACCAAAATCAGAAGCAAACATCAAAGTAAAAAATTGAAAATGCACTCAAAGGAACCCTAATCCTATACAAAACTCACTGCCCAAAGGAGGGGTTCTAACTCTTAACCTAATGTAAGTTATGAATTTCCCAAGTTTTCTAGGGTTTTAGGGTACCTTAACAAGAAAAATGTCAAACAAATTAAAAATGAGAGATCAAATCATGCCAATTTAATCTCACAAACTACATGCTAAACAAAATGCAATGCAAAAAGAATCAAAGTCCAACTCTCAATGGTTAGGCAGAAATGATTTTTTGAAGTTTGGATCAAAATAATGCCTTGAAATGATTTTAATTCCATGAAAAATTCTCAAAATGCATCAAGATCAAAAAAGAAATTTGGTTTGAGGGTTGGACAATGTTTCTAAATGATTATGAAGGTTTCATGAATTTTTTGGTGATTTTTAAATACCTAAAAGTATTTTTAATTAATTAATTCTCATTAATTAATTAAAAATAAACTTTTAAATAATTTAAAAATATTTTTTAATGCAAAAAATAAAAATAAAAATGTTTTTGGTTTCTGAAAATTAATAAAAGTGTGTATTAAAATTTTCAGAATTTTTAAAATTGTTTTGCTATTTTAAATTAAATGGACAAATTAAATGAATAAAAAAGAAAATAAAATTGAATTAATGAGAAGTATGCTGAATGAGAGGCCATGATTAAATCTGGGGAGGGGTTTGTTGACTACGCGCGCAATCTAAAGGCTTACATTCAAACTTCATTAATCCCAATTAAAAATTAATTAATCTGAATTAATAAAGTCAACTTAAGATTAGGGCAAAATAGAGAGATCCTGGGCGTCCAAATGCGCGTGAGTCAACACATCCAAGGGACAACATTCAAACTTCATTAAACACAGGAATTAGCCCTAATTATTTTCAGGTGGCCGGAGAAGACCTCCGGTCGTCTTCTCCGGTGGGACTCCCACCTGAAAATCCCTAAAACCCTCAAAACTTCATGAAAACAAAAACTAACTATCCAGAAATCATCCCCATGCCAAACTAAATCAAAACCCCCATTCAAACATCATTTATTCTTCATCAATCAAACGAATCGAAGCCAAACAGTTTTAGGGCAAAAAATTTCAGACAGTTCATACATGCTGATTTCTCAGCCATTTTCAAAAGTAAGCACATATTCATGATCAGGGGAATGCATAGAAGCTATTAAGAACTTAAAAACATGTTTCTGGAAAAAAATTTTGAGTTGACTACCTGAACTGAAGCTTTCGATTCAGGAGCTTTCTGGCTGTTTCTTTGGCTCAAATCTACTCCAATGATCCTCCTAAGAAGCTTGCAAGGTTTGTTTGAAGTTTGCAATGGCTGGTTTGAGAGTTTGCTTGAGTTCTGTTCAATGGCAGGTGGTGATCATGTTTTTGATTCAATGGCTTTTAGGTTGTGGTGAAGGGTGCTTTGTGACCAGGAAGGTGTGTTGAGTTGATTGGTGAAGTTTGTTTGTGTGTTTGTGGCCTGTGTGATGAGTTTCGAAGGCTCTTGCAAAATGAAAGTGAAAAGAGAATGCTGAGTTATGGAATGTTTCAGGCTTGCTCTCTTGTTGCTTTGGCTTGCTTTTGGCTTGTATAAACAATTGGGATTGGTCAGAAGATGTGATGTGTGCTTTATTGATTGGTATGGGTCCTTTTGCCAAAATGTCAAAGTTGGTGTAAGAGAAGTATGGGCTACTTTCTAGCCAAGGACAAAGGGTGTGTCCTGCGCAGCATGATGAGGGGAGATGCCTAGGGTGGCTCAGCAGGCTAGCCAGCAAGTGGATGATAAACTATGATGAGTTTTGCAACTTGCCTTGCTTTTGATCTTTATGAAATATCTTGATCCATAGGCCACAAAAATGAGAAATTTCTTTGCCCATTCTGAACTTTAGGTGTTGTATGATCATGTTGTGAAGATTAGAAGTGCATTTGACAACCCAATTTGTCTTGACATGTGAATTTGCAACTTTGCCTCTTTGGTAGAAACTTTGAAATTTTGTGATTTTTGCCAACTTTGACAAGCCATAACTTTTGATCCAAAATGAATTAGGTCATGTTCTTGTACTTTTTGAAAAGGGAATGATCCATTCTACAACTTTCATGACCAAAGTTTTTCCATTTGAAGCTTTTTTGAATCAAAAAGTAAAGGTTGAAAAAGTTGCCTAAAATGGCAATTTCATTAAAAGTCAAACTTGCCCAAAAAGTCAACTTTGCAAAAGACTTGAAATTCCTCAATTTTGTGAACTTCCAACATCTTCCATGATCAAATAAAGATCATATACAATCAAAATGATGAAGAACACCCCTTGGTTGGGTCATTGGGGGCCTCAGATGCCCTGATTTTACACTGGCTTGCTTGAAAAGTCAACTCTTGATCAGATGACTTCCCCATGGAATTTCTTCATGAAAATTGGTATGTATACTCCCTATACCATATAGAGACCAATAGAAACAAGAATGACCAAAAAATTGGAGTCATGGCCTCTGAAACCAAAACCCTAATTCTAGGTCATCTGTGCAGTCAAGCCTGGCTCTACTTCCATACCATTTTCAGTTCTTGTGATTCTTTGACATTCTTGACTTTGAGGAGATATAATATGATGTTTGAACACACATGGACCCATTTGAAGTGATTGATGACCTTTGGGGTGGCTCCAGAAGCTCGTGGATTGCTCAGATCACAAACCCTAGATGCAGATGACTTTGAAACAATGCAATGAATCAAAAATGTGATATGAGATGCTATGATTGAGTTTATGCTTATGAAAATGATCACAAGCCATGGTGTGAATGGGTGAGGGAAAATTTGGGGTGTTTACAGCTGCCCCTATTCAAACATGAGTTAGCTGTGCAGGATGTAAGCAACGACTTAGCAGGCAAACAAGATAACTTGTGGTTGAATACCAAAGACAATCCAAAATTTGCACTCACAGAATGAACAAGAAAAGGGATATAGATTGTAAAAGAAAACAAAGTATATTGTAAAGTGTAGGCGACGGAGGACGACCGTCGAGCAGAGGACGACTGCTGGGTCTAGAGCAATGACGGGGACGGCCGACATGCTGGAGAAAAGTGCGAAAAATAAAGCAATGACGGGGGGCGGCCGACATGCTGGGGATAAAAGGGATTGTGATGGGGACGGCCATCAAGATAAAGCTGTAAAATTCTCTGGGGATTAATGAAACATGACGGGGACGGCCATCAAGTTCATAAAGCAAAGTAACCAACGATGGGGACGACCATCGGGCTAAACTGATGAAGGACGATCATCAGAAAAAGGAAAAGGGACCACGACGGGGACGGCCATCGGGTTAAAGAATAAATGAAATAAACAGATGATGAGGGACGGTCATCAAAGGTGAAGTACGATCACCTAGCAGGGGACGGCTGCTCTGTTGGGTATAAGATGAGGGACGGTCATCTAAGGTGAAGGACGATCACCTGGCAGGGTACGGCTGCCGAAAATATCGCGACATAGGACGAATGCCGGATAAAAGGTCAACGATGGGGACGACCATCGGACGAGCATGATGAAGGACGATCATCAAGAGGTGGAGGACGACCACCTAGCAGGGGACGGTTGCTCTCAAGGTTTATCATGACATAGGGCGAATGTCAGATAACCAAAGTCAACAATGGGGACGGCCATTGGATAAGATGGTGAAGGACGATCATTAAAAGGTGGAGGACGACCACCTAGCAGGGGACGGCTGCTAATTATCACGACATATGACGAATGTCGGATATAAAATCAACGATGGGGACGGCCATCGGATGAGCATGATGAAGGACGATCATCAAGAGGTGGAGGATGACCACCTAGCAGGGGACGACTGCTCTCAAGGTTTATCATGACATAGGACGAATGCCAGATAGAAAAAGAATTTTCTTTGCAGGCGATTTACTGGGGAATAGTAAACACGGACGAGTGTTTATATCCTAGAAACAAAAGGTGTAAGTGTTTAGATGTTTGTGTATAGATTAAAGATGCGGACGAGCATCCTTAAGACTACGATACGGACGAGTATCGGGTAGAAACAAAAACTGTCACGTGTTCAGAGATGATGATACGGACGAGTATCAACTGGTTAACAGAGAACACGGACGAGTGTTGAATCTGAAGGGACTCTTCTGGGGAATAGTAGACACGGACGGGTGTCTATATTCAAGAAGACAAGAGTGTTTGACACAGTGTATGGATTAAAGATGCGGACGAGCATCCTTAAGACTATGATACGGACGAGTATCAGGTAGAAACAAACTCTTGACACATGTTCTTAGATGATGATACGGACGAGTACCAACTTGTTAACAAAGGACATGGACTAGTGCTGAATCTGCGGGGATATAAGTGATATATACAAGATACGGACGAGTATCTGTATGAGTAGTAAGTATGAGTGATGTATAGATGAGTGTTCAATCTGCTGGGGAGAGTGACACGGACAATATGAACAAATATCTGATATACAAAAATGCTTATGTTACTGCACTGGGGAAAATGACACGGACGGATGTCAAGGAAATTATATAAGTATATGTGAGTGCAAAGAGGATGTCTTTGGCTTTCTGCTGGGGATACGACACGGACGGGTGCCACAAGGAGTATATACTGGTGTTTGGGCATGTAAGGCAACTGTGTTTTCTGGGGAATCTGAGGGGTATTCTGTATATTGTTGACGGATTGTCAATATTCACAAGTGTTTGATTCAGAACATGGCTTATGATTATGCAATATGTTGTATTTTTGCCGTAATGCTCCGTATTAGACGGAATGCTACGCCTTGTGGGTGAATACGATGCGAATGCCATGATTATGCAAAGATAGCAATCCGGGATTCGGATCCCGTTGCTGCGGAGATCTCTGGTCGATCTGTTTGAAATGGACATCCCAGCTGGGGATGAGATCACTGGTAGATCCGATGAGGTGTATCTGCTTGGGGAAATGGGTCAATGATAGACCTATCTCAGTAAATGAGAGACCTAGCTGGGGTTTGTAGAAGCTTTCGTCACTCTGTTGTGATTCCTTCATGCGTTGCTCTTCTGGATAGAGGCTGAAACTCTGTGGGGAGATGGTTCCCTGGTTTCTGTACTTGGCTGAGGAAGAATGATTGGCACCTCGGCTGGGGAGAAACAACAAGTGGCAACTTAGCTGGGGAGAAAACGCTTTTGAGTGCTAAGACTGGGTGTTGCTTTGCCAGCTTGCTGGGGTGAAGCTTTCATGCCCCATGTCATGCCTTGAGTACCTGCAATCCTGAAAAAGACAGAGAAACGCGCAAGTGATCCCGAGGTATCCCTTACCGGATTCCGTCATAGGAGTTAGACACTCCCGAGAGTAAGTATATTCCCTGCAAGCATGTATGTTTAGAAGAAAAACATCTGTATTTAAGCAATCAGTATTTTAAGGACACCAGACACTTTTGCAAATGAAAATGAAGTGTACGGGGCGAAACATGATTGAAAATCTGATTTTATTAATTCATGTGCCCTGAATTGGCAAGATACAGTCAAAGAAACATATCCCCTGAAATGAGGAGATTGTTACAAATTGAGAAACAAAATACTGGCAATGTTGTTGACGCTTCAAGGAGCTTCCTTTCTGCTATGACTCGTATGACATTTGACGTTCTTCTCGTCTTGCTTTCTGAAGAAGGCTGATTCTGACAGAAGCTTGATCCTTTCGAGGTTTACCGAGTTGTAAGTGATACAGACGAATTCAGAATGCAGTTGTTCGCTTATTCCCTTATTTTGCATGGATCGCCCTTTCGGGTTTTCAATCCATCGGGATACCCATTTTTGCCTGAGTTGTCCAATGCGGCTTTTCAACTCAGCGGGTGTACATTTTTTTGTTTATTTTCCCTTATTTTTGCCCGAGTCTTTTATTCTGTTTTTGACTCGCCGGGATGCCCTATTTTTGCCTGGACTTACATTCTGTTTTTGTGTCCAGCGGGTCATTTTATGCAAAGTATTTTTTAACTGCATCTGAATTCACAGGGGACGGGAAGTCTTCACCATCCATAGTGCTGAGCATCAGTGCTCCGCCAGAAAAAACTTTCTTTACTACAAACGGTCCTTCATAATTCGGAGTCCACTTGCCCCTGTGGTCTGTATGAGGAGGGAGGATTCTCTTCAGCACAAGATCTCCTACTTGGTACTCTCGGTGCCCGACTTTCTGATCGAAGGCTCTCTTCATTCTTTTCTGATACAGCTGCCCATGACAGATTGCAGCCAATCTTTTCTCTTCAATCAGACTCAGTTGTTCATATCGGGATCGGACCCATTCTGCTTCGTTCAGCTTAACATCCATAAGTACCCGTAGAGAGGGTAATTCAACTTCAACAGGTAGGACTGCCTCCATACCATACACAAGCTGATATGGTGTTGCCCTAGTGGATGTTCTGATTGACGTGCGGTACCCATGCAAGGCAAATGGTAGCATTTCATGCCAGTCTTTATAGGTGACTACCATCTTTTGCACAATCTTCTTGATATTCTTATTAGCTGCCTCGACCGCGCCATTCATCTTTGGTCTGTAAGGAGAAGAATTGTGGTGTTGTATTTTGAAGTCCCGACATAGTTCTGCCATCATTTTGTTGTTCAAGTTGGAACCATTATCAGTAATGATTCGCTCGGGAACTCCGTACCGACAGATGATGTCTCTCTTCAGAAATCGGGTTACCACTTGCCTTGTAACATTTGCATAGGAAGCTGCTTCAACCCACTTGGTAAAATAGTCAATAGCAACCAGGATGAATCTGTGGCCATTTGAAGCGGTCGGTTCGATCTTGCCAATCATGTCAATGCCCCACATAGCAAAGGGCCAGGGTGAAGACATCACATTCAAAGGATTGGGAGGCACATGCACCTTATCCGCGTAAATCTGGCATTTATGGCATTTTCTGGCGTATGCACAATAGTCGGCATCCATTGTGATCCAGTAATATCCTGATCTTAGCAACTTTTTGGCCATGGCATGCCCTCCTGCATGGGTACCAAAGGATCCTTCGTGCACTTCATGCATTAACAAGTCTGCTTCTGTTCTATCAACAAACCGGAGAAGTACCATATCAAAGTTTCTCTTGTACAGGGAACCATCAATGTTCAGGAAGAAACTACCAGCAAGCCTTCTCAAAGTCTTCTTATCATTGGGAGATGCCCCAGGTGGGTATGTTTGATTCTCCAAGAAGCACTTAATGTCATGGAACCAGGGCTTATCATCTTTAACAACATCTGCTGTGAACACATATGCTGGTCTGTCAAGTCTGGACACTGAAATTTGAGGTACAAAGTTGGCAGCTTGAACTTTGATCATGGATGAAATGGTAGCCAGAGCATCTGCGAACTGATTCTCATCCCGAGGGATATACTCGAGCTTGACTGTTGTAAAGAAAGTCAATAACCTCCTTGTATAATCCCTGTAAGGTATCAGAGGATCTTGGTGGGTGTACCATTTGCTGTTGGTTTGATTAACTACCAGAGCTGAATCTCCGAATACAGTCAAAGTCTTGATCCTAAGGTCAATGGCTTCCTCAAGACCCATAATGCATGCTTCGTATTCAGCTTCGTTGTTAGTGCAATTGAAGGTGAGTTTTGCCGAGAAAGGCATGTGAACTCCCTTAGGTGTAATGAGTACTGCACCAACACCACGACCATTCATATTAACAGCCCCATCAAACATCATAGTCCATTCTTCTTCCGGGTCAGGCCCTTCAGTGCGAACAGGCTCTTCATGATCTTTTGCTTTTATGAACATGATGTCTTCATCGGGGAAGTCAAATCTCATAGGCTGGTAATCATCAATAGGTTGCTCAGCAAGATATTCAGACAATACACTGCCCTTGATGGCTTTCTGAGATGTGTATTGAATATCATATTCTGTGAGGATCATTTGCCATCTTGCAACCCGTCCGGTAAGTGCTGGCTTCTCAAATATGTATTTGACCGGATCCATCCTTGAGATCAACAAAGTAGTGTGGGTCAACATATACTGTCTCAGTCGGCGAGCAGCCCACGCTAAAGCACATCAAGTTTTCTCGAGCAGTGAATAACGTTGTTCACAGTCGGTAAACTTTTTGCTTAGGTAGTATATTGCATACTCTTTTCGACTAGACTCGTCATGCTGGCCCAACACACACCCCATCGACTCTTCTAAAACTGTCAAATACATGATTAGAGGTCTTCCTTCAACTGGCGGCATAAGGATTGGAGGTTCTTGCAAGTATTCTTTGATCTTGTCAAAAGCCTTCTGGCAGTCTTCGTTCCACCTGACCGTCTGTTCTTTTCTCAACAATTTGAACAAGGGTTCGCAGGTTGCTGTAAGGTGAGATATGAACCTTGAGATGTAGTTCAATCTACCTAGAAACCCTCGGACTTCTTTTTCAGACTTCGGTGCAGGCATTTCTTGAATGGCTTTGACTTTATCAGGGTCAACTTCAATCCCTTTCTCGCTCACAATAAAACCCAGCAGCTTACCAGATCGCACCCCGAATGTGCACTTGTTGGGGTTCAACTTTAGTTGGTACTTCCTCAGACGCTTGAACAGCTTCAGCAGATTTACCAGGTGGTCTTCTTCAGTGAGGGACTTGGCAATCATATCATCCACATAACATTCGATTTCTTTATGTATCATATCGTGGAATAATGTCACCATAGCCCGTTGATACGTCGCACCGGCATTCTTGAGCCCAAATGGCATCACTTTGTAACAGAACATGCCCCAGGGTGTGATGAAGGTTGTCTTCTCCATGTCTTCAGGCGACATCTTGATCTGATTGTATCCTGAAAATCCATCCATGAAGGAGAATACCGAGAACTGAGCCGTATTATCCACCAATACATCAATGTGAGGTAATGGGAAATCATCCTTCGGGCTGGCTCTGTTCAGATCCCGGTAGTCAACACACATCCTTACTTTACCGTCTTTCTTAGGAACAGGCACAATATTAGCAACCCACGGTGGATAGCTAGTCACAGCAAGGAACCCGGCGTCCCACTGCTTCTGTACCTCTTCTTTGATTTTCATTGCCATGTCTGGGCGAGTACGGCGCAGTTTCTGTTTAACCGGCGGGCAATCTTCTTTCAAAGGCAGCCTGTGCACAACAATGTCGGTGTCCAACCCTGGCATATCTTGGTAAGACCAAGCAAACACATCCACATATTCTTGAAGTAGGTCAATCAGTTGTCTCTTCACTGAGTCTTGTAAGCAGGCCCCGATTTTAACTTCTTTCACGTCTTCATCTGTACCAAGATTAATCGTTTCGACCTCCTCCTGGTGAGGAGTGATAACCTTCTCCTCTTGTCTCAACAATCTGGCTAGCTCTTCAGGAAGCTCGTAATCTTCTTCAACCCCTTCATCAGCTTGATTGATTGGATTGTCAAAGTCATACGAAGTCATAGCCGTGATGTTGTCGGTGCAGTCTGGAAGGCACTCTCTACAAGGGTTCAGTTTGTTCATTTTAGTGATTAATTTTAATCTTGTTTAGAAAAGTGAAATAAAGTTAACATTTTGAAAACACTGCCATTTATTTTTTGTACAAAAAGAAAAATGGAAAAACAGTGAGCGGAAAAGAAAAAGAGACTCATTTGCAAAAGATGTCTGATATTTCATTGATTAATCTTGTTGCACAAAAATTACAGATGGCCCGATTACAAAATGAGTCTTGTCAACTTGGGCAAGATGCAAGACTTGATGCATGCTTAAAATATACAGGAAATAATAATTACTCTGCAGGAGTAACTCTTATAATTTCCTGGGAAGACCAGTTTGAGATACTGCTCCCCGAGATCTTTGGACGTATCCAACTATCCAGGTTGCAGTCGCTTTCATCCTCGTCTTCCAAATTGTTGACAGCATCAGGGGTGAGCATCCCCCCACTAACAAAGTTGGGCTTCTTAGCAGCCTCTGCTTGATCTTGTTGAGTTGGTTTGTAACCCAACCCAAATCTATCCTCCTTCTTCTCTACGGGCAACAACTTGCCCCAGCCTTGGGCAGTCCCTTCTTCAACAACCTTCCGGGCTTGTTGATAAGATGTCATTGAGGTTCCAGGTACAGTAGATGTTTCATTTATGTTCAAGGCCTCAAACCCTTGACTCATCGTTTCATGGATCTCCCCATCCATCTCAATGTATTTGTAGGTAGCCAGATGGCTAACAAAAATATCTTCCTCTCCACAAATAGTAATGACTTGGCCCTCCCACTCGAATTTTAACTTCTGGTGAAGGGTAGACGTAACTGCGCCAGCGGCATGAATCCATGGTCTACCCAACAAACAGCTGTAGGCAGGCTGAATGTCCATCACGTAGAAGGTCGTTTTGAAAGTTTGTGGGCCAATCGTTATAGGCAACTCAATTTCTCCTAGAACTGATCTCTTAGAACCGTCAAAGGCTCTCACTACCAGGTTGCTGGGACGTAATGCCAATCCTTCATACTCCAGCTTCACAAGGGCTTTTTTAGGTAAGACATTGAGGGATGATCCTGTGTCTACCAGCACATGGGAAAGAACTGCACCCTTACACTCCATGGTAATGTGCAAAGCCTTGTTGTGATTGCGGCCTTCTGTAGTCAAATCAGTGTTGGTAAATCCTAGTCCATTACTAGCATTAACATTCCCAACCACAGCTTCCAACTGATTGACTGTGATCTCTTCTGGCACATAAGCTGCGTGCCAGACTTTTAGTAGTGCGTTCCGATGAGCCTCGGAGCACATTAACAATGATAGAATGGAGATCTTAGAAGGCGTCTGGTGAAGCTGGTCCACTATCTTGTAATCACTTTTCTTGATGATTCTCATGAATTCATCAATTTCTTGATCAAAAGGTGTTTTCAAAGCCTCCTTAACAATTTGTTCTTCTTGCACCATGCTCTTCCCTTTTGCCTTGGCAGCAACTTCTGCTTCGGCACTGGGTCTTTGAATTTGCGGGGCAAAGAGATGTCCGCTTCGAGTGAAGCCTCCGCCTCCCCCCACATTGTCTATTTGTGGTGAAGAAGTTGATGAATCAAGAGTGATTTTCTGTCCTTCGCAGTATAGATCAGAGCCGTAATGCCAGGGGATGGCATTACTGCTTTCATAAGGTACTGGCCCAGGCACTGTGATAGTGACTGGACTGATAGCAGCTGCAGAAGGGACCGCGATAGTCTGTGGATCATAGTATATTGTGACTGGTGCTCTGATAGGAGTGGCACTTTGTGAGTTGTAGGCAGAATCATTTTCAGGATCATAATAAATTGTAACTGTTGAGATGCTTTCACTGTTTGCTGTTGATGTTGTAGGAGACACTGTTGAATGGATGGGTGTTGCGGTTGTAGGAGATTCTGAATGAAGGGGTGCTGAAGTTGTAGAAGGGATGTTTGCTGACATTTGGTCTGTTGAAGTAACAGATGAAACATTTGTTGATGAGATTGAAGAGTTGTTTGGAACAATGGTTGTTGCAGTTGTAGAAGACTCGGGAACTGTTGTTAAGGAGATTGCTGGATTGGTAGGTATTGATGTTGTGATTTGAAGCAGGCCACTCTGGATGAGACCATCTATGCCATCTCTCAAGTTATCACATCCATTCACTGAAATGTTGCAATAAGCACACCCTAGCTCGCATCCGGGGAACATTTGACATTCAAGGAGTTGAGCTTTAATCTCTACCAAGGGTGTCCGAATCTGACCCACACTGGTTATAAAGTAAGACGGCTTGTCTTCTTCAATAGCATTGATTCTGGGGCCACCATGGTTTGGCATAGGGTTCTTGTTAACATTTGGTGGTGGTGCAAAGTTTAGAGCTTTGGAATCTACCAGGTCTTGTACCTTCATGTGCAAAGCTCTGCACTTCTCTGTACTGTGGCCAGGTGCATTCGAATGAAAAGCACATCTGGCGCTGGCGTCATAATTTCTGGGTAGACTGGCGGGATCTGGAGGTGCCAATGTCCTTAGCTCAACCAGGTTGAGTTTTAGGAGTTGTGGCAATAATGTGGCATAAGGCATAGGGATCGGATCGATCACCCTATTGGCCTGAGACGGTCTCTGTTGAAATGGTCTTTGCTGATTGTTGTTGCTGGTGTTATTGTAGTTTCTCTGAGGAGGATACTGAGTTTGTTGCTGATAACTTTGTTGCTGTGGTTGATAAGCTGGTTGTGGATGGATTGGAGCAGGAATGGTGACTGCTGCCACAGACCTATGAACATATTGGGGTCTGCCTCTACTGGCATGGATAGCATTGGTCTCACCAGTTCTTATTGGGCCCACAAAAGGCTTCCTTGTGTTGCTGGATGAGCTCGCACCGTTGTCAGAAATTTTGCCCATCTTTAATAGGCTCTCAATTCTTTCTCCAGCTATAACGACATCTGCAAAGCTGGTAGAAGAAAAGGAAGCTAACCTATCAATGTATGTCCCTTGGAGGGTGTTCATAAACATATCAGCGATCTCCCTTTCTGACATGGGTGGCTGGACAGCAGCAGCTAGTTGTCTCCACCTCTGGGCGTACTCCCGGAAGCTTTCCCTGGATGACTGTGACATTCCCATCAGGAGGGTCCTGTTGGGTGCCATATCCAAATTATACTGGTATTGTCTGATAAAGGCCTCAGCCAGGTCCTTCCAACATCTGATGGTTGCTCTGGTCAAATGAGAGTACCATTCCCTTGAAGCTCCCGTTAAGCTATCCTCAAAATAAAACATCCATAGCTTTTCATCCATGGTATATGCCTTCTGCCTCCCCAGAAAGGATTGCAAGTGGGTCCGTGGGCAGGAAGTCCCGTTGTACTTCTCAAAGCACGGTGGTTTAAATTTGTGGGGAATCCTGACCCCTTCCACTAAGCCCATGTCCATAACATCAAAACCCAAGGAGTTTTGAGACTCCAAGGACCTTAATTTTTTAGTAATTTCATCTAGTCTTCTGTCATAGGCTTCATCCCCAGCACCCATTACCGTGAACTGATCTTCCTGGGGGTCTTCTTGCAGCACTCTACCTGTAGTAGCATTCCCTTTTACATTAGTGGGGATGTTGATCTCTGGATGAAGGTGGGGTCCAAATACAGGTGGGTTGATATGAGGCTGAACCCTCTCATTGTTGCTTGTCCCACCAGTCCCTAGATGGGGATCTTCCTGAGTCTGCCTCTCTACTAAAGCCCTCAATCTTTCTTGGCTCTGTGCCAATCCATTCATCACCTCCATAAATTGCGTCATCTGATTCCTCATTTCCAATCTCTCATTGGCCATTTGGTTCCTGACCTCTGTAAGGTCCTGTTGTACCTGGTCCATCTGTATACCCGAAAGGTTGTTGCGGGTGGGATATTTGTGTGGACGGTTGAGTGGGAACACCCGACGTCGAGCAATAGTTCCTGAAGTCACAACAGAGTTAGTAACAAAAACAAAACAAACCTACAAAACAAACAAAGGTTAGCATGCAATGCAGTATGCTTATTTGTTTCCAAGGTATCCGGCTTGGCACTTGGTTTTGACCTTCCCAGACCCTTGAGGGAGATGCTTGTGATGTTGCTTGAAAGAAACTCAGATAAAACAAACCAACACATATATTACGAAAAAGGTAACTGATACATAGTTTGTTTCTTCTTACAATACATGCCCTCTGAGGGGTCAAAATACAACACAAAGAAGGAAAAGTACAATGAAATGAAAGCAACAACAAGCAAAAGTCAGACACTAAGACCAAACTCATCCTCCTGAACTTCCTTTAGAAGTGCTTCAGTCACAGGATCAGCTGGACGCTCTGTAAGGTTCCTGATAAGGAGATTCCTGGTAGTAACAGCTGCAGTTAGCTTCTTGTGTCGACTCTGGTCCTTTGACCTCTTCACACCAGCTCTAATCTTCAACTCTGAGATCTCTCTAGGCTGCTAGCAGGGCTTCCTGTTGCTCCTTTGCACTAGCCTCCAACTGCTCAATCTTGTCCTGAGTCCTCTTATCTTCCAGAGTACGAGCTTCGGTGATCCTGACCCACCTAGCTTGACTCTCCTTCAGATACAAATCAGTCCTGGCCTTTTGGAACTGAGCCTCCTTGCAGGCATTCTTCAAAATCTGTTCTCCAGCCCTTGACTTCTTGATGTAATCCTCTGACTTCTCAATTCTGGCCAGATGCTCCACCTTTAGCTTTTCTAACCTCTCAATGTCCAGCCGACCATCACTCCTCTCCCAGAGGGTCTTCTGTAGAGCCTGAGTCAGCTTCTCATTTCTCTCTTTTAGTTTCTCAAACTCCTCTAAACTGACAGTGACAGGAGGTGGTGCTGAGGATGGTCCAGGTATATCTTCCATGGTGAAGGGCATCCCAGAAAATTGAGCCCTGGCATGGGACCACTCATAGTACTATGCTGAGGCCACATTGTTGCATCTCCCAAAAATGGTTACTCCTTTAGTCTGGACATTGTCCCAAGCCCAGGATGCTTTCCTGACAATAGCCAGATTAGGCTTATTCTCACAGTAAAGAGTCTCAGCCAAGTCTTATGCCTTAGGAATGTGGACCAATGCATAGCCCAGTTGTCTTTTGAATAGCAGAGGGTTGTAGTTGATGCAACCCTTTACTCCTATTAGGGGTACATTGGGAAATTGCCCACAACTGGTAATGATGTCCCTGCCTTTTGTGCTTTGAGTGCACCACCTGATATCAGCTGAAGTTAAAGCAGTGAGTCTTCTAGCCCAGTTCCTCTGCTGATGAGGATTCAAAAATGCATCAGTCTTGGGCAAGTGCCTGAGCAACCAGGTATGGAAAAGGGGAGCACAACACCTCACCAATCTTCCTCTCTGCTTTTCATTCCTTTGGTGGACAGAGTAGTAGAAATCTCCCAGTAAGGTGGGTACTGGGTTCCTCAGAATGAAAAGGTGAATTGCATTCTTGCTAACAAACTTAGGCTCATCTGCAAATAATATGACCCCATATATGCTAAGGGCCAATAAAGCACAGACTGCCTTCCATTCTCCCAAGGAGGCCTTCAGGATGGCCTGAGAAGTCAAGAAATCCAAATGTAGACCAGAGATTCCAGCCTTGGTAGTCATATTCTGCCCAATCAGAACTGGTTCCAGATGTAATGCCTTTGCTATCTCTTCATTACTGGGAAAAACCATCTCAGGGTTAAAGGGGACTCCACCCCTGATAGGTACACCAACCAATGATGAATACTCCTCTAATAAAGGTCCCAACTGAAAATCCTGAAAAGTGAAACACCTCAGAGGGGGATCATAGAACTGCAGGCAAGTATGAATCAGGCTCCTCTGTGAAGGGTCCAAATCCATAACCACATCAAGTATGCCTCCATAGTGTTCTCTGAATAGTGGTATATGGTCTGGAGTAATCAAGGTCTGGATCTTCCTGATGTCAGCTAGCTCAGGCTGAAAGAAATGATATGAGATGTTGCTTTTCTTGGGTGCCATGTTGCTGAAGAAGAGCTGAAGCAGATGCTGAGAATAACTCTGAAGATGGTCCACTGACAGGCTGGTGCAGGTGACTGAAGCAGGTAGCTGATAGCTGAAATAGATACTGATAAGGATAGGCCTATGCTGATAATGGGGTGAAAACCAAGCCAAAATTAAAGTATGGATACCCTGAAAAACAAGTAAGCAAATGTTAAAATGATGCAATGATGATGTATGCAAATGATATGCAAGGGTTTGTGACTGAGCTGGATCTCAGCAAGTGCTCTGATATAAGTCCAGGTATGTTCAAGAAATCCAGATGGAGGTTCATAAGTCCAGTAACCAAGGTGGGGGACTCAAATAAAGAGTCACATGTCCCGGGTTAAAATCACAAGAACTGTTCCAACATGGAGTACTCTTAATCAAAACAAAGTAATAGGGTATGCTGAGGCCAAAGGTTCCTGCAAACCTGTAAACAGCCCAACCCCCTCACATGTGGTGTTCTAAAACAAGGATCCTCAGACTTGGATCAGTTATGAAAAGTGTAAACACTTCCAACCCGGAGGTACAGTGTTTACAATAACCATAAAAGATCCTCCTCTAATTCACCCCAGTTTCTGAAGGTCAATACTAAAGGTCATCCAGACTTAGCAGGCTTCCCAGATAGCCCTAGCACTACAGGAAATCTGTAGCACAGAGTTCTCAAGAAGAAACCCATATCTGAACCGTGTTTCATATTCCCGCACCAGACCGAAATGGAATGGGAAAGAACATGAACCACTCTAGCCTAGGTGTCACTCAGGTCCCAGGTATATAGGACCTCAACTCTCAATAGAACACCCACCCACCAAAGCAACAAAACAGATCCAGCCAGCACAGTATGACAGTATGACATATGTAAAGCTATAAAGAAAGCAGTAAAACAACTGTACATAAGCCAAAATAAATACAAATACAAGCACAAATAGCACATAACACCCCAGTAAACACAAATCAACCAAGCGCTAGGAGGAACCCACAAAAAGAACCAGAAGAGTCGCCAAGCTGTCGCTCCCACCAAATGAAGCCGGGTCAAATGGGGTACAGACGCGAACGGTCGGCGAAAGGGGGATGTGAGAACACACAGGAGTGAACTCACAGGGAATGAAAAGAGTCTCCAGCTAGGCATTTTTATCCCGGAGGAAAGGCAATGCTGCATAGACCTAGAAAGATATGGATAAGACGGTTGCAAACCAGAGAGACTGAGAAAGGGGGTTGGTTACAACCTGGGAAGGTATTAGCACCCAGATTGTTCGTCGTACTCGACGGGATCCACGCTTAAAAGATTTGTGTTTTAAAGGGGTAGTGTCAGTGCAATCTGTGTGTAAAAGAGCTGGAAAAAGATGTACAGGTGTCAGTGTAAAAGAAGTGTGAAGTGTATAAATGATGTGTCAGTGTAAGAACAAGAGTGAAATGCTCAGGAGTATGAGGCTAAAAGAATAAAGCTGGAAAGAGGGGGAATATACAGAGACTTTTGTTCGATAACCGTTAAGTTATGCCTACGTATCCTCTCGTGCAATGAGGAAGTCAGAACACCGTAGTTCGACCCAAAGAGACTGAAAGATGAATTGACTTGTGAACTGCTTGCTTGTCTATGCTCAAGTGTATGACCTGTCTGGCTCAGGTGCAAACTGTCTTGCATTAGACGGAAGAAGCAAGTTCTCGTTTGTGAGTGAATGAGGTGAGAAAAGAATCCCGGAGGAGACGATTATTGTTTGTTTTTGAGTTTTCAGTCTTTTATTGCTTTTTGAAGTTTGTCATAAGAAAATGAGCTTAAGCCTAAACCAATGGGTTAGTAAACTCATCACATCCTCCCTCTGATTAGGGGTAATGAGAGTACCTTAAGTGTGAAGTCAGCTTCTCACACTTAATCACCTTTGGTGTAGGGTTAAGATCATTATCTTACTTGTGATTATTTAGATGTTTTTGTTGTTTTTGTTTAGTGTTGAGTAATGAGGTTAAGCCATAATCAAGGATTAAACAAACTCATTACACCATCCTAATAGAAGGATAATAGATGAGAATGTTTAAGTTGAGGAAAGCTCCTCAACTTAATCCATGATTAGGGATTAAACTCATGACAAAACAAAGCCTTTATTAGATGGATTTTAATTAATGATATGATAATGAAGTGGTTTTTAGGGTTTGTAAGACAACTTGAGGGGGACTTGTCCATTAACACTAGGGTTAGTCCTTCTTAACCAATCAAGGAAGAATTAGAACCCTAATGCAAGGCCCAAGTTACAAGCTTGATGTCTTGATGATTATTAAGTGAATTTATTAAAGGATTTAAACACATTAAGGGTTTAACACTTAGGATTAAAGTTATACACTCCATCCTAATAGAAGGATGTAGGCATAAGCTTAATCACAAAGCCTTAAAGCCTTTAGGGTTTAGTCCCTGATTATGAGGTGAGAAGAGAAGACTCAATGAGACACAAAGGTAAAACTAAGAGGGGAGACTAAACAAAACCCTAATCATTGTCATGCTTGGTTGTTCCTAAGGTTTGTGAGGTTTACAAGAAAGATCTTCAATGGAACCACCAGGAAGCAGATGAAAGGATCAGGAGAAGCAAAGTAACTTGCTTCATTTAAGAAGACAAGTCACTTGAAGAAAGAAAGTGAGAAGAAGAAGAATGAGCAAGCTCAAACTCAAACACATAATAAAATGCAGCAAGGATGTATGAAAGAGATGAAAAGAAATTGTGAGAAGTGAAGGCAAATTCACTTCTCAAAGTAACTTACCACCTGAAAAGTTAGTGAAGGAAATGCAATGCAATGCAAAATGAGATGAAATGGCATGATGCAAATCAAAACCAGAAGCATATGTGAGATGTTAATGATGCTATGATATGGTGCAAACATGAATCAAGGCATGAGGATGATCATATGAGCCAATGGATGCAAATGGAGCAAGTTTAGAACCATGAACACACATAAACAGTTATGAGTTGCAAATGACATACAACATGGCAAATACATGATGCAATGATCAAACATGCTTTTAACATGTCTTAAGATGTCTAATGAATCAAATGGATGCATAAAATGCAATGGCAAGTCATGGTAAGAATGCAAATACAAGATGAATGCAAAAGGAAGCCCAAATTAGGGTTTATGATCAATGCATCAAACAAAAACCAAAATCAGAAGCAAACATCAAAGTAAAAAATTGAAAATGCACTCAAAGGAACCCTAATCCTATACAAAACTCACTGCCCAAAGGAGGGGTTCTAACTCTTAACCTAATGTAAGTTATGAATTTCCCATGTTTTCTAGGGTTTTAGGGTACCTTAACAAGAAAAATGTCAAACAAATTGAAAATGAGAGATCAAATCATGCCAATTTAATCTCACAAACTACATGCTAAACAAAATGCAATGCAAAAAGAATCAAAGTCCAACTCTCAATGGTTAGGCAAAAATGATTTTTTGAAGTTTGGATCAAAATAATGCCTTGAAATGATTTTAATTCCATGAAAAATTCACAAAATGCATCAAGATCAAAAAAGAAATTTGGTTTGAGGGTTGGACAATGTTTCTAAATGATTATGAAGGTTTCATGAATTTTTTGGTGATTTTTAAATACCTAAAAGTATTTTTAATTAATTAATTCTCATTAATTAATTAAAAATAAACTTTTAAATAATTTAAAAATATTTTTTAATGCAAAAAATAAAAATAAAAATGTTTTTGGTTTCTGAAAATTAATAAAAGTGTGTATAAAAATTTTCAGAATTTTTAAAATTGTTTTGCTATTTTAAATTAAATGGACAAATTAAATGAATAAAAAAGAAAATAAAATTGAATTAATGAGAAGTATGCAGAATGAGAGGCCAGGATTAAATCTGGGGAGGGGTTTGTTGACTACGCGCGCAATCTAAAGGCTGACATTCAAACTTCATTAATCCCAATTAAAAATTAATTAATCTGAATTAATAAAGTCAACTTAAGATTAGGGCAAAATAGAGAGATCCTGGGCGTCCAAATGCGCGCGAGTCAACACATCCAAGGGACAACATTCAAACTTCATTAACACACAGGAGTTAGCCCTAATTATTTTCAGGTGGCCGGAGAAGACCTCCGGTCGTCTTCTCCGGTGGGACTCCCACCTGAAAATCCCTAAAACCCTCAAAACTTCATGAAAACGAAAACTAACTATCCAGAAATCATCCCCATGCCATACTAAATCAAAACCCCCATTCAAACATCATTTATTCTTCATCAATCAAACGAATCGAAGCCAAACAGTTTTAGGGCAAAAAATTTCAGACAGTTCATACATGCTGGTTTCTCAGCCATTTTCAAAAGTAAGCACATATTCATGATCAGGGGAATGCATAGAAGCTATTAAGAACTTAAAAACATGTTTTTGGAAAAAAGTTTTGAGTTGACTACCTGAACTGAAGCTTTCGATTCAGGAGCTTTCTGGCTGTTTCTTTGGCTCAAATCTACTCCACTGATCCTCCTAAGAAGCTTGCAAGGTTTGTTTGAAGTTTGCAATGGCTGGTTTGAGAGTTTGCTTGAGTTCTGTTCAATGGCAGGTGGTGATCGTGTTTTTGATTCAATGGCTTTTAGGTTGTGGTGAAGGGTGCTTTGTGACCAGGAAGGTGTGTTGAGTTGATTGGTGAAGTTTGTTTGTGTGTTTGTGGCCTGTGTGATGAGTTTCGAAGGCTCTTGCAAAATGAAAGTGAAAATGAGAATGCTGAGTTATGGAGTGTTTCAGGCTTGCTCTCTTGTTTCTTTGGCTTGCTTTTGGCTTGTATAAACAATTGGGATTGGTCAGAAGATGTGATGTGTGCTTTATTGATTGGTATGGGTCCTTTTGCCAAAATGTCAAAGTTGGTGTAAGAGAAGTATGGGCTACTTTCTAGCCAAGGACAAAGGGTGTGTCCTGCGCAGCATGATGAGGGGAGATGCCTAGGGTGGCTCAGCAGGCTAGCCAGCAAGTGGATGATAAACTATGATGAGTTTTGCAACTTGCCTTGCTTTTGATCTTTATGAAATATCTTGATCCATAGGCCACAAAAATGAGAAATTTATTGGCCCATTCTGAACTTTAGGTGTTGTATGATCATGTTGTGAAGATTAGAAGTGCATTTGACAGCCCAATTTGTCTTGACATGTGAATTTGCAACTTTGCCTCTTTGGTAGAAACTTTGAAATTTTGTGATTTTTGCCAACTTTGACAAGCCATAACTTTTGATCCAAAATGAATTAGGTCATGTTCTTGTACTTTTTGAAAAGGGAATGATCCATTCTACAACTTTCATGACCAAAGTTTTTCCATTTGAAGCTTTTTTGAATCAAAAAGTAAAGGTTGAAAAAGTTGCCTAAAATGGCAATTTCATTAAAAGTCAAACTTGCCCAAAAAGTCAACTTTGCAAAAGACTTGAAATTCCTCAATTTTGTGAACTTACAACATCTTCAATGATCAAATAAAGATCATATACAATCAAAATGATGAAGAACACCCCTTGGTTGGGTCATTGGGGGCCTCAGATGCCCTGATTTTACACTGGCTTGCTTGAAAAGTCAACTCTTGATCAGATGACTTCCCCATGGAATTTCTTCATGAAAATTGGTATGTATACTCCCTATACCATATAGAGACCAATAGAAACAAGAATGACCAAAAAATTGGAGTCATGGCCTCTGAAACCAAAACCCTAATTCTAGGTCATCTGTGCAGTCAAGCCTGGCTCTGCTTCCATACCATTTTCAGTTCTTGTGATTTTTTGACATTCTTGACTTTGAGGAGATATAATATGATGTTTGAACACACATGGACCCCTTTGAAGTGATTGATGACCTTTGGGGTGGCTCCAGAAGCTCTTGGATTGCTCAGATCACAAACCCTAGATGCAGATGACTTTGAAACAATGCAATGAATAAAAAAAGTGATATGAGATGCTATGATTGAGTTTATGCTTATGAAAATGATCACAAGCCATGGTGTGAATGGGTGAGGGCAAATTTGGGGTGTTTACAAAGTGTCAGTGTAAGAACAAGAGTGAAATGCTCAAGATAATGAGGCTTAAAGAATAATGCTGGAAGAGGGGGAATATACAGAGACTTTTGTTCGATAACTGTTAAGTTATGCCTACGTATTCTCTCGTGCAATGAGGAAGTCAGAACACCGTAGTTCGACTCAAAGAGACTGAAAGGTAAATTGACTGATGAACTGCTTACTTGTCTATGCTCAAGTGTATGACATGTCTGGCTCAGGTGCAAACTGTCTTGCATTAGACGGAAGAAGTGAGTTCTTGTTTGTGAGTGAAGATGATGAGAAAAGAATCCCGGAGGAGACGATTATTGTTTGTTTTTTGTGTTTTCAGTTTTGTTATTGTTTTTTGAAGCTTGTCATAAGAAAATGAGCTTAAGCCTAAACCAAGGGTTAGTAAACTCATAGCATCTTCCCTCTGATTAGGGGTAATGAGAATACCTTAAGTATGAAGTAAGCACCTCATACTTAACCACCATGATGCAGGATTAAGATCATTAACCTACTTGTGATTATTTAGATGTTTTTGGAGTTTTTGTTTAGTGTTAAGTAATGAGTTTAAGCCATAATCAGGGATTTAATGGACCCATTACACCATCCTAATAGAAGGATAATAGATGAGAACATTTAAGCTGAGGAAGGCTCCTCAACTTAATCCATGATTAGGGATTAACCTCATGACAAAACAAAGCCTTTATTAAAGTGGATTTTAGTTAATGGTAAGATTAAGAAGTGGATTTTATGGTTTGTAAGACAACTTGAGGAGGACTTGTCCATTAACACTAGGGTTAGTCCTTCTTAACCAATTAAGGAAGAATTAGAACCCTAATTCAAGGCCCAAGTTACAAGCTTGATGTCTTAGTGATTATTAGGTGGATTGATTAAAGGAATTAAACACATTAAGGGTTTAACACTTAGGATTAAAGTTATACACTCCATCCTAATAGAAGGATGCAGGCATAAACTTAATTACAAAGCCTTAAAACCTTTAAGGTTTAATCCTTGATTATGAGATGAGAGGAGAGACAAAAAGATGACATAAAGGTAAAACTAAATGGGGGACTAATCAAACCCTAATTGTGATCATGCTTGGGTATTCCTAGGGTTTATGAGGCTTGCAAAAGATCTTCAGGAGAAAAGCCACCAAGGAAGAGGCAGATGAAAGGAGGTTAAGAAGAAAGAAGCAAGACAACTTACTTTACTTAAGAAGATAAGTTAATTGAAGAAAGAAATTGAGAAGGAGACATGAATGAGCAGGCTCACTCTAATACACAAGTAAAAATGCAGAAATGAATGCATACGAGAGATGAGGAAAGATTATGAGAAATGAAGGCAAATTCACTTCTCAAGTACTTACCACCTGAAAAGTTAGTAACAAGAGGTGAAATGAAATGAGCATGAGATGAATGCAATGATGCAAACCAAATTCATAAGCATAAACATGATGTTAATGATGCTAAGAGATGATGCAAACACATGTCAAGGATTGTGGATGATCATACAAGGATGAGGATGCAAATGAAGTATGCTTTGAACCATAAAAGTTCATGAAAGTTTATGAAATGGAATGAATGCATAACATGGAAAATGAATGATGCAATGATCAAACATGATTCTAATATGTCCTAAGATGTCTCATATGTCATGTTGATGCACAAAATGTCATGGCAAGTTCAAGAATGCAAGCATATGGAAGATGGATGCAAATGATGGCAAAAATTAGGGTTTACATACAACATGCAATGCAAAATTCAAAATCAGAAGCAAATGACAAGATAAAAAAAGAAAATGGGATCAAAGGAACCCTAACCATACACATGTTCACTGCCCAAAGGGGGAGACCTAACTCTTAACCCTAAAGAAGTTATGATTTTCTCAAGTTGGCTAGGGTTTTAAGGCACTTCAAAAGGAAAAATGCACATCAAATTGAAAATAAAATATAAATTCAAACCAATTTTATCCTAGAAACTACATGATATGAAGAATGCAATGCAAAAAGAACCAACATCAAACTCTTCATGGTTAGGCAGAATGAATTTTTCTAAGTTAGAACAAAAATATTGCCTTTTAAAAACTTTAATTCCAAAGAAAAATGTCAAAATATGTCAAGAACCAAAAAGAAATTTGTTTGAAGAGTTTGATAATGTTTCTAAATGTATTAAAATGCAATGTGAATTTTTTGGTGATTTTTAAATACCTAAATGTTATTTCAATTAATTAATTCTCATTAACTAATTAAAATAAACATTAAAATATTTTTAAAATACGAAAATTATGCAAAAAATAAAAATAAAATTATTTTCAGAAAGAGAAAAATATTTTAAGGTATGATGCAAAAAATGAAATTTTTTAGAAATGATTTGCTATTTTAAATAAAATGTGCAAAACAAATGAATAAAAAAGAAAATAAAATGAATTAAATGGGAGGTATGCTGATCTGAGGGCCAAGATTCAAACCTAGCGGGGAGGGAGTTGACTACGCGTGCTAATGGACGGCTGAAATTCAAATCTCACTAATTATGATTAAACCCTAATCCTGTGCCCTAATTACTTTCAGACGACCGGAACAGTGGTTCCGGTCGTCTTCTCCGGCGAGGCAAAATCCCTAACTCTCTCTACAAGCCACCCCACCCCAAATTAATTATCCAGAAATGATCCCCCACTCAAAACAAACACAAACCATCATTCAAACATGATTTATAACAAGCATACATGGAGAATCGAAGGAAAAAAGGAAAATTGGACAAAGTTTCAGAGAGTCATAACATGTTCATTTCTCCACTATTTTCAAAAATAAAAAGAGTAGCATGATCAGTGAAGCATGGAGAACAACTCTATAACAAAAAATACAAGTTCTGGAAAAAATGTTCTTGGGGATACCTGAACTGGAGCTTTCACTTTTGGAGCTTTCTGGCCAGTTCCTTGCTCCCAATCACCTCTACTGACTTCCCTCAAGAGTTTTTGCAAAGCTTGTTTGGAGTTTTTTTATGGCTGATTTGTGAGATTGATTTAGTTCAGTTCAAAAGGGAGAAAAATCGTATTTGGTGTGTGGTGACTTTTAAAGCAAATTAAAGGGTGGTTTGTGATCAGTGATGCATTTTGGGATGAATGGTGGAAGAAGTTTTGAGAATGGGTGACTGAGCTATGAGATTCGATAGAAAATGCAAAAGAGGGATTTTTGTGAACTATGGTGATGCTGTGTTTTCAGGCTTGCCTCTTGTGTGTTTTGAGTTCCATTTGGTCCACATATCAAGTTGTGATAGGTCAGAGAGTTGTTGTGGGCTATGCTGATTGGTATGGCTTGTTTTGCAAAAAGTCATGGCTATGTGTCCTTTGAGGTATGGGCTGTTTCAGGCCTAGGACAAAGGCATGTCTGCTGCAGTTGGATTCAAGGAGTGTCATGAAATCAGATTTTGTGAGCTGAGGCAAGTGGATGAGAAGCTTTGGGTCATTTTGCAAATTCATGGAGTTTTGGCCCCTTTTGGATTTCTTAATGATCAAGGCATGAAAATGAGTGATTCTTTGGGCCATTCTGAGTTTTAGGTCATGTTTTATGTTTATGTAATGCTTAGAAGTCATTTTGAAGTCATGGAAATGCTTGGCATGTGAATTTGCAAGTTTCCCTCTTTTGTGTAAAAGTGAAAATTTAGTGATTTTGTCCAACTTTGCAAGGCCATAACTTTTGATCAAAAATGAATTAGATCAAGTTCTTGTACTTTTTGAAAATGGGAGGATCCAATCTACAACTTTCATGACCAAAGATTTTCCATTTGAAGAATTTTTTAATCAAAAAGAGGAGGTTGAAAAACTTTCCCAAAATGGCAATTTTGCATTACAAGTCACTTTCCCAAAATGGCAACTTTGCAAATGGCTTGAAATTCTTCAATTTTATGAACTTATAAACTCTTCTAAGATCAAATAAAGATCATATACACCCAAAATGATGGAGAAGACCCTTTGTTTGGATGATTGGGGACCTCAGATGCCCTGATTTTGCACTGACTTGCTCAAGAAGTCACCTATTGATCAGATGCCTTCCCCATTGAATTTCTTCATGAAAATTGGTGTGTAGGATCCTTATAACATATAGAGACCAATAGAAACAAGAATAACAAAAAAATTTGGAGTTATGGCCTCTGAATGGCTCAGGGATGGCTCAGATCACAAACCCTAGATGCAGATGACTTAGAACCAATGCAGTGAAGCAAAAATGCAATATGAGATGATATGATTGAACTTATGCAAATGAAAAGATTACAAGTCATGGTGAAATGAGTGAGGTAAAATTTGGGGTGTTTACAACTATCTAGTTGAAGCCAAGCAGATAGAGCTTCTAGAACCAGATGTTGGTAAGCCTCTAAATGCTAAGAATCTGAAGAAGTTGAAGTTCATAACTTCTATCAAGAAAGACCCTATCCTCTACTCCAGAGAGGTTATAACCACAAGGAAGATTCCTCTGCATAACTTCCCACTCTTTTCTTCTGACACACCTCCAGAGGTTGTGGTCAGATACTTGGATTCCTGCAAGCAAGATGGTCTAGATCCAATGTTATAAGCAACCGAACTTACTCAACAAACTCCAGATGCTGCATCAGCAAGGAGTAAGAAAAGGAAAGCTGGAGAAGGAACTTCTCAGAAGGCTCCTAAAACTACCAGAAAAACAGGTAACACTTCTTCTTCTACCTCTGATTTTATTTCTGTAGTAGAAGCAGTAACAGTAGAAATGTCTGAAATTCCTTCTGCCCCAACTCCTTCTGAACCAACCCCATCATCTGAACGAACCCTATCCTTTGAACCTATTCCACCTTCTAACCCTATTCCCTCTGTCATACCTGCAACTTCTGTTGTCTCCTCCATATTATCTTCAATATATCCACCAGAACATGAACCCCATCAACCACAGACCCTATCAGACTTTGATATCCCCATTGATACAACACCCCTATCTGATATAGACCGTTCACCATCCGCTGAAACACACACTGCCCTTCAACATGTTCTTTCTGACATTGATGATTTCTGAAATTCTGTAATGAGATGTCCTAAGAGATGTTCCAACACTTAATAGGACATTTGACAAGTTTAATCAAAACTTAAACAGCAGGAAAAATAAACAACACAGAAGTTTGTTAACCCAGTTCAGTGTATAACCACACCTACATCTGGAGGCTACCAAGCCAGGAGGAAATCCACTATTAGTAATATTAATTCTAGACTTAAACCACCCTGTTTAAATCTGAATCTTCAATATAAAACACCCTACAGATGCGCCTTGTTCTGTTTTTATCCATCATTAATTAATTCCAGATACTTCTCCTTAAATATCTCTGATCAGTTAATCATTAATTAATTCTGATAGCAGGTCTGAGATGTCTCAACATCTGTTGGGACATCCTGAAAAACTGAACTTAATTTATTCACACAATGTCCCAACATCTGATGAGACATCCTGAAATAAATTCACATACTCTGTTTGATAATGTCCCAACATCTGATAGGACATTCTGAACTGAATTTAACATTCCTTGTTTGGTCAAAAATTCTGCCAATTCTTAAACATCTACAAACTCCCCCTTTGGCTAATTTTTGGCTAACATCTTTTCTGGATTTCAGAGTGCAGCAAAAGTTCTTTTTATCAGAGTATAGCATTACCTTTCTGTTGATTCTTATTTGAGATTACTCCCCCTCAAACAAATATGTGTCCAGTCTTGTTGCAACAGAAATACACACTGATTCAGTTCAGACAGAAACAAACAGATTTCATTCAAAAATTAAACAGCAGTACAAATTTGTTGTTGTTCTCCCCCTTGGTAGACACAAAATTAGGGGCCAAAGACACTATTACTGTCATTACATTGCTGTCATTACATTTGCCTCACATACATGGATCACTCAGATTCATCACTCTCAGTTGCTTCCTCCACCTCAGTGTCTTCATCTTTATCAGCTTCACTTTCTTCATCAGCCTCACTGTCTTCACCAGATGCAGCATTCTGATCTTCTTCACTTTCCAATCTTTGAATTATTTCTTCAAGCTTCTGCTTTCTAGCTTCAAGCTCTTTGCAGGTGCTTTTGAGTTCAGCAATTAGGGCCTTCTTGGAGATTGGATTCTTGGCAGTTGAGGGACCAGCAGATGTCCCAGAAGGTGCTTCAACATCTGCTGCATGATGACTGAGGAATAATTTGTAGTGAAACGCCAGGGGGCTCTCTCTCTTGCATGCTGTATCCTTGTCAGTGAGAATGCCAGGGTATTGATTGAGCACTATACCACACAGCAATGATGGAAAGGCTATTGGAAGCTTTGTTGCTGAGGAGCTGGCATGCTTCATGGTTTGATCAAAGATAAAAGCTCCATAGTCCATCTTGGTTTGAGTTCCCACAGCATAGATGAATCTGGCCAGACCAGTTGAGATTGAAGAGGTGTGGTTGGTAGGCACCCAGTTAGCTGTACCAATCCTGTTCAGCATGGCATATTTTCTGGTAAGCATGCTCACTGAGAGCTTTCCCTTCACAGGCCATGCCTTGACCTGGTTTGCAGTGATCACCTTACAGACTTGATTATCTGTCTTACCTAGCTCATTTGGTTCATCTGTTTCTCTTCCTAGGTACTGATTGATGATTTGAGGGGAAAACTGTACACATTTACCTCTAACAAAAACTTTTTGGAATTCAGAGGACTTACCATGTGAACAATCTTCCTGAAAATTCACAATGAACTCTTTGACAAGAAGTTCATAGCAGGGAGAGAGGTCTGAGACTGTCATGAACAATCCTGCAGCAGAGATGAGGTCTATCAGTTCTGTGCACTCAAGTGCATTGCTGCTCAGTTCTCTTTCCAGGGCAACCCTTCTTTGGTACACATATTTCCACCTGTTGACACTGGAGACATGGTGGAAAGATATGTTGTCTAATGGAGCTTCTGGAACAGCTGTTGAAGCCCTAGATGGGGCTGGTCTCTTCTTGGGAGGAGATGTTGGGACATCTGATTCAACATCTGAATCTGATGGTGTGGCAGCTTTCCTTTTCTGAGTTTGGACTTTACTCCATTGTTATGATGGTCCAAAGGTGACTTTAGCTTTGCCTTTCTTTGGAGAGGCTTTCTTCTTCTCAGGAATTGCTGCTTCAGCTTGCATCTTGCCTTTCCTGGACCTTAGCCTCTTGGCTATGCTTGGTTTAACAGATGCTATGATTTCTGCATCAGAGTCCTGCTCCAGATTAACCACTGGAGGAGATTGAGCAGTCTCTTCTTCAGTTCTTTGATCAACAGGGATTTGATCTTCATTTGATGCTTTGATCTGATCCTCAGAGGTTTCTTTATCACTTTCACTTGAGGCCTTTTTCTGGTTCTCAGTCTGTTCAGCATCAGATGAATTTTCTTTCTCTTCTGCAGATGTTCCAACATCTCTTGGGACATCTTGTTCTGCAGGAGTGTCCTCTGTAGTTTGAGCTGGTTCTTCTTGAGGTGCAGGCATGGTGTTCAAAGGAACTGAGATCCCACTCACCACTCTTTGTTCAAAGAGAATTTGGTTGACAATCTCCTTGATGGAATCATCAACATATTTGGAGGATTTTGGGGGGATGTTAGCAGGAGAGGGAATGCCTTTAGCTTTGCTTCTGACTTGATCTTTACCTCTCTTTGGAGTTCTTGCCTTTTTAGTGTGAGAAGCGCTTCCCCTGAGTTCGTCCAATGGTGTTGATTGCATTGGTACCACAGAGATGGGAGTGGCATGAACTACGTCTTCATGGTTGAGAACTTCCTCAGTAGTTTTAGGGTTTTGAGACATTGTAGAGGAAGATAGATGAAAAACTTTAGGGTTTATGATTTCTGAAGGATTGCTAGTTAATGTGATTCGCTTGTGATAGTATGATGAGAATCTTGATAGCTGCTTATAAGTAGTTACTAAATAAGTAACCGTTATAGTGCAAATGATTAGGGATGGAATTCCCAAGGATCTTGTCCAGACTGGTTTTGCCATCTGGACCTTATGCCATGCAATGTCATATGACATGTTGGCACATCTCATTAACTGCTAAATATCACATAAACAGATTCCAAGTTTGCCCCTTAAGTTCTCAAATTGTGTAGCATCCAATGCTTTGGTAAAGATATCAGCTAACTGCAGATCTGTAGCTACATGCTCCAATGAAATCACCTTTTCTTCTACAAGATCTCTGATGAAATGGTGTCTGATATCAATATGCTTTGTCCTGCTATGTTGGATAGGATTCTTAGATATGTTGATGGCACTTAAGTTATCACAGTACAATGTCATGACATCCTGTGGGACATTGTACTCAGTGAGCATCTGCTTCATCCAAACCAACTGAGAACAACTGCTACCTGCTGCTATATACTCAGCTTCAGCTGTAGATAAGGATACACAATTCTGTTTCTTACTGAACCAAGAAATCAGATTGTTTCCTAGAAAGAAGCATCCTCCTGAAGTGCTTTTTCTGTCATCAGCACTTCCTGCCCAATCAGCATCACAGAAGCCAGAGAGAATTGGTTTGCAACCATGAAAGTACATTATGCCATAGTCACAAGTACCATTAACATATTTAAGGATTCTCTTGACTTGATTAAGATGACTGACTTTTGGATCAGCTTGATATCTTGCACAAACTCCTACTGCAAAAGCAATGTCTGGTCTGCTAGCAGTCAAGTATAACAAGCTTCCAATCATGCTTCTATATAAACTTTGATCTACATTCTCACCCTTTTCATCTTTAGTCAGCTTTAAATGTGTGGGAGCAGGAGTTCTTTTATGAGAAGCATTTTCCATTCCAAATTTCTTCACTATGTTCTTGGAGTACTTACTTTGGGAAATAAACATTGAGTCTTCCATTTGCTTTACTTGCAGACCAAGAAAGTAGGTTAATTCACCTACTAGACTCATTTCAAATTCAGATTCCATCTGCTTGACAAAATGTTTGACCATCTTATCAGACATCCCACCAAAGACAATGTCATCAACATATATTTGAGCAATCATGACATTTCCTTCTTCATCTTTAACAAACAGGGTTTTATCAATCCCACCTTTTCTGTATCCTTGCTTGATAAGAAATGTGGTTAGTCTCTCATACCATGCCCTTGGAGCTTGCTTCAAACCATAAAGTGCTTTCTTTAGTTTGTATACATGATTTGGACAGCTTGGATCAACAAATCCTTTAGGCTGTTCTACATATACTTCTTCATTAAGATAGCCATTTAAAAAGGCACTTTTCACATCCATTTGAAATAGCTTGAACTTTAAGATACAAGCAATTCCCAACAGTAGTCTTATTGATTCAAGCCTTGCTACTGGTGCAAAGGTTTCATCAAAGTCTACTCCTTCAATTTGAGTGTATCCTTGAGCTACAAGTCTGGCTTTGTTCTTTGTAACAACTCCTTGTTCATTTGACTTGTTCTTATACACCCATTTTGTTCCAATCACATTTATGTCATCAGGTCTAGGAACAAGATTCCACACTTCATTCCTTGTGAATTGACCTAATTCATCTTGCATAGCACAAATCCAGTATTCATCAGTGAGAGCTTCCTTGATATTTTTAGGTTCTATTTTGGAAACAAAACAAGAACCTGAAATCACTTCTCTTGATCTAGTGCTCACACCTCTGTTGGGATCACCAATTATTAAATCTTTGGGATGATCCTTCTGTATTCTGATGGAGGGAGGTTTGCTTGAATCTTCTGACCTTGTATCATTTTGAGTGAAGTTATATTGATCATTCTTTTCTTCAGCTTCAATCTTGATATCAGCAGATGTTCCAACATCTTCTGGGACATCTGTAGGAGCATCATCAATTATCACATTTATGGACTCCATGATAACATTTGTTCTGTAGTTAAATACTCTATATGCTCTGCTGTTTATAGAGTATCCAAGGAAAATTCCTTCATCACTTTTAGGATCCATTTTTCTCCTTTGCTCCCTATCTGCCAGAATATAGCATTTACTTCCAAACACATGAAAGTACTTCACAGTGGGTTTTCTGCCCTTCCAGACTTCATATATTGTGGACAGGGTTCCTTTTCTCAAGGTAACTCTGTTATGGATGTAGCAGGCAGTGTTCATAGCTTCAGCCCAGAAATACAGAGGTAACTTTTTAGCATGGATCATAGCTCTTGCTGATTCTTGAATAGTTCTATTCTTCCTTTCAACAATCCCATTCTGTTGAGGAGTGATAGGAGAAGAATACTCATGATTGATTCCTTCTGAAGAGCAGAAATCTAAGAACTTTTGATTCTCAAATTCTTTTCCATGATCACTTCTTATTCTGATCACACAGCTGGATTTTTCCCTTTGCAATCTTTGACATAATTCTTTGAATACATCAAATACATCTGACTTTTCTTTGATGAAGTTTATCCATGTATATCTTGAAAAATCATCAACCACAACATAGGCATACCTCTTACCACCAAGACTTTCAACCTGCATAGGTCCCATAAGATCCATATGTAAAAGTTCCAAAACTTTGGAAGTTGTCAGATGTTGGAGCTTTGGATGGGACATCTTGGTTTGTTTGCCTATTTGACATTCACCACATATTTTGCCATCATCAATCTTCAGTTTGGGAATACCTCTTACAACATCCATAGATATGATCTTCTTTATGCCTCTGAAATGAAGATGACCTAGCCTTTGGTGCCATAGTTTTACTTCTTCTTCTCTAGCTAGAGAACAAGTTGAAGTGGGACTGAAGTCTAATGGCTCCCACATGTAACAGTTGTCTTTTGACCTTGCACCTTTCATGACAACTTCTTGCTCTTGGTTAGTCACTATGCATTCAGTTTTTGTAAAGTTTACACTGTATCCTTGATCACATAGTTGACTTATACTGATCAGGTTAGCAGTTAACCCTTTAACTAGCAATACATCATCTAGTCTTGGAACATCTTGACAGTCCAAGGTTCCAACTCCTTTGATCTCTCCTTTAGCTCCATCTCCAAAAGTTACATACCTGGATGAATGTGATTTTAAGTTCACTAGCAGATTCTTCAACCCAGTCATGTGCCTTGAACATCCACTGTCAAAATACCAGTCTTCTTTAGCTGATACTTTCAGTGATGTATGTGCTATGTATGCAGTACTTTTCTTTGACCAGATGAGTTGAGATTTCTTTTGATGCCTCTGCCCTGTGTGTTGTTCAGCCGATCTCAAAGCTTGATTGTTGATCTGGTTCTTGGGACTGTGGCTTTGATCAGTCTGAATGTCAGCTTTTGGTCTCCAAACCTTCTTGATGACCTCTGTCTTCTGCTTAGGAGGTTGCTGTTTTCTTTGATGTCTAAGCACTCTCTTGGTACCTTCTACTTTCTGTTTGGAGGGTTGCTGATACATCTGATTTGGATATCCATGTAGCTTATAACAGTGAGGTTTGATATGTCCAAATCTTCCACAGTGATGGCATCTCCATCTTTGATACTTCTTCTTCATCTTGTTCTTTCCAGAATGTTGAGACATCTGTTGGAACATTATGTTTGTCTTTGTGTTCTGATGTTGAAGCATCTGTTGGGACATCTTGTTTGACTGTGTAATTTTTGAGGTAGCTTTGCTAGAGCTGGCTTCATCTCTGTTATATCCCAGTCCACTTTTGTCCCCAGAATGTTTATTATTGCAGAGAATAGCATCCAGTGTATTTGAGCTGCTGTTCATCATTCTCACAGATTTGGACATATGTTCCAGCTTAGAATTGAGAAGAGTTACTTCACTTTTCAAGGTATCAATGATTTCTTGATCACTTGCTTTCTCCTCTTCTAGTACTTCATTCTGCTTCTTTAGCTTTATGACCTCACTGCATATTTCAGTACTTCTCTTGTACAGATCCTTGAAAGCTTGCTCAAGATCTGCATAAGTAATCTCTCCACAGCTGGAATCACTATCATATTCACACAGTCCAGCTAAAGCAGTAATGTGCTTAGCTGATTCTTCTTCTGAATCTCCTGAGTCTTCATCAAACCAGGTCACAGAGAGTCCTTTCTTTTGCCTCTTTAAGTAGGTAGGACATTCAAACTTGATGTGTCCATATCCTTCACATTCATGGCATTTGACTCCTTTATCTTGACTGGTCTTTTCAGCATACTTTAATCTTTTGTTAGCATCATAAGGTCTTATGTTCTCAGAGTTTGTGTTTCTTCCACTAGGTTTGGATTTTCCTTCCATTCCTCTGAGAATCTGTTTGAATTGTCTTCCAATCAAAGCAAGGTTTTCTGATAAGCTTTTATCATTTGCTGGTTCATCATCTTCTTCTTCATCTGTATTTGAAACCAAGGCTATGCTTTTGTTCTTTTTAGCATGTGTGTCATTCATTCCCATTTCAAAAGTTTGAAGGGAACCAATGAGTTCTTCAGCTTTCATGGAGCATATGTCTTGAGCTTCTTCTATTGCTGTGACTTTCATGTCAAATCTTTTTGGCAAAGATCTGAGAATCTTCCTTACAAGCTTTTCATCAGTCATCTTTTCTCCCAAGGCTCCAGAAGTATTGGCTATATCCAAGATGTTCATGTAGAACTCATGAATTGATTCATCTTCCTTCATTCTCAAGTTTTCAAACTTGGTGGTGAGAAGTTGAAGTCTTGACATTTTTACTTTTGATGTTCCTTCATGAGTTGTCTTGAGGGTATCCCACACATCTTTGGCCAGCTCACAATGATGCACCAGTCTGAAAATATTTCTATCAATGCCATTGAATAAAGCATTTAGGGCTTTTGAGTTGCCTAGTTCTGAATCTTCTTCCTCTTTACTCCATTCTTCTTCAGGTTTCAGAACTTTTGATCCATCTTTGGTGTCTTGAACAGGATGTTTCCATCCAACATTTACTGCTCTCCATGCCCTGTTGTCAAGTGATTTTAAGAATGCAATCATTCTTGGCTTCCAGTAGTCATAATTAGATCCATCCAGAATAGGTGGTCTATTTACTGACCCTATATCTCTGTCCATGTTACAGAATTTGTTTTCCCTAGATCTCACCCAGTATAAACAGGCAGGGTGCCTGCTCTGATGCCAATTGAAATTCTGTAATGAGATGTCCTAAGAGATGTTCCAACACTTAATAGGACATTTGACAAGTTTAATCAAAACTTAAACAGCAGGAAAAATAAACAACACAGAAGTTTGTTAACCCAGTTCAGTGTATAACCACACCTACATCTGGAGGCTACCAAGCCAGGAGGAAATCCACTATTAGTAATATTAATTCTAGACTTAAACCACCCTGTTTAATCTATCACTTAATACTTACCCAATGCAATTTCTACCTAAGACTCACTTAGATAAGAGTACCCTACTCACTCCCCCTCAATCACCCAGTGATCAAGTTTACAAGTTTACAAAAGTTGAAGACATCCTTCAAACAATACAGCTTGATCTTACTTCACAGTTTCAATCAAGTCACAAATGCACTTTTGCTTAAAAGCTCATAAAGTGGTACATAAAAACAACCTGCTATTAAAACACTAGACACCCTATTTAGTCTTCTGAAATTCGTCCTCAATTCTATGAGTTTCTGTTGCTTAAATAGGTATCTGAATTTTGGGCTTTCTGTAGAATGATCCAGCCCTAATGTGCAGCAACTGTCACCTTGAATTTAGGGTTTGTTACCTCCTATATTCTAGGTGATTTAGGTCTTCTGTTTTAATCTGAATCTTCAATATAAAACACCCTACAGATGCGCCTTGTTCTGTTTTTATCCATCATTAATTAATTCCAGATACTTCTCCTTAAATATCTTTGATCAGTTAATCATTAATTAATTCTGATAGCAGGTATGAGATGTCTCAACATCTGTTGGGACATCCTGAAAAACTGAACTTAATTTATTCACACAATGTCCCAACATCTGATGAGACATCCTGAAATAAATTCACATACTCTGTTTGATAATGTCCCAACATCTGATAGGACATTCTGAACTGAATTTAACATTCCTTGTTTGGTCAAAAATTCTGCCAATTCTTAAACATCTACAATTTCCAACCCCCTGAATCTCATCAAATCCCATCTTCTCAAACTTTTGAAACAAACCAATCTAGTAGTTTCCAACCTCTAAATACTGATGGCCTTGTTTTTAACCTTTCACCAATAAGATAAAGCTCCATGTCTTCCTATGAATCTACCCCACCTAACTCACCAACATTCATCAATATCCCTGACACACCTCCAGAAGACGTTGAACCAGAAAATCCCCTTAGAACTTCTATCAATATAGAAGCTCTCTATAAATTATCTTCTGTCTCAAATAAAACTGCCATACTAGCACCAAAACCAAAACCCACAAAAATAGACATTTCTTCACTGCTGATTGCTTTTGAAACAGAAATGAAAATCAGGATAGAGGATCTGAAAGCTGCTTGCTCAGAGCTTCCTGATCCAGCAGCTTCTGACTTTCTTTGGGCCACATTCAGAAAATGGTTCAATGTTGAAACCAAAAAGATGAAGGACATCTGCTATGACATTGCTCATCAGAACTTCTGTGAGTATCTCAAAGCAGTTGTTTCAAACATTGAAAAGAATAAACCATTTCTTCTGGACAACAAACCCTGGACAGAATCAGAACCTCTGGAATCAAACTCTGGACTTCAGATGGTTTTAGTCCCTTCTGATGAAGGTCAGGATGTTGATTCTGCTCAACCATGATAACAAGAAAATGTATCGATTATATTGCTAGATTTCATTGACGTTTTATCGCATAATCACCGTTTTAACACTCGATTTCTCGAGTTTTTCTCACCATTTTGCAGGTACATCATTATATGGAGCTAAATCATAAAGTAAGAGCAAAAGGAACAAAAGAAACCATAAAAAGATTAAGAAATGAAGAAGCCTGCAAAAACTGCATAATTTGTTGCAGTCACGGTCGTCACCAAGGTGTCACGACCGTGACACCCTAAAAGAGGCCATCACGACCGTTACAATATTGTCACGACCGTGACACTTAAAACCACAGGACACGAGCGTGAAGACCTTGTCACGACCGTGACAAGGGTAAAAGTAGGTTATTTGACCAGACTTGGTCACAGGGCTACGTGCATGTGAAGCTGCTACTTTCCAGATTGACCCTGTATGCCACGTTCCTAGAATTCCTCAACTTCTCCTACGAGGCCCATGCAACACTTTCAGCCAAAAGCCCAATTACTCTCCTATAAATAGCATTAGTTTTATGAAGAAACGACAGAGCATTTTTTATTCAAATTTCTGCGGAAGCTCTGCCAAATTGTTTCACGACCCTGTTTCTATTTCTGCATTATTTTTCAGCTTTTCAATTTTATTGTATCCAAACCAGCTATATAACAATTTCCAACATCAGGAAATTGTTATACAATTACTTGTTTCTAAACCTTCAGAATTTAGTTAATTTCGATTTCCGCCAACTCCAAGCTTTCCGGTCTGTGGAAGAAGGAGTTTGCTATAATATTTGTTAACCAGGTTTTTTATGATATTGCAATTTTAATATTTATAATGTTTATTTATTTTTCTGCCATGAGTATTTTATTATTTAATTTTCTGTCTCTGTCTGGTTCAACATCAATGAGTAGCTAATTACCTTAGGGCGGTATGTAGTTAAAACAAACTTAATCGGTAAAATTTAATCATAGGCTTAAAATAATTAGTAACTTAACATTCTGGCTGATACTTTTTAATTTAATTCGACCTTTTCGTTACGAGAGTAAGAAAAGAGTATTAGGTTAGGTCAAGACCACGAGAGTGTGAGATTTTAACCAGATAGCTAAAGTTAGGCATTTAAATTAAACACAGCGAGAGCGCTTTAAAATAAATTAGAATTACTAAGTTTCCAAAAATTATCTCTAAACACTTATGGGCTAGCGAGAGCAGGCATAGGGCTTTAGGGGTAAGATCTGAGATAAGACCACGAGAGTGTGAGTTGAGGGTATTTAAACTGGTAACCTCTACCGAATAGATTAAGTAAACACCTTTATAAGCCTAGGTTGGATTTACCCACCTAAGTTAGTATAATTACATACCGACCGCCTTAGTATCATTTTATTAAAACTTAAATTTAATTTCGCCTTTAATATCTTAAAATAAAAAAAAATCGTGACAACCATTCGCCTTAGCTAAACTAGAAGTTCATCTAGAACTAAGTAACCATAGAATCCCTGTGGATCGATAATCTTAAATATTACTTCGATAGGCTGTGCACTTGCAGTTAAGATACCGCTAGACACATAATTAGACACGTCTTTAGCCCATCAAGTTTTTGGCGCCGTTGCCGGGGATTCCTTAATTTAGTTACTAGTGCATTGAGGTAGCATTGTCTAGACTAAGGTATCAACTATTTAATTTAATTTAATCTCCGAGTGTATGCCAAGTACTCGCTCTAAAAGCGAAGACTTGCAACCTCTAATCCCTGAATCGGAACGCTTCTTACACGTAAGAAGACGTATATTCGATTACGAAAAAAGTTATAGTATTCCAGATCTTCAATTAGATCCGCCTAAACCAGTCGTAACATCAAAGGACACAGAGATGGCTGAAGAACAGAATCATCCACTCAAGTATTACGCCAGTCCTTCGCAAGCTGAACCACATTCAAGCATTGCAGCACCGACTATCAACCGAAATGATTTAGAACTAAAAACTTCGTTGATATCAGCCGTGCAACAAAATCAATTCGCCGGAAATCCTACCGAGGATCCGAATCTTCATCTTTCGATCTTTGTGCAATATGCAGATACCGTAAAAGCCAATGGAGTTACCCAAGAAGCTATTAGACTACGTTTATTTCCTTTTTCACTTCGAGACAGAGCAAGAGCTTGGCTTCAATCTCTGCCTTCGAACTCAGTAACTACGTGGGAGGAACTTAAGAGAGTTTTCTTGAATAGATATTTTCCACCTAGCAAGACAACTATGCTGAGAGCTCAGATCAACGGATTTAAGCAAAGGGAAAGCGAATCATTATTCGAAGCTTGGGAACGCTATAAGGATCTGCTGAGACTTTGTCCACATCACAGATTAATAGAATGGATGGTCATCCATACCTTCTATAATGGACTCTTGTACAATACAAGAATGACAATTGACGCTGCCGCGGGCGGTGCATTGATGGACAAAGAATATAATGATGCTTATGCACTTATCGAAAGTATGGCTCAAAATCATTACCTTTGGGGAAGCGAGAGAGTCGCAACTGAGAAACCAACAAAAGGAGGTATGTACGAAGTGAGTAGTATGGACCAAGTCAATGCGAAGTTTGACCAACTAAGCCAAAAGATCGACAACTTGTCCATAACACCAACAGCCACCGTGGCTGCAGTAACACCTAATTGTGAGTTATGTGGAGTCCCAGGACACGAAGTTTCTGATGGTCAACTATTGACAGGTACTCCCACTGATCAAGTGAATTATGCTTAAGGAAACCCATACTCAAACACATACAACCCAGGTTGGAAAAATCATCCGAACTTCTCCTATAAGAATAACAATGCTTTGTACGCACCAGGTCAAGCACCAGCTACATCACCAGGATATCAAAAGACTGCTCCTAATGTCCCTAGAAAATCGAACCTTGAGTTGATGATGGAGAACTTTATAGCTAACCAATCTCAAACAAACAAGGACTTCTTAAACCAAAACATTCACACTAGTGAGCAGATTAAACAATTAGTGAGCAAGGTAGATGCATTAGCTACACATAACAAAATGCTTGAAACTCAGATTTCACAAGTAGCTCAACAACAAGCACCTACTGCTGCACCAGCTGGAGTATTCCCTGGACAACCTCAACCTAATCCGAAAGGACATGCCAATGCCGTAATATTAAGAAGTGGCAAGGAATTTGACGGACCTACCGATCCAAGACTTGACAATCCAGCCATGTACAAAAAACCGGATAAACCGACTGAAGTGGTGGATGATCCAGAAGAAAAGGAAGATGATAATCAAGAGGTAGTGGAGAAAGAACAACCTTATGTGCCTCCACCACCATATAAACCACCAATTCCGTACCCTCAAAGATTAACAAATTCCAAGACGACGGGTCAATTTAAGAAATTTGTTGCACTTCTGAAACAGTTGAATATTACTATTCCGTTTACAGAAGCAATCACCCAAATACCCTCGTATGCTAAGTTTTTAAAAGAAATCTTATCCAATAAGAAAAAGATAAAGGATAACGGAACAGTTACACTTACTGCCGAGTGTAGCGCCATAATTCAGAATAAAATGTCTCCTAAGCTAAAAGATCCAGGAAGTTTCTCTATACCCTGTGTAATAGGAAAATTCGTCATTGACAAAGCTCTATGCGATTTAGGAGCCAGTATCAGTGTTATGCCCTTAACGATTTGCAAAAGGCTAGACATGGGAGACCTAAGACCAACTAAAATGTCTGTCCCAGTACGTATAGGACAATTCTACATCCCTACTGATTTTATAATCATGGACATCTCTGAAGACTCCACTACACCTATCATACTAGGAAGACCATTCTTAGCTACCGCCGGAGCCATAATAGACGTAAAAAGAGGAAAGCTAACCTTTGAAGTAGGTGAAGAAAAAGTTGAATTTATTTTAACACAATTCTTACAATTACCAGCTATAGAGGATACATGCTATCTATTGGACGTAATTGACGAATGTGTAAGAGAAATGGAACTGAAAGAGACCACTTATTCTGAAATAATGAAAATTCAAATCCCTCCGATTTTCGAAGATGATAATTGGCGTGCCCCGTATCAAGATGATAGTCTAAGCGAAAGTTTAGCACTTACACCGGATCCCATGCCAAGTAAAGATAAACCTACATTAGGATTAAAAACTTTACCTCATAACCTAAGATACGAATTCTTAGACGTTGAATGCAAAAGACCAGTTATAATAAATTCCAGTTTAGGAACTATAGAAACGAAGAAACTTTTAGATGTCCTGAAAAAATATCCAACTGCGTTAGGATATAACATATCTGATCTCAAAGGAATATGTCCTTCAGTCTGTATGCATCGTATTCTGCTAGAAGAAGATTGCAGAACCTCCAGAGAATCTCAAAGAAGAATTATCCCAATCCTTAGCACTGTAGTAAAAGAAGAAGTTAAAAAATTACTAGATGCCAGAATAATATATCCAATCTCTGATAGTGAATGGGTTAGTCCAATACATGTAGTGCCAAAGAAAGGAGGTATCACTGTTGTGAAAAACGCTCAAGGCGAATCGATATCGCAAAGAGTAGTGACAGGACATAGAGTGTGCATAGATTATCGTAAACTAAACAAGGCCAATCGAAAAGATCATTTCCCACTACCCTTTATAGATCAAATGTTAGAACGATTAGCCAAGCATTCTTACTTCTGTTATCTTGACGGTTACTCAGGATTTTTCCAAATCCCTATCCATCCTGATGATCAAGAGAAGACTACATTCACATGCCCATATGGAACGTTCGCTTATAGACGAATGCCCTTTGGATTATGCAACGCTCCTGCAACCTTTCAAAGATGTATGATGTCAATCTTCGCAGATTTTATAGACAACATCATGGAAGTGTTCATGGACGACTTCTCTGTATGCGGGCAAAGTTTTGAAGGATGCCTATCAAACTTAGTGTAGATGTTTAAGAATTGGCAGAATTTTTGACCAAACAAGAAATGTTAAATTCAGTTCAGAATGTCCTATCAGATGTTGGGACATTAGCAAACAGAGTATGTGAACTTATTTCAGGATGTCCTACCAGATGTTGGGACATTATGTAAATAACTTAAGTTCAGTTTTCCAGGATGTCCCAACAGATTTTGAGACATCTCAGACCTGCTTCCAGAATTAATTATTGATTAACAGATCAGAGATATTTAAGGAGAGTTATCTGGAATTAATTAATGATGGACAAAAACAGAACAAGGCGCATCTGTAGGGAGTTTTATATTGAAGATTCAAATTAAAACAGAAGACCTAATGCACCTAGAATATAGGTAGTAACAAACCCTAAATTCAAGGTGACAGCTGCTGCACATTAGGGCTGGATCATTCTACAGTAAGCCCAAAATTCACATACCTATTTAAGCAACAGAAACTCATAGAATTGAGCACGAATTTCAGAAGACCAAATAGGGTGTCTAGTGTTTTTAATAGCAGGTTGTTTTATGTACCACTTTATAAGCTTTTAAGCAAAAGTGCATTTGTGACTTGATTGAAACTGTTAAGTAAAATCAAGCTGTATTGTTTGAAGGATGTCTTCAATTTTTGTAAACTTGTAAACTTGATCACTGTGTGATTGAGGGGGAGTGAGTAGGGTACTCTTATCTAAGTGTGTCTTAGGTAGAAATTGCATTGGGTAAGTATTAAGTGATAGATTAAACAGGGTGGTTTAAGTCTAGAATTAATATTACTAATAGTGGATTTCCTCCTGGCTTGGTAGCCTCCAGATGTAGGTGTGGTTATACACTGAACTGGGTTAACAAACTTCTGTGTTGTTTACTTTTCTTGCTGTTTAAGTTTTGGTTAAATTTGTCAAATGTCCTATTAAGTGTTGGGACATCTCTTAGGACATCTCATACCTGATCACAGAATTTCAATTGGCATCAGAGCAGGCACCCTGCCTGTTTATACTGGGTGAGATCTAGGGAATACAAATTCTGTAACATGGACAGAGATTTAGGGTCAGTAAATAGACCACCTATTCTGGATGGATCTAATTATGACTACTGGAAGCCAAGAATGATTGCATTCTTAAGGTCACTTGACAACAGGGCATGGAGAGCAGTTAATGTTGGATGGGATCATCCTGTCCAAGACACCAAAGATGGATCAAAAGTGCTGAAACCTGAAGAAGAATGGAGTAAGGAGGAAGAAGACTCAGCACTAGGCAACTCAAAAGCCTTAAATGCCTTATTCAATGGCATTGATAGGAACATTTTCAGACTTGTACATCATTGTGAGCTGGCCAAAGATGTTTGGGATACTCTCAAAACAACTCATGAAGGAACATCAAAAGTAAAAATGTCAAGACTTCAACTTCTCACCACCAAGTTTGAAAACTTGAGAATGAAGGAAGATGAATCAATTCATGAGTTCTATATGAACATCTTGGATATAGCCAATACTTCTGGAGCCTTGGGAGAAAAGATGACTGATGAAAAGCTTGTAAGAAAGATTCTCAGATCTTTGCCAAAAAGATTTGACATGAAAGTCACTGCAATAGAAGAAGCTCAAGACATATGCTCCATGAAAGTTGAAGAACTCATTGGTTCCCTTCAAACTTTTGAAATGGGAATGAATGACACAAATGTCAAAAAGAACAAAAGCATAGCCTTGGTGTCAAATACAGATGAAGAAGAAGATGATGAATCAGCAAATGATAAAAGCTTATCAGAAAACCTTGCCTTGATTGGAAGACAATTCAAACAGATTCTCAGAGGAATGGAAGGCAAATCCAAACCTAGTGGAAGAAACACAAACTCTGAGAACAGAAGACCTTATGATGCTAACAAAAGATTAAAGTATGCTGAAAAGATCAGTCAAGATAAAGGAGTCAAATGCCATGAATGTGAAGGATATGGACATATCAAGTTTGAATGTCCTACCTACTTAAAGAGGCAAAAGAAAGGACTCTCTGTGACGTGGTCTGATGAAGACTCAGGAGAGTCAGAAGAAGAATCAGCTAAGCATTTTACTGCTCTAGCTGGACTGTGTGAATATGATAGTGATTCCAGTTGTGGAGAGCTTACTTATGAAGAACTTGAGCAAGCATTCAAAGATCTATACAAAAGAAGCTCTGAAATATGCAGTGAGGTTATAAAGCTAAAGAAGCAGAATGAGGTATTAGAAGATGAAAAAGCAAGTGATCAAGTAATCATTGATACCTTGAAAAGTGAAGTAACTCTTCTCAACTCTAAGTTGGAACATATGTCAAAATCTGTTAAAATGTTGAACAGTAGCTCAAATACTCTGGATGTTATTCTCAGCAATAATAAACATTCAGGGGACAAAAGTGGACTGGGATATAACAGAGATGAAGCCAGCTCTAGCAAAGCTACTGCAAAAACTACACAGTCAAACAAGATGTCCCAACAGATGCTTCAACATCAGAACACAAAGGCAAACATAATGTTCCAACAGATGTCTAAACATTCTGGAAAGAACAAAATGAAGAAGAAGTATCAAAGATGGAGATGCCATCACTGTGGAAGATTTGGGCATATAAAACCTCACTGTTATAAGTTACATGGATATCCAAATCAGGTGTATCAGCAATCTTCCAAACAGAAAGTAGAAGGTACCAAGAAAGAGCTGCATAATCAGCAATCTCCTAAGCAGAAGACAGAGGTCATCAAGAAGGTTTGGAGACCAAAATCTGACTCTCAGACTAATCAAAGTCACATACCCAAGAACAAGATCAACAATCAAGCTTGGAAATCAGCTGAACAACACACAGGGCAGAGGCATCAAAAGAAATCTCAACTCATCTGGTCAAAGAAAAGTACTGCATACATAGCACATACATCACTGAGAGTATCAGCTAAAGAAGACTGGTACTTTGACAGTGGATGCTCAAGACACATGACTGGATTGAAGAATTTGCTAGTAAACTTAAAATCACATTCATCCAGGTATGTTACCTTTGGAGATGGAGCTAAAGGAGAAATCAAGGGAGTTGGAACCTTGGATTGTCAAGATGTTCCAAGATTAGATGATGTGCTGCTAGTTAAAGGTTTAACTGCTAACCTGATCAGCATAAGTCAACTATGTGATCAGGGATACAGTGTAAACTTTACCAAATCAGAATGCATAGTGACTAACAAAGAACAAGAAGTTGTCATGAAAGGAGCCAGATCTAAAGACAACTGTTACATGTGGGAATCCCAAAATCTCAGTCTCACTTCAACCTGCACTCAAGCTAAAGAAGAAGAAGTGAAACTGTGGCATCAAAGACTAGGTCATCTTCATTTCAGAGGCATAAAGAAGATCATATCTATGGATGCTGTAAGAGGTATTCCTAAACTGAAGATTGATGATGGCAAAATATGTGGTGAATGTCAAATAGGCAAGCAAACCAAGATGTCCCATCCAAAGCTCCAACATCTGACAACTTCCAAAGTTTTGGAACTTCTACATATGGATCTTATGGGACCTATGCAGGTTGAAAGTCTTGGTGGTAAGAGGTATGCCTATGTTGTGGTTGATGATTTTTCAAGATATACATGGATAAACTTCATCAAAGAAAAGTCAGATGTATTTGATGTATTCAAAGAATTATGTCAAAGATTGCAAAGGGAAAAATCCAACTGTGTGATCAGAATAAGAAGTGATCATGGAAAGGAATTTGAGAATCAAAAGTTCTTAGATTTCTGTTCTTCAGAAGGAATCAATCATGAGTATTCTTCACCTATCACACCTCGACAGAATGGGATTGTTGAAAGGAAGAATAGAACCATTCAAGAATCAGCAAGAGCTATGATCCATGCTAAAAAGTTGCCTCTATACTTTTGGGCTAAAGCTATGAACACTGCCTGTTACATCCATAACAGAGTTACTTTAAGGAAAGGAACTTTGTCCACATTATATGAAGTCTGGAAGGGCAGAAAACCCATAGTTAAGTACTTCCATGTTTTTGGAAGTATATGTTACATTCTGGCAGATAGGGAGCAAAGAAGAAAAATGGATCCTAAAAGTGATGAAGGGATTTTTCTTGGATACTCCATAAACAGCAGAGCATACAGAGTATTTAATTCTAGAACCAAGGTTATCATGGAATCCATAAATGTGATAATTGATGATGCTCCTACAGATGTCCCAGAGGATGTTGGAACATCTGCTGATATCAAGATTGAAGCTGAAGAAAAGAATGATCAATATATCTTCACTCAAACTGATACAAGGACAGAAGAATCAAGCAAACCTCCTTCCATCAGAATACAAAAGGATCATCCCAAAGATTTGATAATTGGTGATCCCAACAGAGGTGTGAGTACTAGATCAAGAGAAGTGATTTCAGGTTCTTGTTTTGTCTCCAAAATAGAACCTAAAAATGTCAAGGAAGCTCTCACTGATGAATACTGGATTTGTGCTATGCAAGAGGAATTAGGTCAATTCACAAGGAAAGAAGTGTGGAATCTTGTTCCTAGACCTGATGACATAAATGTAATTGGAACAAAATGGGTGTATAAGAACAAGTCAAATGAACAAGGAGTTGTTACAAAGAACAAAGCTAGACTTGTAGCTCAAGGATACACTCAAATTGAAGGGGTGGACTTTGATGAAACCTTTGCACCAGTAGCAAGGCTTGAATCAATCAGACTATTGTTGGGAATTGCTTGTATCTTGAAGTTCAAGCTATTTCAAATGGATGTGAAAAGTGCCTTTTTAAATGGCTATCTTAATGAAGAAGTATATGTAGAACAGCCTAAAGGATTTGTTGATCCAAGCTGTCCAAATCATGTATACAAACTCAAGAAGGCACTTTATGGGTTGAAGCAAGCTCCAAGGGCATGGTATGAAAGACTAACCACATATCTTATCAAGCAAGGATACAGAAAAGGTGGGATTGATAAAACCCTGTTTATTAAAGATGAAGAAGGAAATGTCATGATTGCACAAATATATGTTGATGACATTGTCTTTGGTGGGATGTCTGACAGGATGGTCAAACATTTTGTCAAGCAGATGGAATCTGAATTTGAAATGAGCCTAGTAGGAGAATTAACCTACTTTCTTGGGCTGCAAATAAAGCAAATGGTAGACTCAATGTTCATCTCACAAAGCAAGTATTCCAAGAACATAGTCAAGAAATTTGGAATGGAAAATACTGCTCACAAGAGAACTCCTGCCCCCACACATTTGAAGCTGACTAAAGATGAAAAGGGTGAGAATGTAGATCAAAGCTTATACAGAAGCATGATTGGAAGCTTGTTATACTTGACTGCTAGCAGACCAGACATTGCTTTTGCAGTAGGAGTTTGTGCAAGATATCAAGCTGATCCAAAAGTCAGTCATCTTAATCAAGTCAAGAGAATCCTTAAATATGTTAATGGTACTTGTGACTATGGCATAATGTACTTTCATGGTTGCAAACCAATTCTCACTGGCTTTTGTGATGCTGATTGGGCAGGAAGTGCTGATGACAGAAAAAGCACTTCAGGAGGATGCTTCTTTCTAGGAAACAATCTGATTTCTTGGTTCAGTAAGAAACAGAATTGTGTATCTTTATCTACAGCTGAAGCTGAGTATATAGCAGCAGGTAGCAGTTGTTCTCAGTTGGTTTGGATGAAGCAGATGCTCACTGAGTACAATGTCCCACAAGATGTCATGACATTGTACTGTGACAATTTAAGTGCAATCAACATATCAAAGAATCCTATTCAACATAGCAGGACAAAGCATATTGATATCAGACATCATTTCATCAGAGATCTTGTAGAAGAGAAGGTGATTTCATTGGAGCATGTTGCTACAGATCTGCAATTAGCTGATATCTTTACCAAAGCATTGGATGCTACACAATTTGAGAATTTAAGGGGCAAACTTGGAATCTGTTTATGTGATATTTAGCAGTTAATGAGATGTGCCAACATGTCATATGACATTGCATGGCATAAGTTCCAGATGGCAAAGCCAGTCTGGACAAGATCCTTGGGAATTCCATTCCTAATCATTTGGACTGTAACGGATACTTATTTAGTAACTACTTATAAGCAGCTATCAAGATTCTCATCATACTATCACAAGCGAATCACTTTAACCAGCAATCCTTCAGAAATCATAAACCCTAAAGCTGTTCATCTACCTTCCTCTACAATGTCTCAAAACCCTAAAACAACTGAGGAAGTTCTCAACCAGGAAGACGTAGTTCATGCCACTCCCATCTCTGTGGTACTAATGCAATCAACACCATTGGACGAACTCAGGGGAAGCGCTTCTCACACTAAAAAGGCAAGAACTCCAAAGAGAGGTAAAGATCAAGTCAGAAGCAAAGCTAAAGGCATTCCCTCTCCTGCTAACATGCCCCCAAAATCTTCAAAATATGTTGATGATTCCATCAAGGAGATTGTCAACCAAATTCTCTTTGAACAGAGAGTGGTGAGTGGGATCTCAGTTCCTTTGAACACCATGCCTGCATCTCAAGAAGAACCAGCTCAAACTGCAGAGGACACTCCTGCAGAACAAGATGTCCCAAGAGATGTTGGAACATCTGCAGAAGAGAAAGAAAATTCATCTGAAACTGATACTGAACAGACTGAGGACCAGAAAAAGGCCTCAAGTGAAAGTGATAAAGAAACCTCTGAGGATCAGATCAAAGCATCAAATGAAGATCAAATCCCTGCTGATCAAAGAACTGAAGAAGAGACTGCTCAATCTCCTCCAGTGGTTAATCTGGAGCAGGACTCTGATGCAGAAATCATAGCATCTGTTAAACCAAGCATAGCCAAAAGGCTAAGGTCCAGGAAAGGCAAGATGCAAGCTGAAGCAGCAATTCCTGAGCAGAAGAAAGCCTCTCCAAAGAAAGGCACAGCTAAAGTCATCTTTGGGCCATCAAAACAATGGAGTAAAGTCCAAACTCAGAAAAGGAAAGCTGCCACACCATCAGATTCAGATGTTGAATCAGATGTCCCAACATCTCCTCCCAAGAAGAGACCAGCACCTTCCAGAGCTTCAACTGCTGTTCCAGAAGCTCCCTTGGACAACATATCATTCCATCATGTCTCCAGTGTCAACAGGTGGAAATATGTGTACCAAAGAAGGGTTGCCCTGGAAAGAGAACTGAGCAGCAATGCACTTGAGTGCACAGAACTGATTGACCTCATCTCTGCTGCAGGACTGTTCAAGACAGTCTCAGACCTCTCTCCCTGCTATGAACTTCTTGTCAAAGAGTTCATTGTTAATCTCCAGGAGGATTGTTCCAATGGTAAGTCCTCTGAGTTTCAAAAAGTTTATGTTAGAGGTAAATGTGTAGAGTTTTCTCCCCAAATCATAAATGAATACCTAGGAAGAGAAACAGATGGACCCAATGAGCTAGGTAAAACAGATAATCAAGTATGCAAGGTGATCACTGCAAACCAGGTCAAGGCATGGCCTGTGAAGGGAAAGCTTTCTGTGAGCATGCTTACCAGAAAGTATGCCATGCTGAACAGAATTGGTACTGCTAACTGGGTGCCTACCAACCACACTTCCTCAATCTCAACTGGTCTAGCCAGGTTTATATATGTTGTGGGAACTTAAACCAAGATGGACTATGGAGCTTTCATCTTTGATCAAACCATGAAGCATGCCATCTCTACTGCAACAAAGCTGCCAATAGCTTTTCCATCATTGCTGTGTGGTATTGTTCTAAGTCAATACCCTGGGATTTTAAATGAGAAGGACACAGTATGCAAAAGAGAAAGCCCCCTGGCTTTTCATTACAAATTATTCCTCAGTCACCATGCTGCAGATGTTGAAGCACCTTCTGGGACATCTGCTGGTCCCTCAACTGCTAAGAATCCCATCTCCAAGAAGACTTTAATTGCTGAACTCAAAAGCACCTGCAAAGAGCTTGAAGCTAGAAAGCAGAAGCTTGAGGAAATCATTCAAAGGTTGGAGAATGAAGAAGACCAGAAAGCAAACTCTGATGAAGACAGTGATGCTGATGAAGAAACAGAAGTTGAGGAAGCAACTGAGAGTAATGAATCTGAGTGATCAATGTATGTGAGGCAAATGTAATGACAACAATGTAATGATAGTAATAGTGTCTTTGGCCCCTAATTTTGTGTCTACCAAGGGGGAGAACAACATCAAATGTAATTGCTGTTTAAGTATAAATGAAAAAAATTTGTTTGTTTCTGCCTGAACTGAATAAGTGTGAATATTTCTGTTGCAACAAGGCTGGACTCATATATGTTTGAGGGGGAGTAATCTCAAATAAGAATCAAAAGAAAAGTAATGCTATACTCTGATAAAAAGAACTTCTGCTGCACTCTGATAACCAGAAAAGATGTTAGCCAAAAATTAGCCAAAGGGGGAGTTTGTAGATGTTTAAGAATTGGCAGAATTTTTGACCAAACAAGAAATGTTAAATTCAGTTCAGAATGTCCTATCAGATGTTGGGACATTAGCAAACAGAGTATGTGAACTTATTTCAGGATGTCCTACCAGATGTTGGGACATTATGTAAATAACTTAAGTTCAGTTTTCCAGGATGTCCCAACAGATGTTGAGACATCTCAGACCTGCTTCCAGAATTAATTATTGATTAACAGATCAGAGATATTTAAGGAGAGTTATCTGGAATTAATTAATGATGGACAAAAACAGAACAAGGCGCATCTGTAGGGAGTTTTATATTGAAGATTCAAATTAAAACAGAAGACCTAATGCACCTAGAATATAGGTAGTAACAAACCCTAAATTCAAGGTGACAGCTGCTGCACATTAGGGCTGGATCATTCTACAGTAAGCCCAAAATTCAGATACCTATTTAAGCAACAGAAACTCATAGAATTGAGCACGAATTTCAGAAGACCAAATAGGGTGTCTAGTGTTTTTAATAGAAGGTTGTTTTATGTACCACTTTATAAGCTTTTAAGCAAAAGTGCATTTGTGACTTGATTGAAACTGTTAAGTAAAATCAAGCTGTATTGTTTGAGGATGTCTTCAATTTTTGTAAACTTGTAAACTTGATCACTGTGTGATTGAGGGGGAGTGAGTAGGGTACTCTTATCTAAGTGTGTCTTAGGTAGAAATTGCATTGGGTAAGTATTAAGTGATAGATTAAACAGGGTGGTTTAAGTCTAGAATTAATATTACTAATAGTGGATTTCCTCCTGGCTTGGTAGCCTCTAGATGTAGGTGTGGTTATACACTGAACTGGGTTAACAAACTTCTGTGTTGTTTACTTTTCTTGCTGTTTAAGTTTTGGTTAAATTTGTCAAATGTCCTATTAAGTGTTGGGACATCTCTTAGGACATCTCATACCTGATCACAGAATTTCACTTAGAAATGGTGTTAGAGAGATGTGTAAAAGTAAACCTCGTGCTTAACTGGGAGAAATGTCATTTTATGGTCAAAGAAGGAATCGTATTAGGTCACGTAATATCCGACAAGGGAATTGAAGTTGATAAAGCTAAGATTGAAGTCATAAAAGATCTTCAACCCCCTAAAACCGTTCGAGAAATACGAAGCTTTTTAGGACACGCCGGTTTTTACCGATGATTCATCAAAGATTTCTCGAAAATCACTAAACCTCTTACTGGTTTATTAATGAAAGAAGCTGAGTTCATGTTCAATGAAGATTGTCTTAAAGCATTCGAAACTCTAAAAACAGCCCTCATCACCGCACCAATCATGCAACCCCCTAACTAGAGATTACCTTTCGAAATCATGTGCGATGCGAGTGACTATGCTGTAGGCGCAGTTCTAGGCCAGAGGAAGGAAAAGAAACTTCATGCGATTTACTACGCCAGTAGAACCTTAGATTCTGCCCAGATGAACTACGCCACTACCGAAAAAGAATTGTTAGCAGTTGTCTTTGCGCTTGACAAATTCCGTTCTTACCTGGTAGGAGAGAAAATAATCATTTACACAGACCATGCTGCTATCCGATATTTATTAACTAAGAAAGATGCTAAACCAAGACTCTTGAGATGGATTTTACTCTTACAAGAGTTTGATCTCGAAATAAAAGATAAGAAAGGTACTGAGAACGTCGTAGCGGACCATTTATCTAGAATAGAAGGTATTAAACCCGAACAAGTGCCGATTAACGATGATTTTCCGTATGAACAGCTGATAGCACAAATAGGAAGCGACCTAGCTCAGTTAGACTTAAATGAATCAGAACCCGTGGAAACAATCCAGACAACTGTAGGACTTCCATGGTACGCTGACATTGTCAACTACCTAGCCGCAGGAGCTCTTCCACCCGATCTAACCTATCAGCAGAAAAAGAAATTCTTTCATAATCTAAAACATTACTATTGGGATGAACCATTATTGTTCAAGAGAGGACCCGATGGAATCTTTCGTCGATGTATTCCCGAAGAAGAAATAGAAGATGTCATTGCTCAATGCCATTCATCTCCTTATGGTGGACATGCAAGCACTTCCAAAACTTGTGCAAAAATCTTGCAAGCCGGTTTATTCTGGCCTAATCTATGGAAGGATGTCCACATCGCTGTTATAAATTGCAACCGGTGTCAACGCACTGGCAATATTTCAAGAAGAGATGAAATGCCTCAAAAAGGAATATTAGAAGTAGAAATCTTTGACGTCTGGGGAATAGATTTCATGGGACCATTCCCATCATCTTTCGGTAATAATTACATACTCGTAGCCGTTGATTATGTTTCAAAATGGATTGAAGCCATAGCTTCTCCTACAAACGATACACGAGTAGTAATAAAGCTTTTCAAAAATATAATCTTTCCCAGATTTGGTGTGCCTAGACTCGTCATAAGTGACGGTGGCTCGCACTTCATTTCAAAAATCTTTGACAAATTACTATCTAAGTATGGAGTAAGACACCGTGTGGCTACACCATATCACCCACAAACAAGTGGACAAGTCGAAGTCTCAAACAGAGAAATTAAACAAATCTTAGAAAAGACTGTCGCCATATCTCGGAAAGATTGGTCATCTAAACTTAATGAAGCTTTATGGGCTTATAGGACCGCTTACAAGACACCCATAGGTACTACACCTTTCAAACTAGTTTATGGAAAATCTTGTTACCTCCCAGTAGAACTAGAACACAAAGCTTATTGGGCGATTAGAACTCTCAATATAAACTATAATGCTGCAGGAGAAAAGCGAATCCTAGACATTAACGAATTAGAAGAATTAAGGCTAGATGCTTATGAGAATGCTAAGATATATAAAGAAAGAACTAAGCGATGGCATGATAAACGCCTATCTAGGAAAGAATTTAGTGTGGGAGACGTTGTACTCCTCTTTAATTCAAGACTTAGGCTCTTTCCTGGAAAATTAAAATCTAGATGGTCAGGACCCTTTGAAATAACTAAAGTATTCCCGAGTGGAGCAATAGAAATTAAGGGTAGGAATAGTGAACCACTCATAGTAAACGGACAACGTTTAAAACATTATCATAAAGTTGAAAATAGAGATTATGCAAATAATCTAAGGCTTTTAGAGTTGTCCATTGATTCCCCTGATTAATCTAAACCTAAGCATTACGTCAGGCTTTTGACGATAAAAACAGCGCTTAGTGGGAGGCAACCCATTTACTCATTTAATTATTTAAACTATTTCATATTGTTATTTATCGTTTTATTATTTATTTAATTGGTTTGTCATTTTATAGTTTTATTTCATATTACTAGTATTGCCTTTAAATTATGCATTTCATTTTCTTATTTTTATCTTAAATCACTTTTTACAGATTTTCTAAAAGTCTTTTCCACTTCCCTTCTCCCCCTGATTTGTTTCCTCCATATTTGCATTGACCATGGCTAACCAACCCATAAACCATATGGAAACCAAATTTAGAGGTAGGAACCAAAGAATGAAGTTTGAAGAGTTATCACAGAGGCAAATGGATTTGATCCTGTACCCGGATGATCAGACTATGGAAAACCTAGTTATACATGATAGCATCCTGTACTTGTTTAACCGACTTGGATGGGAGAATGCATTGATCCAACATAAGTTTGTGACTTACCGCGAGCTCACCCTTGAGTTCCTTAGCTCCTTAGTTTACCTACCTGAGCGCGGTTTTGGATTTAGGAAAGGATTTATCAGTTTCCGCCTGTTTGGAATAGAATATGACTTTAACCATAAAGAACTAGCTGATTTATTAGGATTCCCTAGTGGACCATTTGCTTTTACTACCACACAGGTAGAATTGATGGATATTGAGCTATATTTCTTTTGGGGAACTTTAACCGGAAACTACCACCCTGAACCAAATAGCATGAATAATGATGAGATCCATAACCCTGCTCTCCGTTACTTCCATAAAATCCTTGCCCACACCTTCTTTGGAAAAGAAGAAAATATTACCGGAGTTTCTAAAGATGAGATATTTATTATGTCATGTTTCACTAATGGACAGCCTGTTAATGGTGTACCTTTCATGATGCAAACCTTCACCCGTATCCAAGAAGAACCTGAATTACCTATATTAGTAGGAGGTCTTGTAACCATGATTGCTGATGCCATAGGACTTAGGTACCAACTGCACAGGTGCAACCGTTTAGGTACAATCCGTCCTATGAATCTTAACTTCTGCTTTAATAGACATATCATAAGGAATTTAGGACATCCACCTTTTGAGTACCTAATCCGGAATGAAGTAGTAACCCTGTTCACATTGCCAAACCATGCTAGAGTAAGTGTTCACAATAAGGATAACTGGCTTTATGAGTTAACCCCACCTGATTATCCATCTACTCCTGAAACACCTCAGTCTTACAAGATAAAAGATGATATAATGACCGATGTCGAAACTGACCCTGAGACACCTCCTGGTTACCATGACATTGACCACACTGAAGAAGTAAATGAAACCCCTGAAGTGAATCAAGGAGATTATGCTAACAACTTACAGAATATTATGAACACTGTTGAAGCTTACCAAACTGACATTAATTCATTTAAGGAAGACATTAAAAGCATGCGATTGGATATTATAGGTTTGACTGACATAACCTGCGAACAAATTCTATCACTTGAACTCCGCAATCGAAGATTTGAAGAAACGCTTTTGAAAATGCTATAAGTGATTTAGTTTATTTTTCTCATTGTTTTCGTTTCTAGTTAGATTTATTTTTTCGCAAACAATTTCGTACCGTATTTTCATTAATGTAATTTCATTTTCAATTAACTTATGCAATGCACTTCTAATTCCAAAATTTCTCCATTTTAATCAATTTATATATTTTTAGTTCTATGTACTGTTATGCTTGCATTTATTCCTATTATATAAAATCTCTCATGCCATGCAAGTTAGTAAAGTACTATGTTGAAATTATTTATTATATGGTGTTTTAATATAATATTGAGTGAGAAGTGAAGAAAATAAATTATTATGAAGTATGTGAAATAATTGAGATAGTGTTTTCTGGAAATTATTCAACGAAGCAAGCCCTCACGGTCGTCACAACCCCCTAACGATCGTGACGTGCTAATTTAGCGTGTCACGACCGTCGCTCCCCTGTCACGACCGTGACAACCCCTATTACAGGATTCGTGAGAAACAAAACTGTTTCTCTTCGTGACCTCTTCTTCTTCTTCCTCCATAACTTCCAAAAACCACCCATTTTCTCCATAACTTCCGTAACCCCCCATTGCCAACTTTAAACTCATTAACCCCCCATTATCACCACACCTATCACATTCTCACCTTCCAATATTTATTCCGATTCATTATTTCTCTCATTTTATCATTTTTTCACAAAACATCAAAAATCTTCATCTTTCACTCTACCTCTTGCATGCAATGGATACCATTCAATTCAGAGAAGGTGATGCTGGAGAAACCCAGAGAGAACGATTTATCCGATTACAGAACCGCGGTGTGCAACCTACACGTTATATCGACACTGTCTGTTTGAGGGAACTCGGAATGCTTACTAGTGTCCAGAACCTGCTTCAAAAAGTCGGTCTGTGGGATCTTTGCAGTCAGCCTCAGCCCACATTCGAGCTTCTGACATTGGAGTTCCTTAGCTCATTCCAGTACGTCACTCCTGCCGGTTCTCAGAGTCATCTCACCGGTTTCGCAAAATTCAGATTGCATGGCCAGGAGTTTAACCTTTCGCAAAACAGGATAGCCGAGTTGCTAGGCTTCGATCACGGGACTGAAGCTCAACTCCGCGTGCCCGATAATTTTAGTGAACCCGCTTTCACTTTATGGCACGACATAACCAATACCCGTGCCTCAGCCTTCTAAAGCCTCAATGCTACACACATTCACAATCCGGCAATCCGTTATTTCCACCGAGTCATTTGCAACACCATATTCGCCTGAGAAAGCAACCATAAGCTCAACTCCAAGGAGCTTCTATTCTTGCACTGCGCTCTAAATGACGAGCCGATCAACGCTGCCCCGTTCATGCTTTATCACATCCAGGCTATTGCGCATAGAGGATCAACCCCATTTTTCATAGGCGGCATTGTCACCTCCCTCTCCATTCAGTTGGGGCTTGGTGACTTGGTTGTAAATCAGCCTTTCAGAGAAGCAGAATTCCTCACCAAGAGTTATTGCAGGTCCGCTCACCTAATTGCGCAGCGAATGGATGGCAGGTATAACCCTGTTGTCCATGGCACCATTTTCCACCATATCATTCTGCCATCCCGCGACCGCATCGACCCATCCAGCCGAGCCAACTGGCTCTTTATGTTACCAGATGCTGCCGACCACGCCCCTATTCATGATGATCAGGCAGACCCTCCAGCGGATGAGATGCAGGACGCTATGGATGCAGCTGAGCCTGTTCAGGATATACCAGAGACATCTACCCGACAGCCTCCTGCTCCGGAATTCACTCTTGAGGATGTCCTCCGTGCGATTCATCAGCAGAACCAGATAAACGCCGCACTTGAGCGAAGGCAGAAGGAGCAGTATGATGCTTTACTCAGCACTATTGTAGCAAACCGGGCAGCTACTAATGAGAAGTTTGGAGAAATTTTCAGCGAGCTAGAAGCCCTCCGCATTGACATCACTGCTGCCACCGGCACCGGTTCTGACCCTGAAGCGACTCCTTCCAGACGCCGCTCCCGCACCAGAAGCCGAGCCCGCGGTCCTCAGCAGCCATAGTTTTAGTTTTGCTTATGTTTGTTTTTCGTTTTTGTCGTTTGTACTGTACTTTTACCGCATCTATATCACAACATTGAGGACAATGTCTGATATTGTGTGGGAGAGGTACCTTTCATTTCCGCATTTTCCCTTTTTCGCACTTTTCCATTTTGTAGATGTTTAAGAATTGGCAGAATTTTTGACCAAACAAGAAATGTTAAATTCAGTTCAGAATGTCCTATCAGATGTTGGGACATTATCAAACAGAGTATATGAATTTATTTCAGGATGTCTCATCAGATGTTGGGACATTGTGTAAATAACTTAAGTTCAGTTTTTCAGGATGTCCCAACAGATGTTGAGACATCTCAGACCTGCTACCAGAATTAATTATTGATTAACTGATCAGAGATATTTAAGGAGAATTATCTGGAATTAATTAATGATGGATAAAAACAGAACAAGGCGCATCTGTAGGGAGTTTTATATTGAAGATTCAGATTAAAACAGAAGACCTAATGCACCTAGAATCTAGGAAGTAACAAACCCTAAATTCAAGGTGGAAGCTGCTGCACATTAGGGCTGGATCATTCTACAGTAAGCCCAAAATTCAGATACCTATTTAAGCAACAGAAACTCATAGAATTGAGTACGAATTTCAGAAGACCAAATAGGGTCTCTAGTGTTTTTAATAGCAGGTTGTTTTATGTACCACTTTATAAGCTTTTAAGCAAAAGTGCATTTGTGACTTGATTGAAACTGTTAAGTAAGATCAAGTTGTATTGTTTGAAGGATGTCTTCAATTTCTGTAAACTTGTAAACTTGATCACTGTGTGATTGAGGGGGAGTGAGTAGGGTACTCTTATCTAAGTGTGTCTTAGGTAGAAATTGCATTGGGTAAGTATTAAGTGATAGATTAAACAGGGTGGTTTAAGTCTAGAATTAATATTACTAATAGTGGATTTCCTCCTGGCTTGGTAGCCTCCAGATGTAGGTGTGGTTATACACTGAACTGGGTTAACAAACTTCTGTGTTGTTTACTTTTCTTGCTGTTTAAGTTTTGGTTAAATTTGTCAAATGTCCTATTAAGTGTTGGGACATCTCTTAGGACATCTCATACCTGATCACAGAATTTCAATTGGCATCAGAGCAGGCACCCTGCCTGTTTATACTGGGTGAGATCTAGGGAATACAAATTCTGTAACATGGACAGAGATTTAGGGTCAGTAAATAGACCACCTATACTGGATGGATCTAATTATGACTACTGGAAGCCAAGAATGATTGCATTCTTAAGGCCACTTGACAACAGGGCATGGAGAGCAGTCAATGTTGGATGCGATCATCCTGTTCAAGACACCAAAGATGGATCAAAAGTGCTGAAACCTGAAGAAGAATGGAGTAAGGAGGAAGAAGACTCAGCACTAGGCAACTCAAAAGCCTTAAATGCTTTATTCAATGGCATTGATAGGAACATTTCCAGACTTGTGCATCATTGTGAGCTGGCCAAAGATGTTTGGGATACTCTCAAAACAACTCATGAAGGAACATCAAAAGTAAAAATGTCAAGACTTCAACTTCTCACCACCAAGTTTGAAAACTTGAGAATGAAGGAAGATGAATCAATTCATGAGTTCTATATGAACATCTTGGATATAGCCAATACTTCTAGAGCATTGGGAGAAAAGATGACTGATGAAAAGCTAGTAAGAAAGATTCTCAGATCTTTGCCAAAAAGATTTGACATGAAAGTCACTGCAATAGAAGAAGCTCAAGACATATGCTCCATGAAAGTTGAAGAACTCATTGGTTCCCTTAAAACTTTTGAGATGGGAATGAATGACACAAATGTCAAAAAGAACAAAAGCATAGCCTTGGTGTCAAATACAGATGAAGAAGAGGATGATGAATTAGCAAATGATAAAAGCTTATCAGAAAACCTTGCCTTGCTTGGAAGACAAGTCAAACAGATTCTCAGAGGAATGGATGGCAAATCCAAATCCAATGGAAAATACACAAACTCTTCTGAGAACAGGAGACCTTATGATGCTAATAAAAAGTCAAATTATGCTGAAAAGACCAGTCAAGAAGGAATCAAGTGCCATGGATGTGAAGGATATGGACACATCAAGAAGGAATGTCCTACCTTCTTAAAAAGACAAAAGAAGGGACTATCTGTAACCTGGTCTGATGAAGACTCAGGAGGAGATTCAGAAGAAGAATCAGCTAAGCATTTTACTGCTTTAGCTGGACTGTGTGAATATGATAGTGATTCCAGTTGTGGAGAGCTTACTTATGCAGATCTTGAGCAAGCTTTCAAAGATCTATACAAGAGAAGCACTGAAATATGCAGTGAGGTTATAAAGCTAAAGAAGCAGAATGAGGTATTAGAAGATGAAAAAGCAAGTGATCAAGTAATCATTGATACCTTGAAAAGTGAAGTAACTCTTCTCAACTCTAAGTTGGAACATATGTCCAAATCTGTTAAAATGTTGAACAGCAGCTCAAATACACTGGATGTTATTCTCAGCAATAATAAACATTCAGGGGACAAAAGTGGACTGGGATATAACAGAGATGAAGCCAGCTCTAGCAAAACTACTTCAAAAACTACACAGTCAAACAAGATGTCCCAACAGATGCTCCAACATCAGAACACAAAGACAAACATAATGTTCCAACAGATGTCTCAACATTCTGGAAAGAACAAAATGAAGAAGAAGTATCAAAGATGGAGATGCCATCACTGTGGAAGATTTGGGCATATCAAACCTCACTGTTATAAGCTACATGGATATCCAAATCAGATGTATCAGCAACCTTCCAAACAGAAAGTAGAAGGTACCAAGAAAGTGCTGCATAGACATCAAAGAAATCAGCAACCTTGTAAGCAGAAGACAGAGGTCATCAAGAAGGTTTGGAGACCAAAAGCTGACATTCAGACTGATCAAAGCCACATACCCAAGAACCAGATCAACAATCAAGCTTGGAGATCAGCTGAACAACACACAGGGCAGAGGCATCAAAAGAAATCTCAACTCATCTGGTCAAAGAAAAATACTGCATACATAGCACATACATCTCTGAGAGTATCAGCTAAAGAAGACTGGTACTTTGACAGTGGATGCTCAAGACACATGACTGGATTGAAGAATTTGCTAGTAAACTTAAAATCACATTCATCCAGGTATGTTACCTTTGGAGATGGAGCTAAAGGAGAAATAAAGGGAGTTGGAACCTTGGATTGTCAAGATGTTCCAAGATTAGATGATGTACTGCTAGTTAAAGGTTTAACTGCTAACCTAATCAGCATAAGTCAACTATGTGATCAAGGATACAGTGTAAACTTTACCAAATTTGAATGTGTAGTGACTAACAAAGAACAAGAGGTTGTCATGAAAGGAGCCAGATCTAAAGACAACTGTTACATGTGGGAATCCCAAAATCTCAGTCTCACTTCAACCTGCTCTCTAACTAAAGAAGAAGAAGTGAAACTGTGGCATCAAAAACTAGGTCATCTTCATTTCAGAGGCATAAAGAAGATCATATCTATGGATGCTGTAAGAGGTATTCCTAAACTGAAGATTGATGATGGCAAAATATGTGGTGAATGTCAAATAGGCAAGATAACTAAGATGTCCCATCCAAAGCTCCAACATCTGACAACTTCCAAAGTTTTGGAACTTCTACATATGGATCTTATGGGACCTATGCAGGTTGAAAGTCTTGGTGGTAAGAGGTATGCCTATGTTGTGGTTGATGATTTTTCAAGATATACATGGATAAACTTCATCAAAGAAAAGTCAGATGTATTTGATGTATTCAAAGAATTATGTCAAAGATTGCAAAGGGAAAAATCCAGCTGTGTGATCAGAATAAGAAGTGATCATGGAAAAGAATTTGAAAATCAAAAGTTCTTAGATTTCTGTTCTTCAGAAGGAATCAATCATGAGTATTCTTCACCTATCACTCCTCAACAGAATGGGATTGTTGAAAGGAAGAATAGAACCATTCAAGAATCAGCAAGAGCTATGATCCATGCTAAAAAGTTACCTCTATACTTTTGGGCTGAAGCTATGAACACTGCCTGTTACATCCATAACAGAGTTACATTAAGGAAAGGAACTTTGTCCACAATATATGAAGTCTGGAAGGGCAGAAAACCCACAGTTAAGTACTTCCATGTTTTTGGAAGTATTTGTTATATTCTGGCAGATAGGGAGCAAAGAAGAAAAATGGATCCTAAAAGTGATGAAGGGATTTTCCTTGGATACTCCATAAACAGCAGAGCATATAGAGTATTTAATTCTAGAACCAAGGTTATCATGGAATCCATAAATGTAATAATTGATGATGCTCCTACAGATGTCCCAGAAGATGTTGGAACATCTGTTGATATCAAGATTGAAGCTGAAGAACATAATGATCAATATAACTTCACTCAAACTGATACAAGGACAGAAGAATCAAGCAAACCTCCTTCCATCAGAATACAAAAGGATCATCCCAAAGATTTGATAATTGGTGATCCCAACAGAGGTGTGAGCACTAGATCAAGAGAAGTGATTTCAGGTTCTTGTTTTGTTTCCAAAATAGAACCTAAAAATATCAAGGAAGCTCTCACTGATGAATACTGGATTTGTGCTATGCAAGAGGAATTAGGTCAATTCACAAGGAATGAAGTGTGGAATCTTGTTTCTAGACCTGATGACATAAATGTGATTGGTACAAAATGGGTGTATAAGAACAAGTCAAATGAACAAGGAGTTGTTACAAAGAACAAAGCTAGACTTGTAGCTCAAGGATACACTCAAATTGAAGGGGTAGATTTTGATGAAACCTTTGCACCAGTAGCAAGGCTTGAATCAATCAGACTGCTGTTGGGAATTGCTTGTATCTTGAAGTTCAAGCTATTTCAAATGGATGTGAAAAGTGCCTTTTTAAATGGCTACCTTAATGAAGAAGTATATGTAGAACAGCCTAAAGGATTTGTTGATCCAAGCTGTCCAAATCATGTATACAAACTAAAGAAGGCACTTTATGGGTTGAAGCAAGCTCCAAGGGCATGGTATGAAAGACTGACCACATTTCTTATCAAGCAAGGATACAGAAAAGGTGGGATTGATAAAACCCTGTTTGTTAAAGATGAAGAAGGAAATGTCATGATTGCTCAAATATATGTTGATGACATTGTCTTTGGTGGGATGTCTGACAGGATGGTCAAACATTTTGTCAAGCAGATGGAATCTGAATTTGAAATGAGCCTAGTAGGAGAGTTAACCTACTTTCTTGGTCTGCAAATAAAGCAAATGGAAGACTCAATGTTCATCTCACAAAGCAAGTATACCAAGAACATAGTCACGAAATTTGGAATGGAAAATGCTGCTCACAAGAGAACTCCTGCCCCCACACATTTAAAGCTGACTAAAGATGAAAAGGGTGAGAATGTAGATCAAAGCTTATACAGAAGCATGATTGGAAGCTTGCTATACTTGACTGCTAGCAGACCAGACATTGCTTTTGCAGTAGGAGTTTGTGCAAGATATCAAGCTGATCCAAAAGTCAGTCATCTCAATCAAGTCAAGAGAATCCTTAAATATGTTAATGGTACTTGTGACTATGGCATAATGTACTTTCATGGTTGCAAACCAATTCTCACTGGCTTCTGTGATGCTGATTGGGCAGGAAGTGCTGATGACAGAAAAAGCACTTCAGGAGGATGCTTCTTTCTAGGAAACAATCTGATTTCTTGGTTCAGTAAGAAACAGAATGGTGTATCCTTATCTACAGCTGAAGCTGAGTATATAGCAGCAGGTAGCAGTTGTTCTCAGTTGGTTTGGATGAAGCAGATGCTCACTGAGTACAATGTCCCACAGGATGTCATGACATTGTACTGTGACAACTTAAGTGCAATCAACATATCAAAGAATCCTATCCAACATAGCAGGACAAAGCATATTGATATCAGACATCATTTCATCAGAGATCTTGTAGAAGAAAAGGTGATTTCATTGGAGCATGTAGCTACAAATCTGCAGTTAGCTGATATCTTTACCAAAGCATTGGATGCTACACAATTTGAGAACTTAAGGGGCAAACTTGGAATCTGTTTATGTGATATCTAGCAGTTAATGAGATGTGCCAACATGTCATATGACATTGTATGGCATAAGGTCCAGATGGCAAAACTAATCTGGACAAGATCCTTGGGAATTCCAGCTCTAATCATTTGCACTGTAACGGCTACTTATTTAGTAACTACTTATAAGCAGCTATCAAGATTCTCATCATACTATCACAAGCGAATCACATTAACTAGCATTCCTTCAGAAATCATAAACCCTAAAGCTGTTCATCTATCTTCCTCTACAATGTCTCAAAACCCTAAAACTACTGAGGAAGTTCTCAACCAGGAAGACGTAGTTCATGCCACTCCCATCTCTGTGGTACCAATGCAATCAACACCATTGGACGAACTCAGGGGAAGCGCTTCTCATACTAAAAAGGCAAGAACTCCAAAGAGAGGTAAAGATCAAGTCAGAAGCAAAGCTAAAGGCATTCCCTCTCCTGCTAACATGCCCCCAAAATCCTCCAAATATGTTGATGATTCCATCAAGGAGATTGTCAACCAAATTCTCTTTGAACAAAGAGTGGTGAGTGGGATCTCAGTTCCTTTGAATACCATGCCTGCACCTCAAGAAGAACTAGCTCAAACTGCAGAGGACACTCCTGCAGAACAAGATGTCCCAAGAGATGTTGGAACATCTGCAGAAGAGAAAGAAAATTCATCTGATGCTGATACTGAACAGACTGAGGACCAGAAAAAGGCCTCAAGTGAAAGTGATAAAGAAACCTCTGAGGATCAGATCAAAGCATCAAATGAAGATCAAATCCCTGCTGATCAAAGAACTGAAGGAGAGACTGCTCATTCTCCTCCAGTGGTCAATCTGGAGCAGGACTCTGATGCAGAAATCATAGCATCTGTTAAACCAAGCATAGCCAAGAGGCTAAGATCCAGGAAAGGCAAGATGCAAGCTGAAGCAGCAATCCCTGAGAAGAAGAAGGCTAGTCCAAAGAAAGGCAAGGCTAAAGCTACCTTTGGTCCAACAAAACCATGGAGCAAAGTTCAAACCCAGAAGAGAAAAGCTGCCACACCATCAGATTCAGATGTTGGATCAGATGTCCCAACATCTCCTCCCAAGAAGAGACCAGCACCTTCCAGAGCTTCAACTGCTGTTCCAGAAGCTCCTTTGGACAACATATCATTCCATCATGTCTCCAGTGTCAACAGGTGGAAATATGTGTATCAAAGAAGGGTTGCCCTGGAAAGAGAACTGAGCAGCAATGCACTTGAGTGCACAGAACTGATAGACCTCATCTCTGTTGCAGGACTGTTCAAGACAGTCTCAGACCTCTCTCCCTGCTATGAACTTCTTGTCAAAGAGTTCATTGTGAATCTTCAGGAAGATTGTTCACATGGTAAGTCCTCTGAATTCCAAAAAGTTTTTGTTAGAGGTAAATGTGTACAGTTTTCCTCTCAAATCATCAATCAGTACCTAGGAAGAGAAGCAGATGAACCAAATGAGCTAGGTAAGACAGATAATCAAGTCTGTAAGGTGATCACTGCAAACCAGGTCAAGGCATGGCCTGTGAAGGGAAAGCTCTTAGTGAGCATGCTTACCATAAAATATGCCATGCTGAACAGGATTGGTACAGCTAACTGGGTGCCTACCAACCACTCCTCTTCAATCTCAACTGGTCTGGCCAGATTCATCTATGCTGTGGGAACTCAAACCAAGATGGACTATGGAGCTTTTATCTTTGATCAAACCATGAAGCATGCCAGCTCCTCAGCAACAAAGCTTCCAATAGCCTTTCCATCATTGCTGTGTGGTATAGTGCTCAATCAATACCCTGGCATTCTCACTGACAAGGATACAGCATGCAAGAGAGAGAGCCCCCTGGCTTTTCACTACAAATTATTCCTCAGTCATCATGCAGCAGATGTTGAAGCACCTTCTGGGACATCTGCAGGTCCTTCAACTGCTAAGAATCCAATCTCCAAGAAGGCTTTAATTGCTGAACTCAAAAGCACCTGCAAAGAGCTTGAAGCTAGAAAGCAGAAGCTTGAGGAAATCATTCAAAGGTTGGAGAGTGAAGAAGACCAGAAAGCTGCCTCTGATGAAGAAAGTGAAGCTGATGAAGATAGTGGAGCTGATGAAGAAACAGAAGCTGAGGAAGAAACTGAGAGTGATGAATCTGAGTGATCAATGTATGTGAGGCAAATGTAATGACAGCAATGTATTTCTTTGGCCCCTAATTTTGTGTCTACCAAGGGGGAGAACAACATCAAATCAAATTGTAATTGCTGTTTAAGTATGAAAGAAGAAAAAAAAATCTGTTTGTTTGCTTCTGAACTGAATAGTGTTTTTCTGTTGCAACAAGATTGGATACATATATGTTTGAGGGGGAGTAATCTCAAATAAGAATCAACAGAAAAGTAATGCTATACTCTGATAAAAAGAACTTCTGCTGCACTCTGATAACCAGAAAAGATGTTAGCCAAAAATTAGCCAAAGGGGGAGTTTGTAGATGTTTAAGAATTGGCAGAATTTTTGACCAAACAAGAAATGTTAAATTCAGTTCAGAATGTCCTATCAGATGTTGGGACATTATCAAACAGAGTATATGAACTTATTTCAGGATGTCTCATCAGATGTTGGAACATTGTGTAAATAACTTAAGTTCAGTTTTTCAGGATGTCCCAACAGATGTTGAGACATCTCAGACCTGCTACCAGAATTAATTATTGATTAACTGATCAGAGATATTTAAGGAGAATTATCTGGAATTAATTAATGATGGATAAAAACAGAACAAGGCGCATCTGTAGGGAGTTTTATATTGAAGATTCAGATTAAAACAGAAGACCTAATGCACCTAGAATCTAGGAAGTAACAAACCCTAAATTCAAGGTGGAAGCTGCTGCACATTAGGGCTGGATCATTCTACAGTAAGCCCAAAATTCAGATACCTATTTAAGCAACAGAAACTCATAGAATTGAGTACGAATTTCAGAAGACCAAATAGGGTGTCTAGTGTTTTTAATAGCAGGTTGTTTTATGTACCACTTTATAAGCTTTTAAGCAAAAGTGCATTTGTGACTTGATTGAAACTGTTAAGTAAGATCAAGCTGTATTGTTTGAAGGATGTCTTCAATTTCTGTAAACTTGTAAACTTGATCACTGTGTGATTGAGGGGGAGTGAGTAGGGTACTCTTATCTAAGTGTGTCTTAGGTAGAAATTGCATTGGGTAAGTATTAAGTGATAGATTAAACAGGGTGGTTTAAGTCTAGAATTAATATTACTAATAGTGGATTTCCTCCTGGCTTGGTAGCCACCAGATGTAGGTGTGGTTATACACTGAACTGGGTTAACAAACTTCTGTGTTGTTTACTTTTCTTGCTGTTTAAGTTTTGGTTAAATTTGTCAAATGTCCTATTAAGTGTTGGGACATCTCTTAGGACATCTCATACCTGATCACAGAATTTCACATTTCGTTGTATTTTCAATTCCGTTGTATTTCTTTTCGCAAGTTAATGAAGCGAGCAAATCTTTATGCTATTTTCTTTAGTTTCAAATTTTCCCCGTTTATTTAGCCATACCAGAAAAAAATCTTTAATTATTCGCATTACCCAACTTACCTACGGAATCGTAATTAGGAAGCCGAGAACGATTAAACAAGACCAATACAATCTTGACACCTTTGACTTCCCACTTAAGCGATTCCATTCCGATTATCATTACGAGTACACTTTAAGTTTCAGTTCAAAAGTAACCCCTAGTAGTTTATACTAGCAGTCAGCACCGTCTGAACACAAACCACGTGGGGAGCCGATGAATATAAGCGTTTGATGCCTAATCAATAATGATCCTTCATATCTCGATGCAAAATGAAAAGAAATTGCACCAAAGTACACGGTCGCATACAAGAAACGAGAAATATGAGAAGGAGTCCATTGCGGGTTGGTTTAGAGGTACTGGTTCTGAACTCGGTAGGGCATGCTACGGCTCGATCCCCCACAACCTCCAAATCGGATAAAATATGTAGGGTTACCGCACTCGTGTACCAGACCCCGTGCTTAAAAAGGATCAAAGTCGCTAACCAGCTACTCCACTACGTGCGTGCTAAGGCAAAGGGCTTAATGTGATTGTGCTAGAATGAAACCGGGCGAAATAAGATCGAAAAACTCTAGGTGAAATCGTAAAATAATTACCGATCGTTTCGTTTAACGGGAAGTCAACGACATAGCTTGTTGCTTGTGTCATTAGTGTATCGGTAGTGTAATATCAAAGTACCGGTCTATCCGACAAAACGATCCCTCGTACGGTTTGTTATGAGTATGCGTCAATAAAAGCTTGTCCGCCGATTTTCAACCGACTATTTGCTTGAGGACAAGCAAAGGTTTAAGTTTGGGGAAGTTTGATAACGAGAAAACGTATCGATTATATTTCTAGATTTCATTGACGTTTTATCGCATAATCACCGTTTTAACACTCGATTTCTCGAGTTTTTCTCACCATTTTGCAGGTACATCATTATATGGAGCTAAATCATAAAGTAAGAGCAAAAGGAACAAAAGAAACCATAAAAAGATGAAGAAATGAAGAAGCCTGCAAAAACTGCATAATTTGTTGCAGTCACGGTCGTCACCAAGGTGTCACGACCGTGACACCCTAAAAGAGGCCATCACGACCGTTACAACATTGTCACGACCGTGACACTTAAAACCACAGGACACGAGCGTGAAGACCTTGTCACGACCGTGACAAGGGTAAAAGTAGGTTATTTGACCAGACTTGGTCACAGGGCTACGTGCATGTGAAGATGCTACTTTCCAGATTGACCCTGTATGCCACGTTCCTAGAATTCCTCAACTTCTCCTACGAGGCCCATGCAACACTTTCAGCCAAAAGCCCAATTACTCTCCTATAAATAGCATTAGTTTTATGAAGAAACGACAGAGCATTTTTTATTCGAATTTCTGCGGAAGCTCTGCCGAATTGTTTCACGACCCTGTTTCTATTTCTGCATTATTTTTCAGCTTTTCAATTTTATTGTATCCAAACCAGCTATATAACAATTTCCAACATCAGGAAATTGTTATACAATTACTTGTTTCTAAACCTTCAGAATTTAGTTAATTTCGATTTCCGCCAACTCCAAGCTTTTCGGTCTGTGGAAGAAGGAGTTTGCTATAATATTTGTTAACCAGGTTTTTTATGATATTGCAATTTTAATATTTATAATGTTTATTTATTTTTCTTCCATGAGTATTTTATTATTTAATTTTCTGTCTCTGTCTGGTTCAACATCAATGAGTAGCTAATTACCTTAGGGCGGTATGTAGTTAAAACAAACTTAATCGGTAAAATTTAATCATAGGCTTAAAATAATTAGTAACTTAACATTCTGGCTGATACTTTTTAATTTAATTCGACCTTTTCGTTACGAGAGTAAGAAAAGAGTATTAGGTTAGGTCAAGACCACGAGAGTGTGAGATTTTAACCAGATAGCTAAAGTTAGGCATTTAAATTAAACACAGCGAGAGCGCTTTAAAATAAATTAGAATTACTAAGTTTCCAAAAATTATCTCTAAACACTTATGGGCTAGCGAGAGCAGGCATAGGGCTTTAGGGGTAAGATCTGAGATAAGACCACGAGAGTGTGAGTTGAGGGTATTTAAACTGGTAACCTCTACCGAATAGATTAAGTAAACACCTTTATAAGCCTAGTTTAGATTTACCCACCTAAGTTAGTATAATTACATACCGACCGCCTTAGTATCATTTTATTAAAACTTAAATTTAATTCCGCCTTTAATATCTTAAAATAAAAAAAAAAAAATCGTGACAACCATTCGCCTTAGCTAAACTAGAAGTTCATCTAGCACTAAGTAACCATAGAATCCCTGTGGATCGATAATCTTAAATATTACTTCGATAGGATGTGCACTTGCAGTTAGGATACCGCTAGACACATAATTAGACACGTCTTTAGCCCATCAAACCACCAGCAACTGAAGAATATTCTGAAATTCAAGCTGCTCCAGAAGTTGAAGAACCTCTGCCAACCAATCTTGTACTGAAGACCTTGTAAGAATTGAAAAAGGAAAATGAGATGGTCAAGCAAAGGCTGGATAAGCAGGATGAAACTAATGCGGAATTGAAGACTATGATTGGAAAGCAAGTGGAATCATCCTCTGAAATCAAGTCTCTTCTGGAAGCATTAGTTACTAAGATGCATCCCTGATTTTCTGTTCATTTTCTATTTATCTTCTGTTTATCATGACTGTTTAAGTTCTACTGATTGTTTTCTTGTTGGCTTTGATTCTGTTTAATGAAAACTTATTTTGCATCTTATCTCTTGCATTTTTTCTGCATTTTTACTTTTTGATTATGACAAAAAGGGGAGAAACGTAGAAGATCTTGATATATATCAGTTATCAAGATTTGCCTCTAACATATAATTCTAATAAAACTGTTTGAGTTGTGATTCTAAAATAGAAACAGGTCAAGTAATCAACTCAGGGGGAGCTAAGGCTAATGAAACTTCTGAAGGATAAAACTTCTGAAGGAACCTCTAATAGAAATATCTGATTTAATTTAATCAAAGGGATTTCTTCTAATCCTATTAAACTCTATTCTTAAAATCTAAATAAATGTTTTGTCATCATCAAAAAGGGGGAGATTGTTAGAACAATTATGGTTCTAAACCTCTAAGAGCTTTGATGATAACAAATATTATTATGCAAGAATAGAAGTTCTAATGACTCTCTTTATTATATGTGTAGAAGAGGAAGTTATTTAAAGAAGACGTGCATTATTAGAAGATACATCGAGCCGTACTTAGAAGATATACTTATTGAAGAATCCATCATTTAAAGACATGATTTAATAGCTGCGTATCAAGAATTTATTCTCTCTGATTTATGTCTAGAAGATGATGATCCTCATTATAAAGGAATTAATTAAATAATATATTAATTAATGATGAAGACAAGTATCTCTTGTTATGGAAGGTGTTTATGGTATTAACTAATATCCTAAATTAGCTCAAGATGTCTCCAACGGCTACATTATTCAAGAACTATATAAAGGAATCAAATTGAAGAATTGAGACACAGCTTCCACGAGAAAAGACTTATTCATTTGTGCTAAACTCTTGTAACATTCACTTAGTGATCATAGCTTTATTAGAAGCAAAATAGTTACTATATTTTTATTATTGTAAAAGTTAAGTAAAATCCCTTGAGTGACTAGTTTCAGTCAGAAGACTCAAGAGGACATTGACTGTAGGTTAGTGTGTGTATTCAATTTTTGAATAGTGGATTAAGACCTCAGTGATAGAGGCAAAATCACCTTGGAGGGTGGACTGGACGTAGTTTGAGTTCAAACGAACCAGGATAAATCAACTTGTCAAAGAAGTTAATTTTTAGGTGTTAAAGAAAACCCAATTCCAACCCCCCTTCCTTGTGTTTTACGCACCTTCACATTTCATATACATCTCATATGTTTTCATATCATTTCATCTCGTTTCATTTCATTTCATTCCATCTTACCGAAATGAAGATGTTAATCTTCATATCTATGGATTGAAGAAACTTAAATAGGGGCATCTGTCATACCCTAATTTTTTACCCTAAGATTTTTCGCATCTCATCTACATCTTGCATACAAACAAGATCGCACACTGGCTCATTTATCCTTCTTGGGTGCAGGTTTATGCCTCACAGAGGATCACCATTTTTTATTATTATTATTATTTGCTTTCATTTGTTTATGTTTACTAACCATTAATTAAAATCCAAAAATATTTTGTTTCTTTCATTAAATTTTTTTTCAAGGAGGAGGAACAATTGAGAAGGCAAAAAGAATCGGGCCACAGTAGCCAAGCAACCTCATTTGAATAAAATATTCAAATTTTGGCTTGGTTAACCGGTTAACCAGTGCGAAATTTGAATATTTTATTCAAATTTAGCACCCTTAGATCATTGATTTAATTGGAATATTCTAGATCCATTGGTTTCTGATTTCTCTACATCACTTTGATCATTTCCTACCATGAACCCTCATTAATCACCACTCTTTTCCATTTCCCACCAAATTTTCAATTACCAAACCTAATTTGAATTACCAAAGCAAGCTTCATTCCACCAAATTCCCATACCTAAGGCCTTTAAATAGGACCATAATTTCATTCATTCACCAAGCTTTAGAGACCCAAATTCACCTTGCAAAAATTTCTAGAAGCTTTTGATAGCCACAAAACCTCTTGCAAAATACTCCCCCAACACCAAAATTCTCAAAAGCTCACTTTCTTTCTTTTGAAGTTATCAAGACTTCACATTGAATTCTTTACTAACTTGAGCTAAACCTTCATCCTTTCATTCTTTTGTTCATCAATTTCAGTAGATATAAGCTTTTGTTGGTCCAATTTGAAGAAGTGACTTTGGTAACTCCTCTCACTCCATAAACCCATATTCACCATCAACATTCAAGATATAGATCCTTGGTGCCTTTGTTTCTATATCCTTTGGATCTTTATTTGTTGTTTGATTGCAGGGATTCCACTGTATTTTAGTTTTAAAATTCGTGCAAATTCATATCATGATCATCAAATGTTTGAGAAAAGGTTTCAAAATGGATCATGCTGAATTTTCTGCCTTTTTTCTGCTTCATGTACATCGTTAACCGGTTAACCACCTATAAATCTGCGCAGGTTTTGCCTGCATTAACCGGTTAACCAATTAGTTAACCGGTTAACGCAAGTCAGAATAGTGTTTTTGGCTTGTTTCAAGCCCCTTTTTAGTTCCTCTTTCTTCTTCTTCTTCCTCCTTTTTATTTTTACCTTGGGAAGCACTTTTGGGGGTGATTTCTCTTTAATTTCAATGAGCTTTGGGTTTAGATTAGAGTAGTTAATGTTCATTAATTCAAAACTACCTTTAAGTGGATTATTCAATTCATTTAAGGTACTTTGTGTTAGTGATACATTTTCGTGCTTGAATCCATCGAGATGAGTGATTGAACTTAAGGATGGAAGAATACCATAAGAGCGGCTCAATTTGGTATTCACCTTTAATTTTGTGCGGTATTGCGTTCGGATGCCGATTTACATATTGTTTATCTCGCATGCATTAACACTAATATTGTTAACCTTAATTGGTGGTGGCCGGCCTCATTTGTAGGGTAATTACTTTGTAAATTAATCGGCAATTGCTTAACAAAATCCTAAATGTGCCCCGACTTCGGAATAAAAATCTAATTGGGTACTTGCACTTTCGTGGACCGGATCTCTTGTTGATCACGTAATCCCAAAGTGGTTAATCATATTACATTAAGAATTGAGACTTATGAATGTTTGATGCGTAGGTGCTTTGGGTCTCCCAATCGCCTTTCAAATTTCATTGAATTCGGTTCGATTTGCCTTGATTAATCGCTATAGTGTAAGATGCTAAGCGGATCCGGTTGCCTTTCGATTTTGGTTACTCTTTTAGTTGTGGTTGATTAAGTTCTCCATACCATTATTATGTAAATATTATTATACTATTACTACTATTAATATTTTAGATTCTTGCACTTTAATTTATTTTGCTAGTAACATTTAAATTCTTGCACTTTTATTTGCTTTTATTTTATTTTTCTTTACTATGCTTTATTCATCCATTATCATGTTTATTATTTGCTCTTATTTTTTTGTTATGTTGATTTTCCTTTTGTCCATTTGGACACAAAAACATTAATAAAGGATTAAACTTCTAAAAGACTTGTGACTTTAATTTTGGACTATGGCCATCATCCTTAGCATTGGATTTGGAGTTTGGGACTTAGATTTTAGGATCTTGCCATTTGCTTGAGTTATTATGGATTGAAGACCTTAGCGGATTTGGTTCACTTGTTTTTGAAGATGGAAATCCTATTGCTTCGAAGAATGTTCACCATACGGTTTGATCTTCCTTCCCTTAACTTTTACTTTCAAGTCTTTGGATAGTCACTTCATCTTCTCCCCTTCTTAAATTTTCAAATCTTCTTCCTATTTCAAAAACCTTTTTTGTTTTCCAACTTCAAACGTTTTCACAATCAAACCTTGACTAAGGTCAAGCGGTTTTACCTTTTCAATTTCATTTCTTAATAAATGCTAAACGACATAAACATATTGAAACTTTCTTTTCAAAAATACTTTAAAATATGCAAAACTCATTCAATTGTTTTTGTGCCCTTGTGCACTTTTCTTTTTAACCGTTTTCACATGTTTACATATGATTCATTCTTTCTAGCGGAAGTATTCACTAAAGAATGACGACTTTTCTTTATATTTTAAAATCAATTCAACGCATTGTTTCTTTTCACATTTTGTACCACGAAATACGAGGTTTTGATCTCGCATTTCACTTTGTGGGTACGTAGGCATGAGACGATTGTCTCTTCAAACACAAAAATCTTAAAAAATAACATTTCTCTTCTCACCTTTCCACTCTCATTTTTACAAACCATTTTCAAACCAAAAAAGCAATAAATATTTCAAAGGAATCTCGTGGAGTACCACAGACATTTTGTGTGCGTAAAACCTTCCCGATTTGTAACTTATCTCCTTACCCGTTCTCTGATTGTTTCTTTTAGCTTTTTGCTTTTAGATTCATTAGGTTTTATTCGCTCTTTTTCCCTTTTCCATTTGGAATAAAATAAAAGCGCGGTGGCAACTCTGTTTACTTTGAGTTAAGTTAACCAATAGCTTACACTCATGATTTTACCGCTACACCTACACAACACCTTTTGTGGGGCCTTTACAAATATACCAATACACAGTCCCTCTAGACCGAGGGCTTGCAAAGGCAAAGTGATTTCAATTTCATTTCTTTCGGGATAGCTCTAGGGGAAACTAAAATGAACATTTTGGACGAAGCTTAAGTTGAATCCTTCTGGAGAGACTTAGTTAAGTACTTCAGAGACTTTAGTGGGGTTTCTCAAACGAGCCTTTAGATGAATCCCTCAGGAAAGATTTTAGGTAAGTCTCACAAGAGAGAGTTTAGTTGAATCCCTCCCTTAGAGACTTTTTCCAAAGATAACACTCATAATTCCCTGGGTGGCAAGAACCTATAATGTAATCCATCATTCATATTGCTTTCTTTAAGGTTGCAAGAATCTTCATGTGGAAGTCTAACATTTGTATTATCTTTTTAAGGTGACACGTATCTTTCTAGGGAAGCCCAAAATTTGTATCTCTCATTTTAAGGTGGCAAGGATCTTCGTATAGAAGTTCAACATTTATATTTACCTTTAAAGGTGGCAGGGATCTTCTTGTGGAAATCCAATATTTATATTGTCCCTTTTAAAGCGGCAAGAATCTTCTAATGGAAGTTCTGCATTTAAGTCAAGTGAAAAGCTAAATAATAAAATTTTTCCAATAAAATTCATACATTGGTAGGTGATTTTCCTTTTTAACAATAAACTATATTGATATCTTAGTTAACTGAGTTCAGGTTCTGGCAATGAGTCGTCCATCTAACTCCTAAGCATGTAGGCTCTGTGAGAAATATTCATGTACATGTGATATAGTTCTTCCAAATTAGGTTGTAGTTTTCCATGTCGGGCAGGCACATTGAATTTCTTAACATCTGTTAGCTCCTAATTTTGAATCTGGTGATTGAGTAAGAAATTTTAATGCCAAGTATGAAGCCTTTTTAAAAGGTTTAAAGGCCTTCGACTAGAATCATCATTAAGAAACCAGGTCGAAGCCCAATTAGTGCAAAGGAAAAGCATGAGTCTTGGACTTAGAAATATTTCTAAGTATTTGAACTTTGTTATAAAAGCGAATTCTACTAAGGGCATTCACCGTGGGGAATTTGAATTCAAATAAAGGAGGTAATTTGTTCTTATCCATTAGCGAACAAGACAAGTGGCACACTGTAATGCCCCAAAATTTTCCCTCTCAATTTCATAGCATTTAACATTGAATTTGTATACATATCATTGCATTCATAGCATAGAAAAATGGAGCATATCATTCATTGTTGAAACATATAGCAGGGCAATGATTTTACTTCAGAGGTTTGAACAATTCAAGCTTGATAGATATTCAGGTCAAGAGAGTGCATATTGAGTGGTTGAAGTTCAGTTGATTCTTGATTTAAACTTGGTCAGACAAAGTGAATTTTGTTTCATTTACAAGTCATGTGTGTCGTGGGTTATGTTGAGGACTAGTACGATTAAATTCAAGGGTTATGTCATTGAATATTATCAAAGATCAAATTATTTTTCAACTAGGGTTTTTAGGCAATGTACCGAGGCTTTAATTTCAAGTCATGCTTATGCGTGTATATGTTTAAGGCATTGATTCAATATAATTTCAAGGTGGATTCATTTTTTTAGTGTCATTCATTCAAAGATCGTTCAAGTCATATCTCAAGAATCAATTTAAGGCTTTAGTCAAAATTCAAGGATTGGTCCATTTCAAATTTAATTGTAAGATCAAGCAAGAGGGAGGTGTGAATAAAATAATGTTTAAAGCCCATTTACATTTACATGTCCTTTATTATACCAAAAATTCTACAAAGGGTCATGGAAAAAATACAAGAAAGAAAAGGCTCATTACATTCCATAAAGCCATTTAGCCGTTGACTCAACAAAGCCATCAGCTGCTTGAAATGTTTCAGCGCCATCACAAGTCAGCCACCAATTTCCTCCTCTTTCACGCGCATTAGCCGTACACACTGACTTCAACATCCACAAGCATACCTCAGCTGACTTGAATCCACATAAACAAGTTGAATCCATGCATATAGACACATAAGTTTGTCACAACATCAAAATGCACAAGTGAACAAACTGAAACGCATAAGAGATGAAAAAATGCAGGAAAAATAATGTGAACAATTTTCATTGAAAAAATTCAAAGAATAGAAAAAAAATAAAAAATCATAAGAGGAAAATCCAAAATAAAAAGAGTTTTTGTTTATAACAGAATTGACTAAAAATATTGGAATAAAATTGATACACAAAAGTAACAGAATTCTGTTAGGGAGAAAAATCACTCTTCTTCAATGTAATAGAAACCTTTATCAATAAAAAAACTCATCATTTAATCACTTTTCATTCAATGAAAACAAAAATCTTCATCCTCTTCAGTTGAAACCAAGAACCGAATTCTTCATTCAAAAATAAAAGTTGAATACAAAAACCAAAAGAGAGATTCATCAATCTTCATCAATAACCGATTCCTCATTCTTCTTCATTTATTGGATTCTCTATTTTTTTCATCACACAAAAAACCAGAACTCATCTTCGGTCTTAAGAGGAAAATCATAGCAGAAAATCAAAAAAACTTCATCATACCAAAAACGGAATTCATCATTCTTCATTGATAATCCATAACTGAAACTCATCGTTCTTCCTCATCAAGAACAAAACTCATCGTTCTTCATCCTCAAGAAAAAAACTCATCACTCTTCTCCCGAACAAACAAAAAATTTAATCAATAACAGAATTCTCGATTGCTCTTCATCAGCTTCTTCAAACCGAATGGAGTTTAATCTTCATCACACTCATTCATCAACATAACCGAAATTCTCATCATCTTCTTCATTCTCAGTCGACGGTGACACTTGTCACTGTCCGGTAGGACTCTTCCATGCCAATCATGTCTAGGCTTTATCTCCTTTCAATTCACACCCTGCTTTTAAGCCCAATCCCTATTTCAACTGGACATTTACTATGTTTTCACCCCCTCTTGTCTTCTTTACTTTTCAACCTAGTTTCAACATAGTTTCATTTTAATTTCCAAAAAATACCAAACTCATTATAAAATTACAAAAAAATTATTTTAGCATCTTAATTAAATTTAGAAAATTTCCATGTTTTTTATTTACTGATTTCATTGATTTTTTATTTTTATTTTGAATTTTCTATTAATTTCTTTCTCAATTGACTTCCACATTGATACCCTAGTTTGTCCAATTAATTTATTCCACTTCAATTAACATTTTTACACCATTCTTTTTGCATCATTTAAAGGACTCATAAAAGAACATAAAAATATTTTTTTCATATTTTAAAACTCATTTTATCAGGAGTTTTAGAAGGCATTTTTGTGCATTTTCTTTGATCATCCATAAGTATCTTTGTGTGACCAATTGAGTGAGTTTAATTGTGAATATTTGTGATTGATTTTGAAACAATGTTTGATTCTGATTGAGGTCCTTGGAGACTTATTTTTATATTTTTTCATGATCATTGATATATGTTTGATGCCTTGCTCTTCAAGCAACTTTGTGTGCTTCTTTCTTCCCTCTTTCTAACATAGTTTGAGGAAGACACTTATTCCATCTTATTAGGGTCTCTTGCTTGGTATGCTAAGTTACCATTAGACATTTATAGATATCTTGTTTGAAATTATAATTCCTCCACTTGAGTTTATGACTTGCTTGACCTACAAGTTTCATGTTCGTTCACATGTACCTTTTTGACCTACTTCACCGCCTTCTTTCATCTTTGATCCTTCTTAAATTGTGATGAGATTGTTGTTGCCATTACATGATCTTCATTTGCATCCCATGAGATGCTTGATTATGACTTTACATCATCACATCCCTTCAAAATTCCATTCACTTCACTTGGTACTTCTTTGAACATGTTTACTTCTAATTCAAGCTCTTTTCTCCTCTAACCCTAAAATAGCCAATGCTTGCTTACTTGTGGTTAATTTGTACCTCTATTATTCATATCAACATGCCACATGGCTTCTGACTTTGGTACTTGAAATCCATTTTTTCTTATTCATGCTTGACTTTGTCGCTCCCGGGATTTTCATCCTAGTACAAACACGAAAGTGGCATGGAAAAGGTAGAGTCACCAGCCAGACATTTTTATCCCAAATGAACGGGAAAGGTAATGTTGCACAAATCAAAGAGAAAAGGAAAGGAAAGGTCCTACGAACCAAATATCTGGGTTCGGGAGTCGGTTACTACCTGAAGGGTATTAGCACCCCAGACCATCCGCCGTACCCGACGGGATCCACGCTTATTAGTTTTGTTTCAAAGGGTGAGAAATAAGATACTGCTAAATAAAGGAATTGCTAACTGGAAATGGAATGATAGAGGGAACTGAAAAAAGAGAATGAAAAGAAAGGGGGAAAATGTAGGGAAAATAAAGAGTGTGCTCGAACGGGCCCTACCCCACTGCCTACGTACCTCATCTGAAATATGAGGATCAGAGTCGACGTAGTTCGCCTAACTAAGGTGGGAATTTGTTTGTTTTTTATGGTTGAACACCTTATGCCTATGCTTAGGTATTGCAGGCTCGTCTGGTACGAGTGCGTTACCATCTTGCAAAGTGACATGTAGGATCAAGTTCTTACATTGAGAGTGAGTGAGATGAGAAGAGAATTCCCGCATGATAAGACATGTGTTTTTTGTTAATTGTCTTTTAACGAAGTGTTTTTGATTTCGGTGTGTCGCTCCCGGGATTTTCATCCTAGTACAAACGCGAAAGTGGCGCGAAAAAGGTAGAGTCGCCAGCCAGGAATTTTTATCCCGAAGGAATGGGAAAGGTAATGTTGCACAAACCTGAGAAAGAAGGAAAGGACAAGGTCCTACGAACCAAAGATCTGGGTTTGGGAGTCGGTTACGACCTGTGAAGGTATTAGCACCCCAGACCATCCGCCGTACCCGACGGGATCCACGCTTGTTTCTTTGTTTCAAAGGGTGAGGAAATAAAACTGTTGCTGAAAAAAACTACTAACTGGGATAAAAAATAAAACTGAAAAAAGAGACCAGAAAGGGAAAGTGAGGAAAATGTAGGGAAAATAAAGAATATGCTTGAACGGGCCCTACCCCGCTGTCGCTCCCACCAAATGACACCTGGTCAGAAGGGGTACATACGCGAACGGTCGGCGAAAGAGAAAGAAATGAAAAGAGTCGCCAGCTAGGCATTTTTATCCCGAAGGAAAGGTAATGCTGCATAAACCTAAGAAAAGATGGATAAGACGGTTGCGAACCAGAGAAACTGAGAAAGGGGGTTGGTTACAACCTGGGAAGGTATTAGCACCCAGATTGTCCATCGTACTCGACGAGATCCACGCTTAAAAGATTTGTGTTTTAAAGGGGTAGTGTCAGTGCAATCTGTGTATCAAGGCTGGAAAAGAAGGCAAGTGTCAGTGCAAAAGAAATGTGAAGTGAAATAAAGGAGTGTCAGTGTAAGGAAAGAGATGAAATGCTCAAGACAATGAGACTAAAAGGATAATGCTGAAAGAAGGGGAATATACAGAGACTTTTGTTCGATAACTGTTAAGTTATGCCTACGTATCCTCTCGTGCAATGAGGAAGTCAGAACGCCGTAGTTAGACTCAAAGAGACTGAAAGATAAATTGACTTGTGAACTGCTTGCTTTCCTATGCTCAAGTGTATGACCTGTCTGGCTCAGGTGCAAATTGTCTTGCGTTAGGCGGAAGAAGCGAGTTCTCGTTTGTGAGTGAATATGATGAGAAAAGAATCCCGAAGGAGACGATTATTGTTTGTTTTTTGTGTTTTCGATCTTTTATTGATTTTGGAGTTTGTCATAAAAAATGAGCTTAAGCCTAAACCAAGGGTTAGTAAACTCATCACATCTTCCCTCTGATTAGGGGTAATGAGAATACCTTAAGCATGAAGTAAGCACCTCACACTTAATCACCATGATGCAGGATTAAGATCATTAACCTATTTGTAATTATTTAGATGTTTTTGGAGTTTTTGTTTAGTGTTAAGTAATGAGTTTAAGCCATAATCAAGGATTTAATGGACTCATTACATCATCCTAATAGAATGATAATAGATGAGAACATTTAAGCTGAGAAAGGCTACTCAACTTAATCCATGATTAGGGATTAACCTCATGACAAAACAAGGCCTTTATTAAAGTGGATTTTAATTAATGGTGAGATTAAGAAGTGATTTTTATGGTTTGCAAGACAACTTGAGGGGGACTTGTCCATTAACTCTAGGGTTAGTCCTTCTTAACCAATTAAGGAAAGAATTAGAACCCTAATGCAAGGCCCAAGTTACAAGCTTGATGTCTTAGTGATTATCAAGTGAATTGATTAAAGGATTTAAACACACTAAGGGTTTAACACTTAGGATTAAAGTTATACACTCCATCCTAATAGAAGGATGCAAGCATAAGCTTAATCACAAAGTCTTAGAACCTTTGAGGTTTAGTCCTTGGTTATGAGATGGGAAGAGAAGACACAAATATGACACAAAGGCAAAACTAATGGGGGGACTAATCAAACCCTAATTGTGATCATGCTTGGATGTTCCTAGGGTTTATGAGGCTTGCAAAAGATATTCAAGAGAAAAGCCACCAAGGAAGAGGCAGATGAAAGGAGATTAAGCAGAAAGGAGCAAGACAACTTGCTTCACTTAAGAAGACAAGTTGCTTGAAGAAAGAAAGTGAGGAGGGAACATGAATGAGAAAGCTCACTCTAATCCACAAATAAAATGCAGCAATGAATGCATAAGAGAGATGAGAAAATATTATGAGAAGTGAAGACAAATTCACTTCTCAAGTACTTACCACCTGAAAAATTAGCAAAAAGACATGAAATGAAGTGAACATGAAATGAATGCAATGATGCAAACCAAACCAGAAGCAAAAACATGATGTCAATGATGCTAAGAGATAATGCAAACATATGACAAGAGTTGTGGATGATCATACAAGGATGAGGATGCAAATGAAGCATGTTTTGAACCATGAAAGTTCATGAAAGTTTATGAAATGAAATGAAGGCACAACATGGAAAATGAATGATGCAATGATCAAACATAATTCTAATGTGTCCTAATATGTCTTAGGAGTCACGTGAATGCACAAAATGTCATGGCAAGTTCATGTATGCAAGCATATGGAAGATGGATGCAAATGAAAGCAAAAATTAGGGTTTATACATAACATGCAATATAAAATTCAAAATCAGAAGCAAATGACAAGATAAAAAATTGAAAATGGGATCAAAGGAACCCTAACCCTACACAAGTTCACTGCCCAAAGGAGGAAACCTAAATCGTAACCTAATGGAAGTTATGATTTTCTCAAGTTGGCTAGGGTTTTAAGGCACTTCAAAAGAGAAAATGCACAACAAATTGAAAATGAAAGATAAATTTGTAGATGTTTAGAATTGGCAGAATTTTTGACCAACAAGAAGTGTTGAAGTTAGTTCAGGATGTCACATCAGATGTTGTGACATTATCAAACAGAGTATAAGTAAATGAACTTAATTCAGGATGTCACACCAGATGTTGTGACATTGTATCAGTTAATGAAGTAAGTTCAGTTTTTAGGATGTCACACCAGATGTTGTGACATTGTATCAGTTAATGAAGTAAGTTCAGTTTTCAGGATGTCACACCAGATGTTGTGACAACTCAAACCTGCTATCAGAATTAATTAATGCTTAACAAAACTGAGTAAATTCATGGAATTTATCTGGAATTAATTATGAATGGATAAAACAGAAGAAGGAGCATCTGTAGGGAGATTGGTTATATGATTTCAGTATAAACAGAAGAACTGACTCACCTAGAATCAAGGAAGTAACAATCCCTAATTCAAGGTGATGGAAGCATGCGTATCAGGATTGGATAACCTACAGAAAGCCCAAAATCCAAGCATCTATTTAAGCAACAGAAACTCTCAGAATAGAGTATGAAATTAAGAAGACTAAATAGGGTGTTTGTGTTTTAATAGAAGGTTGTATATGTGTATCACTTTATGAGCTTTTAAGCAAAAGTGTATTTGTGTCTTGATTGAAATTGTGAAGTAAGATCAAGCTGTTTTGTTTGAAGTATGACTTCAATTTTATTAAACTTGTAAACATATCACTGTGTGATTGAGGGGGAGTGAGTTGGTACTCATATCTAAGTTGTGTCTTAGGTAGAAATTGCCTTGGGTAGATATTAAGTGAAAGATTAAACTGAGTGGTTTAAGTCTATTATTAATATTACTTATATTGGATTTCCTTCCTGGCTTGGTAGCCCCCAGATGTAAGTGTGGTTATACACTGAACTGGGTTAACAATTTCCTGTGTTGTTTAATTTTCCTACACTTTAAGTTTTGTTCAAGTCTTCAAGTGTTTAAACATCTCATTCGACATCACATACCTAATCCCAGAATTTCAATTGGCATCAGAGCAGGCACCCTGCCTGTTTAACTAGTTGAGATCTAGGGACTGCAAATTCTGGAAACATGGACAGAGATGTAGGATCTGTAAATAGACCACCTATATTGGATGGATCTAATTATGACTACTGGAAGCCAAGAATGGTAGCATTCTTAAGATCACTTGACAATAGGGCTTGGAAAGCAGTCAACAAAGGATGGGAGCACCCTGTCCCAGACAACAAAGATGGAGCAAAAGTGTTGAAACCTGAAGAAGAATGGAGCAAGGAGGAAGAAGATTCAGCACTTGGCAATTCCAAGGCCTTAAATGCTTTATTCAATGGCATTGATAGGAACATATTCAGACTTGTGCATCACTGTAAGCTGGCCAAAGATGTTTGGGACACTCTCAAAACAACTCATGAAGGAACATCAAAGGTGAAGATGTCAAGACTTCAACTTCTCACCACCAATTTTGAAAACTTGAGAATGAAGGAAGATGAGACAATTCATGAGTTCTACATGAACATCTTGGAAATAGCCAATACTTCTGGTGCTTTGGGATAAAAGATGACTGATGAAAAGCTGGTAAGAAAGATTCTCAGATCTTTACCAAAAAGATTTGACATGAAGGTCACAACAATAGAAGAAGCTCAAGACATATGCACAATGAAGGTTGAAGAGCTCATTGGTTCCCTTCAAACATTTGAGATGAGAATGAATGACACAATTGTAAAGAAGAACAAAAGCATAGCCTTGGTGTCAAATACTGATAAAGAAGAAGAAAATAATGAAGCAGACCCTGAAGAAAATTTATCAGAAACCATTGCTATGCTTGGAAGACAATTCAACAAGATTCTCAGAAAGATGGATGGCAAGTCCAGACCAAGTGGAAGATACTCAAACTCTTCTGAGAACAAAAGACCTTATGATGCTAATAGAAGGTCAAATTATGATGAAAAGATCAATCAAGAAAAAGGGATTAAATGTCATGGATGTGAAGGATATGGACACATCAGAAATGAATGCCCTACCTATCTAAAGAAGCAGAAGAAATGTCTTTCTGTGACCTAGTCTGATGAAGACTCAGGGTCTGATTCAGAAGAAGAATCAGCAAAGCACATCACTGCTCTAGCTGGAGTATGTGATTCTGAAAGTGGATCCAGTGATGAGGAGCTGACTTTTGAAGAACTAGAAGAATCATACAAGATGCTGGTTAAAAGGAGCACTGAAATATGCATGGAGAGTATAAAGCAGAAGAAGCAGATTGAGGCACTAAAGGCTGAAAAAACAAGTGATCTAGAGATCATTGACACTTTGAAAAGTGAAGTAAGCCTTCTCAACTCCAAGTTGGAGCATATGTCAAAATATGTTAGAATGCTGAACAGTAGCTCAAACACACTGGATGTTATTCTCAACAACAATAAGCATTAAGGGGATAGAACTGGACTGGGATTTAACAAAGTTCAAAAGATTGAGGCTAGCACCAGCAAAACTACTTCAAATTCCGTACAGTCAAACAAGATGTCCCAACAGATGCTTCAACATCATGAAAAGAACATAAAGTAAAACATAATGTCCCAACAGATGTCTCAACATCATGAAAAGAACATGATGAAAAAGAAGTATCAAAGATGGAGATGTCATCATTGTGGAAGGTTTGGTCATATCAAACCTCATTGTTACAAGTTGCATGGATATCCAAATCAGATGTATCAGCAACCCCCTAAGCAGAAGATAGAGGCTACAAAGAAAATGCTGCATGGACATCAAAATCAAAGATATCAGCAACCCCCTAAGCAGAAGACAGAGATCATCAAGAAAGTATGGGTACCTAAAGCTAGTATTCATGCTGATCAAAGCTACATGTCCAAGAACAAGCTCAACAAACAACCTTGGAGCTCTAAAAATGGACACTACACAGGGCAGAGGCATCAAAGGAAACCTCAATACAAATGGTCAAAGAAGGGTGTTGCATATATAGCTCATACATCTCTAAGAGTATCAGCTAAAGAAGACTGGTACTTTGATAGTGGATGCTCAAGGAACATGACTGAATTGAAGAATCTGCTAGTAGACTTAAAGTCATATTCATCCAGATATGTAACCTTTGGAGATGGAGCTAAAGGAGAAATCAAGGGAGTTGGGACCTTGGACTGTCCAGATGTACCAAGACTAGTTGATGTGCTGCTGGTAAAAGGATTGACTGCTAACTTGATCAGCATGAGTCAATTATGTGATCAAGGTTACAGTGTAAACTTTACCAAAACTGAATGCATAGTGTCTAATAAAGAACAGAAGGTTGTCATGAGAGGAGCCAGATCTAAAGACAACTGTTATATGTGGGAACCTCAAGATTTCAGTCTCACTTCAACTTGCTCTTTAGCCAAAGAAGAAGAAGTGAAACTATGGCACCAAAGACTGGGTCATCTTCATTTCATTGGTATAAAGAAAATCATATCTATGGAAGCTGTGAGAGGTATTCCTAAACTGAAGATTGATGATGGAAAAATATGTGGTGAATGTCAAATAGGCAAGCAAACCAAGATGTCCCATCCAAAGCTCCAACATCTGACAACTTCCAAAGTTTTGGAATTATTGCATATGGATCTTATGGAACCTATGCAGGTTGAGAGCCTTGGTGGTAAGAGGTATGCCTATGTGGTGGTTGATGACTTTTCAAGGTATACATGGATAAATTTTATCAAAGAAAAGTCTGATGTATTTGATGTATTCAAAGATTTATGCCAAAGAATACAAAGAGAAAAAGCAAGCGGTGTGATCAGAATAAGAAGTGACCATGGAAAGGAGTTTGAGAATAAAAAATTCTCAGATTTCTGTTCTTCAGAAGGAATCAATCATGAATACTCTTCACCTATCACCCCTCAACATAATGGGATTGTTGAGAGGAAGAACAGAACTATCCAAGAATCAGCAAGAGCTATGATCCATGCTAAAAAGTTACCATTGTACTTCTGGGTTGAAGCTATGAACACAACTTGTTACATTCATAATAGAGTCACTCTAAGGAAAGGAACCTTGTCCACAATATATGAAGTCTGGAAGGGCAGAAAACCCACAGTTAAGTACTTCCATGTGTTTGGAAGTAATTGTTATATTCTGGCTGATAGGGAGCAAAGAAGAAAAATGGATCCTAAAAGTGATGAAGGGATTTTCCTTGGATATTCTATAAATAGCAGAGCCTATAGAGTATTTAACTCTAGAACCAAGGTTATCATGGAGTCCATAAATGTGATAATTGATGATGCCCCTGCAGATGTTACAGATGATGTTGGAACATCTGCTGACAGTCAGACTGAAGCTGAAATAAAGAGTGACCATCCTGACTTCACTCAAACTGAAGCAAGGATAGAACATTCCAGCAAACCTCCCTCCATCAGAATTCAAAAGGATCATCCCAAAGATCTAATAATTGGTGATCCCAACAGAGGTGTGAGCACTAGATCAAGAGAGGTGATTTCAGGTTCTTGTTCTGTTTCAAAAATAGAACCTAAAAACATCAAGGAAGCTCTTAATGATGAGTACTGGATTTGTGCTATGCAAGAAGAATTAGGTCAGTTCACAAGGAATGAAGTGTGGGATCTTGTTCCTAGACCTGACGACATAAATGTGATTGGCACTAAATGGGTGTATAAGAACAAGTCAAATGAGCAGGGAGTTGTTACAAAGAACAAAGCTAGACTTGTAGCTCAAGGATACACACAAATTGAGGGAGTAGACTTTGATGAAACCTTTGCACCAGTAGCAAGGCTTGAATCAATCAGACTACTTTTAGGAATTTCTTGTATTCTGAAGTTCAAGCTATTTCAAATGGATGTGAAAAGTGCCTTTCTAAATGGATATCTTAATGAAGAAGTATATGTGGAGCAGCCTAAGGGATTTGTTGATCCAAGCTGTCCAGATCATGTATACAAACTAAGGAAGGCTCTTTATGGTTTGAAACAAGCCCCAAGAGCATGGTATGAAAGGCTGACTACTTTTCTCATAAAACAAGGGTACAAAAAAGGTGGAATAGACAAAACCTTGTTTGTAAAGGATGAAGAAGGAAATGTCATGATTGCTCAAATATATGTTGATGACATTGTCTTTGGTGGGATGTCAGACAGGATGGTTAAACATTTTGTCACTCAAATGGAATCTGAATTTGAGATGAGCCTAGTAGGAGAACTAACCTACTTTCTTGGACTACAAATCAAGCAGATGGAAGACTCCATGTTCATTTCCCAAAGCAAGTATGCTAAGAACATTGTCAAGAAGTTTGGGGTGGACAATGCTAGTCACAAAAGAACCCATGCCCCCACTCACTTAAAGCTGACAAAAGATGACAAGGGTGAGAATGTAGACCAAAGCCTATACAGAAGTATGATTGGAAGCTTATTATATCTGACTGCTAGCAGACCAGACATAGCCTTTGCAGTAGGTGTATGTGCAAGATATCAAGTTGAGCCAAAAGTAAGTCATCTAAACCAGGTTAAGAGAATTTTGAAATATATCAATGGTACTTGTGACTATGGCATAATGTACTCCCATGAATGTGAACCAATTCTCACTGGCTTCTGTGATGTTGATTGTGCTGGAAGTGATGATGATAGAAAGAGCACATCAGGAGGATGCTTCTTTCTAGGAAACAATTTGATTTCTTGGTTCAGTAAGAAACAAAATTGTGTTTCTTATCCACTGCTGAAGCTGAATATATTGCAGTTGGTAGCAGTTGTTCACAGTTGGTTTGGATGAAGCAAATGCTTATAGAGTACAATGTCCCACAAGATGTCATGACATTGTACTGTGACAACTTAAGTGCTATTAACATATCAAAGAATCCTATCCAACATAGCAGGACCAAGCATATTGATATCAGGCATCAGTTCATCAAAGATCTTGTGGAAGAGAAGGTGATCTCATTGGAACATGTAGCCATAGATCTGCAATTGGCTGATATATTTACTAAAGCTTTGGATGCTACCCAATTTGAAAACCTAAGGGGTAAATTGGGAATCTGCTTATGTGAAATATAGCAGTTATGGAGAAGTGCCAACATGTCCTATGACATCGTGTGGCATGATCACCAGATGGCAACACCAGTCTGGTCAAGAACTCTGTGTATTCCACTCCTTAAAATTCTCCAAGTAACGGCTCTTATAAAAGTTCCAGCTTGCTCTCAGCTATTCATCTTCTCATCATCCTTTCAAAACAAATTGTATGCTATAGCTGATTTTCAGAGCTCATCAAACTCAATCAAACCTAAACTCTTCATCCACCACTTTCGAAAAAGTCTCAACATCAAAACCCTAACCTCTCTGATGAAATTCTCAACCAAGAAGATGTGGTGCATGCAACCCCCATCTCTGTGGTACCTATGGATTCAACTCCCATGGACGAAATCAGAGGAAGTGTTCCTCTTGCTCAAAAGCCTAGAACTCCAACAGTGAGAAGAGCAAAGGAACCTGTATTCAGCAAAGCCAAAGGGATGCCTTCATCCTCAAACACCACTCCCAAAGCCTATGAATATGTGGATGCTTCTATTAAGGATCTTGTGAACAGGATTCTGTATGAGCAAAGAGTTGTGAGTGGCATATCTATCCCTCTGAACACCATGCCAGCTCCACAAGAAGAACAAAGTAATCAAGCTGAAGAGGACACTCCTGCTCAACAGGATGTCCCAATAGATGTTGAAACATCTGAGGAACAGCACAAGGCCTCCACTGATGATGATGATGAAACATCTGAGGACCAACACAAGGCCTCCACTGATGATCAAGCCTCTGTTGATCCACCTGCTGAAGAGGAGACTACACAACCTCCTCCTGTTGTAGATATAAAGCATGATTCTGACACAGAAATCATTGCCTCTGTGGACCCTAGCATAGCCAAAAGGCTTAGGACTAGGAAGGAAAAGAAGACTGCAGGACATGCAACTCCTGAAAAGAAACAACCTACACCAAAGAAGGACAAAGCTAAAGTTGCCTTTGGTCCTACCAAACAATGGAGCAAGGTGAATACACAAAAGAGGAAAGCTGTCACTCCACCAGATTCAGATGTTGAAGAGGATGTCCCAACATCCCAACCAAAGAAGAAACCAGCACCTTCAAGGTCCACCTCTACTGTTCCAGAAGCTCCTCTGGATAATGTTTCTTTCCATCATGTGTCAAGTGTAAGCAGATGGAAATTTGTTTACCAAAGAAGGGTAGCACTTGAAAGAGAGCTGGGCAGCAATGCACTTGAGTGCACTGAGGTAATTGACCTAATTTCTTCTGCTGGATTATTCAAAGTAGTGTCAAACTTTTCACCTTGCTATGAGCTGCTAGTTAAGGAATTTATTGTCAACCTTCAAGAGGACTGTGCTGATGGTAAGTCAGATGAATTCAGAAAGGTATATGTAAGAGGGAGATGTGTGGAATTCTCACCTAGGGTTATCAACCACTATATAGGGAGAGAATCTGATGGACCTAATGAGCTGGGGAAGACTGACAACCAGGTGTGCAAGGTCATTACTGCCAATCAAGTCAAAGCTTGGCCAGTCAAGGGAAAACTTTCTGTTATCTTGCTAACAAGGAAGTATGCAATGCTGCATAGGATTGGCACTGAAAACTGGGTCCCTACCAACCATACTTCTTCAATATCAACTGGATTGGGCAGATTCATCTATGTTGTGGGCACCCAAACAAAGATAGACTTTGGGGCTTACATTTTTTATCAAACATTGAAGCATGCTGGGACATCAGCAACAAAGCTTCCTATAGCCTTTCCTTCTCTGCTGTGTGGAATAATCCTCAGCCAGTATCCAGGTATCCTCACTGAGAAGGATTCAATCTGCAAAAGAGAGAGTCCTATGGCCTTCCACTACAAGCTGTTCTTAAGTCATCATGCAGCTGATGTTGAAGCTCCCTCTGGGACATCTGCTGGACCTTCAAAGGCAAAGTCTCCTATATCCAAAGCTGCTTTGATTGCTGAGCTGAAGTACACCTGCAAAGAGCTGGATGCCAGGAAGCAAAAGCTTGAGGAGATTATTCAAAGGCTGGAAGTGGAAGAAAGTGCTCAGAAGGCTGTTGACTCTGATGATGAAACTGAAGAAGAGGAAGACACTGAATATGAAGATTCTGAGTGAAAAATGTTTGTGAGGAATATGTACTGTCTGCTTCAGCATTGTATTTTGAGTTTGTATTTTTGTAATTCTCTCTGACTATGTAAAATTTGGCCCCAATTTATGTCTAACAAGGGGGAGAAGAGAACTGAACAACAACAGCAATGTCTGCTGCAACTTACTGATTAATGAAAAATGCATTTTGTTTGCTTCTGAACTAAGTTGTCTTTTAATGAAAAATTTCTGTCGAAACAAGTCAGAACACATACAGGTTTGAGGGGGAGTAAACTCACACATGATTCAACAGAAAAGAAATGATATACTCTGATAAAAGAAAATATGCTGCACTCTGATAAACCAGAAGATTATGTTAGCCAAAAATTAGCCAAAGGGGGAGTTTGTAGATGTTTAGAATTGGCAGAATTTTTGACCAACAAGAAGTGTTGAAGTTAGTTCAGGATGTCACATCAGATGTTGTGACATTATCAAACAGAGTATAAGTAAATGAACTTAATTCAGGATGTCACACCAGATGTTGTGACATGGTATCAGCTAATGAAGTAAGTTCAGTTTTCAGGATGTCACACCAGATGTTGTGACATTGTATCAGTTAATGAAGTAAGTTCAGTTTTCAGGATGTCACACCAGATGTTGTGACATCTCAAACCTGCTATCAGAATTAATTAATGCTTAACAGAAATGAGTAAATTCAGGGAATTTATCTGGAATTAATTATGAATGGATAAAACAGAAGAAGGCGCATCTGTAGGGAGATTGGTTATATGATTTCAGTATAAATAGAAGAACTGACTCACCTAGAATCAAGGAAGTAACAAACCCTAATTCAAGGTGATGGCAGCATGCGTATCAGGATTGGATAACCTACAGAAAGCCCAAAATCCAAGCATCTATTTAAGCAACAGAAACTCTCAGAATAGAGTACGAAATTAAGAAGACTAAATAGGGTGTTTGTGTTTTAATAGCAGGTTGTATATGTGTATCACTTTATGAGCTTTTAAGCAAAAGTGTATCTGTGTCTTGATTGAAACTATGAAGTAAGATCAAGCTGTTTTGTTTGAAGTATGACTTCAATTTTATTAAACTTGTAAACATATCACTGTGTGATTGAGGGGGAGTGAGTTGGTACTCATATCTAAGTTGTGTCTTAGGTAGAAATTGCCTTGGGTAGATATTAAGTGAAAGATTAAACTCAGTGGTTTAAGTCTAGAATTAATATTACTTATATTGGATTTCCTTCCTGGCTTGGTAGCCCCCAGATGTAAGTGTGGTTATACACTGAACTGGGTTAACAATTTCCTGTGTTGTTTAATTTTCCTGCACTTTAAGTTTTGTTCAAGTCTTCAAGTGTTTAAACATCTCATTCGACATCACGTACCTGATCCCAGAATTTCAAAATTCAAACCAATTTTATCCTAGAAACTACATGACATGAAGAATGAAATGCAAAAAGAACCATCATCAAACTCCCCATGGTTAGGCAGAAGGGATTTTTCAAAGTTAGGGCAAAAATATTGACTTTTAAGAACCCTAATTCTAAAGAAAAATGTCAAAATAGGTCAAGAACCAAAAAGAAATTTGTGTGAAGAGTTTGATAATGTTTCTAAATGTATCAAGATGCAATGTGATTTTTTTGTGATTTTTGGAAACTTAAATGCTATTTTAATTAATTAATTCTCATTAACTAATTAAAATAAACATTTAAATATTTTAAAAATACGAAATTTATGCAAAAATTAAAATAAAAATTATTTTCAGAATGAGAAAAATATTTTAAGCCATGGTGCAAAAAATGAAATTTTTTAGAAGTGTTTTACTATTTTAAATAAAATGTGCAAGAAAAATGGATTAAAATGAAAATAAAATTGAATTAAAAGAAAAGTAAGCAGATCCTGAGGTCCAGATTCAAAGTTACAAGGAAATGGTTGACTGGCGCGCGTTTTAAAGGCTGTGACTTATCCTGAGTTAATTAACTTAATTAATTAATTTAATGATGGATTAGGGTTTAATCAAGCCATCTGGAACGTCCATACGCGCGGTAAACACAAGATCCGAAGGTCACAATTCAAACTTGGCTTAATTACAGGATTAGGGCATAACCATTTTCAGGTGACCGGAACAGTGTTCCGGTCATCTTCTCCGACGAGCCAAAACCCTCTCTCTCTCTCTAAGCATCTAAAACAAGATTTCTCTGCCCAGAAATGAATCCCACGCATCACTAAACCTAAATCCCCATACCAAAACCATTTATCACTCATCAAAAGGCCAAATCGAAACAAGACATTTTTAGGTCAGAAACTTTCAGGCACTCCATACATACTCAATATCCCACCATTTTAAAAAGTATAAATATCAGAATCATCAGCACAACATAAGGATTCGATTAAGAACTTAAAAATAAGGTTCTGAGAAAAAAGTTCTTGAGCTATACCTGAGATGGAACTTCCTGATTCTGGGCTTTCTGGCCTTTCCTTTGCTGCAAGTCCAACTCTTTGAACCCCCTGATGATGAAATGAAGCTTTAGAATGAGTTTGTATGGCCTGTTTTGAAGGTTTTGGTTCTGGTGTAGTAGATTTGGAGGGTTGTGTATGTGGTGTTTCAGGCTGTTTCAGTGCTTGATTCTTGATCCATGGATGGTATATGACTTATTGGTGAAGAAATATTTGAGGTTTGATGGTTGTATCAAGAGTTTCGAAAAGATGAAGAAAAATGTAGTTTTTGTGTATCCTTGCTTATGGGAGGATGCTGGCTTGTATGTGTGCATGTTTCAAGTCCTTGAGGTCCACATATTAAGTTCTGATTGGGCAGAAGGTTGGTAATGTCACAGTTTGATTGGCATGGGAAAAGATGCAAAAAGTAATGACTTTGTGTACTTGAGGTATGGCTTGAGTCAGAGGAAGATTAGGGGCATGGCTGGGCTCAGCATGGATCAAGGAAGGCCCTTAGATTGTTTTTGTGCAGCTGTAATGGCTAGGGCAAGTGGTAGCATGGCTCTTGCAACTTTTCCCTCTTTGGAAATCTTTGTGAATCAAGGCAAAGAAACCTAAAAACTCTTGGGAAAATTGCAGCCAAATGGACCATATGAAGTTGTCATGATGTTTTGAGATCACTTAACAACTAAATCAAACATTAGAAGTTCCTTTTGCAAAAATTCCATTCTTGAAGATTCATGAGAAATGCCTTATGGTGACTTGTAATTCAAGGCATGAAAATGGGAAATCTCTTGGGCAATTCTGAATTTTGGACCATGTATGATGTTTGTGCAATGTTTAAAGGTTAATTAGAGATCACATTTGGCTTTGGCAAGTGTTTTTGCAAGTTTCCTCTTTGGCACAAAAGTGAAAATTAAGTGATTTTTCCCAACTTTGCAAGGACATAACTTTAGTTCTAAAATGAATTAGATCAAGTTCTTGTACTTTTTGAAAATGGGAGGATCCAATCTACATCTTTCATGACCAAGAATTTTTCATTTGAAGCATTTTTGAATCAAAAAGAGGAGGTTGAAAAACTTTCCCAAAATGACAAGTTTGGATTATAAGTCACTTTCCCAAAATGGCAACTTTGCAAATGGCTTGAAATTCTTCAATTTTGTGAAATTATAACTTCTTCTAAGATCAAATAAAGATCATATACACCCAAAATGATGTAGAAGACCCTTTGGTTGGATGATTGGGGGCCTCAGATGCCCTGATTTTGCACTGACTTGCTTGAGAAGTCATCTTTTGATCAGATGCCTTCCCCATTGAATTTATTCATGAAAATTGGTATGCATAATCCTCATAACATATAGAGACCAATAGAAACAAGAATGACCAAAAAATTTGGAGTTATGGCGTCTGAAACCAAAACCCTAATTTTAGGTCATCTATGCAGTCAAACCTGGCTCTGCTTCCATGCCTTTCTCAGTTCTTGTGATTTTCTGGCTTCTTTGATCTTGGGAGGATATAATATGATGCTTGAACATACATGGACCCTCTTGAGATGATCGATGACCTTTGGAGTGGCTCAGATAGCCCAGGGATTGTTCAAATCACAAACCCTAGATGCAGATGACTTTGAACCAATGCAGTGAAGCAAAAATGTAATATGAGATGATATGATTGAATTGATGCAATATGACAAGAATCACAAGCCATGTTGAAATGAGTGAGGGAAAATTTGGGGTGTTTACAGCTTCCCCTATTCAAACATGAGTTAGCTGTATAGGATGTAAGCGCCCTGCTTAATAGACAAACAAGATAACTTGTGGTTGAATACCTAAGACAGTCCAAAATTTGCACTCACTGAATGAAGAAGAAAAGGGATATAGATTCTAAAAGGAAGTAAAGTATGATTGTAAAGTGCGGGCGACGGAGGACGACCGTCGAGCAGAGGACGACTGCTGGGGATAAAGCAATGACGGGGACGAACGACATGCTGGGGAGATGAAGAGATTATGATGGGGACGGCCATCAGGAAAAGAAACAAGACTCTCTGGGGATGATGAAGAACGATCATCTAGCAGGGGACGACTGATCTGTTGGGGATAAGATGAGGGACGGTCATCTAAGGTGAAGGACGATCACCTGGCAAGGTACGGTTGCCGAAAGCATCACGACATAAGACGAATGTCGGATAAGAAGAGTCGACGATGGGGATGGCCATCGGAATAGCATGATGAAGGACGATCCTCAAGAGGTGAAGGACGATCACCTGGCAGGGTACGGCTTCCAAAATATCACGACATAGGACGAATGTCAAGATCAACGATGGGGACGGCCATCGGATAACAATGATGAAAGACGATCATCAAGAAGGTGAAGGACGATCACCTGGCAGGGTACGACTGTCAAAATATCACGACATAGGACGAATGTCGGATAGAAAAGGATTCCAATAATGGAGACTCCGCTGGGGGAATGATGAAGGACGATCATCAAAAGGTGAAGGACGATCACCTGGCAAGGTACGACTACCGAAAGTATCATGACATAGGACGAATGTCAGAAAAGAAATTTGCTTTTTACTGGGGATTTGCTGGGAACTCTTCTGGGGAAGGGTAGACACAGACGAGTGTCTAAATTCAAGAAAGAAAAGGTATAAGTGTTTGACGCTGTGTATAGATTAAAGATGCGGACGAGCATCCTTAATACTATGATACGGACGAGTATCAGTAGAAACAAACGCTGACGCATGTTCAGATATGATGATACGGACGAGTATCAACTGGTTAACAAAAAACACGGACGAGTGTTGAATCTGAGGGGAAATAAGTGGTGTATACAAGATACAGACGAGTATCTGTATGAGTGAAGAAAATAAGCATGAGTGAAACACAGATGAGTGTTCAACTAGCTGGGGAGAGTACGATACATACAAGTATCATAAGAGGAAGTGTATAAATAGATATTCTGACGCTTCGTGGGATAGGATGGCACGGACGGGCGTCGGAAGATATAATAAGCAGGGTTTTAGGCAACTGTGTTGGGGATACGGACGAGTGTCCAGAAATATCCGTTATGTGGAAGTATCTATTTGTAAAAAGTTCTGGCGACTTTATTGGGGAAAATGACACGGATGAGTGTCGAATGAGTATATACTTGTATTTTTTGGGAATGCGAAGAAGATGCTTTGGCATTCTGCCGGGGAGTTTTAGGGGTATTCTGCGTGTTGTTGACGGTGTGTCAGTATTTACGGGTGACTGATTTAAAACATGGCTTGTGACTATGCAATATGTTTGATTTTTTTCGTAATGCTCCGTATTAGACGGAATGTTACACTCTGGGTGGGAGATATGATGCGAATGCTATGATTATGCAAAGATACCGATCCGGGAATCGGATCCCGTTGCAGTGAAGATCTCTGGCAGATCTGTTTGAAGGATATTCCAAGCCGGGGATGAGATCATTGGTAGATCTGATATATATGACCCTGTTTGGGGGAATGAGCCACTGATAGACCTATTCTTGGTGATGAGGAGCCCAGCTGGGGTATGTGGAAGCTTTCGTCACTTTGTTGTGAGATCTTCAGATATTAATCCTCTTGATAGAGGTTGAGACTCCGCGGGGAGATGGTTCCCTATCTAACACTTGGCTGAGGGTGAATGATCACTGAACGACCTTCCTCGAGGATGATAATGTCTGGCAACTCAGCTGGGGAGAGGGCACCCCTGATGCTATTTGGGAGATAGGCCTAGTAAATAGTGATTTGGCAGCTTGCTGGGGGAAGCTTTCATGCCCTATCTTTCACTTTGACTACCTGCAATCCTGTTATGACAAAGAAACGTACAAATATCCCGAGGTATCCCTTACTGGATTCCATCATAGGAATTTAGACACTCCTGGAGCGAATATATTTCCTGTAAGCATGTAATTTTTAGAAAAGACGCATCTGTATTTATGCAATCATTATATCAAGGACATCGGACATTTTTGCAAATGAAAATAGAATGTACGAGACAAAATGTGACTGAAAATTTGATTTTATTAATTTGCATGCCCTGAATTGGCAAATACAGTTAAAGAAACAGATCCCCTGAAATGAGGAGATTGTTACAAAATTGAGAAACAAAAAGATGCTGGCAATGCTGACGACGCTTCAGTAAGCTTCCCTTTTGCTATGACTTGTATGACATTGACGCTCTTCTCATCTTGCTTTTTGAAGAAGGCTTATTCTGACTGATGCTTTATACTTTCGAAGCTTTCCATTTTGTAAGTGATACAGATGAATTCAGAATGCAGTTGTTCGCTTATTCCCTTATTTTGTGTGGATCGCCCTTTCAGGTTTTCAATCCACCGTGATACCCATTTTTTCCTGAGTTGTCCAATGTGGCTTTTCAACTCAGCGGGTGTACATTTTTTTATTTATTTTCCCTTACTTTTGCCCGAGTCTTTTATTCTGTTTTTGACTCGCCGGGATGCCCTATTTTTGCCTGGACTTACATTCTGTTTTTATGTCCAGGGGGTCATTTTTATGCGAAGTATTTTTTAACTGCATCCGAATTCACAGGGGACAAGAAGTCTTCACCATCCATAGTACTAAGCATCAGTGCTCCACCAGAGAAAACATTCTTTACTATGAACGGACCATCGTAATTCGGAGTCCACTTGCCCCTGTGGTCTGTATGAGGAGGAAGGAGTCTTTTCAGCACAAGATCTCCTACTTGGTACTCTCGAAGCCTAACTTTCTGATCGAAAGCTTTCTTCATTATTTTCTGATACAACTGCCCGTGACAAATTGCAGTCAATCTCTTCTCTTCGATCAGACTTATTTGTTCGTATCGGGATCAGACCCATTCTGCTTCGTTTAGCTTAACATCCATCAATACCCGTAAAGAGGGTAATTCAACTTCAACAGGTAGGACTGACTCCATACCATACACAAGCTGATACGGTGTTGCCCCGGTGGATGTTCTGATTGACGTACGATACCCATGCAAGGCGAATGGTAGCATTTCATGCCAGTATTTGTAGGTGACTACCATCTTTTGCACAATCTTCTTGATATTCTTGTTAGCTGCCTCCACAGCGCCATTCATCTTTGGCCTGTAAGAAGAAGAATTGTGGTGTTGGATCTTGAAGTCCCGACATAATTCTGCCATCATTTTGTTGTTCAAGTTGGAACCATTATCAGTAATGATTCGCTCGGGCACTCCATACCGACAGATGATGTCTCTCTTCAGGAATCGGGCTACCACTTTCCTGGTGACATTGGCATAAGAAGCGGCTTCGACCCACTTGGTAAAATAGTCAATGGCTACCAGGATGAATCTGTGGCCATTTGAAGCGGTCGGTTCAATCTTTCCAATCATATCAATGCCCCACATGGCAAAGGGCCAAGGCGAAGACATCACATTCAAAGGATTTGGAGGCACATGCACTTTATCTACATAGATCTGGCATTTATGACACTTTCTGGCATAAGCACAACAGTCTGCATCCATTGTGATCCAGTTATAGCCTGATCTTAGCAACTTTTTAGCCATAACATGCCCTCCGGCATGGGTACCGGAAGATCCTTCGTGCACCTCGTGCATCAACAAGTCTGCTTCTTCCTTATCAACACATCTGAGGAGTACCATATCAAAGTTTCGCTTGTACAAGGAACCATCAGTATTCAGGAAGAAACTAGCAAACAGCCTTCTTAATGTCTTCTTATCATTGGAAGATGCCCCAGGTGGGTATGTTTGATCCTCCAAGAAGCATTTGATGTCATGGAACCAAGGCTTGTCATCCTTAGCAAGGTCTGCTCAGAATACATATGCTGGTCTATCGAGTCTGGATACCGAAATTTGAGGCACAAAGTTGGCAGCTTGAACTTTGATCATGGATGAAATGGTAGCCAGAGCATCTGCAAACTGATTTTCATCCCGTGGAATATAGTCAAGCTTGACTGTAGTGAAGAAAGTCGGTAACCTCCTTGTGTATCCCAGTAAGGTATTAGATGATCCTGGTGAGTATACCATTTGCCGTTGGTTTGATTAATTACCAGAGCTGAATCTACGAATACAGTCAAAGTCTTGATCCTGAGGTCAATGGCTTCCTCAAGACCCATAATGCAAGCTTCGTATTCGGCTTCATTGTTAGTGCAGTTAAAAGTAAGTTTTGCCGAGAAAGGCATGTGAACTCCCTTAGGTGTAATGAGTACTGCACCAACACCACGACCATTCATATTAACAGCCCCATCAAACATCATAGTCCATTCTTCTTCTGGGTTAGGCCCCTCAGTGTGAACGGGCTCTTCATGATCCTTTTCTTTTATGAACATGATGTCTTCATCGAGGAAGTCAAATCTCATAGGCTGGTAATCATCAATGGGTTGCTCAGTGAGATAATCAGACAACACACTGCCTTTGATGGCCTTTTGAGATGTGTATTGAATGTCATATTCTGTGAGGATCATTTGCCATCTTGCAACCCGTCCGGTAAGTGCCGGCTTCTCAAAAATGTACTTAACTGGATCCATCTTGGAGATCAATAAGGTAGTGTGGGTCAACATATGCTGTCTCAGTCGGCGAGCAGACCACGCTAAAGCACAAAAAGTTTTCTCGAGCAGTGAATAACGTTGTTCACAGTCGGTAAACTTTTTGCTTAGGTAGTATATTGCATACTCTTTTCGACCAGACTCGTCATACTGGCCCAACACACACCCCATTGACTCTTCTAATACTGTCAAGTACATGATTAGAGGTCTTCCTTCGACTGGAGGCATAAGGATCGGAGGCTCTTGTAAATATTCTTTGATTTTGTCAAAGGCCTTCTGGCAGTCTTCGTTCCACCTGACCGTTTGTTCTTTTCTTAATAGCTTAAATAAGGGTTCACAGGTTGCTGTGAGGTGAGATATGAACCTTGAAATGTAGTTCAATCTACCCAGGAACCCTCGAACTTCTTTTTCAGTCTTTGGTGCAGGCATCTCCTGGATGGCTTTGACTTTGTCAGGGTCAACTTCAATCCCTTTCTCACTTACGATAAATCCCAGTAGCTTGCCGGATCGGACCCCGAATGTGCATTTGTTGGGGTTTAACTTCAATTGGTACTTCCTCAGACGCTTGAACAGCTTGAACAGATTCACCAGGTGGTCTTCTTCTGTAAGGGACTTGGCAATCATGTCATCCACATAACATTCAATTTCCTTGTGAATCATGTCATGAAATAATTTTACCATAGCCCGTTGATAAGTGGCACCAGCATTCTTCAACCCGAATGGCATCACCTTATAACAGAATGTGCCCCAAGGTGTGATGAAAGTTGACATCTTGATCTGATTATATCCTTAAAATCCATCCATGAAGGAGAATACCGAGAACTGAGCCGTATTGTAGACCAATACATCAATGTGAGGTAATGGGAAGTCATCTTTCAGGCTGGCTCTGTTCAGATCCCGGTAATCCACACACAACCTCACTTTGCCATCCTTCTTAGGCACAGGTACAATGTTAGCAACCCACGGCGGGTAACTGGTCACAGCAAGGAAACCAGCGTCCCACTGTTTTTGTACCTCTTCTTTATCTTCATTGCCATATCTGGGCGAGTACGGCGCAACTTCTGTTTTACCGGCGGACAGTCTTCTTTCAGCGACAGCTTGTGCATAACAATGTCGGTGTCCAACCCTGGCATATCCTGATAAGACCAAGCAAAAACATCCACATACTCCCGAAGCATGTCAATCAGTTGCTCTTTCACTGAATCTTGCAGACAGGCCCCGATATTTACTTCTTTCAAGTCTTCTTCGGTACCAAGATTAACTGTTTCAACCTCCTCTTGATGAGGATTTATAACCTTATCCTCTTGTCTTAATAACCTCGCTAGTTCTTCAGGTAGCTCATAATCTTCTTCAACCCCTTCATCAGCTTGATTAATCGGATTGTCGAAATCATACGAAGTCATAGCAGTGTTGTTGTCGGTGCAGTCTGGAGGGCACTCTCTGCAAGGGTTTAGATTTGTTCATTTTAGTGATCAGTTTTATCTTGTTTAGAAAAAAGTGAAAATGAAGTTATTTGTTTTGAAAAACATTGCCATTTTATTTTTGTACAAAAAATGAAAAATGAAAAACAGTGAGCGGAAAAGAAAAGACTCATTTGCAAAAGATGTCCTGATATTCATTAATTGATCTTTGCACAAAATACAAGATGGCCCGATTACAAAATGAGTCCTGACATCTTGGGCAAGGTGCAGGACTTGATGCATGCTTTAAAACACAAGAAATAATAATTACTCTGCGGGAGTAACCCTTATAATTTCCTGGGAAGACCAGTTTGAGACATGGTTCCCCGGGATCCTTGGACGTATCCAGCTTTCCAGGTTGCACTCGTCTTCTGACTCATCTTCCAAGTTATTCACAGCATCCGGGGTGAGCATCCCCCCGCTGACAAACTTGGGCTCTTCTGCAGCCTCCGGTTGATCTTGTCGAGTTGGTCTGTAACCCAACCCGAATCGGTCTTCTTTCTTCTCCATGGGCAGCAACTTGCCCCAGCCTTGGGCGGTACCTTCTTCAACAACCTTCCAGGCTTGTTGATATGATGTAATGGAAGTCCCAAGCACAACAGATGCTTCATTGATATTAAGGGCCTCAAACCCTTGGCTCATTGTTTCATGGATCTCCCCATCCATTTCAATGTATTTGAAAGTAGCCAGCTGGATGACAAAAATATCCTCCTCCCCACAAATAGTAATGACTTGGCCTTCCCACTCGAATTTTAACTTCTGGTGAAGGGTTTATGTCACGGCGCCAACGGCGTGTATCCATGGTCTACCCAATAGACAGCTGTAGGCAGGCTGTATATCCATCACAAAGAAGGTCGTTTTGAAAACTTGTGGGCCAATCATTATTGTTAACTCTATCTCTCCCAGAACTGATCTCTTAGAACCGTCGAAGGCTCTCACCACCAAGTTGCTTGGGCGTAGTGCCAATCCGTCATATTCCAGCTTCACAAGGGCTTTCTTGGGCAGGACATTGAGGGATGACCCTTTGTCTACTAGTACGTGAGAAAGAACTGCACCCTTACACTCCAAGGTAATGTGCAAAGCCTTGTTGTGATTGTGACCTTCCGTTGTCAGATCAGCGTTGGTAAATCCTAGTCCATTACTAGCGTTGACATTTCCAACCACAACATCTAATTGATTGACAGTAATCTCCTCCGATACATAAGCTGCGTGCAGGACCTTTAATAGTGCGTTCCGATGAGCCTCAGAGCACATTAGCAACGATAGTATGGAGATTTTGGAAGGTGTTTGGTGAAGCTGGTCTACCACCTTGTAATCACTTTTCTTTATGATCCTCATGAATTCATCAACCTCTTGATCGAAAGGAGTCTTCAAAGCTTTTTGGACAGCTTGCTCTTCTTGCACCATGCTCTTTCCTTTTGCCTTGGCAGCAGCTTCTGCTTCGGCAATGGGCCTTGAAATTTGCGAGGCAAAGAGACGTCCGCTTCTAATGAAGCCTCCGCCTCCCCCCACATTGTCTATTTGAGGTGAAGAAGTTGATGATTCCAAAGTGATTTTCTGCCCCTCGCAGTATAGATCTAATCCATAATGCCAAGGGATGGCGTTATTGCTTTCGTAAGGAACTGGCCCAGGCACTGTGATAGTGACCGGACTGATAGCAGCTGCAGAAGGGACCACAATGGTGTGTGGATCATAGTATATGGTAACTGGTGCTCTGACAGGAGTAACATTTTGTTGTGAATTGTTGGTAGGAACATTTGCGGGATCGTAGTATATTGTAACTGTTGAGACACTTTCATCAATTGCTGCTGGTGTTGTAGAAGGTATTGTTGACTGGACAAGGATTGAAGTTGTAGCAAGAATGGTGACTGAACTTGTATCCATTGAAATGATTGATTGAGCGGTTGTTGGAGTTGTAGTAGAATCCGTAGGAACAATGGTTGCTGACGTTGTAGGAGTATCTGTGATTGTTGATGAAGGAATTGTTGGAGTTGTAGTCGCTGTTGTCGTAATCTGAAGGATACCATCCTTAATAAGACCATTTATGCCATTTCTCAGCCTTTCACACCCATTGACTGCAATATTGCAATACCCACAGCCAAGCTCACACCCGGGGAACACTTGGCATTCTAAAAGCTGAGCTTTGATTTCAACCAAATGTGTTTGAATTTGTGCAACACTGGTGATTAGGGTGGATAGTTTGCCTTCCTCGATAGCATTAATCCTGGGCCCGTTGTGACTAGGCATTGGATTTCTTGTGACATTTGGAGGAGGTGCAACGTTGAGAGCTTTTGAGTCCACCAGATCTTGGACTTTCATCTGTAAGGCCCTGCATTTTTCAGTATTATGCCCCGGTGCGTTTGAATGAAATGCACACCTGGCATTGGCATCATAGTTTTTTGGCATATTAGTGGGATCTGGAGGTGCCAATGTCCTTAATTCAACTAGGTTGAGCTTCAGGAGTTGTGGCAGGAGTGCGGCGTATGGCATTGGGATTGGGTCAATCACCCTATTTGCCTGTGATGGTCTTTGTTGGAAAGGACGTTGTTGTTGGTTGTTGCTGTTGTTGTAGGTTCTATGTTGCGGATAATGAACTTGTTGTTGATACTATGGTTGTTGTTGTTGAGGATATGCTGATTGTTGAGGAATCGGAGCTGGAATGGTAACTGCTGCTACTGACCGGTGCACATACTGAGGCCTGCCCCTACTTGCATAAATGGAATTTGTTTCACCGGCCCTTCGGGGTCCCACAAAAGGCTTTCTGGGATTACTGGATGAGCTTGCACCACTGTCGGAAATTTTGCCCATCTTTAATAGACTTTCAATCCTTTCACCAGCTATGACGACATCAGCAAAGCTGGTAGAGGAGAAGGCATCCAATCTATCAATATAGGTCCCTTGCAATGTATTCATGAACATGTCAACCATTTCCCTCTCTGGCATGGGTGGTTGGACAGCAGTAGCAAGCTGTCTCCACCTTTGGGCATATTCTCTAAAGCTCTCTCTAGAAGATTGTGACATTCCCATCAGAAGGGTCCTGTTGGGAGCCATATCCAGGTTGTATTGATATTGACGGATGAAAGCCTCAGCTAAGTCTTTCCAGCATCTGATGGTAGCTCTGGTCAAGTGTGAATACCATTCCCTTGAAGCCCCAGTCAGACTGTCTTCAAAGTAGAACATCCACAACTTTTCATCCATGGTATATGCTTTGAGCCTTCCCAGGAAAGACTGCAGGTGAGTGCGAGGACAGGAAGTTCCATTGTATTTTTCAAAGCATGGGGTTTGAATTTGTGGGGGATTCTCACCCCATCCACTAGCCCCATGTCCATTACATCGAAGCCCAAAGAATTCTGAGACTCCAAAGATCTTAACTTCTCAGCAATTTCGTCCAGCCTCCTGTCATATACTTCATCTCCAGCTCCCATAACAGTAAACTGTTCTTCTTGGGGATCCTCTTGTAAGATTCTCCCACCAGCAGTATTGCCTTGCACATTTCTCGGGATGTTGACTTCAGGATCCAGATGAGGTCCAAATACTGGTGGGTCAATACGAGGCTGGCCCCGTTCATTGTTACTAGTTCCTCCTGTTCCAAGATGAGGCTCCTCAGGAGTTTGTCTTTCCACCAGCTCTCTTAATCTTTCTTGACTCTGGGCTAAGCCAGTCATTACTGCCATGAATTGAGACATCTGATTTCTCATCTCCACTCTCTCATTAGCCATCTGATTTCTGACCTCAGTCAGATCCTGCTGTTCTTGTTCCATTTGAATACTGGGAAGGTTGTTGCGAGTCGGGTACCGGTGCGTGCGGTTGACAGGGAACACTCGGCGACAGGCAATGTTTCCTGAGATCACAACAAAGTTAGAAACAAAATAATAAACAAAACCTACAAAACAAAGAAAAAGTTAGTATGCAATGCAGTATGCTTATTTGTTTTCCAAGGTATTCGGTTTGGTTCTTGGCTTTGACCTTTCCAGACCTCGAGGAAGATGCTTGATATTGTTGAGAGAAAAGCCCAAATGGAAACAAACTAAAATATATTACAAATGGGGAATAATACATAGTTTGTTTTACAACACATGCCCATGGAGGGTCAAAATACAATAAAAGGAAAAGTACATCAAATGGGAACAACAACAAACAAAGAATCAGACATCTAGTCCAAACTCATCCTCTCTGACCTCCTTCAGGAGTTCCTCAGTCACTGGACCAGCTGGGTGTTCTGTAATGGTCCTAATGAGGAGGTTCCTGGTAGCAATGGCAGTGGTCAGCTTCTTATGCCTGTCCTGGTCCTTTGATCTCTTCAATCCTACCTTGAGCTTCAGCTCTGAAATCTCCTTCTGGGTTGCCAACAAAGCTTCCTGCTGCTTCTTCTCCTTAGCCTCTAGCTGTTCAATCTTGGCTTGAGTCTTTTGGTCTTCTTGTGTACGGGCTTCGGTGATCCTGGCCCACCTAGCCTGACTCTCTTGCAGATAGAGCTCAGTCCTAGCCTTCTGAATTTTAGCCTCCTTGCAGGCATTCTTCAATATTTGTTCCCCAGCTCTTACTTTCCTGATATAGTCCTCTGTTTTCTCAATTTTGGCAAGATGCACCACCCTAAGCTTCTCCAATCTCTCGATGTCCAAAATACTATCACTCCTTTCCCAAAGAGTCTTTTTCAAGGCTTGAGATAAGTTCTCATTCCTTTCCTTCAGCTTCTCAAATTCTTCTAGGCTGACAGTTGCTGCTGGCTGTACTGTAGATGGTCCAGGCATGTCTTCCAAGATAAAAGGCATTCCGGTAATTTGAGCTCTAGTACGGGACCAGTCGTAGTACTAAGCTGAAGCAACATTATTACACCTTCCAAGAATAGCCATCCCTTTTGTCTGGATGTTGTCCCAAGCCCATGATGCTTGTCTGACAGCAGCTGAATTAGGTTTCACTTCACAATACAGGTTCTCAGCTAAATCTTGTCCTCTGGGAGGGTGAACCAAAGCATAGCCCAGTTGTCTCTTAAACAGCAAAGGATTGTAGTTGATGCAACCCTTTACTACTATCAGAGGCACATTTGGGTATTGTCCACAGCTGGTGATAATGTCCTTGCCTTTGGTGCTCTGGGTGCACCATCTAATATCATCTGAAGTCAAGGCAATGAGCCTCTTGGCCCAATTCTTCGGTAGGTGGGGATTTAGGAAGGCATCTGACTTAGGAAGGTGTCTGAGCATCCAGGTGTAAAACAAAGGAGCACAACATCTTACCAACTTCCCCCTTTGTTTCTCATTCCTCTGATGAATGGAGTAGCAGAAATCTCCTAGCAATGTGGGCATTGGGTTCTTCAGAAGGAACAAATGGATGGCATTCTTGCTGACAAATTTGGGCTCATCTGCAAACAATATAGCCCCATATATGCTGAGGGCTAACAATGCACAGACTGCCCTCCACTCTCCTAAAGAGGCTTTCAGGATGGCCTGAGAATTCAAGAAGTCCAAATGCAAACCAGGGATCCCAGCTTTTTTCGTCATACTTTGCTCAATCAAGGCAGGCTCCAGGTACAATGCCTTTGCTATCTCTTCATTTCTGGGAGCTGGCATCTCTGGGTTGAAAGGGATTCCACCCCTGATAGGTACTCCAATCAATGAAGAAAACTCTTCCAGCAGAGGTCCTAGCTGAAAATCTGGAAAGGTGAAGCATCTCAAAGGAGGGTCATAAAACTGCAAGCATGTGTGGATCATGCTTCTCTGAGAAGGGTCAAGGTCCATAACCATATCCAGGATACCTCCATAATGCTCTCTAAATAAAGGGATGTGATCAGGTGTGATGAGTGATTGGACCTTCCTGATACCAGTCAACACAGGCTCAAAGAAATGGTAGGATATGTTGCTCTTCCTGGGAGTAGTCATGAGTGCTACTGAAGAAATTGAAGATAAGTGCTGATGAAGATCACAGACTGATGCTGGAGATGAGCCACTGACAGGCTGATGCTGGTGATGATGAAGGTAGCTGAAGCAAATACCGATGAAGACAGCTGAAGCATAGGTCTATGCAGAAGAAGGGGTCAAAACCAAAACCAAGATACAGTGAGATGGATACCCTGAAAAGCAAATAAGCAAATGTTAAATGATGCAATGATGATATATGCAAATGATATGCAAGGGTTTGTGATCAAGCCGGATCTGATTATCTGTCTTGATATAAATCCATGTATGTTCAAAGGTCCAGATGAAGGCTTAGAAATCCAGTAACCAGGGTGGGGGACTCAAATAAAGAGTCACATGTCCAAGGTCAATCACAAGAACTGTCCAAAATGAGGTACTCTTAAACAAGATAGTAACAGGGTATGATGCAGCCAAGGATTCCTGCAAACCTATAAACAGCCCAACCCCCTCATAGGTGGTGTTCCAAAACAAGGATCCTCATACTTAGATCAGTTATGAGAAGTGTAAACACTTCTAACCCGGAGGTACAATGTTTACAATAACCATAAAAGATCCTCCTCTAATTCACCTCAGCTTCTGAAGGTCATAATAAAGGTCATCCAGACTTAGCAGGCTTCCCAGATAGCCTTAGCACTACAGGAAATCTGTAGCACAAGGTTCTCAAGAAGAAACCCACATCTGAACCGTGTTTCATATTCCCGCACCAGACCGAAATGGAATGGGAAAGAACATGAACCACTCTAGCCTAGGTGTCACTCAGGTCCCAGGTATAGGACCTTAAACTCTCAATGGAACCCCACCCACCAAAACAAAAACCAGATCCAGCAATGATAATGATAGTATGAAATATGAAAACTGTAAAGGAAGGCAATAAATAAAGCTGTAAATAAAGCAATAAATAAAGCAAATAAATAAACTCAAATAACACATAACACCCAGTAAACACAAATCAAACAAGCGCTAGGAGGAACCCACAAAAAGAACCAGAAGCCCCGGTTACAATATAAGGTTCCCCAGCAGAGTCGCCAAGCTATCGCTCCCACCAAATGACACCTGGTCAGAAGGGGTACAGACGCGAACGGTCGGCGAAAGAGAAAGAAATGAAAAGAGTCGCCAGCTAGGCATTTTTATCCCGAAGGAAAGGTAATGCTGCATAAACCTAAGAAAAGATGGATAAGACGGTTTCGAACCAGAGAAACTGAGAAAGCGGGTTGGTTACAACCTGGGAAGGTATTAGCACCCAGATTGTCCGTCGTACTCGACGGGATCCACGCTTAAAAGATTTGTGTTTTAAAGGGGTAGTGTTAGTGCAATCTGTGTATCAAGGCTGGAAAAGAAGGCAAGTGTCAGTGCAAAAGAAATGTGAAGTGAAATAAAGGAGTGTCAGTGTAAGGAAAGAGATGCAATGCTCAAGACAATGAGGCTAAAAGGATAATGCTGAAAGAAGGGGAATATACAGAGACTTTTGTTCGATAACTGTTAAGTTATGCCTACGTATCCTCTCGTGCAATGAGGAAGTCAGAACGCCGTAGTTAGACTCAAAGAGACTGAAAGATAAATTGACTTGTGAACTGCTTGCTTGCCTATGCTCAAGTCTATGACCTGTCTGGATCATGTGAAAACTGTCTTGCGTTAGGCGGAAGAAGCGAGTTCTCGTTTGTGAGTGAATATGATGAGAAAAGAATCCCGAAGGAGACGATTATTGTTTGTTTTTTGTGTTTTCGATCTTTTATTGCTTTTAGAGTTTGTCATAAAAAAATGAGCTTAAGCCTAAACCAAGGGTTAGTAAACTCATCACATCTTCCCTCTGATTAGGGGTAATGAGAATACCTTAAGCATGAAGTAAGAATCTCACACTTAATCACCATGATGCAGGATTAAGATCATTAACCTATTTGTAATTATTTAGATGTTTTTGGAGTTTTTGTTTAGTGTTAAGTAATGAGTTTAAGCCATAATCAAGGATTTAATGGACTCATTACATCATCCTAATAGAAGGATAATAGATGAGAACATTTAAGCTGAGAAAGGCTCCTCAACTTAATCCATGATTAGGGATTAACCTCATGACAAAACAAGGCCTTTATTAAAGTGGATTTTTATTAATGGTGAGATTAAGAAGTGATTTTTATGGTTTGCAAGACAAATTGAGGGGGACTTGTTCATTAACTCTAGGGTTTGTCCTTCTTAACCAATTAAGGAAAGAATTAGAACCCTAATGCAAGGCCCAAGTTACAAGCTTGATGTCTTAGTGATTATCAAGTGAATTGATTAAAGGATTTAAACACACTAAGGGTTTAACACTTAGGATTAAAGTTATACACTCCATCCTAATTGAAGGATGCAGGCATAAGCTTAATCACAAAGTCTTAGAACCTTTGAGGTTTAGTCCTTGGTTATGAGATGGGAAGAGAAGACACAAAGATGACACAAAGGCAAAACTAATGGGGGGACTAATCAAACCCTATTTGTGATCATGCTTGGATGTTCCTAGGGTTTATGAGGCTTGCAAAAGATCTTCAAGAGAAAAGCCACCAAGGAAGAGGCAGATGAAAGGAGATTAAGCAGAAAGGAGCAAGACAACTTGCTTCACTTAAGAAGACAAGTTGCTTGAAGAAAGAAAGTGAGGAGGGAACATGAATGAGCAATCTCACTCTAATCCACAAATAAAATGCAGCAATGAATTCATAAGAGAGATGAGAAAAGATTATGAGAAGTGAAGGCAAATTCACTTCTCAAGTACTTACCACCTGAAAAGTTAGCAAAAAGACATGAAATGAAGTGAACATGAAATGAATGCAATGATGCAAACCAAACCAGAAGCAAAAACATGATGTCAATGATTCTAAGAGATAATGAAAACATATGACAAGAGTTGTGGATGATCATACAAGGATGAGGATGCAAATGAAGCATGTTTTGAACCATGAAAGTTCATGAAAGTTTATGAAATGAAATGTAGGCACAACATGGCAAATGAATGATGCAATGATCAAACATAATTCTAATGTGTCCTAATATGTCTTAGGAGTCATGTGAATGCACAAAATGTCATGGAAAGTTCATGTATGCAAGCATATGGAAGATGGATGCAAATGAAAGCAAAAATTAGGGTTTATACATAACATGCAATATAAAATTCAAAATCAGAAGCAAATGACAAGATAAAAAATTGAAAATGGGATCAAAGGAACCCTAAACCTACACAAGTTCACTTCCCAAAGGAGGAGACCTAAATCTTAACCTAATGGAAGTTATGATTTTCTAAAGTTGGCTAGGGTTTTAAGGCACTTCAAAAGGGAAAATGCACAACAAATTGAAAATGAAAGATAAATTCAAACCAATTTTATCCTAGAAACTACATGACATGAAGAATGCAATGCAAAAAGAACCATCATCAAACTCCCCATGGTTAAGCAGAAGGGATTTTTCCAAGTTAGGGCAAAAATATTGACTTTTAAGAACCCTAATTCTAAAGAAAAATGTCAAAATAGGTCAAGAACCAAAAAGAAATTTGTGTGAAGAGTTTGATAATGTTTCTAAATGTATCAAGATGCAATGTGATTTTTTTTGTGATTTTTGGAAACTTAAATGCTATTTTAATTAATTAATTCTCATTAACTAATTAAAATAAACATTTAGATATTTTAAAAATACGAAATTTATGCAAAAATAAAAATAAAAATTATTTTCAGAATGAGAAAAATATTTTAAGCCATGGTGCAAAAAATAAAATTTTTTAGAAGTGTTTTACTATTTTAAATAAAATATGCAAGAAAAATGGATTAAAATGAAAATAAAATTGAATTAAAAGAAAAGTAAGCAGATCCTGAGGTCCAGATTCAAAGTTACAAGGAAATGGTTGATTGGCGCGCGTTTTAAAGGCTGTGATTTATCCTGAGTTAATTAACTTAATTAATTAATTTAATGATGGATTAGGGTTTAATCAAGCCATCTGGAACGTCCATACGCGCGGTAAACACAAGATCCTAAGGTCACAATTCAAACTTGGCTTAATTACAGGATTAGGGCATAACCACTTTCAGGTGACCGGAACAGTGTTCCTGTCATCTTCTCCGACGAGCCAAAACCCTATCTCTCTCTCTAAGCATCTAAAACAAGATTTCTCTGCCCAGAAATGAATCCCACGCATCACTAAACCTACATCCCCAAACAAAAAGCATTTATCACTCATCAAAAGGCCAAATCGAAACAAGACATTTTTAGGTCAGAAACTTTCAGGCACTCCATACATACTCAATATCCCACCATTTTAAAAAGTAAATATATCAGAATCATCAGCACAACATAAGGATTCGATTAAGAACTTAAAAATAAGGTTCTAAGAAAAACGTTCTTGACCTATACCTGAGATGGAACCTCCTGATTCTGGGCTTTCTGGCCTTTCCTTTGCTGCAAGTCCAACTCTTTGAACCCCCTGATGATGAAATGAAGCTTTAGAATTAGTTTGTATGGCCTGGTTTGAAGGTTTTGGTTCTGGTGTAGCAGATTTGGAGGGTTGTGTATGTGGTGTTTTAGGCTGTTTCAGTGCTTGATTCTTGATCCATGGATGGTATATGACTTATTGGTGAAGAAATATTTGAGGTTTGATGGCTGTATCAAGAGTTTCAAAGAGATGAAGAAAAATGCAGTTTTTGTGTATCCTTGCTTATGGGAGGATGCTGGCTTGTATGTGTGCATGGGCAATGTCACAGTTTGATTGGCATGGGCAAAGATGCAAAAAGTCATGACTTTGTGTACTTGAGGTATGGCTCGGGTCAGAGGAAGATTAGGGGCATGGCTGGGCTCAACATGGATCAAGGAAGGCCCTTAGATTGTTTTTGTGCAACTGTAATGGCTAGGGCAAGTGGTAACATGGCTCTTGCAACTTTTCCCTCTTTGGAAATCTTTGTGAATCAAGGCAAAAAAACCTAAAAACTCTTGGGCAAATTGAAGCCAAATGGACCATATGAAGTTGTCATGATGTTTTGAGATCACTTAACAACTAAATCAAACATTAGAAGTTCCTTTTGCAAAAATTCCATTCTTGAAGATTCATGAGAAATGCCTTATGGTGACTTGTAATTCAAGGCATGAAAATGGGAAATCTCTTGGGAAATTCTGAATTTTGGACCATGTATGATGTTTGTGCAATGTTTAGAGGTTAATTAGAGATCACATTTGGCTTTGGCAAGTGTTTTTGCAAGTTTCCTCTTTGGCACAAAAGTGAAAATTAAGTGATTTTTCCCAACTTTGCAAGGCCATAACTTTAGTTCTAAAATGAATTAGATCAAATTCTTGTACTTTTTGAAAATGGGAGGATCCAATCTACAACTTTAATGACCAAGAAATTTTCATTTGAAGCATTTTTGAATCAAAAAGAGGAGGTTGAAAAACTTTCCCAAAATGGCAAGTTTGCATTAAAAGTCACTTTCCCAAAATGGCAACTTTGCAAATGGCTTGAAATTCTTCAATTTTGTGAACTTCTAACTTATTCTAAGATCAAATAAAGATCATATACACCCAAAATGATGGAGAAGACCCTTTGGTTGGATGCTTGGGGGCCTCAGATGCCCTGATTTTGCACTGACTTGCTTGAGAAGTCATCTTTTGATCAGATGCCTTCCCCATTGAATTTCTTCATGAAAATTGGTATGCATGATCCTCATATCATATAGATACCAATATAAACAAGAATGACCAAAAAATTTGGAGTTATGGCCTCTGAAACCAAAACCCTAATTTTAGGTCATCTGTGCAGTCAAACCTGGCTCTGCTTCCATGCCTTTCTCAGTTCTTGTGATTTTCTGGCTTATTTGATCTTGGGAGGATATAATATGATGCTTGAACATACATGGACCCTTTTGAGATGATTGATGACCTTTGGAGTGGCTCAGATAGCCCAGGGATTGTTCAAATCACAAACCCTAGATGCAGATGACTTTGAACCAATGCAGTGAAGCAAAAATGTAATATGAGATGATATGATTGAATTGATGCAATATGACAAGAATCACAAGCCATGGTGAAATGAGTGAGGGCAAATTTGGGGTGTTTACACCCGCTGCCTAAGTACCTCATCGGGAAAATGACAATCAGAGTCGACGTAGTTCTCCTATCTAAGGCGGGAACTATTTGTTTGTGTTTTGTATCGCTGGAACTGCTTATGTCTATGCTCAGGTGTTGCAGGCTCGTCTGGTACGATTGTGTTTACCGTCTTGCAAATGAGACAAGTCGTCGCAAGTTCGTGTTGAGAATGAATGAGGTGAGAAAAGAAGTTCCCGCAGGAAAGTCGCTTATTGTTTGTTGTTTGTTTTTTAAGAGTTTTGTATGAATTTGGCACAAGCAAGTGAATTCAAACCCTTTTCCATGGAATGTGTACTTGCTACTACATTCCAAGATGGAATAATATAACAAGCACACCAAGCAAGGAGAATTTATCCAAGACTTGTTTCCTAGGATTAGGGTATAAGTTCACTAGCTTGTTGAACTTTATTAAGTGTTTTTGTAGCTTTTGAAGAAGTATCTTTTTGATTTTTCTTTGTGAAACAACCCCTTGATAAGACTTGTACATCATGTTAGACAAGCCTACACCATTCCAAGATGGAATGAATGTAAGTGCCCCATGGAATAAGGCTATACACAAGGGATCCTTTCATGAATTTATTAAGTCTTTTTTTTTGGATTTTTGTTTGAAGATGAGTAAGAAGACTCAAATCGGAAAAGGACAAAAATTAAGGGGGACTAAGACACAACCCTAAGTTAATTATTAAAATGGTGGTCCTAATGGTGAGTGAGGCTTTTCTAATCCAAAAGAGCAAAAGGAAAAGAAAGAAGAAAAAGGATGCAAATTACTTCCTAAGGAAGATAAGTTGGTCCTAATAATAGGGGAATCCTACCAATCACAAATATGGAAGTAAAAGGGTGAATTAAATACATAAAGTAAATGCATAAAAAATAAAAGGATAAGGTGTAAGGAAACATACATTTCCCTCCCTACAAAACAAAGATTAGTGTACATTTTATTAAAAATAATAAAGCAAACTCACACCAACTAAATCCTAATAACTCTAGGACTCAATCTAACACTATCTTAATTCTCAAAGAAACTAAACAAATGCTATAACAAAATTCAGCATCTATTACAGCCCCTAACTGCACAAACAGCTATGAAAACAATGCATAACACAAAACAACTTTTACAACTCACAATCAGCAGGCAAAATAGGTGTAAAATGTCAAATACAACATGAACAATACACATTTTACAGCCCCTATACAAAAAAACAGCCATGAAACATGGGGCATATTTGATTCTTTTTCATTTTATGTACACAAAGTAAGTGATAAACAACACATTAACATCAACTAGCATGGATTTACACACATCACAACATGTGAAACTTGATTAACATTGATCATTTATTATCATGCATTTATTTGTTAAAAGGACCAAAAAATCAGAATTGAGTTCATATCAAGAAGTGATCCATTAAGCACAAGAATCATGCAAGAACATGTGAAACACTTAATCACTTTTAAGCAAAAAAAATCAACATGTAACACTTAATCATTTAATCAATCCTACAAGCAAGGATCATAATCATTAAGCAGATGTTGAATTTAAGCAAGTAATTGACATGTGAAACAAGTGATTAAAGTGTAGCAAACACATCAAGAATTAATCATAACACATATGCATATTTAACACAAAACATGGAAAAGTGAACGGAATCATGTCGAAACGACTCGAAACCATGGAATCGGCTATTGGAAATAGACCCAAAAATTCCCTAAAATCAATACTTATACATACATGAACCTTAGAAGCACTAAGAAGCCATAACAAGCAAGCACATAAGTTAAAAACCAAATACTAACAGCGTTAACCGGATAACCAAATTGGTTAACACGTTAACGGACCCTAGACAACATAATATGGCAAAAATCGCACGTATTAACCGGTTAACCAAATGCGTTAACCAGTTAACGCTGAACAGAAAGTGAAAAAGCTTTGAAATAAGTGCTTTTGGCCACAAACTTACTTCTAAACATCCCTAACACACATCTAATCATGCTAACACGAATTTCTACTCAATTAGGGCTTATTAACACATGATAGAACCTATAACAAGCTACAACCTAACTTCTAATTCATTAAACTCCACAAATCGCAAGCAAAACGTAAAGAAAACCAAATCGATCACAAGCAATATGAAAAGCATTTAAAGAATGCCAAAATGGTGAGATGAAGAGAATAAATTAAAGGAAAAGTGATTTTAGACCACAACCTACGAAGCGGAGAAGTGCTTCGGTGAATGTTGCAAGAATCGGAGCTTGATCGAAGAGAAAACCAAGAAAACCGCGAATCCGCAAAATAAATACGTTCTTGATGCTTGAGCCTTCTTGCACTTCCGATAAGTCAAAATCTTCACAAAAATCAGTAGCTTCTTCTTCTACAATCCACAATTCAATGGAGGTTGGAGGCTAAGCTTTAAGATCTTCAAGTTTCAATGTGAAACTTGAAGAGCTTCTTCAAAAAAGCTTTGGTGAAAAAGGGAAATGGAGGAAAAGTGAGAGAGAAAAAGTGATTCTAGAAATTGTGAGAGAGTGAAAAATTGGGAACCTTTTTCATTGAAGTGATTAATGATTATATATGGGCTAGGCTTGGAGCTAGGTTTGGGAATGGAGTTAGGTTTAGGAATGGAGTTAGGTTTGTAGTTAGTTAGGGTTAGGGTTGGAGAAGGAATATTCCTTGGAATATTCCATGGAATACTCTAGAAGGTTGTGGAACATGGTAGAAGAATCCAAAGGAAATGGAGTGTAATTGAAGTGGAAAAACAAGAGGGAAAGAATGAAAGGAAGTGTGGAAGGAAAGTGGAAGGAAAAGATGAAATCAACCATTTTTCAAATGATCTTTTTTCCTTGATTTTTTTATGATTCCTCCATCATTTCTTGACAACCATAGGACCATTGTAACCCTAATTTCATGATTTTGATCTTAAAAGTCAGGAGTCGACTCGTTTTTTACCTAGCTCGATTGCCTTTTCCCTGATTCCTTGATTTTCAGTCATCTGGCCAATTGAACCTCTTCCAAAATGAATTTATGGATGAAACTTCATGGAGAAGCCCAATAGAAGTGAAATCCTAATTTGGCCTTTTTCATCAGGAGATGTTGCACTGCTTGCCTCCTTTGATCAAATCAAATATTTCCATGGCTTGTGGCTTCCAATGAAGATTTGTGGGATGTTGTGAACCCCTTGCACAAGGTTGGGAAGCTTTGTAGCCCTTTGGTTGCCTTTGTAATGCCTTCAGTTGCTCCAATCATTGATCACATACTTATGCCTCAACCATGATGAATATGATGCAATGTTGTTGGTTATTTTATGAATTTGTTTATGCTAAATGCTATGCAAAAATGTTGAGAAAATGAGAGGGCAAATTTTGAGGTATTACGGCTGCCCCTATTCAATCATCTACAGGCCTGAACGAATAATCGCACTGGCTTTTAGACGTTCAAGGTATGGAGTGATTGAATACTCGAATAAAACCTAGAAATTTGAACTCCGTTGGAATTAAAATTTGTTGGGATGAATCCTCGGATCTAACACGAAACCATCCTCGAATGGAGACGCAATAGTATACCAGCCTCAGTCGATAACCAACAACACAAAGACTGACCTCAGATAGACTTTGCAAAAGAGACAAACTAACCTCAATCAATAAGCTCGAAATGGTCTATCATCCTCGAATGATAGCCATAACAACAAGACCAACCTCAGAAGGACTTGAAGAAAAGAACGCCATCCTCAAATGAAATATGCAATGCCCGATTGTGAGCACGACCCTCAAAGGTTAGATCCATGTCGGTAAAACCCAATCCATGACTAGCGTTTACACTGGATACCACAGTTTCTGATTGGTTCACCGAGATATCTTGAGGTACATAGACTTTGTTCAGGATGTTCAGGAGAGCTTTTCTGTCGGAGTCGGAACACATTAACAGAGACAAGATGGAGATCTTTGATGGAGTTTGTTGCAAATGGTCTACGATCTTATAATCTCTCTTTTTGATGATTCTAAAAAACTCTTCAGCTTCTTTGTCAAATGTAATGTCCGGATCATCCACTGATGTGGTCTCATTAGCAATCATTGGTTGCTTCCCTCTTTCTTTAACCTGGGCTTCTGCAGTGTCCCTGGGTGGTATCACACTGTTTCTTAGTGTTTCCGACTCAAACAACCTTCCACTTCTAGTAAAGCCTCCTACTCCAACATTCTCTACTTGAGCTGGAGACATACTAGACGTGGCCAAATCTTGCTTCTGGATGTTACAATATACTTCACCACCATAATGCCAAGGAATGGCCTTATCTCTTTGATACATTATTGGCCCTGCAGTAGTGATAGTTATTGGTGCTACTCTGGCCTGAGGAGGAACTTGGGACGGATCGTAGAAAATAGTCACCGTAGAAACTTATTTCTCTATTGCAACCTTGTCAAACTGTAGGACCCCTTCATCAATCATGCTCTGAATCCTCCTTTTCAACTACTCACAACCCTCATGAGCTTCAGCACACCCTGGAAAATCATTTTCACAACCTGGAAAAACACCCCTCTGGGCCAAACAAGCTTTAACAACACTCAACGAAATTTGCAGGTCATTGATATCACACACCAAATTTAGATTCTCTCCGTCATCAATTTCCCCAACTGTACCTCCGTGAGGAGGCATGGGGTTTTGTATCACATTCGGAGTAGGAGCGAAATTAATCGCTTTGGCCTCTATTAAATCCTGAACAACGTGCTTCAGGGCTTTGCAGTTTTCTGTTGTATGTCCGGGAGCTCCGGAATGGAATTCGCATCCGGCGTTGGTATCATAACCTTCAAGGAGTTACCACGGCTTCGGGCGTTGCAAAGTTCTGAGCTGAACCATCTGGAGCTGGAGAAGATTCTTCAAAATCTATGAATAAGACATAGGTGGAGTTTCACACTGCCTCTTTCTGGTCTTCTGGGAATAATATGGACGATGAGCTCTTTGTTGATACCCCTGTTGGTGTTGCTGTTGCGGTTGTTGGACTTGATGTTAAATAGGCTGAGCTGAGATAGTGACAGGGGCCACTTGCTGATAAACACCTCTATTACCTCTGCCTCTCTGTGCATACACTGCCCCAGTCTCTCTTTCTCTCCTCTTAAAGAAGGGTTTCTTGACACCATAAGTTGAAGCACCACCATTCTGGATCTTTCCCTATTTAATCCAGCTTTCTATCCTTTCACCAGTTAAGATAATATCTGAAAAACTGCTTGAAGAACATCCAACCAACCTTTCCATAAAGTTCCCTGGAAGGGTGTCCATGAAAAGGTCTACCATCTCTCTTTCTAGAAAAGGCGGTTGCACTTTTGCGGCCATTTCACGCCATCTCTATGCGTAATCTTTGAAGCTCTCTGAATTTTTCTGAGTCAAACTTTAGAGCTGAGTGCGACTAGGCACCATGTCAATGTTATACTGATATTGTTTAAGGAATGATTCTCCCAATTCCTTCCAGCTTCTCATTGAGCTTCTTTCCAACTTCATATACCATTCCAAGGATCCTCCGGAGAGACTATCCTGGAAATAGTACATCCAGAGTTTCTCGTCCCTAGTATGGGCAGTAATCTTTCGGTAGAACGCCTGCAGGTGAGTCTTGGGGCAAGAGTTACTGTTATACTATTCAAAAGTGGGTGGCCTAAACTTGTGAGGAATAACCACCCCTGGGACTAATCCCATGTCAGATACGTCTATCCCAAGAGTGTCTTTACACTCCAGAGCCTTGACCTTCTCAGCTAGAAACAAGAAGTCCTGAAAATTTCCTTCTCCGCCAAACCCCATATCATTGTTAAAGGAAGGAAACTGATCCTCTTGTATGTCTTGCACAGGGATGAAAGTTGTGCCAGGTTCTGGAACTGGAGGTCCACCTGGGCCATTGTTGGTGTTGGGAGGATTCACCTGTACTTCTGGAGTGACTATAGGAGGATCATTCTGAGGAGGGTTGAGCCCCTGAATTGCATTCCTCAAATCCTGTTGTCCCTAGGCCATCCCTTGCATCATAACCATGAATTCCCCCATCATAGTGCGGAGTTCATTAAGCTCAGTTTGCATAGAATCCATGATTGTTCTCTGGTTGTTGTGTGTTGCGTAACGATGAGGAATGTTTTGTCTGAAGTGTTGGGTCTTAGCAGCTCGCGCAATCATTGCCTGTAAATGCAGATAAGATTAGTAACCTGGAGAAACCTGCAAAAACAAATAAAAATGCAAATGATATATATGCAATGCAATGTGTTCCTCTTATCCTCAAGGTTTTATTTACTTTCCCATTCCGGTGTTGAGAAAAGAAGACTTCGTATGATATTCAGACGTGAAGTGGCAGCATTCAATATCTCATGTCTGTGCAACAGATAATCAACTAGAGACTTCAAGTGAATCAAAAGAAAATTGTAATAGCAAAACCCTAATGGGGTACAAATTCATACATCAGAGGGAAAAAGGTACATCAAGAGAGGGGATTCCTACAACAAGCCTGCAGGTAATCCAAATCACATGAATGCAAGACTAAGGCCTAGGAAGATCTATATCCTGCAACCTCCAACTAAGGTGTTTGACACCTTGCAGTAGCTGAGTTATATCTGGATGTGTAGGTTCCTGTATGAGCTTTTGAATCAGGATATCCCTAAGGTCAAATGAGGCATGCAATTCCTCAATTTGTTGTAGGAACACCTTTTCACTTTCCTGGCTTGTGATGGAATCAGTCTTGGTCCTCTTGATGTCGGCTCTCAGCTTCAACTCTTCTATCTCTTTCTGAGCTTCCTCCACTGCTTGATAATTCTTTGCTATATCTTGGTGGAAACTCTTCTCCTGGTTATAGGTCTTTTGAAGGAGCTTTCCCTGCTCAGCTAAAGAGTCTTGAAGCCCTTTGATCTCTAACTGGTGCTTGATTTCCAGCTCTTTCAGCTTCTTCAAGTTGTCTTCCCACTCCTCTTGCCATAAGGTGATAGCTTCATTAGCTTCATTCAACTCTTTCTTATCTTTCCGGCACTGGACCAACTTATGAGTTTCATCTAATCCCCTTTTCTTGAAATAGAGCTCTCTCTCTTGAAAGCCTTGCTGGTTGAGCCTGACCATTTCTTCAGCTTTGTGAGCTCTTTCTTCCAATTTCTGGTTTTGCATTTTCAATTTCTGGCATGAATTGTTGGCTTCTTGATTATCCAACCTAAGTTGCTTAACCAAGGCTTCCAATTTTTGATACTCCTGAAGAGGAACATAAGTTGTGGGTGCTACCGCCTTAGGGTAGAGAGGTGATTCCTTAGAGAATGGGAGCAACAAAGTCTCTACACGATCTTCCAACCAGGTGGCAAAAGGATCATAAGTCTTGGGGTCTACTCTCCCAAAGTCTTTCTTCCCCTTCATCACTCTAACCTCCCAATCTTGGGATGCTAGCAAGGTCATATTCAGGTTACCTTCAGCTGGAAAGTACAGTGACTTATTCATCTCTTCAATCAAAGGTACAACTCTTAGAGGATAGCGAAACTGTTTCCTGGATAAGATAGGATTGTAGCTGATCCCACCTTTCCTTCCCATTAAGGGAACATTTGGGAAACTCCCACAACTGACCAAGATCTCTTTGCCTACAATATCTCTATTGCAACCCCAAGCAATTTCAACTGAGGTTAAGCCCATCAATCTTTTGGACCACTTCCAAGATTGTTTCAAGTCCTGGAAAGGCCCTGATTTAAGGAGTTGCCTTACAAACCAGTCAGCAAACAAGGGAGCACAACAATTCGCATGTCCCTTCCTCTTTACATTCCTGTGGTGAACCTCATAGTAGAAGTCAGCTAGTAATGTAGGTACAGGGTTTCTTTTGACAAAGATGGTAATAGCCTCCATGCTAATTAGCCCTTTCTCTCCTGGAAATAAACTAATTCTATACACTATCATGGCTAATAATGCTTTGAAGTCTGCCTATTTCTTTCCCAATGCCATAACATGAGCCTCTGTGAGAAGAAAATCCAAAGAAATCCCCTTACCTTGACTAGCTTCTAATCCCATCTTGAACCTGAGCATACTCAAATGACAGGCAACAACGATGTCTTCATAAGGAGGAGTCCTCTCTGAAGCATAGTAAGGCATACCTTCTCTAATAAGAATATTCAGGATACTAGAGATCTCCTCCAATGTAGGTGCCAGGATGTAATCAGGGAAAACAAAAACCCTCAGTTGTGGATCATAGAACTATAACAAAGAATGCAAGCTATCCCTCTTGTCAATTGTGGGTTTGTTCACATAATCCAGGATCTTTCCAAACTCCTTTCTGAAATCATCAAGGACTTTGTCACCCATCAAGCTAATCAACCCCTGAATACTCTCTGTCTCTGGTTGTGGGAAAGTATAGTGGACATTTCTCTTCCTGGGAACCTCCATCTTGAAGCAGCAGTATGATCGGGAATAGGAAATAATGAACCCTGAGAATAAAAAGAACACAAATGATTAATGATGTTATGATGTTATGCAAGGCAAGGCATGTGATCAGTCATGTATCTGTGTAGTGAATAAGATAATCAAGTGTCTGTGCAAGGTCACAACATCATCACAAGTATCCTTCTAATAATAGGTTCATAACCCATGTCTAACAGAACAAGATCATATCACTGAAGCATGCTGATACAGTGGGTATGCTGAAGGTTAAGGCTCCTGCAATCCTGTAAACCCCTCCCAATCTCACTGGTGTGCTACCCATGTCAACATCATAGACTCTCAAAGCCGAATAGCAATAATACGTTCAACCTCTCCAAGAAATGGCTCATGACCAAATCAGGGAATCAGTTTGGCATTATGTACTACTCAGGGAGGTCTCAGCTGAGTCCAAGGAAACAAGCATCCCTCATAAGTCCCCAGCTTCAAGTACTTAATCGAGAAACAATAGTACATTCATCCCGAAGGATACAATACTATCGTTATACGAACAATTTTCCTTAACTGGATTGCTATGAGAGAACCAGGCCATCCTATGCAAGTTCCCAGTGGGCCCTCAGATGCGAGTAGGTTTGCCAACAAATGTGGTCTGCCACTGTCATAACTTGAGAGGGATGTTTCCACAAAGGTTCTCAATGATCGGTCCCCTGACTGCACATAACTATCAAGGTTGTGTATTGCCTCAGAAAGATTCAGATATCAATACATTTCCGAGAAGGTCGCAAGTCAAGGTGTGGAACTCACTACTACCAACATAGCAAGATGCCATGAAGCCAAAGTGGAACCACTCTAAGTCCTAAGGTGCACTCGAGCCCCGGTTACGAGCTCATCGCACAGTAACAAATCCCATCCCACATAAAAAATGAAACCAGCACAGTCCAGCATATGATGCATGTGAAAATAAATACTGAAAGCAGTAAATAAAGTTGTAAAATAAACTGTAAACAAAAACAGTAAATAAATGCAACAACAGACTCATATAAACACCCAAAGAAAACAAAAATAAATAGGCGCTAGAATTGACTCTACAAGGGAAACCAGAGATTCTGGGTTTTCTCCCCAGCAGAGTCACCAACTGTTGCTCCTGGAATTTTCATCCTAGTACAAACGCGAAAGTGGTGCGGAAAAGGTAGAGTCGCCAGCAAGACATTTTTATCCTGAAGGAATGGGAAAGGTAATGCTACACAAACCTGAGGAAGAAGGAAAGGACAAGGTCCTGTGAACCAAAGATCTGGGTTCGGGAGTCGGTTACGACCTGGGAAGGTATTAGCACCCCAGACCGTCAGTCGTACCCGACGGGATCCACGCTTGTTTGTTTGTTTCAAAGGCTGAGGAAATAAAACTGCTACTGAATAAAACTGCTAACTGGGAAAAAAATAAAACTGAAAAAAGAGATCGGAAAGGGAAAATGGGGAATATGTAGGGAAAATAAAGAATGTGCTCGAACAGGCCCTATCCCGCTACCTACGTACCTCATCGGGAAAATGAGGATCAGAGTCGACGTAGTTAGCCTAACTAAGGCGAGAACTATTTGTTTGTGTTTTTATCGCTGGAACTGCTTATGTCTATGCTCAAGTGTTGCTGGCTCATATAGAACGAGTGCGTTTACCGTCTTGCAAATGAGACAAGTCGTGGCAAGTTTGCATTGAGAATGAATGAGGTGAGAAAAGAAGTTCCCGCAGGAAAGTCGCTTATTGTTTGTTGTTTGCTTTTTAAGTGGTTTGTATGAATTTGGCACAAGGAAGTGAATTCAAACCCTTTTCCATGGAATGTACTTGCTACTACATTCCAAGCTGGAATAATAGAACAAGCACACCAAACAAGGAGAATTTATCCAAGACTTGTTTCCTAGGATTAGGGTTTAAGTTCACTAGCTTGTTGAACTTTATTAAGTGTTTTTATAGCTTTTGAAGAAGTATCTTTTAGATTTTTCTTTATGAAACAAACCCTTGATAAGACTTGTACATCATGCTAGACAAGCCTACACCATTCCAAGATGGAATGAATGTAAGTGCCCCATGGAATAAGGCTATACACAATGGATCCTTTCATGAATTTATTAAGTCTTTTTTTTGTTTGAAGATGAGAAAGAAGACTCAAATCGGAAAAGAACATAAATTAAGGGGGACTAAGACACAACCCTAAGTTATTTATTAAAATGGTGATCCTAATGGTTAGTGAGGCTTTTCTAATCCTAAAGATCAAAAGAAAAAGATAGAAGAAAAAGGATGCAACTTACTTCCTAAGGAAGATAAGTTGGTCCTAACAAAAGGGGAATCCTACTAATCACAAATATGGAAGTAAAAGGGTGAATTAAATGCATAAAGGAAATGCATAAAAAATAAAAGGATAAGGTGTAAGGAAACATACCGTTCCCTCCCTACAAAACAAAGATTAGTGTGCATTTTATTAAAAATAATAAAGCAAACTCACACCACTTAAATCCTAATAACTCTAGGACTCAATCTAACACTATCTTAATTCTCAAAGAAACTAAACAAATGCTACAACAAAATTCAGCACCTCTTACAGCCCCTAACTGCACAAACAACTATGAAAACAATGCATAACACAAGGCAACTCTTACAGCTCACAATCAGTAGGCAAAATAGGTGTAAAATGTCAAATACAACTTGAACAATACACATTTTATAGCCCCTATACAAAAAAACAACCATGAAACATGGGGCAAATTTGATTCCTTTTCATTATATGTACACAAAGTAAGTGATAAACTACACATTAACATCAACTAGCATGGATTTACACACATCACAACATGTGAAACTTGATTAACATTGATCATTTATTATCATGCATTTATTTGTTAAAAGGACCAAAGATCAACAAGAACAACCACACTTTTCCATATTGCACAAAATAAACATTTTATCATGAAATTGAACAAGTATCACTACAAGCCTCAACTATTACACATGCATGGCACAAAAAATCATAATTGAATTCATGTCAAGAAATGATCCATTAAGCACAAGAAGCATGCATGAACATGTGAAACACTTAATCACTTTTAAGCAAAATAAATCAACATGTAACACTTAATCATTTAATCAATCCCACAAGCAAGGATCATAATCATGAAGCACATGTTGAATTTAAGCAAGAAATTGACATGTGAAACAAGTGATTAAAGTGTAGCAATCACATCAAGAATTAATCATAACACATATGCATATTTAACACAAAACATGGAAAAGTGAACGGAATCATGTCAAAACGACTCGAAACCATGGAATCGGCTACTGGAAATAGACATAAAAATTCCCTAAAATCAATACCTAAACATACATGAACCTTAGAAGCAATAAGAAGCCATAACAAGCAAGCACATAAGCTAAATAACCAAAAACTAACAGCGTTAACCGGTTAACCAAATCGGTTAACCCGTTAACTGACCTCAGACAACACTAATATGGCAAAAAACGCACGCGTTAACCGGTTAACCAAATGCGTTAACCGGTTAACGCTGAACAAAAAGTGACAAAAAGCTTTGAAATAAGTGCTTTTGGCCACAAACTTACTTCTAAACATCCATAACACACATATAATCATGCTAACACGAATTTCTACTCAATTAGGGCTTATTAACCCATGCTAGAACCTATAACAAGATACAACCTAGCTTCTAATCCATTAAACTCCACAAATCACGAGCAAAACGTAACGAAAACATAACCGATCACAAGCAATACTAAAAGCACTTAAAGAATGCCAAAATGGCGAGATGAAGAGAATAACTTAAAGTAAAAGTGATTTTAGACCACCAACCTACGAAGCGGAGAAGTGCTTCGATGAATGTTGCAAGAATCAGAGCTTGATCGAAGAGAAAACCAAGAAAACCACGAATTCGCAAAATAAATGTGTTCTTGATGCTTGAGACTTCTTGCACTTCCGATAATTCGAAATCTTCACAAAAGTCAGTAGCTTCTTCTTCTACAATCCACAATTCAATGGAGGTTAGAGGCTAAGCTTTAAGATCTTCATGTTTCAATGTGAAACTTGAAGAGCTTCTTCAAAAAAGCTTTGGTGAAAAAGGGAAATGGAGGAAAAGTGAGAGAGAAAAAATGATTCTAGAAATTGTGAGAGAGTGAAAAATTGGGAACCTTTTGCATTGAAGTGATTAATGATTATATAGGGGCTAGGCATGGAGCTAGGTTTGGGAAGGAGTTAGGTTTAGGAATGGAGTTAGGTTTGTATTTAGTTAGGGTTAGGGTTGGAGAAGGAATATTCCATGGAATAATCTAGAAGGTTGTGGAACATGGTAAAAGCATCCAAAGGAAATGGAGTGGAATTGAAGTGGAAAAACAAGAGGAAAAGAATGAAAGGAAGTGTGGAAGGAAAGTGGAAGGAAAAGGTGAAATCAACCATTTTTCAAATGATCTTTTTTCCTTGATTGTTTTATGATTCCTCCATCATTTCTTGACCAAATTTGAACCATAGGATCATTGTAACCCTAATTTCATGATTTTTATCTTAAAAGTCAGGAGTCGACCCTTTTTTTACCTAGCTCGGTTGCCTTTTCGCCATTTCCTTGATTTTCAGTCATCTGGCCAATTGAACCTCTTCCAAAATGAATTTGTGGATGAAATTTGAACCTTAGGCAATCGATATCATATATAAGACAAAGGAATCCACTTTGATCCAAAACTTCATGGAGAAGCCCAATAGAAGTGAAACCCTAATTTGGCCTTTTTCATCAGGAGATGTTGCACTACTTGCCTCCTTTGATCAAATCAAATCTTTCTATGGCTTGTGGCTTCCAATAAAGACTTGTGGGATGTTGTGAACCCCTTGCACAAGGCTAGAAGCTTTGTAGCCATTTGGTTGCCTTTGTAATGCATTTAGTTGCTCCAATCATTGATCATATACCTATGCCTCAACCATGATGAATATGATGCAATGTTGTTGGTTATTTTATGAATTTGTTTATGCTAAATGCTATGCAAAAATGTTGAGAAAATGAGAGGGCAAATTTTGAGGTATTACACGGTGTTTGTGGGACATCATCATTCTAAGACTTGTTCATCGTCGTAGATATCTTACACCTTTCCCCAAAATGGGACGTTTCTAAGTAACCCACGACAAATTCTACTGGCGTACGAGAAAGTTCAACCTTTATTAGGTGTCTTGTTATTGTTTTCTTTATGAGATGAGAAAGAGGGACTCAAATCGAGAAAGGACAAAAACTAGGGGAACTGATACATAACCCTAAGTTGTTTATTGCATGCAAAAGGAGACCCTAACGGTTTGTGTGGTTTTCTAATCATAATGAGAAAAGGAAAAGAAGAAAAAGGACTTAGAATTCAACTTACTTCCTAAGAAAATTAAGTTGTTTTCTAAAGATGGGAAGAGTATATACAAGCAAAGCATAAAGTGCTAAGGAAAACACACTTAGAAAGCATAAATAAGACGAGGAAGAAGTTAAATAAACAAGGCTTACCTCAACCTCCCTACAAAAAAAGGTTAGCGTTTCAAAGCATATTGAAAACATAAAGCATGGCAAAAGCTCAAACTAGCTCAAACTAGCTAGGGAAAAATACTAAGGACTTCCTAGGGTTAAGACCTAAAACTAAAGAATCCTATATGATAACAAGCTTCTAAATTCAGTATATAAACCATGTCAAAGTATTTTAAGGTTATGAGATGAAACAACTATAATCTATGTCCTAATGAGGTATTAAACCCTAATGGAAATCAAGATGAAGTTAGATGGAGAAGTTGAATGATTATGCAAAGTAAACTTGAATTAGGTCAAGGTGATTGTTAAAACCATAAACTAACACTAAATGAAAGTGTCTCAAATGATGAACTAAAGTGGGAACAAAGAGATTCAAGTGAAAGAGGTTTAAGTTGAAGATTGAATGGAGAAGGAATAAGAATAGATGAATATGTGATTTCTTAAGTAAAGAAAAACATAGAAGAAAGAGTCAAATATAAACAAACAAATGTGAACTCCACATACATAAACCAGAGGCTACATTACGAGATGAAATGGATATTGAACTCAAAAATTAACCACAATCGAACTTTTATGAAGTCTCTTAGGCTTAAGGGACAATAAAGTTTGATTTTGAAGTTTTAATGTACAAAAGGATACAAAATGAAGCAAATGGACTCAAGACTTGAAGTAAAGATGTAAAATTGGATGTGGACATATTATAAGGTGTATGATAATGATATGACATGGGTGCAATACTCACAAAAATTGATTTTGAAGAGTTAAGATGAAAGAAGTATGCGAATTAGGGCAAAGGAGACATACATGAACACATATGAAACTTAAGGTACAAGTAACCCAAAAAATCAAAGTCAAAGACCTATAATGGACACAAGTTACTTAAAAACATCAAATGGGATATTAAGAACTCAAATTAAGGATCTCAAATGGATGGCATAAATGCCTTACCAAAATTGAATTAGAAGGATGAGAAAATAAACCCTAAAATGTAGCTTGTGGAACAAGGTACCAAAAAAAATCTAATGACATGTAAAAATTATGAAAATTAAGATTCAAAGTCATAATCCAGAGATTAACAAAGCTCTAAAATATCTCACAAGAAATTGGAGTTTAACTCAATCAAAAAATTGTACAAAGAGGATTAGAGTTTTGAAGGATGATGTTCAAATAAAGGACTCAAACAAGGACCAAACATGACCTAAAAAATATGAAAAATATAAATTTAGGGACCTTAATGTGTCCTCTGATTAGGGCAAAAAGAATGGGATTAAAATCATTTTTTATTTAGGAGATATTAATTTGTGAATGCAAAGAGATCAAGAATGAGAGAATTCAAAGGGAAATAACATAGGAAATTAATTCTGGCTCAAAAAATAGTGAGAAATGAAATTAAAAAATGTGGGAAATTTGGAAAAATATTAAAATTGATCGCTGAATTATTTGATGATTTTTGGATAATGTTTGGTATTTTTATAAAATTGAAATTGAAATGGAAAAGAAAAGAAAATAGGGAGAGGGTGAAAAAAGAAACTGAGGTCAATTCAAATCCATTGGGCTCAATTAGAGGGGGCGTGAATAGCATCTGAGGCCCACCCCAAAAATGGGCTAAAACACGCATGGCTTATGGTGGAAATCAGGTCAACATTGACTTCAATTATGGCCACTGGATGGATCATGTGCACAAAAATCCATCAAACAAAAGGATCAAGTGGTTGAGATTGAAGGACACATGGTATGATGGTGGATGACACACACACACACACAAGACATTCAGTCATGTAAAAAGAAACATGAGGACCACATGCCTCATTTATCTGGTGGCATGACCAGAGGCATTGGATTAGAAAGATCCAAGGGATGTGTTATAAAATTGGCAAACGGATTAGGGCATTGTTCTGTCCCCGGAGAAGACCTCCGGTCATCGTATCTGGTGACCTGCATCTAAGGCAAGGTTCCAAACTCTATGAAAATGGAAACTAAAACTACATAAACACTTCTTAGGTTGAGTACATCACTATTCTATGCTCATTTTCCATTTATCACTCATGATCAAGCCAAATTGAAGCAAACAATTTCCAACCTAAAATCTTAAACTAAGCATCTATCATGCATATCAACTAGCTAGATCCATGTAAACCTCTATTAGGCCATAAACATCACAAAACAATTAAGAAAGTATTGAAATCAAGCACAATGAATTGAGATGAAACCTGAGTTGCAGAGCTTCAAATTGTTGAAGAAAAGCAGAGGTGTTGATCCCAAGTGTAAAAAACCCAAATTTCCCTCATTTTTTCTCACACCATGGCTTGTGATCTTTTCATATTGCATTGCATAGGCATACCATTTCATATTACATAGTTTATTTCATCTGCATAGTTCATTTCATCTGCATCTAGGGTTTATGATCTGAGCAATCCAAGGAGTGATCTGAGCCATATCAAAGGTCTTGAAGCTTTCCAAGAGGGTCCATGTGTGTTCCATGATCATAATATGCTCCCCAAAGTTCATAAAAGTCAAGGGATCACAAAGCATAGAAAAGGCATAGAGGCAGATTGAAGATTTCCTGCACAAATGACCTAAAATTAGGGTTTTGGTTTCAGAGGCCTTAATCCCAAAAATTTTGGTCATTCTTGTTTCTAATGGTATTAATATGTTATAAGTATCATGTGTACCAAATTTGATGAAGAAATTCATTGTGGAAGTCATCTGATCATTGGGTAACTTCTTGAGCAAGTAAAGTCAAAATCAGGGCATCTGAGGCCTCCATCAAGGGTACCAAAGGGTCATCATCATCATTTTGAGTATCTATGATCTTTAATTGATCTTAGAAGTGGTTATAAGTTCACAAAGTTGAAGAATTTCGAGCCAAATGCAAACGTGTTATTTTTGGAAATGACTTGTAATGGAAACTTTCCATTTTGAGAAAGATTTTCAACCTATTCTTTCATGACCAAAAATGCTTCAAATGAAAAATTCTTGGGCATGAAAGTTGTAGATTATGTCTTCCCATTTTCAAAAAGTACAAGAACATGTCTTGATTCATCCTAGAACTCAAGATATGGCCTTTCAAAGTTGGCAAAAATCCTATAATTTTCAAGTTCATGCCAAAGAGAGAATTTTGCAATTTCACTTGCCAAGCCATTTCATGGCCTCTAATCAACTTCTATGCACCATAACATGTCAAGGAAACTTCAAAAGATCAGAATTGGCCTTTGAACTTAGGATTTTGATGACTTGATTCTTAAGAAATCTCAAAATGGCCAAAATGCATAACTTTGCAAAAACTCTTGAAACTCTTCATCCACTTGTTCCAGCTGCATAATCTTGATCGTAAGGCCATCCTTGAACCAAGCTGAAGCCAAGACACCCCAAAAGCCAGCTCTGCCATGGCCCATGCTTGAAGTACAAAGTTGTTGACATTTTTGCAACATTCTCATACCAATCACACTATGCCACCACCAACCTTCTGACCAATAAAGACCTCTTATGCAAACCCTAAGGAGCTCATTCCACAACACACATTGGCTTGAATGCTCCCATAAGTCAGAATCACCAAATACCCAAAAATATTGATCTATTCGATTCTCTCAAAGCAAGCCACAAACCTCAAAACTCTTTGCACCATTCAATCATACACATCCTCAAGATCACAAAGCAACCCTCACAATGACCTAAAAGCCTCTCAAACAAGAACACGGTTTCTGCCTCAGCAGAGTTGAATCTCCAAAACCAGCCATCACAAACTTGATTCAAGCATTCCAGAAGCTCAAGGGGATCCATTGGAGTGATTTTGCATCAAAGAGAAGGTCAGAAAGCTCAGAACCTCAAAGCTTCAACTCAGGTAGCTCCTTAGAACTTTTTTTGTAGAACTCTTTTCTTTGGTTGCAATGTGATTCTATATGATGTGCTGATCATAGGGATATGTTTACTTTTGAAAATGGTTGAGTTTTGAGTATTTCATAACTTTCTGAAATTTTGCAAGTGAAAATGTTCTTGTCTGATTCTCTTGATTCATGAAAAATAAATGGATTTTGTTGGTGGATTCTTGTTTAGGGTTGTTAGTTGAGTGGATCTGGAAGGTTTGATGCGTTTTCATGGCGTATTGAGAGAGATAGCATAAGGGGTTGGCCGGAGAAGACGACCGGAGCTTATCTCCGGTCGCCTGAGATTAATTAGGGTTTGGTTTTCCAGTTTGAATGTGAGCCCTTGGATGGAGATTAGTTTAGGTAGCGTACGGTTCTGATCATTTCATTAAACCCTAATCCTTTAATTAATTTAATTAATTAAGTTTAATTAATAAAAATGCCAGATTGCATCCTGACCCATCATTCACGCGTGCAGTCAACATAAATCCCCCCAGTTTGAATCTGGAGCCTTGGATCAGCATACCTTCCATTTAAATTCATTTTATTTTCTTTTTTATTGCATTTTCTTTCTCATTTTATTTAGAATAGCAAAACTCATAAAAAAAATATAATTTCTTGCATTTTTTATTTAAATATTTTTCTTTATCTGAAAACAAAATTTATTTAATTTTTTACATTAAAAAATTATTTTTAAAATATTTAAATGTTATTTTTAATTAATTAATGGATTTTAATTAATTAAAAATGCATTTAGGTTTCTAAAAATCACCAAAAAAATCATGAAGCATCCTTAAACATTTAGAAAAATTTTAAAACTCACCATAAAAATTTCTTTTTAGGTTTGATCATAATTTCACAATTTTCTTTGAATTAGGGTTCTTAAAAATCACATTTTCTAACCCTAACTTGAAGAATTCATTTCTGCCTAACCATGATGAGTTTGAACTTGATTATTTTTGAATTGTTTCAAATATTGTATATAGTTTCTAGTTTATTTTTCTCATGATTTTATATATCATTTTCAATTTGATTTGCATTTTCCCTTTAGAAGCACCCAAAAACCCTAGCAAACATAGGAATTTCATAACATCCACTAGGTTAAGCTTCTGACTTCCTCCTTTGGGGTGTGATCTCATATGGGTTTAGGGTTTGTTTGAGCTTGATTTCAATTTTTTATCATGTTGATTTCTTCTGTTTTGGTCATATGCATCTAATGTTGCCTTAAAACCCTAATTTTGCATCTTCATTTGCATTCTCCTTTGCATTTCATCATCATATGAACTTGCCATGACATTTCAAGAATTTGTATGATATCTTAGACATCTTAGGACATTATTGAATATTTTCTAATCATTTCTTCATTCATTTTCTATGCTTTGCATCCATTACATTTCATGAACATCCTTGTGTTTTCATGCTTCTAAACATGCCTCTTTTGCATCTAATCTTTGTATGATCATTCATATGCATCTTGTATGACTTTTCATAATCTCATATGCCATTTACATTGCATTTTAATTTCTGAATTTGGTCTTGGCATCTCATCACATCTCATTTCCTTTTGCTTTATGTCTTATGCATTCATAATAACCTTTCAGGGGCTTATGGTAAGTTGTTTGGGATGTGGATTTGCCTCTACATCCTACCTTCTTCTTATCTCTTCATATGCATTCTTTAATTATATTTGAAGTGAACTTGTTTCACTTATGTTCCTTCCTTCATACTTTCTTTTCTTCTAAGTTACTTATCTTCTTCAGGAAGTAAGTAACTTATTATTTCCCTCCTTCTCTTTTCATCTGCTTCTTCTTCCTTGGTGGCCTTGAAGATCCTTTATCTTAAGCCTCACAAACCATAGGATATCCAAGCATGATAATGTTTAGGGTTTTGTTTAGTCCCCCCTAGTCTTTTGCCTTTGAGTCTCCTTGAGTCTCTCTTATCATCTCAATAATCAGAGACTAAACTCTTAAAGTTTTAGGACTTTGGAATTAGGGTTATGCCTGCATCCTTATCTTAGGATGGAGTGTATAACTTTATCCCTTAGTGTTAAACCTTTAATTTGTTTACACATATTAATCAAAACACATTAATAATCACTAAGGCTTTATCTTGTAACTTGGGCCTTACATTAGGGTTCTATCTCTTCCTTATGGTTAAGAGGGACTAACCCTAGTGTTTAATGGACAAGTCCTCCTCAAGTTGTCTTACAAACCATAAAATCCAATTCTTAATCTCATCCCTTTAATTAAAATCCATTTAATAAAGGCTTGTTATATAATGAATTTAATCCCTAACCATGGATTAAGTTGAGGTATCTTCCTCATCTTAAGTGTTCTCATCTATCATCCTTGTATTAGGATGGTGTAATGAGTTCACTAATTTGCGATTAGAGATTAAACTCATTACTTAACACTAAACAAAAAAACCAAAAACATCTAATTAATCACAAGTAGGTTAATGATCTTAATCCTACATCATCATGATAATTAAGTTGAGATGCTTATCTCATACTTAAGTAGGCTCATTATCCCTAATCAGGGAGGATATAATTAGTTTACAACCTTTGATTTAGGCTTAAGCTTATAAACTTATGCAAAAACCCCAAAAACAATTAAAAAAACTTAAAACACAAAAACAAACAATAATCGTCTCCTTCGGGATTCTTTTCTCATCACACTCATTCACAAACGAGAACTTGCTTCTTCCGTCTAATGCAAGACAGTTAGCACTCGAGCCAGACGAGTCATACACTTGAGCATTGACAAGCAAGCAGTTCACAGTCAATATTTTTCAGTCTCTTTGAGTCGAACTACGGTGTTCTGACTTCCTCATTGCACGCGGGGATATGTAGGCATAACTTAATAGTTATCGAACAAAAGTCTCTCTGTAATCCCCTTCTTCAGCATTCTTTCCTAAGCCTTAGTTCCTGAGCAATTCATACCTTTTGCACTGACACCTGTATTTTCTTTCCCTAGCTTTTGAACACAAATAGCACATACACCTACCCTTTAAACACAATCTTATAAGCGTGGATCTCGTCGAGTACGACGGACGATCTGGGTGATAATACCTTCCCAGGTCATAACCAACCCCCTTTCTTAGTTTCTTTGGTTCGCAACAATCTTATCCATATCTTTCCAAGTTTATGCAGCATTACCTTTCCTAGCTGGAACCTTTATTCAACCTCATTCATTTCTCTTTTCACCGACAGTTCGCGTTTGCACCGGGATGTAAAATCTTTTGGGAGCGACAGCTTGGCAACTCTGCTGGGGAACCTTATCCTGCAACCATGGCTTCTGGTTCTCTTTGTGGGTTTCTCCTAGCGCTTGCTTGATTAGTGTTTATGAGGGTGTTATGTGTTATGTGTTACGTGTGCTTTTGTTTATTGCTTTATTTATTGCTTTTTGTACAACTTTATTTATTGCTTTCATTTACTATTTTTATGCATTTCATATTATTGTCATCATATCACCTGTGTTGGATTTGATGGTTTGCCTTGGTGGGAGGAATATTTCAGTGAGTAAGGTTCCATACCGGGAACCTGAGTGACACATAGGATTAGAGTGGCTTCATATTCTTTCCCATTCCATTTCGGTCTGGTGCGGGAATATGAAACACGGTTCAGATATGGGTTTCTTCTTGAGAACTTTGTGCTACAGATCTCCTGTAGTGCTAGGGCTATCTGGGAAGCCTGATAAGTCTGGATGACCTTTTTAGATGACCTTAAGCATCTGAGGTGAATTAGAGAAGGATCCTTTATGATTAATGTAAATACTGTACCTCCGGGTTAGAAGTGTTTACACTTCTCATAATAGATCCAAGTCTGAGGATCCTTGTTCTAGAACAATACCTGTGAGGGGGTTGGGATGTTTACAGGTTTGCAGGAACCCTTGGCCTCATCACACCCTATTACTGATATTGTTTTAAGGTTACACTATCTTGGACTGATCTTATGAAATCCTGGACTTGCAACTCTTTATTTGAGTCCCCCACCCGGTTACTGGTTCTCTAGCCTTCATCTAGATTTCTGAACACTCATGGACCCTATCCAAAGAAGATGACAAATCAAGCACTTGATCACAAACCCTTGCATATCATTCTACATACATCATTTTTTATCATTTAAAATGTGCCTATTTGTTTTACAGGGTATCCACCTCATCTTTGGTTTGGTTTTGACTGTTCTTCTGCTCAGCCATCTTCCTCAGTTATCTTCATCAGAGAGCTTCTTCATCAAATTTCCTCCTCAGAGATCTTCTCCAGCTGGTATCTTCTACAATTGTCTTCATCAGTTATTTTCCTCAGTTATCTTCATCAGCATCCATTGTCATTATGGATCCATCCAGGAAGAGCAACATTACTTATCTTTTCTTTAAACCCTCCTTAGTAGGCATCCGGCAGATTCAGGCACTCATCACTCCTGACCATGTCCCTTTGTTCAGGGAACATTATGGTGGTATTTTGGACATGATCATGGACTTGGATGCATCACAGAGGAGCATGATCCACACTTGCTTGCAGTTCTATGACCCTCCTCTCAGATGTTTCACTTTCACAGACTTTCAGATGGGCCCTTTGTTAGAAGAATTTTCCATGTTGTTGGGAGTCCCCACCAGGAGAGAGATTCCTTTCAACCCTGAGATGACCGCTCCCAGGAATGAAGACATAGCTAAGGCTCTGTATTTGGAAACCACCATCATTGATCAACACATGACCACCAAGGCTGGAATTCTAGGCCTCCATTTGGACTTCTTGATCACTCATGCCACCAGTCATGCTACAGTAGGGAAGTGGGAAACTGTTTATGCTCTTTTGGCCCTTAGCATATATGGTATCATTTTGTTTGCAGATGAGCCAAAGTTTGTAAGCAAGAATGCTATCCATATCTTCTTGCTAAAGAATCCAGTTCCAACCTTGCTAGGGGATTTCTATTACTCAGTACATCAGAGAAATGAGAAGCAGAGGGGAAAACTAGTCAGGTGTTATGCACCTCTTTTCTACTGTTGGCTATTGAGACACTTACCGAAGATAGAAACCTTCTTGAATCCTCATCAGTCAATAAATTGGGCAAAGAGAATGATTGCTCTCACTTCAGAAGACATCAGGTGGTGCACTCAGAGCACCAAGGGCAGAGATATAATTACAAGTTATGGGCAGTATCCCAATGTACCTCTTATTGGAATGAAGGGTTGCATCAACTACAATCCTTTGCTTTTCAAAAGGCAGCTAGGGTATGCCTTAGTACATTTACCAAGAGATAAGGACTTATCAGAAACCCTTTAATGTGACATTTAGAATAATCATGCTATCGTCCGACAAGCAGCCTGGGCTTGGGATAATATTCAGACAAAAGGTGTTGGATTTAATAATTCAGCGTCACCCTTAGGGATTCGATGGGCTTAACATCCCAACCCATGGCGCTTAATAGGTGCAGCCCCTTGAAAGACTCTATACTATAAGGAAATAAAGTTGCGCCTTCACTAACAGCAATTGCTTTTAGTGCAGTGGTAAGCGCTTGATCCTACAAGTGGTATCAGAGCCAGGTCATGGGTTCGAATCCCCCCGGCTGACACTGGGGGGGAGATTGTTGGATTTATTAATTCAGCGTCACCCTTAGGGATTCGATGGGCTTAACATCCCAACCCATGGCGCTTAATAGGTGCAGCCCCTTGAAAGACTCTATACTATAAGGAAATAAAGTTGCGCCTTCACTAACAGCAATTGCTTTTAGTGCAGTGGTAAGCGCTTGATCCTACAAAAGGGACTGCCATTCTTGGCAAGTGCAACAACATAGCTTTAGCTCAGTATAATGATTGGTCTCGCATCAGAGGATGGATCACCCGCATGCCATTTACTCTGGAGAATGTGCCAGGACCATCAGCAGTAGAGCCAAAAGCTACAGTCAGTCTAGAGGATTTTGAGAAGTTGAAAGAGAGGAATGCCCAGCTTTCTGAAGCTCTGAAGAAGACCCTCTGGGAGAGGAATGATAGTCGTCTGGACAATGAAAGGTTGGAGAAGCTCTGTATCGAGCATATGACCAAGATTGAGAAGACAAATGATTACATCAGAAAAGCCCGAGCAGGGGAATTGGTATTGAAGAACACTTACAAAGAAGCTAAGACTCAGAAGGCCAGAGTTGAGCATTACCTAGAGGAGAGTCAGGCTAGGTGGATCAGGATCACTGAGGCTCGTTCGTAAGAAGATCAGAAGACACAGGCTAAGATAGGGCAGCTGGAAGCTAATGAGAAGAAGAGTCAAGAAGCCTTATTAGCAGCACAGAAGGAAATCTCTGAGTTGAAACTCCGGGCGGGGTTGAAGAGATCAAAGGACCAAGACAAGTATAAGAAGTTGACAAGTATCATTGCCACCAGGAACCTTCTTATCAGGACCATCACAGAGCACCCAGTTGGACCGGTGACTGATGCTCTCTTGAAGGAAGTCAGAGAGGATGACTTTGGGCTGGATGTTTGATTTCCTTGTACTTGTATTTTATTTTGGTTGTACTTTATTTCTCAAGGTGATTTTGTTGTATTTCTCGACTTTGTTGTATTTTGACCCACCATGGGAACTTGTTGTAATCATAAACTATGTATCTTTTATATTTGTAATGTATGGTTTATGAATTACTTGGTGTTTTTCTGATGGGCTTCATTTCTCTTCAACATCTTCATTCCTCGAGGTCCGTAAGGTCAAAACCAAAGAACCAAACTGGATACCCTTGGAAGACAAATAGACATATTGCATTGCATACTAACTTCATTCTTTGTTTTGTAGGTGCTTTTATTGTTGTTTGTTTTCTCACTTTGTTGTGGTTTCAGGAAACATTGCTCGAAGGAAAGTTTTCCCCATCAACAGAGTTCACCGGTATCCGACAAGAAACAACCTTCCGAGCTTACAGATGGACCAGATTCAGCAATATTTGACTGACGTGAGAACTCAGATGGCTAATGAGAGGACTGAGATGAGGGCTCAGATGAACCAGTTCATGGCAGTGATGACTGGGCTGACTCAGATCCAGGAGAGATTAAGAGAGTTGGTCGAGCGGCAAACTCCTGAAAAGAATCATCCAGGTACAGGAGGTACTAGCAACAATGATCACGTGTAACCACGGACAGATGCGCCATAGTTTGGGCCTCACCTCAATCCTGAAGTCAATGCTATCAGGAATACCCAAGGAAATACTAGAGGCCGTGCCTTGCAGGAGGACCCTCAAGAGGAACAATTTACAGTAATTGGTGTTGGGGATGAAGTCTATGATCGTCGCTTGGACGAAATAGCAGAAAAGGTGAGATCTTTGGAGTCCCAAAACTCCTTGGGATTTGATGTTATGGACATGGGTCTAGTTGAGGGAGTCAGGATTCCTCACAAATTCAAGCCCCCTTGCTTTGAGAGATATAATGTTACCTCTTGTCCATGTACTCACCTGCAATCCTTTCTGGGGAGATTAAAGGCTTAACCATGGACGCAAAATTGTGGATGTTCTACTTCAAGGACAGTCTGACCGGGGCATCCCGTGAATGGTATTCTCACCTGTCCAGGGCAATAGTTAGAAACTGGAAAGATTTGGCCGAAGCTTTCATACGCCAATATCAATATAACTTGGACATGGCTCCCAACAGGACTCTCCTAATGGGTATGTCATAGTCTTCAAGAGAAAGCTTTAGGGAATATGCCCAAAGATGGAGACAGCTTGCTGCTACTGTCCAACCTCCAATGTCTGAGAGAGAAATGGCCGACATGTTTATAAACACCCTGCAAGGAACATATATTTACATACTTGCTGCTTTCTCGTCCATCAGCTTTGTAGATGTAGTCATAGCTGGTGAGAGAATTGAGAGTCTGCTGAAGATGGGAAAAATTTCAGATAATGGTGCCAGTTCCAGCAATACAAGGAAACCTTTCGCAGGACCTCGTAGGACAAGTGAGACCAACTCAGTGCATATGGGCAGAAGTGTTAGAACAATTATGGTTATAAACCTCTAAGAGTTTTGATGATAACAAATATTACTATTCTAGAATAGAAGTTCTAATGACTACCTTTATTACATGTGTAGAAGAGGAATTTAATTAAAGGAGACGTGCATTACTAGAAGATATATTGAGCCATATATAGAAGATACACTTAATGAAGAATCCATCATTTAATGACATAGTTTAATGGCTGCGCATCAAGACTTTATTATCTCTGATTTACGTCTAGAAGATGATGATCTTCATAATGAAGGCATTGATTAAAGAATATATTAATTAATGGGAAAGACAAGTATCTCTTGTTTTGGAAGGAATTTATGGTATTAACTAATATCCTAAATTAGCTCAAGATGTCTCAACGACTACATTTATTCAAGTACTATATAAAGGAATCAAATTGAAGATTTGGATAATACACTCACGAGCAAAATACTGAATCATTTGTGCTAAAATATTGTAACATTCACTTAGTGATCTTAGCTTTATTAGAAGCAAAATTGTTACTATATTATTATTATTGTAATAGTTAAGTAATATTCCTTGAGTGACTAGTTTCAGTCAGAAGACTCAAGAGGACATTGACTGTAGGTCAATGTGTGTATTCATTTATTGAATGGTGGATTAAGACCTCAGGGATAGAGGAAAAATCACCTTGGCGGGTGGACTGGACGTAGTTTGAGTTCAAACGAACCAGGATAAATTAACTTGTCATTAGAAGTTATTTTTAGTTGTTAAAGAAAACCCAATTCCAACCCCCCTTCCTTGTGTTTTACGCACCTTCAATTGGCATCAGAGCGCTAGGTTCTGAGAAAAACACTTAACCGTGTCAGTAAAAGATCCAGAAATTAAAACACATGGCAGAAGCTGGCAATAACAACAATGACTACCAAGTCAAGGAGACTAAAGCTCTAGCCCTCATCCAGAAGTATGAAGCTTTTAAAAACGGAAGAAGATGAGACAATTGAAAAAATGTTCTCAAGGTTCCAAATACTGGTAGCTGGACTGAAAGTTCTGGACAAAGGCTACTCAATAGCAGATCATGTGAAGAAAATCATCAGAAGTTTACCAAAGGCTTGGAGGCCCATGGTCACTGCTCTAAAGCTATCTAAAAATCTGAATGAAATATCCTTAGAAGAACTGATCAGCTCCTTGAGAAGTCATGAGATTGAACTAGAAGAAGATGAACCCCAGAAGAAAGGTAAGTCTGTAGCTCTTAAATCTAACAAATCTGTTTCTAAAGCTTTATAGGAAGAAGAAGAAGAAAGTTCTGGATGCTCGTCAGAAGAAGATGAATTATCTCTCCTATCCAGAAGAGTCCAACAACTCTGGAAGCATCGTCAGAAGAAGTTCAGAAATACCAGAAGAACCAACAACTATTCTGAATCAAGATCTGGTCACAAGAAACCCAGAAGCAAAGAAGTTGTGTGCTATGAATGCAAAGAACCAGGACACTACAAGAGTGAATGTCCAAAACTCCAGAAAGAGAAACCCAGAAACAAATTCAGTAGAGAAAAGAAAAAGAGTCTCATGGCAACATGGGATGATTCTGAATCATCTGAAGCAGAGTCAGATTCTGAAGATGAACAAGCTAATATTGCACTAATGGAAAACATACCAGAAGATGATCACTCATCGGAATCAGAATCAGATTCAGAAGAGGTGTTTTCTAAACTTTCTAGATCTCAACTAGAAGCTAGCCTCTCATAAATTCTTGAAAAATATCAGAAGCTTCAATTCAAATACAAAGACATGAAACAAAGTCTGGTATCTGAATTAGAAGAAGTTAGAAAACTAAAAACAGAAAACTTTGAGCTTAAAGAAAATATTTTTGAATGCAAAAAGTCTTTTGAAAAATTTAAAGCTCAGAAGGAATCTGAATTAGAAGATCTAATCAATTCTGATAGTATAATAAAACAATATGACTATGGTTTTCAAAAATGTCTAGCTAAAAGCATAGATAGAAGCAAAATTGCATCTATGATCTATGGAGTTAGCAGAAATGATAGAAGAGGCATAGGCTATGTGAAAACTAAAGAAACTCTGAAGTATAAAAAGATTGATGACATTGTCATAAAAACTAATACTCCTCTAAGTTCTCATTTTACCTATGGTCATAACCATGATCTAATATACACTAGTGAGTCATCTTGTTCCACAAGTTCTAATTTGAAACCTAAAATGAATCAGAAGTTTGTAAAAACTAACAAACAAGGACCCAGAAGAATATGGGTACCCAAAGATAAAATTGTGTATGTTGCAGATGTCTTTAACAACAAAAATGAAACACCAATCATGGTACCAGGACTCTGGATGCTCACGACACATGACGAGAAGAAAGCATATGTTCCAAAGTCTTGAATTAAAAGATGGAGGCCACATAGGTTTTGGAGGTAACCAAAAAGGAAAAATAATTGGCTCTGGAACTATTGGTAATGGAAATCTTCCCTCTATCTCTAATGTTCTTTTAGTAGAAGGATTAATGCATAATTTATTATCCATAAGTCAATTAAGTGATAATGGCTATGACATAATCTTTAATCAAAAGTTCTGTAAAGCTGTTAGTCAGAAAGATGGAACAATCCTCTTCAGTGGAAAAAGAAAGAACAACATTTATAAAATAAAACTTTCAGAATTAAAAATTCAGAATGTAAAATGTCTAATGTCTGTGGAAACTGAGCAATGGGTCTGGCACAGAAGATTGGGAAATGTTAATATGAGAAGATTATCTCAACTTAGCAAACTCAATCTGGTCAGAAGACTTCTAAATTTGAAGTTCAACTCAGAAGCTCTGTGTGAAGCATGTCAGAAAGGCAAATTTTCAAAACCTGCTTTTAAAGCTAAAAATGTTGTATCTTCCTCTAGACCACTAGAACTTCTGCACATTGACTTGTTTGGACCAGTGAAAACTGCTTTTGTCAGTGGTAAGAAGTATGGATTGGTGATCGTAGATGACTTCAGCAGATGGACATGGGTAAAGTTTCTTAGACACAAGGATGAGTCAATTGCAGTATTTTCTAACTTCTGCAAACAAGTTCAAAATGAAAAAGAATTTAAAATTATTAAAGTCAGAAGTGATCATGGTGGAGAATTTGAAAACAAACAATTAGAATAATTTTTTAATGAAAATGGCATCTCTCATGATTTTTCTTGTCCTGGAACTCCTCAACAAAATGGGGTTGTAGAACGTAAGAACAGAACATTGCAAGAGATGGCCAGAACCATGATCAATGAGACTAACATGGCTAAATATTTTTGGGCAGAAGCAGAAAATACAACATGCTATATTCAGAATAGAATCTCCATAAGACCTATTCTTGAAAAGACTCCTTATGAATTGTGGAAGAACAAAAAGCCCAACATTTCATATTTTCACCCCTTTGGGTGCATATGTTTTATTCTGAATACTAATGATACTCTGAATAAATTTGAATCTAAGGCATAAAAGTGTTATATGTTAGGATACTTTGAACGTTCAAAGGGATACATAGTATACAACACAAAAACACGTATTGTGATAGAATCTATTTATGTCAGATTTGATGATAAGCTTGGTTCTGAAAAACCAAAGCAGAATGAATTTATTGCAGATATAGAAGTTAAAATTTCTACAAACAGAACATCTGAAGATCAATCACCTACAGAACAAAACAAGACAATTACTTCAGCAAATTCTGAAGAACCCACTCAGAAGAAACTATCCAGAATCAAAGTGAATCATCCATAAGATAATATCTTGGGAAAGAAGGATGAACCAATCAGAACAAGATCATCTTTCAGAAACTCTGAAGAATCTCTAATGGGACTTGTTTCTCTGATTGAACCAACTTCTGTAGAAGAAGCTCTCTCAAAAAATGAGTGGATTCTGGCTATGCAAGAAGAACTTAACCAATTCACCAGAAATGATGTATGGGATCTAGTTCCTAGGCCCAGAGGATTCAACATCATTGGCACCAAGTGGGTATTCAGAAACAAGCTAAATGAGCAAGGAGAAGTTGTCAGAAACAAAGCAAGACTGGTTGCACAAGGTTATAGTCAACAAGAAGGAATTGACTATACAGAAACCTATGCACCAGTTGCCAGGTTAGAATCAATTAGACTGCTAATTTCATTTACTGTAAATCATAATATCATTCTATATCAAATGGATGTCAAGAGTGCATTTTTAAATGGTTATATTGATGAAGAAGTGTATGTACACCAACCCCCTGGTTTTGAAAATATAAAATTTCCAGAACATGTTTTCAAAATCAAAAAATCTTTATATGGTCTGAAGCAAGCTCCCAGAGCTTGGTATGAAAGACTAAGCACGTTTCTTTTGGAAAATAATTTCATCAGAGGGAAAGTGGATACAACTCTTTTCAGTAAAAACATTAAAAATGATCTTCTGATATGCCAAATTTATGTAGATGAAATAATTTTTGGTTCTACTAAAAGTGCCTTGGGAAAGGAATTTGCTAAGTCTATGCAGGCATAATTTGAAATGAGCATGATGGGAGAATTAAAGTTCTTCCTGGGAATTCAAATAAATCAAACATCAGAAGGAACATATATCCATCAAAGCAAATATGTCAAAGAACTTCTGAAGAAATTTGATTTATCAGAAAGCATCATATTTAAAACTCCTATGCATCCTACATGTATTCTGGAGAAAGAAGAGGTAAGTAAGAAAGTAGATTAGAAGCTCTACAGAGGTATGATTGGCTCTCTCCTCTATCTAACTACTTCTAGACCAGATATTCTATACAGTGTATGTTTATGTGCTAGATTCCAATCAGATCCTAGAGAAACTCACTTAACAGCAGTTAAGAGAATCTTTAGGTATCTGAAAGGTACTACTAATCTTGGTTTATACTACAGAAGATCCAAAGATTATAAACTTGTAGGATATTGTGATGCTGATTTTGCTGAAGATAGAACAGAAAGAAAAAGTACTTCTGGAAGTTGTCAATTTCTGGGAGATAATCTAATTTCTTGGTCCAGCAAAAGACAGTCAACCATAACATTATCAACTGCACAAGCTGAATACATTGCAGCAGCTGGATGCAGTACTCAGATGCTCTGGATGAAAAATTAGCTTGAGGATTTCAACATCTATGAGAGTAACATTCCCATCCTCTGTGATAATACCTCTGCTATTTGTCTCTCTAAAAATCCAATTTTACATTCTAGAGCTAAACACATAGAAGTTAAACATCATTTCATTAGGGACTATACTCAGAAGGGAATTTTAATGTTAAAATTCATAGATACAAATCACCAATGGGCTGATATTTTTACAAAACCCCTTCCTGAAGATAGATTTAATTTCATACTAACCAACCTTAGCATGAAATTATGTCCAGAATGAAAATGCTTTAATTATATGTCTTTAACTCTTAGAAGTTCTGAAATTAATCCTCTATATTATTCCTTTAGAAGATATTATGTTCTAACTGTTTCATTCTGAGAACTTCTGTTCAAAGGAATAACATGCAGATCTTCACATCAACAAGTGTCAACAAGGCTCTAAGGAAACCCATCAGAATTAAAACAAGTGTCCAATTTCTGAAGAGTGACAGAACATGCATTGGACAACTGTCCTCTACAGAAGGACATTTGCTGATCTTCTGGGAAACTGATACGGCTGACTTGACACCAGAAAGGCAAAAATCTCTTGAGTAACTGTTCCAGAATCTTTTACGCCTTCCCCTATGTCTGCTGCATTTATTGCATATAATCATTATAATTTTAAATTTAATTTTTCCCACTAATTTCTCGTTTTATTAAATGCAATTTTTTTCTATATAAACAACTTTTCATTTTCACTTTTTACTTTTTACCCTAATTGCATTTTTACTGAAAAACCTTTTCCCCTTCACTTTTGCGTTCTCTCTGTTTTTTTTTCCTAAAACCCTAAACCCCAAAAACCTCATCTTAGTAACAATGGCTTCCTCTCCTAAACAACAAGAAGACTCAACTGATGTGTTTTACGTTGAACCCGTGAAGACCTTCTTACTCCTACTGACAAACTGGAAGTTCTATGTGAGCTCTTTGTGGATTTCAACAGTCTGAAAGATAATGGTTTTGACCTCCTTCCTGCCGTCCAAGCTCAAGGCTGGGAGAAGTACTTTGATCGTCTCATGGGACCAGTTTTTCCAAAATTGGTCAAGGAATTCTGGGTATATGCAACTACTTCCAACACTCATGTTACTTCGTATGTGCTGGGAAAAAGAATCATAATTTCTGAAGACCACTTTGCCAAGCTCATAAAATCTGATGGCAATGGAATTAAGTCTAGTGAAATGGATAAAATGTCAGATACAAAACCAATAGCCAAGGAAATCTTCACTTCTGGCCAACCTTCTAACAAGATAAAGGATCTGAAGATTCCTCTTAGAATTTGGGCCAAGATCATTCTTGGAACCATCTGCCACAGGAAAGCTACAAACTCTCCAGACTATATCAACATGGATCAGCAGTTCCTGCTGTACTTTATTGCTAAACAGAAGAAGGTCAACATTGCACACTCTCTGTTTCAACATCTGAAAAACAGTGTGAAGGAAACAAGAGATGGGGAGAAAACCAAGAGGGATTGGATTCCTCTAGGATGTTTAATCTGACATTCTCTGTGAGAATAAGTTGGTGGACTTTCTGGAAGAACTAAATTAGATAGAACTTCTTGAAACAGATGTTGGTAAGCCTCTGAATGCAAAGAATCTGAAGAAGATGAAGTTTATAACTTCTATCAAGAAAGAACCTGTCCTCTATTCTAGAGAAGTTATAACCACCAGGAAGATTCCCCTGCAGAACTTCCCCCTTTTCTCTTCTGACACACCTCCAGAGGTTGTGGTCAATTACTTGGACTTATGCAAGCAACATGGTGTGGATCCAATGTTCAAGGCAACATAACTTACTCAGCAAAATCCAGATGATGCCTCTGCAAGAAGCAAGAAAAGGAAGGTTGTAGAAGGATCCTCTCAGAAGGCTACTAAAACTACCAGAAGAACAGGTAATACTTCTGCCTCTAACTCTGAATTCATTTCTGTAGTACAAGCAGTTACAGTAGAAGTGTCTGAAGCACCTTCTGAGCCTATTCCTTCTGAACCAATCCCATAATCTGAACCAACTCAATCCTCTAAACTTATTCCACCTTCTAACCCTATTCCCTCTGTTATACCTGCAACTGCTGCTGTCTCATCCATTATATCATCACTTTATCCACCAGAACATGAACACCATCAACCATAAACACTTTCAGATTTTGATATTCCAATTGATACAACACCCCTTTTGATATTGATCGTTCACCATCAGCTGAAACACACACTACCCTTCAACATGTTCTCTCTGACATTGATGATTTTCAACCCACTGATTCTGTCCAAATCCCATCTTCTGAAACATGCCACCATAACAGTTTCCAACCTCAACATTCTGATGGCCTTGTTTTTAATCTCTCACCAATAAGAGAAAGTTCCATGTCTTCATATGAGTCTACCCCTCCTAACTCACCAACTTTTATCACCATCCCTGATACACCACCAGAAGAAGCTGAACATGAAAATCCCCTTAGAACCTCTGTTAATATTGAAGCTTTACACAAATTATCCTCTGTCTCAAACAAAACTGCCATACCTGCACTGAAACCAAAACCCTCAAAAATAGACATTTCTGCATTGTTACTTGCTTTTGAAACAACAATGAAACTGAAGTTAGAGGATCTGAAGTCTGCTTGCTCAGAGCTTCCTGATCCAGCTGCTTCTGACTTTCTGTGGGCAACCTTCAGAAAATGGTTTAATGCTGAGACAAAGAGACTTAAGGACATCTGATATGACATTGCTCACTAGAACTTCTGTGAGTATCTCAAAGTAGTTGTTTCTAACATTGAACAGAATAAACCTTTTCTGCTGGACAACAAACCCTGGACATAGTCAGAACCTCTGGAAGACAACTCTTGACTTCAAATGGTTATGGTACCTTATGAAGAAGATCAGGAAGTTGAATCTGCTCAATCACCAACAACTGTAGAAGTTTTTGAGAATCAAGCTGCTCCAGAAGTTGAAGAACCTCTGCCAACCAATCTTGTTCTGCAGACCTTGGAAGAGTTGAAGAAGGAAAATGAGATGGTTAAGCAACGCCTGGATAAGCAAGATGAAACCATTGCTGAGTTGAAGACAATGCTTGGTAAGCAAGTGGAATAATCCTCTGAGATCAAGTATCTGCTGGAGGCCTAAGTTACTAAGATGCACTCCTGATTTTCTGTTTATCTTCTGCTTAGTCTTTTGTCCTGTCTCTTCATGACTTTTTAAGTTCTATTGGTTTTGTTCTTACTATTTTTTAATTCTGTTTAATGACAACTTATTTTGCTTCTATACTCTTGCATTTTTTTTTCTGCATCTATTCTTTTTTATTATGACAAAAAGGGGGAGAAACGTAAAAGATCTTGATCTATAGCAGTTTATCATGATTTGCCTCTAACATATAAAATTCTAATAAAACTATTTGAGTTGTGATTCTAAAATAGAAACAGGTCAAGTAATCAACTCAGGGGGAGCTAAGGCTAATGAAACTTCTGAACGATATAACTTCTGAAGAAATCTTTAATATTTGATTTTATTCAATCAAAGGGAGATTTTCTAATCCTATTAAACTCTATTCTAAATATCTAAATAAATGTTTTGTCATCATCAAAAAAGGGGAGATTGTTAGAACAATTATGGTTCTAAACCTCTAAGAGTTTTGATGATAACAAATATTACTATGCTAAAATAGAAGTTCTGATGACTACCTTTATTACATGTGTAGAAGAGGAATTTAATTAAAGGAGACGTGTATTACTAGAAGATATATTGAGCCATATATAGAAGATACACTTAATGAAGAATCCATCATTTAATGACATGGTTTAATGGCTGCGCATCAAGACTTTATTATCTCTGATTTACGTCTAGAAGATGATGATCTTCATAATGAAGGCATTTATTAAAGAATATATTAATTAATGGTAAAGACAAGTATCTCTTGTTTTGGAAGGAATTTATGGTATTAACTAATATCCTAAATTAGCTCAAGATGTCTCAACGGCTACATTTATTCAAGTACTATATAAAGGAATCAAATTGAAGATTTGGATAATACACTCACGAGCAAAAGACTGAATCATTTGTGCTAAAATATTGTAACATTCACTTAGTGATCTTAGCTTTATTAGAAGCAAACTTGTTACTATATTATTATTATTGTAATAGTTAAGTAATATTCCTTGAGTGACTAGTTTCAGTCAGAAGACTCAAGAGGACATTGACTGTAGGTCAGTGTGTGTATTCATTTATTGAATAGTGGATTAAGACCTCAGTGATAGAGGCAAAATCACCTTGGCGGGTGGACTGGACGTAGTTTGAGTTCAAACGAACCAGGATAAATTAACTTGTCATTAGAAGTTATTTTTAGTTGTTAAAGAAACCCAATTCCAACCCCCCTTCCTTGTGTTTTACACACCTTCAAGAAGTAGGCCTCAATACATGCCAAGATCAGTAGCTGCTGTCACCATTCTAGCACCAACACCTCAACAACAGTATACTCCATAACCATAACACTTTCCACCGCAACAACAATTTCCTCAATAGAGATCTTACAACAATAACAATCAGCAACAACGTCCATTTCAACCAAGAACTTTACAAATCAATAGGGTTATTGATCCCATTCCAATGCCCTATGCTGCCTTACTTCCACAATTGTTAAAACTCAACTTGATTGAATTGAGGACTCTGGCTCCCCCGGATCCCCAGAACCTTCTAAGAAACTATGAAGTTAATGCTCGGTGTGCTTTCCACTCAAATGCACCTGGCCATGCTACCGAGAAGTGCATAGCCTTACACATGAAGGTTCAGGGTCTGATTGATTCTAAGGCAGTTAACTTTGCACCTCCTCCAAGTGTTACCAAGAACCCTATGCCTAGCCATGGTGGGCCTAGGATAAATGCTATTGACGATGATCAACCGATGAACTTAATTGACAATGTTGCAAGCATTCAGACACCTTTGGCAGAGGTTAAAAGCCCAGCTTTTAAAGTGCCAAGTGTTCCCGGGTTGTGAGGCCCATTGTGAAGCTTGCAAGACCTCTATCAACGGCTGTGCAGATTTGAAGACTGGTATCAATAACCATATCAAGGAAGGCACTTTACAAATCACTTCAACAGTTCAAGCTCCTACAACATCAACAACCATTCCTGCTACAACTCCAACACATGTCATTCCATCGGATATCACTCCTACAACTTCAACAACAATCATTCCAGTGGATTCTTCTACAACATCAACAATCATCCATTCTTCAACATCAACAAACAACAATTCAACACATCCTTCTACAATAACAACAACCATTAATGAAGACATTTCCACAGTGACTATTTACTATGATCCTGTGACAATCCCCATTCCAGACTCTTTCAGCTACTCACAACAACATCTCCATCAACAGCAGCAGACTTCATCACCAGCACCATCTCCGGTTAGACCACCTGTCACAATTTATTATGAACCTCAGACTGTCTCACTTCCTTCTTCCACAGCAATCATTCTGGTTACTATCACGGTACCAGGACCAGTTCCATATGACAATGTCATTCTTGACACTTCCACACCACATACTGATAATGTGGGGGTGGAGGCTTCACCCAAACCGGATGTCTCTTTGCCTCACAATTCCAGAGAACCAATGTTGAAGAAAAAGTTGCTGCCAAGGCTAAGGGTAAGAGTGTAGCACCTAAAGAGCCTATTGCCAAGGAAACTCAGAAGACATCCTTCGACTAGGATGTGAATGAGTTCATGAGAATAATCAAGACGAGTGACTATAAGGTTGTGGACCAGCTCCATCAGACACCCTCCAAAATCTCTATTCTATCACTGCTAATGTGTTCCGAAGCTCATAGGAATGCACTTCTCAAAGTCCTGCACGCAGCTTACTTGCCAGAAGAGATTACAGTTAATCATCTAGAAACAGTGGTTTCAAATGTCAATACTAGCCATGGGCTAGGTTTTACTGATGTTGATCTAACTACGGAGGGCCGCAATCATAATAAGGCTTTGCACATTACCCTGGAGTGTAAAGGAGATGTTCTCTCTCATGTCTTGGTTAACATATGGTCTTCTCTCAATGTTCTTCCAAAGAAAGCCTTGGTCAAGATGGAATATGATGGTCTTGCATTGCGTCCAAGTAACCTGGTAGTGAGAGCCTTTGACGGTTCTAAAAGATCGGTCCTTGGAGAAATTGAGTTACCTGTGGTGATTGGCCCACAAATCTTCAAAACTGTCTTCTACGTGATGGACATTCAGCCTGTATATAGCTATTTGTTAGGTCGGCCATGGATTCATGCCGCTGGCGCTGTAACGTCGACCCTTCACCAGAAGTTGAAATATAAATGGGAAGGTCAAATCATCACAATCTGTGGGGAAGAGGATATCTTCGTTAGTCATCTGGCTACTTACATGTATATTGAGATGGACGGAGAGATTCATGAGACAATGAGCCAAGGGTTTGAGGCCCTCAATGTCAATGAAGCAACAACTAAAGTTTCTGGTACTTCAATTTCCTCTTATAAGTAAGCTTGGAAGGTTGTTGAAGACGGGAATGCCCATGGCTGGGGCAAGCTGCGGTAAGTTCAGATCAAGGAAGACAAGTTCGGGTTGGGATACAAACCATCCAGACAGGTCCAAGAGGAGGCTGCTGAAGCTCCCAAGTTTATCAAGGGGAATGCTGACCCCAGATGCAATCCACAATGTGGAAGACGAGGCTGAAAGTGATTTCAACCTGGAGAGTTGGATTCGTCTAAGGGTCCCAGGTCAGCAAGTCCTTAACTGGTCTTCCCAATAAATTATAAGGATTACTTCTGCAGAGTAATTATTATTTCCTGTTTAAGCATGCATCAAGTCTTGCATCTTGCCCAAGTTGTCAGGACTCATTTTGTAATAGGGCAATATTTGTATTTTGTGCAAATGAATGATTAATGAACAAATGGAAATCTTTTGCAAACAATCTTTTTCGCTCGATGTCTTTCATTTTTTTTATTTTCGCACAAAGCAATAAATGGCAATGTTTTTCTCAAATATGTAACTTCATTCACTTTTTCCTAAACAAAGATTAAAACGAATCACTAAAATGAACAAGTCTCAACCCTTGCAGAGATAATCCTCCAGATTGCACGAACAATGACACTGCTATGACTTCATATGACTTCGACAATCCGATTAATCAAGCAGATGAAGGGGTTGATGAAGACTATGAGATGCCTGGAGAGTTGGCTAGGTTGTTGAGACAAGAGGAAAAAGTGATTGCTCCTCATCAAGAGGAAGTTGAGACTATTAATCTGGGTACCGAGGAAGATGTGAAAGAGGTGAAGATCGGGCCAGTATGCAGGCTCCAGTGAAGGAACATCTCATCAGTATTCTGCGGGAATATGTCGACGTATTTGCTTGGTCCTATCAAGATATGCCAGGTCTAGATACGGATATTGTTATGCACATGTTACCATTGAGAGAAGATTTTCCACCGGTTAAACAGAATTTGCGCCGTACTCTTCCGGACATGGCCATGAAAATCAAAGAAGAGGTACAAAAGCAGTGGGAAGCCGGTTTTCTTGTTGTAACTAGTTACCTTCCGTGGGTTGCTAACATTGTACCCGTGCCTAAGAAGGATGGCAAGGTGCGTATGTGTGTGGATTACCGGGATCTGAATAGAGCTAGCCTGAAAGATGATTTCCCATTACCTCACATTGATGTATTCGTAGACAACACAACTCAGTTCTCTGTATTTTCTTTTATGGATGGATTCTCTTGATACAATCAGATTAAGATGTCACCTGAAGACATGGAGAAGACAACTTTCATCACTCCTTGGGGCACGTTTTGTTACAAGGTAATGTCATTTGGTCTGAAGAACGCCGATGCAACATATCATCGGGCTATGGTAACATTATTCCATGATATGATCCACAAGGAAATCGAGTGCTATATAGATGACATGATTGCCAATTCCTTTACAGAAGAAGATCATCTGGTGAATCTTTTGAAACTTTTCAAGCGTCTGAGGAAGTATCAATTGAAGTTGAACCCCAACAAATCCACATTCGGGGTACGTTCTGGTAAGCTGTTGGGTTTTATTATAAGTGAAAAAGGAATTGAGGTTGATCCCGACAAAGTCAAAGCTATTCAGGAAATGCCCACACCTAAGACTGAGAAATAATTTCGAGGGTTCATAGGTAGATTGAACTACATCTCAAGGTTCATATCTCATCTCACTACAACCTGCGAACCCTTGTTCAAGCTGCTAAGAAAGGAACAAACAATCAGGTGGAATGATGACTGCTAGAGAGCTTTTGACAAGATCAAAGAATATCTTCAAGAACCTCCAATCCTCATGCCTCCAATCGAAGGAAGACCTCTAATCATGTATCTGACAGTAGTAGAAGAGTCAATGGGGTGTGTGTTGGGCCAGCATGACGAGTCTGGTCGAAAAGAGTATGCAATATACTACCTAAGCAAAAAGTTTACCGACTGTGAACAACGTCATTCACTGCTCGAAAAAACTTGTTGTGCTTTAGCGTGGGCTGCTCGCCGACTAAGACACTATATGTTGACTCATACTACTTTGTTGATCTCAAAGATGCATCCAGTCAAGTACATATTTGAGAAGCCAGCACTTACCGGAAGGGTTGCAAGATGGAAAATGATTCTGATAGAATATGACATTCAGTACACCTCTCAAAAGGACATCAAAGGCAATGTATTGTCTGAATATCTGGCTGAGCAACCCATTGACGATTACCAGCCTATGAGATTTGACTTCCCTGATGAAGACATCATGTTATTAAAAGCAAAATATTTTGAAGAGCCCTGTTCACAAGGAAGGGCCTGATCCAGAAGAAGCATGGACTATGATGTTTAACGGGGCAGTTAATTGTAACGGTCACGGAGTTGGTGTAGTACTTATCACACATAAAGGAGTTCATATGCCTTTCTCAGCAAAACTCACTTTTTCCTGCACTAACAACGAAGTAGAATACGAAGCTTGTATCATGGGTCTTGAGGAAGCCATTGACCTCAGGATCAAGACCTTGAATGTATTTGGAGATTCAGCTCTGGTAGTCAACCAAACCAACGGCAAATGGTATACTCATCATGAGCACCTGATTCCCTACCGTTACTATACGAGAAGATTGTTAACCTTCTTCACAACAGTCAAACTTGAATACATCCCTCGAGATGAGAATAAGTTTGTAGACGCTTTGGCTACTATTTCATCCATGATCAAAGTACAGACGTCCAATTATGTACCCCAGATTTTGGTATCCAGACTGGATAGACCGGCATATGTATTCTCTGTGGACACGATCACTGATAACAAGCCTTGGTTCCATGACATCAAATGTTTCTTGGAAACTCAGACGTACCCACCAGGGGCATCATCAAATGATAAGAAGACATTAAGAAGGTTGTCCGACAGTTTCTTCCTCAATACTAATGGTTCTTTGTACAAGCGAAACTTCGACATGGTCTTGCTCATATGTGTCGACAAGAAGGAAGCAGACCTACTGATGCACGAAGTACATGAAGGTTCTTTCGGTACCCATGCCGGAGGACATGCAATGGGAAAGAAGTTGTTAAGATCAGGTTATTATTGGATCACAATGGATGCAGACTGTTGTGCCTATGCCAGAAAATGCCAAAAATGCCAGATCTACGCAGATAAAGTGCATGTACCTCAAAATCCTTTGAATGTAATGTCTTCACCTTGGCCCTTCGCCGTGCGGGGCATTGATATGATTCGAAAGATTGAACCGACTGCTTCGAATGGTCACAGATTCATCCTGGTAGCCATTGATTAATTCACCAAATGGGTTGAAGCAGCTTCGTATGCAAATGTCACAAGGCAAGTGGTAGCTCAATTTCTGAAAATGGATATCATCTGTCGATATGGAGTTCCTGAGCGAATTATTACTGATAATGGTTCCAATTTGAACAAAAAGATGATGGCAGAACTTTGTCGGGACTTCAAAATTCAATATCACAACTCTTCTCTTTACAGGCCAAAGATGAATGGCGTTGTTGAGGCCGCTAAGAAGAATATCAAGAAGATTGTGCAGAAGATGGTAGTCACCTACAAATACTGGCACGAGATGCTACCATTTGCCTTACATGGGTACCTAACTTCCATTAGAACATCTACTAGGGCAACACCTTATCAGCTTGAGTATGGTATGGAAGTTGTCCTACCTGTTGAAGTTGAACTACCCTCCTTACAGGTAATGATGGATGTGAAACTAGATGAAGCATAATGGGTCCGGTCTCGATACAATCAACTAAGCCTGATTGAAGAGAAAAGATTAGCAACTATCTATGATGGGCAGTTATATCAAAAGCGAATGAAGAAAGCCTTTGATTAGAAAGTCAGACCTCGGGAATACCAAGTGGGAGAGCTTGTTCTGAAAAAACTTTTTCCTCCTCATACAGACCGCTGGGGAAAATGGACGCCAAACTACGAAGGCCCATTCATAGTAAAGAAAGGTTTCTCTGGTGGAGCGTTGATGCTCACTACTATGGATGGCGAGGACTTCTTATCTCCTTTGAATTCAGATGCAGTTAAAAAATACTTCGCATAAATGACCTACTGGACACAAAAACAGAATGTAAGTCCAGGAAAAAATAGGGCATCCCGGCTGTCGCTCCCCGGATTTCCATCCTGGTACAAACGCGAAAGTGGCGCGGAAAAAGAATAGAGTCGCCAGCCAGGCATTTTTATCCCGAAGAAAGGGAATGTTAATGCTGCACAAACCAGAAGAAAGAAGAGGAAGTACACAGGTCCTGCGAACCAAAGAGACTGAGTTCGGGAGTCGGTTACGACCTAGGAAGGTATTAGCACCCAGATCGTCCTCCGTACCCGACGGGATCCACGCTTGCAAAAGAAACTGTTTCAAAGGGTGAGGGTATGAAAGCTGCTGCAACGAAATGAAAAGAAACTGGATAAAAGAAACTGAGAAGGGAACTGGATAAGAAATGAAAAGGAAAAAATGTAGGGAAAATAAAGATTGTGCTCGAACGGGCCCTACCCCGCTGCCTACGTACCTCATCATGATAATGAGGATCAGAGACGCCGTAGTTCCCCTAATTAGGGGTGAAAAAGATTGCTTGTGTCTTAAGGCTTGAACTGCCTATGTCAATGCTCAGGTGTTGCAGCCTCAGACGACGAGTGCGTTACCGTCTTGCAAAGTGACAAGTAGGAGCAAGTTCGCGTACGAAGCGAATGAGATGAGAAAAGAATTCCCGAAGGAAAGACGCTTATTGTTTGTTTGTGTTTTTTATGAAGCTTTTATGAGTGTGTCACAAGGAAGTGAACTCAAACTCCTTTCCATGGAATGTGCACTTGTCACTACATTCCAAGATGGAATAATAGAACAAGCACACTCAAGTAAGGAGAAGATCCCCAAAACATGAACCCAAAGATTAGGGACTAAGCTCACTAACTTGTTGAATTATTAAGTGTTTTTGGTATTTACAGATGACGAAGTGTTTTTTATGCTTTTCTTTATGAAGAAGATACCTTGATCAGACTTGTGCATCACAAGATAAACTTGTACTATCCCAAGATGGGAAGAATACAAGCATACCTCATGGGATAAGGCTATGGATCAAGACATCACTTCAAACATTATTAAGATGCTTTTTAAGAGTTATGAGATGAGAAGAGAAGAAGAACCAGAAGGATCTCAAAGTCAAAATTCTAAAGGGAACTAAAAATCCTAAGTGTTAACATGCATGGATGTCCTAAGGGTTAGTGAGGTTTCTATCCTAATGAAGAAGGAAGAAGAAGAGAAGAAGAAGATAGAAGAAGGGATGAGCAAGGCCTAAGCCCAACAACAAAAGAGTTAGCACAATAAAGAAATAAGAGAAAAGATTTGGAGATGTGGAACTCAATTCCCACACCTCACACTTACCATAGCCCCTGCAAGGTTAGTATCATGCATACAAATGAAACAAAATAAACAAGATAACATGCCAACATCATACAAACAGAAATGAAAAGGTATGAACAAATGCACAATGCAAATGCAACTCAAAAGAATGAGAGATGAAGCTTATAAGTCAAAATGATGCAACATGAACACGTATGAAAACTTATGTACACTTAAGGAGGATGCAAAGCAAATATGCATAAACATGGACACAATGCACACAACCAGAACCAAAATAAGATGAAGAAGGGCTTAAGAATCCAACAAGATGAATAGAATGGACACACAATACCAAACAATCACAAAATGGGAGAGAAAGAAGTGAGGAAGAAGTGAAAGCACACTTAAGGAAAGAAAGGACTTAAAAAGAAGCAAGACACAAAAATTCCAAAGACACAAACCCTATCCTAGGACCAGGAAGGTACCCATACCCCAAAAGAACCCCAAATGAGAAGAAGAAGTTGGCACAAGTTCCCTTCTAAGCTTATAAGAGAGCTAATGGACCAAAAGAAGCAAAATGGGACAAGGTTCAAGATAAACTTTATATCAAATCAACCAAGCATCTAAAAATTCCACAAATCAATTCAAATGATCTTCAAACATGGTATATCAATGAGCCAAAAGGATATAGAAAAATTCAGAAGCAAACTAAGTCAAATGGAGGCTTAAACACAAGCTAGGGTTACAAACTTCCATCACAAGTCACAGGACCAAGACCCAAGAAATAAATTTCTAAAAAATTCAAGGGAATAATTACATGAGAAGTACATTGTCTTAAGAATCCAGAGCAAAAATAATGGGAACAAAATTCAAAATAATGAAGTATATGGAAATTGGACAAGGCAGTGTACTCAAAGAAGAACTTAAAAAGAAGCTAATTGGAATGAGGATTTAATTTTGACATGTGGAAATGGAAAAAAAAGAAAATATAAAAATGTAAACATAGAAGACACTTCAAAGATGACTCATGATTTTTTTTGGATTTTTTTAATGAAGGGAACTATTTTAATAAAATAGAAACTAAACTGAAAAAAAAGAAAAAAAAGAAAGAAAAGAAATTAAAGGAAATGGTTAGGAGGTGTAGGAAGTAAGGGTTTGCTGTTGAAAATGATTGGGCCTGAAGGAGGTGGGGGTGCGCATAGCACCTGAGAGGCCCATTGGCCTGCGCTGGTTCATGAGTCTTATGGGGAATATTTGTGAAATAAGGCTGGAAAATAACCTGACCTTTGGATCAATCAAACGCACATGGATGTGAACCTCATTAAATGAGGTGGCAAAAAGGAGATACGTGAATGGCTGGTACACAATAATTATGGTGTGCTGTGTCACATTTTGAATTAAAAAAGAAAACAGAATCACGTGGGAAGGATGAGGAGGGTTAGGGCTAGGTGTCACGATCTGGGACGTTGGCTGGAGAGATCCAAGGGCTAGGAGATTGTCTTCTTCAACGAGCAAACCCTAACATTCAAACTCAGTTTCCGGTGACCGGAGCTAGGGCTCCGGCACCGGAATTCACACCAGACACGCAAGTCACAACATAAATGAATAAAATTGTCCAGATTCACTAAATTCACCTCACTGAATCCAAATATGAGCTCAAAAACTCCTAAAAGTCAAAGAATCAAAGGGATCGAACAAAATAAAGTTGCACCATGAAAATTGAAAATTAAATAACTCACTAAATGTTGCACTAAAATGGAAACCAAGACTTGCAGCATACTCAGTGGAGATCAAGGATTGCAAAACACATGTTCAATTTCATTTCCAGATCCAAAGATATTAGAGCATACCTGAGTTGTAGATCCTTCAAAACCACCAAGAAAATGCTTCCAAAGCTGCAGATCTAGCTCTTGTGATCTCCTCTTGCAAAATAAATGCAAGAGGAAGCTTGATGGGACCTGGATCAGAAGCTTCAAAGTAAGCTGCCTCTGAATGGCACCTTTCTATTCTTGCACCTTAAGCTCAAATGAATGGTAGAATCTTGATCTATATCACTCACTAATCAAGAATATGGAAGAGATTTGTGAAGAATGTGAGAGAATGAAGAGATTCGTGTGAATATGCAAATTGTGCAAAAAGTTGGAAATGAGAGAATGAGAGAATGGTTGTGCTTGCTGAAACCCTAGCTGCTTATGTATCCCCTCACAATTCCATGCTGAAAGAATTGGCTCAAATGCATGTGTGGATCATGAGCTTTTTGTGATTTTGCAATTTGTGCAATTTGTGAGATAAGCATGCCTCCCTCATGCCTTGCTTGCATTCTCAGCCCATGTGCAATGCTTTTCTAACCCTTGATCAAAATGCAATCAATCCTGGCCATTAGATCAAGCCCTCACACTTTTCTCATGAATTGGCCAATTTTGCAATTTTGGAGTGACTTTCTTATTGTGCACGAAAATGGGACTTTCTCTTGAGCAAAAATGATCAAAATGTGATTTATTTTATCATTGAAACAAGTTTGAACCAAAACCAAGTCTCACAAATAAGTTTTGAAGCAATTTGCATTTGGTCATGCATGGAATTTCTTGAATTTGCCCTAAAATCAGCAAATTTTTGAGGGACCTATAGGATGAACCACAAATCCTATGAAAATGTACTTGTACTTTTTGAAAATGGGAGCCTTTACACTCCAACTTTAATGTTTGACTTTGGTCCATTTAAATAATTTTTGATCATGTTAAGGCCATTTGAAAATTAGGGCAAAAGTTGCCAAATTTGGAAAATCTCAAAAACCAACTTTGTACCATTTTTGCAAAACCCTTCAAATCTCCATGATTCTTGAACTTTGATCATTCCAAACCTCTTATAACATTGTAAGGACCCCTCTTGGCCAAAAAATTTGGGTTAGACCCCTTGAAATCAAACTGTTGACTTTTTAAGGGCATAGTTGACTTTTTACTTCATCTGCAAGCAACTGAGGCATTCTCTGACTTCCACATGGAACTTTCTCATGAAAATTGACACCTAGGATCCTCTTGAAATATAAAAGACTTTGCCCAAATGAAATACCCAAAGTTGTGAGATTTTGGTGCTTGAATCTCAAACCCTAATTCAGGTGCCTTGTATAGGAGCTTTGCCTTGTCCTGAGATCTCTGATGATCATGCAACCTTATGAGCTTTTGCCAATGGACTTGATCTTGTAAATGGAGTATAGACTCACCATAGGACTTGTACAAACTCATTGGGACCCTTGTCATGGCTTGAAATGCTTCAAGGACCTCCACAGATGACCATATGCTTGATGCTAGGATATGAAGGATGTTATGCCTCATATTTCCATGATATGATGCTAAGAAAATGGTATGTTCATGATGAATATGATATGGTATGATGCTTAAAATGAAGAGGGAAAATTTGGGGTGTTACAGCTGTCCCTATTCAAACAACTGTTGATCTGAAAAGGACGATAGCACGGGCTATCGACCGTTCAAGATAAACTGTGGTTGAATACCAAGAAGACCAGAAATTTGCACTCTGACAAAGAATGCAACACTGGGAAATAAACCCAACCAAATGACGCTTTGGTAACTGCATGGTAGAAAAAGAAGACGAGCTTCTTCCAAGTTGAAACTGATATTTGGAATAAGAACACTAAGACAGACGAGTCTTCTAACAATCCTGTGACGCCAGGAGCTGGACATACGAGTCCTCACTATGAAAACATATGACTTGAGACAGACGAGTCTCCTTCGGATATACCTGTTACGCCAGGACCGGGATGTACTAAAGTCTGTGGGATAGACATGCAAAAACAAGGTAGACGAACCTTCTTCATATATTATTCGGGGATATATGGTACAAGACAGACGAATCTTCTTTGAGCAAACCTGTTACGCCAGGTGCAGCAACAATAGTTGGTGCCTGAGATAGACGAGCCTCCTTCGGATTTACCTGTTACGCCAGGACCGGTAACCATTTTGACATTTAATCCCACTGTCAGGATTTTAAACCTCTTCAATACAGACGAGTATTGGATGATCATCAAGAAAACACAGACGTGTGTCATAAGTCAATGATACATACGAGTATCAGACAATGATCTGAGAAACACAGACGAGTGCTTCAGGCAATGATACAGACGAGTATCAGCCACTGGTATAGACGAATACCAGAAATTCAAACACAGACGAGCATTTGGAGTAACAACAAGGAAGTAATAACAAGATAATAAGCAAATCCTCACATACAGATGTAAGCCTAACACAGACGAGTGTTGGGAATGATACAGACGAGTATCCAAGCAAAGCAGACGAGCTTCGGAACACAGACGGCCTCTGGGGATAAAAAAGCAGACGAGCTTCAAACAAACATAGACGAGTGCCGGAGAATGCAGACGAGCGAAATCAAGGATGATAACAACAAACCCAAATGAGTGTTGGGGAGTGCAGACGAGCAACAACAAACATCAAATATCACATACAAACGAGCGTTGGCGACTTCACTGGGGAAAATTAGCAAATATGGATACCCAACACAGATGAGTATTGGAATTTGCAGATGGTCAACAACAAAAATCATATACCAAACACAAACGAGTGCTGGAAATTGCAGACGAGCAATAGCAAAGTGATAACATAGACGAGTGCTGGAGATGATACAGACGAGTATCCAACGGGTATTGATTTCCAAACACAGACGAGTGTTGAGAATTGCAGACGATCAAAAAGCAAAATGATGACGCAGACGAGTGCTGGAAATTGTTGACGAGCAATAAACACGGCTGGAGCACAGACGAGTGCTGGAGATTACAGACGAGCAACAAATAAATGCCCGATAGGCTCCCTGAGTTACAACTCTGCAGGGGAATCAAGTTAGGAGTCTAGATACCTAACTCTGACTGAGGTGATGAATACCTGGTTGTATCATCAAATTGACCCAAAAGTATGGAAACTTTGCTGGGGAATATTTCATTGACGGAAGTGAAAATTCAAATATGAACTCTGTGGGGACAGAATCATCTTCAGACTTGGCTGAAAGATACTTTAACAATACTCTGGCTGGGGAGAGCCTTGTACTAATTCTGAACTCTGGCTGAAACCCTGGCTGGGGATATAATTCTGCTTGGGGATGTCAGGCTTTCAGATACCTGCTGGGCATACTCCACTGGGGAAGAATAAACTGCTTGGGATGCTGCCAAGGCTTAGTTGGGGAAGAATTCTGCTGGATATACTCTACTGGGGAAGAGTAAATTGTTTGGGAGAATGTGACGCCATCCTGCAACCTGCAACAACAGAAAACACAAGTGTTCCCCGGGGATTTTCATGGTATAAACTGTTCATCCATTGCCACCCGACACACAAAGAGGGTTTACAGTTTCCCTGCATGTCATTTTCTTTTAAAATTATCACCATGTTTTAAATGCAATGCTATTTTTGCCAAAAATTCAAGACATTTTGCAAACAAAAATAAACACACAGCTTTTTGGCTGAATATTCTTTTTTTATTGAATGGCCTCTGAATAGGCAAAGATTTTACATCAGGAAGCAACCACCTGGAAAGAGGAAGCCACCATAAAATTGAGAAAAGAAACTATCCTAATGGCAATGGACACGGCATCCCAAGGAGTTCCATTTCTGCTATGACTTGCATGTCTTCAAGACTCTCCATTCTACTTTTCTTTCTGAGAGGATGAGGGGACTGTTTCCTATCCTTCTGATATTGTCAAGCTGTACGTAACGATGATGTGGTTCAAATTACTCGGATCGCAGTTGTTCGCTTATTCCCTTATTTTGCATGGATCGCCCTTTCGGGTTTTCAATCCACCGGGATACCCTTTTTTGCCTGAGCTGTCCAATGCGGCTTTTCAACTCAGCGGGTGTATATTTTTTTTTTATTTCCCTAACTTTTGCCCGAGCTTTTTATTCTGTTTTTAGCTTGCCGGGATACCCTTTTTTTTGCCTGGACTTTAATTATGTTTTTGTGTCCAGCGGGTCTCTTTATGCGAAGTATTTTTTAACTGCGTCTGAGTTAATAGGGGACTGGAAGTCATCTCCATCCATAGTGGTGAACATCAGTGCTCCTCCTGAAAAGACTTTCTTCACTATGAATGGTCCTTCGTAGTTTGGGGTCCACTTGCCCATGTGATATGAACTTGGAGGAACGATCCTCTTCAGCACAAGCTCTCCCACTTGATACTCTCGAGTACGTACTCATTGGTCGAACGCACGCTTCATTCTCCTCTGATAAAGCTGACCATGACAGATAACCGCTAATCTCTTTTCCTCAATTAGACATAGTTGATTATAACGAGCACGCACCCATTCAGCCTCATCAAGCTTAACATCCATCATCACACGCAATGAAGGAATCTCTACTTCAACAGGCAGGACTGCTTCCATACCATATACCAGAGAGAAGGGAGTTACCCCTGTTGACGTCCTGACTGACGTACGGTACCCATGCTACATGAATGGTAACATCTCATGCCAATCTTTGTAGGTGAAAACCATTTTATGCACAATCTTCTTGATATTCTTGTTTGCTGCCTCTACCGCACCATTCATCTTTGGTCGGTAAGGAGAAGAATTGTGATGCTGTATCTTGAACTCCCGACACAAGTCTGCCATCATCTTGTTGTTGAGATTAGAACCATTGTCAGTAATGATCCTTTCGGGAACTCCGTATCTGCATATGATATCTCTTTTCAGAAATCTTGCCACCACTTGACGAGTGACGTTGGCATAAGATGATGCTTCCACCCATTTGGTGAAGTAATCAATCGCGACCAAGATGAAGCGATGACCATTTGAAGCAGTAGGCTCTATCTTCCTGATCATGTCAATGCCCCACATAGAAAAGGGCCAAGGAGATGACATGACGTTGAGCGGGATTGGAGGAACATGAACTTTGTCTGCATAAATCTGGCACTTGTGGCACTTATGAGCGAATGAACAGCAGTCTGCATCCATTGTCATCCAGTAATATCCTGATCTCAGCAATTTCTTAGCCATTGCATGCCCTCCTGCATGGGTACCGAAAGATCCTTCGTGGACTTCTTGCATTAACAGGCTTGCTTCGTGTCTATCCACGCATCTGAGCAAGACAATGTCAAAGTTTCTCTTGTACAAAACCCCATCTGTGTTCAAGAAGAAGCTAGCAGAAAGTCGCCTCAAGGTCTTCTTGTCATTGGAAGATGCCCCAGCTGGGTATTCTTGCTTTTCCAGGAATAACTTGATATCAAAGTACCAAGGTTTCTCGTCAGACACGACGCCTACAAAGAAGGCATGAGCTGGAGCATCAAGCCTGGATATGTCAATTATGGGCACATAATTCCAACATAATACTTTGATAGATGAAGAAAGAGTGGCCAATGCGTCGGCAAACTGATTTTCATTACGTGGTATGTATTGAAGTTTAACTGTCGTGAAGAACGTCAACAGCTTTCTAGCATAATCCCTGTATGGAATTAGATGCTCTTGATGCATGTACCACTTGCCGGTAACTTGGTTAATGAGGAGGGCTGAATCTCCGAATATATCGAGGTTCTTAATCCGAAGATTAATTGCCTCCTCTATTCCCATTATGCATGCCTCGTATTCCGCTTCATTGTTGGTGTAGCCAAATGTAATTCTGGCAGCGAAGGGTAAGTGAACACCTTCAGGAGTAATAAGAACGGCACCAACTCCACGTCCATTGATATTGACTGCCCCATCAAACATCAACTTCCATTTGGATTCAGTGTCTGGCCCCTCCTCCGGAAGTGGTTCCTCGCAATCGTTTGCTTTGAGGTACGTGATGTCCTCATCAGGGAAATCAATCTTCATTGGCTGATAATCATCTTCAAGAGGTTGTTGTGCAAGGTAATCCGACAATACACTTCCCTTGATGGCTTTCTGAGAAGTATATTGGATGTCATATTCAGTTAAAATCATCTGCCACCTAGCAACCTTTCCGGTTAACGCTGGTTTCTCAAAGATGTACTTGACAGGATCCATTTTGGAAATGAGCAGTGTGGTATGAGTCAATATGTACTACCTCAGTCGGCGAGCAACCCATACCAAAGCGCAGCAAGTTTTCTCGAGCAGTGAGTAACGGGATTCACAGTCGGTAAACTTTTTGCTAAGGTAATAAATAGCGTACTCTTTTCGACCAGACTCGTCATGTTGGCCTAGAACACACCCCATTGACCCTTCTAGCACGGTCAAGTACATGATTAAAGGTCTTCCTTCCACTGGAGGCATTAGAATTGGAGGCTCCTGCAAATATTCTTTTATTTTGTCAAAAGCTCTTTGGCAGTCATCGTTCCACCTGACCGTTTGCTCTTTTCTTAGCAATTTGAATATTGGTTCGCATATGGCAGTTAGATGAGATATGAACCAAGAAATGTAGTTCAACCTCCCTAAAAACCCGCGCACTTCTTTTTCTATTCTCGGTGCAGGCATGTCTTGAATAGCTTTTACTTTAGCAGGATCTACCTCAATTCCTCTTTGACTAACAATGAAACCCAGCAGTTTCCCGGAACGCACTCCGAAAGTGCACTTGTTTGGATTCAACCTCAGATTGTACTTAATCAATCTATCAAATAGCTTCTTCAGGTTGACCAGATGCTCTTCTTCATCTCGGGACTTAGCAATCATATCATCCACATAACACTCAATCTCCTTGTGTATCATGTCATGGAACAATGTGACCATCGCCCGTTGATAAGTTGCCCCGGCGTTCTTCAAACCAAAGGGAATGACCTTATAGCAGAATGTACCCCACGGGGTAATGAATGTTGTCTTCTCCATGTCTTCCGGTGCCATCTTAATCTGGTTATAACTGGAGAAGCCATCCATGAAGGAAAATACCGAGAATTGAGCAGTATTGTCTACCAACACATCAATGTGTGGCAACGGAAAGTCATCTTTTGGGCTTTCTCTATTCAAATCCCGGTAGTCAACGCACATCCGGACCTTGCCGTCCTTCTTTGGTACAGGTACAATGTTAGCTACCCAAGGTGGGTAACTAGTCACAACAAGGAAACCAGCATCCCATTGCTTCAGAACCTCCTCTTTAATCTTCATCGCCATGTCAGGATGAGTTCTTCTCAATTTCTGCTTCACAGGAGGACAGTCCTCTCTCAATGGTAGCCTATGCACAACGATGCCGGTATCCAACCCTGACATATCTTAATATGACCAAGCAAAGACATCCACATACTCTCTCAGCATACTGATCAGCTATTTCTTGACGTCGGCCTGCAGACTGGCCCCAATCTTGATCTCTTTCCTCACATCTTCACTGCCAATATTGATGATCTCAATTTCTTCTTGATGAGGCTGAATAACCCGTTCCTCTTGTTTCAACAATCTGACCAATTCTTCAGGGAGATTACAGTCTTCCTCAACCCCTTCATCAGCTTGGTAGACTGGATTGTCAAAGTCATGCGTAGTCATAGCAGGAACGTGATCAATGGAATCCGGATGATCAACACTACACAGATGATGTGCTTATTCAGAATCTGCATATTTTGAAAAGAGACGCTAACACAAAACAAAAAAGAAAAACACATTGCCATTTTTATATTTTTGTGAAAAATTTTAAAACAAAGAAAGAGAACGTAATTTGTCTGAAAATGTCCTTTTATTTCATTGTCAAAATAAGATGCATACAAACATGGTGGCCCAATACAATGGATCCTAGCATCTTGGGCAGAATGCTGGATTTGACAATGCAGTATGCTAATAAAAGGAAACAAAATAATTAATCTGAGTGCCAGGTAACTTGTATGATGTCTTCAGCAGACTAGTTTGTTAGCTCTTTGTCGGGCACACAAGGGTGAATCCAGTTGTCCCAATCACCGTCACTGTCCCCATCTTGGCTTGTTGCATAAATCTGGTTGCGGTCGAGAAATCCAGCGCTTGTAAATGTAATGGCTTTACCACTTGGAGTAGATCCACCAGGCTGATACCCTAAGCCAAACTTATCATCTTTCTTTTCTAGCTCCAGCAACTTGCCCCAGCCTTGGGCACTTCCGGACTGAACAACCTCCTTCGCCTGCTTGTAGGAATGGATGGATGTGCCTTCCTTCTCACTGCTCTTCTCTACAGTAGTCAAGATGCTGACGTTGACTGCTTCGAAGGCTTGGCATAAAGACTCATGGATCTCTCCATCCATCTCTACATACTTGAATGTTGACAAGTGACTTACAAAGATGTCCTCCTCTCTGCAGACTATGATGACCTGGCCATCCACCACATATTTGAGCTTCTGATGCAGGGTTGAATTAACAGCTCCAGCAACATGTATCCATGGGCGTCCCAACAAACAGCTGTACGCAGGCTGGATGTCCATAACATAGAAGACACTTTTGAAGACTTGAGAACCTATCCTGATGGGCAACTCAACTTCTCCAAAAACTGATCTTCTAGAACCATCAAAAGCTTTGACAATCAGATCACTTGGTCTCAGGACAATCCCATCAACACTGAGCTTCATCAATGCCTTCTTCGGAAGCAAATTAAGGGAAGAGCTTGTGTCTACAAGAACATGTGACAACACAGCACCCTTGCACTCCATAGTGATATGTAGTGCTTTGTTGTGGTTTCTTCCCTCTGACGTGAGCTCTCTGTCTGTAAAGCCTAGGCCATGGCTTGCATTAACACTGCCTACAACAACTTCAAGTTGATTGACTGTGATTTCTTGAGGAACATAGGCCATCTGCAACACTTTCAATAAGGCCTCTTTGTGTGCGGGAGAACACATCAGCAGTGATAAGATGGATATCTTGGAAGGTGTCTGGTTCAGCTGATCGACCACCTTATAATCGCTCTTTCTGATAATGCGCATGAATTCCTCGACCTCTTTTTCAAATGTACCTTTCCCAGCCACAGGAGTAGTTGCTTCATCTGATACAACTTGCTTTCCTTTGGCCTTGGATGAAGCCTCAGCCTCAGGATCCCCTCTCAGCACAGGGGGAGCAGATAAACGACCACTTCTGGTAAAGCCTCCAACTCCCCTGACATTCTCTACAGTCGGGTCCACAGCAACAGACTTGCTCTCAATCTTCTGTCCAGCCACATATACATCTGAGCCATAATGTCAGGGAATGGCTTTATCGTCTGCGTATGGAACAGGCCCAGGCACGGTAATAGTCACAGGACTAATCTCAGGAGCATATATTGTAACAGGCTCTCTTCTGACAGGCATGTCAGCTTCATCATAGAATATGGTAATTTTTTACACATCATCAATTACTTCATTACCAACTTTGTTGAACTGCAAGGATACATCATCAATCAAACTCTGCAAACCCATCTTCAGCTTCTCACACCCATTCACAGCATTCATACATCCTTCACAATCAGCACTGCAACCAGGAAACACTTGACCATTCAGCAGTCTCTCTTTCACTACCATCAAAGGAGTCTTCACTTTCTCAATACTCAGCATCAGATTCAACTTTTTACCACCTTCAACAGCATTGATTCTTGCCCCTCCATGATTCGGAATAGGGTTCGAATTAACATTCGGTGGTGGTGCAAAGTTGATTGCTTTGGAATCTATCAGGTCTTGAACCTTGTGATGGAGTGCCCTGCACTTCTCAGTCGAGTACCCGGGTGCTCCAGAGTGGAAAGCGCATCTTGCATTGACATCATAACCCACTGGAAGCTCTCCAGGAGGTGGTGGTGCCAAAGTTCTCAGTTGAATCAAATTCAAATCCAGTAGTCTTGGAAGTAAAGCAGCATAAGTCATGGGGATGGCCTCAATCACCCTATTAGCCAGGCGAGTTTTCCTTGGCTGATACGGTCGCTGCTGATAGTTGTTTCTTTGTGGCTGTTGATGTTGCTGTTGCATCTGTTGAGGTTGCATATGTTGCACTGGAGTAGAAGGAATTGTGATTGCTGCCACATGCTCATACGGTCTTCTATAACCACGGCCCCGGCCTCGTCCAAATACAACATTTGTCTCCCCTTCTCTTCTCCTAGGAGGTCCACTGAAAGCTTTCCTCGCTCCATTCGAGTTGCTAGCCCTTCGATCTTGGATCTTTCCCATCTTCAACAAGGTCTCAACCCTCTCTCCAGCAATAACAATGTCATTGAATTTGGTGGCAGAACTGGACGCCAATCTTTCAAGAAACACACCCTGCAAAGTCCCCATAAACATGCCAGCCATCTCATTTTCTAGCAGCGGTGGTTGCACTCTGGCAGCGAGCTGACGCCACCTCTGAGCATATTCTTTGAATCCCTCCTTAGCAGTCTGAGACATATGCTGCAATTGCGTGCGATTTGGAGCCATGTCCAAATTATATTGATATTGTCTCACAAAAGCTTCTGCTAGGTCTTTCCAACTCTTGATATTGACTCTGCTAAGCTTCATATACCATTCCAGAGAAGCTCCAACCAAGCTGTCTTGAAACTAGTACATCCAGAGTTTTTCATCATCGGTGTGAGCAGCGATCCTCCCTACGAAGGATTGGAGATGGGTCTTCGGGCATGCAATTCCATTATATTTCTCAAAAGTTGGAACTTTGAACTTATATGGGATTCTGACTCCAGGAACCAAGCCCAAATCTGTTATGTCAAATCCCAAAGAGCTCTGGGATTGAATAGCTTTGATTTGTTCAGCTATTTCCTCAATCCTTTTGTTCATCTCAGCCCCCTGACCCTCAGCTTCGTCTAGCAGAGTGAATTGTTCGTCCTGATTGTCCATTTGCACATTATTCAACCCGTCATTGATTATTGTAACCCCTAGCTGTGTAACAGGGATTTCCACTTGTCGTGCGCCCGCACCATTACGATTATCAGCAGCAGCAGCAGTGTTGTTCCTGGTTTGATTTTCAATCAACTCTCGCAGACGCTCTTGGTTCTGACCCATGCCTACCATCAGAGTCATAAAGTTATCCATTCTCAATCTCAAATCTGCTAAATCAGCTTGCATCTGGTCCATGACTCACTCTCTGTTGATCTTTGTTGGATATCTGTGTGCGACTGGTTGTTCCCGAACTTTCCGGGGAGCTATAGTGCCTGAAACATAAAACACGTTAGAAACTGAGACACTACCTGCAAAACAAACAAACAGGTTATATGCAATGCAATGTAACTGTTCATGTTCCCAAGATTTAAGCATTTGCAATGCCCCAGTTCTGGAATCTATTCTCAGACCATCGCTTTCAGTGTTTAACTTTCAAGCTTTCTCTTTGATGAGTGTTCAAACATTAGCAGTATCAGAAAAACGAGATTTGCATATTCAGAAATGATAATTTGCACATTAACACTGTATCACGGACAAACCACTGCCGGCCCAAAAGTAAGAATACAACCAGAAATATTCCCCGAAGGGTTACAAGCCATTACATGAATAAAAGTCAAAACAAATAACCGCAAGACTCCTACAACAAGTCTGTAGGTAGTCTGAAAAATAAACTAAGCTAAGGACCTAGGCTCTCCCACCTCTGCTCTGCTCTTCTTGGCACCCGCTCTCAGCTTGAGCTCTTCAATCTCTTTCCTTGCTTCCTCCAGGGCTAACTGACTTTGTGCTAGCTGTTAGGTCTTTTCCCTCCGGATGGTGTGGACTTGCTCCACCTCTTCCTTCTTGAAGGCCATTTTCACTTCAAAGAACTCTTCTTTCTCTCTGAACTTCTTCTGCTCTTCCTCTCTTTGGCCTTGCAACCAAACAATGGATTGACGAGCTTCCTTGAGAGTCTTCAAAGTCTTTTTGCGTTCAGCTTCTCTCTTAGCCTCCATTATACCCAAGCTGTGGAAGTGAGCTTCCCTGCCAACAAAGTCCTTCTATTTTGCTTCCAAAGAGGCTTGGAGCTTCTGCAGCTTGTCTTCAGCTTCATTCTTGGCCCTGTTGGCATGATGGTACAGGCTTACCATTTCAGCATTCTCCACTCTAACTTCATGCAGCTGAGCTTCTAACTTCTTGTACTCTTCAAAGGAGATTGTATTACTTTGACTTGGAACATCTCTGGGATAAAGTGGAGCCTCAACTGAGAAAGGCATGAGAACTGCTTTTACATGTCTTTGCAACCATGCAGCATATGGTGGATACGTCTTGGGATCAACTCTGCCGAAGTCTTTCTTACCCTTCCTTATCCTGTGATCCCAGGCTTGGACTACTTGTAATACTAACTCCTTGTTTCCTTCAACAAGAAAGTACAAAGACTCAGCAAGCTCTTCCATTTGTGGTGGATCTTTCAAAGGATAACCAAATTTTTTTCTGGCTAATATTGGATAGTAACTGATGACACCTTTTCTTCCCAGCAAAGGCACTCCAGCAAACCTTCCACAATTGACCAGCAACTCTTTACCTAGCAGATTTCTGTCATATCCCCAAGAAATATCTTCAACAGTTAACCCCATCAACCTTCTAGACAGTCTCCACTCATCCCTCATCTCCCTGAAGGCACCTGACTTTGGCAGTTGTCTGGCAAACCACTCAGCAAACAAAGGAGCACAGTAGACTACGAGACCACCCCTACCTTTCTCATTCCTGTAATGAACACTGTAGTAGAAGTCACCCATAAGAGTAGGCACTGGATTGCCTTTTGCAAAGATTGAGATCACCTCCAGGCTTATAAATTCTTTCTCTCCTGGGAACAAGCTGGACCCATACACCATCAATGCAAGAAAAGCACCAAAGTCATTCCAATTAGCCTCTGTATCATATCTCTCAGCCTCTGGGATGAGCACACTCCAAGGGAGTCCTTTGCCTGCACTCTCTTTCAGAGCTCTCTTGACTGTAGCAGCTGGCAGACGACAAACTTTTGCTATGTCTTCATCTTTAAGCACAACCTCAGACCCATAGAATGGCAATGTCTCTCTGACTGGAACATTCAGTATGCTGGAGATCTCCTCCAATGTAGGAGCTAAAATGTAACCTGGAAAAACAAAGCAACACAACAGAGGATCATAAAACTGCAACAGAGAATGCAAACTGTCTTTCTGGTCTGCAGTGGGCTTGTCCACAAACTTCAGTATCTGGCTATATCTTTTGTTGAAATTGCACAAGACTTGGTCATTCATCAGACCTGCTAACTTCTGAACACTTCTAACTTCAGGCTGAAGAAAGGTATAATGAACATTCTTTTTCCTTGGAACTCTTCTGATTTTTGCCATGGAGATAAGATTTACCAGAACTGGGAATGATTATGAACAATGACCTGAAAAATGGGAAACATAAATAGTTAATGCAAGAATGATGCAAATGCAATGCAATGCAGGCATATGATCAACTGTGACCATCTGAATTGGACACTGACAAGGGCCCCTCTGATCAACTGGCAAACCAAAAGTCCTCTGAGTCACAACTCTTTGATAATCACAACTCTCTGATAGAAGATCTCAGAACCACAGTACCAAGAAATCCAGAACAAGAGAACTAGAATTCCAGAACCATAGGACCATAGAACCAAAGATCATATCATAGGACCACAGATCATAACAAGGACCACTGAATAATGAGTGTATGTTGAGGCTATGGGTTCCTGCACACCTGTAAACCCCTCTCAATCTCACTGGTAGTAGGCTCCGGGTCAGACATCACGAACTCTCAAAGCCGAATATCAATAATACTTTCACCATCTCCGAGAAATGTCTCACGACCAGATCAAGGAATCAGTTTGGTATTATATACTACGCAGGGAGGCCTCAGCTGAGTCCAGGACACAAGGTCATCCTATGTAATCCCCAGGTGGGCCCTCGGATGCGAATGGGTTTGCCACAAAATGTGGGCTGCCACTGTCATCACTAAAGAGGGATGTTTCCACAAGGTTCTCAATGATCGGTCCCCAGCTGCACATAACTGTCAAGGTTATGTAATGAGAGAGGAAGATCCCCAAATCAAAACATTTCCAAGACAATCGCAACCTGGGTGTGGAACTCACTACTACCCCCATGACAAGATCTCATGAGGCCAAAGTGGAACCACTCTAAGTCCTAAGGTGCTCTCAAGCCGTGGTAATGAGCTCATCTCTCAAGAACAAGTAACACCCATCCCACCAAACAGAAAACCAGTCCAGACAGTCCATTATATATACATGATGTAGAAAATAAATACTGAAAACTGTAAATAAAGCTGTAAATAAAGTCGTAAACAAACAACAATAAGAAAAAACAAGCCACATCAAACAAACATCACCCAAAGAAACAAAAACACACAAGCGCTAGGAGAGACTTACAGGGGAACCAGAGATTCTGGTTAGCATGTCCCCAGCAGAGTCGCCAGCTGTCGCTCCCCGGATTTCCATCCTGGTACAAACGCGAAAGTGGCGCGGAAAAAGAATAGAGTCGCCAGCCAGGCATTTTTATCCCGAAGAAAAGGAATGGTAATGCTGCACAAACTAGAAGAAAGAAGAGGAAGGACACAGGTCCTGCGAACCAAAGAGACTGAGTTTGGGAGTCGGTTACGACCTGGGAAGGTATTAGCACCCAGATCGTCCGCCGTACCCGACGGGATCCACGCTTGCAAAAGAAACTGTTTCAAAGGGTGAGGGTATGAAAGCTGCTGCAAAGAAATGAAAAGAAACTGGATAAAAGAAACTGAGAAGGGAACTGGATAAGAAATGAAAAGGAAACAATGTAGGGAAAATAAAGATTGTGCTCGAACGGGCCCTACCCCGCTGCCTACGTACCTCATAAGGATAATGAGGATCAGAGACGTTGTAGTTCCCCTAACTAGGGGTGAAAAAGATTGCTTGTGTCTTAAGGCTTGAACTGCCTATGTCAATGCTCAGGTGTTACAGGCTCGGACGACGAGTGCGTTACTGTCTTGCAAAGTGACAAGTAGGAGCAAGTTCGCGTACGGAACGAATGAGATGAGAAAAGAATTCCCGAAGGAAAGACGCTTATTGTTTGTTTGTGTTTTTTATGAAGCTTTTATGAGTGTGTCACAAGGAAGTGAACTCAAACTCCTTTCCATGGAATGTGCACTTGTTACTACATTCCAAGATGGAATAATAGAACAAGAACACTCAAGTAAGGAGAAGATCCCCAAAACTTGAACCCAAAGATTAGGGCCTAAGCTCACTAACTTGTTGAGTTATTAAGTGTTTTTGGTATTTACAGATGAAGAAGTGTTTTTTATGCTTTTCTTTATGAAGAAGATACCTTGATCAGACTTGTGCATCACAAGATAAACTTGTACTATCCCAAGATGGGAAGACTACAAGCATACCTCATGGGATAAGGCTATGGATCAAGATATCACTTCAAACATTATTAAGATGCTTTTTAAGAGTTATGAGATAGAAGAGAAGAAGAACCATAATGATCTCAAAGGAAAAATTCTAAAGGGAACTAAAAATCCTAAGTGTTAACATGCATGGATGTCCTAAGGGTTAGTGAGGTTTCTATCCTAATGAAGAAAGGAAGAAGAAGAGAAGAAGAAGATAAAAGAAGGGATGAGAAAGGCCTAATCCCAACAACAAAAGAGTTAGCACAATAAAGAAATAAGAGAAAAGATTTGGAGATGTGGAACTCAATTCTCACACCTCACACTTACCATAGCCCCTGCAAGGTTAGTATCATGCATACAAATGAAACAAAATAAACAAGATAACATGCCAACATCATACAAACAGAAATGAAATGGTATGAAAAAATGCACAATGCAAATTCAACTCAAAAGAATGAGAGATGAAGCTTATAAGTCAAAATGATGCAACATGAACACATATGAAAACTTATGTACACTTAAGGAGGATGCAAAGCAAATATGCATAAACATGGACACAATGCACACAACCAGAACCAAAATAAGATGAAGAAGGGCTTAAGAAGCCAACAAAATGAATATAATGGACACACAATACCAAACAATCACAAAATGGGAGAGAAAGAAGTGAGGAAGAAGTGAAAGCACACTTATGGAAAGAAAGGACTTAAAAAGAAGCAAGACACAAAAATTCCAAAGACACAAACCCTATCCTAGAACCAGGAAGGTAACCATACCCCAAAAGAACCCCAAATGAGAAGAAGAAGTTGGAACAAGTGCCCTTCTAAGCTTATAAGAGAGCTAATGGACCAAAAGAAGCAAAATGGGACAAGGTTCAAGATAAAATTTATATCAAATCAACCAAGCATCTAAAAATTCCACAACTCAAGTCAAATGATCTTCAAACATGGTATATCAATGAGCCAAAAGGATATAGAAACATTTAGAAGCAAACTAAGTCAAATGGAGGCTTAAACACAAGCTAGGGTTACAAACTTCCATCACAAGTCATAGGACCAAGACCCAAGAAATAAATTTCTAAAAAATTCTAGGGAAAAATTACATGAGAAGTACATTGTCTTAAGAATCCAGAGAAAAAAGAATGGGAACCAAATTCAAAATAATGAAGTGTATGGAAATTGGACAAGGTAGTGTACTCAAAGAAGAACTTAAAAAGAAGCTAATTGGAATGAGGATTTAATTTTGACACGTGGAAATGGAAAAAAAAGAAAATAAAAATATGTAAACATAGAAGACACTTCAAAGATGACTCATGATTTTTTTGGGATTTTTTTAATGAAGGGAACTATTTTAATAAAATAGAAACTAAACTGAAAAAAAAAAGAAAAAAAAAGAAATTAAAGGAAATGGTTAGGAGGTGTAGGAAGTAAGGGTTTGCTGTTGAAAATGATTGGGCCTGAAGGAGGTGGGGGTGCTCATAGCACCTGAGAGGCCCATTGGACTGCGTTGGTTTATGAGTCTTATGGTGAATATTTGTGAAATAAGGCTGGAAAATAACCTGACCTTTGGATCAATCAAACGCACATGGATGGGAACCTCATTAAATGAGGTGGCAAAAAGCATATACGTGAATGGCTGGTACACAATAATTATGGTGTGTTGTGTCACATTTTGAATTAAAAAAGAAAACAGAATCACGTGGGAAGGATGAGGAGGGTTAGGGATAGGTGTCACGATCTGGGACGTTGGCTGGAGAGATCCAAGGGCTAGGGGATTGTCTTCTTCAATGAGCAAACCCTAACATTCAAACTCAGTTTCCGGTGACCGGAGCTAGGGCTCCGGCACCGGAATTCACACCAGACACGCAAATTACAACATAAATGAATAAAACTGTCCAGATTCACTAAATCCACCTCACTGAATCCAAATAAGAGCTCAAAAACTCCTAAAAGTCAAAGAATCAAAGGGATCGAACAAAATAAAGTTGCACCATGAAAATTGAAAATCAAATAACTCACTCAATGTTGCACTAAAATGGAAACCAAGACTTGCATCATACTCAGTGGAGATTAAGGATTGCAAAACACATGTTCAATTTCATTTCCAGATCCAAAGATATCAGAGCATACCTGAGTTGTAGATCCTTCAAAACCACCAAGAAAATGCTTCCAAAGCTGCAGATCTAGCTCTTGTGATCTCCTCTTGCAAAATAAATGCAAGAGGAAGCTTGATGGGACTTGGATCAGAAGCTTCAAAGTAAGTTGCCTCTGAATGGCACCTTTCTATTCTTGCACCTTAAGCTCAAATGAATGGTAGAATCTTGATCTATATCACTCACTGATCAAGAATATGGAAGAGATTTGTGAAGAATGTGAGAGAATGAAGATATTCGTGTGAAGATGCAAATTGTGCAAAAATTTGGAAATGAGAGAATGGTTGTGCTTGCTGAAACCCTAACTGCTTATGTATCCCCTCACAATTCCATGCTGAAAGAATTGGCTCAAATGCACGTGTGGATCATGAGCTTTTTGTGATTTTCCAATTTGCGCAATTTGTGAGATAAGCATTCCTCCCTCATGCCTTGCTTGTATTCTCAGCCCATGTGCAATGCTTTTCCAACCCTTGATCAAAATGCAATCAATCCTGGCCTTTAGATCAAGCCCTCACACTTTTCTCATGAATTGGCCAATTTTGCAATTTTGGAGTGACTTTCTTATTGTGCACGAAAATGGGACTTTCTCTTGAGCAAAAATGATCAAAATGTGATTTATTTTATCATTGAAACAAGTTTGAACCAAAACCAAGTCTCACAAATAAGTTTTGAAGCAATTTGCATTTGGTCATGCATGGAATTTCATGAATTTGCCCTAAAATCAGCAAATTTTCGAGGGACCTATAGGATGAACCACAAATCCTATGAAAATGTACTTGTAATTTTTGAAAATGGGAGCCCTTACCCTCCAACTTTCATGTTTGACTTTGGTCCATTTAAAGAATTTTTGATCATGTTAAGGCCATTTGAAAATTAGGGCAAAAGTTGCCAAATTTGGAAAATCTCAAAAACCAACTTTGTACCATTTTTGCAAAACCCTTCAAATCTCCATGATTCTTGAACTTTGAACATTCCAAACCTCTTATAACATTGTAAGGACCCCTCTTGGCCAAAAAAATTGGGTTAGACCCCTTGAAATCAAACAGTTGACTTTTTAAGGGCACATTTGACTTTTTACTTCATCTGCAAGCAACTGAGGCATTCTCTGACTTCCACATGGAATTTTATCATGAAAATTGACACATAGGATCCTATTGACATATAAAAGACTTTTCCCAAATGAAATGGCCAAAGTTGTGAGATTTTGGTGCTTGAATCTCAAACCCTAATTCAGGTGCCTTGTATAGGAGCTTTGCCTTGTCCTGAGATCTCTGATGATCATGAAACCTTCTGAGCTTTTGCCAATGGACTTGATCTTGTAAATGGAGTATAGACTCACCATAGGACTTTTAAAAACTCATTGGGACCCTTGTCATGGCTTGAAATGCTTCAAGGACCTCCACAGATGACCATATGCTTGATGCTAGGATATGAAGGATGTTATGCCTCATCTTTCCATGATATGATGCTAAGAAAATGGTATGTTCATGATGAATATGATATGATATGATGCTTAAAATGAAGAGGGAAAATTTGGGGTGTTACACCGGCAAGTCAAAAACAGAATAAAAGAGTCGGGCAACAATAAGGGAAAAATTGAAAAACAAAATGTACACCCGCTGAGTTGAAAAGCCACATCAAACATTTCAGGGGATTCAGGGCACACAAATCAATAAAATCAGAACTTTCAGTCACACTTTGTTTTATAAATTGTTGTTTTGTTTGCAAAATGTCCAAAGTTCATAATACAACATTTGCATAAGACATATGAGCCGTTTTTAATAAAATTCTTGCAGGAAATATGTTGCTCTCAGGTAAATCTAACTCCAATGGCGGAATTCGGTTGAGGATACCTCAGGACACTTGTGCGTTTCCTTTGTCTTAACAAGTTGCAGGTACTCTAGGCAAACAATCTTTCGCAACATGGGGCATATCACGCATAGTATCCCCATCCAAGTTTATAAACACTTTATCAACAAGAGTTATTCCCCCACAAAGTTGTTATCCCCTCAGAGGATCCTTAAAAGAAACTTATTAAATCCCCAAGAAGGATCTCCCGGGCAATACCTGACGGCCTTTCCCAGCAAAGTGGTCAGAGAACTTTTATTCCCCCTCAGAAGTGCCAGATTTTGCTCATTCTTAGCAGAGTTGGTGTATTTTCTTCCCCACAGAGCTAACCCCAATAGAGCAATGCCTGAAATACTTCCCCAGCGGGGTTGCTAAAACTTCTCCTTCCCCAGCTGAGTTGCCCCTCCAGACAGATCGCCCAGAGATCTTTCTCCCTGCAGGATCCGGATCCCGGATTGGTTTTCTCATTTTGCATAATCATAGCATTTGCATCATATTCACCCAAATAAGCATAGCATTCCGTCTAAAACGGAACATTATGGCAAAAAAAATCAAACATTTGCATGATCATGAGCCAGGTTCGAGCCAGTCACTTGCAAATACCATATTCACCTCATCAGCAAAACAAAACTCATATTCCCTGTAGATAAAAGCCATTGAAATCCCCTTTGCACTCTCAAACACAAAGGACCGCTCATATTTATACATGCTCTTTCTCGACACTCGTCCGTGTCACCTTTCCCCAGTAAGGTCGCCATGAAACCTTCAGAGTTCTCAAACTTCTTAGTCATACTTGTACATTTCTTTGTTGACACTCGCCCATGTCATACTTCCCCGGCAAGTCAAAAACACTCGTCAGTGTCCCTTGCTCAATTTTGATACTCGTCTGTGTCTTGCACATATTTCCCCAGCAGATCAATACTTGTACATACTTATACAGAAGTCTTTGATACTCTTCTATATCTTATATATCACCCCTCAGTAGATTCAACACTCGTCCATGTTCTTTGCTCAACCGATTGATGCTTGTCCGTGTCATCATCCTTAAACACGTATCAGCATTTGTTTCTACCAATATTCGTCCGTATCATGGTTCTAAGGATGCTCGTCTGCATCTTTAGTCTATACACACCGTCAAACACTTATACCTTTTATTTCAAAAGCATAAGCACTCGTTCATGTTTACCATTCCCTAGTAAATGACCAATAAAACAACTTTCCCTATCCGGCATTCGTCCTATGTCGTGATACTTTTGGCAGTCGTTCCCTGCCAGGTGATCGTCCTTCACCTTTGGATGACCGTGCCTCATCCTTTCCCCAATGGAATCCCCATTGTAGGAAATTTCTATCCGACATTCGTCCTATGTCGTGATAAAGAGAATCCGTCCCCTGCCAGGTGATCATCCTTCACCTTTTGATGACCGTACCTCATCATTTATCTGATGGCCGTCCCCATCGTTGGTCCTGTTATCTAGCATTCGTCCTATGTCGCGATAATCCCCAAGAGCAACCGTACCCTACTAGGTGATTGTCCTTCACCTCTTGATGATCGTCCTTCATCATGCTTTTACGATGGCCGTCCCTATCGTCGACCTTTTCTATCCGACATTCGTCATATGTCGTGATAAAGAGTAGCCGTCCCCTGCCAGGTGATCGTCCTTCACCTTTTGATGAGTGTACCTCATCATTTATCCGATTGTCGTCCCCATCGTTGATCCTGTTATCCGGCATTCGTCCTATGTCGCAATAATCCCATAGAGCATCTGTACCCTACTAGGTGATCGTCCTTCACCTCTTAATGATCGTCCTTCATCATGCTTTTCCGATGGCCGTCCCCATCGTCGACCTTTTCTATCCGACATTCGTCCTATGTCGAGATAAAGAGAAGGTCATCCCCTGCTAGGTGATCGTCCTTCATCTTTGATGACCTTCCCTCATCAAATATTTCATTTATTCTTTTACCCGATGGTCGTCCCCATCGTGGTCCCTTTTCCTATTCTTGGTGATCGTCCTTCATCAGCCTTTACCCGATGGTCGTCCCCGTCGCTGTTTCTTTATTACCCAACATGTCGGTTGTCCCCGTCATTGTTTTGCTTACTATTTTACCCCCAACAATCGTCCTCTGCTCGATGGTCTTCCTTCATAGCTTTCATTTGATACTCATACTATACCATCTTTTACAATTTATATCCCTTTTCTTCTTCTCCCCAGCGAGTGCAAATTTCAGACAGTCTTTGGTATTCAACCACAAGTTATCTTGTTTGTCTGTTAAGCCAGGCGCTTACACCCCAAATTTGCCTTCATTTTTTCTGACACCATGGCTTGTGATCTTTTCATATTGCATTGCATAGGCATACCATTTCATATTACATAGTTTATTTCATCTGCATAGTTCATTTCATCTGCATCTAGGGTTTGTGATCTGAGCAATCCAAGGAGTGATCTGAGCAATATCAAAGGTCTTAAAGCTTGACAAGAGGGTCCATTTTTGTTCCATGATCATAATATTCTCCCCAAAGTTCATAAAAGTCAAGGGATCACAAAGCATGGCAAAGGCATAGAGGTAGACTGAAGATTTCCTGCACAGATGACCTAAAATTAGGGTTTTGGTTTCAGAGGCCTTAATCCCAATTTTTTTGGTCATTATGGTTTCTAATGGTCTTAATATGTTATAAGGATCATGTGTACCAAATTTTATGAAGAAATTCACTATGGAAGTCATCTGATCATTGGGTAACTTCTTGAGCAAGTAAAGTCAAAATCAGGGCATCTGAGGCCTCCATCAAGGGTACCAAAGGGTCATCATCATCATTTTGAGTCCCTATGATCTTTATTTGATCTTAGAAGTGGTTAGAAGTTCACAAAGTTGAAGAATTTTGAGCCAAATGCAAACTTGCTATTTTTGGAAATTACTTGTAATGGAAACTTTCTATTTTGGGAAAGATTTTCAACCTATTCTTTCATGACCAAAAATGCTTCAAATGAAACATTTTTGGGCATGAAAGTTGTAGATTATGTCTTCCCATTTTCAAAAAGTACAAGAACATGTCTTGATTCATCCTAGAACTCAAGATATGGCCTTTCAAAGTTGGCAAAAATCCTATAATTTTCAAGTTCATGCCAAAGAGAGAATTTTGCAATTTCACTTGCCAAGCCATTTCATGGCCTCTAATAAACTTCTATGCACCATAACATGTCAAGGAAACTTCAAAAGATCAGAATTGGCCTTTGAACTTAGGGTTTTGATGACTTGATTCTTAAGAAATCTCAAAATGGCCAAAATGCATAACTTTGCAAAAACTCTTGAAACTCTTCATCCACTTGTGCCAGCCGCATAATCTTGATCCTAAGGCCATCCTTGAACCAAGCTGAAGCCAAGACACCCCCAAAGCCAACTTTTCTATGGCCCATGCTTGAAGTACAAAGTTGTTGACATTTTTGCAACTTGCCCATACCAATCACACTATGCCACCACCAACCTTCTGACCAATCAAGACCTCTTATGCAAACCCTATGGAGCTCATTCCACAACACACATTGGCCTGAATGCTCCCATAAGTCAGAATCATCAAAATCCCCAAAAATCTTGATCTCTTCGATTCTCTCAACACAAGCCACAAACCTCAAGACTCTTTGCACCATTCAATCATACACATCCTCAGGATCACAAAGCAACCCTCGCAATGACCTAAAAACCTCTCAAACAAGAACACGATTTCTACCTCAGCAGAGTTGAATCTCCAAAACCAGCCATCACAAACTTGATTCAAGCATTCCAGAAGCTCAAGGGCATCCATTGGAGTGATTTTGCATCAAAGAGAAGGTCAGAAAGCTCAGAACCTCAAAGCTTCAACTCAGGTAGCTCGTTAGAACTTTTTTCCAGAACTCTTTTCTTTGGTTGCAAAGTGATTCTATATGATGTGCTGATCATAGGGATATGTTTACTTTTGAAAATGGTTGAGTTTTGAGTATTTCTTAGCTTTCTGAAATTTTGCCCGTGAAAATGTTCTTGTCTGATTCTCTTGATTCATGAAAAATAAATGGATTTTGTTGGTGGATTCTTGTTTAGGGTTGTTAGTTGAGTGGATCTGGAAGGTTTGATGCGTTTTCATGGCGTATTGAGAGAGATAGCATGAGGGGTTGGCCGAAGAAGACGACCGGAGCTTATCTCTGGACGCCTGAGATTAATTAGGGTTTGGTTTGCCAGTTTGAATGTGAGCCCTTGGATGGAGATTAGTTTAGGTAGCGTACGGTTCTGATCATTTCATTAAACCCTAATCCTTTAATTAATTTAATTAATTAGGTTTAATTAATAAAAATGCCAGATTGCATCCTGACCCTTCATTCACGCGTGCAGTCAACATAAATCCCCCCAGTTTGAATCTGAAGCCTTGGATCAACATACCTTCCATTTAAATTCATTTTATTTTCTTTTTTATTGCATTTTCTTTCTCATTTTATTTAAAATAGAAAAAATCATCAAAAAAATATCATTTCTAGCATTTTTTATTTTATTTTTTGCATTAAAAAGTATTTTTAAAATATTTAAATGTTATTTTTAATTAATTAATGGATTTTAATTAATTAAAAATGCATTTAGGTTTCTAAAAATCACCAAGAAAATCATGAAGCATCCTTAAACATTTAGAAACATTTTCAAACTCACCATACAAAATTCTTTTTAGGTTTGATCATAATTTCACAATTTTCTTTGAATTAGGGTTCTTAAAAATCACATTTTCTAACCCTAACTTGAAGAATTCATTTCTACCTAACCATGAAGAGTTTGAACTTGATTCTTTTTGAATTTTTTCACATATTGCATATAGTTTCTAGTTTATTTTTCTCATGATTTTATCTTTCATCTTCAATTTGATTTGCATTTTCCCTTTAGAAGCACCCGAAAACCCTAGCAAACGTAGGAATTTCATAACTTCCACTAGTTTAAGCTTTTGACTTCCTCCTTTGGGGTGTGATCTTATATGGGTTTACGGTTTGTTTGAGCTTGATTTCAATTTTTCATCATGTTGATTGCTTCTGTTTTGGTCATATGCATCCCATGTTGCCTTAAAACGCTAATTTTGCATCTTCATTTGCATTCTCCTTTGCATTTCATCATCATATGAACTTGCCATGACATTTCAAGAATTTGTATGATATCTTAGACATCTTAGGAAATTCTTGAACATTTCTTGATCATTTATTCATTCATTTTCTATGCTTTGCATCCCTTACATTTCATGAACATCCATGTGTTTTCATGCTTCTAAACATGCCTCCTTTGCATCTAATCTTTGTATGATCATTCATATGCATCTTGTATGACTTTACATCATCTCATATGCCATTTACATTGAATTTTCACTTCTGACTTTGGTATTGGCATCACATCACATCTCATTTCCTTTTGCTTTATGTCTTATGCATTCATACTAACCTTTCAGGGGCTTATGGTAGGTTGTTTGGGATGTGGATTTGCCTCTACATCCTACCTTCTTCTTATCTCTTCATATGCATTCTTTACTTATATTTGAATTGAACTTGTTTCACTTATGTTCCCTTCTTCATACTTTCTTTTCTTCTAAGTTACTTATCTTCTTCAGGAAGTAAGTAACTTATTATTTCCCTCCTTCTCTTTTCATCTGCTTCTTCTTCCTTGGTGGCCTTGAAGATCCTTTCTCTTAAGCCTCACAAACAATAGGATATCTAAGCATGATAATGTTTAGGGTTGTGTTTAGTCCCCCCTAGTCTTTTTCCTTTGAGTCTCCTTGAGTCTCTCTTCTCATCTCAATAATCAGAGACTAAACTCTTAAAGTTTTAGGACTTTGCAATTAGGGTTATGCCTGCATCCTTATCTTAGGATAGAGTGTATAACTTTAACCCTTAGTGTTAAACCTTTAATTTGTTTACACCTCTTAATCAAAACACATTAATAATCACTAAGGCTTTATCTTGTAACTTGGGCCTTACATTAGGGTTCTATCTCTTCCTTATGGTTAAGAGGGACTAACCCTAGTGTTTAATGGACAAGTCCTCCTCAAGTTGTCTTATAAACCATAAAATCCACTTCTTAATCTCATCCCTTTAATTAAAAGCCATTTAATAAAAGCTTGTTATATAATGAATTTAATCCCTAACCATGGATTAAGTTGAGGTATCTTCCTCAGCTTAAGTGTTCTCATCTATCAACCTTCTATTAGGATGGTGTAATGAGTTCACTAATTTGTGATTAGAGATTAAAATCATTACTTAACACTAAACAAAAAAACCAAAAACATCTAATTAATCACAAGTACGTTAATGATCTTAATCCTACATCATCATGGTAATTAAGTTGAGATGCTTATCTCATACTTAAGTAGGCTCATTATTCCTAATCAGGGAGGATATAATGAGTTTACAACCTTTGATTTAGGATAAAGCTCATAAACTTATGCAAAAACCCCAAAAACAATAAAAAAAACTGAAAACACAAAAACAAACAATAATCGTCTCCTTCGGGATTCTTTTTTCATCACACTCATTCACAAACTAGAACTCGCTTCTTCCGTCTAATGCAAGACAATTAGCACTCGAGCCAGACGAGTCATACACTTAAGCATTGACAAGCAAGCAGTTCACAGTCAATCTTTTTCAGTCTCTTTGAGTCGAACTACCGTGTTCTGACTTCCTCATTGCACGCGAGGATACGTAGGCATAACTTAATAGTTATCAAAAAAAAGTCTCTCTGTAATCCCCTTCTTCAGCATTCTTTCCTAAGCCTCAGTTCTTGAGCAATTCACACCTTTTGCACTGACACCTGTATTTTCTTTCCCTAGCTTTTGAACACAGATAGCACATACACCTAACCTTTTAAACACAATCTTGTAAGCATGGATCCCGTCGAGTATGACAGACGATCTGGGAGCTAATACCTTCCTAGTTCGTAACCAACCCCCTTTCTCAGTTTCTTTGGTTCGTAACCGTCTTATCCATATCTTTCCAGGTTTATGCAGCATTACCTTTCCTTCGGGATAAAAATGCCTAGCTGGCGACTCTATTCAACCTCATTCATTTCTCTTTTCTCCGACAGTTTGTGTTTGCACCGGGATGTAAAATATTTTGGGAACGACACCAAGGTGCTTAATGCCTGTCCTTGAACTCCACTAGAGTGAAATAAACACTTAAATGTTGTAGAATCTTGGTGGAACTTGGAAAATGTAGAAATGTGATGAAGTGAATTCTTGAAGATTCAAGCCAATAGAGCCATGGAAACTATGCACAAGTTGATGATGATGATGAACAAGTAGAGATTGAAGAGTGTTGATGGAGATTGAGGCTAGCTCGAAGAAAAAACCAGAAGAACCTCTTCACAAAACCAAAGAAAATCAGAGAGAGAGTGATGAAGTTCTTTGTGTGATTCTGATCAAAATGAAGCTCTTCTCCAATTCAGTCAGGTCCTTGGTTTATATATGTGATGTTAAGGCTAACTAACTCTAGTTAATGGTTAGAACTAGAGTTAGTTATTAACTTGAGGTGAAAAGTTCAATTTGAAGGTGTGTGAACCAATGGTGTAACTGAATTTATTTGCTCGAATATGATCAAATGCAGTGATGTTCATGACAAGTGGGATAAGGGTGATATGATGTAATGTGACTGGTTTGATCAAGTAGTGCAGCATGAGGATCATGTTTGAATGATGTCATTTGGCTTGGATTTGAAAAGAGTGCATGGTATGTTGAAGTGATCATGCATACATGTGATGATGCACTCCAAATATGATGTATTTATGATCATAGAAAGTGTAAACACCCCAAATTTTCCCTCACCCATTTCACGATGGCTTGTGATCATTTTCATATGCATAAACACAATCATACCATCTCATATCACATTTTTGAGTCACTGCATAGGTTCTAAGTCATCTGCATCTAGGGTTTGTGATCTGAGCAATCCAAGAGCTTCTTGAGCCACTCCAAAGGTCATCAATCACTTCAAAGGGGTCCATGCATGTTCAAACATCATATTATATCCCCTCAAAGTCAAGAATGTCAAAGAATCACAAGAACTGAGAATGGCATGGATGCAGAGCCAGGTTTAATTGCACAGATGACCTAGAATTAGGGTTTTGGTTTCAGAGGCCATAACTCCAAATTTTTTGGTCATTCTTGTTTCTATTTGTCTCTATATGGTATAAGGAGTATGCATATCAATTTTCATGAAGAAACTCCATGGGGAAGTCATCTGATCAAGAGTTGACTTTTCAAGCAAGTCAGTGCAAAATCAGGGCTTCTGAGGCCCCCAATGACCCAACCAAGGGGTGTTCTTCATCATTTAGATTGTATATGATCTTTATTTGATCATGGAAGAAGTTGGAAGTTTACAAAATTCAAGAATTTCAAGTTTTTGCAAAGTTGACTTTTTGGGCAAGTTTGACTTTTAATGAAATTGTCATTTTAGGCAACTTTTTCAACCTTTACTTTTTGATTCAAAAAGGCTTCAAATGGAAAAACTTTGGTCATGAAAGTTGTAGAATAGATCATTCCCTTTTCAAAAAGTACAAGAACATGACCTAATTCACTTTTGATCAAAAGTTATGGCTTGTCAAAGTTGGCTAAAATCACAAAATTTCAAAGTTTCTACCAAAGAGGTATTTTGCAAAATGACTTGATCAAGTGTTCTAAAGCTATCAAATGGACTTCTAACCCACACAACATGATCACACAACATTCAAAAATCAGAATAGGGCAAGGAATCACATGTTTTATGGCTTATGGAGCAAGACTTTTTCATAAGGATCAAGGACAAGCCAAATTGCAAAATCCATCATAGCTTCTCATCCACTTGCTACCTAGTTTGCTGAACCATCCTAGGCCTTTTCCCTCATCATGTTGCGCAGCACACCCTCCTTGTACTAGGCTAGCAAGTGACCCATGCTTCTCTTACACAAAGTTGACATTTTTGCAAAAGCACCCATACCAATCAATAAAGCACACATCATGTCATCTGACCAATCCCAATTGTTTATGTTAATCAAATGCAAGCCAAACATAAGAGGAAGCAAGCCTGAAACCACACACAACTCAGCATTCATAAAATCTCTCCAACTTGCATTTTCCTTTGAAGCACTCTCCACAAGCCTCAAACACACAAACAAACTTCATGAACCATCTCACCATGCTTCACTAAACACAAACCAACTCTCAAAACAGCCTGAAAGCCATAGAATCACAAACACGATTCTCACACCATCTTGAACAGAACTGCTGCAAACTCTCAAACCAGCCATCACAAACTCTTTCTAAGCATCAAGACTTCATCAGCCTCAAAGTTGCAAACTGAAAAGCTTCAAACTCAGGTAGTGTAAACACCCCAAATTTGCCCTCACACATTCACACCATGGCTTGTGATCATTCCATATGCATAAACACAATCATAACATCTCATACCACAATTTTGAGTCATTGCATTGGTTCTAAGTCATCTGCATCTAGGGTTTATGATCTGAGCAATCCAGGAGCCTCTTGAGCCATTCCAAAGGCCATCAATCACTTCAAAGAGGTCTATGTGTGTTCAAGTATCATATTATACTCCCTCAAAGTCAATAATGTCAAAGAATCACAAGAACTGAGATTGGTATGGAAGCAGAGCCAGGCTTGACTGCACAGATGACCTAAAATTAGGGTTTTGATTTCAGAGGCCATAACTCCAAATTTTTTGGTCATTCTTGTTTCTATTGGTCTCTATATGGTATAGGGAGTATGCATATCAATTTTCATGAAGAAATTCCATGGGGAAGTCATCTGATCAAGAGTTGACTTTTCAAGCAAGTCAGTGCAAAATCAGGGCATCTGAGGCCCCCAATGACCCAACCAAGGGGTGTTCTTCATCATTTTGAGTGTATATGATCTTTATTTGATCATAGAAGAAGTTGGAGGTTCACAAAGTTGAATAATTTCAAGTCTTTTGCAAAGTTGACTTTTTGGGCAAGTTTGACTTTTAATGAAAATGTCATTTTAGGCAACTTTTTCAACCCTTACTTTTTGATTCAAGAAAGCTTCAAATGGAAAAACTTTGGTCATGAAAGTTGTAGGATAGATCTTTCCCTTTTCAAAAAGTACAAGAACATGACTTAATTCATTATGGATCAAAAGTTATGGTTTGTCAAAGTTGGCAAAAATCACTAAATTTCAAAGTTTCTACCAAAGAGGCATTTTGCAAAATGACTTGATCAAGTGTTCAAAAGCTATCAAATGCAGTTCTAATCCACATAGCATGATCATGTGACACCTAAAGTTCAAAATGGACCAAAGAATTACACATTTTTAGGGTTTGTGGAACAAGATTTTTCATAAAGAACCAAAGTGAACCAAGTTGCAAAATCCATCATGGCTTATCATCCACTTGCTGGCTAGTTGGCTGATCAGTCCTAGGCTTTTCCTCACCTCATGCTGCGCAGGACATGCCTCATGTACTCAGCTAGCAAGTAGCCCATGCCCTTCTTACACAAAGTTGACATTTTTGCAAAAGCACCCATACCTATCACAAAAGCACATGTCACTTCTTCTGACCAATCACATTTCTTTATACAAATCAAATGCAAGCCAAACATAAGCAGAAGCAAGCCTGAAACCAGCCATAACACAACATTCTCATTTTCACCCTCTTGAGCAAAAGCATTCGAAACTCATTCCACAGGCCACAAACACACAAACAAACTTCATGAACCATCTCACCATGCTTCACTGAACACAAAGCACCCATCATCCTTGCCTGAAAGCCATAGAATCAAAAACACGATCCTCACCTGACCTTGAACAGAACTTGTTCAAACTTCCAAACCAGCCATCACAAACTCTTTCTAAGCATCAAGAGTTCATCAGGGGCCTAAAAGGAGTGGATTGCACAAAGAAAAGGGGTCAGAAAGTTGCAAACTGAAAAGCTTCAAACTCAAGTAGCTACATGAACTTTTTTTTCCAGAACGTGTATTTTAAGTTACTAAATGAATCTACATGCTTCCCTGATCATGAATATGTGATTATTTTTGAAAATGGTTGAGAAACCAGGATGTATGAATGCTCTGAAACTTTTTGCCCTAAAACTATTTTGATTCGATTTGGCTGATTTAGGAATGATAAATGTTGTTTGAATGAGGGATTTGATTCGTGTTTGAGTGGGGAAGAGTTCAGGGCAGTTGGATTTTGTTTTCATTACGTGTAGAGAGAGTTTGTGTTTTTGGTTGATCGGAGAAGACGACCGGAACAGTGTTCCGGTCGCCTGAAAGTCATTAGGGCACGAATTAGGGCTTAATCAGTTAATTAGTGAGTTTGAATACCAGCCCTTGGATATGGCGCCAAGTCATACGCGAGCGCTGCTAGTTTAAACCTAGGCCATTGGATCTGATTACCACCCATTTAATTCATTTTATTTTCTTTTTATTTCATTTAATTTCTCCATTTATTTTAAAATAGTAAAACTTATTCAAAAATTCTGAAATTTTTTATACAAACTTCTATTTAATTTCAGAAACCAAAAATATTTTTATTTTTATTTTTTGCATTACAAAATATTTTTAAATCATTTAAAAGTTTATTTTTAATTAATTAATGAGAATTAATTAATTAAAAATACTTTTAGGTATTTAAAAATCACCAAAAAATTCATGAAACCTTCATAATCATTTAGAAACATTGTCCAACCCTCAAACCAAATTTCTTTTTTGATCTTGATGCATTTTGATAATTTTCCATGGAATTAATTCATTTTCAAAGCATTGTTTTGATCCAAACTTCCAAAAATCACTTCTGCCTAACCATAAAGAGTTGGACTTTGATTCTTTTTGCATTGTTTTTAGCATATCATGTAGTTTGTGAGATTAAATGGGCATGATTTGATCTTTCATTTTCCATTTGTTTGACATTTTTCTTGTTAAGGAACCCTAAAACCCTAGAAAACTTAGGAAAATCATAACTTGAATTAGGTTAAGAGTTGGAACTTCTCCTTTGGGCAGTGGGTTAGTATAGGTTTAGGGATCCTTTTAATGCATTTTCAATTTTTTATCTTGGTGTTTGCTTCTGATTTTGGTTTTTGTTTGATGCTTTGATCATAAACCCTAATTTGGGCTTCCATATGCATCCATCTTGCATTTGCTTGCATACCTTGACTTGCCATGACATTTTATGCATCCATTTGATTCATTTGACATCTTTAGATATATTTAAAGCATGTTTGATCATTGCATCTTGCATTTACTATGTTGTATGCCATATGCACTTCATAACTCTTCATGTATGTTCATGGTTCCTAACTTGTTTCCTTTGCATCCATTGATTCATATGATCATCCTCATGCCTTGATTCATGTTTGCACCATGTCATAGCATCATTATCATATCATATATGCTTCTGGTTTTGATTTACACCATGCCATTTCATTTCATTTTGCATTGCATTGCATTTCTTTTCTAACTTTTCAGGTGGTAAGTAACTTTGGGAAGTGAATTTGCCCTCACTTCTCATATTTTCTTTTCATCTCCTTCATGCATCCTTGCTGCATTTTGTTATGTGTTTAAGTTTGAGCTTGCTCATTCTTCTTCTCCTCACTTTCTTTCCTCAAGTGACTTGTCTTCTTAAATGAAGCAAGTTACTTTGCTTCTCTTTGCTCCTTTCATCTGCTTCCTGGTGGTTCCTTTGAAGATCTTCTTGTTAAACCTCACAAACCTTAGGAACAACCAAGCATGACAATGATTAGGGTTTTGATTAGTCTCCCCACTTAACTTTTACCTTTGTGTCTCCTTTGAGTCTTCTCTTCTCACCTCATAATCAGGGACTAAACCCTAAAGGCTTTAAGGCTTTGGGATTAAGCTTATGCCTGCATCCTTCTATTAGGATGGAGTGTATAACTTTAATCCTAAGTGTTAAACCCTTAATGTGTTTAACTCCTTAATCAATCCACATAATAATCATCAAGACATCAAGCTTGTAACTTGGGCCTTGCATTAGGGTTCTAATTCTTCCTTAATTGGTTAAGAAGGACTAACCCTAGTGTTAATGGACAAGTCCCCCTCAAGTTGTCTTACAAATCATTGTCGCTCCCGACAAGTGACACCGGGGTCAGATGAAGGTACAGACGCGAACGGTCGGCGAAGGGAACAGTGAGAACACACAGCCGTGAACTCACTGGAGAATGAATAGAGTCGCCAGCTAGGCATTTTTATCCCGGAGGAAAGGCAATGCTGCATAGGCCTAGAAAAAGATGGATAAGACGGTTTGCGAACCAGAGAGACTGAGAAAGGGGGTTGGTTACAACCTGGGAAGGTATTAGCACCCAGATTGTCCGTCGTACTCGACGGGATCCACGCTTAAAAGATTTGTGTTTTAAAGGGGTAGTGTCAGTGCAATCTGTGTGTAAAATAGCTGGAAAAGAATGTACAGGTGTCAGTGTAAAGAAATGTGAGGGGTATAAATGTACAGTGTCAATGTAGGAACAAGGATAAAATGCTCAAGATCATGAGGCTAAAGAAATAAGGCTGGAAAGAGGGGGAATGTACAGAGACTTTTGTTCGATAACCGTTAAGTTATGCCTACGTATCCTCTCGTGCAATGAGGAAGTCAGAACACCGTAGTTCGACCCAAAGAGACTGAAAGAATTGACTGGTGAACTGCTTGCAGTCTATGCTCAAGTGTATGATCTGTCTGGCACAGATGCAAACTGTCTTGCATTAGACGGAAGAAGCAAGTTCTCGGTTGTGGGTGAAGATGATGAGAAAAGAATCCCGAAGGAGACGATTATTGTTTGTTCTTGTGTTTTCAGTCTTTTATTTCTTTTTGGAGTTTGTCATAAGATAATGAGCTTAAACCTAAATCAATGGATTTGGTAAACTCATCACATCATCCCTCTGATTAGGGGTAATGAGAATTACCTTAAGTGTGAAGTCAGATTCTCACACTTAATCACCTTTGATGTAGGGTTAAAATCATTAACCTACTTGTGATTAATTAGATGTTTTTTTTTGTTTTTTGTTTAGTGTTGAGTAATGAGGTTAAGCCATAATCAGGGATTAAACAGACTCATTACACCATCCTAGAAGAAGGATAATAGATGAGAATGTTTAAGCTGAGGAAGACTCCTCAACTTAACCCATGATTAGGGATTAAACCCATGACAAAACAAGCCTTTATTAAGTGGATTTTATTTAGATTAATGGTATGATGATGAAGTGTTTTTTATGATTTGTAAGACAACTTGAGGGGGACTTGTCCATTAACTTTAGGGTTAGTCCTTCTTAACCAATTAAGGAAGAATTAGAACCCTAATGCAAGGCCCAAGTTACAAGTGTAATGTCTTGATGATTATTAGATGGATTAATTAAGAGAGTTCAACACCTTAAGGGTCCAAGACTTAGGATTAAAGTTATACACTCCATCCTAAAAGAAGGATGCAGGCATGATCTTAATCACAAAGTCTTAAAGCCTTGAGGGTTTAGTCCCTGATTATGAGGTGAGGGGAGATGACTCAAGGAGAGACACAAAGGTAAAAACTATGGGGGAGACTAATCAAAACCCTAATTCATTATCATGCTTGGTTGGTCCTAATGTTTGTGAGGTTTTCAAGAACAATCTTCAGATGAACCACCAGGAAGCAGGTGAACAGGATCAAGAGAAGCAAAGTGACTTGCTTCATTCAAGAAGTCAAGTCACTTGAAGAAAGAAAGTGGGAGGAGGAAGAATGAGCAAGCTCAAACTCAAACACACATAAGAATGCAGCAAGGTATGCAAGAGAGATGAGAATAGAGGTTATGAGAAGTGAAGGCAAATTCACTTCTCAAGTTACTTACCACCTGCAATGTTAGAAAGAAATGCAATGCAATGCAAGAGGAGATGAAATGGCATGAGGCAAAGCACAACCAGAAGCATGGTGATGATGATTATGATGCCATGAGGTGCTGCAAACATGAGGCAAGACCTGGAGATGTTCATACAAGGTTATGAATGCAAATGATGCAAGCTAAGGAACATGAACAAACATGAAATGTTATGGAACATACAAGACAAATGACATGGAAAATATGCAATGCAATGATCAATGATGCTTTCTACATGTCTTAAGATGTCAAATGAATCATAAGAATGCACAAAGTGCAATGGCAAGTCAAGTTATGCAAGGAAATGCAAGAAGGATGCAAGAGGAAGCCCAAATTAGGGTTCATGGATCAAACATCAAACACAAACCAAAAACAGAAGTAAACCCTAACATAAAAAATGGAAAATGGTACCCAAAGAAACCCTAGACCTATAATGAATCACTGCCCAAAGGGGAACTCTCAACTCTCAACCAAACTCAAGTTATGATTTTTACAAGTTATTAGGGTTTTTTAGGGTTTGTAACAAAAGAAATGCCAATCAACTAGAAAATGTAAGATCAAATCATGGCCTCTTTATCCTTGAAAGTTCATGCTAAATGGAAAACAATGCAAGAAGAATCAATGTTTCAACCTTCACCAATAGGCAGAAATGAATTTTCACACTTATGATCAAAATAATGCATCAAAAATGATTTAATTCAATGAAAAATTCTTAAAATGCATCAAGATCAAAAAAGAAATTTGGTTTGAAGGTTGGACAATGTTTCTAAATGTCTTAGAACATTTCATGAATTTTTTTGTAATTTTTAAATACCTAAAAGTATTTTTAATTAATTAATTCTCATTAATCAATTAAAAATAATCTTTTAAATATTTAAAAATACTTTTTTTAATGATAAAAAATAAAATAAAAATATTTTTGTGTCATAAAAATTAATAAAACCTTAAAGAAAAAGTTTCATAATTTTTATGATTTTTTAACTATTTTAAATAAATTGTACAAGTTAATTGAAAATAAAATGAATTAAAATTAAATTAAATGAAAAGTAATCAAGATGGACGAATGAGATTGGCTCTGAGTTTGAAAATGCTGACCAGCGCGCAAATGAAGGGTGGAGATTGCATCTGGCCAGATTAAATTAAAAATGAATTAATTAATGTTAATTAAGTGGATTAGGGTTAATGACAAGATCCTGGCCATCAAAAAAGGTGGGAAGTCAGCCAGTCAACGCCATCTAACGTTCCAGATTTGAACCTCACTTAATGACTGAGATTAGGGTTAACTACTTTCAGGCTGCCGGAGAGGACCTCCGGTCGTCTTCTCCGGCCAGCCAAAACCCTAGAAAACGATTCAAGCCACCATCCAACAAATTTCCTGCCCAGAAACAACCTCCTATCCTAACTAAACCTTAATCCAAGATCAAAATACATTTATCTAACATGAACAAGGAGAATCGAAACGAAATGCATTCACGGGCCAAATTTCAGAGATGCATAAAATGCTCATTTTCACACCATTTTAAATTCTAAACACATCCCAGTGATCCTCAGAGCATGTATTTTTGATTTGGAACAAAAGGAACAAGCTTTAAAAAGTTTGAAGTTTAAGACTACCTGAGGTGACAAGTCCTGTTTCTGAGCTTCCAGAGCCGTTTCTTGATGCAAGCTGGCTCTAATGAATCCCCTGGTGTCAATGGCAGTCTTGAGATGAAGTTTAGCAAGCTATTTCAATGGCTACCAAACTGGTGTAGCAGAGAATGACCTTGGTGTACAGGCTGTTTTAGGCCAGTGTAATGGGTGGTTTGGACTCCTCTGAGTGTGCCTGACTTGTTGGTGAAGGAAGATGAAGTGTTTGAGGGATGGACAGTGAGATTCGAAGAGGACTAGTTCTGAGGATGAAGAATGGTGAGGTTCAAATCAGGCTTGATTCAGGCCTGAGCTTTGATGGTTTTAGGCCTATGGAGTGTATTGAGTTTAGTGATGAAGAAAGTTTTGGTGTTTCTTGGCTGTGGAGGCAAATTCGATAGATTTTGCAATGTGAAGGGATTTTGTGTAAGTGATGAGTGAGGATGTTTCAGCTTGGCCTGCCCTTATGCTTTGCTTGCAAGTTGTCCATATGACTCTCTCTCATTGGTCAGATGATTGGACACATGCTTTTTTGATAGATAAGTCAACTTTTGCAAAATGTCCACCTTTTGTGTAAGTGATGCATAGCTCATGGCATAGGCAAGTACAATGTTGGTTCTGGTGCAGCATGGTGTGGGAGGGGCCTAGCAAAACTCAGCACTCAAGGCTGCAAGTTGGTGAGAGGTGTTCATGAGTTTTTGCAACTTGTGGTTTTATGTTTCACATGTGATCCTTTATCCAACCAAACATGAAACCATGGGCCAACCTAGTCCAATTCTGATTTTTGTAACTTAGAGGATGCTTACATGCTGGTTTGAAGTGGATTAGAGGTTGCATTTGACTTTGGTTCAAGACCTTGCAAAATTTCCACTTGGTGCATAACTTGAAAAACAATGATTTTTGCTAACTTTGCATTGCCATAACTTTTGATCCATGAAGAGTTAGATCATGTTCTTGTACTTTTTGAAAAGGGAAAGATGAGATCTACAACTTTCATGACCAAAGTTTTTCCATTTGAAGCCTTTTTGGATCATGAATCAAAGCTTGAAAATTGCCCTAAAATGGTGCATCCTTGAAAAGTCAACAAAACCCAAAAAGTCAATTTCTGCACAAACCCTAAATTCTTGATTTTTATGAACTTCAAACTTCTTCCATGATCAAATAAAGATCATATACACTCAAAATGATGAAGATCAACCATTGGTTGGGTCATTGGGGGCCTCAGATGCCCTGATTTTGCACTGACTTGTCTGAAAAGTCAACTCTTGATCAGATGACTTCCCCATGGAATTTCTTCATGAAAATTGATATGCATACTCCCTATACCATATAGAGACCAATGGAAACAAGAATGACCAAAAAATTTGGAGTTATGGCCTCTGAAACCAAAACCCTAATTTTCAGTCAACTGTGCAGTTCATCCTGGCTCTGCATCCACTCAAACCCTAGTTCTTGTGATCCCTCTGCAATTTTGACTTTGTGAGGATGTAACATGATATAAGAACACACATGGACCCCTTTGAGTTGATTAGTGGCCTTTGGAATGGCTCAAGATGCCCTGAGGTTGCTCAGATCACAAACCCTAGGTGCAGATGCCTTAGAAACTATGCAGTGAATCAAACATGAGGTATGAGATTGTATGATTGTGTTTATGCATATGAGATGATCACAAGTCATGTGTGAATGGGTGAGGGCAAATTTGGGGTGTTTACAGCTGCCCCTATTCAAGCATGAGTTAGCTGTGCAGGTTGTAAGCGGCGGCTTAACAGGCAAACAAGATAACTTGTGGTTGAATACCAAAGACAGTCCAAAATTTGCACTCACAGAAATGAAGAAGAAAAGGGATATAGATTGTAAAAGCAAATAAAGTATATTGTAAAGTGTGGGCGACGGAGGACGACCGTCGAGCAGAGGACGACTGCTGGGTAAACGGGGACGGCCGACATGCTGGGGAAAGTGTGTAAAATAAAGCGATGACGGGGACGACCGACATGCTGGGGATAAAAGATAAAGCTAAGACGGGGACGGCCGACTAGCTGGGAAAACTAAGATAATATGATGGGGACGGCCATCAAGATAAAGTAGTAACATTCTCTGGGGATTGGTGAAACATGACGGGGACGGCCATCAAGTTCACAAAGGTAAAGTAACCAACGATGGGGACGGCCATCGGGTTAAAAAAGAAAAGGGACCACGACGGGGACGGCCATCGGGTTAAAGAATAAATGAAATAAACAGATGATGGGGTACGGCCATCAAAGGTGAAGGACGATCACCTAGCAGGGGACGGCTGCTCTGTTGGGCATAAAAGAAATATGATGGGGACGACCATCAAAGGTGGAGGACGACCACCTGGCAGGGTACGGCTGCCAAAATATCAACGATGGGGACGGCCATCGGATAGAAAAGGTCAACGATGGGGACGGCCATCGGACGAGCATGATGGAGGACGACCATCAAGAAGTGGAGGACGACCACTCAGCAGGGGACGGCTGCTCTCAAAGTTTATCATAACACAGGATGAGTGTTAGACAACTAAAATCAACAATGGGGACGGCCATTGGATAAAGTGATGAGGGACGATCATCAAAAGGTGGAGGACGACCACCTAGCAGGGAACGGCTGCTAAAAACAACGATGGGGACGGCCATCGGATGAGCATGATGGAGGACGACCATCAAGAAGTGGAGGACGACCACTCAGCAGGGTACGGCTGCTCTCAAAGGTATCATAACACAGGACGAGTGTTAGATAAAAAGAAAATTTGTTGGTGATCTACTGGGGATAATGTAAACACGGAAGAGCGTTTACATCCAAGAAACAAAAAGGTATAAGTGTTTGGTATTGTGTATAGATTAAAGATGCGGACGAGCATCCTTAAGACTATGATACGGACGAGTATCATGTAGAAACAAACTGACACATGTTCAGAGATGATGATACGGACGAGTATCAACTGGTTAACAAGGAACACGGACGAGTGTTGATTCTGAAAGGATTCTTCTGGGGAATAATAGACACAGACGAGTATCTATATTCAAGAAGACACAAGTGTTTGACACGGTGTATGGATTAAAGATGCGGACAAGCATCCTTATGACTATGATACGGACGAGTATCATGTAGAAACAAACATTAGACGCAATGTTCTGAGATGATGGTACGGACGAGTACCAACTGGTTAACAAAGAACAAGGACTACTGTCGAATCTGTGGGGTTATGAGTGATGATGTATACAAGATACGGACGAGTACTTGTATAAGCGTACCATGAGTAGTGAGTATTGTATTGTATAGATGAGTGCTTTAACTGCTGGGGAGAGTGACACGGACGAGTGTCAAGAGAGAAAAGTATAATATGAACAAGTATCTGCTATACAAAGTCTAGGCGACTGCGCTGGGGATATGACACGGACGGGTGTCAAGAAAAGTGTATATATGTATATGTGAATGCAAAGAGGGTGTCTTTGGCTTTCTGCTGGTGATGTGACACGGACGGGTGTCAGGACGTATCTGTAATGAGGGTGATTTGCTTGTAAAGGGTGTTCAGGCGACCTTACTGGGGAAAGATGACACGGACGGGTGCCAAAAGGTGTATATACTGGTGTTTGTGATTGTGGGGCAACTGCTTTTGCTGGGACTCTGGTGGGGACTCTTGGGGAAAGTAATCTGTATTCTGATGAATGGTTACTAATCACAAGCGTTCAATTCACAACATGACTTATGATTATGCTATGCATTTGATTTTTGCCGTAATGCTCCGTATTAGACGGAATGCTACGCTCTGGGGGGTGAATATGATGCGGATGCCATGATTATGCAAAGGGGCACAGATCCGGGATTCGGATCCCGTTGCTGTGAAGATCTCGGGTTGATCTGCTTGAAATGAACATCCCAGCTGGGGATGAGATCATTGGTAGATCTAATGAGGTATCTGCTTGGAGATATATGCCCCCGATTGACATATCCTTATAAATGAGAAACCCAGTTGGGGTTTGTAGAAGCTTTATGTACTCTGTTGTGACTTCTTCGTGCGTTGCTCTTCTGAATAGAGGCTGAAGATCTGTGGGGAGAGGATTCCCTGATATCCGCATTCTGCTGTGGAAGAATGGCAACTCGGCTGGGGAATTGTGAGAGGCAACTCAGCTGGGGGGAGCAACTCAGCTGGGGATAGAACATTTCAGATGCTGTATGTTGATTTGGCAGCTCCGCTGGGGAAATGGGCACCTTCGATGCTGTATGTTGAAGATAGATCGAGTTGATAATGATTCGCCTACTTGCTGAGACGTAACCTGCATGCCCCAGGTTGCGTTCTGGATACCTGCAATCCTGCAACGATAAGGAAACGTACAAAAGATCCCGAGGTATCCCTTACTGGATTCCGTCATAGGAGATAAGTACTTTCGAGAGTAAGTATATTCCCTGTAAGCATGTGTTTTTATTTTTAGAGAAAGGCATCTGTACTTATGCAATTGTATTTTGGAGATATCAGACAACCCTTTGCAAAACATAAATGTGAAAACGAAAAATCTGATTTTATTAATTCATGTGCCCTGAATTGGCAAGATACAGTCAAGGAAACATATCTCCTGAAATGAAGAGACTGTTACAAATTGAGAAATAAAGTGCTGGCGGTGTTGACGACGCTTTAAGGAGCTTCCTCTCCTGCTATGACTCGTATGACAATGACATTCTTCTCGTCTTGCTTTCTGGAGAGAGTTGATTCTGATTGAAGCTTGATCCTTCGAAGCTTTCTAAGTTGTAAGCGATACAGACGAATTCAGAATGCAGTTGTTCGCTTATTCCCTTATTTTGCATGGATCGTCCTTTCGGGTTTTCAATCCATCGGGATACCCATTTTTGCCTGAGCTGTCCAATGTGGCTTTTCAACTCAGTGGGTGTACATTTTTATTCATTTTCCCTTACTTTTGCCCGAGTCTTCTATTCTGTTTTTGACTCGCCGGGATGCCCTATTTTTGCCTGGACTTACATTCTGTTTTTATGTCCAGCGGGTCATTTTATGCGAAGTATTTTTTAACTGCATCTGAATTCACAGGGGACGGGAAATCTTCACTATCCATGGTGCTGAGCATCAGTGCTCCACCAGAGAAAACCTTCCTTACAACGAATGGTCCTTCATAATTTGGAGTCCATTTGCCCCTGTGGTCTGTATGAGGAGGGAGAATTCTTTTCAACACAAGATCCCCTACTTGGTATTCTCGGTGCCTGACTTTCTGATCAAAGGCTTTCTTCATTCTTTTCTGATATAGCTGCCCATGACAGATTGCAGCCAATCTTTTCTCTTCGATCAGACTCAGTTGTTCGTATCGGGACCGAACCCATTCTGCTTCACTCAGTTTAACATCCATCAAAACTCGTAGAGAGGGTAATTCAACTTCAACAGGTAGGACTGCTTCCATACCATATACAAGCTGATACGGTGTTGCCCCAGTGGATGTCCTGATTGATGTGCGGTACCCATGCAAGGCAAACGGTAGCATTTCATGCCAGTCCTTGTAGGTGATTACCATCTTCTGCACAATCTTCTTGATATTCTTATTTGCTGCCTCAACAACGCCGTTCATCTTTGGCCTGTAAGGAGAAGAATTGTGATGTTGAATCTTGAAGTCCCGGCACAGTTCTGCCATCATTTTGTTGTTTAAGTTGGAACCATTATCAGTAATGATTCGCTCGGGCACTCCATACCGACAGATGATGTCTCTCTTCAGGAATCGGGCTACCACTTGCCTAGTAACATTTGCATAGGAGGCTGCTTCAACCCATTTGGTGAAATAGTCAATGGCAACCAGGATGAATCTGTGGCCGTTTGAAGCAGTCGGCTCAATCTTGCCAATCATATCAATGCCCCACATGGCAAAGGGCCATGGTGAAGACATGATGTTCAAAGGATTAGGAGGCACATGCACCTTATCTGCATAGATCTGGCATTTATGACATTTTCTGGCGTAGGCACAACAGTCTGCATCCATTGTGATCCAGTAATAGCCTGATCTTAGCAACTTTTTAGCCATGGCATGCCCTCCAGCATGGGTACCAAAAGATCCTTCGTGCACTTCATGCATCAACAAATCTGCTTCCGTCTTGTCAACACATCTGAGGAGTACCATGTCAAAGTTCCTCTTGTATAAAGACCCATCAGTGTTCAGAAAGAAACTTCCAGCAAGCCTTCTTAAAGTCTTCTTATCATTGGAAGATGCCCCAGGTGGGTATGTTTGATCCTCCAAGAAGCACTTAATGTCATGGAACCAAGGCTTGTCATCTTTTACGACGTCTGCTGCAAATACATATGCTGGTCTATCAAGTCTGGACACTGAGATCTGAGGTACAAAGTTGGCCGTTTGAACTTTGATCATGGATGAAATGGTAGCCAAGGCATCTGCAAACTGATTCTCGTCCCGAGGGATATACTCAAGCTTGACTGTTGTGAAGAAAGTCAATAACCTCCTTGTATAATCCCTGTAAGGTATCAGATGATCTTGGTGAGTGTACCATTTCCCGTTGGTTTGATTGACTACCAAAGCTGAATCTCCGAATACGGTCAATGTTTTGATCCTGAGGTCAATGGCTTCCTCAAGACCCATAATGCAAGCTTCGTATTCAGCTTCGTTGTTAGTGCAGTTGAAAGTGAGTTTTGCCGAGAAAGGCATGTGAACTCCTTTAGGTGTAATGAGTACTGCACCAACACCACGGCCATTCATGTTAACAGCCCCATCAAACATCATGGTCCATTCTTCCTCCGGGTCAGGCCCTTCGGTGTGAATAGGCTCTTCGTGATCTTTTGCTTTAATGAACATGATGTCTTCATCAGGGAAGTCAAACCTCATAGGCTGGTAGTCATCAATAGGTTGCTCAGCCAGATATTCAGATAGTACACTGCCCTTGATGGCTTTCTGAGATGTGTACTGTATGTCGTATTCTGTGAGAATCATCTGCCATCTTGCAACCCGTCCGGTAAGAGCTGGCTTCTCGAAAATGTACTTAACTGGATCCATTTTTGAGATTAATAAGGTAGTGTGGGTCAACATATACTGTCTCAGTCGGCGAGCAGCCCACGCTAAAGCACAGCAAGTTTTCTCGAGCAGTGAATAACGCTGTTCACAGTCGGTAAACTTTTTGCTTAGGTAGTATATTGCATACTCTTTTCGACCAGACTCGTCATGCTGGCCCAACACACACCCCATCGACTCTTCTAATACTGTCAAGTACATAATCAGAGGTCTTCCTTCTACTGGAGGCATGAGGATTGGAGGTTCTTGTAAGTACTCCTTGATCTTGTCAAAAGCTTTCTGGCAATCTTCGTTCCACCTGACCGTCTGTTCTTTTCTTAACAGCTTGAACAAGGGTTCACAGGTTGCCGTAAGGTGAGATATGAACCTTGAAATGTAGTTCAATCGACCTAAGAACCCTCGAACTTCCTTCTCTGTCTTCGGTGCAGGCATTTCTTGAATAGCCTTGACTTTATCAGGATCCACCTCAATCCCTTTCTCACTTACAATAAAGCCCAGCAGCTTACCGGATCGCACCCCGAATGTGCATTTGTTGGGGTTCAACTTTAGTTGGTATTTCCTCAGACGCTTGAATAACTTGAGCAGATTCACCAGGTGATCTTCCTCTGTAAGGGACTTGGCGATCATATCATCCACATAACATTCGATTTCCTTATGGATCATGTCATGAAACAATGTTACCATAGCCCGTTGATACGTTGCACCAGCATTCTTCAGTCCGAATGGCATCATTTTATAACAGAACGTGCCCCAAGGTGTGATGAATGTTGTCTTCTCCATGTCTTCAGGTGACATCTTGATCTGATTGTATCCCGAAAATCCATCCATGATGGAGAATACCGAGAACTGAGCCGTGTTATCCACCAATACATCAATGTGAGGTAATGGGAAGTCATCTTTCGGGCTGGCTCTGTTCAGATCCCGGTAATCAACACACATTCTTACTTTTCCGTCCTTCTTAGGCACAGGTGCTATGTTAGCAACCCACGGAGGATAGCTAGTCACAGCAAGGAACCCGGCGTCCCATTGCTTTTGTACCTCTTCCTTGATTTTCATAGCCATGTCTGGGCGAGTTCGGCGCAACTTCTGTTTGACTGGTGGGCATTCTTCCCTCAAAGGCAGCTTATGCACAACAATATCGGTATCCAACCCTGGCATATCTTGGTAGGACCAAGCAAACACATCAACATACTCTTGAAGCAGATCTATCAGCTGTCTCTTCACTGAGTCTTGCAGGCAGGCCCCGATTTTGACTTCTTTCACGTCTTCCTCCGTACCAAGATTAATCACTTCAATCTCCTCCTGATGAGGAGTAATAACTTTTTCCTCCTGTCTCAGCAACCTGGCTAGCTCTTCAGGAAGCTCATATTCTTCATCAACCCCTTCATCAGCTTGATTGATCGGATTGTCAAAGTCATACGATGTCATAGCTGTGCTGTTGTCGGTGCTGTCTGGAAGGCACTCTCTGCAAGGGTTAAGTCGGTTCATTTTAGTGATTGATTTTAATCTTGCTTTAGAAAAAAGTGAAATGAAGTTATCATTTTGAAAACACCGCCATTTATTTTTGTACAAAAAGAAAAATGGAAAAACAGTGAGCAGAAAAGAAAAAGACTCGTTTGCAAAAAGATTGTCTGATATCTCATTAATTTAATCTTGTTTGCACAAAAGTACAGATGGCCCTGATTACAAAATGAGTCTTGTCATCTTGGGCAAGATGCAAGACTTTGATGCATGCTATAAAAGATACAGGAAATAATAATTACTCTGCTCGAGTAACACTTATAATTCCCTGGGAAGACCAGTTCGAGACACTGCTCCCCGGGATCTTCGGACGAATCCAATTCTCCAGATTGCGCTCCTCTTCCAGCTCGTCTTCCAGACAGTTGATAGCATCGGGGGTAAGCATCCCCCCACTGACAAAACCTGGCTCTGCAGCAGCCTTTGCTTGATGTTGAGTTGGTCTGTAACCCAACCCAAATTTGTCTTCTTTCTTCTCCACCGATAGTAGCTTGCCCCAGCCTTGGGCAGTCCCTTCCTCAACAACCTTCCGGGCTTGTTGGTAAGATGACATTGGAGTACCAGATGCTTCATTCACATTCAAGGCTTCAAAACCTTGGCTCATTGTCTCATGGATCTCTCCATCCATCTCAATGTATTTATAAGTAGCCAGATGGCTAACAAAAATGTCTTCCTCCCCACAGATTGTGACAACTTGACCTTCCCACTCAAATTTTAACTTTTGGTGAAGGGTAGATGTTATTGCGCCGGCGGCGTGAATCCAGGGTCTACCCAACAAACAGCTGTAGGCGGGCTGAATGTCCATCACGTAAAAGATAGTTTTAAAGGTCTGCGGGCCAATTGTCACGGGCAGCTCAATCTCTCCCAGAACCGATCTCTTCGAGCCATCAAAAGCTCTAACCACCAGGTTGCTGGGTCTCAATGCCAGTCCATCATATTCAAGCTTCACCAGAGCCTTCTTTGGTAAGACATTCAGGGATGATCCTGTGTCCACCAGCACATGTGAAAGGACAGCTCCTTTGCATTCCATGGTTATGTGCAAGGCTTTGTTGTGATTGCGGCCATCCACTGTCAGGTCAGAATTGGTAAACCCTAGCCCATTGCTAGCAGTAACATTTCCAACGACGGTTTCCAATTGGTTGACAGTAATCTCCTCGGGCACGTAAGCTGCGTGCAGTACTTTCAGTAGCGCATTCCGATGGGCTTCGGAGCACATAAGCAGAGAGAGGATGGAGATTTTGGATGGCGTCTGGTGAAGTTGATCCACAATTTTGTAATCACTCTTTTTGATGATCCTCATAAACTCATCAACTTCCTGATCAAATGGAGTCTTCAGGGCTTCTTTGGCAGCTGGATCTTCCTGCACCGGGCTTTTTCCTTTTGCCTTGGCAGCAGCTTCTGCTTCGGCAGTAGGTCTTTGGACTTGTGAAGCAAAGAGACGTCCGCTTCGGGTGAAGCCTCCGCCTCCGCCCACATTATCAATTTGTGGTGCAGGTGCTAATGTTTCAAGAGTGATTCTTTTTCCTTCGCAGTACACGTCAGAGCCATAGTGCCAAGGGATGGCCCTATCGCTTTCATATGGTACAGGTCCAGGCACCGTGACAGTGACTGGACTGATTGCTGCTGCTGAAGGGATTGTTATTGTTTGTGGATCATAAAAGATTGTGACTGGTGCTCTAGCGGGAGCAGCACCTTCTGAATGGTAGGCGGAGTTATTTTCTGGATCGTAGAATATGGTAACAGTGGAGACATCTTCGTGATTGATTGCTGGTGTTGTAGGAGGTTCCGTTGGAAGAACTGTTGTTGTTGTTGATGGAGAGTCGAAATGGAATGAAGCTGAAGTTGTAGCAGGAGAAACTGTTGAAAACTGATCATTCGGAAGGACAGGTGAAGTACTTGTTGATGGTGCTGATGAATCGTCGGGAACAATAGTTGCTGCAGTTGTAGGAGGTTCTGAAACCGTTGTTGATGAAGTTGCTTGAGTTGCCGGAAATGATGTAGTGATCTGTAGCAGGCCACTCTTAATAAGGCTGTCAATGCCATTCCTCAAGTCTTCACACCCATTCCAAGAAATATTGCAGTAGGGGCACCCTAGTTCACACCCCGGAAATATATTGTTTTCACGGAGTTGAGCTTTGATTTCTACCAATGGTGTCCTGATCTGATCCACACTGGTTATGAAATAAGACGGTGTGTCTTCTTCAATTGCGTTAATACGGGGACCACCATGGTGTGGCATTGGGTTTTTGTTGACATTGGGCGGAGGTGCAAAGTTCAGAGCCTTGGAGTCTACCAAGTCTTGTACCTTCATATGCAGAGCCCTGCATTTTTCTGTACTGTGACCAGGTGCGTTTGAATGGAAAGCACACCTAGCATTGGAGTCATAGTTTCTTGGTAAACTGTTGGGATCCGGAGGTGCCAACGTTCTTAGCTCAACTAGGTTGAGTTTCAGAAGCTGTGGCAGCAAAGCAGCATACGGCATTGGAATTGGGTCGATCACTCGGTTAGCTTGGGATGGCCTTTGTTGGAATGGCCTCTGTTGATTGTTGTTGTTGGAGTTGTTGTTGTTGTAGTTCCTTGGAGGATATTGGTTCTGCTGATACGGAGGTTGTTGTTGGAAGTTTTGTTGAGGAGGTTGATAGACTGGCAGAGGATGTGCTGGAGCAGGGATAGTGACTGCTGCTATGGACCTTTGAACATATTGGGGCCTACCCCTGTTGGTATGAATGGCATTGGTCTCGCCAGCTCTTCTAGGGCCTGCAAAAGGCTTCCTTGTACTGCTGGACGAACTGGCGCCATTATCGGAAATTTTACCCATTTTTAACAGGCTTTCAATTCTCTCCCCAGCTATAACAACATCCGCGAAGCTAGTGGACGAGAAAGCAGCTAACCTGTCAATATACGTTCCCTGGAGAGTGTTCATAAACATGTCTGCCATTTCTCTCTCAGACATTGGTGGTTGAACAGCAGCAGCCAGTTGCCTCCACCTTTGGGCATACTCTCGGAAACTTTCCCTTGATGACTGCGACATTCCCATTAGGAGAGTCCTGTTGGGTGCCATGTCTAAATTGTACTGATACTGTCTGATGAAGGCCTCTGCCAGGTCCTTCCAGCATCTCACAGTTGCTCTCGTCAGATGGGAATACCATTCCCTAGAAGCTCCAGTCAAGCTATCTTCGAAGTAGAACATCCACAATTTCTCGTCCATGGTGTAAGCTTTTAATCTTCCGAGAAAAGATTGCAGATGGGTTCGAGGACAAGAAGTCCCATTATATCTTTCGAAACAAGGAGGCTTGAACTTATGAGGGATCCTGACCCCCTCTACTAAACCCATGTCCATGACATCGAACCCCAAAGAATTTTGGGATTCCAAAGACCTCAACTTCTCAGCCAACTCATCCAATCTCCTATCATAAGCATCCTCTCCAGCACCCATTACAGTAAATTGGTCCTCCTGAGGATCTTCTTGAAGTACTCTGGCCGCGGTGGCTGTCCCTTGAACGTTTGCAGGGATATTAATCTCAGGATGTAGGTGTGGACCAAATATAGGGGGGTTAACATGTGGTTGCACCCTTTCATTGTTACTGGTGCCAGCAGTTCCCACATGGGGGTCATCTTGAGTTCTCCCCTCTACCAGAACTCTAAGCCTCTCCTGGCTTTGAGCTAAATTATTCATCACTTCCATGAACTGAGTTATTTGGGTTCTCATCTCCACCCTTTCATTAGCCATCTGGGTTCTGGCCTCATTGAGGTCTTGCTGCAACTGGTCCATCTGGATGCCCGGAAGGTTGTTTCTTGTAGGGTACCTGTGTGGCCTGTTGAGAGGGAATAGCCTGCGGCGAGCAATAATTCCTGAATGTCACAACAGAGGTTAGAAACAATAAAACAAAACCTACAAAACAAACAAAAGGGTTAGTATGCAATGCAGTATGCTTATTTGCTATCAAGGTATCCGGCTTGGTCTTCAGTTTTGACCCGTCCAGACCCTTGAAGATGATGCTGTTGAAGTTGCTTTTGAAGTGAACCCAGATGGAAACCAACACAAATATATTACAAAGGTGAAATAATACAATTTGTTCATCTTACAACACAAACCCTCAAAGGGGCCAAAATACATCACAAAAAGCAAAAGTACATGGAAAAGGAACAACAACAAGCAAATGATCAAACTCCAAGGCCAAACTCATCCTCACGAACTTCCTTGAGAAGTGCTTCGGTCACAGGATCAGCCGGATGCTCCGTGAGACTTCTGATGAGAAGGTTTCTTGTTGCAACTGCTGCAGTCAACTTCCTGCTCTGACTTTGGTCCTTAGACCTCTTCAATCCTGCTTTGATTTTCAGCTCTGATATTTCCTCCTGGGCCGCTGCCAGGGCTTTTTCCATCTGCTCCATCTTGTCCTGAACTCTCTTGTCTTCTAGAGTACGGGCCTCAGTGATCCGGACCCACCTGGCCTGACTCTCTTTCAAATACAAGTCTGTTCTTGCTCTCTGAAACTGGGCTTCTTTACAAGCATTCTTCAGAATCTGTTCACCAGCTTTAGACTTGTTGATATAATCTCCAGACTTCTCAATCTTAGTCAAGTGTTCCACTTTCAATTTCTCCAATCTCTCAATCTCCCTCACACCTTCACTCCTCTCCCGGAGGGTCTTCTGCAAGGCTTGAGTTAACTTCTCATTTCTTTCCTTCAAGCTCTCAAACTCTTCCAAACTGATAGTGGCAGGGGGTGGTGCTGAAGATGACTCAGGCATGTCTTTGATGGTGAAGGGCAATCCTGAGATTTGGGCCCTAGCATAGGACCATTCATGATATTGGGCTGATGCCACATTATTGCACTTCCCCAGAATGGTGATTCCCTTGGTTTGAACATGATCCCAGGCCCAGGCAGCCTGCCTAACAACAGTCAAACTGATCTTGTTCTCACAGTAGAGGGTCTCAACCAGGTCTTGTTCCCTAGGAGCATGAACCAGTGCATAGCCTAATTGCCTCTTGAACAACAGGGGGTTGTAGTTGATACTTCCCTTAACTCCTACCAAAGGTACATTGGGAAAGTGCCCACAGCTTGTGATCATATTTCTGCCCTTGGTGCCTTGGGTGCACCATCTGATGTCTGCTGCAGTGAGAGTGGTGAGCCTCTTAGCCCAGTTGCTTTGCTGATGAGGATTCAGGAATGCATCTGTCCTGGGTAGATGCTTGAGAAGCCAAGCATGGAATATTGGAGCACAACACCTCACTAGCTTACCCCTCTGTTTCTCATTCCTCTGATGTACTGAGTAATAGAGGTCACCCAACAAGGTTGGCACTGGGTTCTTCAGGATGAACAGGTGGATGGCATTCTTGCTGATGAATCTGGGCTCATCTGCAAACAACACAATTCCATATACACTTAAGGCCAACAATGCACAAACAGCTTTCCACTCCCCCAGGGAGGCCTTCAAACTAGCTTGAGAAATCAGAAGTCAAGATGAAAACCAGGGATCCCAGCTTTAGATGTCATGTGTTGTTCAACCAATACAGGTTCCAGGTGCAAAGCTTTTGCTATCTCTCCATTGCTAGGAAAGACCATTTCAGGGTTGAATGGGATTTCTCTTTTGATAGGCAAACCAACCAAATATGAGTATTCTTCCAAAAGAGGACCCAACTGAAAGTCTTGAAAGGTGAAACATCTCAATGGAGGATCATAGAACTGAATGCAGGTGTGGATGAGGCTCCTCTGAGAAGGGTCCAGATCCATAACCATGTCCAGTATATCCCCATGACTCTCCCTGAACAAGGGTATGTGATCTGGAGTGATCAGGGTTTGGATCCTCCTGATGTCTGACAAGTCTGGTTGGAAGAAATGATAGGTGATGTTGCTTTTCTTTGGAGCCATGATGCTGAAGACTGAGTGCTGATGAAGATGCTGAGGAGTGGGCCACTGGCTGGCTAGTGCAAGTCACTGAAGTATATGGCTGACAAGCTGAAGCAAGATGCTGGTGGAGACAGGTCAAAACTGCAGATGGGGTCAAAACCAAAACCAGATAAAGGTGGATACCCTGAAACACAAATAAGCACATGTTAATATGATGCAATGAGTATGAATGCAGATGATATGCAAAGGGTTTGTGACTGAGCTGGATCTGGATAAACTGCCTTGGTATAGATCCATGTGTGTTCAAGAATTCCGGATGGAGGTCTATAAATCCAGTAGCCAAGGTGGGGGACTCAAATAAAGAGCCACATGTCCAGGGTTTTAGAATCACAAGAACTATCCAACATGGAGCATTCTTAACAAAGTCAAAGTAACAGGGTATTCTGAGGTCAAGGTACCTGCAAACCTGTAAACAGCCCAACCCCCTCACAGGTAGTGATCTAGAACAAGGATCCTCAGACTTGGATCAGTTACGAGAAGTGTAAACACTTCTAACCCGGAGGTACAGTGTTTACAATAACCATAACAATTCCTCCTCTAATTCACCTCAGTTTCTGAAGGTCAATACTAAAAGGTCATCCAGACTTAGCAGGCTTCCCAGATCCCCCTAGCATTGCAGGAAATCCGCAACACAGAGTTCTCAAGAAGAAACCCATATCTGAACCGTGTTTCATATTCCCGCACCAGACCGAAATGGAATGGGAAAGAATATGATTCACTCTATCCTAGGTGTCACTCAGGTCCCAGGTGTAGGACCTTAACTCTCAATGAAATACCCACCCACCAAAAAACAAGGAAACCAGATCCAGCCAGCAACAGTGACAGTATGATATATACAAATGCAATAAAGAAAGCGGTAAATAAAGCTGTACAGAAAGCAATAAATAAAGCAAATATACAAACACAAATAACACATAACACCCCAATAAACACAAATCAATCAAGCGCTAGGAGGAACCCACAAAAAGAACCAGAAGCCCTGGTTGCAGTATATGGTTCCCCAGCAGAGTCGCCAAGCTGTCGCTCCCGACAAGTGACACCGGGGTCAGATGAAGGTACAGACGCGAACGGTCGGCGAAGGGAACAGTGAGAACACACAGCCGTGAACTCACTGGAGAATGAATAGAGTCGCCAGCTAGGCATTTTTATCCCGGAGGAAAGGCAATGCTGCATAGGCCTAGAAAAAGATGGATAAGACGGTTTGCGAACCAGAGAGACTGAGAAAGGGGGTTGGTTACAACCTGGGAAGGTATTAGCACCCAGATTGTCCGTCGTACTCGACGGGATCCACGCTTAAAAGATTTGTGTTTTAAAGGGGTAGTGTCAGTGCAATCTGTGTGTAAAATAGCTGGAAAAGAATGTACAGGTGTCAGTGTAAAGAAATGTGAGGGGTATAAATGTACAGTGTCAATGTAGGAACAAGGATAAAATGCTCAAGATCATGAGGCTAAAGAAATAAGGCTGGAAAGAGGGGGAATGTACAGAGACTTTTGTTCGATAACCGTTAAGTTATGCCTACGTATCCTCTCGTGCAATGAGGAAGTCAGAACACCGTAGTTCGACCCAAAGAGACTGAAAGAATTGACTGGTGAACTGCTTGCAGTCTATGCTCAAGTGTATGATCTGTCTGGCACAGATGCAAACTGTCTTGCATTAGACGGAAGAAGCAAGTTCTCGGTTGTGGGTGAAGATGATGAGAAAAGAATCCCGAAGGAGACGATTATTGTTTGTTCTTGTGTTTTCAGTCTTTTATTTCTTTTTGGAGTTTGTCATAAGATAATGAGCTTAAACCTAAATCAATGGATTTGGTAAACTCATCACATCATCCCTCTGATTAGGGGTAATGAGAATTACCTTAAGTGTGAAGTCAGATTCTCACACTTAATCACCTTTGATGTAGGGTTAAAATCATTAACCTACTTGTGATTAATTAGATGTTTTTTTTTGTTTTTTGTTTAGTGTTGAGTAATGAGGTTAAGCCATAATCAGGGATTAAACAGACTCATTACACCATCCTAGAAGAAGGATAATAGATGAGAATGTTTAAGCTGAGGAAGACTCCTCAACTTAACCCATGATTAGGGATTAAACCCATGACAAAACAAGCCTTTATTAAGTGGATTTTATTTAGATTAATGGTATGATGATGAAGTGTTTTTTATGATTTGTAAGACAACTTGAGGGGGACTTGTCCATTAACTTTAGGGTTAGTCCTTCTTAACCAATTAAGGAAGAATTAGAACCCTAATGCAAGGCCCAAGTTACAAGTGTAATGTCTTGATGATTATTAGATGGATTAATTAAGAGAGTTCAACACCTTAAGGGTCCAAGACTTAGGATTAAAGTTATACACTCCATCCTAAAAGAAGGATGCAGGCATGATCTTAATCACAAAGTCTTAAAGCCTTGAGGGTTTAGTCCCTGATTATGAGGTGAGGGGAGATGACTCAAGGAGAGACACAAAGGTAAAAACTATGGGGGAGACTAATCAAAACCCTAATTCATTATCATGCTTGGTTGGTCCTAATGTTTGTGAGGTTTTCAAGAACAATCTTCAGATGAACCACCAGGAAGCAGGTGAACAGGATCAAGAGAAGCAAAGTGACTTGCTTCATTCAAGAAGTCAAGTCACTTGAAGAAAGAAAGTGGGAGGAGGAAGAATGAGCAAGCTCAAACTCAAACACACATAAGAATGCAGCAAGGTATGCAAGAGAGATGAGAATAGAGGTTATGAGAAGTGAAGGCAAATTCACTTCTCAAGTTACTTACCACCTGCAATGTTAGAAAGAAATGCAATGCAATGCAAGAGGAGATGAAATGGCATGAGGCAAAGCACAACCAGAAGCATGGTGATGATGATTATGATGCCATGAGGTGCTGCAAACATGAGGCAAGACCTGGAGATGTTCATACAAGGTTATGAATGCAAATGATGCAAGCTAAGGAACATGAACAAACATGAAATGTTATGGAACATACAAGACAAATGACATGGCAAATATGCAATGCAATGATCAATGATGCTTTCTACATGTCTTAAGATGTCAAATGAATCATAAGAATGCACAAAGTGCAATGGCAAGTCAAGTTATGCAAGGAAATGCAAGAAGGATGCAAGAGGAAGCCCAAATTAGGGTTCATGGATCAAACATCAAACACAAACCAAAAACAGAAGTAAACCCTAACATAAAAAATGGAAAATGGTACCCAAAGAAACCCTAGACCTATAATGAATCACTGCCCAAAGGGGAACTCTCAACTCTCAACCAAACTCAAGTTATGATTTTTACAAGTTATTAGGGTTTTTTAGGGTTTGTAACAAAAGAAATGCCAATCAACTAGAAAATGTAAGATCAAATCATGGCCTCTTTATCCTTGAAAGTTCATGCTAAATGGAAAACAATGCAAGAAGAATCAATGTTTCAACCTTCACCAATAGGCAGAAATGAATTTTCACACTTATGATCAAAATAATGCATCAAAAATGATTTAATTCAATGAAAAATTCTTAAAATGCATCAAGATCAAAAAAGAAATTTGGTTTGAAGGTTGGACAATGTTTCTAAATGTCTTAGAACATTTCATGAATTTTTTTGTAATTTTTAAATACCTAAAAGTATTTTTAATTAATTAATTCTCATTAATCAATTAAAAATAATCTTTTAAATATTTAAAAATACTTTTTTTAATGATAAAAAATAAAATAAAAATATTTTTGTGTCATAAAAATTAATAAAACCTTAAAGAAAAAGTTTCATAATTTTTATGATTTTTTAACTATTTTAAATAAATTGTACAAGTTAATTGAAAATAAAATGAATTAAAATTAAATTAAATGAAAAGTAATCAAGATGGACGAATGAGATTGGCTCTGAGTTTGAAAATGCTGACCAGCGCGCAAATGAAGGGTGGAGATTGCATCTGGCCAGATTAAATTAAAAATGAATTAATTAATGTTAATTAAGTGGATTAGGGTTAATGACAAGATCCTGGCCATCAAAAAAGGTGGGAAGTCAGCCAGTCAACGCCATCTAACGTTCCAGATTTGAACCTCACTTAATGACTGAGATTAGGGTTAACTACTTTCAGGCTGCCGGAGAGGACCTCCGGTCGTCTTCTCCGGCCAGCCAAAACCCTAGAAAACGATTCAAGCCACCATCCAACAAATTTCCTGCCCAGAAACAACCTCCTATCCTAACTAAACCTTAATCCAAGATCAAAATACATTTATCTAACATGAACAAGGAGAATCGAAACGAAATGCATTCACGGGCCAAATTTCAGAGATGCATAAAATGCTCATTTTCACACCATTTTAAATTCTAAACACATCCCAGTGATCCTCAGAGCATGTATTTTTGATTTGGAACAAAAGGAACAAGCTTTAAAAAGTTTGAAGTTTAAGACTACCTGAGGTGACAAGTCCTGTTTCTGAGCTTCCAGAGCCGTTTCTTGATGCAAGCTGGCTCTAATGAATCCCCTGGTGTCAATGGCAGTCTTGAGATGAAGTTTAGCAAGCTATTTCAATGGCTACCAAACTGGTGTAGCAGAGAATGACCTTGGTGTACAGGCTGTTTTAGGCCAGTGTAATGGGTGGTTTGGACTCCTCTGAGTGTGCCTGACTTGTTGGTGAAGGAAGATGAAGTGTTTGAGGGATGGACAGTGAGATTCGAAGAGGACTAGTTCTGAGGATGAAGAATGGTGAGGTTCAAATCAGGCTTGATTCAGGCCTGAGCTTTGATGGTTTTAGGCCTATGGAGTGTATTGAGTTTAGTGATGAAGAAAGTTTTGGTGTTTCTTGGCTGTGGAGGCAAATTCGATAGATTTTGCAATGTGAAGGGATTTTGTGTAAGTGATGAGTGAGGATGTTTCAGCTTGGCCTGCCCTTATGCTTTGCTTGCAAGTTGTCCATATGACTCTCTCATTGGTCAGATGATTGGACACATGCTTTTTTGATAGATAAGTCAACTTTTGCAAAATGTCCACCTTTTGTGTAAGTGATGCATAGCTCATGGCATAGGCAAGTACAATGTTGGTTCTGGTGCAGCATGGTGTGGGAGGGGCCTAGCAAAACTCAGCACTCAAGGCTGCAAGTTGGTGAGAGGTGTTCATGAGTTTTTGCAACTTGTGGTTTTATGTTTCACATGTGATCCTTTATCCAACCAAACATGAAACCATGGGCCAACCTAGTCCAATTCTGATTTTTGTAACTTAGAGGATGATTACATGCTGGTTTGAAGTGGATTAGAGGTTGCATTTGACTTTGGTTCAAGACCTTGCAAAATTTCCACTTGGTGCATAACTTGAAAAACAATGATTTTTGCTAACTTTGCATTGCCATAACTTTTGATCCATGAAGAGTTAGATCATGTTCTTGTACTTTTTGAAAAGGGAAAGATGAGATCTACAACTTTCATGACCAAAGTTTTTCCATTTGAAGCCTTTTTGGATCATGAATCAAAGCTTGAAAATTGCCCTAAAATGGTGCATCCTTGAAAAGTCAACAAAACCCAAAAAGTCAATTTCTGCACAAACCCTAAATTCTTGATTTTTATGAACTTCAAACTTCTTCCATGATCAAATAAAGATCATATACACTCAAAATGATGAAGATCAACCATTGGTTGGGTCATTGGGGGCCTCAGATGCCCTGATTTTGCACTGACTTGTCTGAAAAGTCAACTCTTGATCAGATGACTTCCCCATGGAATTTCTTCATGAAAATTGATATGCATACTCCCTATACCATATAGAGACCAATGGAAACAAGAATGACCAAAAAATTTGGAGTTATGGCCTCTGAAACCAAAACCCTAATTTTCAGTCAACTGTGCAGTTCATCCTGGCTCTGCATCCACTCAAACCCTAGTTCTTGTGATCCCTCTGCAATTTTGACTTTGTGAGGATGTAACATGATATAAGAACACACATGGACCCCTTTGAGTTGATTAGTGGCCTTTGGAATGGCTCAAGATGCCCTGAGGTTGCTCAGATCACAAACCCTAGGTGCAGATGCCTTAGAAACTATGCAGTGAATCAAACATGAGGTATGAGATTGTATGATTGTGTTTATGCATATGAGATGATCACAAGTCATGTGTGAATGGGTGAGGGCAAATTTGGGGTGTTTACAATCATAAAACTCATTTCTTAATCATACCATTAACTAAAATCCATCTAATAAAGGCTTTGTTTTGTCATGAGTTTAATCCCTAATCATGGATTAAGTTGAGGAGCTTTCCTCAGCTTAAACATTCTCATCTATTATCCTTCTATTAGGATGGTGTAATGAGTCTGTTTAATCCCTGATTATGGCTTAATCTCATTACTTAACACTAAACAAAAACACCAAAAATATCTAAATAATCACAAGTAGGTTAATGATCTTAATCCTGCATCAAAGGTGATTAAGTGTGAGAAGCTGACTTCACACTTGACGCATTCTCATTACCCCTAATCAGAGGGAAGATGTGATGAGTTTACTAAATCCATTGGTTTAGGATTAAGCTCATTAACTTATGACAAACTTTCAAAAGCAATAAAAGATTGAAGACACAAAAACAAACAATAATCGTCTCCTTCGGGATTCTTTTCTCATCACCTTCACTCATAAACAAGAGCTTGTTTCTTCCGTCTAATGCAAGACAGTTTGCACCTGAGCCAGACAGGTCATACACTTGAGCATAGACAAGTAAGCAGTTCACAAGTCAATTCACCTTTCAGTCTCTTTGGGTCGAACTACGGTGTTCTGACTTCCTCATTGCACGAGAGGATACGTAGGCATAACTTAACAGTTATCGAACAAAAGTCTCTGTATATTCCCCCTCTTTCCAGCTTCATTCTTTAAGCCTCATTGTCTTGAGCACTTCACTCCTGTTCCTACACTGAAACTTCTCATGTACACTTTATACTTCTTTTACACTGACACCTGTACATCCCTTTCCAGCTTTGATACACAGATTGCATTGACACTACCCCTTTAAAACACAAATCTTTTAAGCGTGGATCCCGTCGAGTACGTCGGACAATCTGGGTTCTAATACCTTCCCAGGTTGTAACCAACCCCCTTTCTCAGTCTCTCTGGTTCGCAACCGTGTTATCCATATCTTTCTAGGTTTATGCAGCATTACCTTTCCTCCGGGATAAAATTGCCTAGCTGGCGACTCTTTTCTTCTCCAGTGAGTTCACTGCTATGTGTTCTCATTGTTCTTTTCGCCGACCGTTCGCGTCTGTACCTTTATTTGGGTCATTCCCATTTATCGGGAGCGACAGCTTGGCGACTCTGCTGGGGACCCTTATACTGCAACCAGGGCTTCTGGTTCTTTTTGTGGGTTCCTCCTAGCGCTTGTTTGATTTGTGTTTACGGGGGTGTTATGTGCTATTGGTGCTTATTTGTATTTATTTTTGCTTTATGTACAGTTGCTTTATTGCTTTCTTTATAGCTTTGCATATATCATATTGTCATACTGTGCTGGCTGGATCTATTTGTTGCTTTGGTGGGTGGGTGTGCTATTGAGAGTTAAGGTCCTATACCTGGGACCTGAGTGACACCTAGGCTAGAGTGGTTCATATTCTTTCCCATTCCATCTCGGTCTGGTGCGGGAATATGAAACACGGTTCAGACATGGGTTTCTTCTTGAGAACTCTGTGTTGCATATTTCCTGCAATACTAGGGCTATCTGGGAAGCCTGCTAAGTCTGGATGACCTTTAGTATTGACCTTCAGAAACTGAGGTGAATTAGAGGAGGAACTTTTATGGTTATTGTAAACACTGTACCTCCGGGTTAGAAGTGTTTACACTTCTCATAACTGATCCAAGTCTGAGGATCCTTGTTTTAGAACACCACCTGTAAGGGGGTTGGGCTGTTTACAGGTTTGCAGGTACCCTTGACCTCAGCATACCCTGTTACTTTGCTTGATTAAGAGTACTCCATTTTGGAACAGTTCTTGTGATTTTAACCCTGGACATGTGGCTCTTTATTTGAGTCCCCCACCTTGGTTACTGGACTTATGAACCTCCATCTGGATTTCTTGAACATACCTGGACTTATATCAGAGCACTTGATCAGATCCAGCTCAGTCACAAACCCTTGCATATCATTTTGCATACATCATCATTGCATCATTTTAACATTTGCTTATTTGTTTTTCAGGGTATCCATACTTTATTTTTGGCTTGGTTTTGACCCCATCATTAGCATAGACCTATCTTCATCAGTATCTATCTCAGCTATCAGCTACCTGCTTCAGTCACCAGTCTCAGCCTGTCAGTGGCCCATCATCAGTATCATTTTCCATCATCAGCATCTGTCTCAACTCTTCTTCAGCAACATGGCACCTAAGAAGAGTAATATCTCCTACCATTTCTTTCAGCCTGGGCTAGATGACATCAGGAAGATTCAGACCCTGATTACTCCAGACCATATACCACTATTCAGAGAATACTACGGAGGCATACTTGATGTGGTTATGGATTTGGACCCTTCACAGAGGAGCCTGATTCATACTTGCCTGCAGTTCTATGATCCCCCTCTAAGGTGTTTCACTTTTCAGGATTTTCAGTTGGGACCTTTATTAGAGGAGTATTCATCATTGGTTGGTGTACCTATTAGGAGTGGAGTCCCCTTCAACCCTGAGATGGCTTTTCCAAGTAATGAGGAAGTGGCAAAGGCATTATATCTGGAACCAGTTCTGATTGGGCAGAACATGACTACCAAGGCTGGAATCTCTGGTTTACATCTGGATTTCTTGATCTCTCAAGCTACCCTGAAGGCTTCTTTGGGAGAGTGGAAGGCAGTCTGTGCTTTATTGGCCTTGAGCATATATGGGATTATTTTATTTGCAGATGAGCCTAAGTTCATTAGCAAGAATGCAATCCACCTTTTCATCCTAAGGAACCCAGTGCCCACTTTATTGGGGGATTTCTACTACTCTGTTCATCAAAGGAATGAAAAGCAGAGAGGAAGATTGGTGAGGTGTTGTGCTCCCCTTTTCCATACCTGGTTACTCAAGCATTTGCCCAAGACAAATGCATTTTTGAATCCTCATCAGCAGAGAAATTGGGCTAGAAGACTCACTGCTTTAACTTCAGCTGATATCAGATGGTGCACTCAAAGCACAAAAGGCAGGGACATCATTACCAGTTGTGGGCAGTTTCCCAATGTACCCCTGATAGGAGTAAAGGGTTGCATCAACTACAACCCTCTGCTATTCAAAAGACAACTGGGCTATGCATTGGTCCACACTCCTAAGGCACAAGACTTGGCTGAGACTCTTTACTGTGAGAACAAACCTAATCTGGCTATTGTCAGGCAAGCAGCCTGGGCCTGGGACAATGTTCAAACTAAAGGAATAACCATTCTGGGGAAGTGCAACAATGTGGCCTCAACACAGTACTATGAGTGGTCCCATGCCAGGGCTCAATTTTCTGGGATGCCCTTCACCATGGAAGATATACCTGGACCATCCTCAGCACTACCTCCTGTCACTATCAGTTTAGAGGAGTTTGAGAAACTGAAAGAGAGGAATGAGAAGCTGACTCAGGCTCTACAGAAGACCCTCTGGGAGAGGAGTGATGGTAGGTTGGATATTGAAAGGTTGGAAAAGTTGAAGGTGGAGCATCTGGCTAAGATTGAGAAGTCTGAGGATTACATCAAGAAGTCTAGGGCTGGAGAGCAGATCTTGAAGAATGCCTGCAAGGAAGCTCAGTTCCAGAAAGCCAGGACTGATTTGTATCTGATGGAGAGTCAAGCTAGGTGGGTCAGGATCACCGAAGCTCGTACTCTGGAAGATAAGAGGACCCAGGACAAGATTGAGCAACTGGAAGCTAGTGCAAAAGAGCAACAGGAAGCCCTGGCAGCAGCCCAGAGAAAGATCTCAGAGTTGAAGATTAGAGCTGGTGTGAAGAGGTCAAAGGACCAGAGTCAACACAAGAAGCTAACTGCAGCTGTTGCTACCAGGAATCTCCTTATCAGGAACCTCACAGAGCGTCCGGCTGATCCTGTGACTGAAGCACTTCTTAAGGAAGTTCAGGAGGATGAGTTTGGTCTTGGTGTCTGACTTTTGCTTGTTGCTGCTTTCATTTCATGTACTTTTATTTTCTTGTGTTGTATTTTGACCCCTCAGAGGGCATGTTTTGTAAAAAAACAAACTATGTATCATTTGCTTTTTGTAATATATGTATCAGTTTGTTCCATCTGAGTTTCCTTCAAAGCAACATCAACAACATCTTCAAGGGTCTGGAAAGGTCAAAACCAAGTGCCAAGCCGGATACCTTGGAAACAAATAAGCATACTGCATTGCATGCTAACCCTTGTTTGTTTTGTAGGTTTCTTTTGTTTTTCTTACTAACTCTGTTGTGATCTCAGGAACTATTGCTCGACGTCGGGTGTTCCCACTCAACCGTCCACACAGATATCCAACCCGTAACAACCTTCCGGGTATACAGATGGACCAGGTACAACAGGACCTTACAGAGGTCAGGAACCAAATGGCCAATGAGAGATTGGAAATGAGGCAGAATCAGGAAGACCCCCATCTAGGGACTGCTGGGACAAGCAACAACGAGAGGGTTCAGCCTCATGTCAACCCCCCTGTATTTGGACCCCACCTTCATCCAGAAATCAACATCCCTGCTAATGTTCAAGGGAATGCTACTACAGGTAGGGTACTGCAAGAAGACCCCCAGGAAGATCAGTTCACAGTGATGGGAGCTGGGGATGAGGCCTATGACAGAAGGCTGGACGAAATTGCTGCAAAATTAAGATCCTTGGAGTCTCAAAACTCTTTGGGTTTTGATGTTATGGACATGGGCTTAGTGGACGGGGTCAGGATTCCCCATAAATTTAAACCACCGTGCTTTGAAAAGTACAACGGCACTTCCTGCCCGCGGACCCACTTGCAATCCTTTCTGGGGAGGCTGAAGGCATATACCATGGACGAGAAGCTATGGATGTTTTATTTTGAGGATAGCTTAACGGGAGCTTCAAGGGAATGGTACTCCCATCTGACTAGAGCAACCATCAGGTGTTGGAAGGACTTGGCAGAGGCCTTCATCAGACAATACCAGTATAATTTGGATATGGCACCCAACAGGACCCTCCTGATGGGAATGTCACAGTCATCTAGAGAAAGCTTCCGGGAGTACGCCCAGAGGTGGAGGCAGCTGGCTGCTGCTGTCCAGCCACCTATGTCAGAGAGGGAGATGGCAGATATGTTTATAAACACCCTCCAAGGAACATACATTGACAGGCTGGCTGCTTTCTCTTCTACCAGCTTTTCAGATGTCGTTATAGCTGGAGAGAGAATTGAGAGCCTGTTAAAGATGGGCAAAATTTCTGACAACGGTGCCAGCTCATCCAACAACACAAGGAAGCCTTTTGTGGGCCCAAGAAGAACTGGTGAGACCAATGTTGTCCATGCCAGCAGGGGCAGACCCCAATATGTTCATAGGTCTGTGGCAGCAGTCACCATTCCCGCTCCAATTCATCCACAACCGACTTATCAACCACATCAACAAAATTATCAGCAACAAACTCAGTATCCTCCTCAAAGAAACTACAACAACACCAACAACAACAATCAGCAAAGACCGTTCCAACAGAGACCTTCTCAGGCCAATAGGGTGATCGATCTGATCCCTATGCCATATGCCACATTATTGCCACAACTCCTGAAACTCAACCTGGTTGAGCTAAGGACGTTGGCACCTCCAGATCCTTCCAGTCTACCCAGAAATTATGACGCCAGCGCCAGATGTGCTTTTCATTCAAATGCACCTGGCCACAGTACAGAAGAGTGCAGAGCCTTGCACATGAAGGTACAAGACCTGGTAGACTCTAAAGCTCTGAACTTTGCACCACCACCGAATGTTAACAAGAACCCTATGCCAAACCACGGAGGTACCAGAATCAATGCTATTGAAGAAGACAAACCGTCTTACTTGATAACCAGTGTGGGCCAGATTCGGACACCTTTGGTAGAGATCAAAGCTCAACTCCTTGAATGTCAAATATTCCCGGGATGTGAGCTAGGGTGTGCTTATTGCAACATTTCAGTGAATGGTTGTGATAACTTGAGAGATGGCATAGATGGTCTCATCCAGAGTGGCCTGCTTCAAATCACGACATCAATTCCTACCAATCCAGCAATCTCATCAGCAACAATTCCCGTGTCTTCTACAACTGCAACAACCATTGTTCCAAATAACTCCTCAGCTTCATCAACAAATGCTTCATCTGTCACTTCAACTGACCAAATATCAGCAAACATCCCTTCTACAACTTCAGCACCACTTCATTCAGAATCTCCTACAACAACAACACCCATCCATCCAACAATGTCTCCTACAACTTCGACAGCAAATGTCTCAACAGTTACGATTTATTATGATCCTGAAAATGATTCTGCCTACAACTCACAAAATGCCACTCCTATCAGAGCACCAGTCACAATATACTACGATCCACATACTATCATGGTCCTTTCTGCAGCTGCAATCAGTCTAGTCACTATCACAATGCATGGGCCAGTACCTTATGAAAGCAGTAATGCTATCCCCTGGCATTACGGCTCTGATCTATTCTGCGAAGGACAGAAAATCACGCTCGAATCATCAACCCCTGCACCACAAATAGACAATGTGGGGGGAGGCGGAGGCTTCACTCGAAGCGGACGTCTCTTCGCTCCACATATTCAAAGACCCACTGCCGAAGCAGAAGCTGCTGCCAAGGCAAAAGGGAAGAGCTTGGTGCAAGAAGAGCAAATTGCTAAAGAAGCTTTGAAAACACCTTTTGATCAAGAAGTTGATGAATTCATGAGAATCATCAAGAAAAGTGATTACAAAATAGTGGACCAGTTTCACCAGACGCCTTCCAAGATCTCTATTCTATCATTGCTTATGTGCTCTGAGGCTCATCGGAACGCTCTACTAAAAGTCTTGCACGCAGCTTATGTGCCAGAAGAGATCACCGTCAATCAGTTGGAAGTTGTGGTTGGAAATGTTAATGCTAGTAATGGGCTAGGATTCACCAACACTGATTTGACTACGGAAGGCCGCAATCATAACAAGGCTTTGCACATTACCATGGAATGTAAGGGTGCAGTTCTTTCCCATGTGCTGGTAGACACAGGATCATCCCTCAATGTCTTACCTAAAAAAGCCCTTGTGAAGCTGGAGTATGAAGGATTGGCATTATGTCCCAGCAACTTAGTAGTGAGAGCCTTTGACGGTTCTAAGAGATCAGTTCTGGGAGAAATTGAGTTGCCTATAACGATTGGCCCACAAACTTTCAAAATGACCTTCTACGTGATGGATATACAGCCTGCCTACAGCTGTCTATTGGGTAGGCCATGGATTCACGCCGCTGGCGCCGTGACCTCAACCCTTCACCAGAAGTTAAAATTCGAGTGGGAGGGCCAAGTCGTTACTATCTGTGGAGAGGAGGATATTTTTGTTAGCCACCTGGCTACCTAAAAATATATAGAGATGGACGGGGAGATCCATGAAACGATGAGTCAAGGGTTTGAGGCCTTGAACATAAATGAAACATCTGCTGCACCTGGAACCTCGATGACATCATACCAACAAGCCCGGAAGGTTGTTGAAGAAGGAACTGCCCAAGGCTGGGGCAAATTGCTACCTGTGGAGAAGAAAGAGGATAGATTTGGGTTGGGTTACAAACCAACTCAACAAGATCAAGCAGAGGCTGCTAAGGAGCCCAACTTTATTAGTGAAGGGATGCTTACCCCCGATGCTGTCAACAACTTGGAAGACGAGGATGAAAGCGACCGCAACCTGGAGAGTTGGATTCGTCCAAAGATCCCGGGGAGCAGTATCTCAAACTGGTCTTCCCAGGAAATTATAAGACTTACTCATGCAGAGTAATTATTATTTCCTGTATTTTTATAGCATGCATCAAAGTCTTGCATCTTGCCCAAGATGACAAGACTCATTTTGTAATCGGGCCATCTGTAATTTTTGTGCAACAAGATTAATCAATGAAATATCAGACATCTTTTTGCAAATGAGTCCTTTTCTTTTCCCGCTCACTGTTTTTCCATTTTTCTTTTTGTACAAAAAATAAATGGCAGTGTTTTCAAAATGACAATTTTATTTCACTTTTCTAAATAAGATTAAAATCAAATCACTAAAATGAACAAACTGAACCCTTGCAGAGAGTGCCTTCCAGACAGCACCGACAACAACACGGCTATGACTTCGTATGACTTTGACGATCCGATCAATCAAGCTGATGAAGGGGTTGAAGAAGAATATGAGCTTCCTGAAGAGCTAGCCAGGTTGTTAAGACAAGAGGAAAAGGTTATCACTCCTCATCAGGAGGAGGTCGAAACGATTAATCTTGGTACAGATGAAGACGTGAAAGAAGTTAAAATCGGGGCCTGCTTGCAAGACTCAGTAAAGAGACAACTGATTGACCTGCTTCAAGAGTATGTGGATGTGTTTGCTTGGTCTTATCAAGATATGCCGGGTTTGGACACCGATATTGTTGTGCACAAGCTGCCTTTAAGAGAGGAATGCCCGCAGGTTAAACAGAAGTTGCGCCGTACTCTCCCATATATGGCAATGAAAATCAAAGAAGAGGTGCAAAAGCAATGGGACGCCGGGTTCCTTGCTGTAACTAGCTATCCACCATGGGTTGCTAATATTGTGCCTGTGCCTAAGAAGGACGGCAAAGTAAGAATGTGTGTTAACAGAGCCAGCCCGAAAGATGATTTCCCATTACCTCACATTGATGTATTGGTTGATAATACGGCTCAGTTCACGGTATTCTCCTTCATGGACGGATTTTCAGGATACAACCAGATTAAAATGTCGCCTGAAGACATGGAGAAGACAACCTTCATCACACCCTGGGGAACGTTTTGTTACAAGGTGATGCCGTTCGGACTAAAGAATGCCGGTGCAACGTATCAACGGGCTATGGTGACATTATTCCACGATATGATACATAAAGAAATCGAATGTTACGTGGATGACATGATTGCCAAGTCCCTCACTGAAGAAGACCACCTGGTAAATCTGCTGAAGCTATTCAAGCGTCTGAGGAAGTACCAGCTAAAGCTGAACCCCAACAAATGCACATTCGGGATGCGATCTGGTAAGCTACTGGGATTTATTGTAAGCGAGAAAGGGATTGAGGTTGACCCTGATAAAGTCAAAGCCATTCAAGAAATGCATGCACCGAAAACTAAGAAAGAAGTTTGAGGGTTTCTAGGTAGACTGAACTACATCTCAAGTTTCATATCTCACCTTACAGCAACCTGTGAACCCTTGTTCAAGCTGCTGAGAAAAGAACAAACGGTCAGGTGGAATGACGACTGCCAGAGGGCTTTTGACAAGATCAAGGAATACTTACAAGAGCCTCCAATCCTTATGCCTCCAGTTGAAGGAAGACCTCTAATCATGTACTTGACAGTATTAGAAGAGTCAATGGGGTGTGTGCTGGGCCAGCATGACGAGTCTGGTCGAAAAGAGTATGCAATATACTACCTAAGCAAAAAGTTTACCGACTGTGAACAACGTTATTCACTGCTCGAGAAAACTTGCTGTGCTTTAGCGTGGGCTGCTCGCCGACTGAGACAGTATATGTTGACCCACACTACCTTGCTGATCTCAAAGATGGATCCAGTCAAATACATATTTGAGAAGCCAGCACTTACCGGACGGGTTGCAAGATGGCAAATGATCCTCACGGAATATGACATCCAGTACACTTCTCAGAAAGCCATTCAAAGGCAGTGTATTGTCTGAATATCTTGCTGAGCAACCTATTGATGATTACCAGCCTATGAGATTTGACTTCCCCGATGAAGACATCATGTTCATAAAAGCAAAAGATCATGAAGAGCCTGTTCACACTGAAGGGCCCGACCCGGAAGAGGAATGGACTATGATGTTTGATGGGGCTGTTAATATGAATGGTCGTGGTGTCGGTGCAGTACTCATTACGCCTAAAGGAGTTCACATGCCTTTCTCGACAAAACTCACTTTCAACTGCACCAACAACGAAGCTGAATATGAAGCTTGCATTATGGGTCTTGAGGAAGCCATTGACCTCAGGATCAAGACATTGACCGTGTTCGGAGATTCAGCTCTGGTAATCAATCAAACCAACGGCAAATGGTACACCCACCAGGATCATCTGATACCTTACAGGGATTATACAAGGAGGTTATTGACTTTCTTTACAACGGTCAAGCTTGAGTATATCCCTCGGGACGAAAACCAGTTTGCAGATGCTCTTGCTACCATTTCATCCATGATCAAAGTTCAAACTGCCAACTTTGTACCTCAAATTCCAGTGTCCAGACTTGACAGACCAGCATATGTGTTCGCAGCAGATGTTGTCAAAGATGATAAGCCTTGGTTCCATGACATTAAGTGCTTCTTGGAGGATCAAACATACCCACCTGGGGCATCTTCCAATGATAAGAAGACTTTAAGAAGGCTAGCTAGTAGTTTCTTCTTGAACACTGATGGTTCCCTGTACAAGAGAAACTTTGATATTGTACTCCTCAGATGCGTTGACAGGACAGAAGTAGATTTGTTAATGCATGAAGTGCACGAAGGATCCTTTGGTACCCATGCTGGAGGGCATGCCATGGCTAAAAATTTGCTAAGATCAGGTTATTACTGGATCACAATGGATGCCGACTGTTGTGCTTACGCCAGAAAATGCCATAAATGCCAGATTTATGCGGATAAGGTGCATGTGCCTCCCAATCCTTTGAATGTAATGTCTTCACCCTGGACCTTTGCTATGTGGGGCATTGACATGATTGGTAAGATTGAGCCAACTGCTTCGAATGGCCACAGATTCATCCTGGTTGCCATTGACTATTTCACCAAGTGGGTCGAAGCAGCTTCCTATGCAAATGTTACAAGACAAGTGGTAGCCCGATTTCTGAAGAGAGATATCATCTGTCGATACGGGGTTCCCGAGCGAATCATTACTGACAATGGTTCCAACTTGAATAATAAAATGATGGCAGAGCTGTGCCGGGACTTCAAGATCCAACACCACAATTCTTCTCCTTACAGGCCAAAGATGAATGGCGCTGTTGAGGCAGCTAATAAGAATATCAAGAAGATTGTGCAAAAAATGGTAGTCACCTATAAAGACTGGCATGAGATGCTACTATTTGCCTTGCATGGGTACCGCACGTCGATCAGAACATCCACTGGAGCAACACCGTATAAACTTGTGTATGGTATGGAAGCAGTCCTACCTGTTGAAGTTGAATTACCCTCTCTACGGGTACTGATGGATGTTAAGTTGAACGAAGCAGAATGGGTTCGGTCCCGATATGAGCAACTGAGTCTGATTGAAGAGAAAAGATTGGCTGCAATCTGTCATGGGCAGTTGTATCAGAAAAGAATGAAGAGAGCCTTCGATCAGAAAGTCAGGCACCGAGAGTACCAAGTAGGAGATCTTGTGCTGAAAAGGATCCTCCCTCCTCATACAGACCACAGGGGCAAGTGGACTCCGAATTATGAAGGACCATTTGTAGTAAAGAAAGTTTTCTCTGGTGGAGCACTGATGCTCAGCACTATGGATGGCGAAGACTTCCCGTCCCCTGTGAATTCAGATGCAGTTAAAAAATACTTCGCATGAAAAATTACCCGCTGGACACAAAAACAAAATGTAAGTCCAGACAAAAATAGGGCATCCCGGCGAGTCAAAAACAGAATAAAAGACTCGGGAAAAAATAAGGGAAATAAACAAAAAATGTACACCCGCTGAGTTGAAATGCCGCATTGGACAACTCAGGCAAAAATGGGTATCCCGATGGATTGAAAACCCGAAAGGGCGATCCATGCAAAATAAGGGAATAAGCGAACAACTGCACTCTGAATTTGTCTGTATCGCTTACAACTTGGTAAGCTTCGAAAGGATCAAGCTTCAATCAGAATCAGCCTTCTTCAGAAAGCAAGACGAGAAGAACGTCAAAAGTTATACGAATCATAGCAAAAGGGGAAGCTCCTTAAAGCGTCGTCAACATTGCCAACACATTTTGTTTCTCAATTTGTAACAATCTCCTCATTTTAGGAGATATGTTTCCTTGACTGTACCTTGCCAATTCAGGGCACATGAATTAATAAAATCAGATTTTCAGTCACGTTTCGTCTCGTCCATTTTATTTTCATTTGCAAAATGTCTGATGTCTCCAAAGGTTTGATTGCATGAATACAGATGCTTATTTTCAAAAATAAAAACACGTGCTTGCAGGAAATATACTTACTCTCAGAAGTGTCTAACTCCTATGACGGAATCCAGTAAAGGATACCTCGGGATTACTTGTGCGTTTCTCCATCTTTTCAGGATTGCAGGTATCCAAAGCACAACAGGGGGCCTGTAAGCTTTACCCCAGCAAGCTGGAAAATCAACACTCAATCTCAGTACCCGAAGTGTTTTCTCCCCAGTTGAGTTGCCACTTATTACTATTCCCCAGACGAGGTGCCAATCGTTCTTCCTCCTCAGCCGAGTACAAAAGCTAGGGAGCCATCTCCCCACAGAACTCCAGCCTCTATCCAGAAGAGCAATGCATGAAGGAATCACAACAGAGTGACGGAAGCTTCTACAAACCCCAGCTGGGTCTCTCATTTATAAGGATAGATCTATCAATGACCTATATCCCCAAGCAATAACATCTCATCAGATCTATCAAATGACCTCATCCCCAGCTGGGATGTCCACTTCAACAAATCGACCAAAGATCTTCACTGCAACGGGATCCGAGTCCCGGATTGGTATCCTCGTATAATCATAGCATTCGCATCATATTCACCCACAAAGCGTAGCATTCCGTCTAGTACGGAGCATTACGGCAAAAATCAAACATATAGCATAATCATAAGCCCTGTTTTAAATCAAACACTTGTAAATATTGAAATCCACCAACAGTATACAGAATACTCCCCAGATTCCCCAGCAAAAGCTGTTGCCTCACATTCACAAACACCAGTATATACTCTCTTTGGCACCCGTCCGTGTCAATACTCCCCAGTAAAGTCGCCTGAACATTCTGTGCGAACAGTACCACTCGTATTACAGATACCTTTTGACACCCGTCTGTAGCATACCCCCAGCAGAAAGCCAAAGACATCCTCTTTGCACTCACATGTACTTATATAATTTCCTTGACATCCGTCCGTGTCATTTTCCCCAGTACAGTAACATAAACACTTTGTATATCAAATACTCGTTTATACTATACTCTTCTCCTTTTGACACTCGTCCATGTCATCCTCCCCAGCAGATTAAACACTCATCTATACACCACTCACACTTATACAGGTACTCGTCCGTATCTTGTATACACCATGTGTATCCCCACAGATTCGACACTCGTCCGTGTTCTTTGTTAACCAGTTGGTACTCGTCCGTACCATCATCTCAGAGCATGCGTCAAGCGTTTGTTTCTACCTGATACTCGTCCGTATCATAGTCTTAAGGATGCTCGTCCACGTCTTTAATCCATACACCGTGTCAAACACTTCTGTCTTCTTGAATTTAGACACTCGTCTGTGTCTATCATTCCCCAGAAGAATCCCTTCAGATTCAACACTCGTCTGTGTTCTCTATTAACCCGTTGATACTCGTCCGTATCATCATCTCTGAACACGTGTCAGTATTTGTTTCTACCCGATACTCGTCCGTATCGTAGTCTTAAGGATGCTCGCCCGCATCTTTAATCTATACACAAACATCTAAACACTTATACCTTTTGTTTCTTGGATATAAACACTCGTCCGTGTTTACTATTCCCCAGTAGATCGCCAACGAAGTAAATTTTTCTCTTCTGACACTCGTCCTGTGTCATGATGAACTTTGAGAGCAGCCGTACCCTGCTAGGTGGTCGTCCTCCACCTCTTGATGATCGTCCTTCATCATGCTCATCCGATGGCCGTCCCCATCGTTGATTTTCTATCCGACATTCGTCCTATGTCGTGATATTTAGCAGCCGTCCCCTGCTAGGTGGTCGTCCTCCACCTTTTGATGATCGTCCTTCATCATTTTATCCAATGGCCGTCCCTATTGTTGATTTTGGTTATCTGACATTCGTCTTATGTCAAGACAAACCCTGAGAGCAGCCGTCCCCTGCTAGGTGGTCGTCCTCCACCTTTTGATGGTCGTCCTCCATCATGCTCGTCCGATGTCCGTCCCCATCGTTGACCTTTTATCCGGCATTCGTCCTATGTCGCGATATTTTCGGCAGCCGTACCCTGCCAGGTGGTCGTCCTCCACCTTAGATGGCCATCCCTCATCTTACCCAACAAAGCAGCCGTCCCCTGCTAGGTGATCGTCCTTCACCTTTGATGACCGTACCTCATCATCTGTTTATTTCATTTATTCTTTAACCCGATGGTCGTCCCCGTCGTGGTCCCTTTTCCTTTTCCTGATGATCGTCCTTCATCAGTTTAGCCCGATGGTCGTCCCCATCGTTGGTTACTTTACTTTATGAACTTGATGGCCGTCCCCATCATGTTTCATTAATCCCGAGAGAATTTTACAACTTTACTTGATGGCCGTCCCCATCATAATACCTTTTATCCCCAGCATGTCGGCCATCCCCGTCATTGCTTCACTTTCCGCACTTTTCCAGCATGTCGGTCGTCCCCGTCATTGCTCTTTACCCAGCAGTCGTCCTCTACTCGACGGTCGTCCTCCGTCACCCACACTTTACAATATACTTTATTTTCTCTTACAATCTATATCCCTTTTCTTCTTCATTCCGTGAGTGCAAATTTTGGACTGTCTTTGGTATTCAACCACAAGTTATCTTGTTGGCCTGTTAAGCCGTTGCTTACATCCTGCACAGCTAACTCATGTTTGAATAGGGGCAGCTGTAAAAACCCCAAATTTGCCCTCACCCATTCACACCATGGCATGTGATCATTCCATATGCATAAACACAATCATAACATCTCATACCACAATTTTGAGTCATTGCATTGGATCTAAGTCATCTGCATCTAGGGTTTGTGATCTGAGCAATCCAGGAGCCTCATGAGCCATTCCAAAGGCCATCAATCACTTCAAAGAGGTCTATGTGTGTTCAAGTATCATATTATACTCCCTCAAAGTCAAGAATGTCAAAGAATCACAAGAACTGAGATTGGTATGGAAGCAGAGCCAGGCTTGACTGCACAGATGACCTAAAATTAGGGTTTTGATTTCAGAGGCCATAACTCCAAATTTTTTGGTCATTCTTGTTTCTATTGGTCTCTATATGGTATAGGGAGTATGCATATCAATTTTCATGAAGAAATTCCATGGGGAAGTCATCTGATCAAGAGTTGACTTTTCAAGCAAGTCAGTGCAAAATCAGGGCATCTGAGGCCCCCAATGACCCAACCAAGGGGTGTTCTTCATCATTTTGAGTGTATATGATCTTTATTTGATCATAGAAGAATTTGTAGGTTCACAAAGTTGAAGAATTTCAAGTCTTTTGCAAAGTTGACTTTTTGGGCAAGTTTGACTTTTAATGAAAATGTCATTTTAGGCAACTTTTTCAACCCTTACTTTTTGATTCAAGAAAGCTTCAAATGGAAAAACTTTGGTCATGAAAGTTGTATGATAGATCTTTCCCTTTTCAAAAAGTACAAGAACATGACTTAATTCATTATGGATCAAAAGTTATGGTTTGTCAAAGTTGGCAAAAATCACTAAATTTCAAAGTTTCTACCAAAGAGGCATTTTGCAAAATGACTTGATCAAGTGTTCAAAAGCTATCAAATGCACTTCTAATCCACATAACATGATCATGTGACACCTAAAGTTCAGAATGGACCAAAGAATTACACATTTTTAGGGTTTGTGGAACAAGATTTTTCATAAAGAACCAAAGTGAACCAAGTTGCAAAATCCATCATGGCTTCTCATCCACTTGCTGGCTAGTTGGCTGATCAGTCCTAGGCTTTTCCTCACCTCATGCTGCGCAGGACATGCCTCATGTACTCAGCTAGCAAGTAGCCCATGCCCTTCTTACACAAAGTTGACATTTTTGCAAAAGCACCCATACCTATCACAAAAGCACATGTCACTTCTTCTGACCAATCACATTTCTTTATACAAATCAAATGCAAGCCAAACATAAGCAGAAGCAAGCCTGAAACCAGCCATAACACAACATTATCATTTTCACCCTCTTGAGCAAAAGCATTCGAAACTCATTCCACAGGCCACAAACACACAAACAAACTTCATGAAACATCTCACCATGCTTCACTGAACACAAAGCACCCATCATCCTTGCCTGAAAGCCATAGAATCACAAACACGATCCTCACCTGACCTTGAACAGAACTTGTTCAAACTTCCAAACCAGCCATCACAAACTCTTTCTAAGCATCAAGAGTTCATCAGGGGCCTAAAAGGAGTGGATTGCACAAAGAAAAGGGGTCAGAAAGTTGCAAACTGAAAAGCTTCAAACTCAGGTAGCTTCATGAACTTTTTTTCCAGAACATGTATTTTAAGTTACTAAATGAATCTACATGCTTCCCTGATCATGAATATGTGATTATTTTTGAAAATGGTTGAGAAACCAGGATGTATGAATGCTCTGAAACTTTTTGCCCTAAAACTATTTTGATTCGATTTGGCTGATTTAGGAATGATAAATGTTGTTTGAATGAGGGGTTTGATTCGTGTTTGAGTGGGGAAGAGTTCTGGGCAGTTGGATTTTGTTTTCATTACGTGTAGAGAGAGTTTGTGTTTTTGGTTGATCGGAGAAGACGACCGGAACAGTGTTCCGGTCGCCTGAAAGTCATTAGGGCACGAATTAGGGCTTAATCAGTTAATTAGTGAGTTTGAATACCAGCCCTTGGATATGGCGCCAAGTCAAACGCGCGCGCTGCCAGTTTAAACCTAGGCCCTTGGATCTGATTACCACCCATTTAATTCATTTTATTTTCTTTTTATTTCATTTAATTTCTCCATTTATTTTAAAATAGTAAAACTTATTCAAAAATTCTGAAATTTTTTATACAAACTTCTATTTAATTTCAGAAACCAAAAATATTTTTATTTTTAATTTTTGCATTTCAAAATATTTTTAAATCATTTAAAAGTTTATTTTTAATTAATTAATGATAATTAATTAATTAAAAATACTTTTAGGTATTTAAAAATCACCAAAAAATTCATGAAACCTTCATAATCATTTAGAAACATTATCCAACCCTCAAACCAAATTTCTTTTTTGATCTTGATGCATTTTGATAATTTTCCATGGAATTAATTCATTTTCAAAGCATTGTTTTGATCCAAACTTCCAAAAATCACTTCTGCCTAACCATAAAGAGTTGGACTTTGATTCTTTTTGCATTGTGTTTAGCATATCATGTAGTTTGTGAGATTAAATGGGCATGATTTGATATTTCATTTTCCATTTGTTTGACATTTTTCTTGTTAAGGAACCCTAAAACCCTATAAAACTTAGGAAAATCATAACTTGAATTAGGTTAAGAGTTGGAACTTCTCCTTTGGGCAGTGGGTTAGTATAGGTTTAGGGATCCTTTGAATGCATTTTCAATTTTTTATCTTGGTGTTTGCTTCTGATTTTGGTTTTTGTTTGATGCTTTGATCATAAACCCCAATTTGGGCTTCCATATGCATCCATCTTGCATTTGCTTGCATACCTTGACTTGCCATGACATTTTATGCATCCATTTGATTCATTTGACATCTTTAGATATATTGAAAGCATGTTTGATCATTGCATCTTGCATTTGCTATGTTGTATGCCATATGCACTTCATAACTCTTCATGTATGTTCATGGTTTCTAACTTGTTTCCTTTGCATCCATTGATTCATATGATCATCCTCATGCCTTGATTCATGTTTGCACCATGTCATAGCATCATTATCATCTCATATATGCTTCTGGTTTTGATTTACACCATGCCATTTCATTTCATTTTGCATTGCATTGCATTTCTTTTCTAACTTTTCAGGTGGTAAGTAACTTTGGGAAGTGAATTTGCCCTCACTTCTCATATTTTCTTTTCATCTCCTTCATGCATCCTTGCTGCATTTTGTTATGTGTTTAAGTTTGAGCTTGCTCATTCTTCTTCTCCTCACTTTCTTTCCACAAGTGACTTGTCTTCTTAAACGAAGCAAGTTACTTTGCTTCTCTTTGCTCCTTTCATCTGCTTCCTGGTGGTTCCTTTGAAGATCTTCTTGTTAAACCTCACAAACCTTAGGAACAACCAAGCATGACAATGATTCGGGTTTTGATTAGTCTCCCCACTTAACTTTTACCTTTGTGTCTCCTTTGAGTCTTCTCTTCTCACCTCATAATCAGGGACTAAACCCTAAAGGCTTTAAGGCTTTGTGATTAAGCTTATGCCTGCATCCTTCTATTAGGATGGAGTGTATAACTTTAATCCTAAGTGTTAAACCCTTAATGTGTTTAACTCCTTAATCAATACACATAATAATCATCAAGACATCAAGCTTGTAACTTGGGCCTTGCATTAGGGTTCTAATTCTTCCTTAATTGGTTAAGAAGGACTAACCCTAGTGTTAATGGACAAGTCCCCCTCAAGTTGTCTTACAAATCATAAAACTCATTTCTTAATCATACCATTAACTAAAATCCATCTAATAAAGGCTTTGTTTTGTCATGAGTTTAATCCCTAATCATGGATTAAGTTGAGGAGCTTTCCTCAGCTTAAAGATTCTCATCTATTATCCTTCTATTAGGATGGTGTAATGAGTCTGTTTAATCCCTGATTATGGCTTAATCTCATTACTTAACACTAAACAAAAACACCAAAAATATCTAAATAATCACAAGTAGGTTAATGATCTTAATCCTGCATCAAAGGTGATTAAGTGTGAGAAGCTGACTTCACACTTGAGGCATTCTCATTACCCCTAATCATAGGGAAGATGTGATGAGTTTACTAAATCCATTGGTTTAGGCTTAAGCTCATTAACTTATGACAAACTTTCAAAAGCAATAAAAGACTGAAGACACAAAAACAAACAATAATCGTCTCCTTCGGGATTCTTTTCTCATCACCTTCACTCATAAACGAGAACTTGTTTCTTCCGTCTAATGCAAGACAGTTTGCACCTGAGCCAGACAGGTCATACACTTGAGCATAGACAAGTAAGTAGTTCACAAGTCAATTCACCTTTCAGTCTCTTTGGGTCGAACTACGGTGTTCTGACTTCCTCATTGCACGAGAGGATACGTAGGCATAACTTAACAGTTATCGAACAAAAGTCTCTGTATATTCCCCCTCTTTCCAACTTCATTCTTTAAGCCTCATGGTCTTGAGCACTTCACTCCTGTTCCTACACTGACACTTCTCATGTACACTTTATACTTCTTTTACACTGACACCTGTACATCCCTTTCCAGCTTTGATACACAGATTGCATTGACACTACCCCTTTAAAACAAAAATCTTTTAAGCGTGGATCCCGTCGAGTACGGCGGACAATCTGGGTGCTAATACCTTCCCAGGTTGTAACCAACCCCCTTTCTCAGTCTCTCTGGTTCGCAACCGTCTTATCCATATCTTTCTAGGTTTATGCAGCATTACCTTTCCTCCGGGATAAAAATGCCTAGCTGGCGACTCTTTTCTTCTCCAGTGAGTTCACTGCTGTGTGTTCTCATTGTTCTTTTCGCCGACCGTTGGCGTCTGTACCTTTATTTGGGCCATTCCCATTTATCGGGAGCGACAGGTAGCTTCATGAACTTTTTTTCCAGAAGCATGATTTTAAGTTCTTAATAACTTCTATGCATTCCCCTGATCACGAATATGTGATTATTTTTGAAAATGGTTGAGAAACCAGGATGTATGCTTTGTCTGAAACTTTTGCCCTAAAACATGTTTGATTCGATTCTCCCTGTTTCTGAATGATAAATGTTGTTTGATTGAGGGATTTAATTCGTTTTTGGGTGGGGAAGAGTTCTGGGCAATTAGATTTCGTTTTAGATGCGTGTGGAGAGAGTTTGAAAAATGATATGGCCGGAGAAGACGACCGGAACAGTGTTCCGGTCGCCTGAAAGTGATTAGGGCACAATTAATTAGGGTTAATCATAATTAGCCAGGTTTGAATATCAGCCATTGGATATGGCGCCAGGTCAAACGCGCGCGTGTTTCATTTGAATCTGGACCTTTAGATTTGCATACTTTCCATTTTTCAGCTTTAATTCATTTTTATTTTTCATATTAATTCATTTCTTTTCTCCATTTTATAAAAAATAGAAAAATCATTTCAAAAATTCTGAAATTTGTTATACAAACTTTTATTTTATTTCAGAAACCAAAAACATTTTTATTTTTATTTTTTGCATTTTTAAATATTTTTAAATCATTTAAAAGTTTATTTTTAATTAATTAATGAGAATTAATTAATTAAAAATACCTTTAAGTATTTAAAAATCACCAAAAAATTCATGAAACATTTAAAACCATTTAGAAACATTGTCCAACCCTCAAACCAAATTTCATTTTTGATCTTGATGCATTTTTAGAATTTTTCATGGAATTAAAATCATTTTTAGGCATTAATTTGATCCAAACTTCCAAAAATCATTTCTGCCTCACCATTGAGAGTTGGACCTTGATTCTTTTTGCATTGCATTGTGTTTAGCATGTAGTTTGTGAGATTAAATAGGCATGATTTGATCTTTCATTTTCCATTTGTTTGATATTTTTCTTGTTAAGGAACCCTAAAACCCTAGAAATTTTAGGGAATTCATAACTTTTATTAGGTTAAGAGTTGGAACTTCTCCTTTGGGAAGTGAGTTAGTATAGGTTTAGGGATCCTTTGAGTGCATTTTCAATTTTTTATATTGATGTTTGCTTCTGATTTTGGGTTATGTTTGATGCATTGATCATAAACCCTAATTTGGGCTTCCATATGCATCCATCTTGCACTTGCTTGCATAACATGACTTGCCATGACATTTTATGCATCCATTTGATTCATTAGACATCTTAAGACATATAATAAGCATGTTTGATCATTGCATCATGTATTTACCATGTTGTATGTCATTTGCATCTCATAACTTTTCATGTATGCTTATGGTTCTTAACTTGTTTCATCTGCATCCATTGGTTCACATGACCATCCCTATGCTTTGTTTCATGTTTGCATCATCTCATAGCATCATTAACATCATGAATGTGCTTCTGGTTTTGATTTGCATCATGTCATTTCATCCCATTTTGCATTGCATTGCATTCCCTTCACTAACTTTTCAGGTGGTAAGTAACTTTGAGAAGTGGATTTGCCTTCACTTCTCACATTTCCTTTTCATCTCTTCTATGTATCCTTGCTGCATTTTTGTATGTGTTTGAGATTGAGCTTGCTCATTCTTCTTCTTCTCACTTCCTTTCCTCAAGTGACTTGTCTTCTTAAATGAAGCAAGTTACTTTGCTTCTCCTGATCCTTTCATCTGCTTCCTGGTGGTTCCATTGAAGATCTTTCCTGTAAACCTCACAAACCTTAGGAACAACCAAGCATGACAATGATTAGGGTTTTGATTAGTCTTCCCACTTAGTTTTTACCTTTGTGTCTCATTGAGTCTTCTCTTCTCATCTCATAATCAGGGACTAAACCCTAAAGGCTTTAAGGCTTTGTGATTAAGTTTATGCCTGCATCCTTCTATTAGGATGGAGTGTATAACTTTAATCCTAAGTGTTAAACCCTTAATGTGTTTAAATCCTTTAATTAATTCATCTAATAATCATCAAGACATCAAGCTTGTAACTTGGGCCTTGCATTAGGGTTCTAATTCTTCCTTAATTGGTTAAGAAGGACTAACCCTAGTGTTAATGGACAAGTCCCCCTCAAGTTGTCTTACAAACCCTAAAAAACACTTCATCATCATATCATTAAATAAAATCCACTTAATAAAGGCTTTGTTTTGTCATGAGTTTAATCCATAATCATGGATTAAGTTGAGGAGCTTTCCTTAGCTTAAACATTCTCATCTATTATCCTTCTATTAGGATGGTGTAATGAATCTGTTCAATCCCTGATTATGGCTTAATCTCATTACTCAACACTAAACAAAACCAACAAAAACATCTAAATAATCACAAGTAGGTTAATGATCTTAATCCTGCATCAAAGGTGTTTAAGTGTGAGAAGCTGACTTCACACTTAAGGTATTCTCATTACCCCTAATCAGAGGGAAGATGTGATGAGTTTACTAAATCCATTGGTGTAGGCTTAAACTCATTAACTTATGACAAACTTTCAAAAGCAATAAAAGACTGAAAACTCAAAAACAAACAATAATCGTCTCCTCCGGGATTCTTTTCTCATCTCATTCATTCATAAACGAGAACTTGCTTCTTCCGTCTAATGCAAGACAGTTAGCACCTGAGCCAGACAGGTCATACACTTGAGCATAGACAAGTAAGCAGTTCACAGGTCAATTCACCTTTCAGTCTCTTTGGGTCGAACTATGGTGTTCTGACTTCCTCATTGCACGAGAGGATACGTAGGCATAACTTAACGGTTATCGAACAAAAGTCTCTGTATATTCCCCCCCTTTCAAGCATCATTCTTTTAGCCTCATGATCTTGAGCAATTCATTCTCATTCTTACACTAACACATCATTTATACACTCCACTTCTCTTACACTGACACCTGTACATTCTTTCTAGCTTTGATACACAAATTGCACTGACACTACCCCTTTAAAACACAAATCTTTTAAGCGTGGATCCCGTCGAGTACGACGGACAATCTGGGTGCTAATACCTTCCCAGGTTGTAACCAACCCCCTTTCTCAGTCTCTCTGGTTCGCAACCGTCTTATCCATTCTTTTTCTAGGTCTATGCAGCATTGCCTTTCCTCCGGGATAAAAATGCCTAGCTGGCGACTCTTTTCATTCCCTGTGAGTTCACTGCTGTGTGTTCTTACATCCTCCTTTCGCCGACCGTTCGCGTCTGTACCCCATTTGACCCGGCTTCATTTGGTGGGAGCGACAGCTTGGCGACTCTTCTTGGGAACCCTTATACTGTAACCAGGGCTTCTGGTTCTTTTCGTGGGTTCCTCCTAGCGCTTGAATGATTTGTGTTTACTGGGGTGTTATGTGCTATCTGTGTTTGTATATTTGTATTTATTTTGTTTATTGCTTTATGTACAGTTGTTTTACTGCATTCTTTATAGCTCTACATATATCATACGGTCATACTGTGCTGGCTGGATCTGTTTTGTTGCTTTGGTGGGTGGGTGTTCTATTGAGAGTTGGGGTCCTATACCTGGGACCTGAGTGACACCTAGGCTAGAGTGGTTCATGTTCTTTCCCATTCCATTTCGGTCTGGTGCGGGAATATGAAACACAGTTCAGATATGGGTTTCTTCTTGAGAACTCTGTGCTGCAGATTTCCTGTAGTGCTAGGGTTATCTGGGAAGCCTGCTAAGTCTGAATGACCTTTAGTATTGACCTTCAGAAACTGAGGTGAATTAGAGGAGGATTCTTTATGGTTATTGTAAACACTGTACCTCCGGGTTGGAAGTGTTTACACTTCTCATAACTGATCCGAGTCTGAGGATCCTTGTTTTAGAACATCACCTGTGAGGGGGTTGGGCTGTTTACAGGTTTGCAGGTACCCTTGACCTCAACATACCCTGTTGCTTTGTTTTGACTAAGAGTACTCCATCTTGGAACAGTTCTTGTGATTTTTAACCCTGGACATGTGACTCTTTATTTGAGTCCCCCACCTTGGTTACTGGACTTATGGACCTCCATCTGGATTTCTTGAGCATACCTGGACTTATATCAGAGCACTTGATCAGATCTAGCTCATTCACAAACCCTTGCATATCATTTGCATACATCATCATTGCATCATTTTAACATTTGCTTATTTGTTTTTCAGGGTATCCATACTTTATTTTGGCTTGGTTTTGACCCCATCATCAGCATAGACCTATCTTCATCAGCATCTACTTCAGCTATTTGCTACCTGCTTCAGTCACCTGCACCACCAGCACCTGCCTTTCAGTGGCCCATCTTCAGTGTTATTCTCCATCATCAGCATCTATCTCAGCTCTCCTTCAGCAACATGGCACCTAAGAAGAGTAATATCTCCTACCACTTCTTTCAGCCTGAGCTAGCTGACATCAGGAAGATTCAGACCCTGATTACTCCAGACCATATACCACTATTCAGAGAACACTATGGAGGCATACTTGATGTGGTTGTGGATTTGGACCCTTCACAGAGGAGCCTGATTCATACTTGCCTGCAGTTCTATGATCCCCCTCTGAGGTGTTTCACTTTTCAGGATTTTCAGTTGGGCCCTTTGTTAGAAGAGTATTCATCATTGGTTGGTGTACCTATCAGGGGTGGAGTCCCCTTCAACCCTGAGATGGCTTTTCCAAGTAATGAAGAAGTAGCAAAGGCATTGTATCTGGAACCTTGTCTGATTGGGCAAAATATGACTACTAAGGCTGGAATCTCTGGTCTACATCTGGATTTCTTGATCTCTCAAGCTACCCTGAAGGCTTCTTTGGGAGAGTGGAAGGCAGTCTGTACTTTATTGGCCCTAAGCATATATGGGATCATATTATTTGCAGATGAGCCTAGGTTTGTTAGCAAGAATGCAATCCATCTTTTCATTCTGAGGAACCCAGTGCCCACCTTACTGGGAGATTTCTACTACTCTGTTCACCAAAGGAATGAAAAGCAAAGAGGAAGATTAGTGAGATGCTGTGCTCCCTTGTTCCAAACTTGGATGCTCAAGCATTTTCCAAAGAATGATGTATTCTTGAACCCTCACCAGCAAAGAAACTGGGCTAGAAGACTCATTGCTTTGACTTCAGCTGATATCAGATGGTGCACTCAAAGCACCAAAGGCAGGGACATCATTACCAGTTGTGGGCAGTTTCCCAATGTACCCCTGATAGGAGTTAAGGGTTGCATCAACTACAACCCTCTGCTATTCAAAAGACAACTAGGCTATGCATTGGTCCACACTCCTAAGGCACAAGACTTGGCTGAGACTCTTTACTGTGAGAACAAGCCTAATCTGGCTATTGTCAGGCAAGCAGTCTGGGCCTGGGACAATGTTCAGACTAAAGGAGTAACCATTCTGGGGAAGTGCAACAATGTGGCATCAGCACAGTACTATGAGTGGTCCCATGTCAGGGCTCAATTTTCTGGGATGCCCTTCACCATGGAGGATATGCCTGGGCCATCCTCAGCACCACCTCCTGTCACTGTCAGTCTGGAGGAGTTTGAGAAATTGAAAGAGAGAAATGAGAAGTTGACTCAGGCCCTACAGAAGACCCTCTGGGAGAGGAGTGATGGTAGGTTGGATATCGAGAGTTTAGAGAAGCTAAAAGTGGAGCATCTAGCCAGAATTGAGAAGTCAGAGGATTATATCAAGAAGTCTAGGGCTGGAGAGCAGATCTTGAAGAATGCCTGCAAGGAAGCCCAGTTCCAGAAGGCCAGGACTGATTTGTATCTGAAGGAGAGTCAAGCTAGGTGGGTCAGGATCACCGAAGCTCGTACTCTGGAAGATAAGAGGACTCAGGACAAGATTGAGCAGTTGGAGGCTAGTGCAAAGGAGCAACAGGAAGCTCTGCTAGCAGCCCAAAGAGAAATCTCAGAGTTGAAGATTAGAGCTGGATCGAAGAGGTCAAAGGACCAGAGTCAACACAAGAAGCTAGCTGCAGCTGTTACTACCAGGAATCTCCTTATCAGGAATCTCACAGAGCGTCCAGCTGATCCTGTGACTGAAGCACTTCTCAAGGAAGTTCAGGAGGATGAGTTTGGTCTTGGTGTCTGACTTTTGCTTGTTTTTGTTTTCATTTCATGTACTTTTATTTTCTTATGTTGTATTTTGGCCCCTCAGAGGGCATGATTTGTAAGAAACAAACTATGTATCAGTACTTCTTTGTAATATATGTATCAGTTTGTTCCATCTGAGTTTCTTTCGAGCAAAGTCACAAGCATCTTCCTCAGGGGTCTGGAAAGGTCAAAACCAAGTGCCAAGCCGGATACCTTGGAAACAAATAAGCATATTGCATTGCATGCTAACCTTTGTTTGTTTTATAGGTTTGTTTTGTTTTTGTTACTAACTCTGTTGTGATCTCAGGAACTATTGCTCGCCGACGGGTGTTCCCACTTAACCGTCCACACAGATATCCAACCCGTAACAACCTTCCGGGTATACAGATGGACCAGGTACAACAGGACCTTACAGAGGTCAGGAACTAAATGGCCAATGAAAGATTGGAAATGAGGGCTCAGATGACACAATTTATGGAGGTGATGAACAATATGGCTCAAAGCCAAGAGAGATTAAGAGCAATGGTAGAGAGGCAGAATCAGGAAGACCCCCATCTAGGGACTACAGGGACAAGCAACAACGAGAGGGTTCAGCCTCATGTCAATCCCCCTGTATTTGGACCCCACCTTCACCCAGAAATCAACACCCCTGCTAATGTTCAAGGGAATGCTACTACAGGTAGGGTACTGCAAGAAGACCCCCAGGAGGATCAGTTCACAGTGATGGGAGATGGGGAAGAAGCCTATGACAGAAGGCTGGATGAAATTGCTGAAAAATTAAGGTCCTTGGAGTCTCAAAACTCCTTGGGTTTTGATGTTATGGACATGGGCTTAGTGGACGAGGTCAGGATTCCCCATAAATTTAAACCACCGTGCTTTGAGAAGTACAACGGGACTTCCTGCCCACGGACCCACTTACAATCCTTTCTGGGGAGGTTGAAAGCATATACCATGGACGAGAAGCTATGGATGTTTTATTTTGAGGATAGCTTAACGGGGGCTTCAAGGGAATGGTATTCTCATCTGACTAGAGCCACCATCAGATGTTGGAAAGACCTGGCTGAGGCCTTTATCCGACAATACCAGTATAATTTGGATATGGCACCCAATAGGACCCTCCTGATGGGAATGTCACAGTCATCCAGGGAAAGCTTCCGGGAGTACGCCCAGAGGTGGAGGCAGCTTGCTGCTGCTGTCCAGCCACCTATGTCAGAGAGGGAGATGGCAGATATGTTTATGAACACCCTCCAAGGAACATACATTGATAGGCTAGCTGCCTTTTCGTCTACCAGCTTTGCGGTTGTCGTTATAGCTGGAGAAAGAATTGAGAGTCTATTAAAGATGGGCAAAATTTCTGACAACGGTGCCAGCTCGTCCAGCAACACAAGGAAGCCTTTTGTGGGCCCAAGAGGAACTGGTGAGACCAATGCTATCCATACCAGCAGGGGAAGACCCCAATATGTTCATAGGTCTGTGGCAGCAGTCACCATTCCCGCTCCAATTCATCCACAACCAGCTTATCAACCACAGCAACAGAATTATCAGCAACAGACTCAGTATCCTCCTCAGAGAAATTACAACAACACCAACAACAACAATCAGCAAAGACCGTTCCAACAGAGACCTTCTCAGGCCAATAGGGTGATCGATCCGATCCCTATGCCCTATGCCACATTATTGCCACAACTCCTAAAACACAACCTAGTTGAGCTAAGGACATTGGCACCTCCGGATCCTGCCAGTCTACCCAGAAATTATGACGCCAGCGCCAAATGTGCTTTTCATTCGAATGCACCTGGCCACAGTACAGAAAAGTGCAGAGCCTTACACATGAAGGTACATGACTTGGTAGATTCTAAGGCTCTGAATTTTGCACCACCACCAAATGTTAACAAGAACCCTATGCCAAACCATGGTGGCCCTAGAATCAATGCTATTGAAGAAGACAGGCCGTCTTACTTGATAACCAGTGTGGGTCAGATACGGACACCTTTGGTAGAGATCAAAGCTCAACTCCTTGAATGTCAAATATTCCCGGGATGTGAGCTAGGGTGTGCTTATTGCAACATTTCAGTGAATGGATGTGATAACTTGAGAGATAGCATAGATGGTCTCATCCAGAGTGGCCTGCTTCAAATCACAACATCAATACCTACCAATCCGGCAATCCCCTTAACAGCAATCCCCGAGTCTTCTACAAATACAACAACCATTGTTCCAAGCAACTCTTCAATCTCATCAACAAATGCTTCATCTGTTGCGTCAACGGACCAAATATCAGCAAACATCCCTTCTACAACTTCAGCACCCCTTCATTCAGAATCTCCTACAACAACAACACCCATCCTTCCAGCAATGTCTCCTACAACTTCAGCAGCAAATGTCTCAACGGTTACAATTTATTATGATCCTGAAAATGATTCTGCCTACAACTCACAAAATGCCACCCCTTCAGAGCACCAGTCACAATATACTATGATCCACATACCATCATGGTCCCTTCTGCAGCTGCCATCAGTCCAGTCACTATCACAGTGCCTGGGCCAGTACCTTATGAAAGCAGTAATGCCATCCCTTGGCATTACGGCTCTGATCTATACTGCGAAGGACAGAAAATCACGCTCGAATCATCAACTTCTTCACCACAAATAGACAATGTGGGGGGAGGCGGAGGCTTCACTCGAAGCGGACGTCTCTTTGCCCCACAAATTCAAAGACCCACAGCTGAGGCAGAAGTTGCTGCCAAGGAAAAAGGGAAAAGCCTGGTGCAAGAAGAGCAAATTGTTAAAGAAGCTTTGAAAACACCTTTTGATCAAGAAGTTGATGAATTCATGAGAATCATCAAGAAAAGTGATTACAAGATAGTAGACCAGCTTCACCAGACGCCTTCCAAGATCTCTATTCTATCATTGCTTATGTGCTCCGAGGCTCATCGGAACGCACTACTAAAAGTCTTGCACGCAGCTTATGTGCCAGAAGAGATCACCGTCAATCAGTTAGAAGTTGTGGTTGGAAATGTTAATGCTAGTCATGGACTAGGGTACACCAACACTGATTTGACTACGGAAGGCCGCAATCATAACAAGGCTTTGCACATTACCATGGAATGTAAAGGTGCAGTTCTTTCCCATGTGCTGGTAGACACAGGATCATCCCTCAATGTCTTACCTAAAAAAGCCCTTGTGAAGCTAGAGTATGACGGATTGGCATTACGTCCCAGCAACTTGGTAGTAAGAGCCTTCGACGGCTCTAAGAGATCAGTTCTGGGAGAAATTGAATTGCCTATAACGATTGGCCCACAAACTTTCAAAACGACCTTCTACGTGATGGACATTCAGCCTGCCTACAGCTGTTTGTTGGGTAGACCATGGATTCATGCCGCTGGCGCAGTTACGTCTACCCTTCACCAGAAGTTAAAATTCGAGTGGGAGGGCCAAGTCGTTACTATTTGTGGAGAGGGAGATATTTTTGTTAGCCATCTGGCTACCTACAAATACATTGAGATGGATGGGGAGATCCACGAAACTATGATTCAAGGGTTTGAGGCCTTGAACATAAATGAAACATCTGTTGTACCTGGAACCTCAATGACATCTTATCAACAAGCCCGGAAGGTTGTTGAAGAAGGGACTGCCCAAGGCTGGGGCAAATTGTTACCTGTGGAGAAGAAAGAAGATAGATTTGGGTTGGGTTACAAACCAACTCAACAAGATCAAGCAGAGGCTGCTAAGGAGCCCAACTTTGTTAGTGGGGGAATGCTCACCCCTGATGCTGTCAACAATTTGGAAGACGAGGATGAAAGCGACCGCAACCTGGAGAGTTGGATCCGTCCAAAGGTCCCGGGGAGCAGTATCTCAAACTGGTCTTCCCAGGAAATTATAAGAGTTACTCCTGCAGAGTAATTATTATTTCCTGTATTTTTATAGCATGCATCAAGTCTTGCATCTTGCCCAAGATGACAAGACTCATTTTTTAATCGGGCCATCTGTAATTTTTGTGCAACAAGATTAATCAATGAAATATCAGACATCTTTTGCAAATGAGTCTTTTTCTTTTCCGCTCACTGTTTTTTCCATTTTTCTTTTTGTACAAAAAAATAAATGGCAGTGTTTTCAAAATGTTAACTTTATTTCACTTTTCTAAACAAGATTAAAATCAATCACTAAAATGAACAAACTGAACCCTTGCAGAGAGTGCCTTCCAGACTGCACCGACAACAGCACGGCTATGACTTCGTATGACTTTGACAATCCAATCAATCAAGCTGATGAAGGGGTTGAAGAAGAGTATGAGCTTCCTGAAGAGCTAGCCAGATTGTTGAGACAAGAGGAAAGGGTTATCACTCCTCACCAGGAGGAGGTAGAGACGATCAATCTTGGTACAAATGAAGACGTGAAAGAAGTTAAAATCGGGGTCTGCTTACAAGACTCAGTGAAGAGACAACTGATTGACCTGCTTCAAGAGTATGTGGATGTGTTTGCTTGGTCTTATCAAGATATGCCGGGTTTGGACACCGATATTGTTGTGTACAAGCTGCCTTTAAGAGAGGAATGCCCGCCGGTTAAACAGAAGTTGCGCCGTACTCGCCCAGATATGGCAATGAAAATCAAAGACGAGGTACAAAAGCAATGGGACGTCGGGTTCCTTGCTGTAACTAGCTATCCACCATGGGTTGCTAACATAGTACCTGTACCTAAGAAAGACGGCAAAGTAAGAATGTGTGTTGACTACCGGGATCTGAACAGAGCCAGCCCGAAAGATGATTTCCCATTACCTCACATTGATGTATTGGTTGATAATACGGCTCAGTTCTCGGTATTCTCCTTCATGGACGGATTTTCAGGATACAATCAGATCAAAATGTCACCTGAAGACATGGAGAAGACAACCTTCATCACACCCTGGGGCACGTTCTGTTACAAGGTGATGCCATTCGGACTGAAGAATGCTGGTGCAACATATCAACGGGCTATGGTGACATTATTCCACGATATGATCCATAAAGAAATCGAATGTTACGTGGATGATATGATTGCCAAGTCCCTCACTGAAGAAGACCACCTGGTAAATCTGCTGAAGCTATTCAAGCGTCTGAGGAAGTACCAACTGAAGTTGAACCCCAACAAGTGCACCTTCGGGGTGCGATCTGGTAAGCTGCTGGGTTTTATTGTGAGCGAGAAAGGGATTGAAGTTGACCCTGATAAAGTCAAAGCCATTCAAGAAATGCCTACACCAAAATCTGAAAAAGAAGTTCGAGGGTTTCTAGGTATATTGAACTACATCTCAAGGTTCATATCTCACCTTACAGCAACCTGTGAGCCCTTGTTCAAATTGTTGAGAAAAGAACAAACGGTCAGGTGGAACGAAGACTGCCAGAAGGCTTTTGACAAGATCAAGGAATACTTACAGGAGCCTCCAATCCTTATGCCTCCAGTTGAAGGAAGACCTCTGATAATGTACTTGACAGTATTAGAAGAGTCAATGGGGTGTGTGCTGGGCCAGCATGACGAGTCTGGTCGAAAAGAGTATGCAATATACTACCTAAGCAAAAAGTTTACCGACTGTGAACAACGTTATTCACTGCTCGAGAAAACTTGCTGTGCTTTAGCATGGGCTGCTCGCCGACTGAGACAGTATATGCTGACCCACACTACTTTGTTGATCTCAAGGATGGACCCAGTTAAGTACATATTTGAGAAGCCAGCTCTTACCGGACGGGTTGCAAGATGGCAAATGATCCTTACAGAATATGACATCCATTACACTTCTCAGAAAGCCATCAAGGGCAGTGTATTGTCTGAATATCTTGCTGAGCAACCTATTGATGATTACCAGCCTATGAGATTTGACTTCCCTGATGAAGACATCATGTTCATAAAAGCGAAAGATCATGAAGAGCCTGTTCACACTAAAGGGCCTGACCCGGAAGAAGAATGGACTATGATGTTTGATGGGGCTGTTAATATGAATGGTCGTGGTGTTGGTGCAGTACTCATTACGCCAAAGGGAGTTCACATGCCTTTCTCGGCAAAACTCACTTTCAACTGCACTAACAACGAAGCTGAATACGAAGCATGCATTATGGGTCTTGAGGAAGCCATTGACCTCAGGATCAAGACTTTAACTGTATTCGGGGATTCAGCTCTGGTAGTCAATCAAACCAACGGCAAATGGTACACCCACCAAGATCATCTGATACCTTACAGGGATTATACGAGGAGGTTATTGACTTTCTTTACAACAGTCAAGCTTGAGTATATCCCTCGGGACGAGAATCAGTTTGCAGATGCTCTGGCTACCATTTCATCCATGATCAAAGTGCAAGGTGCCAACTTTGTACCTCAAATTTCAGTGTCCAGACTTGACAGACCAGCATATGTGTTCGCAGCAGATATTGTCAAAGATGATAAGCCTTGGTTCCATGACATTAAGTGCTTCTTGGAGGACCAAACATACCCACCTGGGGCATCTTCCAATGATAAGAAGACTTTGAGAAGGCTTGCTGGTAGTTTCTTCTTGAACACTGATGGTTCCCTATACAAGAGAAACTTTGATATGGTACTCCTCAGATGCGTTGATAGAGCAGAAGCAGACTTGTTAATGCTTGAAGTGCACGAAGGATCCTTTGGTACCCATGCAGGAGGGCATGCCATGGCTAAAAAGTTGTTAAGATCAGGTTACTACTGGATCACAATGGATGCCGACTGTTGTGCTTATGCCAGAAAGTGCCATAAATGCCAGATTTATGCGGATAAGGTGCATGTGCCTCCCAATCCTCTGAATGTGATGTCTTCACCTTGGCCCTTTGCTATGTGGGGCATTGACATGATTGGCAAGATTGAGCCAACTGCTTCGAATGGTCACAGATTCATCCTAGTCGCCATTGACTATTTCACCAAGTGGGTTGAAGCAGCTTCCTATGCAAATGTTACAAGACAAGTGGTAGCCAGATTTCTGAAGAGAGATATCATCTGTCGATATGGAGTTCCCGAGCGGATCATTACTGATAATGGTTCCAACTTGAACAACAAAATGATGGCAGAGCTGTGCCTGGACTTCAAGATCCAACACCACAATTCTTCTCCTTACAGGCCAAAGATGAATGACGCTGTTGAGGCAGCAAATAAGAATATCAAGAAGATTGTGCAGAAGATGGTAGTCACCTATAAAGACTGGCATGAAATGCTACCGTTTGCCTTGCATGGGTACCGCACATCAATCAGAACATCCACTGGGGTAACGCCGTATCAACTTGTGTATGGTATGGAAGCAGTCCTACCTGTTGAAGTTGAATTACCCTCCCTACGGGTGTTGATTGATGTTAAACTAAACGAAGCAGAGTGGGTCAGGTCCCGATACGAACAACTGAGTCTGATTGAAGAAAGGAGATTGGCTGCAATCTGTCATGGGCAGTTGTATCAGAAAAGAATGAAGAGAGCCTTCGATCAGAAAGTCAGGCACCGAGAGTACCAAGTAGGGGATCTTGTGCTAAAAAGAATCCTCCCTCCTCATACGGACCACAGGGGCAAGTGGACTCCGAATTATGAAGGACCATTTGTAGTAAAGAATATTTTCTCTGGTGGAGCACTGATGCTCGACACTATGGATGGTGAAGACTTCCCGTCCCCTGTGAATTCAGATGCAGTTAAAAAATACTTCGCATAAAAATGACCCGCTGGACATAAAAACAGAATGTAAGTCCAGGCAAAAATAGGGTATCCCGGCGAGTCAAAAACAGAATAAAGGACTCGGGCAAAAATAAGGGAAATAAACAAAAAATGTACACCCGCTGAGTTGAAAAGCCGCATTGGACAACTCAGGCAAATACAGGTATCCTGATCGATTGAAAACCCGAAAGGGCGATCCATGCAAAATAAGGGAATCAGCGAACAACTGCATTCTGAATTCGCCTGTATCACCATATCTCCAGCTAAGTTCTAGGAAGGAACTTCTAGGAAGGTCTTTCAGTGATCTTTCTTCTTCCCCAGCCGGGTTGCCAATCATTCTCAGTTAAGTACAATAACCAGGGGACCATCTCCCCACAGAGCTTCAGCCTCTATCCAGAAGAGCAACGCATGAAGGAATCACAACAGAGTGAAGAAAGCTTATACAAACCCCAGTTGGGTCTCTCATCATCGGGATGGGTCTATCAGTGACCCGTTTCCCCAAGCAGATACATCTCATCAGATCCACCAACGATCTCATCCCCAGCTGGGATGTCCACTTCAAGCAGATCAACTAGAGGTCTTCGCAACATCGGGATCCGAATCCCGTATTGGTATCCTTGCATAGTCATAGCATTCACATCATATTCACCCACAAAGCGTAGCGTTCCGTCTAATACGGAGCATTACGGCAAAAATCAAACATATTGCATAAGCCATGGGCTGAATCAAACACTTGTGAATAATGACAATCCATCAACATACAGAAGACTCCCCCCAAAATCCCCAGCGGAGATTCCCCAGCAAAAACAGTTGCCTTACATTCCCAAACACCAGTATATACTCCTCGTAGAACCCGTCCGTGTCATATCCCCGGCAGAAAGACAAATACGTCCTCCTTGCACTCGCATACACTTATATAATTTCCTTGACATCCGTCCGTGTCATTTTCCCCAGTGCAGTAACATAAACACTTTGTACATCAGATGCTTGTTTATACTATACTTTTCTCGTTTTGACACTCATCTATACACCACTCACACTTATACAGATACTCGTCCGTATCTTGTATATACCATTTATATCCCCACAGATTCGACACTCGTCCGTGTTCTTTGTTAACCAGTTGGTACTCGTCCGTACCATCATCTCAGAACATGCGTCAAGCGTTTTTTTCTACCTGATACTCGTCCATATCATAGTCTTAAGGATGCTCGTCCGCATCTTTAATCCAAACACTGTGTCAAACACTCTTGTCATCTTGAATACAGATGCTCGTCTGTATCTACTTTTCCCCAGAAGAGTCTTTTCAGATTCAACACTCGTCCGTGTTCTCTGTTAACCAGTTGGTACTCGTCCGTATCATCATCTTTGAACACGTGTTAGTTTGTTTCTACCCGATAATCGTCCGTATCGTAGTCTTAGGGATGCTCGTCCGCATCTTTAATCCATACACAAACATCTAAACACTTATACCTTTTGTTTCTTGGGTATAAACACTCGTCCGTGTTTACTAGTCCCCAGTAGATCGCCAGCAAGGCAAAATTCCTTTTTTATCTGACATTCGTCCTGTGTCATGATAAACCCTGAGAGCAGCCGTACCCTGCTAGGTGGTCGTCCTCCACCTCTTGATGGTAGTCCTCCATCATGCTAATCCGATGGCCGTCCCCATCGTTGATTTTCTATCCGACATTCGTTCTATGTCGCGATATTTAGCAGCCGTCCCCTGCTAGGTGGTCGTCCTCCACCTCTTGATGATCGTCCTTCATCATTTTATCCAATGGCCGTCCCCCTTGTTGATCTTTGGTTATCTGACATTCGTCCTATGTCATGATAAACCTCGAGAGCAGCCGTCCCCTGCTAGGTGGTCGTCCTCCACCTCTTGATGGTCGTCCTCCATCATGCTCATCCGATGGCCGTCCCCACCATTGATTTTTTATCCGGCATTCGTCCTATGTCGCGATATTTTCGGCAGCCGTACCCTGCCAGGTGGTCGTCCTCCACCTTAGATGACCGTCCCTCATCTTAACAGAGCAGCCGTCCCCTGCTAGGTGATCATCCTTCACCTTTAATGACCGTCCCTCATCATCTGTTATTTCATTTATTCTTTTTAGCCCGATGGCCGTCCCCATCGTTGGTTACTTTACTTTATGAACTCGATGGCCGTCCCCGTCATGTTTCATTAATCCCCAGAGAATCTTACAGCTTTACTTGATGGCCATCCCCATCATGATCCCTTTTATCCCCAGCATGTCGGCCATCCCCGTCATTTCTTTATTTTCCGCACTTTTTCCCGCATGTCGGCCATCCCCGTCATTGCTCTTTACCCAGCAGTCGTCCTCTGCTCGACGGTCGTCCTCCGTCGCTCACACTTTACAATATACTTTATTTTCTTTTACAATCTATATCCCTTTTCTTCTTCATTTTTGTGAGTGCAAATTTTGGACTGTCTTTGGTATTCAACCACAAGTTATCTTGTTTGCCTGTTAAGCCATTGCTTACAACCTGCACAGCTAACTCATATTTGAATAGGGGCAGAAAGCTGAATGAAGCAAAGGATTTGAATTTAGTTAGAATTATGCATTGGATCATTGCCTTATCAAGCAAGAAAGCAGATTGCAAATAGTGATCTTCCATAGGATGTTTCTTCATGCTTAAGCTATCAAATGATGTGATTCTTGTGCTTAACATGAAGTAAAAGTTGCATACAACAAGTTTGGAGTTTGATCCCTCATGGAATAAGACCTCTAAGTACCTCAAATATATCATTGAACATCATGCCATAATGCTACATAATTGGCCTTCCTGACTTGGCTTGCCTTGCACAAATTGTATTGTGACTTGATCAGGATTGACACCTCTCTTTAGACCTCCAAAACTTTCACACAATTGTTCATATGAAAAATCTTCCAACATGAAAGTTTTAGATAATGCAACAATGAAAAACTTTGATGTTGGAAAAAATTTCATTTGAGGTCATGTTGATGGAGTAATTGGGCCATAATTCGTGCACCCACATGTTTGTGAAAATGCATTGCCTGGCGCGCGCAGGATGTAAGGCCTGACTTGGTTTTTAACCTAGTTTGATCCAATTTTAATTGATCATAACTTCTTCAATTTTAATCCTATGAACATGACCCACCTATGAATTTGAAGCTTAGGATGCCCTATTTCAAACAGTCCAAGTTGAATTTTTATTTGACTTTTATTTTGGGAGAAGGCCTCTCTTGAACTTGATTGGAAAATGGCCAAAACTTGCCATTTTTGGAAACCCTAATTTTCCAAAAATGGTAAGATTTGATTTTCTTGATTTTTGATGATTCCTCCATCATTTCTTGATAAAATTTTGTCCATGGACTCCTTGTAACATCAATTTCATGATTTTGACCTCAAAAAGTCATGAGTTGACTTTTTCCTCTACATAGTTGACTTTTTCCCAATTTCTTGATTCTCAAGAAACTGACCAATTGAAAACCCTCTGAAATGATTCAATGGATAATATTTCAACCCTAGACACTTGAAATCATGTGGAAAACAATGAGATCAAGTTTTAAACCAAACTTTCCTTGAGAAGCTCCATTAATCAGAAACCCTAATTTTAGTCCTTTTGTTATGAGGTGTTGCATTGCTTGAATACTTTGATCAATCCACCTCTTTCTAGGACTTGAGGAATCAAATGAGATCTTGTGGGATGTTGTGGACCGTTTGGGTATTATTGAGAAGCCATGTGACCCTTTCATTGCTTTTGGATGATCATTAACTTCATCAGTCATTGATCACAAGCCCTAGGCCTTAGCCATGAATGTTATGATTCGATTTCTATGCAAGGATGTGGGATTATGTATGCAATGTGATATGTTAAGTGCCATTAAAATGAGAGGGGAAATTTTGGGGTGTTACAGCTGCCCCTATTCAATCAACTGTAGACCTGAATGGATTATAGCAATGGCTTTCAGACTTTCAAGGTATGGAGAGATTGAATACCCGAATAAACTGGAAAATTTGCACTCAGTGGGAAACAAAATATATTGGGAAAATGCCATTCTTGGATGATAACTCAAAACACGAAATTGATCTCAGACAGAATCAAAAGGGACGAGTTCATCGCATTAAGATGATAACTCAAAAGAAACAAGACCATCGTACTTAGACGGAGACTCAAAAATACAAAACCATTGTACTTAAATGTAATCGACAAGGATGTAATCGTCGTACTGAGATGAGATCAAACAACATGAGACCTTTGAACTGAAACGGAAACGAGGAAAATGAAACCATCATGCTTAGATGGAATTAACAAGGATGAAATCATCGTACTTAGATGATAACAAACAACACGAGACTGTTGTACTGAAATGGAAACGAGGAAAATGAAACCGTCATACTTAGCCGGAATCAACAAGGATGAAATTATTGTACTTAGATGAGATCAAACAACACGAGACCGTTGTACTGAAACGGAAACGAGGAAAATGAAACCATCGTACTTAGACAAAATCAACAAGTATGAAATCATCATACTTAGATGAGATCAAACAACACGAGACCGTTGTACTAAAATGGAATCAAATGAGGACGACAAGCATTGACTGGAAAAAGTAACAGTGCTGGGGAATGAACTTGGCATTCTTTGTCGGGATACTTCTGTCTGATTGAAGAAATGATGTTTCGACTTTTGTGCAAGGTACCCCAAAATTAGAGTATGCTTTGTATGCATATGTTTGAATTTTTCCATGGCGTAATGCTCCATAATGATGGAAATGCTACGATTTTTTAAGGATGCAAATGTAATGATGATTACTAAATGGAAATGCAAAGGGGATCTCCTGACGAGGAGGTAACATGCATCTCTGGTAGCTTCATTGGGGAAGAAATAATCACTACATTTATGTAATGAATCCCTGTGGGGAAGAGTAACTTCACGGGGGATAGTGTTAATGATACACTGGCTCTGCACTTCCATCATTGCCAAAAATAAATTGGATTTTGAGAAGTTGCATAATGATGACCCTGTTGGGGATGAACTTGATTTGAGAGGTACGCTACCCGTAGAAATCTGTTAGGGAAGTGATATCCTTCTGACTCGGTTGGGCAAACAGATGTGTTAGTATTCTACTGAGGAAGAAATATACTGGGGAATCCCTCAGATACACAATCTTCTGCTTGGGGAAGAGACACCAATGAGGATAGGACTTTGGTTAACAACTTCACTAGGGAAAACTGCAAACAATGTTGTGTAAGAAAGAAAACCCTCGGGTTCTTTCATATCTTCACCTTTTCTAGGGAATGAGTCACCTCCATGTATTGTTGGATATAAGAAGCCTCTGGTGGGGAATACTTCTCTGTTGAAGAAGGGAAACTCTCTACTTGGGGAGAACATCAGAGTCTCATGTTAGGGGTGAGAAATGGTGGTATCCTTCTACTTGAGAAGTACCAAACTTCTTTTTGTTGCTTTGTTGGAGAAGAGATATTCTAATGAAACTTGCTGAGGAATCTTGCTCAATGATCTGCTGAGGAAAGGCTTTTTGAAGCTTTGTGCTGGCAATGGCCTTGCTTGCAGCACCTATACCTACATGTTAGTGAACACAACTGATAGTACCTGCAAAAGAGAGAGTCATACGGGCCTGCATGCCCCAGGTTCATGGTCTAAATCACCATCCTTTTTACCCAACAAATCAGATATTGTCAAGTGTTTTTACTCTCATGCATGTATTGTAAAACATCCCTGAATTCGCAATGCATTATTCATCATAATTTGTTGGACGTTTTCGCAATCAATCAATGGTAGATGAAAAACAAAAACATACGAGAACAAATTTGAATGAAATTGCAATTTTATTGATAGGAAAAGGATCCATGAATGGGCACTACACCGGGAAGCAATCCCTGGAAAGAGAAAATTGCACAAAAGGAAAATAAATCATCCTAATGGCAATGTGAAAATCAAATCTTATCAAGCTCCGACCCAGCTATGACCCGTATGTCCTCTAGAATCTCCGTATGCTTCGCTTTTGAGGAAGATGATTGAATTGATCCTTAACCCTCAGATTTCCCTTGATTGAATATGATGCATCATAGATCTTGCATACCGCAGTTGTTTGTTTTAGTCCCTCTTTTGGGTGGATTGCCCTTTCGGGTTTTAAATCCATCAGGATGCCCTATTTTGCTTGAGTTGTCCGATGCGGCTTTTCAACTCAACGGGCGTACATTTTTTCAAATATTTCCCTAACTTTTGCCCTAGCCTTTTATTCTATTTTTGGCTCGTCGGGATGCCCTTTTTTGCCTGGACTCTTATTCTATTTTTGTCCAGAGGGTCTCTTTAAACGAAGTATTTTCTAACTGTGTCTGCGTTGACAGGGGACGAGAAGTCCTCGCCAGCCATGGTTGGGTGTCCATTTGCCCATGTGATCTGTATTAGGAGGAAGATCAATCGAGAAGACCTTTTTAACCATGAATGGACCTTCATAGTTGAGTGTCCATTTGCCCATGTGATCTATATTAGGAGGAAGATCCTTTTCAGCACTAAGTCGTCAGGTATGTAGCATTGAGGCCGTAATTTCTGGTCGAACGCCCATTTCATTCGACGTTGATACAACTGTCCATGGCATATAGCTGTCATTTAGTCATTGGTTTATTATTTAAATGAGGTTATGTGTGGCGTGACATGATTGTTTGTTCACATTTATTTTTAGTAAGTCCATTGCATTATTGTGTGACCAAATATAGAAAATAATCCAAAAAATAGTGACACTTGGTGATGGTGTACGAAGAAGTGGTGTGAAATCAGAATGTTGATGCCAGCCACCCTCTGCTTGCCACATGTCCCTTGGAGTAACACATTCTCTTCACTCTCATACACTCACACGGATTCCACCAAGAATGATAAAAAGAGAGAGAACCCACGTGAAGCTAGTGCAGTCATGCACCCTATGCACCAAGTCAGCCAATCATAACCCTCCTCTCATTTTCATCACCTAATAGTGATTCACCAGCACACGCACACCACCATAACACCCTACACCATCTTGCAAATGATTCATTTCAAATTTAAAAAAACTGAAAGAAAAAGCCAAGAGATCACGCAGGTTGCATTGTGGTGAAGGCAAGGAAATTGATTTGGTTTGCACACCTCAATATCATACACTCTACACCCTTGTTATAAAAGAAAGCTAGGTCACACTTCAAAGGATTTTTACACAACAAAATCACACGCCTCATTTCTCTCTTTTCATTGAGCTCTAAACTGCACACAACAAAAAGCAATTTCCAGATCTGGTTGGTGGCTCTCACACTCCATTCTTCATCCTCAAGACCTCTGAACACTCCATTCAACATCACAACACCTCCATGGCCAAGATCTTGAAGCTGCGAGCAAACTGAATCTTCAACATCATCTATGATTGTGAAGAATCTTCATATATCAGCCTTTATTTGGCTCAGAAGAATCGCAAGGGAGCTCATAGCATCTCTGGTTTTCTCAAAATCTCAAGTTTGTCCAATTTCAGGTTTGAGCACCTCATATATTCTTCTTCTGTTTTGCTCTGTTAATGCTTGTTTTACCTTACTATTGCTTGATATGGACTGTATGAAGTGTCTAGAAGCTCTGTGTGGCTTTAAATCTTGAATCTATGTTTTGATGTTTGACTTAGTTGTTTTCGGTTTGCTGGCTATGCTGCTTATTTGTGAAAACTTTTAGCATATTCGTAATCCTTGCATTCTAGACTTCATTTTTTATTCTTACATTTTGGATTTTCATGGAGAGATGAGAAATTTTTAGTACTCTGAATTTTGGAGGTTGATGTTGCACTTGTTTTGTTTTTCTTGCATTTGTTTCGATTGATTCATGAGCCAGGGAAGAAGATGATGAGGTGTTGCACTGTGGTTGGTCTGTTGAAGTTTTGTCCTCTTGTGACTTAACCTAGTTTGACCAATTGATTTCATGTTACATGAATTTTGTTATTTCATTTTAAATCAAATAAATATAACACAAGTAATAATCCTGATTATTGGTTTGGTTAGTAGGATTTTCGTGTGGGCCTAGGACATTTGATATACGCACCTCCATTTTAGGCCCATGTTGTGAATGAACTGATCCCATTGCTGTTTGCACCTCAGCTTCATTATTTCTTTTTATTATATTTTATTATATTTTCAGTTTGAATTTTAATTTTTAAAAAATAGAAATAGGTCTTCAAAAATTATAAAACAATTCATGATTGGTCCTTTTAGTTTTCTTTAATTTTTGGCATTTTTATTTTTCATTTGTTTTTAATTGCCACACTGGAATTAATTGTTTCTTTTAATTAATGGTTTTTATTTCATTTTGAAGCATGCTGTCTTGTTCATTTTCTATCTTGGTCATTAATTTGAATTTTGAGATGATTTTTTTTTCTCTGGGTTCATGATGAGATGTAGTTTGTTGATGATTTTTGTTCTGATTTTTAGGACTTTGCTTAATTGATTTTGGTCTCTAACATGTGCATGAAGCTTTCTAACCCTAATCCATGTTTGAACCTTTATTTGAATAGCTAAGCTTCTGATTTTGATCCCCTCCTTTTAGCATGTTGATATTGTATGATTGAAGATTATTTGTGCAAGTTTGTGGAATTTTTGGATGTATACTTGAATTGATTTGAATTTTTGTTCCTTGCTTTTTCCCTTTTGCTTCTTTTGGATCATATGGTCACTCCTTAGGTTAGAAGGGCACTTGTGCCAACTTCTTTAAGTTGTTTAGAGCCTTCTTAGGTTATTGATACCCCTCTGGTCTTGAGTTGATGTTTGTGCCTTGAGAAGTTTGTGTTTGTTTGCTTTTGAAGTTCATTCACAATTATGCATGCTCACTTCACTTCCTTTGCTTCTTCTCATGATGTAAATACTCGACTTTGTGTGCTTCTTCTCCTCACCTTACATGATCCTTAGGCACTTTCTTAACATATTAAGGTTCTGGTCTTGCACTTTGTGGTGTTGCTTTGACTAGTTTGCTTTGTATTCTCTCATGTTTACTTTGTTTGGTCATGGTGATTCATAATGTTTCATGTTGAGTTGTATAGTTCTTTCCTCATTCTTGTACTTTGAATTTGCAATTGGCATTTGTGTTTAAGACTTCACTTCTGGTTGTGTGACTTTGCTTTGACATTATGTTCATTTTGTGTTGCATTTATTCTTGTGTCACTAACCATTTTAGGGGCTTTGGTTAGTGAGAGGTGTGGATGTGATTCCCACATCTCCAAGTCTTATCTCTTCTTTTTTCTTGATTGATACTATTATTGTGATTGTTGGGGCTTAGGCCTTACTTCCTCCCTCTTCTATTCTTCATTCTTCTCTTTCTTTCCTTCTCTTTCTTCTTTAGGATAGTAAACCTCACTAACCTAGGTTTTCTTTTGCATGATAACAATTAGGATTCATTAGTCCCCCATTAGATTTTTACCTTTGAGATCCTCTTGTTTCTCTTCTCTTCTCATCTCAAAACCCTAAAAAGACACTTAATAAAGATTGAAGTGATATCTTGAGCAATAGCCTTATCCCATGAGACACTTGTAGTCTTCCCATCTTGGGATAGTACAAGCTTGTCTTGTGATGTACAAGTCTGATCAGGATACAATTTTCACCAATAAAATCATAAAAAAGACTTCTTCATCAAAAATACAAAAAACACTTAATAAATTCAATGAGTTAGTGAGCCTAAGCCCTAATCTATGGAATCAAGTTTTGGGGATCTTCACCTTACTTGAGTGTGCTTGTTCTATTAGTCCATCTTGGAATGTAGTGACAAGTGCACATTCCATGAAAAAGAGCTTGAGTCCACTTCCTTGTGACACACTCCTAAAAGCTTCTAAAAAACACTCGACAAACAATAAACGTCTTTCCTTTGGGAATTCTTTTCTCATCTCCTTCGCTTCGTCCGCGAACTTGCTCTTACTTGTCACTTTACAAGACGGTTACACACTCATCGTCCGAGCCTGCAACACCTGAGCATTGACATAGGCAGTTCAAGCCTTAAGACACAAGCAATCTTTTCAACCCCTAGTTAGGGGAACTACGGAGACTCTGATCCTCATGTCCAGATGAGGTACGTAGGCAGCAGGGTATGGCCCGTTCGAGCACAATCTTTATTTTCCCTACATTTTTTCTCTTTGTTTCTTTCTCAGTTCCTTTATCAGTCCCAGTTCCTTTTCTTTTGCAGCAACTTTCATTTCTTCACCCTTTGAAATAGTTTCTTTGCAAGCGTGGATCCCGTCCGGTACGGCGGACGATCTGTGGTGCTGATACCTTCTCTGGTCGTAACCGACTCCCGAACTCAGTCTCTTTGGTTCGCAGGACCTGTGTCCTTCCTCTTCTTTCTTCTGGTTTGTGCAGCATGACCATTCCCGTTCCTTCGGGATAAAAATGCCTGGCTGGCGACTCTACCTTTTTCGCGCCACTTTCGCGTTTGTACCAGGATGGAAATCCAGGGAGCGACAGTTGGCGACTCTGCTGGGGACCGAACCCAGAATCTCTGGTTCCCTTGAGAATCTCTCCTAGCGCTTGCGTGTTTCTGTTTCTTTGGGTGTTGATTGCTTGTTGTTGTGTGTTGTATTTTTACTGTTGTTTATTTGCAGTCTTATTTACAGCTTTATTTACAGTTTTCAGTATTTATTTTCTGCATCATATATTATACTGGACTGTCTGGACTGGATTTTCTGTTTGGTGGGCTTGGGTGATATTGTTTATGTGAGATGAGCTCATTACCACGACTCGAGTGCACCTTAGGACATAGAGTGGTTCCACTTTGGCCTCATGAGATCTTGTCATGGGGGTAGTAGTGAGTTCCATGCCCAGATTTGCGACTGTCTTGGAAATGTCTTGATTTGGGGATCTTCCTCTCTCATTTCATAACCTTGATAGTTATGTGCAGTTGGGGACCGATCATTGAGAACCTTGTGGAAACATCCCTCTCTAGTGGTGATAGTGGCAGACCACATTGTGTGGCAAACCCACTCGCACCCGAGGGCCCACCTGGGACTTACATAGGATGACCTTGTTTTCCCGGACTCTACCGAGGCCTCCCTGCGTAGTATATAATGCCAAACCAATTCCCTGATTTGGTCATGAGCCATTTCTCGGAAATGGTGAAAGTATTATTGCTATTCGGCTTTGAGAGTCCGTGATGTTTGACCCGGAGCACACCAGTGAGATTGGGAGGGGTTTACAGGTTTGCAGGAACCCTTGGCCTCTACATACCCTCATTATCAGTGGTCCTTGTTATGATTTGGTCCTTATGGTTCTGGATTTCTTGTTCTCTTGGTTCTAAGAGTTTCTATCAGAGGGTTATGGCTCAGAGGATCTTGGTTTTCAATTATTCGGAGGGTCCTTATATTCAGTGTCCAGTATCCAGATGGTTCCAGATTGATCATACGCCTGCATTGCATTTACATTGCATCATACTTGCATTAACTATTTGTGTTTCCATTTTTCAGGTTGTTGTTCACAGTTAGCACCCATTTCTGGTAATTATAAGCTCTCCAGATGGCAGAAGTTAAGAAAATCACAAGGAAAAAGAATGTTCATTATACTTTTCTCCAACCTGAAGTCAAGAGTGTTCAGAAATTAGCAGGGTTGATGAATGACCAAGTCTTAGGGAATTTCAGAAAGAGGTATGGTCAGATATTGAAGTACATGGACAAACTTACTGCAGACCAGAAGGATAGCTTGCACACTTTAATTCAGTTTTATGATCCCTTGTTGCGGTGCTTTGTATTTCCAGATTACATCTTGGCTCCTACCCTGGAGGAGATTTCCAGAATTTTGGGTGTGCTAGTCAGAGATACTTTGCCTTACTATGGGTCAGAGGTGGTTCTCAAGGAAGAAGACATAGCCAGAGTCTGTCGTATACCAGTTGCTAAGGTCAAGAAGGCTTTGAAGGACAGTGAAGGCAGAGGACTTCCTTGGAATATGCTTATACCAGAGGCTGAAGAGTATGCCAGAGAGGGTAAGTGGGGAGACTTTGGTGCTGTGGTGGCTTTGATGGTATATGGATCTAGTTTTTTCCCGGGAGAAAAGTAATTTGTGAGCTTGGAAGTGATCTCCATCTTTTCTAAAGGCAATCCCGTGCCAACTCTGTTGGGATATTTCTACTACAACGTCCATTACCGGAATGAGAAAGGCAGAGGTGGACCAGTGGGCTGTTGTGCTTCATTATTTGCTGAGTGGTTTGCTAGGAAGTTGCCAAAGTCAGGCTCTTTCAAGGAAATGAGAGATGAATGTAGGTGTTCTAGGAGGCTGATGGGGCTAACTTCTGAGGATATAGCTTGGGGATATGACAGAGATTTGATGGGAAAGGAGCTGCTAGTTAGTTGTGGAAGATTTGCTGGATGCCTTTGTTAGGAAGAAAGGGTGTGATCAGTTATCATCCAACATTAGCCAGGAAGCAATTTGGCTATCCTCTGAGAGATCCACCCAATATGGAAGAATTTACTGAGTCTTTGTATTTTCCTGTGGAGGGAAACAAAGAGTTAGTCCTACAAGCATCTCAGGCTTGGGCTCACAGGGTGAAGAAAGGTAAGAAGGACTTTGGCAGAGTAGATCCCAAGAAATATCCTCCTTTTGCTACATGGTTGCATAAACGTGTAAAGGAAGTTATCATGCCATTCTCAGTAGAAGCTCCCTTATATCCCAAAGAAGTGTCATGCCAGAGTACTGTCTCTCTTGAAGAATATAAGAAACTGGAAGCTCAGCTGCACGAAGTCCGGATAGAGAATGCTGAAATGGTTAACTTGTACCACCTTGCTAATCGTGCCAAGAATGAAGCAGAGGGAAAGCTACAGAAGATGCAAGCCTCCTTGGAAGCTAAAGAGAAAGAGTTTGCTGGAAGGGAAGCTCACTTTCAGAGATTGGGTCTGATGGAATCTAAAAGAGAAGTGGAACTTAAGAAGACTTTGAAGACTCTTAAAGAAGCTCGCTAGTCCATTGTTTGGTTGCAAGGCCAAAGGGAACAGGAGCAGAAGAAGTATAAAGAAAAAGAAGAGTTTTTCGAGGTACAAATGGCCTTCAAGAAAGAAAAAGTGGAACAAGTCCACAACATACGAAGGGAAAAGACTCAACAGTTGGCACAGAGCCAGATTGCCTTGGAGGAGGCATTGAAAGAGATTGAAGAGCTCAAGCTGAGAGCAGGTGTGAAGAAGAGCAGGATAGAGGTGATGGCTGCAGAAGAACCTGGGGCTTTAGTTTAGACTTTACTTATTGTTTTTCAGACTACCTACAGACTTGTTGTAGGAGTCTTGCTTTATCTTTTGTCTTTTTTTAACTTGTAACCCTCCGGGGAATTTGTTTGTGCTCTAACTTTTGGCCGGCAGTGGGTTATCCATGTTATGCAGTGTTAATATTCAAATTACCATTTCTGAGTATGGAAAGCTTGTTTGTCTGATACTGCTAAGATCTGAACACTCTTCAAAGGGAAAGTTTTAAAATTAATACTCAAAGTGGCTATCTTGAGCAAATACCAAAACTGGGGCATACAAATGCCTAAGCTTGGAAACATGAGTAGTTACATTGCATGCATATAACGTGTTTGTTTGTTTTGCAGGTAGTTCTTCAGTTTCTAACGTTTATGTCCTTTCAGGAACTATAGCTCCCAGGAAGGTCCGAGAACAGCCGATCGTACACAGATATCCCACAAGAGTCAACAGAGAAAGAGTGATGGATCAAATGCAGGTTGATTTAGCTGACTTGAGATTGAGAATGGACAATTTCATGACCCACATGGTAGGGATGGGTCAGAATCAGGAACGTTTACGTGAGATGGTGGAAAATAGTCAAGCCAGGAACAATGCGGCTGCTGATGGAGGTAATCGCAACGGTGCTGGCGCCCGTCAAGTTGAGATCCCTGTGGCGCAGCCAGGGGTCACCATTATCAATGATGGACTGAACAACGTACAGATGGATGGTCAAGATGAACAGTTTACCTTGCTGGTCAAAGCAGAAGGCCAAGGGGCTGAAATGAACAGGAAGTTTGAAGAGATGGCTGAGCAGATCAGGGCCATTCAGTCTCAGAGCTCCCCGGGGTTCGATATTATTGACTTGGGCTTGGTTCCAGGGGTCAGAATCCCTTACAAGTTCAAGGTCCCTACTTTCGAGAAGTACAACGGCACAGCGTGTCCAAAGACTCACCTCCAGTCCTTTGTGGGAAGAATTGATGCCCATACATATGACGAGAAGCTATGGATGTATTACTTCCAGGATAGCCTGTTAGGGGCCTCCTTGGAGTGGTATATGAAGCTGAGTAAGGTTAACATTAAGAGCTGGAAGGACTTGGCAGAGGCGTTCGTGAAGCAATACCAGTACAATTTGGACATGGCTCCAAATCGCACTCAACTGCAAACCATGTCTCAAAATGTTAAGGAGGGGTTTAAGGAGTATGCTCAAAGGTGGCGTCAGCTTGCTGCCAGAGTACAACCACCATTGCTAGAAAATGAGATGGCTGATATGTTCATGGGAACATTGCAAGGGGTGTTTATCGAGAGGTTGGCGTCTTGTTCAGCAACCAAGTTCAATGATATAGTAATAGCAGGCGAGAGGGTCGAAACTTTGTTAAAGATGGGGAAGATTCAGGACACAGGTGCGAGTAGCTCAAGCGGTGTAAGAAAGGCTTTTAATGGACCTTCGAGAAGGAGAGAAGGTGAAACCAATGCTATGTATGGCCGAGGACGGGGCCGAGGATATAGAAGATCATATGAGCAAGTGGAAGTTGTCACTATTCCTTCTAGTCCTGTGCAGCAGGTACAGACTCAACCCCAACAGCAACAACAACAACAACCACAGCGTAGCAATTATCAGCAAAGACCTTACCAACCGAGACAAGCTCGTCCGACTAATAGGGTGCTTGAAGCCATTCCCATGACATATACTGCACTGTTGCAGAGGTTGCTAGACTTGAACTTGATACAACTGAGGACATTAGCACCACCTCCACCTGGAGAGCTTCCAGTGGGGTATGATGCCAATGTTAGATGCGCATTCCATTCAGGGGCACTCGGGCACTCAACTGAGAAGTGCAGGGCACTACAACATAAAGTTCAAGATTTGATCGACTCAGAGGCGATTAACTTTGCACCACCGCCTAATATTACATCAAACCCTATTCCAAACCATGGAGGGGCGAGAATAAATGTTGTTGACGGTGGTGAAAAGTTAAGTTTGGTTCTGAACGTAGAAGAAGTGAAGACTCCACTGATGGTAGTAAAAGAAAGGCTGTTGAAAGGACAAGTGTTCCCGGGATGTGGTTCTGATTGTGAAAAGTGTTTAAGTTCAGTAAATGGCTGTGAAAACTTGAAGGTGGGGCTGCAGTATTTGATTGATGAGGGGTCGTTGCAGTTTGATAAAGTTGATAATGGAGGTGATTGTGTGTCCACCATAACAATTTACTATGATCCAGCTGAAGTGCCTGCCAGGAAGGAGTCTGTGACTATATATGCTCCAGAAGTCAGTCCTGTTACTATTACTGTTACCCGGGCCTGTTCCTTATATTGATGATAAAGCCATCCCATGGCATTATGGCTCAGATGTGTATGTGGAAGGGCAGAAGGTCGAGAGTAAGGCAGTAACAATTGACCCGACTGTGGTGAACGTCAGAGGGGTTGGTGGTTTTACAAGAAGTGGTCGTCTTTTTGCTCCTCAAGTTCTGAGAGGAGATCCTGAAGCTGAAGTTGTTGCAAAGGCTAAAGGGAAGCAAACAGCGACCGAAGAAATGACAACTCCTGTTGCTGGACAAGGTACCTTTGAGAAAGAAGTGGAGGAATTTATGCGGATAATAAAGAAGAGTGATTATAAGGTAGTTGAGCAGTTGAATCAGACGTCATCCAAGACGTCATAGAGAAGCCTTGCTAAAAGTGTTGGAGATGGAATACGTTCCTCAGGAGATAACTGTTAATCAATTGGAGGTTGTAGTGGGCAGTGTGAATGCAAGCCATGGGTTGGGCTTCACAGATAGAGACCTTACTTCAGAAGGCCGCAATCACAACAAAGCACTGCATATTACCATGGAGTGTAAGGGTGTTGTTTTGTCACATGTCCTGGTTGACACAGGCTCTTCCCTCAACGTACTCCCTAAGAAAGCCTTAATGAAGTTAAAAGTCGATGGCATCGTCTTGCGACCCAGTGATTTTATAGTTAAAGTCTTTGATGGGTCCCGAAGGTCTGTGTTCGGAGAAGTTGAGTTACCTGTGAAGATAGGATCTCAAGTGTTCAAGAGCATATTCTACGTCATGGATATTCAACCTGCGTATAGTTGCTTGCTGGGACGTCCTTGGATTCATGCTTCAGGAGCAGTAACATCCACTTTGCATCAGAAGTTGAAATACGTGGTTGATGGCCAAGTAATTACTGTGTGTGGGGAAGAAGATATCTTTGTGAGCCACCTATCAACTTTCAAATATGTGGAGATGGACGGAGAGATCCATGAAACGTTGTGTCAGGCCTTCGAAGCAGTTAATGTTAGCATTTTGGCTCCGGAAGAGAGGAACAATGAGAAGGAAAGGACTTCCATTCACTCCTACAAGCAGGCCAAAGAAGTGGTTCAATCTGGAAGCGCCTAGGGCTGGGGAAAATTGCTGGAATTAGAGAAGAAAGATGAAAAGTTTGGTTTTGTTTATCAGCCTGGTGGGTCTAACTGGTCTCAAAGTGGTAAAGACATAACTTTCACAAGCGCCGGGATGCTCGATCGCAACCACATCTGTGCAACAAGTGAAGAAGGAGACAGTGACTGCGACTGGGATAGCTTGATTCACCCGTGTGCACCAGGGGAGGAGATCAAGAACTAGTCTGCTGAGGACATCGTTCAAGTTACCTGGCAACCAAAGTAATTTACTTGTTTCCTTTTTTATCATGCTGCATGTCAATCCTGCACTCTGCCCAAGGTGCACGGATCCATTTGTAGGGCCACCATGATTTTAATGCATTTTTATTTTACCAAGAAATAATGGACATTTTTCAAGCAAATTGTGTTCTCTTTCTTTCGTTTTAAATTTTTCACAAAAAAGAATAAAATGGCAATGTGTTTTTCCTTTTTCTTTTATTTGTGTGTTTGCGTCTCTTTTGAAAGAAAAAAAAAACAGATTCTGAAATAAGCACATCATCTATGCAGTGTTGATCATCTGGATTCTAGTGATAACGTTCCTGCTATGACCACGCATGACTTCGACAATCCTATCTACCAAGCTGATGAAGGGGTTGAGGAAGACTGTGAACTCCCCGAAGAATTGGTCAGGTTGTTGAAACAAGAGGAAAGAGTCATTCAACCTCATCAGGAAGAAATAGAGATCATCAACATTGGGACTGAATATGTGAAGAAAGAGATAAAGATTAGGGCCAGTCTACAGGCCGAGGTAAATAAAGAGTTGATTGGTATGCTACGTGAATATGTGGATATCTTCGCATGGTCGTATCAAGATATGCCAGGGCTGGATACTGACATTGTTGTGCATAAGCTACCACTGAGAGAAGACTGTCCTCCTATGAAACAAAAGTTGAGAAGAACTCGTCCTGACATGGCAATGAAGATCAAGGAGGAAGTTCAGAAGCAGTGGGATGCTGGATTCCTTGCCGTAACTAGTTACCCACCTTGGGTAGCTAATATTGTGCCTGTACCAAAGAAAGACGGCAAAGTTCGGATGTGCATTGATTATCGGGATCTAAACAGAGCAAGTCCAAAAGATGACTTTCCATTACCTCACATTGACGTGCTGGTAGATAACACCGCTCAATTATCGGTATTCTCTTTCATGGATGGCTTCTCCGGGTATAATCAGATTAAGATGGCACCGGAAGACATGGAGAAAACAACGTTCATTACCCCGTGGGGTACATTCTACTACAAGGTTATGCCCTTTGGTTTGAAAAATGCCGGGGCAACATATCAGCGGGTTATGGTCACATTGTTCCACGACATGATACACAAAGAGATTGAGTGCTATGTGGACGATATGATTTCCAAGTCCCGAGATGAAGAAGAGCATCTGGTCAATCTCAAGAAGCTGTTTGATAGACTGATAAATTTTAAGCTAAGGTTGAATCCAAACAAGTGCACTTTTGGAGTGCGTTCCGGAAAATTGCTGGGTTTCATTGTTAGCCAGAAAGGAATCGAGGTGGATCCTGCAAAAGTAAAAGCAATACAAGATAAACCTACAACAAAAACAGAAAAAGAAATGCGCGGGTTCTTAGGGATATTGAACTACATTTCACGGTTCATATCTCATCTAACTGCCACGTGTGAGTCAATATTCAAATTGCTAAGAAAAGAGCAAACGGTCAGGTGGAATGAGGACTGTCAGAGAGCCTTTGAAAAGATAAAAGAATATTTGCAGACACCTCCAATTATAATGCCTCCAGTTCCAGGACGTCCACTTATCATGTACTTGACTGTGCTAGAAGGGTCGATGGGGTGTGTTCTAGGCCAACATGACGAGTCTGGTCGAAAAGAATACGCTATTTATTACCTTAGCAAAAAGTTTACCGACTGTGAATCTCGTTACTCACTGCTCGAGAAAACTTGTTGCGCTTTGGTATGGGCTGCTCGCCGACTAAGACAGTATATGTTGACCCATACTACCCTGCTAATTTCAAAAATGGATCTTGTCAAGTATATTTTCGAGAAACCAACATTAACCGGAAGGGTTGCCAGATGGAAAATGATCCTAACAGAGTACGATATACAATATACTTCTCAGAAAGCCATCAAACGAAGTATATTGTCAAATTACCTTGCACAACAACCTTTTGAAGATGACTATCAGCTAATGAAGTTTGATTTCCTTGATGAGGACATCATGTACCTCAAAGCAAATGATTGTGAGGAACCACTTCCGGAGGAGGGGCCAGACCCTGAATCCAAATGGAAGTTGATGTTTGATGGGGCAGTCAATATCAACGGATGTGGAGTTGGTGTCGTTCTTATCACTCCCGAAGGTGTTCACTTTCCCTTTGCTGCCAGAATTACTTTTGCTTGCACCAACAATGAAGCGGAATACGAGGCATGCATAATGGGAATAGAGGAGGTTATTAATCTTCGGATTAAGACCCTCAATATATTCGGAGATTCAGCCCTCGTTATCAATCAGGTTACCGGCAAGTGGTATATGCATCAAGAACATTTAATTCCTTATAGGGATTATGCCAGAAAACTGTTGACGTTTTTCACGACAGTTAAGCTTCAGTACATACCACGAGATGAGAATCAATTTGCCGATGCATTGGCTACTCTTTCTTCGTCCATCAAAGTTTTGTGTTGGAATTACGTACCCAGGATTGACATTTCTCGGCTTGACGCACTAGCTCATGCTTTCTCTGTAGACGCAGTGTTTGATGAGAAACCTTGGTACTTTGATATCAAGCTCTTCCTGGAAAAGCAAGAATATCTAGCTGGGGCATCATCCAACGACAAGAAGACCTTAAGACGACTTGCTGCTAGCTTCTTCTTAAATACAGATGGGGTTTTGTATAAGAGGAACTTTGACATGGTCTTGCTCAGATGCGTGGATAGACACGAAGCATGCCTGTTGATGCAAGAAGTCCACGGGGGATCTTTCGGTACTCATGCAGGAGGGAATGCTATGGCTAAGAAGTTGTTGAGATCGGGGTACTATTGGATGACAATGGATGCATACTGTTGTTCGTACGCCCGTAAGTGCCACAAGTGCCAAATTTGTGTAGACAAGGTACATGTTCCTCCTAGCCCGCTCAACGTCGTGTCATCTCTTTGGGCCTTTTCTATGTGGGGCATTGACATGATCGGGAAAATAGAACCTACTGCTTCAAATGGTCATCGCTTCATCTTAGTTGCAATCGATTACTTCACTAAGTGGGTTGAAGCAGCGTCTTATGCCAATGTCACTCGTCAAGTGGTAGCCAGATTTTTGAAAAGAGATATTATTTGCAAATACGGAGTGCCCGAAAGAATCATTACTGATAATGGTTCCAATTTGAACAACAAGATGATGGCAGAGTTGTGTCGGGACTTCCATATTCAGCATCACAATTCTTCTCCTTACCGACCAAAGATGAATGGTGCGGTAGAGGCAGCAAATAAGTATATCAAGAAGATTGTGCAAAAGATGGTTGTCACTTACAAAGATGGGCATGAGATGTTACCATTTGCGTTGCATGGGTACCGAACGTCAATTAGGACGTCAACCAGGGCAACTCCTTTCTCATTGGTATATGGTATGGAGGCAGTCTTGCCTGTTGAGGTAGAAATTCCTTCATTGCGTGTGATGATGGATGTGAAGCTTGATGAGGCTGAGTGGTTACGTGCTCGATACAATCAGCTATGTCTAATTGAGGAAAAGAGATTAGCGGCTATCTGCCATGGTCAGCTTTATCAGAGGAGAATGAAGCGAGCCTTCGATCAACGAGTACGTACTCGGGAGTATCAAGTAGGTGAACTTGTACTCAAAAGGATCATTCCTCCAGGTTCAGATAACAGGGGCAAGTGGACCCCAAACTACAAAGGACCATTCATAGTGAAGAAAGTTTTCTCAGGAGCAGCACTGATATTCACCACTATGGATGGAGAAGATTTCCAATCCCCTGTTAACTCGGACGTAGTTAAAAAATACTTCGCATAAATAGACCCGTTGGACACAAAAACAGAATTAAAGTCCAGGCAAGAAAAGGGCATCCCGGCGAGCTAAAAACAGAATAAAAAGCTTGGGCAAAAGTTAGGGAAAAAAATGTACACCCGCTGAGTTGAAAAGCCACATCGGACAACTCAGGCAAAAAAGGGTATCCCGGTGGCTTGAAAACCCGAAAGGGCGATCCATGCAGAACAAGGGAATAAGCGAACAACTGCGATCCGAGTAATCTGAACCAAGTCATCGTTTCGTACAGCCTGACAATATCAGAAGGATAGGAATCAGTCCCCTCATCTTTCTCAGAAAGCAAAGGCTGGAATGGAGAGTTTTGAAGACATGCTGGTCATAGCAGAAAGGAAACTCATTGGGATGCCGTGCCCATTTCCATTAGGATAGTTTATTTTCTCAATTTTATGGTGGCTACCTCTTTCCAGGTGGTTGCTTCCTGATGTAAAAACTTTGCCTATTCAGAGGCCTTTCAATAAAAGAATATTCAGTCAAAAAGTTGTGTTGTGTTTTGTTTGCAAAAATGTTCTGAATTTTTGGCAAAAATAGCATTGCATTTAAAACATGGTGATTTGTTTTCTAAAAGAAAATGAAACTGCAGGGAAACATTTGAAATCCTCTTTGAGTGTCGGGTGACGATGGATGAACAGATCATACCATGCAAGTCCCCAGGGCACATATGTGTTTTCTGTTGTCGCAGGTTTTGCAGGATGGAGTCAAATTCTCCCAAACAAAATTTTTCCCCAGCTAAGTCATGGCAGGAAGGATCACCAAGTAGTTTATTTTCCCACAAGTGGAGCATGCCCAGCAAGCAGTGGGAGGCCCATTCCCCACAAAGTTTATAACTATCAAAACTTTTCTTCCCAAGCATAGGATATTTGAGGAAGCATCTCCCCAGCCGTGTTGGAAGATTGTCATTCCCCGCAGAGTTTCATGATTGAGATACAACCATCATTGAAATATTCCCCAACACTCGTCTGTGTTCGCTCCTTATTATTGCTCGTCTATATTTCCCAACACTCGTCTGTGTTCACACTTTGGTACTGCCCATTTGCCTTCCCCAATAGTTACCCATGGTTATAATTGTTGTTGCTCGTCTGCACTTCCCAACACTCGTCTGTGTTTGTTATTTGCTTGTTGCTCGTATGCATTCCCCAACACTCGTCTGTGTTTGTTATCTGTTTGAAGCTTGTTTGCATTATTTGGATACTCGTCTGTATCATCCCTCAAACTCGTCTGTGTTAGCTTATATCCATATGTGTTGATTTGATAATCACTTTGATGCTCGTCTGTATTGCTATGTCAATTGCTCGTCTGTGTTGGATTTCGGGTATTTCGTCTATACCAGTGGCTGATGTTCGTCTGTGTCATCACCTGAAGCGCTCGTCTGTGTTTCTTAGGTCATCGTCTGATATTCGTTTATATCATTGATTATTGCACTCGTCTGTGTTTCTCTTGATGATCATCCAATACTCATCTGTATTGAAGAAGTTTGAAGTCCTGACGGTGGGATTAAACGTCAAAATGGTTACTGGTCCTGGCGTAACAGGTATATCTGGAGGAGATTCGTCTGTCTCAAACATCGCTTATTATTGTTGCACCTGTCGTAACAGGTTTGCTCGAAGAAGGCTCGTCTGTCTTAGACCATATATCCACGGAGAAAATATGAGGAGGGTTCGTCTATCCTAATTACACATGTCTATCCCACATACTTAAGTGTATCACCAGTCCTGGCGTAACAGGTTTATCCGAAGGAGATTCGTTTGTCTCAAGTCTTATGTTTTGCAAATAGTATGAGGGCTCGTATGTCCAGTTCCCGACGTAACAGGATTGCTCGAAGAAGACTCGTATGTCAAAGTATTCTTATCCAAAATAACACTTCAACTTGGAAGGAGCTCGTCTACTTTCTCTCCACTTCAGTCACCAAAGCATCATTTGGTTGGGTTTATTTCCCAGTGCTTGCATTCTCCATCAGAGTGCAAATTTCAAGTTTTTCTGGGCATTCAACCACAGTTTATCTTGAACGGTCGATAGCCCATGCTACCGTCCTTTTCAGATTAACAGTTTCTTGAATAGGGGCAGCTGTAACACCCCAAATTTTCCCTCTTCTTTTTTAAGCATCATCATCATACCATAATCATAATAAGCATATCATATCCTTGGCATCTTTGCATGGAAAGATGAGACATAACTTTCTCATAACCTAACATTAGGCATATGATCATCTGTGGAGGGATTTGAAGCATTACAAGTTATAACAAGAGGCCCAGTGGATTTTTCCAAGTCCTATGAGGAGTTTACATGTCATTCACAAGTTCAAGATCAGTCACAAAAGCCCAAGAGGTTGGGAGATCATCAGAGAATTCAAGCTAGGGCAAGCTCCTACACAATGATCCCAAATTAGGGTTTCACTTTCAAGAATGAAATCTTTGTGACTTTGGCCATTTCATATGGGAAAAGTCTCTCATATGACAAGAGGATCCTAGGGATGAAGTTTGGTGAGAAAATTCCTTAAGGAAGTCAGTTATTTCATCAGAAGTTCAAAAATGCAACTTTTCTCCTGTATGAGGGAAATCCTGATTAGGGTTTTGGGCCAGATACTCATATCTTCTGAATTTTGACCATTTCTTGAGGGCAAAGGCTTTTATTTGGTCTACATGGCTTATGTATGAAGTTTGAGGCAAAAATTCACTGAAGAAGTCAAGGTTTGGTTCAGTTGTTTGAAGGTGAAGCAAGAAAGTCAATTGTGCAGTCAAAAAAGTCAACATGAAGATTTCAGAGTCTTTTAATCAGGATTATCCTTTTTGAGGTCATATCCTTTTTGGAAGTTTCCATTTATGGAAATTAATTTTTCCTGAAACTTCAAGCTATTATTTCATGTGCGAAAAAGCTCCGAATGATTTTCCGGTGAACACGAAAGTTGTAGAGCACGATTTTCCCTTTCCGAAAAGTTGTACAACACTTTCATAGCATTTTTAGAACTCAAGTTATGATTTTTTGAAGTTTGGAGCATTTTTAGGGTTTTTGGTGGACACGTGTCATTTAGTCATTGGTTTATTATTTAAATGAGGTTATGTGTGGCGTGACATGATTGTTTGTTCACATTTATTTTTAGTAAGTCCATTGCATTATTGTATGACCAAATATAGAAAATAATCCAAAAAATAGTGACACTTGGTGATGGTGTACGAAGAAGTGGTGTGAAATCAGCATGTTGAAGCCAGCCACCTTCTGCTTGCCACATGTCCCTTGGAGTAACACATTCTCTTCACTCTCATACACTCACGCGGACACCACCAAGAATTAGAAAAAGAGAGAGAGCCCACGTGAAGCTACTGCAGTCATGCACCAAGTCAGCCAATCATAACCCTCCTCTCATTTTCATCACCCAATAGTGATTCACTATCACACGCACACCACCATAACACCCTATACCATCTTGCACATGATTCATTTCAAATTTAAAAAAACTGAAAGTAAAAGCCAAGAGAGCATGCAGGCTACATTGTGATGAAGGAAATGAAATTGATTTTGTTTGCACACCTCAATATCATACACTCTACACCCTTGTTATAAAAGAAAGCTAGGTCACACTTCAAAGGATTTTTACACAGCAAAATCACACGCCTCATTTTTCTCTTTTCATTGAGCTCTAAACTGCACACAACTAAAAGAAATTTCCAGATCTGGTTGGTGGCTCTCACACTTCATTCTTCATCCTCAAGACCTCTGAACACTCCATTCAACATCACAACACCTCCATGGCCAAGATCTTGAAGTTGCGAGCAAACTGAATCTTCAACATCATCTTTGATTGTGAAGCATCTTCATATATCAGCCTTTATTTGGCTCAGAAGAATCTCAAGGGAGCTCATAGCATCTCTGGTTTTCTTAAAATCTCAAGTTTGTCCCGTTTCAAGTTTGAGCACCTCATCTATTCTTCTTCTATTTTGCTCTGTTAATGCTTGTTTTACCTTACTATTGCTTGATATGGACTGTATGAAGTGTCTAGAAGCTCTGTGTGGCTTTAAATCTTGAATCTATGTTTTGATGTTTGACTTAGTTGTTTTCGGTTTGCTAGCTATGGTGCTTATTTGTGAAAACATTTAGCATATTCGTGATCCTTGCATTCTAGACTTCATTTTTTATTCTTACATTTTGGATTTTCATGGAGAGATGAGAAAGTTATGGTTCTCTAAATTTTGGAGGTTGATGCTGCACTTGTTCTATTTTTCTTGCATTTGTTTCGATTGCTTCATGAACTAGGGAAGAAGATGATGAGGTGTTTCGCCGTGGTTGGTCTGTTGAAGTTTTGTCCTCTTGTGACTTAACCAAATGTGACCAGTTGATTTCATGTTACATGAATATTTTTTTTCATTTTAAATCAAATAAATATAACACAAGTAATAATCCTGATTATTGGTTTGGTTAGTGGGATTTTCGTGTGGGCCTAGGACATTTGATATACGCACCTCCATTTTGGGCCCATGTTGTGAATGAACTGATCCCATTGCTGTTTGCACCTCAGCTTCATTATTTCTTTATTTTATTTTATTTTATTTTCAGTTTGAATTTTAATTTTTAAAAAATAGAAATAGGTCTTCAAAATTTATAAAATAATTCATGATTGGTCCTTTTAGTTTTCTTTAATTTTTGGCATTTTTATTTTTCATTTATTTTTAATTTCCACGCTGGAATTAATTGTTTCTTTTAATTAATTGTTTTTATTTCATTTTGAAGCATGCTGTCTTGTTCATTTTCTATCTTGGTCATTAATTTGAATTTTGAGATGATTCTTTTTGCTTTGGATTCATGACGAGATGTAGTTTGTTGATGATTTTTGTTCTGATTTTTAGGAGTTTGCTTAATTGATTTTGGTCTCTAACTTGTGCATGAAGCTTTCTAACCTTAATCCATGTTTGAACCTTTATTTGAATCACTAAGCTTCTGATTTTGATCCCCTCCTTTTGGCATGTTGATATTGTATGATTTAATATTGTTTGTGCAAGTTTGTGGAATTTTTGGATGTATACTTGAATTGATTTGAATTTTTGTTCCTTGCTTGTTCCCTTTTGCTTCTTTTGGATCATATGGTCACTCCTTAGGTTAGAAGGGCACTTGTGCCAACTTCTTTAAGTTGTTTAGAGCCTTCTTAGGTTGTTGATACCCCTCTGGTCTTGAGTTGATGTTTGTGCCTTGAGAAGTTTGTGTTTGTTTGCTTTTGAAGTTCATTCACAATTATGCATGCTCACTTTACTTCCTTTGCTTCTTCTCATGATGTAAATACTTGACTTTGTGTGCTTCTTCTCCTCATCTCACATGATCCTTATGCACTTTCTTAACATATTAGGGTTCTGGTCTTGCACTTTGTGGTGTTGCTTTGACTAGTTTGCTTTGTATTCTCTAATGTTTACTTTGTTTGGTCATGGGGATTCATAATGCTTCATGTTGAGTTGTATAGATCTTTCCTCATTCTTGTACTTTGAATTTGCATTTGGCATTTGTGTTTAAGACATCCCTTCTGGTTGTGTGACTTTGGTTTGACATTATGTTCATTTTGTGTTGCATTTATTCTTGTATCACTAACCATTTAAGGGGCTTTGGTAAGTGAGAGGTGTGGATGTGATTCCCACATCTCCAAGTCTTATCTCTTCTTTTTTCTTCATTGATACTATTCTTGTGATTGTTGGGGCTTAGGCCTTACTTCCTCCCTCTTCTATTCTTCATTCTTCTCTTTCTTTCCTTCTCTTTCTTCTTTAGGATAGTAAACCTCACTAACCTAGGTTTTCTTTTGCATGATAACAATTAGGATTCATTAGTCCCCCATTAGATTTTTACCTTTGAGATCCTCTTGTTTCTCTTCTCTTCTCATCTCAAAACCTAAAAAAACACTTAATAAAGATTGAAGTGATATCTTGAGCAATAGCCTTATCCCATGAGACACTTGTAGTCTTCCCATCTTGGGATAGTACAAGCTTGTCTTGTGATGCACAAGTCTGATCAGGATACCATTTTCACCAATAAAATCATAAAAAAGACTTCTTCATCAAAAATACAAAAAACACTTAATAAATTCAATGAGTTAGTGAGCCTAAGCCCTAATCTATGGAATCAAGTTTTGGGGATCTTCTCCTTACTTGAGTGTGCTTGTTCTATTAGTCCATCTTGGAATGTAGTGACAAGTGCACATTAAATGGAAAAGAGCTTGAGTCCACTTCCTTGTGACACACTCCTAAAAGCTTCTAAAAAACACTGGACAAACAATAAACATCTTTCCTTCGGGAATTCTTTTCTCATCTCCTTCGCTCTGTCCGCGAACTTGCTCCTACTTGTCACTTTGCAATACGGTTACGCACTCGTCGTCCGAGCCTGCAACACCTGAGCATTGACATAGGCAGTTCAAGCCTTAAGACACAAGCAATCTTTTCTACCCCTAGTTAGGGGAACTACAGCGACTCTGATCCTCATGTCCAGATGAGGTACGTAGGCAGCGGGGTAGGGCCCGTTCGAGCACAATCTTTATTTTCCCTACATTTTTTCTCTTTGTTTCTTTCTCAGTTCCTTTTCCAGTCCCAGTTCCTTTTCTTTTGCAGCAACTTTCATTTCTTCACTCTTTGAAACAGTTTCTTTGCAAGCGTGGATCACGTCGGGTACGGCGGATGATCTGGGGTGCTAATACCTTCCCAGGTCATAACCGACTCCCGAACTCAGTCTTTTTGGTTCGCAGGACCTGTGTCCTTCCTCTTCTTTCTTCTGGTTTGTGCAGCATAACCATTCCCGTTCCTTCGGGATAAAAATGCCTGGCTGGCGACTCTACCTTTTTCGCGCCACTTTCGCGTTTGTACCAGGATGGAAATCCAGGGAGCGACATCCATATCACATAATCACCACCACCGTGTGAAACCAACTGAAACAAGCCAACCGAACTCACAACCGAAAACCATCACAAACTGCGTTAAACTAAATCGGGACCGCCATGAACCATCCGCCGCAAAATCACACCATAAACCGTCGATAAACACCAGATCCCGAAACCGGACGCAATGAGAGGGAGGCTGACGAAAACGTGAAACAGGGTGGGTCCTCTTTGTTTTTCGTTCCTCTGAACTTGAATTTGAGTTGTTCATTGAGAGACTTATTTTCTTTTCATATTTACCGTGCATTGTTGTTTAAAGAGGTAGAACAATTCAACTCATCTTGTTTTTTATTTTATTTTAATATATTTCTTCTGGGCCTCCAGGTTCAGTTATCAGCCCACCATCAGTTCACTATCCACACCTTAAACCTGACGCACACACCCTTTATGTTTGTATTTTTTTAATTGTCTTTGTTTTCTGTTGGGCTTCATAAAGCCCATCCGGATTTCAATACTTCTCACACACTGAAACTACACGATACACCCTTCTCTTTTATTTTATTTTTTTAAAACTTATTTTCTTAAAGTTTGATTAAGTTCTGAATTTTTATTTGTCTTGTAATTTTTTTTGTTAGTAACCTTTTATTATTTAATTTCATATTTCACGTTTTAATATTTTACTTTTGGGATGATGATATAACAAACGGTCGAATTGTGTCTGATTTCATTAAATCGGAAAATTCGGTCAATATGAGGCCTATTTAGTTTAGTTTTTATTTATTTATCAATTTCGGTTTATTTTTTCTATTTCGTTTATATTTTGTTAAATTAATTCGGTTTATTTAGTTTATTGGTTATTTTTCATTTATCCATTTAGTTTATTCAATTTATTTTAATACATAAACGCTCGACTCCTCATAGAACGATTCTAAACATTGAATCGGTTCTAAGGTAGTTAGAGAGCCACATTTCGACGCATCCGAATAAAACGGTCCAACACCTCCAAATAGTTGCCTCCGAATAAAAAGGTCCAACGCCTCTGAATAGTTTAGTACACTACACACACGCTTTCTCTTGGGCAAATTACAACGAGACCCTTTTATTTCATGCAATCCCATGTAATTTATTTTGTATCCCTCCCCCCATTTCGATGTATGGACTTTATTTTTCCACTTTTATTTTATCGTTTAGATCGCTAGGAGCTCCCTTAGGGACTAGTTTAGATCTTTCGCTTAGTTCGCGAACCCTTGGTCTAACGCCAAGAGGTTGCATTTTCAAACACTCGCTAAAAACCACAAAATAAAACTCCATTTGCATTCACCCTTTAACCTAACAAAAAAAACCAACACGTTTCTTTTTAGATCCAAACCCTTGATACAACGTCAAGCGGTCTTAGGAAATAAAACACATTAATAATACGAGAAGAATTTTATGCCACGAGCATTAAGCGGTAGAAAGGAGGACTACAAGTTGTCGTTACTCACTCAGATTATTTCGTCGCCGGACGTTGGTCCGAATTGAGCGGAATAAACTACCCATAGTCTTTAGTGAAATTTGACTCCTAAATCCTTTCATCAAAGAAAGGTAATAAAATCAACAACTATCACCCGTAGTAGGCCGAACTACGAGGCCCTGACTTTCCCATTGCACACGGGAGTACGTAGGCACAAGGATCTCAATCCTTGCCGACCACCTAGGATAAATCAGACTTATAATTTAAACTCATTTCCCTCTAGCAATTAACTCATTAGGCATAGACATCATTTCAGGCGTGACAACTTAAATGGTTCCCATCGAGTACGATGGATGTAGGGGGTGCTAATACCTCCCCCCTGCATAACTGACTCTCGAACCCAGGCATTGGTTTCGAGACCTTTGTCCTCATCCTCCTTTTCAATGGGTTTTATCTATATCTTCCCTTTCCCTATTTTGGGAATAAATTAGAATTAGGTGGTGACTCTCATGTCTGCCCAACACGCGGCTCTCTCTTTAGATCGCGTAAGGTCGTATTTTTCGGGGTGCGACAGCTGGCGACTCTGCTGGGGACTGGTTCACCCCTATTTTGGTGGTAACAATTATTTAATTTTCATTCACCCGGTTTTCCTTTTGGTGGAGGGGGTCGTCATACCATCCTTTTGGTGGTAGCGATATTTAATTTTCATTCACCCGGTTTTCCTTTTGGTGGAGGGGGTCGTCATACCATCCTTTTAGTGGTAGAGATATTTAATTTTCAGTCACCCGGTTTTCCCTTTGGTGGCGGGGGGTCATTTATTTAATTTTCGGTCACTCGGCATCCAGATCGATCATCGAAGATCGAGTGTCGGGGTCGCCTTATCATTCTTTTGGTGATAGCAATTATTATTAATTTTATGTTACTCGACATCCAGATCGATCGTCCAAGATCGAGTGTCGGGGTCGCCTTATCATCCTTTTGGTGATAGTCATTATTTTTAATTTTCTGTCACTCGGTATCCAGATCGATCGTCCAAGATTGAGTGTCGGGGTCACCTAATCATCCTTTTGGTGATAGCGATTTATTTAATTTTCTGTCAATCTGGTTTCTTTTGTTTATTTTCTTTTCTTTTTTACTTCAGTTTCATTTTATTTTATTAAAAATAGCAAATCATTTTCAAAAATTACAAAATATTTGTGTGATGTCATTTGAGTTTTCTCTAATTTTCTATACTTTTATTTTTAATTTTTCTTTATTTTTCTTTTCATAATTAATTTTGGAAGTATTTTCTTTATTTTGATTCCTTTAATGTATATCCTGGTTTGTTGAATTTTTTATCTTGAGCATGGTAATAGATAGGAACTTGGTTCTTTTTTCTTATGATTCTTAATAGGTTGAAGACCATGTGAGATTTATTTCATGAATTTTAGATGTTGTTTGCTTGCCTTTTTCCTAGTTTCTTAGTGATGAAGTTTCAAAACCCTAGTTGACATTTATGCATTTCTTTGACTAACTTTGCTTCTGATTTTGATCTTTTTCTTTTGGTATGATGATATCACATGTTCAAGGAGTCCTTATGTTTATTTGTAGAATTTTATGGGGCTTGATCCTATTTTATTTGAATTTTGTGCTTGCTATGCCCAATTTGTGATGTTTTGTGAACTTTTGCTTGATCATTAGGTTAGGAGGGTACTTATGCCAACTCCTAGAGGTTGATTTGAGTTCTTATAGAATGATGTTGCATCATTGGTCCTTTTATGATGATTTTACCTTGGTTTTCTTTGAGTTACTTGATATTGAAGTCTTACACTTATATGTATGCTCACATCACTTCTTATGTCCATATGCTTCTTATGTTTGACCTTAATTGAACTTGTATGCTTTCTTGAATGCTTCCACTTGTTGCTTAGAAAATTATTTGCCATGTTAGGGTTCTGGTCTTAAAGTTTGTGGTTCATGTTTAGCTTGTATGCTCTCTTGTCATCTCATGTATGTTTGATTTCTTCATGTTAACTTGTATTGCCTTGTGTTATTTTTTTTTGCCCTAACTCTTTCATGATGTTACTTGATTGATCTTAGCATGTGAATGAAAAGTTCTACTTCTGGTTGTAATGCTTTGATATGGTCTCTTGTGTGTTTGAATCTCATTTGATCCTATTTGTTTTCATCTTATCATTTTTACATGTTCTAACCTTTTCTTGTAGGTGCACATGGTAAGTGGAGTGTGGATGTAATCAAAATTTGAAATCTTCATCTCATCTCCTTATCTTTGTGATATGCCTTATGACATCCTTTGTTTAACTTCATTACTTCTCCCTCTTAGGAGAAACTTAACTTCTTTAGAGAAGTAAGTTGTTTTTCTAACTTCTTCTTTCTCCTTCTTCTTTTCTTCTTTCCTTCTTCTTTAGGATAATTGAAGCCTCACTAACCTAAGACCAACTCTTTGCATGATAACTTCTAGGATTGTTAGATTCCCTTAGTTGTTTACCTTTAGCTCCTTTGGTTCTTTTCTTTTCTCATCTTCACACAAAACCATAAAAAACACTTAAATAAAGGAAGAAGTGGTCTCTTGTGTATAGCCTTATTCCATGGGGCATTCATATTCATTCCATCTTGGAATAGTGTGGGCTTGTCTAGCATGATGTACAAGTCTGATTATGAGACCCTCTTCATCAAGAAAATCATAAAATAACTTCTTCATTTTAATCAAAAAGACACTTAATAACTTCAAAAAGTTAGTGAGCTTAGGTCCCAACCCTTGGAAACAAGTATTGGATAAATTCTCCTTACTTGGTGTTCTTGTTCTATTATTCCATCTTGGAATGTAGTAGCAAGTACACATTCCATGGAAACAAACTTGAATTCACTTCCTTGTGCCACACTCATAAAAAACTTCTAAAAAACATTGGACAAAGAATAAGCGTCTCTCCTTCGGGACCTCTTTTCTCACCTCATGCACTCTTTACGTACGAACTTGCTCCTACTTGTCCCTTTGTAAGACGGTTACACATTCTTCGTCCGAGCCTGCAACACCTGAGCATTTACATAAGCATTTCAAACCTTAAAGCATAGGAAATCCTTTCCACCCCTAGTTAGGGGAACTACGGAGACTCTGATCCTTATGTCCAGATGAGGTACATAGGCAGCGGGGTAGGGCCCATTCGAGCATTCTTTTATTTTTCCTACATTTTCCACCTTTCTTTTCTTTTATCCAATTCAGTTCCTTTTCTTTGCAGCAGCTTTCATTCTTACACCCTTTGAAACAATTTCTTTGCAAGTGTGAATCCCTTTGGGTACGGCAGACGATATGGGGTGCTAATACCTTCCCATGTCGTAACCGATTCCCGAACCCAGTTCTTTGGTTCGTATGACCTTGTCCTTTCCTTTCATTTCCCTAGTTTGTGCAACATTACCATTCCCGTTCCTTCTGGATAAAAATTCCTGGCTGGCGACTCTACCCTTTTCCGTGCCACTTTCGCGTTTGTACCAGGATGGAAATCCAGGGAGCGACACCCGGGCACTTCATGGAACTCATAGCAAGTTGTTCGTATAGTGGTTTTTCCAATATTATATTGACCGGTGAAAGAGTTGAGAATTGGATAAAAGAGGGGAAGATCTAGAACAGTGGAGCTTCTACTTCTGGGGTTAAGAAGTCATTTGTAAAGAATAGAGAAGGGGAAACTGGGGCAGTGTACACTCATAGGAAAAGGGGAAACCAGAATTCCTACTATCAAGCAACATATGTTACCATCCCTCCTTCCAACAATCAGCAACAAGTACAATCGCTGCAGCAACCGCATCAACAAGATTATCAGTCACAAATGGCTCCTCGACAGTACTATCCACCCAGGCCAAAGGATAGGCACATTGAGACGCCACCGATGTCTTATTCTCAACTATTGCACAATCTCCTTCAGTTTCAAACGATTCAGCTAAGAACTTTGCAGCCTCCGAGGCCAGGGCAAATTCCTGAGGGATATAATGGCAACGCCCATTGCGAGTTCCATTCCGGAGGTCCAAGTCACAGTACTGAAAATTATAAAGCCCTTAAACATAAGTTGCAAGACCTATTGGACTCAAAGGCAATCAACTTTGCTCCGACACCTAATGTCTTACAAAATCCCATGCATCCGCATGGAAGAAATGTGGGAGCTATTGATGATGGGGAGTGTTTGAATCTGCTGTATGATGTCAATTCCTTGAAGACTTTGCTACTAGCTGTGAAAGGTTGTCTGGCCAAGAAAGGCATATTCACAGGTTGTGAAGAGGTTTGCTCAGAATGTGAAAACTCCATTGATGGATGTGACAGGTTGAGATCAGGGATCCAGAAAATGATTGATGAATTTGCATTCAGTTTGACCGGGTTGTGAGAGAAGATGAAGTTTCTATGGTCACTATCTACTATACTCTTGTCGAGATCCCGACACCATCCCGGGTGGCACCGGTTACGTTCACCACTGTAGGTCCCATTCCGTATCAAAGTTATAAGGTTGTCCCATGATTTTATGGGGCTGAAGTTTATTGTAACAGTCAGAAACAGGACGTATCCACCTCTAGTACGACTCAACACCAAGTTGAAAACGTAGGAGTCGAGGGGTTCACAAGGAGCGGGAGATTGTTCGTGCCTGAAACGTTAAGAAACAGTGTGGTGCCACCAAGGGATAGTGCAGAGGCCCAAGCAAGAGCGAATGGGAAGCAAGTAGTAACTAGTGATGTTCCCGTTCCAGAACCTGACATTACATTCGACAAAGAGGCTGAGGAATTTCTTAGGATTATCAAGAAGAGCGACTACAAGATAGTCGGTCATTTGCAGCAAACTCCTTCTAAGATTTCGATCTTATCCTTATTGATGTGCTCATATTCCCATAGGAAAGCTTTGCCGAGGATTCTGAACAATGCTTATGTTCCACAAGACATATCAGTAAACTAAATCGAGACGGTTGTTTCAAGCGTGAATGCTAGCCATGGATTAGGGTTTACCGATATGGACCTAACCACTGAGGGGTGGAACCATAATCGAGCTCTTCACATTTACATGGAATGCAAAGGGGTTGTACTCTTTCATGTGCTTCTTGATACAGGATCATCCTTGATTGTACTTCTGAAGAAAGCATTGATTAAGTTGGACTATGACAGAGTGGTGCTAAAGCTGAGTGACTTGATAGTATGGGCATTTGATGGCTCCAAAAGGTCTGTGTTCAGAGAAGTGGAATTACCAATTAAGGTTAGACCATGTGTATTCAATACAAACTTTTATGTCATGGACATCCAACCTGCTTATAGTTGTTTGCTTGGACATCCCTGGATCAAGTTGTCGGGGTTGTGTCTTCAACTCTCTACCATAAGCTCAAGTTTGTCTGGGAATGGAAGATTGTTACGGTGTGTGGGGAGGATGATATTTTCCTTAGCCACTTATCTTCATTCAAATATGTGGAAATGGACGGCGAGATTGTTGAGACTCCTTTCCAGGCTTTTGAGCCAGTCCGAAATGAGGCTACGTCATCATCAGCTGCTCTTTCAGAGGAAATGAAGAAGGGGGCGTTTATCTCGTCTTACAAGCAGGCTTTGAAAGTTGTGGAATCAGGTGTTAAAGAAGGTTGGGGAAAGATGGTTGAAGTCCCGAAGAAAGAAGACATGTTCAGGATCAGTTATAATCCTAGATAGCCAATGTCAAGTCATAGTGCTAGAGGTCGCAAAGTCCCGATTACATTCACAAGTGACGGTTGGGTAGATCATGGAAGCATCTGTGAAGTGTACGAGGAAACAGTTGATAGTGATTACGAATTGGATGAGTGGATCAAGCCATGTGTCTCAGGTGTGGAACTCAGCAGTTGGTCTTCCGAAGAAATCATCTATGTCACTCAACAATAAGAGTAATAGTTTTGTGTTTTCATTCTTTGTATGAAAGCTTTATATCTTTCCCGGGGCATAGTAGCTCATTATGAGGGTTCATTGTTCATAATGCAATAATACAATCATTAATAAAAATGACATTTTGGAATTCATTCATGGTGTTCCTTGTATTTCATTTTTATTTTATTTTTAAAATAAATGGCAATGTATGTTTTTCCATGTCTCCCACTCTTTCTAAAATCTAGCATGAATCATCATTCATGCAGACGTACCCCATTGGGTCTCATCAGTGACAATCTTGCTATGGCTCATTATGACTTTGATAATCCAATTTACCTAGCCGACGAAGAAGGTGAAGAAGATTGTGAATTACCCGAGGAATTAGCTAGATTGCTGAGGCAAGAAGGGAGGGTGATTCAGCCACATGAAAAAAGGCCATTGAGGTGGTGAACCTGGGGACTGAAGAGGATAAAAAAGTGTCGCTCCCACCAAATGACACCTGGTCAGAAGGGGTAGCGACGCGAACGGTCGGCGAAAGAGAAAGAAATGAAAAGAGTCGCCAGCTAGGCATTTTTATCCCGAAGGAAAGGTAATGCTGCATAAACCTAAGAAAAGATGGATAAGACGGTTGCGAACCAGAGAAACTGAGAAAGGGGGTTGGTTACAACCTGGGAAGGTATTAGCACCCAGATTATCCGTCGTACTCGACGGGATCCACACTTAAAAGATTTGTGTTTTAAAGGGGTAGTGTCAGTGCAATCTGTGTATCAAGGCTGGAAAAGAAGGCAAGTGTCAGTGCAAAAGAAAAGTGAAGTGAAATAAAGGAGTGTTAGTGTAAGGAAAGAGATGCAATGCTCAAGACAATCAGGCTAAAAGGATAATGCTGGAAGAAGGGGAATATACAGAGACTTTTGTTCGATAACTGTTAAGTTATGCCTACGTATCCTCTCGTGCAATAAGGAAGTCAGAACGCCGTAGTTCGACTCAAAGAGACTGAAAGATAAATTGACTTGTGAACTGCTTGCTTGCCTATGCTCAAGTGTATGACCTGTCTGGCTCAGGTGCAAACTGTCTTGCGTTAGGCGGAAGAAGCGAGTTCTTGTTTGTGAGTGAATATGATGAGAAAAGAATCCCGAAGGAGACGATTATTGTTTGTTTTTTGTGTTTTCGATCTTTTATTGCTTTTGGAGTTTGTCATAAAAAAATGAGCTTAAGCCTAAACCATGGGTTAGTAAACTCATCACATCTTCCCTCTGATTAGGGGTAATGAGAATACCTTAAGCATGAAGTAAGCACCTCACACTTAATCACCATGATGCAGGATTAAGATCATTAACCTATTTGTAATTATTTAGATGTTTTTGGAGTTTTTGTTTAGTGTTAAGTAATGAGTTTAAGCCATAATCAAGGATTTAATGGACTCATTACATCATCCTAATAGAAGGATAATAGATGAGAACATTTAAGCTGAGAAAGGCTCCTCAACTTAATCCATGATTAGGGATTAACCTCATGACAAAACAAGGCCTTTATTAAAGTATATTTTAATTAATGGTGAGATTATAAAGTGATTTTTATGGTTTGCAAGACAACTTGAGGGGGATTTGTCCATTAACTCTAGGGTTAGTCCTTCTTAACCAATTAAGGAATGAATTAGAACCCTAATGCAAGGCCCAAGTTACAAGCTTGATGTCTTAGTGATTATCAAGTGAATTGATTAAAGGATTTAAACACACTAAGGGTTTAACACTTAGGATTAAAGTTATACACTCCATCCTAATAGAAGGATGCAGGCATAAGCTTTATCACAAAGTCTTAGAACCTTTGAGGTTTAGTCCTTGGTTATGAGATGGGAAGAGAAGACACAAAGATGACACAAAGGCAAAACTAATGGGGGGACTAATCAAACCCTAATTGTGATCATGCTTGGATGTTCCTAGGGTTTATGAGGCTTGCAAAAGATCTTCAAGAGAAAATCCACCAAGGAAGAGGCAGATGAAAGGAGATTAAGCAGAAAGGAGCAAGACAACTTGCTTCACTTAAGAAGACAAGTTTCTTGAAGAAAGAAAGTGAGGAGGGAACATGAATGAGCAAGCTCACTCTAATCCACAAATAAAATGCAGCAATGAATGCATAAGAGAGATGAGAAAAGATTATGAAAAGTGAAGGCAAATTCACTTCTCAAGTACTTACCACCTGAAAAGTTAGCAAAAAGACATGAAATGAAGTGAACATGAAATGAATGCAATGATACAAACCAAACCAGAAGCAAAAACATGATGTCAATGATGCTAAGAGATAATGCAAACATATGACTAGAGTTGTGGATGATCATACAAGGATGAGGATGAAAATGAAGCATGTTTTGAACCATGAAAGTTCATGAAAGTTTATGAAATGAAATGAAGGCACAACATTTCAAATGAATGATGCAATGATCAAACATAATTATAATGTGTCCTATTATGTCTTAGGAGTCATGTGAATGCACAAAATGTCATGGCAAGTTCATGTATGCAAGCATATGGAAGATGGATGCAAATGAAAGCAAAAATTAGGGTTTATACATAACATGCAATATAAAATTCAAAATCAGAAGCAAATGACAAGATAAAAAATTGAAAATGGGATCAAAGGAACCCTAACCCTACACAAGTTCACTTCCCAAAGGAGGAGACCTAAATCTTAACCTAATGGAAGTTATGATTTTCTCAAGTTGGCTAGGGTTTTAAGGCACTTCAAAAGGGAAAATGCACAAAAAATTGAAAATGAAGGAAAAATTCAAACCAATTTTATCCTAGAAAATAAATGACATGAAGAATGCAATGCAAAAAGAACCATCATCAAACTCCCCATAGTTAGGCAGAAGGGATTTTTCCAAGTTAGGGCAAAAATATTGACTTTTAAGAACCCTAATTATAAAGAAAAATGTCAAAATAGGCCAAGAACCAAAAAGAAATTTGTGTGAAGAGTTTTATAATGTTTCTAAATGTATCAAGATAAAATGTGATTTTTTTTGTTATTTTTGGAAACTTAAATGCTATTTTAATTAATTAATTCTCATTAACTAATTAAAATAAACATTTAAATATTTTAAAAATACGAAATTTATGCAAAAATTAAAATAAAAATTATTTTCAGAATGAGAAAAATATTTTAAGCCATGGTGCAAAAAATGAAATTTTTTAGAAGTGTTTTACTATTTTAAATAAAATATGCAAGAAAAATGGATTAAAATGAAAATAAAATTGAATTAAAAGAAAAGTAAGCAGATCCTGAGGTCCAGATTCAAAGTTACAAGGAAATGGTTGACTGGCGCGTGTTTTAAAGGCTGGGATTTATCCTGAGTTAATTAACTTAATTAATTAATTTAATGATGGATTAGGGTTTAATCAAGCCATCTGGAACGTCCATACGCGCGGTAAACACAAGATCTGAAGGTCACAATTCAAACTTGGCTTAATTACAGGATTAGGGCATAACCACTTTCAGGTGACCAGAACAGTGTTCCGGTCATCTTCTCCGACGAGCCAAAACCCTCTCTCTCTCTCTCTCTCTAAGCATCTAAAAAAAGATTTCTCTGCCCAGAAATGAATCCCACGCATCACTAAACCTAAATCCCCAAACAAAAACCATTTATCACTCATCAAAAGGCCAAATCGAAACAAGACATTTTTAGGTCAGAAACTTTCAGGCACTCCATACATACTCAATATCCCACCATTTTAAAAAGTAAATATATCAGAATCATCAGCACAACATAAGGATTCGATTAAGAACTTAAAAATAAGGTTCTGAGAAAAAAGTTCTTGAGCTATACCTGAGACGGAACCTCCTGATTTTGGGCTTTATGGCCTTTCCTTTGCTGCAAGTCCAACTCTTTGAACCCGCTGATGATGAAATGAAGCTTTAGAATGAGTTTGTATGGCCTGGTTTGAAGGTTTTAGTTCTGGTGTAGCAGATTTGGAGGGTTGTGTATGTGGTGTTTCAAGCTGTTTCAGTGCTTGATTCTTGATCCATGGATGGTATATGACTTATTGGTGAAGAAATATTTGAGGTTTGATGGCTGTATTAAGAGTTTCGAAGAGATGAAGAAAAATGCAGTTTTTGTGTATCCTTGCTTATGGGAGGATGCTGGCTTGTATGTGTGCATGTTTCAAGTTCTTGAGGTCCACATATTAAGTTCTGATTGGGCAGAGGGTTGGTAATGTCATAGTTTGATTGGCATGGGCAAAGATGCAAAAAGTCATGACTTTATGTACTTGAGGTATGGCTCGGGTCAGAGGAAGATTAGGGGCATGGCTGGGCTCAACATGGATCAAGGAAGGCCCTTAGATTGTTTTTGTGCATCTGTAATGGCTAGGGCAAGTGGTAGCATGGCTCTTGCAACTTTCCCCTCTTTGGAAATCTTTGTGAATCAAGGAAAAGAAACCTAAAAACTCTTGGGCAAATTGCAGCCAAATGGACCATATGAAGTTGTCATGATGTTTTGAGATCACTTAACAACTAAATCAAACATTAGAAGTTCCTTTTGCAAAAATTCCATTCTTGAAGATTCATGAGAAATGCCTTATGGTGACTTGTAATTCAAGGCATGAAAATGGGAAATCTCTTGGGCAATTCTGAATTTTGGACCATGTATGATGTTTGTGCAATGTTTAGAGGTTAATTAGAGATCACATTTGGCTTTGGCAAGTGTTTTTGCAAGTTTCCTCTTTGGCACAAAAGTGAAAATTAAGTGATTTTCCCCAACTTTGCAAGGCCATAACTTTAGTTCTAAAATGAATTAGATCAAGTTATTGTACTTTTTGAAAATGGGAGGATCCAATCTACAACTTTCATGACCAAGAATTTTTCATTTGAAGCATTTTTGAATCAAAAAGAGGAGGTTGAAAAACTTTCCCAAAATGGCAAGTTTGCATTATAAGTCACTTTCCCAAAATGGCAACTTTGCAAATGGCTTGAAATTCTTCAATTTTGTGAACTTATAACTTCTTCTAAGATCAAATAAATATCATATACACCCAAAATGATGGAGAAGACCCTTTGGTTGGATGATTGGGGGCCTCGGATGCCCTGATTTTGCACTGACTTGCTTGAGAAGTCATCTTTTTATCAGATGCCTTCCCCATTGAATTTCTTCATGAAAATTGGTATGCATGATCCTCATATCATATAGAGACCAATAGAAACAATAATGACCAAAACATTTGGAGTTATGGCCTCTGAAACCAAAACCCTAATTTTAGGTCATCTGTGCAGTCAAACCTGGCTCTGCTTCCATGCCTTTCTCAGTTCTTGTGATTTTCTGGCTTCTTTGATCTTGGGAGGATATCATATGATGCTTGAAAATACATGGACCCTCTTGAGATGAATGATGACCTTTGGAGTGGCTCAGATAGCCCAGGGATTGTTCAAATCACAAACCCTAGATGCATATGACTTTGAACCAATGCAGTGAAGCAAAAATGTAATATGAGATGATATGATTAAATTGATGCAATATGACAAGAATCACAAGCCATGGTGAAATGAGTGAGGGAAAATTTGGGGTGTTTACAAAAAGAAGTCAAGATCGGGGCTGATTTGGAAGAATATGTAAAGAGCCAATTGATTTCCATGCTCCGTGAATATGTTGACATCTTCGCCTGGTCCTACAAGGATATGCTAGGGCTGGACACTGATATCGTAGTACATAAGCTGCCACTCCGAGAGGACTGCCCGTCAGTGAAGAAGAAAATGAGAAGAACTTGACCTGACATGGCTATAAAAATCAAGGAAGATGTTAAAAAGCAGTTTGATGTCGGATTCTTGGCTGTTACGAGCTATCCACCGTGGGTGGCCAACACTGTACTGGTTCCTAAAAAAGATGGCAAGGTCAGAATGTGTGTGGATTATCGAGACTTGAATTGGGTGAGTCCCAAAGATGACTTCCATTTGCCACATATTAACGTGTTAGTTGACAATACAACCCAATTTTATGTGTTTTCCTTCATGGATGGCTTTTCGGGCTACAATCAAATCAAGATGTCTCTAGATGACATGGAAAAACTATCTTCATCACCCTTTGGGGCACCTTCAGTTACAAAGTGATACCGTTTGGTTTGAAAAATGTTGGGGAAACTTACCAACAGGCAATGGTGACTCTCTTTCACGACATGATTCATCACGAGATCGAGGTCTATGTGGATGATATGATCGCAAAGTCACAAACAGAAGAAGAAAACTTAGTCAACTTGGCCAAGTTGTTTGATAGTCTGCGGAAGTTCAAATTGAGGTTGAACCCGAATAAGTGTGCATTCGGAGTGCGCTCTGGGAAGCTGCTGGGCTTTATTGTAAGTGAAAATGGGATTGAGGTCGACCCTGCAAAGTTGAAATCAATTCAATAAATGTCGGAGCCTAGAAATGAGAAATAAGTGTGTGGCTTCTTAGGAAGATTGAACTACATTGCACGGTTCATATCTCACCTAATAGCTACGTGCGAATCAATCTTCAAGCTCTTAAGAAAGAATTAGGCCATCAAGTGGAATGATGACTGTCAATTGGCTTTTGACCGAATCAAAGAGTATCTGCAAGAACCTCCAATCCTCATACCTCTAGTATCGGGGAGACCTTTGATCATGTACCTTACAGTGCTCGAGGGGTCAATGGATTGTGTACTGGGTCAGCATGACAAGTCTGGTCGTAAAGAGCATGCAATATACTACATAAGAAAAACATTTACCGACTCTGAGACAAGATACTCACTGCTCGAGAAAACTTGTTACACTTTGGCATGGGCTACTCGCCAATTAAGACAATACATGTTGAAGGGTAGCTCGTTGGCAGATGATCTTGACTGAATATGACATCCAATATACTTCATAGAAAGCTATCAAGGGAAGTGTATTATTAGATTATCTGGCATAATAACCGATTGAGGATTATCAGCCAATGAGGTTTGAGTTCCCTGATGAAGACATCAGGTTCCTCAAATCGAAAGATTGTGAAGAACCACTCCCGGAGGAGGGGCCAGACCCCGAATCAAATGGAGTATGATGTTCGATGGGGCTGTTAACATGAATGGAAGCGGAGTTGGTGGTGTTATTATTTCACCAGAGGGAGTTCATATGCCCTTCACTACCCGGTTGACGTTCAAATGCACCAACAATGAGGCAGAATACGAAGCCTGTATAATGGGGATTGAGGAGGCAATTAATTTATGAATTAAGACCCACGATATCTTTGGTGATTCAGCTTTGGTTATCAATCAAGTTAACGGAAGATGGCTTGTTCACCAACCACATTTGATTCCTTACAGAGATTACACCAGGAGGTTGCTGACATTCTTCATGAAGGTCAAGCTGCATTATGTACCTCGAGACGAGAATCAATTTGTTGATGCTTTGGCAACCTTATACTCCATGATTAAGGTTCACCAAGATAATTACGTGCCCAAAATCTTGGTGTCTCGTCTAGAAAGTCCGATATATGTGTTTGCAGTTGATGGTGCTAATGAGGATAAGCCATGGTACTACAATATCAAACAATTTCTGAAATCTCAAGACTACCCAGCAGGGGCATCCAGCAAAGATAATAAGACCTTTAGGAGGTTGGTAGGTGGGTTCTTCTTAAATCAGGATGATGTGCTTTATAAAAGGAACTTCAACATGGTCCTTCTCAAATGTGTGGATAGACACGAAGAAGACATGTTAATGCAAGAAGTTTGCGAGGGATCCTTCGGTACCCATGCTGGAGGACATGTCATGGCAATGAAACTTTTGAGGTTGGTGTATTATTGGATAACCATAGAATCCGATTGCTACAAGTATTCCCGAAAATGCCATAAATATCAAATTTACGCTGATAACGTGCATGTGCCTCCTAATCTGTTGAGTGTCATGTCTTCACCTTGGCCTTTCGCCATGTGGGGCATCAATATGATTGGAAAGAACGAGCCTACCGCTTCAAACGATCATCGTTTCATCCTGGTTTCCATTGACTACTTCACCAAGTGGGTAGAAGCGGCATCCTATGCTAATGTCACTAAACAAGTGGTGGCTCTATTCCTAAAGAGAGATATCACTTTTCGATATGGAATACCCGAAAGAATCATTACTGATAATGGTTCTAATCTCAACAATAAGATGATGGCATAAATGTGTCGGGATTTCAAGATTGAAAACCACAACTCTTCACTGTACCACCTAAAGATGAATGGTGTTGTCGAGGAGGCCAACAAAAACATCAAAAAGATAGTGCAGAAGATTGTTGTGACATGTAAAGATTGGCATGAGATGTTGTCGTTTGCATTGCATGGGTATCGAACATCTGTGTGCACCTCGACAGGGGCAACCCCATTCTCACTTGTGTATGGTATGGAGGCAGTCATACTAGTTGAAGTTGAGATTCCTTCTTTGAGGATAATGATGGATGTCAAGCTCGATGAAGCTGAGTGGCTCCAGTCCAGGTTCAACTATTTAAGCCTCATTGAAGAGAAGCGTTTAGCAATTGTATGCCATGGACAGTTGTATCAACGGAGAATGAAGCATGCGTTCGAACAGAAGGTACAGACTCAACGCTGTATACCCAGTGACTTAGTGTTGAAAAGGATCCTTCCTCCTCAAACAGATCACAGAGGGCAAGTAGACAGCCAACTCTGAAGGTCCATTCGTGGTAAAAAGGGTTTTCTCGGGCAGAGCCTTAATGTTAACAACCATGGATGGAGAAGATTTCATATCCCCTGTCAACGTAAACATAGTTAAAAAATACTTCGTATAAAGAGACCCGCTGGACAAAAACAGAATAAAAGTCCAGGCAAAAAAGGCATCCCGGCGAGCCTAAAACAGAATAAAAGGCTCGGGAAAAAGTTATAGAAATAAATAAAAAATGTACACCTGTTGAGCTGAAAAGCCACATCAGATAGCTCAGACAAAAAAGGGTATCTAGGTGGATTGAAAACCCGAAAGGGCGATCCACGCAAAAGAGGGATTGAAACGAACAACTATGATCTGCAAGATCTGTGACTAGTCATCTACAATCAAGAATAATCTAAGGGTTAAGAATAAGTCCAATTATCTTCCTCAAAAGCTAAGCATGCGGAAAGTCTTGAAGACATACGGGTCTTAGCCGGGTCGGAGCATGATGAGAACTGATTTTCACATTGCCATTAGGATAGTTTATTTTTCTTTTGTGCAATCTCCTCTTCCTAGGGATTTCTTCCTGGTGTAATGCCTATTCATGGCCATTCTTTTCAATCAATAAAAGTGAAATTTCATTCAAATTTGCTCTCTTGTTGTTTTTGTTTTTCATCTACTACTGTTTGATTGCAAAAATGTCCAACAAATTGTGATAAATATTGCATTGCAAATACAGGGATGATTTTAAATACACGCATAAGAGTAAAAACACTTGACAGGAATCTAATTTGTTGAGTAACAGGGATGGTGATTCATACCATGAACCTGGGGCACGCAGGCCAAACTAACTCTCTCTTTTGCAGGTACTATCAGTTGTGTTCACTAACATGCAGGTACAGGTGCTGGACAAAGTCATTACTAGTACAAGACTTCAGGAGTTATTCCTCAGCAAGTCTTATCAGACCACTTCTTCTCCAGCATAGCAACAAGAGGAGTATTGGTTCTCCCCGGGCAAATGGTATCATGATCTTTCATCCCCAGCATGAGACGCCTCACTTTTATCATCCCTAGCATGAGACACTTCATACCTCTCATTCCCAGTGAGAGTGATCATAACGTTTAGCTTCAGCAGGGAGTATTCTCATTTAACAACTCCAGTAGAGTTGATAATTTAAATCTTCCCCCATCGAAGTAACAAAAAGCTGATATCATCCCCAAGCAGAGAGATTTCCTTCAACGAGGGAGTATCCCCCACCAGAGTCTTCTTATCCCTGGTGGTACATGAAGATTCCTTATTCCTTAGCAGTGGTGAAGGCAGTGAGACGTCAGATGGTTTTCCTTCCTGTATGGAATGAACCATAGTATTCTCCAACCGAAGGGCCAATCCTTATTGGCATATTTTCCCTAAACAGAGGCTTTGTACCTGAGGTATTCCCCAACAAAATTTTTCCTCAACAGAATGTCAAAAAATCCTTTCCCCAGCCGAGTTAAAAGGTTATTATTTCCCCAACGGAGTTCTACGGGTGACGTACCTCCCAGATTAAGATCTTCCCCAACAGGAGAAGAATTCTCCAATTTTTCAAAGTCCAATTTATTTTTGGCAATGACGGAAGTTCATAGCCAGTGTATTGTTAACACTATCCCCCGCAGAGTTACTTTTCCCCCACAGGAATTCATTAAATCAGTGCAATGATTATTTCTTCCCTAGTGAAGCCACTAGGAATACATGTTATCTCTTCATCACGAGATCCCTTTGCATTTGCATGTAGTAATCATCATTACATACACATCCTCCAAAAGAGTGTAGCATTTCCATCATTAGGAGCATTACGCCATGGAAAAAATCAAACATATGTATACAAAGCATAAGCTATTTGTGGGTACCTTGCACAAAAGCCCAAAACATCATTTCTTCAATCAGACCAAAGTATCCTCGAAATGAATGCCAAGTTCATTCCTCAACACTGTTACTCTTGCCAGTCAACACTTGTTGTCCCCACTCGATTCCATATAAGTACAATGGTTTCATATCTTTAAGCATCCATCTCAGTGTGATGAGCTCGTTTATTGATTCCATATCAGTACGATGGTTTCATTTTCCTCGTTTCCATTTCCATACAATGGTATCGTGTTGTTTGATTTCATCTAATTACGATGATCTCATCCTTTTGATTCCCTCTAAGTACTATGGTCTCATTCCTTCTATTCCATTTAAGTACAATGGTATCATGTTGTTTGATTTCATCTAAGTATGATGATCTCATCCTTTTGATTTTGTCTAAGTACGATGGTTTCATTCCTTCGATTCAGTTTAAGTACAATGGTCTCGTGTTATTTGATTTCATCTAAGTACGGTGATATCATCATTTTGATTCCGTCTAAGTACTATGGTCTCATTCCTTCGATTTTGTTTAAGTACAATGGTCTCGTGTTGTTTGATTTCATCTAAGTACAATGATCTCATCCTTTTGATTTCGTCTAAGTACGATGGTCTCATTCCTTTGATTCCATGTAAGTACAATGGTCTCGTGTTATTTGATTTCATCTAAGTATGATGATCTCATCCTTTTGATTTCGTTTAAGTGTGATGGTATCATTCCTTCGATTCTGTTTAAGTACAATGGTCTCGGGTCGTTTGGTTTCATCTCAGTATGATGATTTTATTTTTTTGATTCCATCTAAGTACTATGGTCTTATTTCTTCGATTTCGTTTAAGTACGACAGTCTTATTTCATTTGATTATGTCTAATTATGACGGTCTCGTTTCTTTGCTTCGTCATCCAAGAATGACATTCTTCCCAACTTATTTTATTTTCCTACAGAGTGCAAATTTTCCGGTTTATTCGGGTATTCAATCCCTCCATACCTTTAACGTCTGAAAGTCATTGCTATCATCCATTCAAGTTTACAGTTGATTGAATAGGGGCAGCTGTGACACCCCAAAATTTTCTCTCTTATATCATGGCATTTAGCATATCATATTGCATTATATTTCTACATCCTTGCATAAAAGTTGAAGCATAACACTCACAGCTAGAGGCATAATGCCTGTGATCAATGACTGATGAAATTGATGATCATCCAAAAGCAATAGAAGGGTCACATGGCTTCACAACAATGTTCAAATGATTCTCAATATCCCACAAGATCTCAAATTATTCCCCAAGTCTTAGGAAGAGGTGGATTGATCAAAGAATGCAAGCAGTGCAACACCTCATAACAAAAGGGATGAAATTAGGGTTTCTAATTAATGGGGCCTCCTAAGGAAATTTTTGTTCAAACTAGATATCATTATTTTCCACGTGATGTCAAGTATCTAGGGTTGAAAAATAATCAATTGAATCATTTCAGAAGGTCTTCAATTGGTTAGTTACTTGAAAATCAAGAAATTGGGGAAAAGTCAACTATGCAGAGGAAAAAGTCAACTCCTAAATTTTTGAGATCAAAATCATGAAATTGTTGTTACAAGGAGTCATTGGACAAAATTTTATCAATAAATGATGGATTAATCATCAAGAATTAATAAAATCAAAAGTTTACCTTTTTGGAAAATTAGGGTTTCTTAAAATAGCAAGTTTAGGCCATTTTGCAGCCATGTTCAAGAGAGGCCTTCTTCCAATTTAAGAGTGAAACAAAAATTCCACTTGGAATATTTTAAAGAGGGAATCTTAAGCTTCAAATCCATAGGTGGATTATGTTCATGGGATTAAAATTGAGAAAGTTATGATCAACCAAAGTTTGATCAAGCTAGGGAAAACACTAGGTCATGACAAGCCTCATGCGCGCACCAGGCAAGGAAATTTGTCAAACATGTGTTGGGCAACATGTCAAGCCAAATTACTCCATAAATAAGGCTTCAAATGAATTATCTTTGAGCATCACAGTTGTTCATTATTGTCTCCTCTACAACTTTGATGTTTAAGGAATTTTTATTCGATCAATGGTTTGAGAGATATGAAGGGTCACAGTGGCAGTCTCACACTGACCAAGCCCAAGGCATATTGGCCCAAGGAAATCCAATCTCTGTAGACCCAGGTATTTAACTTTGTGACATCATGTTCATTGACATATTTGAGGTATCCCAAGGCATTATTCCATCTTGGTATTAATACCAAACTTGTTGTATGAAGCTTTCTCTTCAAATTGAGCACAAGAAGGTCATAGTTTGGTAACTTGAGCTGGAAGTTTCATACCATTGAAGATCCATATTTGTAACTGGTTTTATCGTGTGCTAAATCAATGAATCATGAGATAGTTCAAGTCATCTTAGCTTGTATGCAACATTCAACTTGTTTTTGGATCACAAGGCATCATGCTTAGAAGATGAAATTATCATATGCTTGCATACACTCACCAATTTCCATGTACCTTTGGAAATCCAAGCAAGTGAGAAACATTGCATTACATGTTGCAATGGTCTAATCAGCTTCACTTCACTCAACCTCATCACAATTAGTATGTTCAGTGTCATATGTGATAATACCTGAGGCAAACAAATTCAACTCCACCTCATTGATCCAAACACCCCCACTTGCTTCATTCACCCTAAAGTTACCTTTACTCTAGTTCTAATTATTAACTAGAGTAGTTAACTGTTAACCATGCATATATAAGGAAGATCATAACTGAATTACACTCACCATCATCATTTGCTCGAATCACACTGAAAATTGCACTGAGTTTTGCTCTGAATTCTCTCTGATTTTTGGAAGAAATCTCATTGCATTTTGCTCCAAGCTGCATTGTTCTTCACCAATCACTCCTCAATCTTCATGAATTCATCATCTCCTTCATGATCTACACATTCTCAATGGCTCAATCCATCTGAATCTCCAAGAACAAGTTCCTCTACACTTCTGCATTTTCCACAATTCAGCAAGAATTCAAAGGTTTCACGGTGTTTATTTCACTCATTGAAGTTCAAGAACTATTGTAGAGCACCATTGTAATCTCCTCTCTAGTTTTCTTCAACACTTGAAGATCTGTAATCACAGGTTTCACCTCAAATTCAATTGCAGGATTTCATTGATTTTTTGATTTTTTTTGTGGTGTATAAAGCTTAATAGAAAAAATGCAAACTCTGGCTAGTTGATATGCACCTTAGGTGCTTAGTTTTATTTTTTAGGTCAGATCTTCTCTTCTTTGATTTGCATTGTGTGTGCATGATTAGTGAATTTTGAGGTTAGATTCTTGTTGTGCGTAGTCTTCTAATCATTTTGATAGCCATAGTTTGCATTTTAGTGGAGTTTGGAGGTGTGCCCTAATAGAACCTCACTGGAGAAGATGACTGGAGGTATTCTCCGGTGACTATAACAGTTGCCCTAATTTTCTTATAACTTTAAAACACCACCCTTGGATCTTCTTGATCCAACGCTCACGAGCTTTCCAGCGTTTAAATGAGAAACTTGCCATTCACGTGCCAATTTTATAAACCTGAGTGATATAGTGTGCGTGTCCCCACCTGCTTGCCATGTGTATCAACTCTAGTCCATGTGATTATCTTACTTTGACCATTTTAGTGTGTGTTGGATAGATCATAGGGTCCTGATTGAGTCAGCCATTGATCAGATTCCACCATAATTATGGTTATCAACGTATCTTTTGGATTGGGCTCCAATTGATATTTCCACCCCCCCCCCTTTCATAACGCCCATGCGTTTTGAACTAAGTTTTGTTTCTGATTGCAACATCCTCTCATTTCTATTTCTTTTAATTTCCATTAATTCATTTTAATTTTTTATTTCTAAAAATACCAATTGGTCATCAAAAATTCCAAATTAATTCTTGGACATTTTTCAAAATTTTACAAGATTTTCACATTATTTTATTTTCATTTTCTTTTATTTTTAGGTCCAGAATTGAATATTCCTTTTATTTCTTTTTGGATTTTCTCCATCTTGACCACATTGGCTTCTCAATTTTATTTCTCCTAAACTAAAAATAGTTTTGCTCTCATTCTTTTTGCCCTATCTAGAGGATACATCGAAGTTCCCAAAAATATTTTTCTCATGATTTTTAGGTCTCCTTTGATACCATTTTGAGTCTTTCCTTTGGACCTAATCCACCAAAACCCTAATTCACTTTGTACCTTTATTTGAGTGAGTTAGATTGTGAATTTTTGTGAGATGTTTTAGAAATTTATTTTTCCCAGGTTTTAGACCTTGGATACCAGTTTTCATTTTGTTTTCATGTCCATAACCATTTATTTGGTACCTTGCTTCTCAAGTCACATTTTATGCATTCTTTTCTCATCCTTCTAACCTAATCTTATGTAAGGCCTTTATGTCATTCCTTAGAGGTCTCTCATATGAGTTCTTAAGGTCCCATTTGATACTTACAAGTCACTTGTGTCCAAATTATAGGTCTCTCCTTTGATTTTTTGGGTTACTTGATCCTTAAGTTTCACTTTGTCCATATGTGTCTTATTTGACCTAATTCACCTTCTTCTTTCACTTCAATCCTTATAAATTTACTTTGTGAGTCTTTTATTAATTTATTACACTTCTTATACACTTCACAATGTGTTCACATCCTTTATCATATATTTTCATGAAGTCATAGTACCATTTGACTTCATTTGTTATCTTTTGTACATTAAGAACTTCTAATTCAAACTTTTTTGTCCCATAACTCTAATGAACTTCATACTTGTTCTTTTGTGGATGATTTTTTATTCTAATCTTCATATTATCATATCATCTAGCCTCTAGTTTTTTTATGGGGATTTCACATTTTCTTGTTCATGTTTAACTTTTGTTACAAGTCATTTGTTTCCTTTTGAAACCATGTCTTCATTTCTTCTCTATTCAATCTCTTTTACATGAATCTCTTTGTTCACACTTTTGTTCATCCTTTTGAGACATTTCTAATTAGTGTTAGGTTATGAATTTAATATTCAACCTTGGTTTAATACAATTTTACCTTGCACTTTCATTCAAAATTCTCCATCTAACTTCATCTTGTACTCCCTTAGGGTTTAGTACCTCATTAGGGCATAGTTTGTTGTTGTTTGGATCTTATAACCTTAGAATACTTTAATAAGGGTTAGCTAATGACTTTAGTAGCTTTTTATCATTTAAGATCCTTTTCTTTTAGGTCTTAACCTTAGGGAAACCCTAGTACCTTTCCATAGCTAGTTTGAGCTTTAGTGGTGATTTTTCCTTGTGTCATGTTTCAATACATTGTGAAGCTAATATTTGTTTTGTAGGGAAGTTGAGGTAAGCCTTGTTTATAAAACTTCTTCTTCATATCTTTATGCTTTAAATATATGTTTTTCTTAGCCCTTTAGGCTTTGTTTTGTACAATTTCATGTTAACCCCTCTTTAGAAACAACTTAACTTCTTTAGAGAAGTAAGTTTCTTTCTAGTTTCCTTTTCTTCTTCGTTTGGATTAGAAAACTTCACAAACCATAGGTTCTCCTTTGAATAAACAATAATTTAGGGTGAGTCTTAGTTCCCCTAGTTTTTTCCTTTCTCGACTTTAGTCCTTCTTTCTCATCTTAATCAAAAATGAAAACACCTAATAAAGGTCGAGCTTTCTCTTGCGCCAGGAGACTTTACCGTGGGATACTTTCACATGTCCTATTTCGGGGTGAGGTGTAAGGAATCTATCATGATGAAAAAGTATTAGCGTGAGGATGTGTCACAAATAACAAAATCAAAAATACTTCTTTTAAAAGACAGTAAACAAATAAAAAACATCTTTTCCTGCGTGAACTTTATTCTCACCTCATTCGCTCTAAACGAGAACTTGCTACGACTTATCTCTTTACAAGACGATAAAAACACAAACAAATTTCCACCTTAGTTAGGCGAACTACGTCGAATTTGATCTTCATTTTCCCGATGAGGTACGTAGGCAGCGGGGTATGGCCCGTTTGAGCACATTCTTTATTTTCTCTACATTTATCCCGTACCCTTTCATTCTCCTTTTCCAGTTCCCTTTCTCATTCCAATTCCAGTAGCAGTTTTTATTCAGCAGCAATTTTATTCCTTACCCTTTGAAATATACTAACAAGTGTGGATCTCGTCGAGTATGGCAGTAGATTTAGGGTTCTAATACCTTCCCAGGTTGTAACCGACTCCCGAACCCAATTCTTTGGTTCGCATGACCTTGTCCTTTCCTTTTTCCTTAGGTTTGTGCAGCATTACCTTTCCCATTCATTCAGGATTAAAATGCTTGGCAGGAGACTCTACCTTTTCTGCGCCACTTTCGCGTTTGTACTAGGATGAAAATCCCGGGAGCGACAAACAACAACAACAACAACAACAACAACAACAGCAACAACAACAATAGCAATAATAACAAAAGTATCAGCAACAACAAAAACAAAAACAATAACAACAACAATATTTTAATAACAATAATAAGAACAACAACCAGAACTACAAGAATAACAACAAGAAAAACATGATAAACAACAACAACAATAAGAACAACAATAACTAACACTGCTAACTTGAATTCATGTTTTTCTTGTATCATTAAAGTTGGAGAAGAGGTGATGGAGTTCTGAAATTTGTTATTGTTGTTGTATGTCTTTTAATAATAAAATTAGTGTATCAGTAGAACAACAACTATGTCTGACCAACTGGTCAGAAAAGGTGTATTTTTATGTATGATTCTTTCCACCACGATTGTGATTATAAGTCAAGTAGCACGCAACCAATCACAATAGTTACTATAAACAAAAATTGTCATATGCCTTAACCTATCATAATTATTACTTTAAACAAGTGTTGTTGTATGTATTTTAATAAAATAAGTGTAGCAGTAGAACAACAACAACAACAACAACAATAATAATAACAACAACAACAACAACAAAAAGAACAACACGCCACAACCATCAGACACTATCATAGATCGCATACACTCAAAAAACCAATAAAATTTGGTCAAGGGACTCATTTGGTCGGTCCCACAAGTAAACCTTCAGATAGGAGGCCAGTGATTGTTCGCACGAAAAACATATGCGAACAAATGGTTAGAAAAGGGAGACAATCACGTCTGACCAACCTTTGTGAGATAAGGTGTGATGTTATGTATGATTCATTCCACCACCGTCGTGATTATAAGTCAAGTAGCGCGCAACCAATCGTAACAGTTACTATAAACAATAGTTGTTGTATGTCTTAACCTATCATAATTGTTACTTTAAACAAGTGTTGGTATATGTCTTTTAATAATAAAATAAGTGTAGTAGTAGAACAACAACAACAACAACAATAATAACAACAACAACAACAAATACGAAAACACACCACAAACATCAGACACTATCATAGATTGCATACACTCAAACAAACAACAAAATTTGGTTATGGGACTCATTTGGCCGATCCCGAAAGAAAACCTTCGGATAGGAGGCCAGCGATTGTTCGTGCGAAAAACATGTGCAAACAAATGGTTAGAAAAGGGACACAACCACGTCTGACCAAAATGGAAGATGGTGTTTGGAGGTAGAAGATGTATCTAAGTTGGAAGTTCATTTAAATTTTAGGTTTCACGTGAATCACTAATGATAGTATCTTGAGTGTTGATACTCACTAAATGGACAACAAAGATTTGATTAAGGAAGGTGAAGAAACTCAATAAACATGCTTATATTTCCACATGACCCTAAGTGACTTTTCATCATGGTTGGAAGTTCCAACCGTGATAAAAAGAGTGACTTAAAAATAAATCAAATCAAAATTGTAGGTGCTAGAATTCGAACTCATGACCATGCGCCACTTTTCACCAAGGTTGGAAGTTTAAATCGTGGTAAAAAAAATGGCTTAAGAATAAATAAAAAATAAAACTATAGGTTCTAGGATTCAAATTCATGGCCATGTGCCAATTTTCACCACAGTTGGAAGTTCCAACCGTGGTAAAATGCGGCTTACAATAAATAAATAAATAAAAATGTAGGTGATAGGATTAGAACTCATGACGAGGAACTAGTTTTCTCCATATTTGGAAATTCCAACCGTGGTGAAAAGTGGCTTAAAATGAGAATAAAAGGAAAACGCCTAAGTGAATAGATTTTACCATGGTGGATAATTTGGTCGAGGTGAAATGGCGTTACGAAAGATAATTTTTGTAGTAGTGTAGCCCTAGCCTCCATATCTCTCTAGGCGCACCTCTTATCTTCTCTTTACACACTAATCTTTCTTTCCCCATGAAGTTGTTTAGCCAAGAAATCTTCTCTCGCTTGTGCTCTCCTAGAGTGCCCATAAATGTGACCTAACTATCCTTTCTTGTAAAAAGTTGGTCTTTGTAAGATCTTTGTTTGTTGCTTAGTGATTTTTCAGTTGGTTTTCACCTATTTTGGATGAATGTATAAGTAGAAAGTCAAGACATGCATTTTAATAGTTTTATTTTAGGTGAAATCGATTTCTTCATTGGTGTAATCAATTTCTTCTTTGATTTGGCTAAAAAAAGTTGAATGTTGCAAAGGTGACAATCGATTGCACCCATTAAAGATGTGATAAAGCAGAACCATTGTGATACCTATTCATTGCAATTGTTCATGAATATTTACCAAGATATTGCATCAAATTCAAGATGTATTATGCGATGTATTTAAGCTAAAATACAACATATTTAAAACTTACCTATTTCACTCAAATTTTCAAACAACTCATTTAAATTTCAGGTGTTCAAAATTCAAAATTCTTAGAAACGTTTTGTTGCATAATTTTCATTTATCATTTAAAAAGTTTCTTCAACCATTTGAGCATTTAAGGTATATATTGTTGTGATTTGTTTATTGAAAGGGAAGATCGAATTTTCGAAAGTGTCCAATATCATTGTTATTCAAAATATAATTTTATCAATCTGTAGTAATTTGTTCACCAATGTGTGGTGACAAGCAATTGTAGAAAAAAGTAATGTTCTTTCACTAAGTGGTGTAAAAATAAAGTTGTGTGCTTTCATGCTTGTGTTTGAAGATTGTAAGAGAGTTTATGTGTGAGGTTGTACAAAAAATCTAACATAGTAAAAATCCTTCACGGGGTATGAAGGGACTGGACTACCCATGTCTGGAAATGGGGGACATGGTATATATATATATATATATATATATATATATATACACACACACACTACGGAAAACCCCTTTCACAACGGTTGGAAAAGGGGTACCATCACACTGGTCATATGTTGTTAAGTAGAGTGTCGTTGTAAGTTTATTGTTTCTACAATGGTCTGGAAATCGTTATTGAAATCCTGGACATGCTCCACATATCACAACGGTTAGGCTTATAAATTGTTGTGATATATACACTTAGGTACTGGATTTGAAACCCACCAACAGTAAATTATGTAAAACAGAAATTACCTTTAATCTCGGTTACAATAGATATTCATCGTTGAAAGTACCCAAAGTTTATTATATTATTTATAGATTTCTTGTTTTCCATACACCTCACTAAAGAAATACAAGGATTCAAATTGATGAAGAAGTCTATAATCTGAAAATTTAACTATTCTTGAAAACCAATTTAAAAAAACCATTGTTGTTTTCTGATTGCATTCGTCTCATCTGCATCTCACATTGTTTTACATATACTATGGTATAAAATTAACCTGGATCCTTAGATGCATCGCTATCTTCTATTATAGTTAAATTTACATAACAACAATTTATTGAATTATCTGCCTCATCATTATCACTTTTCATCGTAATTTTTATAATCGTAATTTTTACGATTATAAGTGTTGATGGTGAGGCAGACTATGCAATAAATTATATTTAATGAAATTTAACTATAATTGAATACATTCTTGCATCTAAGGAGCCAGATCATTATACCATAATATATGTCAAAGAACGTGATATGAACAACGAGACGCATGTGTAATACCTCAAACTTTGCCCTCTCATTTCCTCAACATTTTGCATAACATTTTGCATACATAGATTTATAAAATAACCAAAAACATTGCATCATGTATAACATAGCTGAGGCATAGGTATGTGATCAATGATTGGAGCAACCGAAGGCGTTACAAAGGCATTCAAATGGCCACAAAGCTTGTCAACCTTGTGCAAAGGGTTCACAATATCCCACAAGTTTTCACTTGAAGCCATAAGCCATGGAAAGATGGGGTTTAATCAAAGGAGGCAAGCAATGCAACATCTCTTGATAAAAAGGGCCAAATTAGGGTTTCACTTCTAAGGGGCTTCTGCATGAAGTTACAATTCCAAGAGGATTCCTTTGTCTCATATATGAGGTCAAATTCCTAGGGTTCAGATCTCGTCCACAAATTCATTTTGGAAGGGGTTCGACTGGCCACACGACTGAAAAGTGAAGAATCGGAGAAAAGGCAACCGAGCTAGGTAAAAAAAGGTCGATTCCTGGCTCTCAAGATCGAAATAATAAAATTAGGGTTACAATGATCCTATGGTTCAAATTTGGTCAAGAAATGATGGAGGAATCATAAAAAAATCAAAGGAGAAAATCATTTGAAAAGTGGTTGGTTTCGCCTTTCCCTCCATTTTCCTTCCACTTTCCTTCCACACTTCATTTCATTCCTTCCCTCTTGTTTTTCCATTTCAATTCCACTCCATTTCCCTTGGAAACTTCTACAATGTTCTACCATCTTCTAGAATGTTCCATCTCCTAACCTAGCTCCATTGCTAAATCCTAACCTCATTACCAATCCATAATTTTGGATCCCAAGCCTAATTTTTGGGCCCCAAACCTAAGCTATATTTAATCCATTTTCATCCAAACCAAAGAGAAAAACACACACAATTTTCATTCACAAGTTTCCTCATTCTCTCACAATCACTTTTTCTCTCTCACTTTTCCTCCATTTTCCCTTTCTTCACTAAAGCTTTTTGAAGAAGCTCTTCAAATTTCACATTGAAACTTGAAGATCTTGAAGCTTAGCCTCAACCTCCATTGATTTTGTGGATTGTGGAAGAAGAAGCTACTGTTTTTGGTGAAGATTTCGGCTTATCGGAAGCGCACGAAGGTTCAAGCATCAAGAACGCATTTATTTTGCGGTTTCGCGGTTTTCGTGGTTTTCTCTTCGATTAAGCTCCGATTCTTGCAACATCCACCGAAGCACTTCTCCGCTTCATAGGTTGATGATCTAAATCACTTCTTCTTTAAGTTATTCTCTTCATCTCACCATTTCGGCATTCTTTAATTGCTTTTCGTTTTGTGTGCGATCGTTTTTCGTTGTTGCTTGCGATTTATGATTTATAGGTTCTAGCATGTGTAAATAAGCCCTAATTAAGTAGAAATTCGTGTTAGCATGTTCCTAGGTATGTTAGGGATCATTAGAAGTGAGTTTGTGGCCAAAAGCACTTATTTCTTAACTTTTTCACCTTCTAGTTCAGTGTTAACCGGTTAACCATTTGATTAACCGGTTAACGGGTGCGTATTGGCCACAAAACAGGGCAGTTTTAGGTTCGTTAACCGGTTAACCATTTGGTTAACCGGTTAATGCTGCTAATTTTTGTTTTTTTTGCTTATTTGATGGTTTAGTCGTAAGTTCTAGTGCCTCCAATGTTCATACTGTAACACCCCAAATTTTCCCTCTTCATTTTAAGCATCATATCACATCATATTCATCATGAACATATCATTTTCTTAGCATCCTAGCATGGAAAGATGAGGCATAACATTCTTCATGTCCTAGCATTAGGCATATGATCATCTGTGGAGGGTGTTGAGGCATCACAAGCTATGAAAATGGTCCCAATGGTTTGGTACAAGTCCTATGAGGGGTCTACACTCCATTTGCAAGATCAAGTCCATTTGCAAAAGCTCAGAAGGTTGCATGATCACCAGAGGTCTCAGGACAGGGCAAAGCTCCTACACAAGGCACCTAAACTAGGGTTTGAGATTCAAGCATCAAAATATCACAACTTTGGCCATTTCATTTGGGCAAAGTCTTCTATATGTCAAGAGGATCCTAGGTACCAATTTTCATGAGAAAATTCCATGTGGAAGTCAAGAAATGCTTCAGTTGCTTGCAAATGAAGTAATTGGTCAACTATGCCCTTAAAAAGTCAAATGTGTGATTTAAAGGGGTCTAACCCACTTTTTCTTGCCAAGGGGGGTCTTTACAATGTTATAAGAGGTTTGAGATGCTTAAAGATCAAGAATCATGGAGATTTGAGGCTTTTTGCAAAAATGGTACAAAGTTGGTTTTTGGAAATTTCTAATTTTAGCAACTTTTGCCCTAATTTTCAAGTGACCTTAACATGATCAAAAATTCTTCAAATGGACCAAATTCAAAAATCAAAGTTGGAGATTAAGGGCTCCCATTTTCAAAAAGTACAAGTACTTTTTCATGGGATTCATGGTTTGCTCTCTAGCCTCTTCGAAAAATTGCTTAAAATTAAGGCAAATTCAAAAGTTCACGCATGCACCAAAGGCAAAAGTGTTCAAAACTTACTTTTAAGGCTTGGAATGGTTCAAGTAAGTTTGTAAACTTAAAATACATTGCATTTGGATCATTTTGCTCAAGAGAAACTCCCATTTTCGTGCAAGGCAAGGATTTCATTCCAAAAATGCAAAATCGGCAAAATCATGAGAAAAGTGTGATGACTTGATCTAAGGGCCAAGACTTGTTGTATTATGATCAAGGGTTGGAAAAGGATTGCCCATGTGCTGAGAGGCCAAGCAAAGTATGAGGAGTGCATACTTCCCTCACAATTTGCAAAATTTGCAAAATCACCAAGAGCTTGTGATTCCCACGTCCAAATGAGCCCATTCTTTCAGCATTGGTTTGTGACTTCACATAAAAGGAGCTAGGGTTTCAGAATTGGAAACCTCTCTCTCATTCTCTCATTTCCAATTTTATGCACAACTTGCATTTTCTCTCATTTCTCATCACACACTTGCTCATTTCAAAAACTAGTGATAGATCCTTTATCGGTGCAAGCTAAGGATCATTAATCACCAACTCTTTCAAGCAAATCTCTCAAGTTCAACAACATTGCCATTTCGGGGCAGGTGTGAGCAAAGCTTCAAATCCAGCTACATTCAAGACTTTAGATGCATTTATTTTGTATCTAGAGTGAAGTAGGAGTGCATTGCATCCATTATTTGGTATTCTAACACCTTGAATCAAGATCTGCAATTCAGTTATGGTTCTAGATCTTGAGATCTGGAAATGAAATTAGTTATGTGTTTTGTGATCTGTGATATGCACTGAGCATTCTGCAACTGGTAGTTTTGAAAATGGTGCATTGTATCTTAAGATATGTGAATTTCAGTTTTCATGGTCAAACTTTCTTCTCTTCGATCCAAATGTTTCTTTGAGTTTTAGCCAATTTCATTGTCATTTTCATAATCAGGGCCTATTAATTAGTGGATCTGGACATTTTGGTTCATTTATTTGAGGTTTTGTTCATCTGTTATGAATTTCGGTGCCGGAGCCCTAGCTCCGGTCACCGGGAACTGCAAAATGACTTAGGGTTTGTCTCATGAAGAAGATGATCTTCAGACCCTTGGATTTTGTTGCCCAACGCCCTGGATCCGGCCACGTAGCCCTAGAACCCAACCTCCCAGTCACGTGTTTCTTATTTCTATTTTAATACACAATGTTTCGCAGCCCATTGTCGCTCCCACCAAATGACACCCGGTCAGAAGGGGTACAGGCGCGAATGGTCGGCGAATGGAGAAAGGAAATGAATAGAGTCGCCAGCTAGGCATTTTTATCCCAAAGGAAAGGTAATGCTGCATAGACCTGGGAAAGATATGGATAAGACGGTCGCGAACCAGAGAGACTGAGAAAGGGGGTTGGTTACAACCTGGGAAGGTATTAGCACCTAGATTGTCCGTCGTACTCGACGGGATCCACGCTTAAAAGATTTGTGTTTTAAAGGGGTGGTGTCAGTGCTATCTGTGTATCAAAGCAGGAAAGAATGCAAGTGTCAGTGTAAAAGGAAAGTGAAGTGTATAAGAGAAGTGTCAGTGTAAGAACAAGGATGAAATGCTCATGACCATGAGGCTTAAAGAATAAGGCTAGAAAGAGGGGGAATATACAGAGACTTTTGTTCGATAACTGTTAAGTTATGCCTACGTATCCTCTCGTGCAATGAGGAAGTCAGAACACCGTAGTTCGATTCAAAGAGACTGAAAGGTAAATTGACTTGTGAAATGCTTACTTGTTTTTGCTCAAGTGTATGACCTGTCTGGCTCAGGTGCAAACTGTCTTGCATTAGACGGAAGAAGCAAGTTCTCGTTTATGAGTGAAGATGATGAGAAAAGAATCCTGGAGGAGACGATTATTGTTTGTTTTTGTGTTTTCAGTTTTTTATTTCTTTTTCGAGTTTGACATAAGTTAATGAGCTTAAGCCTAAACCAAGGGTTAGTAAACTCATCACATCTTCCCTCTGATTAGGGGTAATGAGAATACCTTAAGTGTGAAGTCAGTATCTCACACTTAATCACCATGATGTAGGATTAAGATCATTAACCTACTTGTGATTATTTAGATGTTTTTGTTGTTTTTGTTTAGTGTTGAGTAATGAGATTAAGCCATAATCAAGGATTTAATGGACTCATTACACCATCCTAATAGAAGGATAATAGATGAGAGCATTTAAGCTGAGGAAGACTCCTCAACTTAATCCATGATTAGGGATTAACCTCATGACAAAACAAAACCTTTATTAAGTGGATTTTAGTTAATGGTAAGATTAAGAAATGGATTTTATGGTTTGTAAGACAACTTGAGGGGGACTTGTCCATTAACACTAGGGTTAGTCCTTCTTAACCAGTTAAGGAATAATTAGAACCCTAATGCAAGGCCCAAGTTACAAGTTTGATGTCTTGATGATCATTAGATGGATTGATTAAAGGAATTAAACACATTAAGGGTTTAACACTTAGGATTAAAGTTATACACTCCATCCTAATAGAAGGATGCATGCATAAGCTTAATCACAAAGCCTTAAAGCCTTTAGGGTTTAGTCCTTGATTATGAGATGAGAGGAGAAGACTCAAAGATGACACAAAGTTAAAACTAGATGGGGGACTAATAAAAACCCTAATTGTTATCATGCTTGGAGATCCTAGGGTTTGTGAGGCTTAAGAGAGAAAGATCTTCAAGGAACCATCAAGGAGAGAAGCAGACGAAAGGAGGAAGGAGCAGAGAGAAGCAAGACAACTTGCTTCACTTAAGAAGACAAGTTGCTTGAAGAGAGAAAGTAAGAGATGAACATGAATGAGCAAGCTCACTCTAATACACATACAAAATGCAGCAAAGGAAGTATGAAAGAGATGAAAAGGGATCATGAGAAGTGAAGGCAAATTCACTTCTCAAACAACTTACCACCTGAAATGTTAGCATAAGAAATGAAATGCAATGCAAATGAGATGAAATGTGATGATGCAAACCAAAACCAAGAGTAAGATCATGAAGTGAATGATGCTAAGAGATGATACAAACATGAGGCAAGGCATGGGAATGATCAAACAAGCATAAGGATGCAAATGAGGCATGCATTGAACCATGAATGTACATGAAAAATTTATGGAATGCAAAGGACATATAACATGGCCAATGGAAGATGCAATGATCAAACATGATTCCAATATGTCCTAAGATGTATTATGAATCAAGTGAATGCACAAAATGTCATGGCAAGTCATTGGATGCAAGCAAATGAAAGATGGATGCAAGGGAAGGCACAAATTAGGGTTATATGCATCACACAAAGCAAATATTCAACACCAGAAGAAAATGACATGATAAAAATTTGAAAATGCAACCAAAGATACCCTAAACCTATACAAACTCACTGCCCAAAGGAGGGGATCCAACTCTTAACCTAGTGAAAGTTATGACTTTCCTACGATTGCTAGAGTTTTAAGGTACCTTGTCAAGAAAAATGCTAAACAAATTGAAAATACAAGATCAATTCAAATCAAAATTATCCTATAAACTACATGCTATATAAGATGCAATGCAAAAAGAATCATTATCCAACTCTCAATGGTTAGGCAGAAAGAAATTTTTGAAGTTTGACATAAAATATTGCCTTGAAATGAAATTAAATCCAATGAAAATGATCAAAAGGCATCAAGAACAAAAAATAAATTTGATTTGAGAGTTGGACAATGTTTCTAAATGTTTTTAAATGCTATGTGAATTTTTTTTGTGATTTTTAAATACCTAAATGTATTTTTAATTAATTAATTTCCATTAATTAATTAAAAATAAACATTTAAATAATTTAAAAATAATTTTCAATGCAAAAAATAAAAATAAAAATATTTTTGTGTTCTGAAAATTCATGAAACCCTTGACAAAAATTTTCATAATTTTTTAATGATTTTAGCTATTTTTTAAAAATTCGTACAAATTAAACATAAAACAAATGAAAATAAAATGAATTTAAATGAAAAATGAGAAAGTCAAATGATCTGAAGGCCAGGATTCAAATTCCAGGGGGTGGAAGTTGACTGCGCGCGCTAATGGACGGCCAGAATTCAAACTCACGTAATTATGATTAAGCCCTAATCCAAAACCCTAATTACTTTCAGATGACCGGAACAGTGTTTCAGCCATCTTCTCCGGCAAGCCTCTCACTCAATCTCCCTTAATACGCCATGAAACTCCACTAAACTCTCCAGAATCAAACATTAGACAACTCTAAACAAGAATCCAGCAATCAAAATCATTTATTTCCACTCAAAATCAAGAATCAAACCAAAAAGCATTTCACGGGCAAAGTTTCAGAACAAGCATACATGGTCATTTTTCAATCATTTTCAAAACAAATCACATCATGACAATCAGTGAAGCATAAGGAAGCATTTAGAAACTAAAAATTGAAGTTCTGGAAAAATAAATGCCACGGCTACCTGAGCTTGAGCTTTCGAAACAGGGACTTTCTGGCTGCTTCTTTGGTTCAAACAAACCCCAATGATCCTCCTTTGAAGCTTTTGACACTTATCTGGAGTTTATATGGCCTCCAGAGAGAGTTGGCAGAAGCTCAGGTCAAGGGAGTGTGGAAATCGTATTTGTGATGTGGGAGGTTTCAGGCCAAAACAATGGTTGGGAAATGATCAGAGGATCATGGTGAGTGATTTGGTGGAGTTTGTTTTGATGTTTGAAGGTTGTGTTGTGTGATTCGAAGCAAAATGCATAAGGGGAGGTTTTTGAGAATGCTGGCTTGTGGAGTGTTTCAGGATGAGTTGTGTGTTGTGTTCAGTCTCTTTTGGTCCACTTATCACTCTTGGATAGGTCAGAGGAGTTGGTGTGGCCTAGCTTAATTGGTATGGGTCTTTTTGCAAAAAGTCACGTTTTGTGTAAGAGAGGTATGGGCTATGGCAGTGAAGGTACAAAGCATGGCTTGGCTGCAGCTTGAATCAGGGAGAGCCATGGAAAAGGATTAGAGGCAATGCAGCAAGTGGATTAGGGTTTTTGATAAGTTTTGCAACTTTGTGACTTTTTGCCCCTTTTGTGATTTCTTAAAGCACAAGTCATGAAAATGGACAAACTCTTGGTGCATTCTGAATTTTAGGCCTTGGTTTATGTTTGTACAAAGATTAGAAGTTCATTTGAAAGCACAATTTGTCTTGGCAAGTGGTTTTGCAACTTTGCCTCTTTGGTACATAACTTGAAATTATGTGATTTTTCTCAACTTTGACAAGCCATAACTTTTGATCCAAAATGAATTAGAATGAGGTCTTGTACTTTTTGAAAAGGGAATGATCCATTCTACAACTTTCATGACCAAAGTTTTCTCATTTGAAGCATTTCTGAATCAAAAAGAAAGGGTTGAAAAAGTTTCCCAAAATGGCAAGTTTCCATTACAAGTCATTTTCCCAAAAAGGCAACTTTGCAAATGGCTTGAAATTCTTCAATTTTGTGAACTTCTAACATCTTCTATGATCAAATAAAGATCATACACATTCAAAATGATGAAGAACACCCCTTGGTTGGGTCATTGGAGGCCTCAGATGCCCTGATTTTACACTGACTTGCTCAAAAAGTCAACTCTTGATCAGATGCCTTCCCCATGGAATTTCTTCATGAAAATTGATATGCATGATCCCTATACCATATAGAGACTAATAGAAACAAGAATGACCAAAAAAATTGGAGTTATGGCCTCTGAAACCAAAACCCTAATTCTAGGTCATCTGTGCAGTTAAACCTGGCTCTACTTCCATGCCAATCTCAGTTCTTGTGATTATTTGGCTTCCTTGACCTTGTGAGGATACAATATGATGCTTGAACATTCATGGACCCCTTTGAAGTGATTGATGACCTTTGGAGTGGCTCAAATGGCTCTTGGATTGCTCAGATCACAAACCCTAGATGCAGATGACTTGGGAACAATGCAGTGAATAAAAAATGCAATATGAGATGCTATGATTGAACTTATGCATATGAAAAGATCACAAGCCATGGTGTGAATGGGTGAGGGCAAATTTGGGGTGTTTACAGCTGCCCATATTCAAGCATGAGTTAGCTGTGTAGAATGTAAGCAACGGCTTAACAGGCAAACAAGATAACTTATGGTTGAATACCAAAGACAGTCCAAAATTTGCACTCACAGAATGAAGAAGAAAAGGGATATAGATTGTAAAAGAAAATAAAGTATATTATAAAGTGCGGGCGACGGAGGACGACCGTCGAGCAGAGGACGACTGTTGGGGAAAGAGCAATGACGGGGACGACCGACATGCTGGGGATATAAGAGATTATGATGGGGACGGCCATCAAGTAAAGCTATAAGACTCTCCAGGGATTATAGGTGAATGAAGTAAATGATGAGGTACGGTCATCAAAGGTGAAGTACGATCACCTAGCAGGGGACGACTGCTCTGTTGAGGGATAAGATGAGGGACGGTCATCTAATGGTGAAGGACGATCACCGGGCAATGTACGGTTGCCAAAAATATCACGACATAGGACGAATGTCGGATGAAAAGGGCGACGATGGGGACGGCCATCGGATAAGCATGATGAAGGACGATCATCAAGAGGTGAAGGACGATCACCCAGCAGGGGACGACTGCTCTCAGGGTTTATCATGACATAGGACGAATGTCAGATAACAAGATCAACGATGGGGACGGCCATCAGATAAATTGATGAAGGACGATCATCAGAAGGTGAAGGACGATCACCTAGCAGGGGACGGCTGCTAAAAGAAATATCACGACATAGGACGAATGTCGGATAGGAAGGGGTTCTAATAATGGAGACTCCGCTGGGGAAAGGATGAGGGAAGGTCATCCAAAGGTGAAGGACGATCACCTGGCAGGGTACGGCTGCCGAAAGTATCATGACATAGGACGAATGTCAGATAGAAAAGAAATAGTTCACTGGGATTTGCTGCTACAAGTAGACACGAACGAGTGTCTATATCCAAGGAATGAGAGGTATAAGCGGACGGGTATCAGGTAGAAACAAAAGTTGACACATGTTCAGAGATGATGATACGGACGAGTACCAACTGGTTAACAAAGAACACAGACGAGTATTGGTTCTGCGGGGACTCTTCTGGGGAATAGTAGACACAGACGAGTGTCTAAATTCAAGAAGACACAAGCGTTTGGAATTGTGTATGGATTAAAGATGCGAACGAGCATCCTTAAGACCATGATACGGACAAGTATCAGTAGAAACAAACGCTGACGCATGTTCGAAGACGATGATACGGACGAGTATCAACTGGTTAACAAAGAACACGGACGAGTGTCGAATCTGAGGAGGTATAAGTGGTGTATACAAGATACGAACGAGTATCTGTATGAGTGAAACAGGAGTAATAAGTATGAGCGGTGTACAGGAGTTTTTAAACTTGCTGGGGAGAATGACACGGACGAGTGTCAAAAGAGGAAAGTGTAATATAAACAAGTGTATGGTTTACAAAATGTTTCAGGTATCTATGTTGAAGAAGGTGACACAGACGGGTGTCAGGGAATTCGTATAGATATATGTATCTGTGAGTGCAAAGAGGACGCTTTGGCTTTCTACTGGGGATATGACACGGACGGGTGTCAGGAAGTATCTGTATCTTTAGGGAAAATGCCTTGGCTCTCTGCCGGGGAATCCGGGGAGTTCTCTGTATATCGCTGACGGATTGTCAGTATTCACAAGTGTTTGATTCAGAACATGGCTTATGATTATGCAATATGTTTGATTTTTGCCGTAATGCTCCGTATTAAACAGAATGCTACGCTCTGTGGGGAAAATGTGATGCGAATGCTATGATTATGCAAAAGATACTGATCCGGGATTCGGATCCCATTGCTGCGAAGATCTCTGGTTGATCTGCTTGAAGTGGACATCCCAGCTAGGGGATGAGATCATTGGTAGATCTGACATATGGGACTCTGCTTGGGGATATAGGTCACTGATAGACCTATTTTGGTAATGAGGGACCCAGCTGGGGTTTGTAGAAGCTTTCTTCACCCTGTTGTGAGATCTCCAGGCGTTGCTCCTCTGGATAGAGGCTGAAGCTCTGTGGGGAGATGGTTCCATGGCTTTTGTACACATGGCTTATGATTATGCAATATGTTTGATTTTTGCCGTAATGCTCCGTATTAAACAGAATGCTACGCTCTGTGGGGAAAATGTGATGCGAATGCTATGATTATGCAAAAGATACTGATCCGGGATTCGGATCCCATTGCTGCGAAGATCTCTGGTTGATCTGCTTGAAGTGGACATCCCAGCTAGGGGATGAGATCATTGGTAGATCTGACATATGGGACTCTGCTTGTGGATATAGGTCACTGATAGACCTATTTTGGTAATGAGGGACCCAGCTGGGGTTTGTAGAAGCTTTCTTCACCCTGTTGTGAGATCTCCAGGCGTTGCTCCTCTGGATAGAGGCTGAAGCTCTGTGGGGAGATGGTTCCCTGGCTTTTGTACTTGGCTGAGGAGGAAATAACAAATGGAAACTCAGCTGTGGAGAAAGCACCTCCGGTGCCAAGACTGATTAGATAATGATTTACCAGCTTGCTGGGAGGAAGCTTTCATGCCCCATGCTATGCTTTGTATACCTGCAATCCAGAAAAGTCAGAGAAACGCACAAGTAATCCTGAGGTATCCTTTACCAGATTCCATCATAAGAGTTTAGGCACCCCTGGGAGTAAGTATATTTCCTGCAAGCACGTATTTTAGAAGAGAAGCATCTGTATTTATGCAATCAGTATCTTAAACACATCGGACATTCTTGCAAATAAAAATAAAATATACGAAACGAAACATGACTGAAAATCTGATTTTATTAATTCATGTGCCCTGAATTGGCAAGATACAATCAAAGAAACAAATCCCCTAAAATGAGGAGATTGTTACAAATTGAGAAATAAAAGGTATTGGCAATGTTGATGACGCTTCAAGGAGCTTCCCTTTGCTATGACTCGTATGACATTTGACGTTCTTCTTATCTTGCTTTCTGAAGAAGGCTGATTCTGAAAGAAGCTTGATCCTTTTGAAGCTTACCAAGTTGTAAGTGATACAGATGAATTCAGAGTACAGTTGTTCGCTTATTCCCTTATTTTGCATGGATCGCCCTTCCGGGTTTTCAATCCATCGGGATACCCTTTTTTGCCTGAGTTGTCCAATGCGGCTTTTCAACTCAGCGGGTGTACATTTTTTGTTTATTTTCCCTTATTTTTGCCCGAGTCTTTTATTCTGTTTTTGACTCGCCGGGATGCCCTATTTTTGCCTGGACTTACATTCTGTTTTTTATGTCCAGCGGGTCATTTTTATGCGAAGTATTTTTTAACTGCATCTGAATTCACAGGGGACGGGAAGTCTTCGCCATCCATAGTACTGAGCATCAGTGCTCCACCAGAGAAAACTTTCTTTACTACGAATGGCCCTTCATAGTTCGGAGTCCACTTGCCCCTGTGGTCTGTATGAGGAGGGATGAGTCTTTTCAGCACAAGATCTCCTACTTGGTATTCTCGGAGCCTGACTTTCTGATCGAAGGCTTTCTTCATCCTTTTCTGATATAACTGCCCATGACAAATAGCAGCTAATCTTTTCTCTTCAATCAGACTCAGTTGTTCGTACCGGGACCGGACCCATTCTGCTTCGTTCAACTTAACATCCATTAATACCCGCAATGAGGGTAATTCAACTTCAACAGGTAGGACTGCCTCCATACCGTAAACAAGCTGATATGGTGTTGCCCCAGTGGATGTTCTGATTGACGTACGATACCCATGCAAGGCAAACGGTATCATTTCATGCCATTCCTTATAAGTGACTACCATCTTCTGCACAATCTTCTTGATATTCTTATTAGCTGCCTCAACAGCGCCATTCATCTTTGGCCTGTAAGGAGAAGAATTGTGGTGTTGGATCTTGAAGTCCCGACACAGTTCTGACATCATTTTGTTGTTTAAGTTGGAACCGTTGTCAGTAATGATTCGCTCGGGCACTCCATACCGACAAATGATATCTCTCTTCAGAAATCGGGCTACTACTTGCCTTGTAACATTTGCATAAGAAGCTACTTCAACCCACTTGGTAAAATAGTCAATGGCTACCAGGATGAATCTGTGGCCATTTAAAGCAATCGGTTCAATCTTGCCAATCATATCAATGCCCCATATGGCAAAGGGCCAGGGTGAAGACATCACATTCAGAGGATTGGGAGGCACATGCACCTTATCCGCATAAATCTGGCATTTATGGCATTTTCTGGCATAGGCACAACAGTCGGCATCCATTGTGATCCAGTAATAACCTGATCTTAGCAACTTCTTGGCCATGGCATGCCCCCCCGCATGGGTACCAAAGGATCCTTCGTGCACCTCGTGCATCAACAAGCATGCTTCTGTTTTATCAACGCATCTGAGAAGTACCCATATCAAAGTTTCTCTTGTACAGGGAACCGTCAGTATTCAGGAAGAAACTACCAGCTAGCCTTCTTAATGTCTTCTTATCATTGGAAGATGCCCCAGATTGGTATGTTTGATCCTCCAAGAAGCATTTGATATCATGGAACCAAGGCTTGTCATCTTTAACAACATTTGTTGAGAACACATATGCTGGTCTGTCAAGTCGGGACACTGAAATCCGAGGTACAGAGTTGGTAGCTTGAACTTTGATCATGGATGAAATGGTAGCCAGAGCATCTGCAAACTGATTTTCATCCCGAGGGATATACTCAAGCTTGACCGTTGTAAAGAAAGTCAATAACGTCCTTGTATAATCCCTGTAAGGTATCAGATGATCCTGGTGTGTGTACCATTTACCGTTGGTTTGATTGATTACCAAAGCTGAATCTCCGAACACAGTCAAAGTCTTGATCCTGAGGTCAATGGCTTCCTCAAGACCCATAATACAAGCTTCGTATTCAGCTTCGTTGTTAGTGCAGTTAAAGGTGAGTTTTGCCGAGAAAGGCATGTGAACTCCTTTAGGTGTAATGAGTACTACACCAACACCACGACCATTCATATTAACAGCCCCATCAAACATCATAGTCCATTCTTCTTCTGGGTCAGGCCCCTCGGTGTGAACAGGCTCTTCATGATCTTTTGCTTTTATGAACATGATATCTTCATCAGGGAAGTCAAATCTCATAGGCTGGTAATCATCAATAGGTTGCTCAGCAAGATAATCAGACAGTACACTGCCCTTGATGGCTTTCTGAGATGTGTACTGAATGTCATATTCTGTGAGGATCATTTGCCATCTTGCAACCCGTCCGGTAAGTGCTGGCTTCTCAAAAATGTACTTAACTGGATCCATCTTTGATATCAATAAAGTAATGTGGGTCAACATATACTGCCTTAGTCGGCGAGCAGCCCATGCTAAAGTGTCGCTCCTACCAAATGAAGCCGGGTCAAATGGGGTACAGACGCGAACGGTCGGCGAAAGGGGGATGTGAGAACACACAGGAGTGAACTCACAGGGAATGAAAAGAGTCGCCAGCTAGGCATTTTTATCCCGGAGGAAAGGCAATGCTGCATAGACCTATAAAGATATGGATAAGACGGTTGCGAACCAGAGAGACTGAGAAAGGGGGTTGGTTACAACCTGGGAAGGTATTAGCACCCAGATTGTCCGTCGTAATCGACGGGATCCACGCTTAAAAGATTTGTGTTTTAAAGGGGTAGTGTCAGTGCAATCTGTGTGTAAAAGAGCTGGAAAAGGATGTACAGGTGTCAGTGTAAAAGAAGTGTGAAGTGTATAAATGATGTGTCAGTGTAAGAACAAGAGTGAAATGCTCAGGAGTATGAGGCTAAAAGAATAAAGCTGGAAAGAGGGGGAATATACAGAGACTTTTGTTCGATAACCGTTAAGTTATGCCTACGTATCCTCTCGTGCAATGAGGAAGTCAGAACACCGTAGTTCGACCCAAAGAGACTGAAAGATGAATTGAATTGTGAACTGCTTGCTTGTCTATGCTCAAGTGTATGACCTGTCTGGATCAGGTGCAAACTGTCTTGCATTAGACGGAAGAAGCAAGTTCTCGTTTGTGAGTGAATAAGGTGAGAAAAGAATCCCGGAGGAGACGATTATTGTTTGTTTTTGAGTTTTCAGTCTTTTATTACTTTTTGAAGTTTGTCATAAGAAAATGAGCTTAAGCCTAAACCAATGGGTTAGTAAACTCATCACATCCTCCCTCTGATTAGGGGTAATGAGAGTACCTTAAGTGTGAAGTCAGCTTCTCACACTTAATCACCTTTGGTGTAGGTTTAAGATCATTATCTTACTTGTGATTATTTAGATGTTTTTGTTGTTTTTGTTTAGTGTTGAGTAATTAGGTTAAGCCATAATCAAGGATTAAACAGACTCATTACACCATCCTAATAGAAGGATAATAGATGAGAATGTTTAAGTTGAGGAAAGCTCCTCAACTTAATCCATGATTAGGGATTAAACTCATGACAAAATAAAGCCTTTATTAGATGGATTTTAATTAATGATATGATAATGAAGTGGTTTTTAGGGTTTGTAAGACAACTTGAGGGGGACTTGTCCATTAACACTAGGGTTAGTCCTTCTTAACCAATCAAGGAAGAATTAGAACCCTAATGCAAGGCCCAAGTTACAAGCTTGATGTCTTGATGATTATTAAGTGAATTGATTAAAGGATTTAAACACATTAAGGGTTTAACACTTAGGATTAAAGTTATACACTCCATCCTAATAGAAGGATGCAGGCATAAGCTTAATCACAAAGCCTTAAAGCCTTTAGGGTTTAGTCCCTGATTATGAGGTGAGAAGAGAAGACTCAATGAGACACAAAGGTAAAACTAAGAGGGGAGACTAAACAAAACCCTAATCATTGTCATGCTTGGTTGTTCCTAAGGTTTGTGAGGTTTACAAGAAAGATCTTCAATGGAACCACCAGGAAGCAGATGAAAGGATCAGGAGAAGCAAAGTAACTTGCTTCATTTAAGAAGACAAGTCACTTGAAGAAAGAAAGTGAGAAGAAGAAGAATGAGCAAGCTCAAACTCAAACACATAACAAAATGCAGCAAGGATGCATGAAAGAGATGAAAAGAAATTGTGAGAAGTGAAGGCAAATTCACTTCTCAAAGTAACTTACCACCTGAAAAGTTAGTGAAGGAAATGCAATGCAATGCAAAATGAGATGAAATGGCATGATGCAAATCAAAACCAGAAGCATATGTGAGATGTTAATGATGCTATGATATGGTGCAAACATGAATCAAGGCATGAGGATGATCATATGAGCCAATGGATGCAAATGGAGCAAGTTTAGAACCATGAACACACATAAACAGTTATGAGATGCAAATGACATACAACATGGCAAATACATGATGCAATGATCAAACATGCTTTTAACATGTCTTAAGATGTCTAATGAATCAAATGGATGCATAAAATGCAATGGCAAGTCATGGTAAGAATGCAAATACAAGATGAATGCAAAAGGAAGCCCAAATTAGGGTTTATGATCAATGCATCAAACAAAAACCAAAATCAGAAGCAAACATCAAAGTAAAAAATTGAAAATGCTCTCAAAGGAACCCTAATCCTATACAAAACTCAGTGCCCAAAGGAGGGGTTCTAACTCTTAACCTAATGTAAGTTATGAATTTCCCAAGTTTTCTAGGGTTTTAGGGTACCTTAACAAGAAAAATGTCAAACAAATTGAAAATGAGAGATCAAATCATGCCAATTTCATCTCACAAACTACATGCTAAACAAAATGCAATGCAAAAAGAATCAAAGTCCAACTCTCAATGGTTAGGCAGAAATGATTTTTTGAAGTTTGGATCAAAATAATGCCTTGAAATGATTTTAATTCCATGAAAAATTCTCAAAATGCATCAAGATCAAAAAAGAAATTTGGTTTGAGGGTTGGACAATGTTTCTAAATTATTATGAAGGTTTCATGAATTTTTTGGTGATTTTTAAATACCTAAAAGTATTTTTAATTAATTAATTCTCATTAATTAATTAAAAATAAACTTTTAAATAATTTAAAAATATTTTTTTTAATGCAAAAAATAAAAATAAAAATGTTTTTGGATTCTGAAAATTAATAAAAGTGTGTATAAAAATTTTCAGAATTTTTAAAATTGTTTTGCTATTTTAAATTAAATGGACAAATTAAATGAATAAAAAAGAAAATAAAATTGAATTAATGAGAAGTATGCTGAATGAGAGGCCAGGATTAAATCTGGGGAGGGGTTTGTTGACTACGCGCGCAATCTAAAGGCTGACATTCAAACTTCATTAATCCCAATTAAAAATTAATTAATCTGAATTAATAAAGTCAACTTAAGATTATGGCAAAATAGAGAGATCCTGGGTGTCCAAATGCGCGCGAGTCAACACATCCAAGGGACAACATTCAAACTTCATTAAACACAGGAATTAGCCCTAATTATTTTCAGGTGGCTGGAGAAGACCTCCGGTCGTCTTCTCCGGTGGGACTCCCACCTGAAAATCCCTAAAACCCTCAAAACTTCATGAAAACGAAAACTAACTATCCAGAAATCATCCCCATGCCAAACTAAATCAAAACCCCCATTCAAACATCATTTATTCTTCATCAATCAAACGAATCGAAGCCAAACAGTTTTAGGGAAATAAATTTCAGACAGTTCATACATGCTGGTTTCTCAGCCATTTTCAAAAGTGAGCACATATTCATGATCAGGGGAATGCATAGAAGCTATTAAGAACTTAAAAACATGTTTCTGGAAAAAAGTTTTGAGTTGACTACCTGAACTGAAGCTTTCGATTCAGGAGCTTTCTGGCTGTTTCTTTGGCTCAAATCTACTCCACTGATCCTCCTAATAAGCTTGCAAGGTTTGTTTGAAGTTTGCAATGGCTGGTTTGAGAGTTTGCTTGAGTTCTGTTCAATGGCAGGTGGTGATCGTGTTTTTGATTCAATGGCTTTTAGGTTGTGGTGAAGGGTGCTTTGTGACCAGGAAGGTGTGTTGAGTTGATTGGTGAAGTTTGTTTGTGTGTTTATGGCCCGTGTGATGAGTTTCGAAGGCTCTTGCAAAATGAAAGTGAAAATGAGAATGCTGAGTTATGGAGTGTTTCAGGCTTGCTCTCTTGTTACTTTGGCTTGCTTTTGGCTTGTATAAATAATTGGGATTGGTCAGAAGATGTGATGTGTGCTTTATTGATTAGTATGGGTCCTTTTGCCAAAATGTCAAAGTTGGTGTAAGAGAAGTATGGGCTACTTTCTAGCCAAGGACAAAGGGTGTGTCCTGCGCAGCATGATGAGGGGAGATGCCTAGGGTGGCTCAGCAGGCTAGCCAGCAAGTGGATGATAAACTATGATGAGTTTTGCAACTTGCCTTGCTTTTGATCTTTATGAAATATCTTGATCCATAGGCCACAAAAATGAGAAAAATCTTGGCCCATTCTGAACTTTAGGTGTTGTATGATCATGTTGTGAAGATTAGAAGTGCATTTGACAGCCCAATTTGTCTTGACATGTGAATTTGCAACTTTGCCTCTTTGGTAGAAACTTTAAAATTTTGTGATTTTTGCCAACTTTGACAAGCCATAACTTTTGATCCAAAATGAATTAGGTCATGTTCTTGTACTTTTTGAAAAGGGAATGATCCATTCTATAACTTTCATGACCAAAGTTTTTCCATTTGAAGCTTTTTTGAATCAAAAAGTAAAGGTTGAAAAAGTTGCCTAAAATGGCAATTTCATTAAAAGTTAAACTTGCCCAAAAAGTCAACTTTGCAAAAGACTTGAAATTCCTCAATTTTGTGAACTTCCAACATCTTCCATGATCAAATAAAGATCATATACAATCAAAATGATGAAGAACACCCCTTGGTTGGGTCATTGGGGGCCTCAGATGCCCTGATTTTACACTGGCTTGCTTGAAAAGTCAACTCTTGATCAGATGACTTCCCCATGGAATTTCTTCATGAAAATTGGTATGTATACTCCCTATACCATATAGAGACCAATAGAAACAAGAATGACCAAAAAATTGGAGTCATGGCCTCTGAAACCAAAACCCTAATTCTAGGTCATCTGTGCAGTCAAGTCTGGCTCTGCTTCCATACGATTTTCAGTTCTTGTGATTCTTTGACATTCTTGACTTTGAGGAGATATAATATGATGTTTGAACACACATGGACCCCTTTGAAGTGATTGATGACCTTTGGGGTGGCTCCAGAAGGTCTTGGATTGCTCAGATCACAAACCCTAGATGCAGATGACTTTGAAACAATGCAATGAATCAAAAATGTGATATGAGATGCTATGATTGAGTTTATGCTTATGAAAATGATCACAAGCCATAGTGTGAATGGGTGAGGGCAAATTTGGGGTGTTTACAGCTGCCCCTATTCAAACATGAGTTAGCTGTGCAGGATGTAAGCAACGGCTTAGCAGGCAAACAAGATAACTTGTGGTTGAATACCAAAGACAGTCCAAAATTTGCACTCACAGAATGAAGAAGAAAAGGGATATAGATTGTAAAAGAAAACAAAGTATATTGTAAAGTGTAGGCGACGGAGGACGACCACCTAGCAGGGGACGGCTGGGGAGAATGTCGGATAAAAGGTCAACGATGGGGACGACCATCGGACGAGCATGATGAAGGACGATCATCAAGAGGTGGAGGACGACCACCTAGCAGGGGACGGCTGCTCTCAAGGTTTATCATGACATAGGACGAATGTCAGATAACCAAAGTCAACAATGGGGACGGCCATTGGATAAGATGATGAAGGACGATCATCAAAAGGTGGAGGACGACCACCTAGCAGGGGACGACTGCTAATTATCACGACATAGGACGAATGTCGGATAGAAAATCAACGATGGGGACGACCATCGGATCAGCATGATGAAGGACGATCATGAAGAGGTGGAGGACGACCACCTAGCAGGGGACGACTGCTCTCAAGGTTTATCATGACATAGGACGAATGCCAGATAGAAAAAGAATTTGCTTTGCAGGCGATTTACTGAGGAATAGTAAACACGGACGAGTGTTTATATCCAAGAAACAAAAGGTGTAAGTGTTTAGATGTTTGTGTATAGATTAAAGATGCGGACGAGCATCCTTAAGACTACGATACGGACGAGTATCGGGTAGAAACAAAAACTGTCACGTGTTCAGAGATGATGATACGGACGAGTATCAACTGGTTAACAGAGAACACGGACGAGTGTTGAATCTGAAGGGACTCTTCTGGGGAATAGTAGACACGGACGAGTGTCTATATTCAAGAAGACAAGAGTGTTTGACACAGTGTATGGATTAAAGATGCGGACGAGCATCCTTAAGACTATGATACGGACGAGTATCAGGTAGAAACAAACGCTTGACACATGTTCTGAGATGATGGTACGGACGAGTACCAACTTGTTAACAAAGGACATGGACTAGTGCTGAATCTGCGGGGATATAAGTGATATATACAAGATACGGACGAGTATCTGTATGAGTAGTAAGTATGAGTGATGTATAGATGAGTGTTCATTCTGCTGGGGAGAGTGACACGGACAATATGAACAAATATCTGATATACAAAAATGCTTATGTTACTGCACTGGGGAAAATGACACGGACGGATGTCAAGGAAATTATATAAGTATATGTGAGTGCAAAGAGGATGTCTTTGGCTTTCTGCTGGGGATACGACACGGACGGGTGCCACAAGGAGTATATACTGGTGTTTGGGCATGTAAGGCAACTGTGTTTTCTGGGGAATCTGAGGGGTATTCTGTATATTGTTGACGAATTGTCAATATTCACAAGTGTTTGATTCGGAACATGGCTTATGATTATGCAATATGTTGGATTTTTGCCGTAATGCTCCGTATTAGACGGAATGCTACGCCTTGTGGGTGAATACGATGCGAATGCCATGATTATGCAAAGATACCAATCCGGGATTCGGATCCCGTTGCTGCGGAGATCTCTGGTCGATCTGTTTGAAATGGACATCCCAGCTGGGGATGAGATCACTGGTAGATCCGATGAGGTGTATCTGCTTGGGGAAATGGGTCAATGATAGACCTATCTCAGTAAATGAGAGACCCAGCTGGGGTTTGTAGAAGCTTTCGTCACTCTGTTGTGATTCCTTCATGCGTTGCTCTTCTGGATAGAGGCTGAAACTCTGTGGGGAGATGGTTCCCTAGTTTTTGTACTTGGCTGAGGAAGAATGATTGGCACCTCGGCTGGGGAGAAACAACAAGTGGCAACTTAGCTGGGGAGAAAACGCTTTTGAGTGCTAAGACTGGGTGTTGCTTTGCCAACTTGCTGGGGTGAAGCTTTCATGCCCCATGTCATGCCTTGAGTACCTGCAATCCTGAAAAAGACAGAGAAACGCGCAAGTGATCCCGAGGTATCCCTTACCGGATTCCGTCATAGGAGTTAGACACTCCCGAGAGTAAGTATATTCCCTGCAAGCATGTATTTTTAGAAGAAAAGCATTTGTATTTATGAAATCAGTATTTTAAGGACACCAGACACTTTTGCAAATGAAAATGAAGTGTACGGGGCGAAACATGATTGAAAATCTGATTTTATTAATTCATGTGCCCTGAATTGGCAAGATACAGTCAAAGAAACATATCCCCTGAAATGAGGAGATTGTTACAAATTGAGAAAAAAATACTGGCAATGTTGTTGACGCTTCAAGGAGCTTCCTTTCTGCTATGACTCGTATGACATTTGACGTTCTTCTCGTCTTGCTTTCTGAAGAAGGCTGATTCTGACAGAAGCTTGATCCTTTCGAGGTTTACCGAGTTGTAAGTGATACAGACGAATTCAGAATGCAGTTGTTCGCTTATTCCCTTATTTTGCATGGATCGCCCTTTCGGGTTTTCAATCCATCGGGATACCTATTTTTTCCTGAGTTGTCCAATGCGGCTTTTCAACTCAGCGGGTGTACATTTTTTTGTTTATTTTCCCTTATTTTTGCCCGAGTCTTTTATTTTGTTTTTGACTCGCCGGGATGCCCTATTTTTGCCTGGATTACATTCTGTTTTTGTGTCCAGCGGGTCATTTTATGCGAAGTATTTTTTAACTGCATCTGAATTCACAGGGGACGGGAAGTCTTCACCATCCATAGTGCTGAGCATCAGTGCTCCGCCAGAAAAAACTTTCTTTCTACAAACGATCCTTCATAATTCGGAGTCCACTTGCCCCTGTGGTCTGTATGAGGAGGGAGGATTCTCTTCAGCACAAGATCTCCTACTTGGTACTCTCGGTGCCCGACTTTCTGATCGAAGGCTCTCTTCATTCTTTTCTGATACAGCTGCCCATGACAGATTGCAGCCAATCTTTTCTCTTCAATCAGACTCAGTTGTTCGTATCGGGATCGGACCCATTCTGCTTCATTCAGCTTAACATCCATTAGTACCCGTAGAGAGGGTAATTCAACTTCAACAGGTAGGACTGCCTCCATACCATACACAAGCTGATATGGTGTTGCCCAAGTGGATGTTCTGATTGACGTGCGGTACCCATGCAAGGCAAATGGTAGCATTTCATGCCAGTCTTTATAGGTGACTACCATCTTCTGCACAATCTTCTTGATATTCTTATTAGCTGCCTCGACCGCGCCATTCATCTTTGGTCTGTAAGGAGAAGAATTGTGGTGTTGGATTTTGAAGTCCCGACATAGTTCTGCCATCATTTTGTTGTTCAAGTTGGAACCATTATCAGTAATGATTCGCTCGGGAACTCCGTACCGACAGATGATGTCTCTCTTCAGAAATCGGGTTACCACTTGCCTTGTAACATTTGCATAGGAAGCTGCTTCAACCCACTTGGTAAAATAGTCAATAGCAACCAGGATGAATCTGTGGCCATTTGAAGCGGTCGGTTCGATCTTGCCAATCATGTCAATGCCCCACATAGCAAAGGGCCAGGGTGAAGACATCACATTCAAAGGATTGGGAGGCATATGCACCATATCCGCGTAAATCTGCCATTTATGGCATTTTCTGGCGTATGCACAACAGTCGGCATCCATTGTGATCCAGTAATATCCTGATCTTAGCAACTTTTTGGCCATGGCATGCCCTCCTGCATGGGTACCAAAGGATCCTTCGTACACTTCATGCATTAACAAGTCTGCTTCTGTTCTATCAACACACCGGAGAAGTACCATATCAAAGTTTCTCTTGTACAGGGAACCATCAGTGTTCAGGAAGAAACTACCAGCAAGCCTTCTCAAAGTCTTCTTATCATTGGGAGATGCCCCAGGTGGGTACGTTTGATTCTCCAAGAAGCACTTAATGTCATGGAACCAGGGCTTATCATCTTTAACAACATCTGCTGTGAACACATATGCTGGTCTGTCAAGTCTGGACACTGAAATTTGAGGTACAAAGTTGGCAGCTTGAACTTTGATCATGGATGAAATGGTAGCCAGAGCATCTGCGAACTGATTCTCGTCCCGAGGGATATACTCGAGCTTTACTGTTGTAAAGAAAGTCAATAACCTCCTTGTATAATCCCTGTAAGGTATCAGATGATCTTGGTGGGTGTACCATTTGCCGTTGGTTTGATTAACTACCAGAGCTGAATCTCTGAATACAGTCAAAGTCTTGATCCTAAGGTCAATGGCTTCCTCAAGACCCATAATGCATGCTTCGTATTCAGCTTCGTTGTTAGTGCAGTTGAAGGTGAGTTTTGCCGAGAAAGGCAAGTGAACTCCCTTAGGTGTAATGAGTACTGCACCAACACCACGACCATTCATATTAACAGCCCCATCAAACATCATAGTCCATTCTTCTTTCGGGTCAGGCCCTTCAGTGCGAACAGGCTCTTCATGATCTTTTGCTTTTATGAACATGATGTCTTCATCGGGGAAGTCAAATCTCATAGGCTGGTAATCATCAATAGGTTGCTCAGCAAGATATTCAGACAATACACTGCCCTTGATGGCTTTCTGAGATGTGCATTGAATATCATATTCTATGAGGATCATTTGCCATCTTGCAACTCGTCCGGTAAGTGCTGGCTTCTCAAATATGTATTTGACCAGATCCATCCTTGAGATCAACAAAGTAGTTTGGGTCAACATATACTGTCTCAGTCGGCGAGCAGCCCACGCTAAGGCACATCAAGTTTTCTCGAGCAGTGAATAACGTTGTTCACAGTCGGTAAACTTTTTGCTTAGGTAGTATATTGCATACTCTTTTCGACCAGACTCGTCATGCTGGCCCAACATACACCCCATCGACTCTTCTAAAACTGTCAAATACATGATTAGAGGTCTTCCTTCAACTGGCGGCATAAGGATTGGAGGTTCTTGCAAGTATTCTTTGATCTTGTCAAAAGACTTCTGGCAGTCTTCGTTCCACCTGACCGTCTGTTCTTTTCTCAACAATTTGAACAAGGGTTCGCAGGTTGCTGTAAGGTGAGATATGAACCTTGAGATGTAGTTCAATCTACCTAGACACCCTCGGACTTCTTTTTCAGACTTCGGTGCAGGCATTTCTTGAATGGATTTGACTTTATCAGGGTCAACTTCAATCCCTTTCTCGCTCACAATAAAACCCAGCAGCTTACCAGATCGCACCCCGAATGTGCACTTGTTGGGGTTCAACTTTAGTTGGTACTTCCTCAGACGCTTGAACAGCTTCAGCAGATTTACCAGGTGGTCTTCTTCAGTGAGGGACTTGGCAATCATATCATCCACATAACATTCGATTTCTTTATGTATCATATCGTGGAATAATGTCACCATAGCCCGTTGATATGTTGCACCGGCATTCTTCAGCCCGAAAGGCATCACTTTGTAACAGAACGTGCCCCAGGGTGTGATGAAGGTTGTCTTCTCCATGTCTTCAGGCGACATCTTGATCTAATTGTATCCTGAAAATCCATCCATGAAGGAGAATACCGAGAACTGAGCCGTATTATCCACCAATACATCAATGTGAGGTAATGGGAAATCATCCTTCGGGCTGGCTCTGTTCAGATCCCGGTAGTCAACACACATCCTTACTTTACCGTCTTTCTTAGGCACAGGCACAATATTAGCAACCCACGGTGGATAGCTAGTCACAGCAAGGAACCCGACGTCCCACTGCTTCTGTACCTCTTCTTTGATTTTCATTGCCATGTCTTGGCGAGTACGGCGCAGTTTCTGTTTAACCGGCGGGCAATCTTCTTTCAAAGGCAGCTTGTGCACAACAATGTCGGTGTCCAACCCTTGCATATCTTGGTAAGACCAAGCAAACACATCCACATATTCTTGAAGCAGGTCAATCAGTTGTCTCTTCACTGAGTCTTGTAAGAAGGCCCCGATTTTAACTTCTTTCACGTCTTCATCTGTACCAAGATTAATCGTTTCGACCTCCTCCTGATTAGGAGTGATAACCTTCTCCTCTTGTCTCAACAATCTGGCTAGCTCTTCAGGAAGCTCGTAATCTTCTTCAACCCCTTCATCAGCTTGATTGATTGGATTGTCAAATTCATACGAAGTCATAGCCGTGCTGTTGTCGGTGCAGTCTGGAAGGCACTCTCTGCAAGGGTTCAGTTTGTTCATTTTAGTGATTAATTTTAATCTTGTTTAGAAAAGTGAAATAAAGTTAACATTTTGAAAACACTGCCATTTATTTTTTGTACAAAAAGAAAAATGGAAAAACAGTGAGCGGAAAAGAAAAAGAGACTCATTTGCAAAAGATGTCTGATATTTCATTGATTAATCTTGTTGCACAAAAATTACAGATGGCCCGATTACAAAATGAGTCTTGTCAACTTGGGCAAGATGCAAGACTTGATGCATGCTTAAAATATACAGGAAATAATAATTACTCTGCAGGAGTAACTCTTATAATTTCCTAGGAAGACCAGTTTGATATACTGCTCCCCGAGATCTTTGGACGTATCCAACTCTCCAGGTTGCGGTCGCTTTCATCCTCGTCTTCCAAATTGTTGACAGCATCAGGGGTGAGCATCCCCCCACTAACAAAGTTGGGCTTCTTAGCAGCCTCTGCTTGATCTTGTTGAGTTGGTTTGTAACCCAACCCAAATCTATCCTCCTTCTTCTCTACGGGCAGCAACTTGCCCCAGCCTTGGGCAGTCCCTTCTTCAACAACCTTCCGGGCTTGTTGATAAGATGTCATTGAGGTTCCAGGTACAGCAGATGTTTCATTTATGTTCAAGGCCTCAAACCCTTGACTCATCGTTTCATGGATCTCCCCATCCATCTCAATGTATTTGTAGGTAGTCAGATGGCTAACAAAAATATCTTCCTCTCCACAAATAGTAATGACTTGGCCCTCCCACTCGAATTTTAACTTCTGGTGAAGGGTAGACGTAACTGCGCCAGCGGCATGAATCCATGGTCTACCCAACAAACAGCTGTAGGCAGGCTGAATGTCCATCACTTAGAAGGTCGTTTTGAAAGTTTGTGGGCCAATCGTTATAGGCAACTCAATTTCTCCCAGAACTGATCTCTTAGAACCGTCAAAGGCTCTCACTACCAGGTTGCTGGGACGTAATGTCAATCCTTCATACTCCAGCTTCACAAGGGCTTTTTTAGGTAAGACATTGAGGGATGATCCTGTGTCTACCAGCACATGGGAAAGAACTGCACCCTTACACTCCATGGTAATGTGCAAAGCCTTGTTGTGATTGCGGCCTTCCGTAGTCAAATCAGTGTTGATAAATCCTAGTCCATTACTAGCATTAACATTCCCAACCACAGCTTCCAACTGATTGACTGTGATCTCTTCTGGCACATAAGCTGCGTGCAAGACTTTTAGTAGTGCGTTCCGATGAGCCTCGGAGCACATTAACAATGATAGAATGGAGATCTTAGAAGGCGTCTGGTGAAGCTGGTCCACTATCTTGTAATCACTTTTCTTGATGATTCTCATGAATTCATCAACTTCTTGATCAAAAGGTGTTTTCAAAGCCTCCTTAACAATTTGTTCTTCTTGCACCATGCTCTTCCCTTTTGCCTTGGCATCAACTTCTGCTTCGGCACTGGGTCTTTGAATTTGCGGGGCAAAGAGACGTCCGCTTCGAGTGAAGCCTCCGCCTTCCCCCACATTGTCTATTTGTGGTGAAGAAGTTGATGAATCAAGAGTGATTTTCTGTCCTTCGCAGTATAGATCAGAGCCGTAATGCCAGGGGATGGCATTACTGCTTTCATAAGGTACTAGCCCAGGCACTGTGATAGTGACTGGACTGATAGCAGCTGCAGAAGGGACCGTGATAGTCTGTGGATCATAGTATATTGTGACTGGTGCTCTGATAGGAGTGGCGCTTTGTGAGTTGTAGGCAGAATCATTTTCAGGATCATAATAAATTGTAACTGTTGAGATGCTTTCACTGTTTGCTGTTGATGTTGTAGGAGACACTGTTGAATGGATGGGTGTTGCGGTTGTAGGAGATTCTGAATGAAGGGGTGCTGAAGTTGTAGAAGGGATGTTTGCTGACATTTGGTCTGTTGAAGTAACAGATGAAACATTTGTTGATGAGATTGAAGAGTTGTTTGGAACAATGGTTGTTGCAGTTGTAGAAGACTCGAGAACTGTTGTTAAGGAGATTGCTGGATTGGTAGGTATTGATGTTGTGATTTGAAGCAGGCCACTCTAGATGAGACCATCTATGCCATCTCTCAAGTTATCACATCCATTCACTGAAATGTTGCAATAAGCACACCCTAGCTCGCATCCGGGGAACATTTGACATTCAAGGAGTTGAGCTTTAATCTCTACCAAGGGTGTCCGAATCTGACCCACACTGGTTATCAAGTAAGACGGCTTGTCTTCTTCAATAGCATTGATTCTGGGGCCACCATGGTTTGGCATAGGGTTCTTGTTAACATTTGGTGGTGGTGCAAAGTTTAGAGCTTTGGAATCTACCAGGTCTTGTACCTTCATGTGCAAAGCTCTGCACTTCTCTGTACTGTGGCCAGGTGCATTCGAATGAAAAGCACATCTGGTGCTGGCGTCATAATTTCTGGGTAGACTGGAGGGATCTGGAGGTGCCAATGTCCTTAGCTCAACCAGGTTGAGTTTTAGGAGTTGTGGCAATAATGTGGCATAAGGCATAGGGATCGGATCGATCACCCTATTGGCCTGAGACGGTCTCTGTTGAAATGGTCTTTGCTGATTGTTGTTGCTGGTGTTGTTGTAGTTTCTCTGAGGAGGATACTGATTTTGTTGCTGATAACTTTGTTGCTGTGGTTGATAAGCTGGTTGTGGATGGATTGGAGCGGGAATGGTGACTGCTGCCACAGACCTATGAACATATTGGGGTCTGCCTCTGCTGGCATGGATAACATTGGTCTCACCAGTTCTTCTTGGGCCCACAAAAGGCTTCCTTGTGTTGCTGGATGAGCTCGCACCGTTGTCAGAAATTTTGCCCATCTTTAATAGGCTCTCAATTCTTTCTCCAGCTATAACGACATCTGCAAAGCTGGTAGAAGAAAAGGCAGCTAGCCTATCAATGTATGTCCCTTGGAGGGTGTTCATAAACATATCAGCCATCTCCCTTTCTGACATGGGTGGCTGGACAGCAGCAGCTAGCTGTCTCCACCTCTGGGTGTACTCCCGGAAGCTTTCCCTGGATGACTGTGACATTCCCATCAGGAGGGTCCTGTTGGGTGCCATATCCAAATTATACTGGTATTGTCTGATAAAGGCCTCAGCCAGGTCCTTCCAACATCTGATGGTTGCTCTGGTCAAATGAGAGTACCATTCCCTTGAAGCTCCCGTTAAGCTATCCTCAAAATAAAACATCCATAGCTTTTCATCCATGGTATATGCCTTCAGCCTCCCCAGAAAGGATTGCAAGTGGGTCCGTGGGCAGGAAGTCCCGTTGTACTTCTCAAAGCACGGTGGTTTAAATTTGTGGGGAATCCTGACCCCGTCCACTAAGCCCATGTCCATAACATCAAAACCCAAGGAGTTTTGAGACTCCAAGGACCTTAATTTTTCAGCAATTTCATCTAGTCTTCTGTCATAGGCTTCATCCCCAGCACCCATTACCGTGAACTGATCTTCCTGGGGGTCTTCTTGCAGCACTCTACCTGTAGTAGCATTCCCTTGTACATTAGTGGTAATGTTGATCTCTGGATGAAGGTGGGGTCCAAATACAGGTGGGTTGATATGAGGCTGAACCCTCTCATTGTTGCTTGTCCCACCAGTCCCTAGATGGGGATCTTCCTGAGTCTGCCTCTCTACTAAAGCCCTCAATCTTTCTTGGCTTTGTGCCAATCCATTCATCACCTCCATAAATTGCGTCATCTGATTCCTAATTTCCAATCTCTCATTGGCCATTTGGTTCCTGACCTCTGTAAGGTCCTGTTGTACCTGGTCCATCTGTATACCCGGAAGGTTGTTGCGGGTGGGATATCTGTGTGGACGGTTGAGTGGGAACACCCGACGTCGAGCAATAGTTCCTGAAGTCACAACAGAGTTAGTAACAAAAATAAAACAAACCTACAAAACAAACAAAGGTTAGCATGCAATGCAGTATGCTTATTTGTTTCCAAGGTATCCGGCTTGGCACTTGGTTTTGACCTTCCCAGACCCTTGAGGGAGATGCTTGTGATGTTGCTTGAAAGAAACTCAGATAAAACAAACCAACACATATATTACGAAAAAGGTAATTGATACATAGTTTGTTTCTTTTTACAATACATGCCCTCTGAGGGGTCAAAATACAACACAAAGAAGGAAAAGTACAATGAAATGAAAGCAACAACAAGCAAAAGTCAGACACTAAGACCAAACTCATCCTCCTGAACTTCCTTTAGAAGTGCTTCAGTCACAGGATCAGCTGGACGCTCTGTAAGGTTCCTGATAAGGAGATTCCTGGTAGTAACAGCTGCAGTTAGCTTCTTGTGTCGACTCTGGTCCTTTGACCTCTTCACACCAGCTCTAATCTTCAACTCTGAGATCTCTCTCTGGGCTGCTAGCAGGGCTTCCTGTTGCTCCTTTGCACTAGCCTCCAACTGCTCAATATTGTCCTGAGTCCTCTTATCTTCCAGAGTACGAGCTTCGGTGATCCTGACCCACCTATCTTGACTCTCCTTCAGATACAAATCAGTCCTGGCCTTTTGGAACTGAGCCTCCTTGCAGGCATTCTTCAAAATCTGTTCTCCAGCCCTTGACTTCTTGATGTAATCCTCTGACTTCTCAATTCTGGCCAGATGCTCCACCTTTAGCTTTTCTAACCTCTCAATGTCCAGCCGGCCATCACTCCTCTCCCAGAGGGTCTTTTGTAGAGCCTGAGTCAGCTTCTCATTTCTCTCTTTTAGTTTCTCAAACTCCTCTAAACTGACAATGACAGGAGGTGGTGATGAGGATGGTCCAGGTATATCTTCCATGGTGAAGGGCATCCCAGAAAATTGAGCCCTGGCATGGGACCACTCATAGTACTGTGCTGAGGCCACATTGTTGCATCTCCCAAAAATGGTTACTCCTTTAGTCTGGACATTGTCCCAAGCCCAGGATGCTTGCCTGACAATAGCCAGATTAGGCTTATTCTCACAGTAAAGAGTCTCAGCCAAGTCTTGTGCCTTAGGAGTGTGGACCAATGCATAGCCCAATTGTCTTTTGAATAGCAGAGGGTTGTAGTTGATGCAACCCTTTACTCCTATTAGGGGTACATTGGGAAACTGCCCACAACTGGTAATGATGTCCCTGCCTTTTGTGCTTTGAGTGCACCACCTGATATCAGCTGAAGTTAAAGCAGTGAGTCTTCTAGCCCAGTTCCTCTGCTGATGAGGATTCAAAAATGCATCAGTCATGGGCAAGTGCCTGAGCAACCAGGTATGGAAAAGGGGAGCACAACACCTCACCAATCTTCCTCTCTGCTTTTCATTCCTTTGGTGGACAGAGTAGTAGAAATCTCCCAGTAAGGTGGGTACTGGGTTCCTCAGAATGAAAAGGTGAATTGCATTCTTGCTAACAAACTTAGGCTCATCTGCAAATAATATGACCCCATATATGCTAAGGGCCAATAAAGCACAGACTGCCTTCCATTCTCCCAAGGAGGCCTTCAGGATGGCCTGAGAAGTCAAGAAATCCAAATGTAGACCAGAGATTCCAGCCTTGGTAGTCATATTCTGCCCAATCAGAACTGGTTCCAGATGTAATGCCTTTGCTATCTCTTCATTACTGGGAAAAACCATCTCAGGGTTAAAGGGGACTCCACCCCTGATAGGTACACCAACCAATGATGAATACTCCTCTAATAAAGGTCCCAACTGAAAATCCTGAAAAGTGAAACACCTCAGAGGGGGATCATAGAACTGCAGGCAAGTATGAATCAGACTCCTCAGTGAAGGGTCCAAATCCATAACCACATCAAGTATGCCTCCATAGTGTTCTCTGAATAGTGGTATATGGTCTGGAGTAATCAAGGTCTGGATCTTCCTGATGTCAGCTAGCTCAGGCTGAAAGAAATGATATGAGATGTTGCTTTTCTTGGGTGCCATGTTGCTGAAGAAGAACTGAGACAGATGCTGATGATGGAGAATAACACTGAAGATGGGCCACTGACAGGCTGATACTGGTGACTGAAGCAGGTAGCCGATAGCTGAAGTAGATAGGTCTATGCCGATGATGGGGTCAAAACCAAGCCAAAAATAAAGTATGGATACCCTGAAAAACAAATAAGCAAATGTTAAAATGATGCAATGATGATGTATGCAAATGATATGCAAGGGTTTTGTGACTGAGCTGGATCTGATCAAGTGCTCTGATATAAGTCCAGGTATGTTCAAGAAATCCAGATGGAGGTTCATAAGTCCAGTAACCAAGGTGGGGGACTCAAATAAAGAGTCACATGTCCCGGGTTAAAATCACAAGAACTGTTCCAACATGGAGTACTCTTAATCAAAACAAAGTAATAGGGTATGCTGAGGCCAAGGGTACCTGCAAACCTGCAAACAGCCCAACCCCCTCACAGGTGGTGTTCTAAAACAAGGATCCTCAGACTTGGATCAGTTATGAGAAGTGTAAACACTTCTAACCCGAAGGTACAGTGTTTACAATAACCATAAAAGATCCTCCTCTAATTCTCCTCAGTTTCTGAAGGTCATAATAAAGGTCATCCAGACTTAGCAGGCTTCCCAGATAGCCCTAGCACTACAGGAAATCTATAGCACAGAGTTCTCAAGAAGAAACCTATATCTGAACCGTGTTTCATATTCCCGCACCAGACCGAAATGGAATGGGAAAGAACATGAACCACTCTAGCCTAGGTGTCACTCAGGTCCCAGGTATAGGACCTTAAACTCTCAATGAACCCCACCCACCAAAACAGAAACAACAGATCCAGCCAGAATAGTATGACAGTATGATGTATATAAAGCTATAAAGAAAGCAATAAAACAACTGTACATAAAGCAATAAACAAAATAAATATACAAACACAAATAACACATAACACCCCAGTAAGCACAAATCAATCAAGCGCTAGGAGGAACCCACAAAAAGAACCAGAAGCCCTGGTTACAGTATAAGGTTCCCCAGCAGAGTCGCCAAGCTGTCGCTCCCACCAAATGAAGCCAGGTCAAATGGGGTACATACGCGAATGGTCGGCGAAAGGGGGATGTGAGAACACACAGGAGTGAACTCACAGGGAATGAAAAGAGTCGCCAGCTAGGCATTTTTATCCCAGAGGAAAGGCAATGCTACATAGACCTAGAAAGATATGGATAAGACGGTTGCGAACCGGAGAGACTGAGAAAGGGGTTTGGTTACAACCTGGGAAGGTATTAGCACCCAGATTGTCCGTCGTACTCGACGGGATCCACGCTTAAAAGATTTGTGTTTTAAAGGGGTAGTGTCAGTGCAATCTGTGTGTAAAAGAGCTGGAAAAGGATGTACAGGTGTCAGTGTAAAAGAAGTGTGAAGTGTATAAATGATGTGTCAGTGTAAGAACAAGAGTGAAATGCTCAGGAGTATGAGGCTAAAAGAATAAAGCTGGAAAGAGGGGGAATATACAGAGACTTTTGTTCGATAACCGTTAAGTTATGCCTACGTATCCTCTCGTATAATGAGGAAGTCAGAACACCGTAGTTCGACCCAAAGAGACTGAAAGATGAATTGACTTGTGAACTGCTTGCTTGTCTATGCTCAAGTTTATGACCTGTCTGGCTCAGGTGCAAACTGTCTTGCATTAGACGGAAGAAGCAAGTTCTCGTTTGTGAGTGAATGAGGTGAGAAAAGAATCCCGGAGGAGACGATTATTGTTTGTTTTTGAGTTTTCAGTCTTTTATTTCTTTTTGAAGTTTGTCATAAGAAAATGAGCTTAAGCCTAAACCAATGGGTTAGTAAACTCATCACATCCTCCCTCTGATTAGGGGTAATGAGAGTACCTTAAGTGTGAAGTCAGCTTCTCACACTTAATCACCTTTGGTGTAGGGTTAAGATCATTATCTTACTTGTGATTATTTAGATGTTTTTGTTGTTTTTGTTTAGTGTTGAGTAATGAGGTTAAGCCATAATCAAGGATTAAACAGACTCATTACACCATCCTAATAGAAGGATAATAGATGAGAATGTTTAAGTTGAGGAAAGCTCCTCAACTTAATCCATGATTAGGGATTAAACTCATGACAAAACAAAGCCTTTATTAGATGGATTTTAATTAATGATATGATAATGAAGTGGTTTTTAGGGTTTGTAAGACAACTTGAGGGGGACTTGTCCATTAACACTAGGGTTAGTCCTTCTTAACCAATCAAGGAAGAATTAGAACCCTAATGCAAGGCCCAAGTTACAAGCTTGATGTCTTGATGATTATTAAGTGAATTGATTAAAGGATTTAAACACATTAAGGGTTTAACACTTAGGATTAAAGTTATACACTCCATCCTAATAGAAGGATGCAGGCATAAGCTTAATCACAAAGCCTTAAAGCCTTTAGGGTTTAGTCCCTGATTATGAGGTGAGAAGAGAAGACTCAATGAGACACAAAGGTAAAACTAAGAGGGGAGACTAAACAAAACCCTAATCATTGTCATGCTTGGTTGTTCCTAAGGTTTGTGAGGTTTACAAGAAAGATCTTCAATGGAACCACCAGGAAGTAGATGAAAGGATCAGGAGAAGCAAAGTAACTTGCTTCATTTAAGAAGACAAGTCACTTGAAGAAAGAAAGTGAGAAGAAGAAGAATGAGCAAGCTCAAACTCAAACACATAACAAAATGCAGCAAGGATGCATGAAAGAGATGAAAAGAAATTGTGAGAAGTGAAGGCAAATTCACTTCTCAAAGTAACTTACCACCTGAAAAGTTAGTGAAGGAAATGCAATGCAATGCAAAATGAGATGAAATGGCATGATGCAAATCAAAACCAGAAGCATATGTGAGATGTTAATGATGCTATGATATGGTGCAAACATGAATCAAGGCATGAGGATGATCATATGAGCCAATGGATGCAAATGGAGCAAGTTTAGAACCATGAACACACATAAACAGTTATGAGATGCAAATGACATACAACATGGAAATTACATGATACAATGATCAAACATGCTTTTAACATGTCTTAGGATGTCTAATGAATCAAATGGATGCATAAAATGCAATGGCAAGTCATGGTAAGAATGCAAATACAAGATGAATGCAAAAGGAAGCCCAAATTAGGGTTTATGATCAATGCATCAAACAAAAACCAAAATCAGAAGCAAACATCAAAGTAAAAAATTGAAAATGCACTCAAAGGAACCCTAATCCTATACAAAACTCACTGCCCAAAGGAGGGGTTCTAACTCTTAACCTAATGTAAGTTATGAATTTCCCAAGTTTTCTAGGGTTTTAGGGTACCTTAACAAGAAAAATGTCAAACAAATTGAAAATGAGAGATCAAATCATGCCAATTTAATCTCACAAACTACATGCTAAACAAAATGCAATGCAAAAAGAATCAAAGTCCAACTCTCAATGGTTAGGCAGAAATGATTTTTTGAAGTTTGGATCAAAATAATGCCTTGAAATGATTTTAATTCCATGAAAAATTCTCAAAATGCATCAAGATCAAAAACGAAATTTGGTTTGAGGGTTGGACAATGTTTCTAAATGATTATGAAGGTTTCATGAATTTTTTGGTGATTTTTAAATACCTAAAAGTATTTTTAATTAATTAATTCTCATTAATTAATTAAAAATAAACTTTTAAATAATTTAAAAATATTTTTTAATGCAAAAAATAAAAATAAAAATGTTTTTGGTTTCTGAAAATTAATAAAAGTGTGTATAAAAATTTTCAGAATTTTTAAAATTGTTTTGCTATTTTAAATTAAATGGACAAATTAAATGAATAAAAAAGAAAATAAAATTGAATTAATGAGAAGTATGCTGAATGAGAGGCCAGGATTAAATCTGGGGAGGGGTTTGTTGACTACGCGCGCAATCTAAAGGCTGACATTCAAACTTCATTAATCCCAATTAAAAATTAATTAATCTGAATTAATAAAGTCAACTTAAGATTAGGGCAAAATAGAGAGATCCTGGGAGTCCAAATGCGCGCGAGTCAACACATCCAAGGGACAACATTCAAACTTCATTAAACACAGGAATTAGCCCTAATTATTTTCAGGTGGCCGGAGAAGACCTCCGGTCGTCTTCTCCGGTGGGACTCCCACCTGAAAATCCCTAAAACCCTCAAAACTTCATGAAAACGAAAACTAACTATCCAGAAATCATCCCCATGCCAAACTAAATCAAAACCCCCATTCAAACATCATTTATTCTTCATCAATCAAACGAATCAAAGCCAAACAGTTTTAGGGCAAAAAATTTCAGACAGTTCATACATGCTGGTTTCTCATCCATTTTCAAAAGTAAGCACATATTCATGATCAGGGGAATGCATAGAAGCTATTAAGAACTTAAAAACATGTTTCTGGAAAAAAGTTTTGAGTTGACTACCTGAACTGAAGCTTTCGATTCAGGAGCTTTCTGGCTGTTTCTTTTGCTCAAATCTACTCCATTGATCCTCCTAAGAAGCTTGCAAGGTTTGTTTGAAGTTTGCAATGGCTGGTTTGAGAGTTTGCTTGAGTTCTGTTCAATGGCAGGTGGTGATCGTGTTTTTGATTCAATGGCTTTTAGGTTGTGGTGAAGAGTGCTTTGTGACCAGGAAGGTGTGTTGAGTTGATTGGTGAAGTTTGTTTGTGTGTTTGTGGCCTGTGTGATGAGTTTCGAAGGCTCTTGCAAAATGAAAGTGAAAATGAGAATGCTGAGTTATGGAGTGTTTCAGGCTTGCTCTCTTGTTGCTTTGGCTTGCTTTTGGCTTGTATAAACAATTGGGATTGGTCAGAAGATGTGATGTGTGCTTTATTGATTGGTATGGGTCCTTTTGCCAAAATGTCAAAGTTGGTGTAAGAGAAGTATGGGCTACTTTCTAGCCAAGGACAAAGGGTGTGTCCTGCGTAGCATGATGAGGGGAGATGCCTAGGGTGGCTCAGCAGGCTAGCCAGCAAGTGGATGATAAACTATGATAGGTTTTGCAACTTGCCTTGCTTTTGATCTTTATGAAATATCTTGATCCATAGGCCACAAAAATGAGAAATTTCTTGGCCCATTCTGAACTTTAGGTGTTGTATGATCATGTTGTGAAGATTAGAAGTGCATTTGACAGCCCAATTTGTCTTGACATGTGAATTTGCAACTTTGCCTCTTTGGTAGAAACTTTGAAATTTTGTGATTTTTGCCAACTTTGACAAGCCATAACTTTTGATCCAAAATGAATTAGGTCATGTTCTTGTACTTTTTGAAAAGGGAATGATCCATTCTACAACTTTCATGACCAAAGTTTTTCCATTTGAAGCTTTTTTGAATCAAAAAGTAAAGGTTGAAAAAGTTGCCTAAAATGGCAATTTCATTAAAAGTCAAACTTGCCCAAAAAGTCAACTTTGCAAAAGACTTGAAATTCCTCAATTTTGTGAACTTCCAACATCTTCCATGATCAAATAAAGATCATATACAATCAAAATGATGAAGAACACCCCTTGGTTGGGTCATTGGGGGCCTCAGATGCCCTGATTTTACACTGGCTTGCTTGAAAAGTCAACTCTTGATCAGATGACTTCCCCATGGAATTTCTTCATGAAAATTGGTATGTATACTCCCTATACCATATAGATACCAATAGAAACAAGAATGACCAAAAAATTGGAGTCATGGCCTCTAAAACCAAAACCCTAATTCTAGGTCATCTGTGCAGTCAAGCCTGGCTCTGCTTCCATACCATTTTCAGTTCTTGTGATTCTTTGACATTCTTGACTTTGAGGAGATATAATATGATGTTTGAACACACATGGACCCCTTTGAAGTGATTGATGACCTTTGGGGTGGCTCCAGAAGCTCTTGGATTGCTCAGATCACAAACCCTAGATGCAGATGACTTTGAAACAATGCAATGAATCAAAAATGTGATATGAGATGCTATGATTGAGTTTATGCTAATGAAAATGATCAAAAGCCATGGTGTGAATGGGTGAGGGCAAATTTGGGGTGTTTACATAAAGCACAGCAAGTTTTCTCGAGCAGTGAATAACGTTGTTCACAGTCGGTAAACTTTTTGCTTAGGTAGTATATTGCATACTCTTTTCGACCAGACTCGTCATGCTGGCCCAGCACACACCCCATTGACTCTTCTAATACTGTTAAGTACATTATTAGAGGTATTCCTTCAACTGGAGGCATGAGAATTGGAGGTTCTTGCAAGTATTCTTTGATTTTGTCAAAAGCCCTCTGGCAGTCCTCGTTCCACCTGACCGTATGTTCTTTCCTTAACAGCTTGAACAATGGCTCACAAGTTGCTGTAAGGTGAGATATGAACCGTGAAATGTAGTTCAATCTACCTAGAAACCTCCGAACTTCTTTTTCAGTTTTAGGTGCAGGCATTTCTTGAATGGCTTTGACTTTATCAGGGTCAACTTCAATCCCTTTTTCACTTACAGTAAATCCCAGCAGCTTACCGGATCGCACCCCGAATGTGCACTTGTTGGGGTTTAACTTCAGTTGGTATTTCCTCAGACGCTTGAATAACTTCAGCAGATTTACCAGGTGGTCTTCTTCTGTGAGGGACTTGGCAATCAATATCATCCACATAACATTCAATTTCTTTATGGATCATGTCGTGGAATAATGTTACCATAGCCCGTTGGTAAGTTGCACCAGCATTCTTCAGTCCGAATGGCATCACCTTGTAACAGAACGTGCCCCAGGGTGTGATAAAAGTTGTCTTCTCCATGTCTTCAGGTGACATCTTGATCTGATTGTATCCTGAAAATCCGTCCATGAAGGAGAATACCGAGAACTGAGCCGTATTATCAACCAATACATCAATGTGAGGTAAAGGGAAGTCATCTTTCGGGCTGGCTCTGTTCAGATCCCGGTAATCCACACACATCCTCACCTTGCCATCCTTCTTAGGCACAAGTACAATATTAGCAACCCACGGCGGATAGCTAGTTACAGCGAGGAACCCGGCGTCCCACTGCTTTTGTACCTCTTCCTTGATCTTCATTGCCATATCTGGGCGAGTACGTCGCAACTTCTGTTTTACCGATGGTCAGTCTTCTTTTAAAGGCAGCTTGTGCATGACAATATCGGTGTCCAACCCTGGCATATCCTGATAGGACCAAGCAAAGACATCTACATATTCCCGAAGCATGTCAATCAGTTGTTCCTTTACTGAATCTTGTAAGCAGGCTCCGATCTTAACCTCTTTCACATCTTCTTCCGTACCAAGATTAACCGTTTCAACCTCCTCCTCATGAGGAGTGATAACCTTCTCCTCTTGCCTTAACAAACTGGCTAGCTCTTCAGGAAGCTCATAATCTTCTTCAACCCCTTCATCGACTTGATTGATCGGATTGTCAAAGTCATACAGAGTCATAGCTGTGTTGTTGTCGGTGCAATCTGAAAGGCACTCTCTGCAAGGGTTTAGATTGTTTATTTTAGTGATCGATTTTAATCTTGTTTAGAAAAAGTGAAATGAAGTTATCATTTTGGAAAACATTGCCATTTTATTTTTGTACAAAAAGAAAAATGAAAAGCAGTTAGCGGAAAAGAAAAAGACTCATTTGCAAAAGATGTCCGATATTCATTTATTGATCTGTTTGCACAAAATTACAAGATGGCCCGATTACAAAATGAGTCTTGTCATCTTGGGCAAGATACAAGACTTGATGCATGCTTAAAAATACAGGAAATAATAATTACTCTGCAGGAGTAACCCTTATAATTTCCTGGGAAGACCAGTTTGAGATATGGCTCCCCGGGGTCCTTAGACGTATCCAGCTCTCCAGGTTGCGCTCATCTTCCGACTCATCTTCCAAGTTGTTCACTGCATCCGTGGTGAGCATTCCCCCGCTGACAAAGTTGGGCTTCTTGGAAGCCTCCGATTGATCTTGCTGAGTTGGTTTGTAACCCAACCCAAATCTGTCCTCCTTCTTCTCCACGGGCAGCAGCTTGCCCCAGCCTTGGGCAGTACCCTCTTCAACAACCTTCCTGGCTTGCTGATAAGACGTCATGGAGGTTCCCAGTACAGCAGATGCTTCATTAATTTTCAGGGCCTCAAATCCCTGGCTCATGGTTTCATGGATTTCTCCATCCATCTCAATGTACTTGTACGTAGCCAGATGGCTAACAAAGATGTCCTCTTCACCACAGATGGTGATGATCTGGCCTTCCCACTCGAATTTTAGCTTCTGGTGAAGGGTCAACGTAACAGCGCCAGCGGCATGGATCCAAGGTCTACCCAACAAACAGTTGTAGACCGGCTGAATGTCCATCACATAGAAGGTAATTTTAAAAGTCTGCGGGCCAATCATCACAGGCAGATCAATCTCCCCTAGCACTGATCTTTTAGAGCCATCAAACGCTCTCACCATCAAATTACTCGGACATTATGCCAAGCCATCATACTCCAGCTTCACTAAGGCTTTCTTTGGTAGGACATTGAGCGATGACCCAGTATCCACCAGTACATGAGATAGAACAGCACCCTTGCATTCTAGAATGATGTGTAAAGCCTTGTTGTGGTTACGTCCCTCAGTTGTTATGTCAGCATTGGTAAAGCCCAGTCCATGACTGGTGTTGACATTTGCCACCATAGTTTCTAGCTGATTAACAGTGATCTCCTCTGGCACGTATGCTGCGTGCAGGACTTTCAGTAATGCATTCCGGTGAGCTTCAGAACACATCAACAGGGATAATATGGAGATCTTTGAGGGAGTTTGGTGAAGCTTATCCACCACCTTGTAATCACTTCTCTTTATAATTCTCATAAACTCGTCTACATCTTGCTCAAAAGATGTCCTCTGAGTTTCTTTGATAATTGGTTCTTTGGGTATCACACTTTTCCCTTTTGCTTTTGCAGCAGCTTCCGCTTCGGCATTAGGTCTCTGCAATTGTGAGGCAAAAAGGCGTCCGCTTCTGGTGAATCCTCCGCTTCCCCCAACATTATCAATTTGTGGAGAAGAGGTTGAAGAATCCAAAGTGATTTTCTCCCCGTTGCAGTAGAGGTCAGAGCCATAATGCCAAGGTATGGCATTACTACTTTCATATGGAACTGGTCCAGGCACCGTAATGGTAACTGGACAGACTGCAGCAGAGGAGGGCACTGAAATGGTGTGCGGATCGTAGTAAATGGTGACTGGTGATCTGGCAGGAGGTGCCACTATTTGTTGTTGAAAGTTGTTGTTTGGGGGAACATCTGATGGATCATAGTAAATGGTGACTGCTGAGATATCTGTTGGCGTTGTAGAAGATTCTGCTGAATAAATGGGTGCTGATGTTGTAGAAGAAATGGTTGTTGACATCTGGTTTGCTGAAGTGATGGACGGAGCCATTGTTGATGATATTGATGAATTGGTTGGAATGATTGTTGTTGCAGTTGTAGAAGAGTCAGGAATTGTTGTCAAAGGGATTGCTGGATTTGTAGGCGCCGTTGTTGTGATCTGAAGTATACCACTTTTGATAAGACCATCTATGCCGCTTCTCAAGTTATCACACCCGTTGACCGAAATGTTGCAATAACCACAACCGAGCTCACACCCGGGGAACATCTGGAATTCTAGGAGCTGAGCTTTAATTTCGACCAGAGGTGTCCGAATCTGTCCAACACTGGTGATTAAGAAAGATGGCTTGTCTTCCTTAATGGCATTAATTCTTGGCCCTCCATGATTGGGCATGGGATTCTTGGTGACACTTGGAGGGGGTGCAAAGTTGAGGGCTTTAGAATCCACCAAATCTTGTACCTTCATTTGTAAAGCCCTGCATTTCTCAGTATTGTGGCCAGGTGCATTGGAATGAAAAGCACATCTGGCGTTGACATCATAATTTCTTGGAAGATTGGAGGGACCTGGTGGTGCCAATGTCCTTAACTCAACCAGGTTGAGCTTCAGGAGTTGTGGCAATAAAGCGGCATAAGGCATTGGGATTGGGTCAATCACCTTATTTGCCTGTGATGGTCTTTGCTGAAAGGGTCTTTGCTGTTGATTGCTGTTGTTGTTGTTGTAAGTCCTCTGTGGCGGATACTGAACTTGATGTTGATGGTGTGGTTGTTGTTGTGGTTGATATGTTGGTTGCTGAGGAATCGGAGCTGGAATAGTGATAGCTGCTACTGATCTGTGGACGTACTGAGGTCTGCCCCTGCTGGCATGAATGGCATTCGTCTCACTGGTTCTTCTAGGTCCCACAAAAGGCTTCCTGGGATTACTTGACGAACTTGAACCATTATCATAAATCTTACCCATCTTTAGAAGGCTTTCAATTCTTTCTCCGGCTATAACTACGTCTGCGAAGCTGGTGGAAGAGAAGGCAGCTAGCCTATCAATATATGTTCCTTGCAGGGTATTCATAAACATGCCATCCATTTCTCTTTCCGACATGGGTGGCTGGACAACAGCAGCAAGCTGTCTCCACCTCTAGGCATATTCCCCGAAGCTTTCTCTGGAGGACTGAGACATTCCCATCAAGAGGGTCCTGTTAGGAGCCATGTCCAGATTGTATTGGTACTGCCTGATGAAGGCTTCAGCTAGGTCCTTCCAGCATCTGATAGTAGCCCTGGTGTAAACACCCCAATTTTTCCCTCACCCATTCACATCATGGCTTGTGATCATTTCATATGCATAAACACAACCATAGTATCTCATATCCCATTTTTGATTCACTGCATGGATTCAAAGTCATCTGCATCTAGGGTTTGTGATTTGAGCAATCCAAGAGCTTCTTGAGCCACTCCAAAGGCCATAAATCACTTCAAAGAGGTCCATGTATGTTCAAGTATCATATTATATCCTCTCAAAGTCAAGAATGTCAAAGAATCACAAGAACTGAGAATGGTATGGAAGCAGAGTCAGGCTGGACTGCACAGATGACCTAGAATTAGGGTTTTGGTTTCAGGGGCCATAACTCCAAATTTTTTGGTCATTCTTGTTTCTATTGGTCTCTATATGGTATAGAGAGTATGCATATCAATTTTCATGAAGAAATTCCATGGGGAAGTCATTTGATCAAGAGTTGACTTTTCAAGCAAGTCAGTGCAAAATCAGGGCATCTGAGGCCCCCAATGACCCAACCAAAGGTTGTTCTTCATCACTTTGATTGTATATGATCTTTATTTGATCATAGAAGATGTTGGAAGTTCACAAAATTCAAGAATTTCAAGTTTTTGCAAAGTTGACTTTTTGGGCAAGTTTGACTTTTAATGAAATTGCCATTTTAGGCAACTTTTTCAACCTTTACTTTTTGATTCAAGAAAGCTTCAAATGGAAAAAACTTTGGTCATGAAAGTAGTAGAATGGATCATTCCCTTTTCAAAAAGTACAAGAACATGACCTAATTCATTTTGGATCAAAAGTTATGGCTTGTCAAACTTGGCAAAAATCACTAAATTTCAAGTCATGCACCATAGAGGCAAAGTTGCAAATTCATATGTCAAGGCAAATTGGGCTATCAAATGCACTTCAAAACTTCACCACATGATCACACAAGTCCAAAAAGTCAGATTGCACCCAAAGAATCACATGTTTTATGGCCCATGGATCAAGATTTTTTCATAAGGATCAAAGGCAAGGCAAGTTGCAAAACTCATCATAGCTTCTCATCCACTTGCTGGCTAGCTTGCTGATCAATCCTAGGCCTTTCCTCACATCATGCTGCGCAGGACATGCCTTTTGTACTCAGCTAGCAAGTAGCCCATGCCCTTCTTACACAACTTTGACATATTGGCAAAAGCACCCATACCAATCAATAAAGCACATGTCACTTCATCTGACCAATGGCAATTGTTTATACTAATCAAATGCAAGCCAAACATAACAAGAAGCAAGCCTGAAGCAACACACAACTCAGCATTCACATTTTCACCTCATCTTGCAAGAGCTTTCGAAAATCATCACACAGGCCACAAACATACAAACCAACTTCACAAACCATCTCACCATGCTTCACTGAACACAAACCAACCCTCAAAACAGCCTGAAAGCCATTGAATCAAAAACACGATCATCACCTGACCTTGAACATAATTCAAGCAAACTCTCAAACCAGCCATTGCAAACTTCAAACAAACATTGCAAGCTTCTTGGGAGGATCATTGGAGTGGATTTGAGCTAGAGAAACAGCCATAAAGCTCTTGAATCAAAAGCTTCAGTTCAGGTAGTCAACTCAAAACTTTTTTCCAGAAGCATGTTTTTAAGTTCTTAATAGCTTCTATGCACTCCCCTGATCATGAATATGTGATTATTTTTGAAAATGGTTGAAAAACCAGGATGTATGCAATGTCTGAAACTTTTTCCCTAAAAATTGTTTGGCTTCGATTCGTTTGATTGAAGAAGAATAAATGAGATTTGAGTGGGGGTTTTGATTCAGGGGGATGTGGGGATGATTTCTGGGCTTTTAGTTTTCGTTTTAGTGAAGTTTTGAGGATTTTGGAGATTTTCAGGTGGGGTTCCCACCGGAGAAGACGACCGGAGGTCTTCTCCGGCCACCTGAAAATAATTAGGGCTAATCCCTGTGTTTAATGAAGTTTGAATATTGCCCCTTGGATGTGTTGACTCGCGCGCATTTGGACGCCCAGGATCACTCTATTTTGCCCTAATCATAGTTGACTTTATTAATCAGGATTAATTAATTCATAAATAGGATTTAACTCAGTTTGAATGTCAGCCTTTAGATTGCGCGCGCAGTCAACTTTTTATTTCCCAGATTCAATCCTGGCTCTCCATTGCGTTTACTTTTCATTTTCTTTAATTTTAATTCATTTTTTTTGTATTTCTTTTCTCCATTTATTTTAAAATAGCAAAATCATTTTAAAAATTCTGAAATTTTTTATATAAACTTTTATTAATTTTCAGAAACCAAAAATATTTTTATTTTTATTTTTTGCATTAAAAAATATTTTTAAATCATTTAAAAGTTTATTTTTAATTAATTAATGAGAATTAATTAATTAAAAATAATTTTAGGTATTTAAAAATCACCAAAAAATTCATGAAACTTTCATAATCATTTAGAAACATTGTCCAACCTTCAAACCAAATTTCCTTTTTGATCTTGATGTCTTTTGAGAATTTTTCATGGAATTAAAATCATTTCAAGGCATTATTTTGATCCAAACTTCAAAAAATCATTTCTGCCTAACCTTTGAGAGTTGGACTTTGATTCTTTTTGCATTGAATTTTGTTTAGCATGTAGTTTGTGAGATTAAATTCGCATGATTTGATCTTTCATTTTCAATTTGTTTGGCATTTTTCTTGTAGAGGTACCCTAAAACCCTAGAAAACTTAGGAAATTCATAACTTCCATTAGGTTAAGAGTTAGAACCCCTCCTTTGGGCAGTGAGTTTGTATAGGATTAGGGTTTCTTTGAATGCATTTTCAATTTTTTATCTTGATGTTTGCCTCTGATTTTGGTTTTTGTTTGGTGCATTGATCATAAACCCTAATTTGGGCTTCCTTTTGCATTCATCTTGCATTTGCTTGCATACCTTGACTTGCCATAGCATTTTGTGCATCCATTTGGTTCATTAGACATCTTAAGACATATTAGTAGTATGTTTGATCATTGCATCATGTATTTGCCATGTTGTATGTCATTTACATCTCATAACTTTTCATGTGTGTTCATGGTTCTAAACTTGCTCCATTTGCATCCATAAGTTTGTATGATCATCCCCATGCCTTGATTCATGTTTGCATCATCTCATAGCATCATTAACATCATGTATGTGCTTCTGGTTTTGATTTGCATCATGCCATTTCATTCCATTTTGCTTTGCATTGCATCTTTCTCACTAACTTTTCAGGTGGTAAGCAACTTTGAGAAGTGAATTTGCCTTCACTTCTCATAATTTCTTTTCATCTCCTCCATGCACCCTTGCTGCATTTTGTCATGTGTTTGAGATTGAGCTTGCTCATTCTTCTTCTTCTTACTTTCTTCCTTCAAGTGACTTGACTTCTTAAATGAAGCAAGTTACTTTGCTTCTCCTAATCCTTTCATCTGCTTCCTGGTGGTTCCATTGAAGATTTCTCCTGTAAACCTCAAAAACCTTAGGAACAACCAAGCATGACAATGATTAGGGTTTTGATTAGTCTCCCCACTTAGTTTTACCTTTGTGTCTCTTTGAGTCTTCTTTTCTCACCTCATAATCAGGGACTAAACCCTAAAGGCTTTAAGGCTTTGTGATTAAGCTTATGCCTGCATCCTTCTATTAGGATGGAGTGAATAACTTTAATCCTAAGTGTTAAACCCTTAATGTGTTTAACTCCTTTAATCAATCCATCTAATAATCATCAAGACATCAAGCTTGTAACTTGGGCCTTGCATTAGGGTTCTAATTCTTCCTTAATTGGTTAAGAAGGACTAACCCTAGTGTTAATGGACAAGTCCCTCTCAAGTTGTCTTACAAACCCTAAAAAACACTTCATCATCATATCATTAAATAAAATTCACTTAATAAAGGCTTTGTTTTGTCATGAGTTTAATCCCTAATCATGGATTAAGTTGAGGAGCTTTCCTCAGCTTAAACATTCTCATCTATTATCCTTCTATTAGGATGGTGTAATGAGTCTGTTTAATCCCTGATTATGGCTTAATCTCATTACTCAACACTAAACAAAAATCACAAAAACATCTAAATAATCTCAAGTAGGTTAATGATCTTAATCCTACATCAAAGGTGATTAAGTGTGAGAAGCTGACTTCACACTTAAGGTATTCTCATTACCCCTAATCAGAGGGAGGATGTAATGAGTTTACTGACCCATTGGTTTAGGCTTAAGCTCATTAACTTATGACAAATTTTCAAAAGCAATAAAAGACTGAAAGCTCAAAAAGCAAACAATAATCGTCTCCTCCGGGATTCTTTTCTCATCTCATTCACTCATAACCGAGAACTTGCTTCTTCCGTCTAATGCAAGACAGTTTGCACCTGAGCCAGACAGGTCATACACTTGAGCATAGACTAGTAAGCAGTTCATCAGTCAATTTATCTTTCAGTCTCTTTGGGTCGAACTACGGTGTTCTGACTTCCTCATTGCACGAGAGGATACGTAGGCATAACTTAACAGTTATCGAACAAAAGTCTATGTGTATTCCCCCCTTTTTCCAGCATCACTCTTCAAGCCTCATAGTCTTGAGCATTTCACTCTTATTCTTACACTGACACTGTATATATTACACTTTACACTTCTTTTACACAGACACCTGTACATCTCTTTCCAGCCCTTTTTATACACAAATTGCACTGACACTACCCCTTTAAAACACAAATCTTTTAAGCGTGGATCCCGTCGAGTACGGCGGACAATCTGGGTGCTAATACCTTCCCAGGTTGTAACCAACCCCCTTTCTCAGTCTCTCTGGTTCGCAACCGTCTTATCCATATCTTTCTAGGTCTATGCAGCATTACCTTTCCTCCGGGATAAAAATGCCTAGCTGGCGACTCTTTTCATTCCCTGTGAGTTCACTCTTGTGTGTTCTCACACCCTCCTCTCGCCGACCGTTCGCGTCTGTACCATATTTGAGCCCGGTCTCATCTTTTGGGAGCGACACCTGGTCAAGTGTGAATACCACTCTCTTGAAGCTCCAGTCAAGCTATCTTCAAAGTAAAACATCCACAGTTTCTCATCCATGGTGTATGCTTTAAGTCTCCCAAGAAAAGACTGTAGGTGAGTTTGTGGACAGGAAGTCCCATTGTACTTCTCAAAGCACGGGGGTTTAAACTTGTGGGGAATCCTTACCCCGTCCACTAACCCCATATCCATAACATCAAAACCTAGGGAATTTTGAGACTCCAGAGATCTCAACTTCTCAGCAATTTCATCAAAGCTCCTATCATAAACTTCATCCCCAGCTCCCATTACAGTAAAATGCTCTTCCTGGGGGTCTTCCTGTAAGATCCTTCCTCCAGTAGTATTTCCTTGCACATTACCCGGGATGTTGACTTCCGGATGCAGATGAGGCCCATATACTGGTGGATTAACATGAGGCTGACCCCTTTCATTGTTACTTGTTCCTCAAGTTCCCAGATGGGGTTCTTCCGGGGTTTGTCTTTCTACCAATGCCCTCAATCTTTCTTGACTTTGGGCCAAGCCATTCATTACTTCCATTAATTGGGTCATTTGGTTTCTCATTTCCAGCCTTTCATTAGCCATTTGAGTTCTGACCTCTGTCAGATCTTGCTGTACTTGATCCATTTGGATACCAGGAAGGTTGTTGCGAGTAGGATACCGGTGCGGACGGTTGAGAGGAAACACCCGGCGGCGAGAAATAATTCCTGAACCACAACAGAGTTAGAAACAAACAAAACAAAAACCTACAAAACAAAACAAAAGTTAGCATGCAATGCAATATGCTTATTTGCTTTCCAAGGTATCCGGCTTGGCTCTTGGTTTTGACCTTTCCATACCCTGAGGAAGATGCTTTGATGTTGCTTGAGGGAAAGAAAACTCGGTAAAACAAACTAACAAATATATTACAAATGGTGAATCATACATAGTTTGTTTTTACAACATATGCCCCTGAGGGGTCAAAATACAACATAAAAGAAAAGTACATCAAATGGAAATAACAACAAGCAAATTAGTCAAACATCTAAGCCAAACTCATCCTCCTTAACCTCCTTCAAAAGTGCTTCAGTTACAGGACCAGCCGGATGCTCCGTAATGTTCCTGATAAGAAGGTTTCTGGTGGCAATTGCAGTGGTCAGCTTCTTGTTCCTGTCTTGGTCCTTTGACCTCTTCACACCAGCCCTAAGCTTCAATTCTATAATCTCCTTCTGGGCTACCAGCAAAGCTTCCTGTTGTTTCTTTTCATTGGCCTCCAACTGCTCAATCCTGGCTTGAGTTCTCTTATCTTCTTGAGTGCGAGCTTCAGTGATCCTGACCCACCTAGCTTGGCTTTCTTGTAGATAGAGATCAGTCCTAGCTTTCTGAAACTGGGCCTCTTTGCAGGCATTCTTCAATATTTGCTCCCCAGCTTTTGATTTCTTGATGTAGTCCTCTGCTTTCTCAATCTTGGCCAGATGTTCTACCTTAAGCTTCTCCAACCTCTCAATGTCTAAACGACCATCACTCCTCTCCCAGAGGGTCTTCTTCAGAGCTTGAGACAGATTCTCATTCCTTTCCTTCAGCTTCTCAAATTCTTCTAGGCTGACAGTGGCTGGAGGTGGTACTGTGGATAGTCCAGGTACATCCTCAATGGTGAAAGGCTTCCCAGAAATCTGAGCTCTAGCATGGGACCATTCATAGTACTGAGCTGAAGCCACATTATTGCACCTCCCAAGAATGGCCATCCCTTTGGTCTGGATGTTGTCCCAAGCCCAAGATGATTGCCTGACAACAACTAGATTAGGTTTTATCTCACAATACAGGGTTTCAGCTAAATCTTGCACTCTAGGAGGGTGAACCAAAGCATAGCCCAATTGTCTCTTAAACAGCAAAGGATTGTAGTTGATGCAACCCTTCACTCCTACTAGAGGTACATTGGGGTACTGCCCACAGTTAGTGATTATGTCCCTGCCTTTGGTGCTCTGGGTGCACCATCTGATGTCATCTGAAGTCAGAGCAATAAGTCTCTTAGCCCAATTCTTCTGTTGGTGAGGATTCAGGAAGGCATCTGTCCTGGGCAAGTGTTTGAGCAGCCAGGTATGGAATAGAGGAGCACAACATCTCACCAACTTTCCTCTTTGCTTCTCATTCCTCTGATGAATGGAATAATAGAAATCCCCCAGCAATGTGGGTACTGGGTTCCTCAAAAGGAAGAGATGAATGGCATTCTTGTTGATAAACTTGGGCTCATCTGCAAATAGTATAACCCCATATATACTGAGGGCCAACAATGCACAAACTGCCCTCCATTATCCCAAAGAGGCCTTCAGGATGGCCTGAGAAGTCAGAAAGTCTAGGTGCAAACCAGGGATCCCTGCCTTTGTTGTCATGTTCTGCTCAATCAAAATAGGCTCCAGGTACAGTGCTTTTGCCACTTCTCCATTGCTGGGAGAAGTCATCTCTGGGTTGAAGGGGATATCACCCTTGACAGGTACTCCAATCAATGATGAGAACTCCTCCAGCAAAGGTCCCAGCTGAAATTTATGGAAAGTGAAGCATCTCAAAGGAGGGTCATAAAACTGTAGGCAGGTGTGGATCAAACTCCTCTGAGAAGGGTCTAAGTCCATAACCATATCAAGGATGCCTCCATAATGCTCTCTGAATAATGGGATGTGGTCTGGAGTGATAAGTGCCTGGACCTGCCTGATGCCAGCCAGCACAGGCTCAAAGAAGTGGTATGAAATGTTGCTCTTCTTGGGTGCCATGACTGCTGATGAAGAGCTGAAAACAGATGATGATGATGATGAAGACTGATACTGGAGATAAGCCACTGATAGGATGAGGATGATGATGGAGGTAGCTGAAGCAGGCAACTGATGAAGATAGCTGAAGCAGATAGTTGATGAAACAGAGGTCTATGCAGATGAAGGGGTCAAAACAAAGCCAGATGTAATGTGGATACCCTGAAAAACAAATAAACAAATGTTAAAATGATGCAATGATGAGTATGCAAATGATATGCAAGGGTTTGTGATCAAGCTGGATCTGATTATCTGTCTTGATATAAAGGTCCATGTATGTTTAAGAAGTCCAGATGGAGGTTCAGAAATCCAGTAACCAAGGTGGGGGACTCAAATAAAGAGTCACATGTCCAGGGTTAAATCACAAGAACTGTCCAAAGTGAGGTACTCTTAAACCAAAACAAGTAACAGGGTATGATGTGGCCAAGGGTACCTGCAAACCTGTAAACAGCCCATCCCCCTCACAGGTGATGTTCTAAAACAAGGATCCTCAGACTTGGATCAGTTATGAGAAGTGTAAACACTTCTAACCCGAAGGTACAGTGTTTACAATAACCATAAAAGATCCTCCTCTAATTCACATCAGTTTCTGAAGGTCATAGTAAAGGTCATCCAGACTTAGCAGGCTTCCCAGATAGCCCTAGCACTACAGGAAATCTGTAGCACAGAGTTCTCATGAAGAAACCCACATCTGAACCGTGTTTCATATTCCCGCACCAGACCGAAATGGAATGAGAAAGAACATGAACCACTCTAGCCTAGGTGTCACTCAGGTCCCAGGTATAGGACCTCAAACTCTCAGTAGAACCCCACCCACCAAAACAAAACCAGATCCAGCCAGATGACAATATGACAGTATGATATATAAAGCTGTAAAGAAAGCAATAAATAACTGTACATAAAGCAATAAATAAAGCAACTATATAAACACAATTAGCACATAACACCCCAGTAAACATAAATCAAACAAGCGCTAGGAGGAACCCACAAAAAGAACCAGAAGCCCTGGTTACAGTATAAGGGTCCCCAGCAGAGTCGCCAAGCTGTCGCTCCCACCAAATGACACCCGTTCAGAAGGGGTACAGACGCTAACGGTCGGTGAATGGAGAAAGGAAATGAATAGAGTCGCCAGCTAGGCATTTTTATCCCGAAGGAAAGGTAATGCTGCATAGACCTGTGAAATATATGGATAAGACGGTCGTGTGTAAACACCCCAAATTTGCCCTCACCCATTCACACCATGGCTTGTGATCATCTCATATGCATAAACACAATCATACCATCTCATATTCCATTTTTGATTCACTGCATTGTTTCTAAGGCATCTGCATCTAGGGTTTGTGATCTGAGCAATCCAAGAGCTTCTTGAGCCACTCCAAAGGCCATCAATCACTTCAAAGGGATCCATGTATGTTCTTATATCATATCATATCCTCTCAAAGTCAAAAATGCCAAGGAATCACAAGAACTGGGATTGGTATGGAAGCAGAGCCAGGCTTGACTGCACAGATGACCTAAAATTAGGGTTTTGGTTTCAGAGGCCATAACTCCAAATTTTTTGGTCATTCTTGTTTCTATTGGTCTCTATAGGGTATAGGGAGTATGCATATCAATTTTCATGAAGAAATTCCATGGGGAAGTCATCTGATCAAAGGTTGACTTTTCAGACAAGTCAGTGCAAAATCAGGGCACCTGAGGCCCCCAATGACCCAACCAAGGGGTGATCTTCATCATTTTGAGTGTATATGATCTTTATTTGATCATGGAAGAAGGTTGAAGTTCACAAAAATCAAGAATTTGAAGTTTTTGTAAAGTTGACTTTTTAGGGCATGGTTGACTTTTAAGGAATTTGTCAATTTAGGTCACTTTTCAAACCTTACTTTTTGATCCAAAAATGCTTCAAATGAAAAAACTTTGGTCATGAAAGTTGTAGAATACATTTTTCCCTTTTCAAAAAGTACAAGAACATGACCTAATTCATTTTGGATCAAAAGTTATGGTGTGACAAAGTTGGCAAAAATCACTAATTTTCAAGATATGCACCAATTGGAAAATTTGCAAAATCATGTATCAAGGCCATTTGTGACTTCTAGTTCACATCAAACCAATGCACAAACATTACATATGGCCTAAAAATCAGATTTGAACCAAAGTTTCTCATGTTTCATGGCTTGTATGGCAAGATAGTTTCATATGAACCAAAGTTGATCAAGTTGCAAAACCATCATGACACCTCCTACCACTTGCTGCATTGGCCATTGAACCAGCCCTAGCCTTTCCCCTCACCTTGCTGCGCAGCCCATGCCTCTTGTACCAAGCTAGAACTTAGCCCATGCCCTCCTTACACCAAAGTTGACAATTTGCAAAAGTGAACATCCCAATCACAGCAGGCCAGGTCACATCATCTGACCAATTGGTGTTGTTTATACTATCCATTTGCTAGCCATTTCACATGAGGAGCCAGCCTGAAACAAGCCCTAGAAACACATTCACAAACTCACTCCCTCAAGCATTTCTCTTCGAATTTCTCTACACAGCTCAAAAACACAAGAAACAACTCCACTGATCCACTCACCATACTTCATTGAGCCCAAACCAACAAGACCCAAGCCTGAAACCAGCAAGAACATTGCTTCTCCATTTTTCACCCCCAAAGCAAAAAGTTTTCGAATCTCATTCCACAGCTCACAAACACCTGAACAAACTTCATAAACCTTCTCCATTCATCATACTGGTCATAAAGAACCCCTCACCTTTGCCTGAAACAGCTTGAATCACCATCACCATTTTCAACTGAGCTTGAGCAGAAGCTGTTCAAACTCCTTAACCAGCCAGCATAAACTTCTTCTAAGCATCCAAACATCTTCAAGGGGTCATAAGGAGTGGTTTTCATCAAAGGAAAGGGACAGAAAGTTGCAAGAGTGAAAGCTTCGAAACTCAGGTAGCTCAAGAACTTTTTTTCCAGAGATCATTTTTTAAGTTCTTAAGTTGTTCTTCATGATTCACTGATTGTTCTGATGTCTTTAGTTTTGAAAATGGTGATGTGATAAGAATGTAATCGTGTTCTGAAACTCTGTGACCTAAAAATTGTTTTGTTTCGATTCGTGAGTTTGAAGGAATATAAATGTTGTTGATGATGGGGTTTTGATTCAGTGGGTTATGGGGATCATTCCAGTGTTCTTAGGTTTCATTTTAATTGCGTTTTGAGGTTTTTAGGGATTTTCAGGTGGGATTCCCACCGGAGAAGACGACCGGAGGTCTTCTCCGGCCACCTGAAAATCATTAGGGTTTAATCCTGTAATTAAATGAAGTTTAAATCTGGAGCGTTAGATTGCCTTGACCAGTTGACTTGCCGCGCGTGTGCATGGCTGAGATGCAGTCATTAAACCCTAATCACCATTATTTATTTAATTAAATGAGATTAATTCAGTTTTAATTTGGGCCATCAGATGGCGCGCGCAGTCAACCATTTTGAATCCAGAGTGAATCCTGGCCCTCCATCCTGCATACTTCAGTCTATTTTTATTTTTATTTCATTTTCTTCCATTTAATTTCCACAATTTATTTAAAATAGTTAAAATTGTCTAAAAATTATGAAACTTTTTCTCAAGAGTTTCATTAATTTTTAAGACACAAAAATATTTTTATTTTCATTTTTAGCATTTAAAAAGTATTTTAAAATATTTAAAAGTTTATTTTTAATTTATTAATGGAAATTAATTTATTAAAAATACTTTTAGGTATTTAAAAATCACCAAAAAATTCATGAAATGTTCTAAGACATTTAGGAACATTGTCCAACCTTCAAACCAAATTTATTTTTTGATCTTGATGCATTTTGAGAATTTTTCATTGATTTAAAATCATTTTTATGCATTAATTTGATCCAAAGTTCCAAAAATCATTTCTGCCTATCCATGAAGAATTGGACATTGATTATTTTTGCATTGCATTGTGTTTAGCATGTAGTTTGTGAGATTAAATGGCCATGATTTGATCTTTCATTTTCAATTTGTTTGGTAATTTTCTTGTTTAGGAACCCTAAAACCCTAGAAATTTTAAGAAAACCATAACTTGAAATTGGTTAAGAGTTGAGACTTCTCCTTTGGGCAGTGGGGTTAGTATAGGTTTAGGGATCCTTTGAGTGGCATTTTCTTTTTTTTATCTTAGGGTTTGCTTCTGATTTTGATTTTTGTTTGATGTATGGTTCATAAACCCTAATTTGGGGCTTTCATATGCATCCATCTTGCATTCTCTTGCATCATATGACTTGCCATGACATTTCAAGCATCCATTTGATTCATTTGACATCATAAGACATATTGAAAGCATGTTTGATCATTGCATCATGTATTTGCCATGTTGCATGCCATGTGCACTTCATAACTTTTCATGTATGTTCATGGTTCCTAACTTGCTTCATTTGCATTCATGAACTTGTATGATCATTTCCATGTGCTGCCTCTTGTTTGTAGCATCTCATAACATCATTAGCATCATGTAAATGCTTCTGGTTTTGTTTCTCATCATGTCATCTCATCCCATTTTGCATTGCATTGCATTTCTCTTCTAACCTTTCAGGTGGTAAGTAACTTTGAGAAGTGAATTTGCCTTCACTTCTCATGACTTCTCTTCATCTCTTTCTTGCATCCATTGCTGCATTTTTGTTTGTGTTTGAGTTTGAGCTTGCTCATCCTTCTTCCTCCCACTTTCTTTCTTCAAGTGACTTGACTTCTTGAATGAAGCAAGTTGCTTTGCTTCTCTTGATCCTTTCATCTGCTTCCTGGTGGTTCCATTGAAGACTTCTCTTGAAAACCTCACAAACCCTAGGAACAACCAAGCCTGACAATGATTAGGGTTTTGATTAGTCTCCCCTCTTAGTTTTACCTTTGTGTCTCTTTGAGTCTTCTCTTCTCATCTCATAATCAGGGACTAAACCCTAAAGGCTTTAAGGCTTTGTGATTAAGCTTATGCCTGCATCCTTCTCTTAGGATGGAGTGTATAATTTTAATCCTAAGTGTTAGACCCTTAATGTGTTTAACTCCTTTAATCAATCCACCTAATAATCATCAAGACATCACACTTGTAACTTGGGCCTTGCATTAGGGTTCTAATTCTTCCTTAACTGGTTAAGAAGGACTAACCCTAGTGTTAATGGACAAGTCCCCCTCAAGTTGTCTTACAAATCATAAAACTCACTTCATCATCATATCATTAAGTAAAATCCACTTAATCAAAGGCTTGTTTTGTCATGAGTTTAATCCCTAATCATGGATTAAGTTGAGGAGCTTTCCTCAGCTTAAACATTCTCATCTATTATCCTTCTATTAGGATGGTGTAATGAGTCTGTTCAATCCCTGATTATGGCTTAATCTCATTACTTAACACTAAACAAAAACAACAAAAACATCCAATTAATCACAAGTAGGTTAATGATCTTAATCCTACACCAAAGGTGTTTAAGTGTGAGAAGCTGACTTCACACCTAAGGTATTCTCATTACCCCTAATCAGAGGGAAGATGTGATGAGTTTACTAAATCCATTGGTTTAGGCTTAAGCTCATTGACTTATGACAAACTTTCAAAAGCAATAAAAGACTAAAAATACAAAAACAAACAATAATCGTCTCCTCCGGGATTCTTTTCTCATCTCATTCACTCACAACGAGAACTTGCTTCTTCCGTCTAATGCAAGACAGTTTACACCTGAGCCAGACAGGTCACATTTGAGCATAGACAAGCAAGCAGTTCACAAGTCAATTCATCTTTCAGTCTCTTTGGGTCGAACTACGGTGTTCTGACTTCCTCATTGCACGAGAGGATACGTAGGCATAACTTAACAGTTATCGAACAAAAGTCTCTGTATATTCCCCCTCTTTCCATCTTTATTCTTTAAGCCTCATGATCTTGAGCATCTCATTCCTGTTCCTGCACTGACACTGTATATATTACACTTTACACTTCTTTTACACTGACACCTGTACATCTTTTTCCAGCTCTTTTATACACAGATTGCACTGACACTACCCCTTTAAAACACAAATCTTTTAAGCGTGGATCCCATCGAGTACGACGGACAATCTGGGTGCTAATACCTTCCCAGGTTGTAACCAACCCCCTTTCTCAGTCTCTCTGGTTCGCAACCGTCTTATCTGTATCTTTCTAGGTCTATGCAGCATTGCCTTTCCTCCGGGATAAAAATGCCTAGCTGGCGACTCTATTAATCTCATTGTCCCTCTCGCCGACCGTTCGCGTCTGTACCTTTATCTGGGCCTGGTCCCATTTATCGGGAGCGACAGCTTGGCGACTCTGCTGGGGAATCTTATATTGCAACCAGGGCTTCTGGTTCTTTTTGTGGGTTCCTCCTAGCGCTTGATTGATTTGTGTTTACTGGGGTGTTATGTGCTTACTTGTGTTTGTATATTTGTATTTGTTTTTGCTTTATGTACAGTTGCTTTACTGCTTTCTTTACTGCTTTACATATATCATACTGTCATGCTGTCTGGCTGGATCTGGTTTTGCTTTGGTGGGTGGGTGTTCCATTGAGAGTTAAGGTCCTATACCTGGGACCTGAGTGACACCTAGGCTAGAGTGGTTCATATTCTTTCCCATTCCATCTCGGTCTGGTGGGGGAATATGAAACACGGTTCAGATATGGGTTTCTTCTTAAGAACTCTGTGTTGCGGATTTCCTGCAATGCTAGGGCTATCTGGGAAGCCTGCTAAGTCTGGATGACCTTTTAGTATTGACCTTCAGAAACTGAGGTGAATTAGAGGAGGAATTGTTATGGTTATTGTAAACACTGTACCTCCGGGTTGGAGGTGTTTACACTTCTCATAACTGATCCAAGTCTGAGGATCCTTGTTTTAGAACACCACCTGTGAGGGGGATGGGCTGTTTACAGGTTTGCAGGTACCTTGGCCTCAGAATACCCTATTACTTTGATTTGATTAAGGATACTCCATGTTGGAACAGTTCTTGTGATTCTAAAACCATGGACATGTGGCTCTTTATTTGAGCCCCCCACCCTTGTTACTGGATTTATAGACCTCCATCTGGAATTCTTGAACATACTTGGACCTATATCAGGGCATTTGATCAGATCCAGCTCAGTCACAAACCCTTGCATATCATTTGCATACATAATCATTGCATCATATTGACATTTGCTTATTTGTGTTTCAGGGTATCCACCTTCATTTTTGGTTTGGTTTTGACCCTATCTTCAGTATTGACCTATCTTCACCAGCATCTCCTTCTGCTATCAGCTATCCACTTCAGTCACCAGTACCAGCCAATCAGTGACCCATTCTTCAGGGTTATCATCAGCACCTATCTCCTCAACATCATGGCACCTAAAAAGAGCAACATCACCTACCATTTCTTCCAGCCAGAGCTATCTGACATCAGGAGGATTCAGACCCTGATCACTCCAGATCACATACCATTGTTCAGGGAACACTATGGAGATATACTTGATATGGTTATGGATCTGGACCCTTCACAGAGAAGCCTGATCCACACTTGCATTCAGTTTTATGATCCCCCACTGAGGTGTTTCACTTTCCAAGACTTTCAGTTGGGCCCTTTATTGGAAGAATACTCATCATTGGTTGGTATGCCTATCAGGGGTGGAATCCCTTTCAACCCTGAGATGGTCTTTCCTGGTAATGGAGAAGTAGCAAAGGCTTTGCATCTGGAACCTGTTCTGATTGAGCAGCATATGACTTCTAAAGCTGGATCCCTGGTTTCCATCTGGATTTCTTAATCTCTCAAGCTACCCTGAAAGCTTCTTTAGGAGAGTGGAAAGCTGTCTGTGCTTTATTGGCCTTGAGTATATATGGAATTGTATTGTTTGCAGATGAGCCTCGATTCATTAGCAAGAATGCAATCCATCTTTTCATCCTGAAGAACCCAGTACCCACTTTATTGGGAGATCTCTATTACTCAGTGCATCAGAGGAATGAAAAGCAGAGGGGAAGATTAGTGAGGTGTTGTGCTCCATTGTTCCATACCTGGCTTCTCAGGCATCTACCCAGGACAGATGCATTTTTGAATCCTCATCAGCAGAGAAACTGGGCTAAGAGACTCACTGCTCTAACTTCAGCCGATATCAGATGGTGCACTCAAAGCACCAAGGGCAGGGATATCATCACCAGCTGTGGGCATTTTCCCAATGTGCCCCTAATAGGAGTTAAGGGTAGTATTAATTACAACCCTCTGCTGTTCAAAAGACAACTGGGCTATGCACTGGTCCACACTCCTAAGGCACAGGACTTGGTTGAGACTCTTTATTGTGAGAACAAGCCTAATCCGGCTACTGTTAGGCAGGATGCCTGGGCCTGGGACAATGTTCAAACCAAGGGAGTAACCATTCTGGGGAAGTGCAACAATGTGGCATCAGCACAATATTATGAGTGGTCCCATGCCCGGGCTCAATTCTCTGGAATGCCCTTTACCATGGAGGATATGCCTAGACCATCCTCAGCACCACCCCCTTCCACTGTCAGTTTGGAGGAGTTTGAGAGCTTGAAAGAAAGAAATGAGAAGTTGTCTCAGGCTTTGCAGAAGACCCTCCGGGAGAGGAGTGAGGGCAGGTTGGATGTTGAGAGGTTAGAGAAGTTGAGAGTGGAGCATCTGGCTAAGATTGAGAAGTCCGGGGATTATATCAAAAAGTCTAAAGCTGGAGAACAAATTCTGAAGAATGCTTGCAAGGAAGCCCAGATCCAGAGAGCAAGGACAGACTTGTATCTGAAAGAGAGTCAGGCTAGGTGGGTCAGGATCACCGAGGCTCGTACTCTGGAAGACAAGAGGGTCCAAGACAAGATGGAGCAACTGGAAGCTAGTGCAAAAGAGCAGCAGGAAGCCCTGGCAGCAGCCCAGAGGGAAATATCAGAGCTTAAGATCAAAGCTGGAGTGAAGAGGTCAAAGGACCAAAGTCAGCACAAGAAGCTAACAACAGCTGTTACTACCCGGAATCTCCTCATCAGGAATCTCACGGAGCGTCCAGCTGATCCTGTGACCGAAGCACTTCTCAAGGAAGTTCGGGAGGATGAGTTTGGTCTTGGTGTTTGACCATTTGCTTGTTGTTGCTTTCATTCCATGTACTTTTATTTTCTTGTAATGTATTTTGACCCCTCAGAGGGCTTGTATTTGTAAACAAACTATGTACCATTTGCCTTTTGTAATATATGTATTAGTTTGTTCCATCCGAATTTACTTCGAAAGCAACATCAACAGCATCTTCAAGGGTCTGGAAGGGTCAAAACTGAATGCCAAGCCGGATACCTTGAAAACAAATAAGCATACTGCATTGCAAGCTAACCCTTTGTTTGTTTTGTAGGTTTTTTTGTTTTATTGTTGCTAACTCTGTTGTGATGTTCAGGAACTATTGCTCGACGTCGGGTATTTCCCCTCAACCGTCCGCACCGTTATCCAACCCGTAACAACCTTCCGGGCATCCAAATGGATCAGGTACAGCAGGACCTTGCAGAGGTTAGAAATCAAATGGCAAACGAAAGATTGGAAATGAGAATGCAGATGACTCAGTTTATGGAAGTGATGAACAACATGGCTCAGAGCCAGGAAAGATTGAGGGCCATGGTGGAAAGGCAAAATCAAGAAGATCCACATATAGGGACTGCCGGCACCAGCAACAATGAAAGGGTCCAACCTCATGTTAACCCCCCTGTATTTGGCCCCCATCTTCATCCAGAGGTCAATATTCCTGCCAATGTTCAAGGGACTGCCACTGCAGGCAGGGTACTGCAAGAAGACCCCCAAGAGGACCAGTTTACAGTAATGGGTGCTGGGGAAGAAGCTTATGATAGAAGGCTGGAGGAGATAGCTGAGAAATTGAGGTCCTTAGAGTCTCAAAATTCTTTGGGTTTCGATGTCATGGACATGGGCTTGGTAAACGGGGTCAGGATTCCCCATAAGTTCAAGCCTCCTTGTTTTGAAAAATACAACGGGACTTCATGCCCCCAGACTCATTTACAATCATTTCTGGGAAGGCTGAAGGCCTATACTATGGATGAGAAACTCTGGATGTTCTATTTTGAAGACAGCTTGACGGGAGCCTCAAGAGAATGGTACTCTCACCTGACAAGGGAAACCATCAGGTGTTGGAAGGATTTGGCAGAAGCTTTCATTAGACAATATCAGTACAACTTAGATATGGCACCCAACAGGACCCTCCTAATGGGGATGTCACAGTCGTCAAGGGAAAGTTTCCGAGAATATGCCCAGAGATGGAGGCAACTGGCTGCTGCTGTTCAGCCACCTATGTCCGAGAGGGAAATGGCAGATATGTTTATGAACACCCTTCAGGGGACATATATTGACAGGCTGGCTGCTTTCTCTTCCACTAGCTTTGCAGATGTTGTCATAGCTGGGGAGAGAATTGAGAGCCTGTTAAAAATGGGCAAGATTTCTGACAATGGTGCTAGCTCGTCCAGTAGTACAAGGAAGCCTTTTGCAGGCCCAATAAGAACTGGCGAGACCAATGCCATCCACACCAACAGGGGCAGGCCCCAATATGTCCACAGGTCTGTAGCAGCAGTCACCATTCCCGCTCCAGCTCATCCTCCACCAGCTTATCAACCTCCGCAGCAAAACTATCAGCAACAACCTCAGTACCATCAACAAGCTCAGTATCCACCAAGAAACTACAACACCAACAACAACAACCAGCAAAGGCCATTTCAGCAGAGGCCATCTCAAGCCAATAGGGTGATCGATCCGATCCCTATGCCATATGCTACGTTGCTGCCACAACTCCTGAAACTCAACCTAGTTGAGCTGAGGACATTGGCACCTCCGGATCCCAACAGTCTACCCAGGAATTATGACTCCAACGCCAGATGTGCTTTTCATTCAAATGCACCCGGCCACAGTACAGAAAAATGCAGAGCTCTGCATATGAAGGTACAAGACCTGGTAGACTCTAAGGCTTTGAATTTCGCACCACCACCCAATGTCAATAAGAACCCAATGCCAAACCACGGGGGTCCCAGAATTAACGCTATTGAAGAAGACAAGCCGTCTTATTTAATAACCAGTGTGGGTCATATCCGGACACCGTTGGTAGAAATTAAGGCTCAACTCCTCGAATGTCAAATGTTCCCGGGGTGTGAGTTGGGGTGTGCTTACTGCAATATCTCAGTAAATGGGTGCGATAACCTGAGGAATGGCATAGATGGTCTCATTCAGAGTGGCCAGCTTCAGATCACCACATCATTTCCTACAAATCCAGCAATCTCATCAGCAACAACTCCAGAACCTCCTACAACTGCAACAACCATTGTTCCCAACAATTCTTCGGCTTCATCAACAAGTACTTCATCTGTCGTTTCAACTGACCAGATAACGACAAATGTTCCTTCTACAACTCCAGCACCACTCCATTTTGAAACTCCTACAACAACAACATCCATCCTTCCAACAATGTCTCCTACAACACCAGCAACAAATCATGAAGATGTCTCAACCGTTACCATTTATTATGATCCAGAAAACAACTCCGCATACAACTCCGAAAGTGCTGCTCCCATCAGAGCACCAGTCACAATTTATTACGATCCACAGACTATCACAGTTCCTTCCACAACTGCAATCAGTCCAGTCACTATCACGGTGCCTGGACCAGTACCTTATGAAAGCAGCAATGCCATCCCCTGGCATTACGGCTCTGACCTGTACTGTGAAGGACAAAGGATCACTTTTGAATCGTCAACCCCTGCACCACAAGTAGACAATGTGGGAGGAGGCGGAGGCTTCACTCGAAGCGGACGTCTCTTTGCTCCACAAATTCAGAGACCCACTGCCGAAGCAGAAGCTGCTGCCAAGGCAAAAGGGAAAAGCTTGGTGCAGGAAGAACAGACTGTTAAAGAAGCTTTGAAAACACCCTTCGATCAAGAGGTTGATGAGTTCATGCGAATCATCAAAAAGAGTGATTATAAAGTAGTGGATCAGCTTCATCAGACGCCTTCCAAGATCTCAATCCTATCATTGCTTATGTGCTCCGAAGCCCATCGGAATGCACTACTCAAAGTTTTGCACGCAGCTTACGTGCCTGAAGAGATCACTGTCAATCAGCTGGAAGCTGTAGTTGGAAATGTTAATGCTAGTCAGGGACTAGGGTTCACCAATACTGATTTGACAACGGAAGGCCGCAACCATAACAAGGCCTTGCACATAACCATGGAATGTAAAGGTGCTGTCCTTTCCCATGTGCTGGTAGACACGGGGTCATCCCTCAATGTCTTACCTAAAAAGGCCCTGGTGAAGCTAGAATATGACGGATTGGCGTTAAGACCCAGCAACCTGGTGGTGAGAGCCTTCGATGGTTCAAAAAGATCAGTTCTGGGAGAGATTGAGTTGCCCATAACGATTGGCCCGCAAACCTTCAAAACGACCTTCTACGTGATGGATATACAGCCTGCCTACAGCTGTCTATTGGGTAGGCCATGGATTCACGCCGCTGGCGCCGTGACCTCTACCCTTCACCAGAAGTTAAAATACGAGTGGGAGGGTCAAATCGTTACAATCTGTGGAGAGGAGGATATATTTGTTAGCCATCTGGCTACTTATAAGTATATTGAGATGGATGGGGAGATCCATGAAACAATGAGCCAAGGTTTCGAAGCCTTGAATGTGAATGAAACATCTGCTGTACCTGGTACTTCAATATCATCATACCAACAGGCTCGGAAGGTTGTTGAGGAAGGAACTGCCCAAGGCTGGGGCAAACTACTACCGGTGGATAAGAAAGAGGACAGATTTGGGTTGGGTTACAAACCAACTCAACAAGATCAAGCAGCGGCTGCAAAAGAGCCCAACTTTGTGAGTGGGGGGATGCTCACCCCTGATGCTGTCAACAATATGGAAGACGAGCTGGAAGAAGAACGCAACCTGGAAAGCTGGATTCGTCCAAAGATCCCGGGGAGCAGTATCTCGAACTGGTCTTCCCAGGAAATTATAAGAGTTACTCATGCAGAGTAATTATTATTTCCTGTATTTTTATAGCATGCATCAAAGTCTTGCATCTTGCCCAAGATGACAAGACTTATTTTGTAATCGGGCCATCTGTACTTTTTGTGCAACAAGATTAATCAATGAAATATCAGACATCTTTTTGCAAACGAGTCTTTTTCTTTTCCGCTCACTGTTTTTCCATTTTTATTTTTGTACAAAAAAATAAATGGCAGTGTTTTCAAAATGACAACTTTATTTCACTCTTTTTAAAAACAAGATTAAAATCAAATCACTAAAATGAACAAACTGAACCCTTGCAGAGAGTGCCTTCCAGACAGCACCGACAACAACACGGCTATGACTTCGTATGACTTTGACAATCCAATCAATCAAGCTGATGAAGGGGTTGACGAAGAATATGAGCTTCCCGAAGAGCTAGCCAGGTTGTTAAGACAAGAGGAAAAGGTTATCACTCCTCACCAGGAGGAGGTTGAAGTGATCAATCTTGGTACAGATGAAGATGTGAAAGAAGTCAAAATCGGGGCCTGCTTACAAGACTCAGTGAAGAGACAACTGATTGACCTGCTTCAAGAGTATGTGGACGTGTTCGCTTGGTCTTATCAAGATATGCCAGGGTTGGATACCGACATTGTTGTGCACAAGCTGCCTTTAAGGGAAGAATGCCCACTAGTCAAACAGAAACTGCGCCGTACTCGTCCAGACATGGCAATGAAAATCAAAGAAGAGGTACAAAAGCAATGGGACGTCGGGTTCCTTGCTGTAACTAGCTATCCGCCGTGGGTTGCTAACATTGTACCTGTGCCTAAGAAAGACGGCAAAGTAAGGATGTGTGTTGACTACCGGGATCTGAACAGAGCCAGCCCGAAAGATGACTTCCCTTTACCTCACATTGATGTATTCTTGGATAACACAGCTCAGTTCTCGGTATTCTCCTTCATGGATGGATTTTCAGGATATAATCAGATTAAGATGTCACCTGAAGACATGGAGAAGACGACTTTCATCACACCCTGGGGCAAGTTCTGCTACAAGGTAATGCCATTTGGGCTCAAGAATGCCGGTGCAACATATCAACGGGCTATGGTAACATTATTCCATGATATGATCCATAAAGAAATCGAATGCTATGTGGATGACATGATTGCCAAGTCCCTTACCGAAGAAGACCACCTGGTAAATCTGCTGAAGTTGTTCAAGCGTCTGAGGAAGTACCAACTGAAGTTGAACCCCAACAAATGCACATTCGGGGTGCGATCCGGTAAGCTGCTGGGTTTCATTGTAAGTGAGAAAGGGATTGAAGTTGACCCTGATAAAGTCAAAGCCATCCAAGAGATGCCTGCACCGAAGACAGAGAAGGAAGTTCGAGGGTTCTTAGGTCGATTGAACTACATCTCAAGGTTCATATCTCACCTTACAGCAACCTGTGAACCCTTGTTCAAGCTGTTGAGAAAAGAACAGACGGTCAGGTGGAATGAAAATTGCCAGAAGGCCTTTGACAAGATCAAGGAATACTTACAAGAACCTCCAATCCTTATGCCTTCAGTTGAAGGAAGACCTCTAATCATGTACTTGACAGTATTAGAAGAGTCAAAGGGGTGTGTGCTGGGCCAGCATGACGAGTCTGGTCGAAAAGAGTATGCAATATACTACCTAAGCAAAAAGTTTACTGACTGTGAACAACGTTATTCACTGCTCGAGAAAACTTGATGTGCTTTAGCGTGGGCTGCTCGCCGACTGAGACAGTATATGCTGACCCACACTACTTTGTTGATCTCAAAGATGGACCCAGTCAAGTACATATTTGAGAAGCCAGCTCTTACCGGACGGGTTGCAAGATGGCAAATGATCCTTACAGAGTATGACATCCAATACACATCTCAGAAAGCCATCAAGGGCAGTGTATTATCTGAATATCTTGCTGAGCAACCCATTAATGACTACCAGCCTATGAGATTTGACTTCCCTGATGAGGACATCATGTTCATAAAAGCAAAAGATCATGAAGAGCCTGTTCACACTGAAGGGCCCGACCCGGAAGAAGAATGGACTATGATGTTTGATGGGGCTGTTAACATGAATGGTCGTGGTGTTGGTGCAGTACTCATTACACCTAAAGGAGTTCACATGCCTTTCTCGGCAAAACTCACTTTCAACTGCACTAACAACGAAGCTGAATACAAAGCTTGCATTATGGGTCTTGAGGAAGCCATTGACCTCAGGATCAAGACATTGACTGTATTCGGAGATTCAGCTTTGGTAATCAATCAGACCAACGGCAAATGGTACACACACCAGGATCATCTGATACCTTACAGGGATTATACAAGGAGGTTATTGACCTTCTTCACAACAGTCAAGCTTGAGTATATCCCTCGGGACGAGAATCAGTTTGCAGATGCTCTGGCTACCATTTCGTCCATGATCAAAGTTCAAGCTGCCAACTTTGTACCTCGGATTTCAGTGTCCAGACTTGACAGACCAGCATATGTGTTCGGGGCAGATGTTGTCAAAGACGATAAGCCTTGGTTCCATGACGTTAAATGCTTCTTGGAGGATCAAACATACCCACCTGGGGCATCATCCAATGATAAGAAGACTTTGAGAAAGCTTGCTGGTAGTTTCTTCTTGAACACTGATGGGTCTTTATATAAAAGGAACTTTGATATGGTACTCCTCAGATGTGTTGACAAGACGGAAGCAGATTTGTTGATGCATGAAGTGCACGAAGGATCCTTTGGTACCCATGCGGGAGGGCATGCCATGGCTAAGAAATTGCTAAGATCAGGTTATTACTGGATCACAATGGATGCAGACTGTTGTGCCTATGCCAGAAAATGCCATAAATGCCAGATTTATGCAGATAAGGTGCATGTGCCTCCCAATCCTTTGAATGTAATGTCTTCACCCTGACCCTTTGCTATGTGGGGCATTGACATGATTGGTAAGATTGAGCCAACTGCTTCAAATGGACACAGATTCATCTTGGTTGCCATCGACTATTTCACCAAGTGGGTTGAAGCAGCCTCCTATGCCAACGTTACAAGACAAGTAGTAGCCAAATTTCTGAAAAGAGATATCATCTGTCGGTATGGGGTGCCCGAGCGAATCATTACTGATAATGGTTCCAATCTAAACAACAAAATGATGGCAGAGCTGTGCCGGGACTTCAAGATCCAACATCAAAATTCTTCTCCTTACAGGCCAAAGATGAATGGCGCTGTTGAGGCAGCAAATAAAAATGTCAAAAAGATTGTGCAGAAGATGGTGGTCACTTACAAAGACTGGCATGAAATGCTACCATTTGCCTTACATGGGTACCGCACGTCAATCAGAACATCCACTGGGGCAACACCGTATCAACTTGTCTATGGTATGGAAGCAGTCCTACCTGTTGAAGTTGAATTACCCTCCCTACGGGTATTGATGGATGTTAAACTGAGTGAAGCAGAATGGGTTCGGGCCCGATACGAACAACTGAGTCTGATTGAAGAGAAAAGGTTGGCTGCAATCTGTCATGGGCAGTTGTATCAGAAAAGAATGAAGAAAGCCTTCGATCAGAAAGTCAGGCACCGAGAGTACCAAGTAGGGGATCTTGTGCTGGAAAGAATCCTCCCTCCTCATACAGACCACAGGGGCAAATGGACTCCAAATTATGAAGGACCATTCGTAGTAAAGAAAGTTTTCTCTAGTGGAGCACTGATGCTCAGCACCATGGATGGTGAAGACTTCCCGTCCCCTGTGAATTCAGACGCAGTTAAAAAATACTTCGCATAAAAATGACCCGCTGGACATAAAAACAGAATGTAAGTCCAGGCAAAAATAGGGCCTCCCGGCGAGTCAGAAACAGAATAAAAGACTCGGGCAAAAATAAGGGAAAATAAACAAAAAAAAGGTACACCCGCTGAGTTGAAAAGCCGCATTGGACAGCTCAGGCAAAAATGGGTATCCCGATGGTTTGAAAACCCGAAAGGGCAATCCATGCAAAACAAGGGAATAAGCGAACAACTGCACTCTGAATTCGTCTGTATCACTTACAACTTGGTAAGCTTCGAAAGGATCAAGCTTCAATCGGAATCAACCTTCTTCAGAAAGCAAGATGAGAAGAATGTCAAAAGTCATGCGAGTCATAGTGAAGAGGAAGCTCCTTAAAGCGTCATCAACATTGCCAGCACTTTGTTTCTCAATTTGTAGCAATCCCCTCATTTTAGGGGATTTGTTTCTTTGACTGTATCTCGCCAATTCAGGGCATGTGAATTAATAAAATCAGATTTTCAGTCATGTCTCGTCTTCTACATTTTTATTTTGTAAAAAATGTCTGATGTCTTAAAGAAAAAACTGATTGCATAGAATACAAATGTTTATATTCAAATAAAAACATGCTTGCAGGAAATATGCTTACTCTCAGAAGTATCTAAACTCCTATGACGGAATTCAGTAAGGGATACCTTGGGATTATTTTGTGCGTTTCTATATCTTTATAGGATTGCAGGTATCCAGAGCGCAACCTGGGGCATGAAAGCTTCATCCCGGCAAGCTGGCAAATCAACACTCAATTTTAGCACCCGAAGTGCTCTCTCCCCAGCTGAGTTACCTCTCATGACTTCCCCCAGCTGAGTTGCCACTTATTACTTGTCTCCACCAGAGTTGCCAGGCATCACAGAAGGTGTCCATATCCCCGGCCGAGTCAAGAAGTTACCTCAACATAATTTCTAGGGAGGCCTTTCAGTGATTCCTCTCTTTCTCCCCAGCCGAGTTGCCATCTCGCCCTCAGCTGAGTACAAAAGTCAGGGAATCATCTCCCCACAGAGTTCCGGTCTCTGTCCAGAGAGCCACACATGAAGGATCATAACAGAGTGAAGAAAGCTTCTTCAAATCCCAGCTGGGTCCCTCATTACTGAGACAGGTCTATCGGTGACCTGAACCCCCAAGCAATCGCATCTCGTCAGATCTACCAACGATCTCACCCCCAGCTGGGATGTTCATTTCAAGCAGATCGACCGAAGATCTTCATAGCGGCGGGACCCGGATCCCGGTTTGGTATCTTTGCATAATCATAGCATTCGCATCATATTCACCCACAAAGCGTAGCATTCCGTCTAACACGGAGCATTACGGCAAAAATCAAACATATAGCATGATCATAAGCCATGTTTTGAATCAAACACTTGTAAATAATGACAGTTCATCAACATACAGAATACTCTCCCAAAATCCCCAGCGGAGATTCCCCAGCAAAAGCAGTTGCCCCACATTCACAAACACCAGTATATATACTTTCTTTGGCACCCGCTCGTGTCAATACTCCCCAGTAAAGTCACCTGAACACTCTGTGCAAACAAAACCGCTCGTATTACAGATACCTTTTGACACCCATCTGTGTCATATCCCCAGCAGAAAGCCAAAGACGTCCTCTTTGCACTCACATACACTCACATATAACAATCCTTTGACACCCGTCCGTGTCATATCCCCAGCGGTCATCTATACTTTGTATATCAGATACTTGTTCATACTACACTCTTCTCCTTTTGACACTCGTCCGTGTCACTCTCCCCAGCAGTTAAACACTTATACTGATACTCGTTTGTATCTTATATATACCACTCAAATCCCCTCAGAGTCAGCACTCGTCCGTGTTCTTTGTTAACCAGATGGTACTCGTCCGTATCATCATCTCAGAGCATGCGTCAAGCGTTTGTTTCTACATGATACTCGTCCGTATCATAGCCTTAAGGATGCTCGTCCGCATCTTTAATCCATACACCGTGTCAAACACCTATGTCTTCTTGAATTTAGACACTCGCTTGTGTCTACTTTTCCCCAGAAGAGTCCCCTCAGATTCAACACTCGTCCGTGTTCTCTGTTAACCAGATGATACTCGTCCGTATCATCATCTTTGAACACGAGTCAGTATTTGTTTCTATCCGATACTCGTCCGCATCTTTAATCTATACACGAATATCTAAACAATTATACCTTTTGTTTCTTGGATGTAAACACTCGTCCGTGTTTACTATTCCCCAGTAGATTGACAACAAAGCAAATTTTCTTTTTTATCTGACGCTCGTCCTGTGTCATGATAAACCCTGAGAGCAGCCGTACCCTGCTAGGTGGTCGTCCTCCACCTCTTGATGGTCGTCCTCCATCATGCTCATCCGATGGCCGTCCCCGTCGTTGATATTTTTAGCAGCCGTCCCCTGCTAGGTGGTCGTCCTCCACCTCTTGATGATCGTCCTTCATCATTTTATCCAATGGCCGTCCCTATTGTTGATTTTGGTTACCTGACATTCGTCCTATGTCATGATAAACCTTGAGAGCAGCCGTCCCCTGCTAGGTGGTCGTCCTCCACCTCTTGATGGTCGTCCTCCATCATGCTCATCCGATGGCCGTCCCCATCGTTGACCTTTTATCCGGCATCCGTCCTATGCCGCGATATTTTCGGTAGCCGTACCCTGCCAGGTGGTCGTCCTCCACCTTAGATGACCGTCCCTCATCTTAACCCGACAGAGCAGCCGTCCCCTGCTAGGTGATCGTCCTTCACCTTTGATGGCCGTACCCCATCATCTGTTTATTTCATTTATTCTTTAACCCAATGGCCGTCCCCGTCGTGGTCCCTTTTCTTTTTAACCCGATGGCCGTCCCCATCGTTGGTTACTTTACTTTTTGAACTTGATGGCCGTCCCCGTCATGTTTCATTAATCCCCAGAGAATTTTACAGCTTTATCTTGATGGCCGTCCCCATCATAATTTCTTACTTTTCCCAGCTAGTCGGCCGTCCCCGTCTTAGCTTTACCTTTTATCCCCAGCATGTCGGCCGTCCCCGTCATCACTCTTTACCCAGCAGTCGTCCTCTGCTCGACGGTCGTCCTCCGTCGCCCATACTTCACAATATACTTTATTTTCCTTTTACAATCTATATCCCTTTTCTTCTTTATTCTGTGAGTGCAAATTTTGGACTGTCTTTGGTATTCAACCACAAGTTATCTTGTTTGCCTGTTAAGCCGTTGCTTACAACCTGCACAGCTAACTCATGTTTGAATAGGGGGAGCTGTAAACACCCCAAATTTGCCCTCACCCATTCACACCATGGCTTGTGATCATCTCATATGCATAAACACAATCATACCATCTCATATTCCATTTTTGATTCACTGCATTGTTTCTAAGGCATCTGCATCTAGGGTTTGTGATCTGAGCAATCCAAGAGCTTCTTGAGCCACTCCAAAGGCCATAAATCACTTCAAAGGGATCCATGTATGTTCTTATATCATATCATATCCTCTCAAAGTCAAAAATGCCAAGGAATCACAAGAACTGGGATTGGTATGGAAGCAGAGCCAGGCTTGACTGCACAGATGACCTAAAATTAGGGTTTGGGGTTCAGAGGCCATAACTCCAAATTTTTTGGTCATTCTTGTTTCTATTGGTCTCTATAGGGTATAGGGAGTATGCATATCAATTTTCATGAAGAAATTCCATGGGGAAGTCATCTGATCAAAGGTTGACTTTTCAGACAAGTCAGTGCAAAATCAGGGCACCTGAGGCCCCCAATGACCCAACCAAGGGGTGATCTTCATCATTTTGAGTGTATATAATCTTTATTTGATCATGGAAGAAGGTTGAAGTTCACAAAAATCAAGAATTTGAAGTTTTTGTAAAGTTGACTTTTTAGGGCATGGTTGACTTTTAAGGAATTTGTCAATTTAGGTCACTTTTCAAACCTTACTTTTTGATCCAAAAATGCTTCAAATGAAAAAACTTTGGTCATGAAAGTTGTAGAATACATTTTTCCCTTTTCAAAAAGTACAAGAACATGACCTAATTCATTTTGGATCAAAAGTTATGGTGTGACAAAGTTGGCAAAAATCACTAATTTTCAAGATATGCACCAATTGGAAAATTTGCAAAATCATGTATCAAGGCCATTTGTGACTTCTAGTTCACATCAAACCAATGCACAAACATTACATATGGCCTAAAAATCAGATTTGAACCAAAGTTTCTCATGTTTCATGGCTTGTATGGCAAGATAGTTTCATATGAACCAAAGTTGATCAAGTTGCAAAACCATCATGACACCTCCTACCACTTGCTGCATTGGCCATTGAACCAGCCCTAGCCTTTCCCCTCACCTTGCTGCGCAGCCCATGCCTCTTGTACCAAGCTAGAACTTAGCCCATGCCCTCCTTACACCAAAGTTGACAATTTGCAAAAGTGAACATCCCAATCACAGCAGGCCAGGTCACATCATCTGACCAATTGGAGTTGTTTATACTATCCATTTGCTAGCCATTTCACATGAGGAGCCAGCCTGAAACAAGCCCTAGACACACATTCACAAACTCACTCCCTCAAGCATTTCTCTTCGAATTTCTCTACACAGCTCAAAAACACAAGAAACAACTCCACTGATCCACTCACCATACTTCATTGAGCCCAAACCAACAAGACCCAAGCCTGAAACCAGCAAGAACATTGCTTCTCCATTTTTCACCCCCAAAGCAAAAAGTTTTCGAATCTCATTCCACAGCTCACAAACACCTGAACAAACTTCATAAACCTTCTCCATTCATCATACTGGTCATAAAGAACCCCTCACCATTGCCTGAAACAGCTTGAATCACCATCACCATTTTCAACTGAGCTTGAGCAGAAGCTGTTCAAACTCCTTAACCAGCCAGCATAAACTTCTTCTAAGCATCCAAACATCATCAAGGGGTCATAAGGAGTGGTTTTCATCAAAGGAAAGGGACAGAAAGTTGCAAGAGTGAAAGCTTCGAAACTCAGGTAGCTCAAGAACTTTTTTTCCAGAGATCATTTTTTAAGTTCTTAAGTTGTTCTTCATGATTCACTGATTGTTCTGATGTCTTTAGTTTTGAAAATGGTGATGTGATAAGAATGTAATCGTGTTCTGAAACTCTGTGACCTAAAAATTGTTTTGTTTCGATTCGTGAGTTTGAAGGAATATAAATGTTGTTGATGATGGGGTTTTGATTCAGTGGGTTATGGGGATCATTCCAGTATTCTTAGGTTTCATTTTAATTGCGTTTTGAGGTTTTTAGGGATTTTCAGGTGGGATTCCCACCGGAGAAGACGACCGGAGGTCTTCTCCGGCCACCTGAAAATCATTAGGGTTTAATCCTGTAATTAAATGAAGTTTAAATCTGGAGCGTTAGATTGCCTTGACCAGTTGACTTGCCGCGCGTGTGTATGGCTGAGATGCAGTCATTAAACCCTAATCACCATTATTTATTTAATTAAATGAGATTAATTCAGTTTGAATTTGGGCCATCAGATGGCGTGCGCAGTCAACCATTTTGAATCCAGAGTGAATCCTGGCCCTCCATCCTGCATACTTCAGTCTATTTTTATTTTTATTTCATTTTCTTCCATTTAATTTCCACAATTTATTTAAAATAGTTAAAATTTTCTAAAAATTATGAAACTTTTTCTCAAGAGTTTCATTAATTTTTAAGACACAAAAATATTTTTATTTTCATTTTTAGCATTTAAAAAGTATTTTAAAATATTTAAAAGTTTATTTTTAATTGATTAATGGAAATTAATTTATTAAAAATACTTTTAGGTATTTAAAAATCACCAAAAAATTCATGAAATGTTCTAAGACATTTAGGAACATTGTCCAACCTTCAAACCAAATTTATTTTTTGATCTTGATGCATTTTGAGAATTTTTCATTGATTTAAAATCATTTTTATGCATTAATTTGATCCAAAGTTCCAAAAATCATTTCTGCCTATCCATGAAGAATTGGACATTGATTCTTTTTGCATTGCATTGTGTTTAGCATGTAGTTTGTGAGATTAAATGGCCATGATTTGATCTTTCATTTTCAATTTGTTTGGTAATTTTCTTGTTTAGGAACCCTAAAACCCTAGAAATTTTAAGAAAACCATAACTTGAAATTGGTTAAGAGTTGAGACTTCTCCTTTGGGCAGTGGGTTAGTATAGTTTTAGGGATCCTTTGAGTGGCATTTTCTTTTTTTTTTATCTTAGGGTTTGCTTCTGATTTTGATTTTTGTTTGATGTATGGTTCATAAACCCTAATTTGGGGCTTTCATATGCATCCATCTTGCATTCTCTTGCATCATATGACTTGCCATGACATTTCAAGCATCCATTTGATTCATTTGACATCATAAGACATATTGAAAGCATGTTTGATCATTGCATCATGTATTTGCCATGTTGCATGCCATGTGCACTTCATAACTTTTCATGTATGTTCATGGTTCCTAACTTGCTTCATTTGCATTCATGAACTTGTATGATCATTTCCATGTGCTGCCTCTTGTTTGTAGCATCTCATAACATCATTAGCATCATGTAAATGCTTCTGGTTTTGTTTCTCATCATGTCATCTCATCCCATTTTGCATTGCATTGCATTTCTCTTCTAACCTTTCAGGTGGTAAGTAACTTTGAGAAGTGAATTTGCCTTCACTTCTCATGACTTCTCTTCATCTCTTTCTTGCATCCATTGCTGCATTTTTGTTTGTGTTTGAGTTTGAGTTTGCTCATCCTTCTTCCTCCCACTTTCTTTCTTCAAGTGACTTAACTTCTTGAATGAAGCAAGTTGTTTTGCTTCTCTTGATCCTTTCATCTGCTTCCTGGTGGTTCCATTGAAGACTTCTCTTGAAAACCTCACAAACCCTAGGAACAACCAAGCCTGACAATGATTAGGGTTTTGATTAGTCTCCCCTCTTAGTTTTACCTTTGTGTCTCTTTGAGTCTTCTCTTCTCATCTCATAATCAGGGACTAAACCCTAAAGGCTTTAAGGCTTTGTGATTAAGCTTATGCCTGCATCCTTCTCTTAGGATGGAGTGTATAATTTTAATCCTAAGTGTTAGACCCTTAATGTGTTTAACTCCTTTAATCAATCCACCTAATAATCATCAAGACATCACAGTTGTAACTTGGGCCTTGCATTAGGGTTCTAATTCTTCCTTAACTGGTTAAGAAGGACTAACCCTAGTGTTAATGGACAAGTCCCCCTCAAGTTGTCTTACAAATCATAAAACTCACTTCATCATCATATCATTAAGTAAAATCCACTTAATCAAAGGCTTGTTTTGTCATGAGTTTAATCCCTAATCATGGATTAAGTTGAGGAGCTTTCCTCAGCTTAAACATTCTCATCTATTATCCTTCTATTAGGATGGTGTAATGAGTCTGTTCAATCCCTGATTATGGCTTAATCTCATTACTTAACACTAAACAAAAACAACAAAAACATCCAATTAATCACAAGTAGGTTAATGATCTTAATCCTACACCAAAGGTGTTTAAGTGTGAGAAGCTGACTTCACACCTAAGGTATTCTCATTACCCCTAATCAGAGGGAAGATGTGATGAGTTTACTAAATCCATTGGTTTAGGCTTAAGCTCATTGACTTATGACAAACTTTCAAAAGCAATAAAAGACTAAAAATACAAAAACAAACAATAATCGTCTCCTCCGGGATTCTTTTCTCATCTCATTCACTCACAACGAGAACTTGCTTCTTCCGTCTAATGCAAGACAGTTTACACCTGAGCCAGACAGGTCACATTTGAGCATAGACAAGCAAGCAGTTCACAAGTCAATTCATCTTTCAGTCTCTTTGGGTCGAACTACGGTGTTCTGACTTCCTCATTGCACGAGAGGATACGTAGGCATAACTTAACAGTTATCGAACAAAAGTCTCTGTATATTCCCCCTCTTTCCATCTTTATTCTTTAAGCCTCATGATCTTGAGCATCTCATTCCTGTTCCTACACTGACACTGTATATATTACACTTTACACTTCTTTTACACTGACACCTGTACATCTTTTTCCAGCTCTTTTATACACAGATTGCACTGACACTACCCCTTTAAAACACAAATCTTTTAAGCGTGGATCCCGTCGAGTACGACGGACAATCTGGGTGCTAATACCGTCCCAGGTTGTAACCAACCCCCTTTCTCAGTCTCTCTGGTTCGCAACCGTCTTATCCGTATCTTTCTAGGTCTATGCAGCATTGCCTTTCCTCTGGGATAAAAATGCCTAGCTGGCGACTCTATTCATCTCTAGTGAGTTCACGGCTGTGTGTTCTCATTGTCCCTCTCGCCGACCGTTCGCGTCTGTACCTTTATATGGGCCTGGTCCCATTTATCGGGAGCGACATCGTGAACCAGAGAGACTGAGAAAGGGGGTTGGTTACAACCTGGGAAGGTATTAGCACCCAGATTGTCCGTCGTACTCGACGAGATCCACGCTTAAAAGATTTCTGTTTTAAAGGGGTGGTGTCAGTGCTATCTGTGTATCAAAGCTGGAAAGAATGCAAGTGTCAGTGTAAAAGGAAAGTGAAGTGTATAAGAGAAGTGTCAGTGTAAGAACAAGGATGAAATGCTCATGGCCATGAGGCTTAAAGAATAAGGCTAGAAAGAGGGGGAATATACAGAGACTTTTGTTCGATAACTGTTAAGTTATGCCTACGTATCCTCTCGTGCAATGAGGAAGTCAGAACACCGTAGTTTGACTCAAAGAGACTGAAAGGTAAATTGACTTGTGAACTGCTTACTTGTCTATGCTCAAGTGTATGACCTGTCTGGCTCAGGTGCAAACTGTCTTGCATTAGACGGAAGAAGCAAGTTCTCGTTTATGAGTGAAGATGATGAGAAAAGAATCCCGGAGGAGACGATTATTGTTTGTTTTTGTGTTTTCAGTTTTTTATTGCTTTTTGGAGTTTGACATAAGTTAATGAGCTTAAGCCTAAACCAAGGGTTAGTAAACTCATCACATCTTCCCTCTGATTAGGGGTAATGAGAATACCTTAAGTGTGAAGTCAGTATCTCACACTTAATCACCATGATGTAGGATTAAGATCATTAACCTACTTGTGATGATTTAGATGTTTTTGTTGTTTTTGTTTAGTGTTGAGTAATGAGATTAAGCCATAATCAAGGATTTAATGGACTCATTACACCATCCTAATAGAAGGATAATAGATGAGAGCATTTAAGCTGAGGAAGACTCCTCAACTTAATCCATGATTAGGGATTAACCTCATGACAAAACAAAACATTTATTAAGTGGATTTTAGTTAATGGTAAGATTAAGAAATGGATTTTATGGTTTGTAAGACAACTTGAAGGGGACTTGTCCATTAACACTAGGGTTAGTCCTTCTTAACCAGTTAAGGAAGAATTAGAACCCTAATGCAAGGCCCAAGTTAAAAGTTTGATGTCTTGATGATCATTAGATGGATTGATTAAAGGAATTAAACACATTAAGGGTTTAACACTTAGGATTAAAGTTATACACTCCATCCTAATAGAAGGATGCAGGCATAAGCTTAATCACAAAGCCTTAAAGCCTTTAGGGTTTAGTCCTTGATTATGAGATGAGAGGAGAAGACTCAAAGATGACACAAAGGTAAAACTAGATGGGGGACTAATCAAAACCCTAATTGTTATCATGCTTGGAGATCCTAGGGTTTGTGAGGCTTAAGAGAGAAAGATCTTCAAGGAACCATCAAGGAGAGAAGCAGATGAAAGGAGGAAGGAGCAGAGAGAAGCAAGACAACTTGCTTCACTTAAGAAGACAAGTTGCTTGAAGAAAGAAAGTAAGAGATGAACATGAATGAGCAAGCTCACTCTAATACACATACAAAATGCAGCAAAGGAAGTATGAAAGAGATGAAAAGGGATCATGATAAGTGAAGGCAAATTCACTTCTCAAACAACGTACCACCTGAAATGTTAGCATAAGAAATGAAATGCAATGCAAATGAGATGAAATGTGATGATGCAAACCAAAACCAAGAGTAAGATCATGAAGTGAATGATGCTAAGAGATGATACAAACATGAGGCAAGGCATGGGAATGATCAAACAAGCATAAGGATGCAAATGAGGCATGCATTGAACCATGAATGTACATGAAAAATTTATGGAATGCAAAGGACATATAACATGGCCAATTGAAGATGCAATGATCAAACATGATTCCAATATGTCCTAAGATGTATTATGAATCAAGTGAATGCACAAAATGTCATGGCAAGTCATTGGATGCAAGCAAATGAAAGATGGATGCAAGGGAAGGCACAAATTAGGGTTATATGCATCACACAAAGCAAAAACTCAACACCAGAAGCAAATGACATGATAAAAATTTTAAAATGCAACCAAAGATACCCTAAACCTATACAAACTCACTGCCCAAAGGAGGGGATCCAACTCTTAACCTAGTGAAAGTTATGAATTTCCTACGATTGCTAGGGTTTTAAGGTACCTTGTCAAGAAAAATGCTAAACAAATTGAAAATACAAGATCAATTCAAATCAAAATTATCCTATAAACTACATGCTATATAAGATGCAATGCAAAAAGAATCATTATCCAACTCTCAATGGTTAGGCAGAAAGAAATTTTTGAAGTTTGACATAAAATATTGCCTTGAAATGAAATTAAATCCAATGAAAATGATCAAAAGGCATCAAAAACAAAAAAGAAATTTGATTTGAGAGTTGGACAATGTTTCTAAATGTTTTTAAATGCTATGTGAATTTTTTTTGTGATTTTTAAATACCTAAATGCATTTTTAAATTAATTAATTTCCATTAATTAATTAAAATAAACATTTAAATAATTTAAAAATAATTTTCAATGCAAAAATTAAAATAAAAATATTTTTGTGTTCTGAAAATTCATGAAACCCTTGACAAAAATTTTCATAATTTTTTAATGATTTTAGCTATTTTTTAAAAAATCGTACAAATTAAACATAAAACAAATGAAAATAAAATGAATTTAAATGAAAAATGAGAAAGTCAAATGATCTGAAGGCCAGGATTCAAATTCCAGGGGGCGGGAGTTGACTGCGCGCGCTAATGGACGGCCAGAATTCAAACTCACGTAATTATGATTAAGCCCTAATCCAAAACCCTAATTACTTTCAGATGACCGGAACAGTGTTCCGGTCATCTTCTCCGGCAAGCCTCTCACTCAATCTCCCTTAATACGCCATGAAACTCCACTAAACTCTCCAGAATCAAACATTAGACAACTCTAAACAAGAATCCAGCAATCAAAATCATTTATTTCCACTCAAAATCAAGAATCAAACCAAAAAGCATTTCACGGGCAAAGTTTCAGAACAAGCATACATGGTCATTTTTCACTCATTTTCAAAACAAATCACATCATGACAATCAGTGAAGCATAAGGAAGCATTTAGAAACTAAAAATTGAAGTTCTGGAAAAATAAATGCCATGGCTACCTGAGCTTGAGCTTTCGAAACAGGGACTTTCTGGCTGCTTCTTTGGTTCAAACAAACCCCAATGATCCTCCTTTGAAGCTTTTGACACTTAGCTGGAGTTTATATGGCCTCTAGAGAGAGTTGGCAGAAGCTCAGGTCAAGGGAGTGTGGAAATCGTATTTGTGACGTGGGAGGTTTCAGGCCAAAACAATGGTTGGGAAATGATCAGAGGATCATGGTGAGTGATTTGGTGAAGTTTGTTTTGATGTTTTAAGGCTGTCTTTTGGTCCACTTATCACTCTTGGATAGGTCAGAGGAGTTGGTGTGGCCTAGCTTGATTGGTATGGGTCTTTTTGCAAAAAGTCAAGTTTTGTGAAAGAGAGGTATGGGCTATGGCAGTGAAGGTACAAAGCATGGCTTGGCTGCAGCTTGAATCAGGGAGAGCCATGGAAAAGGATTAGAGGCAATGCAGCAAGTGGATTAGGGTTTTTGATAAGTTTTGCAACTTTGTGACTTTTTGCCCCTTTTGTGATTTCTTAAAGCACAAGTAATGAAAATGGACAAACTCTTGCTGCATTCTGAATTTTAGATCTTGGTTTATGTTTGTACAAAGATTAGAAGTTCATTTGAAAGCACAATTTGTCTTGGCAGGTGGTTTTGCAACTTTGCCTCTTTGGTACATAACTTGAAATTATGTGATTTTTCTCAACTTTGACAAGCCATAACTTTTTATCCAAAATGAATTAGAATGAGTTCTTGTACTTTTTGAAAAGGGAATGATCCATTCTACAACTTTCATGACCAAAGTTTTCTCATTTGAAGCATTTTTGAATCAAAAAGAAAGGGTTGAAAAAGTTTCCCAAAATGGCAAGTTTCCATTACAAGTCATTTTCCCAAAAAGGCAACTTTGCAAATGGCTTGAAATTATTCAATTTTGTGAACTTATAACATCTTCTATGATCAAATAAAGATCATACACATTCAAAATGATGAAGAACACCCCTTTTTTGGGTCATTGGAGGCCTCAGATGCCCTGATTTTACACTAACTTGCTCAAAAAGTCAACTCTTGATCAGATGCCTTCCCCATGGAATTTCTTCATGAAAATTGATATGCATGATCCCTATACCATATAGAGACTAATAGAAACAAGAATGACCAAAAAAATTGGAGTTATGGCCTCTGAAACCAAAACCCTAATTCTAGGTCATCTGTGCAGTTAAACCTGGCTATGCTTCCATGCCAATCTCAGTTCTTGTGATTCTTTGGCTTCCTTGACCTTGTGAGGATACAATATGATGCTTGAACATTCATGGACCCCTTTGAAGTGATTGATGACCTTTGGAGTGGCTCAAATGGCTCTTGGATTGCTCAGATCACAAACCCTAGATGCAGATGACTTGGGAATAATGCAGTGAATCAAAAATGCAATATGAGATGCTATGATTGAACTTATGCATATGAAAAGATCACAAGCCATGGTGTGAATGGGTGAGGGCAAATTTGGGGTGTTTACACCCACCACAATTACCATACGTCTCCAATCACATTTCACCTTTTAGCCACGTCAATTAATGAGGAGAGTTACCACACGCGTCTGATCCATCCTGTGGTCCTTGAATTTTCCAGCCTTATTTCATAAAATCCCACCATATGAATGATAAGCCTGCGCACCAATGGGCCTCTCATGTGCTATGCGCACCCCCAACCAGCTAAGCCCAATCAATTTGAACGCAAACCCTTACTACCAGCACCCCCAGCCCTCATTTCCTTTTTATTTCTTTTTTCTTTTATTTTTTTTTTATTCTCATTTTAGTTTCTAACTATTAAAAATACTTTTGATCATTAAAAAATTCCCAAAAAATTCTTGAGTCTTCTTTTAAGTTTCTTTTATTTTTCTATATTTTTTATTTTCCATTTTTCTTAATCTCCACGTGTCATATTAATTCTTCCATTTCTTCACTTCATTTTAAATCCTTTCTTGAGTACACTGCCTTGTCCATTTTCCATAGGTCTCATTTTTTTGAGTTTCTTGTTCATTCTTTTTTCTCTGGATTCCTAAGAAGATGTAGTTCTTATGTGTTTTTTCCCCTGATTTTTAGAAATTTATTCTCTGAGTCTTGGTCCTTTGACTTGTGTTGGAAGTTATTAACCCTAGTTTGTGTTCTTGCCTCTATTTGACCTAGTTTGCTTCTGAATTTTTCCAAATCCTTTTGGTGTCTTGTTATATCATGTTTGAGGGTCTTTTGGTTTATGTTGTGGAATTTGTCTTGAACCTTGTCCCATTTTGCATCTTTTGGTCCATTAGCTCTCTCATAAGTTTAGAAGGGCACTTGTGCCAACTTCTCCTTCTCATTTGGGGTCCTTTTGGGGTATGGGTTCCTTCCTGGTCCTAACTTAGGGTTTATGTCTTAGAAACTTTTGTGCTTGCTTACCTTTTAAGTTCTTTCATTCCTTAAGTGTTTTCACTTCATCTCTTTGCTTCTTTCACTTCACTTTGTGATTGTTTGGTATTGTGTGTCCATTCTCTTCATCTTATTAGCTTCTTAAGCTCTTCTTTTCCTTGTTTTGATTCTGGTCTTGTGCATTGAGTCCATGTTTGTGCATATTTGCCTTGCATCTTTCCTAAGCTTGCATAAGTTTGCATTTGTTTCATGTTGCATCATATTGTCTTGTATGCTTCATTCCTCATTCTTTTGTGAGTTGCATTTGCATTGGGCATGTATATATGACTTCATTTCTGTTTGTGTGATGTTGGCATGTTATCTTCTTCATTTCATTTCACGTGTATGCATGTTACTAACCTTGCAGGGGCTATGGTAAGTGTGAGGTGTGGAAGTGAATTCCACATCTCCAAATCTCATCTCTTCTCCTTATGTTTATTGAGCTAACCCTTTGCTTGTTGGGCTTAGGCCTTTCTTATCTCATCTCTCTTCTTCTTCTTCTCCTCTTCATTCCTTCTTCTTTAGGATAGAAACCACACTAACCTTAGGATATCCATGCATGTCAACACTTAGGATTATTTAGTCCCCCTTTAGAATTTTTCCTTTGTGATCCTTTTGGTTCTTCTTCTCTTCTCATCTCATAACCATAAAAAACATCTTAATAAAGTTTGAAGTGATGCCTTGAGCAATAACCTTATCCCATGAGGTGCTTGTAGTCTTCCCATCTTGGGATAGTACAATTTTACCTTGTGATGCACAAGTCTGATCAAGGTATCTTCTTCACAAAGAAAAGCATAAAAAACACTTCTTCATCTGTAAATACCAAAAACACTTAATAAGTTAATGAGTTAGTGAGCTTAGGCCCTAATATTTGGGTTCAAGTTTTGGGGATCTTCTCCTTACTTGAGTGTGCTTGTTCTATTATTCCATCTTGGAATGTAGTGACAAGTGCACATTCCATGGAAAAGAGCTTGAGTTCACTTCCTTGTAACACACTCATTAAAGCTTCTAAAAAACACAAACAAACAATAAGCATCTTTCCTTCAGGAATTCTTTTCTCATCTCATTCGCTTCGTACGCGAACTTGCTCCTACTTGTCACTTTGTAAGACGGTTACGCACTCGTCGTCCGAGTCTGCAACACCTGAGCAATGGCATAGGCACTTCAAGCCTTAATTCACAAGCAATTTCCTTGTTACCTCTAGTTAGGGGAACTACGGCGTCTCTGATCCTCATTGTCCTGATGAGGTACGTAGGCAGCGGGGTAGGGCCCGTTCGAGCACAGTCTTTATTTTCCCTACATTTTTTCTCTTTGTTTCTTATTCAGTTCCTCTCTCAGTTTCTTTTCCAGTTCATTTTCTTTTCTTTTGCTGCAACTTTCATACCCTCACCCTTTGGAATAGTTTTATTTGCAAGCGTGGATCTCGTCAGGTACAGCGGACGATCTGGGTGCTAATACCTTCCCAGGTCGTAACCGACTCCCGAACTCATTCTCTTTGGTTCGTAGGACCTGTGTCCTTCCTCTTCTTTCTTCTGGTTTATGCAGCATTACCATTCCCTTTCTTCGGGATTAAAATGCCTGGCTGGCGACTCTATTCTTTTCCGCGCCACTTTCGCGTTTGTACCAGGATGGAAATTCGGGGAGCGACAGCTGGCGACTCTGCTGGGGACCCTCATAACCAGAATCTCTGGTTTCCCTTGTGATCTTCTCCTAGCGCTTGCCTGTTTCTGTTTCTTTGGGTGATGTTTGTTTGTTGTGGCTTATTGTATTTTATTGTTGTTTGTTTACAGCTTTATTTACAGCTTTATTTACAGTTTTTCAGTATTTATTTTCTGCATCATGTATGTATACTGGACTGTCTGGACTGGATTTTTTGTTTGGTGGGATGGGTGTTACTGTTTCTGAGAGATGAGCTCATTACCACGGCTCGAGAGCACCTTAGGACTTAGACTGGTTCTACTTTGGCCTCATGAGATCTTGTCATGGGGGTAGTAGTGAGTTCCACGCCCAGATTTGCGATTGTCTTGGAAATGTCTTGATTTGGGAATCTTCCTCTCTCATTTCATAACCTTGACAGTTATGTGCAGCTGGGGACCGATCATTGAGAACCTTGTGGAAACATCCCTCTTTAGTGATGGCAGTGGCAGACCATATTGTGTGGCAAACCCATTCGCATTCGAGGGCCCACCTGGGACTCACATAGGATGACCTTGTGTCCTGGACTCAGTTGAGGCCTCCCTGCGTAGTATATAATGCCAAACAGATTCCCTAATTTGGTCATGAGCCATTTCTCGGAGATGGTGATAGTATTATTGCTATTCGGCTTTGAGAGTTCGTGATGTCTGACCCGGAGCCTACCAGTGAGATTGGGAGGGGTTTACAGGTTTGCAGGAACCCTTGGCCTCTACATACACTCATTATCAGTGGTCTTATGATTATGATTTCTGGTCCCATGGTTCTGGAGTTCTGGTTTTCTTGGTACTGATTTTCTTGGTACTGTGGTTCTGAGATCTTCTCTCAGAGAGTTGTGATTCAGAGGACTTTTGGTTTGCCAGTTGATCAGAGGGGCGCTTGTGTTTAGTGTCCAGTTCAGATGGTCCCAGTTGATCATATGCCTGCATTGCATTGCATTTGCATCATCTTTGCATTAACTGTTCATGTTTCCCATTTTTCAGGTCATTGTTCTTAATCAGCTCCCAGTTCTGGTAAATCTTATCTCCATGGTAGAAATCAGAAGAGTTCCAAGGAAAAATAATGTTCACTATACTTTTCTTCAGCCTGAAGTTAGAAGTGTTTAGAAGTTAGCAGGTCTGATGAATGACCAAGTCTTGGGCAATTTCAAGAAAAGATATGATCATATATTGAAGTTTGTGGACAAGCCCACTACAGACCAGAAAGACAGTTTGCATACCCTGTTACAATTTTATGATCCTCTGCTGCGTTGCTTTGTTTTTCCAGGTTACATCTTAGCTCCTACATTGGAAGAGATCTCCAGCATGCTGAATGTTCCAGTCAGAGAGACATTGCCATTCTATGGGTCTGAGGTTGTGCTTAAAGGTGAAGATATAGCCAAAGTTTGTCGTCTGTCAGCTGCTACAGTCAAGAGAGCTCTGAAAGAGAGTGAAGGCAAAGGACTCCCTTGGAGTGTGCTCATCCCAGAGGCAGAAAGATATGCTACAGAGGCTAATTGGAGTGACTTTGGTGCTATACTTGCTTTGATAGTATATGGGTCCAGCTTGTTCCCAGGAGAGAAAGAATTTGTAAGCTTGGAAGTGATCTCTATCTTTGCAAAAGGCAATCCTGTGCCTACTCTTCTGGGTGACTTCTACTACAGTGTGCATTACAAGAATGAGAAGGGTAGGGGTGGTCCAGTAGTATGTTGTGCTTCTTTGTTTGCTGAGTGGTTTTCCAGACAACTACCAAAATCAGGTGCCTTCAAGGAGATGAGGGATGAGTGGAGATGGTCAAGAAGGTTGATGGGGTTAAATGCTGAAGATATTGCCTGGGGATATGACAGAGATCTGCCAGGTAAAGAATTGATGGTTAGCTGTGGAAGGTTTGCTGGAGTACCTTTGCTGGGAAGGAAGGGTGTCATCAGTTACTATCCAACATTAGCCAGGAAGCAGTTTGGTTACCCTTTGAAAGATCCACCACAGATGGAAGAGTTTACTGAGTCTTTGTACTTTCCTGTGGAAGGAAACAAGGAGTTAGTTCAACAAGCAGTTCAAGCTTGGGCTCACAGGATAAGGAAGGGTAAGAAAGACTTTGGCAGAATAGATCCCAAGACATATCCACCATTTGCTGCATGGTTGCAAAGACATGTAGAAGAAATTCTCATGCCTTTCTCAGTAGAAGCTCTTATTTATCCCAGAGAAGTTCCAAGCCAAAGTAGTATTGTCTCCCTTGAAGAGTACAAGAAATTGGAAGCTCAGCTGCATGAAGTTAGAGTGGAGAATGCTGAAATGGTAAGCCTGTACCATCTTGCCAACAGGGCCAATAATGAAGCTGAAGGAAAGTTGCTAAAGATCCAAGCCTCCTTGGAAGCCAAATAGAAAGAATTTGCTAGTAGAGAAGCTCACTTCCACAGGTTGGGTCTAATGGAGGCAAAGAGAGAAGCTGAACGCAAAAAGACTTTGAAGACTCTCAAGGAAGCTCGACAATCCATTGTTTGGTTGCAAGGCCAAAGGGAGGAAGAGCAGAAGAAGTTCAAAGAGAAAGAAGATTTATTTGAAGTGCAAATGGCCTTCAAGAAGGAATAGGTGGAGCAAGTCCACACCACCCGGAGGGAAAAGACTCAGCAGCTAGCACAAAGCCAGTTAGCCTTGGAGGAAGCAAGGAAAGAGATTGAAGAGCTCAAGCTGAGAGCGGGTGTCAAGAAGAGCAGAGCAGAGGTGGCAGAGCCTGGGTCTTTAGCTTAGTTGTTTATGTTTTCAGATTACCTACAGACCTGTTGTAGGAGTCTTGCTTTATTTTCTTTGTTCTTTATTCATGTAATGGCTTGTAACCCTTCGGGGAATATTTCTGTTGGTGCTCTGACTTTTGGCCGGCAGTGGTTTGTCCATGATACAATGTTAATATGCAAATTATCATTTCTGAATGCAAGACTCGTTTGTCTGATACTGCTAATGTCTGAACACTTATCAAAGAGAAAGTTTGAAAGTTAATACTCAAAGTGACTGTCTGGAGTAGATGCCAGAACTGGGGCATGCAAATGCTTAAAAAAACTTGGGAACATGAACAGTTACATTGCATTGCATATAACCTGTTTGTTTGTTTTGCAAGTAGTGCTTCAGTTTCTAATGTGTTTTGTGTTTCAGGCACTATAGCTCCCCGGAAAGTTCGGGAACAGCCAGTCGCACACAGATATCCAACAAAGATCAACAGAGAGAGAATTATGGACCAGATGCAAGCTGACTTAGCTGACCTGAGGCTAAGGATGGACAACTTTATGACCTTGATGGTAGGCATGGGTCAGAATCAAGAGCGTCTGCGAGAATTAGTTGAGAATCAAGCCAGGAATAACACTGCTGCTGCTGATAATCGTAACGGTGCGGGCGCACGTCAAGTGGAAATCCCTGTAACACAGCCAGGGGTTACTATAATCAATGATGGGCTGAATAATGTGCAAATGGATAATCATGACGAACAGTTCACTCTGCTGGACGAAGTTGAGGGTCAAGGGGCTGAGATGAACAAGAGGTTTGAGGAAATGGCAGAACAAATCAAAGCTATTCAATCCCAGAGCTCTTTGGGATTTGACATTACAAACTTGGGCTTGGTTCCAGGGGTTAGAATCTCTTACAAGTTCAAAGTTCCAACTTTTGAGAAATACAATGGCACTGCATGCCCGAAGACCCATCTTCAATCCTTTGTAGGGAGGATTGCTGCTCACACAGATGATGAAAAACTCTGGATGTACTATTTCCAAGACAGCTTAGTTGGAGCCTCTCTGGAATGGTATATGAAGCTTAGCAGAGTCAACATAAAGAGCTGGAAAGACCTGGCAGAAGCTTTTATGAGACAATATCAATATAATTTGGACATGGCTCCAAATCAAACTCAATTGCAGCACATGTCTCGGACTGCTAAGGAGGGATTCAAAGAATATGCTCAAAGGTGGCGTCAGCTCGCTGCCAGAGTGCAACCACCACTGCTTGAAAATGAGATGGCTGACATGTTTATGGGGACTTTGCAGGGTGTGTTTCTTGAAAGATTGGCGTCCAGTTCTGCCACCAAATTCAATGACATTGTAATTGCTGGAGAAAGGGTTGAGACCTTGTTGAAGATGAGGAAGATCCAAGATACAAGTGCTAGCAGCTCGAATGGAGCAAGAAAAGCTTTCAGTGGACCTCCAAGGAGAAGGGAGGGTGAGACAAATGTTGTGTTTGGCCGAGGCCGGGGCCGAGGTTATAGAAGACCATACGAGCATGTGGCAGCAGACACAATTCCTTCTAATCCAGTGCAACAGATGCAACCTCAACAACAACAGCAACAACAGAACCCAGTAACAACTATTAGCAGAGACTGTATCAGCCAAGGCAGAGTCGCCCGGCTAATAGGGTTCTTGAGGCCATCCCCATGACTTATGCTGCTTTGCTACCAAGATTGCTAGACTTAAATCTGATTCAACTGAGAACTTTGGCACCACCACCTCCTGGAGAGCTTCCAGTGGGTTATGATGTCAATGCAAGATGCGTTTTCCATTCTGGGGCACCTGGGCACTCGATTGAGAAGTGCAGGAAACTGCACCACAAAGTTCAAGACCTGATAGACTCCAAAGCAATTAACTTTGCACCACCGCTGAATGTTACTTCGAACCCTATTCCGAATCATGGAGGGGAAATAATTAATGCTGTTGAGGGTGGTGAAAAGTTAAGTCTTGTGCTGAGTATTGAAGAAGTGAAGACTCCTTTGATGGTAGTGAAGGAGAGGTTGTTGAAAGGTCAAGTGTTTCCTGGTTGCAGTTCTAATTGCGAAAAATGTCTGAATGCTGAGAATGGATGTGAGAAGCTGAAGACGGGATTGTAGAGTTTGATTGATGATGGATCTTTACAATTCAACAGAGTTGGTACTGAAGCTGAAGATGTGTCAACCATAACCATTTTATATGATGAAGCAGAGATGCCTGTTAGAAGAGAGCCCGTAACCATTTATGCTCCTGAGATTAGTCCTGTGACTATCACCGTGCCTGGGCCTATTCCTTACACAGACGATAAAGCCATTCCCTGGCATTATGGCTCAGATGTATACGCGGCTGGACAGAAGATCGAGAGCAAGTCTGTTGCTGTTGACCCGACTGTAGAGAATGTCGGAGGAGTTGGAGGCTTTACCAGAAGTGGTCGTTTATTTTCTCCCCCTGTGCTGAGAGGGGATCCTGAGGCTGAAGCTTCGTCCAAAGCCAAAGGAAAGCAAGCTGTGACTAATGAATCAACTACTCCTGTAGCTGGGTGTCGCTCCCACCAAATGACACCGGGTCAAGAGGGGTACAGACGCGAACGGTCGGCGAAAAGGAGAGAACACACAAGGGTGAACTCAGAGGACAAGAGTCGCCAGATAGGCATTTTTATCCCGGAGGAAAGGTAATGCTGCATAGACCTAGAAAGATATGGATAAGACGGTCGCGAACCAGAGAAACTGAGAAAGGGGGTTGGTTATAACCTGGGAAGGTATTAGCACCCATATTGTCCGCCGTACTCGACGGGATCCACACTTAAAAGATTTATGCTTTAAAAGGGTAGTGTCAGTGCTATTTGTGTATCGGACCTGGAAAGAATGCAAGTGTCAGTGTAAAAGAAATGTGAAGTGTATAAGAGAGGTGTCAGTATAAGAATAGGAGTATGAAACTCAAGACTATGAGGCTTAAAGAATGATGCTGGAAGGAGGGGGAATATACAGAGACTTTTGTTCGATAACTGTTAAGTTATGCCTACGTATCCTCTCGTGCAATGAGGAAGTCAGAACACCGTAGTTCGACTCAAAGAGACTGAAAGATGAATTGACTTGTGAACTGCTTACTTGTCTATGCTCAAGTGTATGACCTGTCTGGCTCAGGTGCAAACTGTCTTGCATTAGACGGAAGAAGCAAGTTCTCGTTTGCAGAGTGAATGTGATGAGAAAGGAATCCCGGAGGAGACGATTATTGTTTGTTTTTGTGTTTTCAGTGTTTTTTATTGCTTTTGAAGTTTGTCATAAGTTAATGAGCTTAAGCCTAAATCAAGGGCTAGTAAACTCATCACATCTTCCCTTTGATTAGGGGTAAGGAGAATACCTTAAGTATGAAGTAAGCACCTCACACTTAATCACCATGATGTAGGATTAAGATCATTAACCTATTTGTAATTATTTAGATGTTTTTGTTGTTTTTGTTTAGTGTTGGGTAATGAGATTAAGCCATAATCAGAGATTTAATGGACCCATTACACCATCCTAATAGAAGGATAGTAGATGAGAGCATTTAAGCTGAGAAAGGCTCCTCAACTTAATCCATGATTAGGGATTAATCTCATGACAAAACAAAGCCTTTATTAAATGGATTTTAGTTAATGGTAAGATTAAGAAGTGAGTTTTATGGTTGGTAAGACAACTTAAGGGGGACTTGTCTATTAACACTAGGGTTAGTCCTTCTTAACCAATTAAGGAAGAATTAGAACCCTAATGCAAGGCCCAAGTTACAAGCTTGATGTCTTGATGATTACTAAGTGAATTGATTAAAGGATTTAAACACATTAAGGGTTTAACACTTAGGATTAAAGTTATACACTATATCCTAATAGAAGGATACAGGCATAACCCTAATCATAAAGCCTTAAAACCTTTAGGGTTTAGTCCCTGGTTATGAGATGAGAAGAGAAGACTCAGAGATGACACAAAGGTAAAACTAAATGGGGGACTAATCACACCCTAATTGTCATCATACTTGGAGATACTAGGGTTTTTGAGGTTTAGGAGAGAAAGATCTTCAAAGAACCACCAAGGAGAGGAGCAGATGAAAGGAGGAAGAAGCAAAGAGAAGCAAGACAACTTGCTTCACTTAAGAAGACAAGTTGCCTGAAGGAAGAAAATAAGAGATGAACATGAATGAGCAAGCTCACTCTAATACAAATATAAAATGCAGCAATGATGCAAGAGAGATGAGAAGAGATTGTGAGAAGTGAAGGCAAATTCACTTCTCAAATTACTTACCACCTGAAAAGGTTAGCAAAAGAAATGAGATGCAATGCAAATGAGATGAAATGCCATGATGCAAACAAAAGTCAGAAGCATAAACATGATTTCAATGATGCTAAGATATGATGCAAACACATGACAAGAGATGAGAAGGATCAAACAAGCATAAGGATGCAAAGGAGGCATGCTTTGAGCCATAAAGATTCATGAATGTTTATGAGATGAAATGGACATATAACATGGCAAAGGAATGATGCAATGATCAAATATGATTCTAATATGTCCTAAGATGTATTATGGATCATGTGGATGCACAAAATGTCAAGGCAAGTCATTGAATGCAAGCAAATGAGAGAAGGATGCAAGGGAAGGCATAAATTAGGGTTTACAAACAACATGCAATGCAAAAATCCAAAACCAGAAGCAAATGAAGCGATAAAAAATTGAAAATGGGATCAAAGGAACCCTAACCCTACATAAGTACACTGCCCAAAGGAGGGGAGCTAACTCCTAACATAGTGCAAGTTATGAATTTCTCAAGTTGGCTAGGGTTTTAAGGTCCCTCACAAAGAAAAATTCAAAACAAATTGAAAATGGAAAATCAAATCAAACCAATTTTATCCCATAAACTATATGCTATGAAGGATGTAGTGCAAGAAGAATCATTATCAAACTCTCAAGGGTTAGGCAGAATGGATTTTTCAAAGTTTGAACCAAAATATTGCCCTTAAATGAATTTAATTCCAATGAAAATTGTAAAAATGCATCAAGAACCAAAAAGAAATTTATTTTGAGAGTTTGATAATGTTTCTAAATGTTTTAAAATGCAATGTGAATTTTTTTTGGGATTTTTAAATACCTAAATGTATTTTTAATTAATCAATATTTATTAACTAATTAAAAATAAACATTTAAATGATTTAAAAATAATTTTTAATGCAAAAAATAAAAATAAAAATATTTTTGGGTTCTAAAAATTAATGAAATGTTTGACAAAAATTTTCAGAATTTTTAAATGCTTTTTACTATTTTAAATAATTCGTGCAAATAAAATATAAACAAAATGAATTAAAATTTAATAAAATGAAAAGTAAACTGAATGAATGGATCAGATTGGTTCTGGGCTTGTGAGGGTTGACTTGGCGCCACATCCAAGGGCCCAGGTTCAAACCTGACTAAACTTACTTAATATTTAATTAATCTTGGATTTAATTAATTAATGACTGATTAATGGTTAATGGGAAGATCTTGTCCATTCATTCACGCGCGGGAAGTTTTATCCAAGGGTCTCAATTCAAAACTGGCCTAAACCCTAATTAGGGCTAATGACATTCAGATGACCGGAACAGTGGTTCCGGTCATCTTCTCCGGCAGGCACAAACCCTAGTTCTCTCTATAGGTTACCAAACACCAAATTTCCTTCACCAAAATGATTCTCTCATCAATCTAATCCTAAACCCTCACCTCAAATTCATTTATTTTCACTCACAAGCCTGAATCGAAGCAAGTCACAAAACACGGGAAAATGTTCAGAGATGCCATACATGCTGGTTTCTTCACCATTTCAAAAAATAAATACATATCCATGATCAGGAGAGCACTTAACATCATAAATAAACTTAAAAATCAACTTCTGGGAAAAATGTTCTTCCTCTTACCTGAGATGAAGCTTTCCTGATTCTGAGCTCTCTGGCCTCAAGCTTTGTGCAATCCTTCTCCCTTGAACCTCCTGATGATGGAATGGAGCTTAGAAAGCTTGGGGAGTGGCTGGTTTGAGTGATTCAACTCTGGTGTAGCAGAAATGGAGGTCTCTGTGGGTGATGATTCAAGCAGTTTCAGGGGGTGGATTTTGTTCTATGAGTGATTTGTGGTTCGTGTGTGAAGGAATTTTTTATGTTTGAGGGTTGTTTGAAGAGATTCGAAGAGAGGAAGTTCTTGGCAGATTTTGTGGATGCTGGAATGTGGGGGAGATCAGGCTTGTGTATTGCTTGCTTTATGTTCCATAACACATCCCTAGACTATTGGAAGAGGTCTGAGGAAGTGACATGTACTGTGGGAATGGTATGGGGTGATTGGCCAAAAAGTCAAGGATTGTGTACTATGGGTATGGGAAATGGCAGAGGAAATCTTAGGGCTTGTCCTGCCTCAGCTTGAGTCAAGGAAGACCCTTGGATGATTCATGGAGGACTGCAGCACTTGGATCACAAGATATCATGAGTTTTGCATTTTGGAAACTTGTCACACTTTGTGTTTTTTAGGTCATGAACATGTGATATCTCTTGCTGAATTTTGGTGTGAGATGTCCCATGAGGTTATGGCAATGTCTTGAGACCAGCTAGAGATCACACAAACTTTTGGGAACCATTTTGCAAGAATTCCCCCTTTTGCGTTTTTATGGAAAATGGCTTATGGTTACTTGAAAATTAAGACATGGAAATGGGAAATCTCTTGGGCCAAACTGAATTTTAGGTCATGCATTGTGTTTGTATGATGATTAGAGGTCACATTGAAGTCACATAAAGGCTTGTCATGAGAATTTGCAAGTTTTCCATTTTGTGCAAAAGTGAAATTTCAATGATTTTATCCAACTTTGCAAGGCCATAACTTTTGATCCAAAATGAATTAGAATGAGTTCTTGTACTTTTTGAAAATGGGAGGACCCATTCTACAACTTTCATGACCAAAGTTTTCTCATTTGAAGCATTTTTGAATCAAAAAGAGAAGGTTGAAAAACTTTCCCAAAATGGCAAGTTTACATTACAAGTCACTTTCCCAAAAAGGCAATTTTGCAAATGGCTTGAAATTCTTCAATTTTGTGAACTTCTAACATCTTCCATGATCAAATAAAGATCATACATATTAAAAATGATGGAGAATACCCTTTGGTTGGGTCATTGGGGGCCTCAGATGCCCTGATTTTGCACTGACTTGCTCAAGAAGTCAACTCTTGATCAGATGCCTTCCCCATGGAATTTCTTCATGAAAATTGATATGCATGATCCTAACAACAAATAGAGACCAATAGAAACAAGAATGACCAAAAACTTTGGAGTTATGGCCTTTGAAACCAAAACCCTAATTTTAGGTCATCTGTGCAGTTAAGCCTGGCTCTGCTTCCATGCCTTTCTCAGTCCTTGTGATTCTTTGACTTCATTGACTTGGTGAGGATATGATATGATGTTTGAACATTCATGGACCCCTTTGAAGTGATTGATGACCTTTGGAGTGGCTCAAATGGTTCAGGGATGGCTCAGATCACAAACCCTAGATGCAAATGACTTTGAATCAATGCAGTGAAGCAAATATGTGGTATGAGATGCTATGATTGAACTTATGCATATGAAAAGATCAAAAGCCATGGTATGAATAGGTGAGGGCAAATTTGGGGTGTTTACAGCTGCCCCTATTCAAACATGAGTTAGCTGTGTAGAATGTAAGCAACGACTTAACAGGCAAACAAGATAACTTGTGGTTGAATACCAAAGACAGTCCAAAATTTGCACTCGCAGAATGAAGAAGAAAAGGGATATAGATTGTAAGAAAAAAATAAAGTATAATTATAAAGTGCGGGCGACGGAGGACGATCGTCGAGCAGAGGACGACTGCTGGGGTTGAAGCAACGACGGGGACGACCGACATGCTGGGGAAAATGTGGGAAATAAAGCAATGACGGGGACGGCCGACAAGCTGGGGATATAAGAGATCATGATGGGGACGGCCATCAGGCAAAGAAACGAGACTCTCTAGGGATTAAAGGTAAATGATGGGGACGACCATTGGGTTCAAGGCATAAATGACATAAATGATGAGGTACGATCATCAAAGGTGAAGGACGATCACCTAGCAGGGGACGGCTGCTCTGTTGGGGATAAGATGAGGGACGGTCATCTAAGGCGAAGGACGATCACCTGGCGAGGTACGGTTGCCAAAAGTATCGCGACATAGGACGAATGCCGGATAAAAAGGTCGACGATGGGGACGGCCATCGGATAAGTATGATGAAGGACGATCATCAAGAGGTGAAGGACGATCACCTAGCAAGGTACGACTGCTCTGAAGGTATCATGACATAGGACGAATGTCAGATAACAAAATCAACGATGGGGACGACCATCAGATAGAATGATGAAGGACGGTCATCAAAAAGGTGAAGGACGATCACCTAGCAGGGGACGGCTGCTACGACATAGGACGAATGTCTGATAGGAAGGGGTTCTAATGAATAGAGACTCCACTGGGGGTGATGAAGGATGATCATCAAAAAGGTGAAGGACGATCACCTAGCAGGGGACGGCTGCTACAAGGTATCATGACATAGGATGAATGTCAGATAGTAAGGAAATAATTCACTGGGATTTGTTGGGACTCTTCTGGGGATCAGTAGACACAGACGAGTGTCTAAATTCAAGAATACATAAGTGTTTGACATGGTGTATAGATTAAGGATACGGACGAGCATCCTTAAGACTATTATACGGACGAGCATCAGTAGAAACAAACGCTTGACGCATGTTCAAAGATGATGATACGGACGAGTACCAACTAGTTAACAAAGAACACAGACGAGTGTCGAATCTGGGGGGATTTAAGTGGTGTATACAAGATACGGACGAGCATCTGTATGAGCAAAAAGTGATGAGTGAGGCACCGACGAGTGCCAGAAAAAGTGTATTATAAACAAGTATTTGATTTCCAAAGTCTTTAGGCAACTATGCTAGGGGGTGACACGAACGAGTGTCAGGGAATTGTATAGTTATGTACACATATGTTGCGAGTGCAAAGGGGACGCTTTGGCTTTCCGCTGGAGATATGGCACAGACGAGTGTCAAAAAGTATCTGTTTGCTGTATTTGGGGGTGTAATACTTTGGCTTTCTGGTGGGGAATTTGGGAAATATTTTGTATATTGTTGACGGATGGTCATTTTTTACAAATGTTCAGTTCGACACATGGCTTATAATCATGTAATATTTTTGATTTTTGCCGTAATGCCCCGTATTAGATGGAATGCTACGCTTTGTGGGGAAAATATGATGCGAATGCTATGATTATGCAAAGATACCGATCCTGGATTCGGATCCCGCTGCCGTGGAGATCTCTGGCTGATCTGCTTGAAGTGGATTTCCCAGCTGGTGATAAGATCATCGATAAATCTGGCATATATGACTCTGCTTGGGGCAATAGATCACTGATAGATCTTTCTTAGTAGCGAGGGACCCAGCTGGGGTTTGCAGAAGCTTTCGTCACTCTGTTGTGCGATCTTCAGACATTGCTCCTCTGGATAAAGATTGGAACTCTGTGCGGAGATGGTTCTCGGTCTTTGCACCTGAATGGCAACTCAGCTGGGGAGAAAGCACCTCCGGTGCTAATCGGGAGATAGACTGAGTAGATAATGATTTGCCAGTTTGCTGGGGAGAAGCTTTCATGCCCCATGGTACGCTCTGAACACCTGCAATCCTGTAAAGACAAAGAAACGTACAAGCATCCCGAGATATCCCTTATTGGATTCCGTCATAGGAGTTTAGGCAATCTTAGGAGCAAACATATTTCCTGTAAGCATGTATTCTTTAGAAAGGAAGCATCTGTATTTATGCGAATCAATACCTTAAAGACATCAGACATTTTTGTAAACGAGAATAAAATGTACGAGACGAAACATGACTGAAAATCTGATTTTATTAATTTATGTGCCCTGAATTGTCAAGATACAATCAGAGAAACAGATCCCCTGAAATGAGGAAATCGTTACAAATTGAGAAACAAAAAGATGCTGGCAATGTTGATGACGCTTCAAGGAGCTTTCCTTGGGCTATGACTTGTATGACATTTGACGTTCTTCTCATCTTGCTTTCCGAAGAAGGTTGATTCATACTGATGCTTGAACCTTTCGAAGCTTACCATGTTGTAAGTGATATGAATTCAGAATGCAGTTGTTCGCTTATTCCCTCATTTTGCGTGGATCGCCCTTTCGGGTTTTCAATCTACCGGGATACCCATTTTTGCCTGAGTTGTCCAAGGCGGCTTTTCAACTCAGCGGGTGTACATTCTTTTTATTTATTTTCCCTTATTTTTGCCTGAGTCTTTTATTATGTTTTTGACTCGCCGGGATGCCCTATTTTTGCCTGGACTTACATTCTATTTTTATGTCCAGCGGGTCATTTTTATGCGAAGTATTTTTTAACAGAATCTGAATTCACAGGGGACAGGAAGTCTTCTCCATCCATAGTACTGAGCATCAGTGCTCCACCTGAGAAAACTTTCTTTACTACGAATGGCCCTTCATAGTTCGGAGTCCACTTGCCCCTGTGGTCTGTATGAGGAGGGAGGAGTCTTTTCAACACAAGATCTCCTACTTGGTACTCTCGGAGCCTGACTTTCTGATCGAAGGCTTTCTTCATTCTTTTCTGATACAGCTGCCCATGACAAATTGCAGCCAACCTCTTTTCTTCAATCAGACTCAGTTGTTCGTATCGGGATCGGACCCACTCTACTTCACTTAGTTTAACATCCATTAGTACCCGCAGGGAGGGTAATTCAACTTCAACAGGTAGGACTGCCTCCATACCATACACAAGCTGATACGATGTTGCCCCAGTGGATGTTCTGATTGACGTTCGGTACCCATGCAAGGCAAATGGTAGCATTTCATGCCAGTCTTTGTATGTAACTACCATCTTCTGCACAATCTTCTTGATATTCTTATTAGCTGCCTCAACAGCGCCATTCATCTTTGGCCTGTAAGGAGAAGAATTGTGGTGTTGGATCTTGAAGTCCCGGCACAGTTCTACCATCATTTTGTTGTTCAAGTTGGAACCATTATCAGTAATGATTCGCTCGGGCACTCCATACCGACAGATGATATCTCTCTTCAGAAATCGGGCTACCACTTGCCTCGTAACATTTGCATAAGAAGCTGCTTCAACCCACTTGGTAAAATAGTCAGTAGCAACCAGGATGAATCTGTGGCCGTTTGAACCAGTTGGTTCAATCTTACCAATCATATCAATGCCCCAATCATATCAATGCCTCACATTCAAAGGATTCGGATGCACATGCACTTTATCCGCATAAATCTGGCATTTATGACATTTCCTTGCATAAGCACAACAGTCTGCATCCATGGTGATCCAGTAGTAGCCTGATCTTAACAACTCTTTAGCCATGGCATGCCCTCCGGCATGGGTACCAAAAGATCCTTCGTGCACCTCGTGTATTAACAGGTCTGCCTCTGTTTTATCAATGCATCTGAGAAGTACCATATCAAAGTTCCTCTTGTACAAGGAACCGTCAGTATTCAGGAAGAAACTACCAGCTAGCCTTCTTAATGTCTTCTTATCATTGGAAGATGCCCCAGATGGGTATGTTTGATCCTCCAAGAAGCATTTGATATCATGGAACCAAGGCTTATCATCTTTAACAACATCCACTGAGAACACATATGCTGGTCTGTCAAGTCTGGATACTGATATCCGAGGCACAAAGTTGGCAGCTTGAACTTTGATCATGGATGAAATGGTAGCCAGAGCATCTGCAAACTGATTTTCATCTCGAGGGATATACTCAAGCTTGACTGTTGTGAAGAAAGTCAATAACCTTCTTGTATAATCCCGATAAGGTATCAGATGATCCTGGTGAGTGTACCATTTGCCGTTGGTTTGATTAATTACCAGAGCTGAATCCCCGAACACAGTCAAAGTCTTGATCCTGAGGTAAATGGCTTCCTTAAGACCCATAATACAAGCTTCGTATTCAGCTTCGTTGTTAGTGCAGTTAAAGGTGAGTTTTTCCGAGAAAGGCATGTGAACTCCCTTAGGTGTAATGAGTATTGCACCAACACCACGACCATTCATATTAACAGCCCCATCAAACATCATAGTCCATTCTTCTTCTGGGTCGGGCCCTTCAGTGTGAATAGGCTCTTCATGATCTTTCGCTTTTATGAACATGATGTCCTCATCAGGGAATTAAAATCTCATAGGCTAGTAATCATCAATGGGTTGCTCAGCAAGATAATCAGACAATACACTGCCCTTGATGGCGTTTTGAGATGTGTACTGAATGTCATATTCTGTGAGTATCATTTGCCATCTTGCAACCCGCCCGGTAAGTGCTGGCTTCTCAAGTATGTACTTAACTGGGTCCATCTTTGAGATCAACAAGGTAGTGTGGGTCAACATATACTGTCTTAGTCGGCGAGCATCCCACGCTAAAACACAACTTGTTTTCTCGAGCAGTGAATAACGCTGTTCACAGTCGGTAAACTTTTTGCTTAGGTAGTATATTGCATACTCTTTTCGACCAGACTCGTCATGCTGGCCCAGCACACACCCCATTGACTCTTCTAATACTGTTAAGTACATGATTAGAGGTCTTCCTTCAACTGGAGGCATAAGAATCAGAGGCTCTTGTAAGTATTCCTTGATTTTGTCAAAAGCTCTCTGACAGTCTTCGTTCCACCTGACTGTTTGTTCTTTTCTTAACAGCTTGAACAGAGGTTCACAGGTTGCTGTAAGGTGAGATATGAACCGTGAAATGTAGTTCAATCTACCTAGAAACCCTCGAACTTCTTTTTCGGACTTCGGTGCAGGCATTTCTTGAATGGCTTTGACTGTATCAGGTTCAACTTCAATCCCTTTTTCGCTTACAATAAATCCCAGCAACTTACCGGATCGCACCCCGAATGTGCATTTGTTGGGGTTTAACTTCAGCTGATATTTCCTCAGACGCTTAAATAACTTCAACAGATTTACCAGGTGGTCTTCTTCTGTGAGGGACTTGGCAATCATGTCATCCACATAACATTCAATTTCTTTATGGATCATGTCATGGAATAATGTCACCATAGCCTGTTGATAAGTTGCACCAGCATTCTTCAGTCCGAATGGCATCACCTTATAACAGAACGTGCCCCAGGGTGTGATGAAAGTTGTCTTCTCCATGTCTTCAGGTGACATTTTGATCTGATTGTATCCTGAAAATCCATCCATGAAGGAGAATACCGAGAATTGAGCCGTATTGTCAACCAATACATCAATGTGAGGTAAAGGGAAGTCATCTTTCGGGCTAGCTCTGTTCAGGTCCCGGTAATCCACACACATTCTCACCTTGCCGTCCTTCTTAGGTACAGGTACAATATTAGCAACCCACGGCGGATAGCTAGTCACAGCAAGGAACCCGGCGTCCCACTGTTTTTGTACCTCTTCTTTAATCTTCATTGCCATATCTGGGCGAGTACGGCGCAATTTCTGTTTCACTGGTGGGCAGTCTTCCTTCAGAGGTAGCTTGTGCATGACGATATCAGTGTCCAACCCTGGCATATCCTGATAAGACCAAGCAAAAACATCCACAAACTCTCGAAGCATGTCAATCAGCTATTCCTTTACTGAATCTTGTAGGCAGGCCCCGATCTTAACCTCTTTCACATCTTCTTCTGTACCAAGATTAACCGTTTCAACCTCCTCCTGATGAGGAGTGATAACCTTCTCCTCTTGTCTCAACAACCTAGCTAGCTCTTCAGGTAGCTCATAATCTTCTTCAACCCCTTCATCGGCTTGATTGATTGGATTGTCAAATTCATACGAAGTCATAGCTGTGTTGTTGTCGGTGCAGTCTGAAAGGCACTCTCTGCAAGGTTTTAGATTGTTTATTTTAGTGATCAATTTTAATCTTGTTTAGAAAAAGTGAAAAGAAGTTATCATTTTGAAAAACATTGCCATTTTATTTTGTACAAAAAGAAAAAATGAAAAACAGTGAGTGGAAAAGGAAAAGACTCATTTGCAAAAGATGTCCGATATTCATTGATTGATCTGTTTGCACAAAATTACAAGATGGCCCGATTACAAAATGAGTCTTGACCTCTTGGGAAAGATGCAAGACTTGATGCATGCTTAAAATACAGGAAATAATAATTACTCTGCCGGAGTAACCCTTATAATTTCCTGGGAAGACCAGTTAAGGACTTGGCTCCCCGGGATCCTTGGACGTATCCAACTCTCCAGGTTGCGTTCGCTTTCCTCCTCGTCTTCCAAATTGTTTACAGCATCCGGGGTGAGCATTCCCCTGCTGACAAAGTTGGGCTCTTTTGCAGCCTCTGATTGATCTTGTTGAGTTGGTTTGTAACCCAACCCAAATCTGTCTTCCTTCTTTTCCACGGGCAGCAGCTTGCCCCAGCCTTGGGCAGTACCCTCTTCAACAACCTTCCTGGCTTGCTGATAAGACGTCATGGAAGTTCCCAGTACAGCAGATGCTTCATTAATCTTTAGGGCCTCAAACCCCTGGCTCATGGTTTCATGGATTTCTCCATCCATCTCTATGTACTTATACGTAGCAAGATGGCTAACAAAGATGTCTTCTTCCCCACAGATGGTGATGATCTGGCCTTCCCACTCGAATTTCAGCTTCTGGTGAAGGGTAGACGTAACAGCGCCAGCGGCATGGATCCAGGGTCTACCCAACAAACAACTGTAGGTCGGCTGAATGTCCATCACATAGAAGGTAATTTTAAAAGTCTGCGGGCCAATCATCACAGGCAGATCAATCTCCCCAAGCACTGATCTTTTAGAGCCATCAAATGCTCTCACCACCAAATTACTCGGACGCAACGCCAAGCCATCGTACTCCAGCTTCACTAAGGCTTTCTTTGGAAAAACATTGAGTGACGACCCAGTGTCCACCAGTACATGAGATAAGACAGCACCCTTGCATTCCAAGGTGATATGTAAAGCCTTGTTGTGGTTACGTCCCTCGGTTGTTAAGTCAGCATTGGTAAAGCCCAGTCCATGACTGGTGTTGACATTTGCTACTGTCGCTCCCGAAGATTTGCATCCCGGTACAAGCGCGAACGGTCGGCGAAAAGAATGAGAACACACAGAAGTGAACACAGAAAGACAAGAGTCGCCAGCTAGGCATTTTTATCCCGGAGGAAAGGCAATGCTGCATAGGCCTAAAAATGATATGGACAAGACGGTTGCGAACCAGAGAGATTGAGAAAGGGGGTTGGTTACAACCTGGGAAGGTATTAGCACCCAGATTGTCCGCCGTACTCGACGGGATCCACGCTTAAAAGATTTGTGTTTTAAAGGGGTAGTGTCAGTGCTATCTGTGTATCAAAGAGCTGGAAAAGGATGTACAAGTGTCAGTGTAAAAGGAATGTGAAGTGTATAAATGATGTGAAGTATGAAAGTGTCAATGTAAGAACAAGAATGAAATGCTCAAGATCATGAGGCTAAAGAATGATACAGGAAGGAGGGGGAATATACAGAGACTTTTGTTCGATAACTGTCAAGTTATGCCTACGTATCCTCTCGTGCAATGAGGAAGTCAGAACAACGTAGTTCGACCCAAAGAGACTGAAAGATGAATTGACTTGTGAACTGCTTACTTGTCTATGCTCAAGTGTATGACCTGTCTGGCTCAGGTGCAAACTGTCTTGCATTAGACGGAAGAAGCAAGTTCTCGTTATGAGTGAAGATGATGAGAAAAGAATCCCGGAGGAGACGATTATTGTTTGTTTTTGTATTTTCAGTCTTTTATTGCTTTTGAAAGTTTGTCATAAGTTAATGAGCTTAAGCCTAGACCAATGGGTTAGTAAACTCATCACATCCTCCCTCTGATTAGGGGTAATGAGAATACCTTAAGTGTGAAGTCTGTGTCTCACACTTAATCACCTTTTGATGTAGGATTAAGATCATTAACCTACTTGTTATTATTTAGATGTTTTTGTTGTTCTTGTTTAGTGTTAAGTAATGATATTATTCCATAATCAGGGATTAAACAGACTCATTACACCATCCTAATAGAAGGATAATAGATGAGAATGTTTAAGCTGAGGAAAACTCCTTAACTTAATCCATGATTAGGGATTAAGATCATGACAAAACAAAGCCTTTATTAAATGGATTTTAGTTAATGATAAGATGAAGAAAGGATTTTTATGGTTTGTAAGAAAAACTTGAGGGGGACTTGTCCATTAACACTAGGGTTAGTCCTTCTTAACCAGTTAAGGAAGAATTAGAACCCTAATGCAAGGCCCAAGTTACAAGCTTGATGTCTTGATGATTATTAGGATGAATTGATTAAAGGAGTTAAACACATTAAGGGTTTAACACTTAGGATTAAAGTTATACACTCCATCCTAATAGAAGGATGCAGGCATAAGCTTAATCTCAAAGCCTTAAAACCTTCAGGGTTTAGTCCCTGATTATGAGATAAGAAGAGAAGACTCAAGGAGACACAAATGTAAAATCTAAGTGGGGGACTAATCAACCCTAACTGTTATCATGCTTGGTCATTCCTAGGGTTTGTGAGGTTTTCAAGAAAGATCTTCAAAGAACCACCAAGGAGGGAAACAGATGAAAGGAGCAAAGAGAAGCAAAACAACTTGCTTCACTTAAGAAGTCAAGTTGCTTGAAGAAAGAAGGTAAGATGAACAAGAAAGAGCAAGCTCAATCCAATACACATACAAAAATGCAGCAATGATGCATAAGAGAAATGAAAAGAGATTGTGAGAAGTGAAGGCAAATTCACTTCTCAAGGTAACTTACCACCTGAAAAGTTAGTGAAAGAAATGAAATGCAATGCAAATGAGATGCAATGGCACGGTGCAAGACAAAGTCAGAAGCAAATACATGATGTTAATGATGCTAAGAGATGATGAAAACATGAGGCAAGACATGAGGGTGATCATACAAACATATGGATGCAAGAGAAGCATGCCTTGAACCATGAATGTTCATGAAAAGTTATGAAATGCAAAAGACATATAACATGGAAAATGAAAGATGCAATGATCAAACATGATTCTAATATGTCCTAAGATGTATTATGAATCAAATGAAAGCATAAAATGTCATGGCAAGTCATGGTATGCAAGCAAATGTAAGATGCATGCAAAAGAAAGCCCAAATTAGGGTTCATGATCAATGTACAAAAGAAAAACCAAAACCAGAAGCAAACATCATGATAAAAAATTGAAAATGCAACCAAAGGAACCCTAAACCTACACAAACTCACTGCCCAAAGGAGAGGATCCAATTCTTAACCTAGTGTAAGTTATGAATTTCCTAAGTTGGCTAGGGTTTTAAGGAACCTCATCAAGAAAAATGTCAAACAAATTGAAAATGCAAGATCAATTCATGCCAATTTAATCCTATAAACTACATGATATGCAAGATGCAATGCAAAAAGAATCATTGTCCAACTCTCAATGGTTAGGCAGAAATGAATTTTCAAAGTCTGGATCAAAATAATGCCTTGAAATGAAATTAAATCCATTGAAAATTGTCAAAAGGGATCAAGATCAAAAAATAAATTTGGTTTGAAGGTTGGAAAATGTTTATAAATGATTTTAAATGTTTCATGAATTTTTTTGTGATTTTTAAATACCTAAAAGTATTTTTAATTAATTAATTCTCATTAATCAATTAAAAATAAACTTTTAAATGATTTAAAAATATTTTTTAATGCAAAAAATATAAATAAAAATGTTTTTGTGTTCTGAAAATTAATAAAAGCTTGAATAAAAGTTTTCAGAATTTTTGAACAAATTTTGCTATTTTTAAATAAATGAACAAAATAAATGAAATAAAATGAAAATAAAAATGAATTTAATGAGAAGTAATCAGAATCAAGGGCCGGCATTTGAATGGATTGCACGTGCATTGACTGGCGCCAGATCTAAGGGCTATAATTCAAACTGGCCTAATTAACATAAGCTGAATTAATTAATCTAATTAAAAATGATTAGGGTTTTAATGAGAGATCCTGTCCACTCAATCGCGCGCGGGTCAGCCCTAGTCAACTCATCCTACGCTTCACATTCAAACTTCATTAATGACACTGATTAACCCTAAACAAATTCAGGTGGCCGGAGAAGACTTCCGGTCGTCTTCTCCGGCGAGACCTCTGACCTAAATCTCTCAAAACCTCACCAAATCCTGCCAAAACCTCCAGATCAACTCATCTAAACCTCCTAAACAACAATCCAGCCATAAAATTCATTTCTTTTTCGTGAATCATGAAGAACAAACAGAAATCAAGTTTACAGGCAAACTTTCAGATCAAGCATACAACCTCAAATCTCAATCATTTTCAAAAATAAAATGTTCAGTGAACTCAGGGAAGCATGTAGATCATTTTAGAAACAAGAGATATGAGTTATGGAAAAATGAATTTCCAAGGCTACCTGAATCAAAGCTTTCAAATCAGGGACTTTCTGGCCAGTTTCTTGCTTCCAACCAACTCCAATGGACCTCCTGAGAAGCTTGCAATGCTTGTTTGAAGTTTATGGTGGCTGATTAGAGAGTTTGCAGCAGTTCTGTTCAAGGGGGGGTGGTGATCGTGTTTTGATTCCAGGGGGTTTTAGGGCCAAGTGAAGGCAAGGAAATGATCAGGAGGATGTGGTGAGATGTTCTGTGAAGTTTGCTTGTGTGTTTGAAGCTTGTGGAGTCAGTTTCGAAAGGTTTTGCAAATGAAGCATAAACTTGGAACTAGGGCTTGGAGTGTGTTTCAGCATGAATGGTTATGTGCTATGGCTTGCCTTTGGTCCACTTATCATTCAGGGATAGGCCTGTGGAGTTGGTGTGCCCTATTGTGATTGGTATGGGTCTTTGGCCAAAATGTCAAACTTTGTGTAAGAGAAGTATGGGCTCATAGCTAGCCAAGGACAAATGGGATGTCCTGCGCAGTAAGAAGTGTGGAGAGCCCTAGGATCAATTATGAAGTCAGCAAGCAAGTGGATTAGGGTTTGGATGTGGTTTTGCAACTTGGTTCCCCTTTGGCCCTTTTGAAGTTTCTTGTCCTATAAGTCACAAAAATGAGTGATTCCTTGATGTACTTTGACTTTTAGGCCTTGGTTCATGTTTGTGTGAAGATTAGAAGTCCATTTGAAAGTTCAATTTGCCTTGGCAAGTGATTTTGCAACTTTGCCTCTTTGGTAGAAAACTTGAAATTATGTGATTTTCTCCAACTTTGACAAGCCATAACTTTTGATCCAAAATGAATTAGGTCAAGTTCTTGTACTTTTTGAAAAGGGAATGATCCATTCTACAAGTTTCATGACCAAAGTTTTTTTATTTGAAGCATTTTTGAATCAAAAAGCAAGGGTTGAAAAAGTTTCCCAAAATGGCAATTTTCATCATAAGTCAACTTTCCAAAAAAGTCAACTTTGCAAATGGCTTGAAATTCTTCAATTTTGTGAACTTCCAACATCTTATATGATCAAATAAAAATCATACACAATCAAAATGATAAAGAACACCCCTTGATTGGGTCATTGGGGGCCTTAGATGCCCTGATTTTGCACTGACTTGCTCAAAAAGTCAACTCTTGATCAGATGACTTCCCCATTGAATTTCTTCATGAAAATTGATATGCATGATCCCTATATCATATAGAGACCAATAGAAACAAGAATGACCAAAAAATTTGGAGTTATGGCTTTTGAAACCAAAACCCTAATTCTAGGTCATCTGTGCAGTTAAACCTGGCTCTGCTTCCATGCCAATCTCAGTTCTTGTGATTTTTGACATTATTGACTTTGAGAGGATATAATATGATGCTTGAAAACACATGGACCCATTTGAAGTAATTTATGACCTTTGGAGTGGCTCAAGTGGCTCTTGGATTGCTCAGATCACAAACCCTAGATGCAGATGACTTAGAATAAATGCAGTGAATCAAATATGCAAAATGGGATGCTATGATTGAACTAATGCACATGAGAAGATCAAAAGCCATGGTGTGAATGGGTGAGGGCAAATTTGGGGTGTTTACAGCTACCACAGTTTCTAGCTGATTAACGGTAATCTCCTCTGGCACGTATGCTGCGTGCAGGACTTTCAATAATGCATTCCTGTGAGCTTCAGAACACATCAATAGTGATAATATGGAGATTTTTGAGGGAGTTTGGTGAAGCTGATCCACCACCTTGTAATCACTCCTCTTTATGATTCTCATAAACTCGTCTACATCTTGTTCAAAAGATGTCTTCTGAGTTTCTTTGACAGCCGGCTCTTCAGATACCACACTTTTTCCCTTTGCTTTGGCAGCAGCTTCTGCTTCGGCACTAGGTCTTTGCACTTGCGAGGCAAAAAGGCGTCCGCTTCTGGTGAAGCCTCCGCCTCCCCCAACATTATCAATTTGTGGATAAGAGGTTGAAGAATCCAAAGTGATTTTCTCCCTGTTGCAGTAAAGATCAGAGCCATAATGCCAAGTGTAAACACCCCAAATTTGCCCTCACCCATTCACACCATGGCTTATGATCATCTCATATGCATAAACACCATCATATCATCTCACATCTCATTTTTGATTCACTGCATAGCTTTCAAGGCATCTGCACCTAGGGTTTGTGATCTGAGCAATCCCAAAGCCTCTTGAGCCATTCCAAAGGCCACCAATCAACTCAAAGTGGTCCATGTGTGTTCTTATATCATATTTCATCTCCTCAAAGTCAAAATTGCAGAGGAATCACAAGAACTAGGGTTTGAGGTGATGCAGAGCCAGTTTGAACTACACAGTTGACTGAAAATTAGGGTTTTGGTTTCAGAGGCCATAACTCCAAGTTTTTTTGGTCATTCTTGTTTCCATTGATATCTATATGGTATAGGGAGTATGCATATCAATTTTCATGAAGAAATTCCATGGGGAAGTCATCTGATCAAGGGTTGACTTTTCAGACAAGTCAGTGAAAAATCAGGGCATCTGAGGCCCCCAATGACCCAACCAATGGGTGATCTTCATCATTTTGAGTGTATATGGTCTTTATTTGATCATGGAAGAAGGTTGAAGTTCATAAAAATCATGAATTTAGGGTTTTTGCAAATGTTGACTTTTCGGGCATAGTTGACTTTTCAAGAATGCATCATTTTAGGTCATTTTTCAAGCCATGATTCTTGATCCAAAAATGCTTCAAATGGAAAAACTTTGGTCATGAAAGTTGTAGATCTCATTTTTCCCTTTTCAAAAAGTACAAGAACATGATCAAACTCTTCTTGGATCAAAAGTTATGGTGTGACAAAGTTGGCTAAAATCATTAATTTTTAAGGCATGCCTCAAATGGAAATTTTGCAAAGTCATGAACCAATGCATTATGTGACTTCTAATTCACTACAAACCAGCACACAAACATCATGTATGTCCTAAAATTCAGAATGAACTAGGCATTGCTCATGTTTCATGACTTTTGGAACAAGAAAATCACATGTGAACCAAGTTACAACAACTTGCAAAAGCACTCATAACATTTCACCAACTTGCTGCCTTGAATGTTGGACCAAGCCTAGCCTTTCCCCACACCATGCTGCGCCAGCCCTGCCCTTTGTACTTGGCTAGAAGTTGCCCATGCCCTATCTTACAAGAAGTTGACATATTTGCAAAAGTGGCTACACCTATCCATAAAGCACAAGTCACATCCTCTGACCAAGGAGAGAGGTTTTTGTGGACAATTTGCAAGCCATTTCATGTACAAGGAAGGCCTGAAACATCCTCATTCATCACATACACAAGAACACTCCATTTTGCTTTTGCCTTCGAAACTCTCTGCCCAGCTCACATACATCCAAACCATCTTTACCAATCATCTCACCATGTCTCATTGAGCCCAAAGCAACCAAGAACCAAGCCTTAAACAAGCTACAACATCACTGCACCATTTCCACACCAGCTTGCAGTTTCATTCGAAACTCTCATCCTAGCTCACCAACAGTCAAACAAACCTTGCAAAGCTTCTCCATTCACCCTCAGGACCACAAACCATCATTCACTATGGCCTGAAACCTCCAGAAACTCCATTGCCATTTCTGACTGAGCTGAAGCAGGAGCTTTCGAAACTCACTATCCAGCCAGCTTAAACTCTCTTTGAGCATTCAAACATCTTCTGGGGACCAAGTGGAGTAGTTTGCACTGAAGGAAGTGGCCAGAAAGTCCTCAAGCTGAAAGCTTCGAATCTCAGGTAGCATGAAATTTATTTTTCCAGAAATTGTTTTTCTTGTTACAAACTTGTTCTATGTGATTCACTGATCATCCTGATGCTCTTAGTTTTTGAAATGGCTTTGATTTGAGTATTTAATTTGTTTCTGAAGCTTGCGTGCCCTAGTTTTTATTCCTTTCGATTCAGCTTGTTTAGGAAGAAGAAACGTGTTTTGAGAGAGGGGTTTGATTCGTGAGAGGTTGAGGAACATTTCCATGGTTTTAGATTTCATTTTAGTGACCTAGGGAAGGATTTGGAAGTTTTCAGGGGAGAAGGTCACCGGAGAAGACGACCGGAGCTCGTCTCCGGTGACCTGAAAGTCATTAATATGTGATTAGGGTTAGGGCTCCCAGTTTGAATTTCAGGCGTTGGATGAGTTGACTGAGTCTCTTCCCGCGCGCATCCAATGGCCCAGATCTTGTCATTAGTCTTAATTAGGTTAATTTATTTAATTAATTAAGATTAACCCAGTTTAAATGTGAACCACTGGATCTGGCGCGAAGTTAATGGTCTTCCCCCCAGATCAAATCCTGGCCTTTCTTTCTGTTTACTTTCATTTTAACCTATTTTATTTTTTTCATTTATTTCATTTAACTTGCACAATTTATTTAAAATAGCAAAAATGTCTTAAAAATTATGAAACTTTTTCTTTAAAGTTTTATTAATTTTTAATACCCAAAAATATTTTTATTTTATTTTTTATCATTAAAAAAGTATTTTTAAATATTTAAAAGATTATTTTTAATTGATTAATGGGAATTAATTAATTAAAAATACTTTTAGGTATTTAAAAATTACAAAAAAATTCATGAAATGTTCTAAGACATTTAGAAACATTGTCCAACCCTCAAACCAAATTTCTTTTTGATCTTGATGCATTTTAAGAATTTTTCATTGAATTAAATCATTTTTTATGCATTATTTTGATCATGGATTCAAAAATTCATTTCTGCCTATTGGAGAAGAGTTGGACATTGGTTCTTCTTGCATTGTTTTGTGTTTGGCATGTAGTCTCTAGGGAAAAATGGCCATGGTTTGATCTTGCATTTTCTAATTGTTTGACATTTCTTTTGTCTAAGAACCCTAAAAACCCTAATAACTTGTAAAATTCATATCTTGAGTTTGGTTGAAAGTTGAGAGTTCCCCTTTGGGCAGTGGTCTATTATAGGTTTAGGGTTTCTTTGGATGCCATTTTCCATTTTTATCTTAGGGTTTTGTTTCTGTTTTGGGTTTTTGTTTGATGTTTGATCCATGAACCCTAATTTGGGCTTTCTTTTGCATCCTTCTTGCATTCTCTTGCATAACATGACTTGTCTTTGCATTTTGTGCATTCTTGTGATTCATTTGACATCTTAAGACATATAGAAAGCATGTTTGATCATTGCATTACATATTTGCCATGTCATTTGCCTTGTATGCTTCATAACATTTCATGCTTGTTCATGCTCCTTAACTTGCATCATTTGCATTCATGATCTTGTATGAACATCTCCATGCCTTGTCTCATGTTTGCAGCACCTCATAACATCATAATCATCATCAACATGCTTCTGGTTTTGCTTTGCATCATACCATTTCATCTCATCTTGCATTGCATTGCATTTCTTTCTAACATTTCAGGTGGTAAGTAAACTTGGGAAGTGAATTTGCCTTCACTTCTCATACCTTTTCTTTTCATCTCTCTTGCATCCATTGCTGCATTTCTATTTGTGTTTGAGATAGCTTGCTCATTCTTGTTCTTCCCACTTTCTTTCTTCAAGTGACTTGACTTCTTGAATGAAGCAAGTCACTTTGCTTCTCTTGATCTTATTCATCTGCTTCCTGGTGGCTCCTCTGAAGATTGTTCTTGAAAACCTCACAAACCTTAGGATCAACCAAGCATGACAATGAATTAGGGTTTTGATTAGTCTCCCCTCATAGTTTTACCTTTGTGTCTCTCTTTGAGTCTTCTCTTCTCACCTCATAATCAGAGACTAAACCCTAAAGGCTTTAAGACTTTGTGATTAGGGTTATGCCTGCATCCTTCTCTTAGGATGGAGTGTATAACTCTAATCCTAAGTCTTGAACCCTTAATGTGTTTAAATCTCTTAATCAATTCATCTAATAATCATCAAGACATCACACTTGTAACTTGGGCCTTGCATTAGGGTTCTAATTCTTCCTTAAGTGGTTAAGAAGGACTAACCCTAGTGTTAATGGACAAGTCCCCCTCAAGTTGTCTTACAAACAATAAAAATCATTTCATCATCATATCATTAAATAAAATCCACTTAATCAAAGGCTTGTTTTGTCATGAGTTTAATCCCTAATCATGGATTAAGTTGAGGAGCTTTCCTCAACTTAAACATTCTCATCTATCATCCTTCTTTTAGGATGGTGTAATGGGTCTGTTTAATCCATGATTATGGCTTAGCCTCATTACTCAACACTAAACAAAAATCACAAAAACATCTAAATAATCACAAGTAGGTTAATGATCTTGATCTTACACCAAAGGTGTTTAAGTGTGAGAAGCTGACTTCACACTTAAGGTATTCTCATTACCCCTGATCAGAGGGAAGATGTGATGAGTTTACTAAATCCATTGGTTTAGACTTAAGCTCATTAACTTATGACAAAATCCAAAAACAATAAAAGACTGAAAACTCAAAAAACAAACAATAATCGTCTCCTTCGGGATTCTTTTCTCATCTCATTCACTCACAAACGAGAGCTTGCTTCTTCCGTCTAATGCAAGACAGTTTGCACCTGAGCCAGACAGGTCATACACTTGAGCATAGACAAGTAAGCAGTTCACAAGTCAATTCATCTTTCAGTCTCTTTGGGTCGAACTACGGTGTTCTGACTTCCTCATTGCACGAGAGGATACGTAGGCATAACTTAACAGTTATCGAACAAAAGTCTCTGTATATTCCCCCTCCTTCCAGCTTCATTCTTTTAGCCTCATGATCTTGAGCATCTTATTCCTTTTCTTACACTGACACATCATCATACACTTCACTTCTTACACTGACACCTGTACATTCTTTTCCAGCTATTTTACACACAGATTGCACTGACACTACCCCTTTAAAACACAAATCTTTTAAGCGTGGATCCCGTCGAGTACGACGGACAATCTGGGTGCTAATACCTTCCCAGGTTGTAACCAACCCCCTTTCTCAGTCTCTCTGGTTCGCAACCGTCTTATCCATCTTTTTCTAGGTCTATGCAGCATTACCTTTCCTCCGGGATAAAAATGCCTAGCTGGCGACTCTATTCATTCTCCAGTGAGTTCACGGCTGTGTGTTCTCATTGTTCCCTTCGCCGACCGTTCGCGTCTGTACCTTCATATGATCCATGTTTCATTTGTCGGGAGCGACAGCTTGGCGACTCTGCTGGGGATGCCTTATACTGCAACCAGGGCTTCTGGTTCTTTTTGTGGGTTCCTCCTAGCGCTTGATTGATTTGTGTTTATTGGGGGTGTTATGTGCTATTTGTATGTGTATATTTGCTTTATTTACTGCTTTCTGTACAGCTTTATTTATTGCTTTCTTTACTGTTTTTTCATTTATCATATTGTCATACTGTGCTGCTGGCTGGATCTGGTTTTTCTTTGGTGGGTGGGTGTTTCATTGAGAGTTAAGGTCCTACACCTGGGACCTGAGTGACACCTAGGCTAGAGTGAATCATATTCTTTCCCATTCCATTTCGGTCTGGTGCGGGAATATGAAACACGGTTCAGATATGGGTTTCTTCTTGAGAACTCTGTGTTGCGGATTTCCTGCAATGCTAGGGTTATCTGGGAAGCCTGCTAAGTCTGGATGACCTTTTAGTATTGACCTTCAGAAACTGAGGTGAATTAGAGGAGGAATTGTTATGGTTATTGTAAACACTGTACCTCCGGGTTAGAAGTGTTTACACTTCTCATAACTGATCCAAGTCTGAGGATCCTTGTTCTAGATCACCACCTGTGAGGGGGTTGGGCTGTTTACAGGTTTGCAGGTACCTTGACCTCAGAATACCCTGTTACTTTGACTTTGTTAAGAATACTCCATGTTGGATAGTTCTTGTGATTCTAAAACCCTGGACTTGTGGCTCTTTATTTGAGTCCCCCACCCTGGTTACTGGATTTATAGACCTCCACCTGGATTTCTTGAACATACATGGATCTACACCAAGGCAGTTAATCAGATCCAGCTCAGTCACAAGCCCTTGCATTTCATTTTGCATACATACTCATTGCATCATATTAACATGTGCTTATTTGTGTTTCAGGGTATCCATTTTCATCTGGTTTTGGTTTTGACCCCATCTGCAGTATTGACCTATCTCCACCACCACTTGCTTCAGTTACTTGCACTAGCCAGCCAGTGGCCCACTCCTCAGCATCTTCATCAACACTCTACTCAGTCTCAGCACTTATGGCTCCAAAGAAAAGCAACATCACTTATCATTTCTTCCAACCAGACTTATCAGACATCAGGAGGATCCAAACCCTGATCACTCCAGATCACATACCCTTGTTCAGGGAGAGTTATGGAGATATACTGGACATGGTTATGGATCTGGACCCTTCACAGAGGAGCCTCATCCACACCTGCATTCAGTTTTATGATCCTCCACTGAGATGTTTCACCTTTCAAGACTTCCAGTTGGGTCCTCTTTTGGAAGAATACTCATCATTGACTGGTCTGCCCATCAAAAGAGAAATCCTTTTTAACCCTGAAATGGTCTTTCCCAGCAATGGAGAGATAGCAAAAGCTTTGCACCTGGAACCTGCTTTGATTGAGCAGCATATGACCTCTAAAGCTGGGATCCCAGGATTTCATCTGGACTTCCTGATTTCTCAAGCTAGTTCGAAAGCCTCCCTGGGGGAGTGGAAAGCTGTTTGTGCTCTGCTGGCCTTAAGTGTGTATGGAATTGTGTTGTTTGCAGATGAGCCTCGATTCATCAGCAAGAATGCAATCCATTTGTTCATCCTGAAGAACCCAGTGCCAACTTTATTGGGTGATCTCTATTACTCAGTACATCAGAGAAATGAGAAGCAGAGGGGAAGATTAGTGAGGATTTGTGCTCCATTATTCCATGCTTGGCTTCTCAGGCATCTACCCAGGACAAATGCATTTCTAAATCCTCATCAGCAAAGCAACTGGGCTAAGAGACTCACTGTCCTAACTTCAGCAGACATCAGATGGTGTACTCAAAGCACCAAAGGCAGAGATATGATCACCAGCTGTGGGCACTTTCCCAATGTGCCCTTAATAGGAGTTAAGGGAAGTATCAATTACAACCCTCTGCTGTTCAAGAGGCAATTGGGCTATGCATTGGTCCATACTCCTAAGACACAGGACCTGATTGAGACCCTCTACTGTGAGAACGAGGTTAGTCTGGCAACTGTTAGGCAGGCTGCCTGGGCCTGGGATCATGTTCAAACCAAGGGAATCACCATTTTGGGGAAGTGCAATAATGTGGCATCAGTCCAATATTATGAGTGGTCCCATGCTAGGGCCCAATTCTCTGGAATGCCCTTCACCATAGAAGACATGCCTGAGTCATCTTCAGCACCACCCCCTGCCACTATCAGTTTGGAGGAGTTTGAGAGCTTGAAGGAAAGGAATGAGAAGTTAACCCAAGCCTTGCAGAAGACCCTCAGGGAGAGGAGTGAAGGTGTGAGGGAGATTGAGAGATTGGAGAAGTTGAGGGTGGAACACTTGACCAAGATTGAGAAGTCTGGAGATTATATCAACAAGTCCAAGGCTGGTGAACAGATTTTGAAGAGTGCTTGTAAAGAAGCCCAGTTTCAGAGAGCAAGAACAGACTTGTATTTGAAGGAAAGTCAGGCCAGGTGGGTCCGGATCACTGAGGCCCGTACTCTAGAAGACAAGAGAGCTCAAGACAAGATGGAGCAGATGGAAAAAGCCCTGGCAGCAGCCCAGAAGGAAATATCAGAGCTAGAAATCAGAGCTGGAGTGAAGAGGTCTAAGGACCAAAGTCAGAACAGGAAGTTGACTGCAGCTGTTGCAACAAGAAACCTTCTCATCAGAGGTCTCACGGAGCGTCCGGCTGATCCTGTGACCGAAGCACTTCTTAAGGAAGTTCGTGAGGATGAGTTTGGCCTTGGAGTTTGATCATTTGCTTGTTGTTGTTCCTTTTCATGTACTTTTGCTTTTTTGTGATGTATTTTGACCCCTTTAAGGGCTCGTGTTGTAAAAAGAACAAGTTGTATTATTTCATCTTATGTAATATATTTGTGTTGGTTTCTGTCTGGGTTCACATCAAAAGCAACTTCAACAGCATCATCTTCAAGGGTCTGGAAGGGTCAAAACTGAAGGCCAAACCGGATACCTTGAGAGCAAATAAGCATAACTGCATTGCATGCTAACCATTTTTGTTTGTTTTGTAGGTTTTTTGTTTTGTTGTTGCTAACCTCTGTTGTGAATCTCAGGAATTATTGCTCGCCGCCGGGTATTTCCTCTCAACAGGCCTCACAGGTACCCAACTAGAAACAACCTTCCGGGAATTCAGATGGATCAGATGCAGCAAGACCTTACGGAGGTCAGAAACCAGATGGCAAACGAAAGGCTGGAGATGAGAACCCAGATAACACAGTTCATGGAAGTGATGAACAACTTAGCTCAAAGCCAAGAGAGGCTCAGAACTTTGGTAGAAGGGAGGAATCAAGATGAGCCCCATGTGGGGACTGCTGGCACAAGTAACAACGAGAGGGTCCAACCTCATGTCAATCCCCCAGTTTTTGGACCCCATCTCCATCCAGAGGCCAACATCCCAGTCAATATACAAGGGACTGCCACAGCAGGGAGAGTACTTCAAGAAGATCCTCAGGAGGACCAATTTACAGTAATGGGTGCTGGAGAGGAAACTTATGATAGGCGGCTGGATGAAATAGCCGAGAAGTTGAGGTCCTTAGAATCTCAAAATTCTTTGGGGTTCGACGTCATGGACATGGGCTTGGTAGAAGGGGTCAGGATCCCCCATAAGTTCAAGCCTCCTTGTTTCGAAAAGTATAATGGGACTTCATGCCCCCGGACTCATTTGCAATCATTTCTGGGAAGGTTGAAGGCCTATACAATGGATGAGAAACTTTGGATGTTCTATTTCGAAGACAGCTTGACTGGAGCGTCGAGGGAATGGTATTCCCACTTGACAAGGGCAACTGTAAGATGCTGGAAGGACCTGGCAGAGGCCTTCATCAGACAGTATCAATACAACTTAGATATGGCACCCAACAGGACTCTCCTAATGGGAATGTCACAGTCGTCAAGGGAGAGTTTCCGAGAATATGCCCAGAGATGGAGGCAATTGGCTGCTGTCGTTCAACCACCAATGTCTGAGAGAGAAATGGCAGACATGTTTATGAACACTCTCCAGGGAACGTATATTGACAGGTTGGCTGCTTTCTCTTCCACTAGCTTCGCAGATGTTGTCATAGCTGGGGAGAGAATTGAAAGCCTGTTGAAAATGGGAAAGATCTCAGACAACGGTGCAAGCTCGTCCAGTGGTACAAGAAAGCCTTTTGCAGGCCCGAGAAGAACTGGCGAGACCAATGCCATTCACACCAACAGGGGTAGGCCCCAATATGTTCAAAGGTCAATAGCAGCAGTCACCATTCCTGCTCCAGCTCATCCACAGCCAGTCTATCAACTTCCTCAACAAAACTTCCAACAACAACCTCAGTATCAGCAGAATCAGTATCCTCCAAGAAACTTCAACAACAACACCAACAACAACAATCAACAGAGGCCATTCCAACAAAGGCCATCCCAAGCCAACAGAGTGATCGACCCGATCCCAATGCCGTATGCTGCCTTGCTGCCACAACTTCTGAAACTCAACCTAGTTGAGCTAAGAACGTTGGCACCTCCGGATCCCAACAGTCTACCAAGAAACTATGACTCTAATGCTAGGTGTGCTTTTCATTCCAACGCACCTGGTCACAGTACAGAAAAATGCAGGGCTCTGCATATGAAGGTACAAGACTTGGTAGACTCCAAGGCTCTGAATTTTGCACCTCCGCCCAATGTCAATAAAAACCCAATGCCAAACCATGGTGGTCCCCGAATTAATGCTATTGAAGAAGACCAACCGTCTTATTTAATAACCAGTGTGGATCAGATCAGGACACCATTGGTGGAAATCAAAGCTCAACTCCGCGAAAACCAAATATTTCCGGGGTGTGAACTAGGGTGTCCCTATTGCAATATTTCATGGAATGGGTGTGAGGACCTAAGGAATGGCATTGACAGCCTTATTCAGAGTGGCCTGCTACAGATCACTACATCATTTCCGACAAATCCGGCAACTTCGTCAACAACGGTTTCAGACCCTCCTACAACTGCAGCAACTATTGTTCCCGACAATTCATCAGCACCATCAACAAGTACTTCACCTGTCCTCCCAAATGATCATACTTCAACAGTTTCTCCTGCTACAACTTCAGCTTCATTCCATTTCGAATCTCCATCAGCAACAACAACAGTCCTTCCAACAGGACCTCCTACAACGCCAGCAATCAATCACGAAGATGTCTCTACTGTTACCATATTCTACGATCCCGAAAATAATTCTGCCTACCATTCAGAAGGTGCTGCTCCCACTAGAGCACCAGTTACAATCTTTTATGATCCACAAACAATAACAGTCCCTTCAGCAGCAGCAATCAGTCCAGTCACTATGACGGTGCCTGGACCAGTACCATATGAAAGCAATAGGGCCATCCCCTGGCACTATGGCTCTGACGTGTACTGCGAAGGAAAAAGAATCACTCTTGAAACATCCACACCTGCACCACAAGTAGATAATGTGGGGGGAGGCGGAGGCTTCACTCGAAGCGGACGTCTCTTTGCTTCACAAGTTCGGAGACCTACTGCCGAAGCAGAAGCTGCTGCCAAGGCAAAGGGAAAGAGCCCGGTGCAGGAAGATCCAGCTACCACAGAAGCCCTGAAGACTCCATTTGATCAGGAAGTTGATGAGTTTATGCGGATCATCAAAAAGAGTGACTATAAAATTGTGGATCAACTTCACCAGACGCCATCCAAAATCTCCATCCTCTCACTGCTTATGTGCTCCGAAGCCCATCGGAATGCACTACTTAAAGTCCTGCACGCAGCTTACGTGCCCGAGGAGATTACTGTCAACCAATTGGAAACCGTGGTTGGAAATGTTACTGCTAGCAATGGGCTAGGGTTCACCAATTCTGACTTGACAGCGGATGGCCGCAATCACAACAAAGCCTTGCACATAACCATGGAATGCAAAGGAGCTGTCCTTTCTCATGTGCTGGTGGACACAGGTTCTTCCCTGAATGTCTTACCAAAGAAGGCTCTGGTGAAATTAGAATATGATGGATTGGCATTGAGACCCAGCAACCTGGTGGTAAGAGCCTTTGATGGTTCGAAGAGATCGGTTCTGGGAGAGATTGAGCTGCCTGTGACAATTGGCCCACAAACCTTTAAAACTATCTTTTATGTGATGGACATTCAGCCCGCCTACAGCTGTTTGTTGGGTAGACCCTGGATTCACGCCGCCGGCGCAATAACGTCTACCCTTCACCAAAAGTTAAAATTTGAGTGGGAAGGCCAAGTTGTCACAATCTGTGGAGAGGAGGACATTTTTGTCAGCCACCTGGCTACCTATAAGTACATTGAAATGGATGGGGAAATCCATGAAACAATGAGCCAGGGGTTTGAAGCCTTGAATGTCAATGAAGCATCTGCTGTATCTGGTATTTCCATGTCATCTTACCAACAAGCCCGGAAGGTTGTTGAGGAAGGAACTGCCCTAGGCTGGGGCAAGGTCTTAGCTGTGGAGGAGAAGAAAGACAAATTTGGGTTGGGTTACAGACCAACTCAACATCAAGCAAAGGCTGCTGGAGAGCCCGGTTTTGTCAGTGGGGGGATGCTTACCCCCGATGCTATCAACTGTCTGGAAGACGAGCTGGAAGAGGAGCGCAATCTGGAGAATTGGATTCGTCCGAAGATCCCGGGGAGCAGTGTCTCGAACTGGTCTTCCCAGGAAATTATAAGAGTTACTCATGCAGAGTAATTATTATTTCCTGTGTTTTTATAGCATGCATCAAAGTCTTGCATCTTGCCCAAGATGACAAGACTCATTTTGTAATCAGGGCCATCTGTACTTTTGTGCAAACAAGATTAAATTAATGAAATATCAGACGTCTTTTTGCAAACGAGTCTTTTTCTTTTCTGCTCACTGTTTTTCCATTTTTCTTTTTCTACAAAAATAAATGGCGGTGTTTTCAAAATGATAACTTCATTTCACTTTTTTCTAAAGCAAGATTAAAATCAATCACTAAAATGAACAAACTTAACCCTTGCAGAGAGTGCCCTCCAGACAGCACCGACAACAGCACGGCTATGACATCGTATGGCTTTGACAATCCAATCAATCAAGCTGATGAAGGGGTTGATGAAGAATATGAGCTTCCTGAAGAGCTAGCCAGGTTGTTAAGACAAGAGGAAAAGGTTATTACTCCTCACCAGGAGGAAGTTGAAGTGATCAATCTTGGTACAGATGAAGACGTGAAAGAAGTTAGAATCGGGGCCTGCCTGCAAGACTCAGTGAAGAGACAGCTGATAGATCTGCTTCAAGAGTATGTTGATGTGTTTGCTTGGTCGTATCAAGACATGCCAGGGTTGGATACCGACATTGTTGTGCACAAGCTGCCTCTGAGGGAAGAATGCCCGCCAGTTAAACAGAAGTTGCGCCGAACTCGCCCAGACATGGCTATGAAAATCAAGGAAGAGGTACAAAAGCAATGGGACGCCGGGTTCCTTGCTGTGACTAGCTATCCGCCGTGGGTTTCTAACATAGTACCTGTGCCTAAGAAAGACGGCAAAGTAAGAATGTGTGTTGATTACCGGGATCTGAACAGAGCCAGCCCGAAAGATGATTTCCCTTTACCTCACATTGATGTATTGGTTGATAATACGGCTCAGTTCTCGGTATTCTCCTTCATGGATGGATTTTCAGGATACAATCAGATTAAGATGTCACCTGAAGACATGGAGAAGACAACCTTCATCACACCCTGGGGCACGTTCTGTTACAAAGTGATGCCATTCGGACTGAAGAATGCTGGTGCAACGTATCAACGGGCCATGGTGACATTATTCCATGATATGATCCACAAGGAAATAGAATGTTATGTGGATGATATGATCGCCAAGTCCCTTACAGAGGAAGATCACCTGGTGAATCTGCTGAAGTTGTTCAAGCGTCTGAGGAAATATCAACTAAAGCTGAACCCCAACAAGTGCACATTCGGGGTGCGATCCGGTAAGCTGCTGGGCTTTATTGTAAGCGAGAAAGGGATTGAGGTTGACCCTGATAAAGTCAAGGCTATACAAGAGATGCCTGCACCGAAAACTGAGAAAGAAGTTCGAGGATTCTTAGGTCGATTGAACTACATTTCAAGGTTCATATCTCACCTTACAGCGACCTGTGAGCCTTTGTTCAAGCTGTTAAGAAAAGAACAGACGGTCAGGTGGAACGAAGATTGCCAGAAGGCTTTTGACAAGATCAAGGAATACTTACAAGAACCGCCAATCCTCATGCCTCCAGTAGAAGGAAGACCTCTGATTATGTACTTGACAGTATTAGAAGAGTCAATGGGGTGTGTGCTGGGCCAGCATGACGAGTCTGGTCGAAAAGAGTATGCAATATACTACCTAAGCAAAAAGTTTACCGACTGTGAACAACGTTATTCACTGCTCGAGAAAACTTGCTGTGCTTTAGCGTGGGCTGCTCGCCGACTGAGACAGTATATGTTGACCCACACTACCTTATTAATCTCAAAAATGGATCCAGTTAAGTACATTTTCGAGAAGCCAGCTCTTACCGGACGGGTTGCAAGATGGCAGATGATTCTCACAGAATACGACATACAGTACACCTCTCAGAAAGCCATCAAGGGCAGTGTACTATCTGAATATCTTGCTGAGCAACCCATTGATGATTACCAGCCAATGAGGTTTGACTTCCCTGATGAAGACATCATGTTCATTAAAGCAAAAGATCACGAAGAGCCTATTCACACTGAAGGGCCTGACCCGGAGGAAGAGTGGACTATGATGTTTGATGGGGCTGTTAACATGAATGGCCGTGGTGTTGGTGCAGTACTCATTACACCTAAAGGAGTTCACATGCCTTTCTCGGCAAAACTCACTTTCAGTTGCACTAACAACGAAGCTGAATACGAAGCTTGCATTATGGGTCTTGAGGAAGCCATTGACCTCAGGATCAAGACATTGACCGTATTCGGAGATTCAGCTTTGGTAGTCAACCAAACCAACGGGAAATGGTACACCCACCAAGATCATCTGATACCTTACAGGGATTATACAAGGAGGTTACTGACTTTCTTTACAACAGTCAAGCTTGAGTATATCCCTCGGGACGAGAATCAGTTCGCAGATGCTCTTGCTACCGTTTCATCCATGATCAAAGTTCAAGCTGCCAACTTTGTACCTCAGATTTCAGTGTCTAGACTCGATAGACCAGCATATGTATTTGCAGCAGATGTTGTCAAGGACGACAAGCCTTGGTTCCACGACATTAAGTGCTTCTTGGAGGATCAAACATACCCACCTGGGGCATCTTCCAATGATAAGAAGACTTTGAGAAGGCTTGCTGGAAGTTTCTTTCTGAACACTGATGGGTCTTTATACAAGAGGAACTTTGATATGGTACTCCTCAGATGTGTTGACAAGACGGAAGCAGATTTGTTGATGCATGAAGTGCATGAAGGCTCTTTTGGTACCCATGCTGGAGGACATGCCATGGCTAAGAAGTTGTTAAGATCAGGTTATTACTGGATCACAATGGATGCCGACTGTTGTGCCTACGCCAGAAAATGCCACAAATGCCAGATTTATGCAGATAAGGTGCATGTGCCTCCCAATCCTTTGAACATCATGTCTTCACCCTGGCCCTTTGCTATGTGGGGCATTGATATGATTGGCAAGATTGAGCCGACTGCTTCAAATGGCCACAGATTCATCCTGGTCGCCATCGACTATTTCACCAAGTGGGTTGAAGCAGCCTCATATGCAAACGTCACAAGGCAAGTGGTAGCCAGATTCCTGAAAAGAGATATCATCTGTCGGTATGGAGTGCCCGAGCGAATCATTACTGATAATGGTTCCAATCTAAACAACAAAATGATGGCAGAACTGTGCCGGGACTTCAAGATCCAACACCACAATTCTTCTCCTTACAGGCCAAAGATGAATGGCGCTGTTGAGGCAGCAAATAAGAATATCAAGAAGATTGTGCAGAAGATGGTAGTCACCTACAAAGACTGGCACGAAATGCTACCGTTTGCCTTGCATGGGTACCGCACGTCAATCAGGACATCCACTGGGGCAACACCGTATCAACTCGTGTATGGTATGGAAGCAGTCCTACCTGTTGAAGTTGAACTACCCTCGTTACGGGTATTGATGGATGTTAAACTGAGTGAAGCAGAATGGGTTCGGTCCCGATTTGAACAACTGAGTCTGATCGAAGAGAAAAGATTAGCTGCAATCTGCCACGGGCAGTTATATCAGAAGAGAATGAAGAAAGCCTTCGATCAGAAAGTCAGGCACCGAGAGTACCAAGTAGGGGATCTTGTGTTGAAAAGAATCCTCCCTCCTCATACAGACTACAGGGGAAAATGGACTCCAAATTATGAGGGACCATTCGTTGTAAAGAAAGTTTTCTCCGGTGGAGCACTGATGCTCAGCACCATGGATGGTGAAGATTTCCCATCCCCTGTGAATTCAGATGCAGTTAAAAAGTACTTCGCATAAAATGACCCGCTGGACATAAAAACAGAATGTAAGTCCAGGCAAAAATAGGGCATCCCGGCGAGTCAAAAACAGAATAAAAGACTCGGGCAAAAATAAGGGAAATAAATGAAAAATGTACACCCGCTGAGTTGAAAAGCCGCATTGGACAGCTCAGGCAAAAATGGGTATCCCGATGGATTGAAAACCCGAAAGGGCGATCCATGCAAAACAAGGGAATAAGCGAACAACTGCATTCTGAATTCGTCTGTATCACCTACAACTTGGTAAACTTCGAAGGATCAAGCTTCAATCAGAATCAACTCTCTCCAGAAAGCAAGACGAGAAGAACGTCATTGTCATACGAGTCATAGCAGAAGAGGAAGCTCCTTGAAAGCGTCGTCAGCATCGCCAGCATTTTGTTTCTCAATTTGTAACAATCTCTTCATTTTAGGAGATATGTTTCCTTGACTGTATCTTGCCAATTCAGGGCACATGAATTAATAAAATCAGATTTTCGGTCATGTTTCGTTTTTACATTTATGTTTTGCAAAAAGCTGTCTGATATCTCTAAAAGTACAATTGCATAAGTACAGATGCCTTTCTCTAAAAAAAAAAAAAAAAAAAAACACATGCTTACAGGGAATGTGATTATTCTCGAAAGTACTTAACTCCTATGACGGAATCCAGTGAGGGATACCTCGGGACCTTTGGTACGTTTCCTTACCTATTGCAGGATTGCAGGTATCCAGAACGCAACCTGGGGCATGCAGGTTATGTCTCAGCAAGTAGGCGAATCATTATCAACTCGGTCTATCTTCCACATGGCACTGGGAGGTGCCCACTTCCCCAGCGAAGTTGCCAAATCAACATACAGCATCGGAGACGCTCTATCCCCAGCTGAGTTGCTTTTTGTTGCTACCCCCAGCTGAGTTGCCTCTCATAATTCCCCAGCTGAGTTGCTCCCCATCGCTTTCCCCAGCAAAGTTGTCAAATCAACAAACAGGCTTAACACTCAGGATGTTTTCTCCCCGACCGGGCTGCCTCTCATTACTCTCCCCAGCTGAGTTACCAACAGCATTCCCCAGTTGAAGCACCAATCTCTATTCCTCAGCAGGATGCAGGAATCAGGGAATCATCTCCCCGCAGAGCTTCGAGCCTTTTATTCAGAAGAGCAACGCACGGAGAAGTCACAACAGAGTACAGAAGCTTCTACAAACCCCAGCTGGGTCTCCCATATTATAAGGATATGTCAATCAGTGACCTATATCCCCAAGCAGATACATCACTAGATCTACCATTGATCTCATCCCCAGCTGGGATGTTCATTTCAAGCAGATCAACCAGAGATCTTCGCAGCAACGGGATCTGAATTCCGGATCGGTGCCTCTTTGCATAATCATAGCATTCGCATCTTATTATACCCTCAGAGCGTAGCATTCCGTCTAATACGGAGCATTACGGCAAAAATCAAATGCATAGCATAATCATAAGTCATGTCGTGAATTGAACGCTTGTGAATAATAAACTGTTCATCATCATTGTACAAACATCCCCCCAGAGTCCCAGCAAAAGCAGTTGCCTCTCAAATCACAAACACCAGTATATACACCTTTTGGCACCCGTCCGTGTCATCCTTCCCCAAACAGGTCGCCTGAACACTCTTTACAAACAAATCATCCTTATTACAGATACGTCCTGACACCCGTCCGTGTCATATCCTTAAACATCTATACAATACAATACTCACTACTCATGGTACCTATACAGATACTCGTCCGTATCTTGTATACAGCAGCACTCATATCCCCACAGATTCGACAGTAGTCCTTGTTCTTTGTTAACCAGTTGGTACTCGTCCGTACCATCATCTCAGAACATTGCGTCTAGTGTTTGTTTCTACATGATACTCGTCCGTATCATAGTCTTAGGGATGCTCGTCCGCATCCTTAATCCATACACCATGTCAAACACTTATGTCTTCTTGGATATAGATACTCGTCCGTGTCTACTATTCCCCAGAAGAGTCCTTTCAGATGCAACACTCGTACGTGTTCCCTGTTAACCAGTTGATACTCGTCCGTATCATCATTTCTGAACATGTGTCAGTTTGTTTCTACATGATACCCGTCCGTATCATAGTCTTAAGGATGCTCGTCCGCATCTTTAATCTATACACAATACCAAACACTCATACTTTCTTTTCTTGGTTGTGAACGCTCGTCCGTGTTTACTATATCCCCAGTAGATCACCAACAAATTTTCTTTTTATCTAACACTCGTCCTGTGTTATGATACCTTTGAGAGCAGCCGTACCCTGCTGAGTGGTCGTCCTCCACTTCTTGATGGTCGTCCTCCGTCATGCTCATCCGATGGCCGTCCCCATCGTTGACTTTTAGCAGCCGTCCCCTGCTAGGTGGTCGTCCTCCACCTTTTGATGATCGTCCTTCATCATTTTATCCAATGGCCGTCCCCATTGTTGATTTTGGTTATCTGACATTCGTCCTATGTCATGACAAACCTCGAGAGCAGCCGTCCCCTGCTGAGTGGTCGTCCTCCACTTCTTGATGGTCGTCCTCCATCATGCTCGTCCGATGGCCGTCCCCATCGTTGACCTTTTCTATCCGATGGCCGTCCCCATCGTTGATATTTTCGGCAGCCGTACCCTGCCAGGTGATCGTCCTTCACCTTAGATGTCCGTCCCCATCATATTTCTTTTATCCCCAACAGAGCAGCCGTACCCTGCCAGGTGATCGTCCTTCACCTTAGATGGCCGTCCCCATCATATTTCTTTTATCCCCAACAGAGCAGCCGTCCCCTGCTAGGTGATCGTCCTTCACCTTTGATGGCCGTACCCCATCATCTGTTTATTTCATTTATTCTTTAACCCGATGGTCGTCCCCGTCGTGGTCCCTTTTCCTTTTTTTAGCCCGATGGCCGTCCCCATCGTTGGTTGCTTTATGAACTTGATGGCCGTCCCCGTCATGTTTCATTAATCCCCAGAGAATTTTATAACTTTATCTTGATGGCCGTCCCCATCATATTATCATCTTTCCCCAGCTAGTCGGCCGTCCCCGTCTTGGCTTTACTTTTTACCCCCAGCATGTCGGCCGTCCCCGTCATTGCTATTTTCCCAGCAGTCGTCCTCTGCTCGACGGTCGTCCTCCGTCGCCCACACCTTACAATATACTTTATTTTTCATTTACAAACTATATCCCTTTTCTTCTTCATTCTGTGAGTGCAAATTTTGGACTGTCTTTGGTATTCAACCACAAGTTATCTTGTTTGCCTGTTAAGCCGTTGCTTACATCCTGCACAGCTAACTCATGTTTGAATAGGGGCAGCTGTAAACACCCCAAATTTGCCCTCACCCATTCACACCATGGCTTATGATCATCTCATATGCATAAACACCATCATATCATCTCACATCTCATTTTTGATTCACTGCATAGCTTTCAAGGCATCTGCACCTAGGGTTTGTGATCTGAGCAATCCCAAAGCCTCTTGAGCCATTCCAAAGGCCACCAATCAACTCAAAGTGGTCCATGTGTGTTCTTATATCATATTTCATCTCCTCAAAGTCAAAATTGCAGAGGAATCACAAGAACTAGGGTTTGAGGTGATGCAGAGCCAGTTTGAACTGCACAGTTGACTGAAAATTAGGGTTTTGGTTTCAGAGGCCATAACTCCAAGTTTTTTTGGTCATTCTTGTTTCCATTGATCTCTATATGGTATAGGGAGTATGCATATCAATTTTCATGAAGAAATTCCATGGGGAAGTCATCTGATCAAGGGTTGACTTTTCAGACAAGTCAGTGAAAAATCAGGGCATCTGAGGCCCCCAATGACCCAACCAATGGGTGATCTTCATCATTTTGAGTGTATATGGTCTTTATTTGATCATGGAAGAAGGTTGAAGTTCATAAAAATCAAGAATTTAGGGTTTTTGCAAATGTTGACTTTTCGGGCATAGTTGACTTTTCAAGAATGCATCATTTTAGGTCATTTTTCAAGCCATGATTCTTGATCCAAAAATGCTTCAAATGGAAAAACTTTGGTCATGAAAGTTGTAGATCTCATTTTTCCCTTTTCAAAAAGTACAAGAACATGATCAAACTCTTCTTGGATCAAAAGTTATGGTGTGACAAAGTTGGCTAAAATCATTAATTTTTAAGGCATGCCTCAAATGGAAATTTTGCAAAGTCATGAACCAATGCATTATGTGACTTCTAATTCACTACAAACCAGCACACAAACATCATGTAAGTCCTAAAATTCAGAATGAACTAGGCATTGCTCATGTTTCATGACTTTTGGAACAAGAAAATCACATGTGAACCAAGTTACAACAACTTGCAAAAGCACTCATAACATTTCACCAACTTGCTGCCTTGAATGTTGGACCAAGCCTAGCCTTTCCCCACACCATGCTGCGCCAGCCCTGCCCTTTGTACTTGGCTAGAAGTTGCCCATGCCCTATCTTACAAGAAGTTGACATATTTGCAAAAGTGGCTACACCTATCCATAAAGCACAAGTCACATCCTCTGACCAAGGAGAGAGGTTTTTGTGGACAATTTGCAAGCCATTTCATGTACAAGGCAGGCCTGAAACATCCTCATTCATCACATACACAAGAACACTCCATTTTGCTTTTGCCTTCGAAACTCTCTGCCCAGCTCACATACATCCAAACCATCTTTACCAATCATCTCACCATGTCTCATTGAGCCCAAAGCAACCAAGAACCAAGCCTTAAACAAGCTACAACATCACTGCACCATTTCCACACCAGCTTGCAGTTTCATTCGAAACTCTCATCCTAGCTCACCAACAGTCAAACAAACCTTGCAAAGCTTCTCCATTCACCCTCAGGACCACAAACCATCATTCACTATGGCCTGAAACCTCCAGAAACTCCATTGCCATTTCTGACTGAGCTGAAGCAGGAGCTTTCGAAACTCACTATCCAGCCAGCTTAAACTCTCTTTGAGAATTCAAACATCTTCTGGGGACCAAGTGGAGTAGTTTGCACTGAAGGAAGTGGCCAGAAAGTCCTCAAGCTGAAAGCTTCGAATCTCAGGTAGCATGAAATTTATTTTTCCAGAAATTGTTTTTCTTGTTACAAACTTGTTCTATGTGATTCACTGATCATCCTGATGCTCTTAGTTTTTGAAATGGCTTTGATTTGAGTATTTAATTTGTTTCTGAAGCTTGCGTGCCCTAGTTTTTATTCCTTTCGATTCAGCTTGTTTAGGAAGAAGAAACGTGTTTTGAGAGAGGGGTTTGATTCGTGAGAGGTTGAGGAACATTTCCATGGTTTTAGATTTCATTTTAGTGACCTAGGGAAGGATTTGGAAGTTTTCAGGGGAGAAGGTCACCGGAGAAGACGACCGGAGCTCGTCTCCGGTGACCTGAAAGTCATTAATATGTGATTAGGGTTAGGGCTCCCAGTTTGAATTTCAGGCGTTGGATGAGTTGACTGAGTCTCTTCCCGCGCGCATCCAATGGCCCAGATCTTGTCATTAGTCTTAATTAGGTTAATTTATTTAATTAATTAAGATTAACCCAGTTTAAATGTGAACCACTGGATCTGGCGCGAAGTCAATGGTCTTCCCCCCAGATCAAATCCTGGCCTTTCTTTCTGTTTACTTTCATTTTAACCTATTTTATTTTTTTCATTTATTTCATTTAACTTGCACAATTTATTTAAAATAGCAAAAATGTCTTAAAAATTATGAAACTTTTTCTTTAAAGTTTTATTAATTTTTAATACCCAAAAATATTTTTATTTTATTTTTTATCATTAAAAAAGTATTTTTAAATATTTAAAAGATTATTTTTAATTGATTAATGGGAATTAATTAATTAAAAATACTTTTAGGTATTTAAAAATTACAAAAAAATTCATGAAATGTTCTAAGACATTTAGAAACATTGTCCAACCCTCAAACCAAATTTCTTTTTGATCTTGATGCATTTTAAGAATTTTTCATTGAATTAAATCATTTTTTATGCATTATTTTGATCATGGATTCAAAAATTCATTTCTGCCTATTGGAGAAGAGTTGGACATTGGTTCTTCTTGCATTGTTTTGTGTTTGGCATGTAGTCTCTAGGGAAAAATGACCATGGTTTGATCTTGCATTTTCTAATTGTTTGACATTTCTTTTGTCTAAGAACCCTAAAAACCCTAATAACTTGTAAAATTCATATCTTGAGTTTGGTTGAGAGTTGAGAGTTCCCCTTTGGGCAGTGGTCTATTATAGGTTTAGGGTTTCTTTGGATTCCATTTTCCATTTTTATCTTAGGGTTTTGTTTCTGTTTTGGGTTTTTGTTTGATGTTTGATCCATGAACCCTAATTTGGGCTTTCTTTTGCATCCTTCTTGCATTCTCTTGCATAACATGACTTGTCTTTGCATTTTGTGCATTCTTGTGATTCATTTGACATCTTAAGACATATAGAAAGCATGTTTGATCATTGCATTACATATTTGCCATGTCATTTGCCTTGTATGCTTCATAACATTTCATGCTTGTTCATGCTCCTTAACTTGCATCATTTGCATTCATGATCTTGTATGAACATCTCCATGCCTTGTCTCATGTTTGAAGCACCTCATAACATCATAATCATCATCAACATGCTTCTGGTTTTGCTTTGCATCATACCATTTCATCTCATCTTGCATTGCATTGCATTTCTTTCTAACATTTCAGGTGGTAAGTAAACTTGGGAAGTGAATTTGCCTTCACTTCTCATACCTTTTCTTTTCATCTCTCTTGCATCCATTGCTGCATTTCTATTTGTGTTTGAGATAGCTTGCTCATTCTTGTTCTTCCCACTTTCTTTCTTCAAGTGACTTGACTTCTTGAATGAAGCAAGTCACTTTGCTTCTCTTGATCTTATTCATCTGCTTCCTGGTGGCTCCTCTGAAGATTGTTCTTGAAAACCTCACAAACCTTAGGATCAACCAAGCATGACAATGAATTAGGGTTTTGATTAGTCTCCCCTCATAGTTTTACCTTTGTGTCTCTCTTTGAGTCTTCTCTTCTCACCTCATAATCAGAGACTAAACCCTAAAGGCTTTAAGACTTTGTGATTAGGGTTATGCCTGCATCCTTCTCTTAGGATGGAGTGTATAACTCTAATCCTAAGTCTTGAACCCTTAATGTGTTTAAATCTCTTAATCAATTCATCTAATAATCATCAAGACATCACACTTGTAACTTGGGCCTTGCATTAGGGTTCTAATTCTTCCTTAAGTGGTTAAGAAGGACTAACCCTAGTGTTAATGGACAAGTCCCCCTCAAGTTGTCTTACAAACAATAAAAATCATTTCATCATCATATCATTAAATAAAATCCACTTAATCAAAGGCTTGTTTTGTCATGAGTTTAATCCCTAATCATGGATTAAGTTGAGGAGCTTTCCTCAACTTAAACATTCTCATCTATCATCCTTCTTTTAGGATGGTGTAATGGGTCTGTTTAATCCATGATTATGGCTTAGCCTCATTACTCAACACTAAACAAAAATCACAAAAACATCTAAATAATCACAAGTAGGTTAATGATCTTGATCTTACACCAAAGGTGTTTAAGTGTGAGAAGCTGACTTCACACTTAAGGTATTCTCATTACCCCTGATCAGAGGGAAGATGTGATGAGTTTACTAAATCCATTGGTTTAGACTTAAGCTCATTAACTTATGACAAAATCCAAAAACAATAAAAGACTGAAAACTCAAAAAACAAACAATAATCGTCTCCTTCGGGATTCTTTTCTCATCTCATTCACTCACAAACGAGAGCTTGCTTCTTCCGTCTAATGCAAGACAGTTTGCACCTGAGCCAGACAGGTCATACACTTGAGCATAGACAAGTAAGCAGTTCACAAGTCAATTCATCTTTCAGTCTCTTTGGGTCGAACTACGGTGTTCTGACTTCCTCATTGCACGAGAGGATACGTAGGCATAACTTAACAGTTATCGAACAAAAGTCTCTGTATATTCCCCCTCCTTCCAGCTTCATTCTTTTAGCCTCATGATCTTGAGCATCTTATTCCTTTTCTTACACTGACACATCATCATACACTTCACTTCTTACACTGACACCTGTACATTCTTTTCCAGCTATTTTACACACAGATTGCACTGACACTACCCCTTTAAAACACAAATCTTTTAAGCGTGGATCCCGTCGAGTACGACGGACAATCTGGGTGCTAATACCTTCCCAGGTTGTAACCAACCCCCTTTCTCAGTCTCTCTGGTTCGCAACCGTCTTATCCATCTTTTTCTAGGTCTATGCAGCATTACCTTTCCTCCGGGATAAAAATGCCTAGCTGGCGACTCTATTCATTCTCCAGTGAGTTCACGGCTGTGTGTTCTCATTGTTCCCTTCGCCGACCGTTCGCGTCTGTACCTTCATATGATCCATGTTTCATTTGTCGGGAGCGACACCAAGGTATGGCATTACTACTTTCATATGGAACTGGTCCAGGCACCGTAATGGTAACTGGACTGACTGCTGCAGAGGAGGGTATTGTGATGGTGTGTGGATCGTAGTAAATTGTGATTGGTGACCTGGCAGGAGGTGCCACTGTTTGTTGCTGAAAGTTGCTATTTGGAGGAACAATTGATGGATCATAGTAGATGGTGACTGCTGAGATATCTTCATTAATTTCTGCTGGTGTTGTAGAAGATTCGGCTGAATAAATGGATGCTGATGTTGTAGAAGAAAGGGTTATTGACATTTGATTTGTTGAAGTGATGGATGGAGCCATTGCTGATGATATTGATGAATCGGTAGGAATGATTGTTGCTGCTGTTGTAGAAGAATCAGGAATTATTGTCAAAGGAATTGATGGATTTGTAGGTGCCGTTGTTGAGATCTGAAGGATTCCATCCTTGATAAGACCATCTATGCTGCTTCTCAAATTATCACACCGGTTGACTGCAATGTTGCAATACCCACAACCGAGCTCACACCCGGGAAACACCTGGAACCCTAGAAGCTGAGCTTTAATTTCGACCAGAGGTGTCCGAATTTGTGCAACACTGGTGATCAAGGTAGATGGTTTGTCTTCCTCAATGGCATTAATCCTCGGCCCGCCATGATTAGGCATGGGATTTTTGTTGACATTTGGAGGGGGTGCAAAGTTGAGGGCTTTAGAATCCACCAGATCTTGGACTTTCATTTGTAAGGCCCTGCATTTTTCAGTATTGTGGCCAGGTGCATTAGAGTGGAAAGCACACCTGGCGTTGACATCATAATTCCTTGGGAGATTGGAGGGATCGGGTGGTGCCAACGTCCTTAACTCAACCAAGTTAAGTTTCAGGAGTTGTGGTAATAAGGAAGCATAAGGCATAGGGATAGGGTCAATCACCCTGTTTTCCTGTGATGGTCTTTGCTGAAAGGGTCGTTGTTGTTGATTGCTGTTGCTATTGTTGTAGGTTCTCTGTGGCGGGTACTAAACTTGTTGTTGATAATGTGGTTGTTGTTGTGGTTGATATGCTGATTGTTGAGGAATCGGAGCTGGAATAGTGACAGCTGCTACTGATCTGTGGACATACTGAGGTCTGCCCCTGCTGGCATGAATGGCATTTGTCTCACCGGTCCTTCGAGGTCCCACAAAAGGCTTCCTGGGATTACTGGACGAACCTGCACCATTATCAGAAATTTTGCCCATTTTCAAAAGGCTTTCAATTCTTTCCCCAACTATAACTACGTCAGGAAAACTGGTGGAAGAAAAGGCAGCTAGCCTATCAATGTATGTTCCTTGCAAAGTATTCATGAACATGTCGGCCATTTCCCTTTCCAACATGGGTGGCTGGACAGCAGCAGCAAGCTGTCTCCACCTCTGGGCATATTCCCTGAAGCTTTCTCTAGAGGACTGAGACATTCCCATTAGGAGGACTGAGATATAGATTGTAAAAGAAAATAAAGTATATTTATAAAGTGCGGGCGACGGAGGACGACCGTCGAGCAGAGGACGACTGCCGAGCAGATGACGACTTCTGGGGAAAGAGCAATGACGGGGACGGCCGACATTCTGGGGAAAATGCGGGAAGTAAAGCAATGACGGGGACGGCCGACAAACTGGGGATAAAAGGGATTATGAGGGGGGCGGCCATCAGGTAAGATTCTCTGGGGATTAGTAAGAATGATGGGGACGGCCATCCGGTTCATAAAGTAATGTAAACAACGATGGGGACGACCATCGGGCTAAAACTGATGAAGGACGATCACCAGGAAAAGGAAAAGGGACCACGACGGGGACGGCCATCGGGTTAAAGAATAAATGAAATAACGATGAGGGACGGTCATCAAAGGTGAAGGACGATCACCTAGTGGGGGACGGCTGCTCTGTTGGGGATAAGATGAGGGACGGTCATCTAAGGTGAAGGACGATCACCTGGCGGGGTACGGCTGCCGAAAATATCGCGACATAGGACGAATGCCGGATAAAAGGTCGACGATGGGGACGGCCATCGGACGAGCATGATGAAGGACGATCATCAAGAGGTGAAGGACGATCACCTAGCAGGGGACGGCTGCTCTCAAGGTTTATCATGACATAGGACGAATGTCAGATAACAAGATCAACGATGGGGACGGCCATCGGATAAAATGATGAAGGACAATCATCAAAAGGTGAAGGACGATCACCTAGCAGGGTACGGCTGCTAAAAAATCACGACATAGGACGAATGCCGGATAAAAGGTTGACGATGGGGAAGACCATCGGACGAGCATGATGAAGGACGATCATCAAGAGGTGACAGACGATCACCTAGCAGGGGACGGCTGCTCTCAAGGTTTATCATGACATAGGACGAATGTCAGATAGAAAAAGGTAGCTTTGCGGGCAACCTACTGGGGAATAGTAAACACGGACGAGTGTTTACATCCAAAAAATAAAAGGTACAAGTATTTTGACGTAGTGTATAGATTAGAGATGCGGACGAGCATCCTTGAGACTGTGATACGGACGAGTATCGGGTAGAAACAAATACAGACACGTGTTCAGAGATGATGATACGGACGAGTACCAACTGGTTAACAAGGAACACGGACGAGTGTTGATTCTGCGGGGGCTCTTCTGGGGAATAGTAGACGCAGACGAGTGTCTAATATTCAAGGAGACATGAGTGATGTATACAGGATACGGACGAGCATCTGTATGAGTGAAGCAAGTATGAGTGGTGTACAGGAGAGTGTTTAACTTGCCGAGGAGGGTGACACGGACGAGTGTCAAAAGAGAACGGTGTAATATAAACAAGTATATGGTTTTACAAAATGTTTAGGCAACTGTGCTGGGGAAAGCGACACGGACGGGTGTCAGGGAATTTGTAGAAATATGTATCTATGAGTACAAAGGGGACGCTTTGGCTTCCTGCTGGGGATACGACACGGACGGGTTCCAGGAAGTATCTATATCTCTAGGGAAAGTGTCTGGGCTCTTTGCCGGGGAATCTGGGGAGTCTTTTGTATATTGTTGATGGATTGTCAATATTCACAAGTGTTTGATTCAGATCATGGATTATGATTATGCAATACGTTTGATTTTTACCATAATGCTCCGTATTAGACGGAATGCTACGCTTTGTGGGAGAGAATATGATGCGAATGCTATGATTATGCAAAGATACCGATCCGGGATTCGGATCCCGATGCTGCGAAGATCTCCGGTTGATCTGCTTGAAATGGACATCCCAGCTGGGGATGAGATCATTGGTATATCTGACATATGGGACACTGCTTGGTGATCTAAGTCACTGATAAATCTATCCTTGGTAATGATGGACCCAGCCGGGGTTTGTAGAAGCTTTCGTCACTCTGTTGTGAGTTCTTCGGGCATTGCTCTTCTGGATGGAGGCTGAAGTTCTGTGGGGAGGTGGTTCCCTGTCTTTGTACTTGGCTGAGGAGGAAGTAAACGGAAACTCGACTGGAGGGAAATAATGAATGGCAACTCAACTGGGGAGAAAGCACCTACGGTGCTAAGACTGAGTGGATAAGGATTTGTCAGCTTGCTGGGATGAAGCTTTTATGCCCCATGTCGTGATTTGAATACCTGCAATCCCGTAAAGACAAGGAAATGCACAAGTAATCCCGAGGTATCCCTTACCGGATTCCTCCGTAGGAGTTTAGACACTCCCGGGAGTAAGTATATTTCCTGCAAGCACGCATTTTTCAGAAGAGAAACATCTGCATATATGCAATCAGTATCTTAGAGACATCGGACACCCTTTGCAAATGAAAATAAAAATGTACGAGACGAAACATGACTGAAAAATCTGATTTTATTGATTTATATGCCCTGATTTGGCAAGATACAGTCAAAGAAACAAATCCCTAAAATGCGGAGATTGTTACAAATTGAGAAATAAAAAGTATTGGCAATGTTGATGACGCTTCAAGGAGCTTCCCTTTGCTATGACTCGTATGACATTTGACGTTCTTCTCGTCTTGCTTTCTGGAGAAGGCTGATTCTGAAAGAAGCTTGATCCTTTCGAATCTTACCAAGTTGTAAGTGATACAGACGAATTCATAATGCAGTTGTTCGCTTATTCCCTTATTTTGCATGGATCGCCCTTTCGGGTTTTCAATCCATCGGGATACCCATTTTTGCCTGAGTCGTCCAATGCGGCTTTTCAACTCAGCGGGTGTACATTTTTTTTGTTTATTTTCCCTTATTTTTGCCCGAGTCTTTTATTTTGTTTTTGATTCGCCGGGATGCCCTATTTTTGCCTGGACTTACATTCTGTTTTTATGTCCAGTGGGTCATTTTTTATGCGAAGTATTTTTTAACTGCATCTGAATTTACAGGGGACGGGAAGTCTTCACCATCCATGGTGCTGAGCATCAGTGCTCCACCAGAGAAAACATTCTTCACTACGAATGGTCCTTCATAGTTTGGAGTCCATTTTCCCCTATGGTCTGTATGAGGAGGGAGGATTCTTTTCAGCACAAGATCTCCTACTTGGTACTCTCTGTGCCTGACTTTCTGATCGAAGGCTTTCTTCATTCTTTTCTGATACAGCTGCCCATGACAGATTGCAGCCAATCTTTTCTCTTCAATCAGACTCAGTTGTTCGTATCGGGATCGGACCCATTCTGCTTCGTTCAGCTTAACATCCATCAGTACCCGTAGGGAGGGTAATTCAACTTCAACAGGTAGGACTGCTTCCATACCATACACAAGCTGATACGGTGTTTCCCCAGTGGATGTTCTGATTGACGTGCGGTACCCATGCAAGGAAAACGGTAGCATCTCATGCCAGTCTTTGTAAGTGACTACCATCTTCTGCACAATCTTCTTGATATTCTTATTAGCTGCCTCAACAGCACCATTCATCTTTGGCCTGTAAGGAGAAGAATTGTGGTGTTGGATCTTGAAGTCCTGGCATAACTCTGCCATCATTTTGTTGTTTAAGTTGGAACCATTATCAGTAATGATTCGCTCGGGAACTCCATACCGACAGATGATGTCTCTCTTCAGAAATCGGGCTACCACTTGCCTTGTAACATTTGCATAGGAAGCTGCTTCAACCCACTTGGTAAAATAGTCAATGGCTACCAAGATGAATTTGTGACCATTCGAAGCAGTCGGTTCAATCTTGCCGATCATATCAATGCCCCACATGGCGAAGGGCCAGGGTGAAGACATCACATTCAAAGGATTTGGAGGCACATGCACCTTATCTGCGTAAATCTGGCATTTATGACACTTTCTGGCATAAACACAACAGTCGGCGTCCATTGTGATCCAGTAATAACCTGATCTTAGCAACTTATTAGCCATAACATGCCCTCCTGCAAGGGTACCAAAGGATCCTTCGTGCACTTCATGCATCAACAAGTCTGCTTCTATCCTATCAACGCATCTGAGGAGTACCATATCAAAGTTTCTCTTGTACAGGGAACCATCAGTATTCAGGAAGAAACTCCCAGCAAGCCTTCTTAATGTCTTCTTATCATTGGAAGATGCCCCAGGTGGGTATGTCTGATCCTCCAAGAAGCACTTAATTTCATGGAACCAAGGCCTGTCATCTTTAACAATATCTGCTGCAAATACATACGCTGGTCTGTCAAGTCTGGACACTGAAATCCGAGGTACAAAGTTGGCGGTTTGAACTTTGATCATGGATGAAATGGTGGCTAGAGCATCTGCAAATTGATTCTCGTCCCGAGGGATATACTCAAGCTTGACTGTTGTAAAGAAAGTTAATAACCTCCTTGTATAATCCCTGTAAGGTATCAGATGATCCTGGTGTGTGTACCATTTGCCATTGGTTTGATTGATTACCAGAGTTGAATCCCCGAACACGGTCAAAGTCTTGATCCTGAGGTCAATGGCTTCCTCAAGACCCATAATTCAAGCTTCGTATTCAGCTTCGTTGTTAGTGCAGTTAAAGGTGAGCTTTGCCGAGAAAGGCATGTGAACCCCTTTAGGTGTAATGAGTACTGCACCAACACCACGACCATTCATATTAACAGCCTCGTCAAACATCATAGTCCATTCTTCTTCTGGGTCAGGCCCTTCAGTGTGAACAGGCTCTTCAAGATCTTTTGCTTTAATGAACATGATGTCTTCATCAGGGAAGTCAAATCTCATAGGCTGGTAATCATCGATGGGTTGCTCAGCAAGATAATTAGACAATACACTGCCCTTGATGGCTTTCTGAGATGTGTACTGGATGTCATATTCTATGAGGATCATTTGCCATCTTGCGACCCGTCCGGTAAGTGCTGGCTTCTCAAAAATGTACTTAACTGGGTCCATCTTTGATATCAATAAAGTAGTGTGGGTCAACATATACTGCCTCAGTCGGCGAGCAGCCCACGCTAAAGCACAGCAAGTTTTCTCGAGTAGTGATTAACGTTGTTCACAGTCGGTAAACTTTTTGCTTAGGTAGTAAATTGCATACTCTTTTCGACCAAACTCGTCATGCTGGCCCAACACACACCCCATTGAATCTTCTAATACTGTCAAGTACATAATTAGAGGTCTTACTTCAACTGGAGGCATAAGGATTGGAGGATCTTGTAATTATTCCTTGATCTTGTCAAAAGCCCTCTGGCAATCTTCGTTCCACCTGACCGTTTGTTCCTTTCTTAACAGCTTGAACAGAGGTTCACAGGTTGCTGTAAGGTGAGATATGAACCTCAAAATGTAGTTCAATCTACCTAAGAACCCCCGAACTTCTTTCTCAGTCTTCGGTGCAGGCATTTCTTGAATGGCTTTAACTTTATCAGGGTCAACTTCAATCCCTTTCTCACTCACAATAAAGCCCAGCAGCTTACCAGATCGCACCCCGATTGTGCACTTGTTGGGGTTCAGCTTTAGTTGGTACTTCCTCAGACGTTTGAATAACTTCAACAGATTTACCTGGTGGTCTTCTTCTGTGAGGGACTTGGCAATCATGTCATCCACATAACATTCAATTTCTTTATGGATCATGTCGTGGAATAACGTCACCATAGCCCGTTGATATGTTGCACCAACATTCTTCAGTCCGAATGGCATCACCTTATAACAGAACGTGCCCCAGGGTGTGATGAAAGTTGTCTTCTCCATGTCTTCAGGTGACATCTTGATCTGATTGTATCCTGAAAATCCGTCCATGAAGGAGAACACCGAGAACTGAGCCGTATTATCCACCAATACATCAATGTGAGGTAAAGGGAATTCATCTTTCGGACTGGCTCTGTTCAAGTCCCGGTAGTCTACACACATCCTTACCTTGCCGTCTTTCTTAGGCACAGGTACAATATTAGCAACCCACGGCGGATAGCTAGTCACAGCAAGGAACCCGGCGTCCCACTATTTTTGCACCTCTTCTTTTATCCTCATTGCCATGTCTGGGCGAGTACGGTGTAGCTTCTGTTTAACCGGCGGGCAATCTTCTCTTAAAGGCAACTTGTGCATAACAATATCGGTGTCCAACCCTGGCATATCCTGATAAGACCAAGCAAACACATCCACATATTCACGAAGCAGGTCAATCAGTTGTTCCTTTATTGAGTCCTGTAAGCAGGCCCCGATCTTAACCTCTTTCACATCTCCACCCGTACCAAGATTAATCGTTTCGATCTCCTCCTGATGAGGAGTGATAACCTTCTCCTCTTGCCTTAACAACCTGGCTAGCTCTTCAGGAAGCTCATAATCTTCTTCAACCCCTTCATCAGCTTGATTGATTGGATTGTCAAAGTCATACGAAGCCAGAGTTGTGCTGTTGTCGGTGCAATCTGAAAGGCACTCTCTGCAAGGGTTTAGATTGTTCATTTTAGTGATTGATTTTAATCTTGTTTAGAAAAGTGGAATAAAGTTGTCATTTTGAAAACATTGCCATTTTATTTTTGTACAAAAAGAAAAATGAAAAACAGTGAGCGGAAAAGAAAAAAGACTCATTTGCAAAAGATGTCCGATATTCATTGATTGATCTATTTGCACAAAATTACAGATGACCCGATTACAAAATGAGTCTTGTCATCTTGGGCAAGATGCGAGACTTGATGCATGCTTAAAATATACAGGAAATAAAAATTACTCTGCAGGAGTAACCCTTATAATTTCCTGGGAAGACCAGTTTGAGACATGGCTCCCCGGGATCCTTGGACGTATCCAGCTCTCCAGGTTGCGCTCATCTTCCGACTCATCTTCCAAGTTGTTCACTACATCCGGGGTGAGCATCCCCCACTGACAAAATTGGGCTTCTTAGCAGCCTCTTCTTGATCTTGTTGAGTTGGTTTGTAACCCAACCCAAATCTGTCCTCCTTCTTCTCCACAGGCAGCAGCTTGCCCCAGCCTTGGGCAGTCCCCTCTTCAACAACCTTCCTGGCTTGCTGATAAGATGTCATTGAGGTTCCAAGTACAGCAGATGCTTCATTTATGTTCAGGGCCTCAAACCCCTGGCTCATAGTTTCATGGATCTCTCCATCCATCTCAATGTATTTGTATGTAGCCAGATGGCTAACAAAGATATCTTCTTCACCACAGATAGTGATGATCTGACCCTCCCACTCGAATTTCAGCTTCTGGTGAAGGGTAGACGTAACTGCGCCAGCGGCATGGATCCAAGGTCTACCCAACAAACAGCTGTAGGCCGGCTGAATGTCCATCACATAGAAGGTAATTTTAAAAGTCTGCGGGCCAATCATCACAGGCAGATTAATCTCTCCTAGCACTGATCTCTTAGAGCCATCAAATGCTCTCACCACCAAATTACTCGGACGCAATGCCAAGCCATCATGCTCCAGCTTCACCAAGGCTTTCTTTGGTAAAACATTGAGTGAAGACCCAGTGTCTACCAGTACATGTGATAGGACAGCACCCTTGCATTCTAGGGTGATGTGTAAAGCCTTGTTGTGGTTACATCCCTCAGCTGTTAAATCAGCATTGGTAAAACCCAATCCATGGCTAGTATTGACGTTTGCTACCACGGTCTCCAGCTGATTAACGGTGATCTCCTCTGGCACATATGCTGCGTGCAAGACTTTTAGTAATGCATTCCGGTGAGCTTCGGAACACATCAGCAAGGATAATATGGAGATTTTTGAGGGAGTTTGGTGAAGCTGATCCACCACTTTGTAATCACTTCTCTTTATAATCCTCATAAACTCGTCTACATCTTGTTCAAAAGATGTCTTCTGAGTTTCCTTGAGAATGGGTTCTTCGGATATTACACTCTTTCCTTTTGCCTTGGCAGTAGCTTCTGCTTCGGCATTAGGTCTTTGTGATTGCAAGGAAAAAAGGCGTCCGCTTCTGGTGAAGCCTCCGCCTCCCCCGACATTATCAATCTGTGGAGAAGAAGTTGAAGAGTCAAAAGTGATTTTCTCCCCATTGCAGTAAAGGTCAGATCCATAATGCCAAGAGATGGCATTACTGCTTTCATAAGGAACTGGTCCAGGCACCATGATGGTAACTGGACTGACTACTGCAGAGGAGGGTGCTGAAACGGTGTGCGGATCGTAGTAAATGGTGACTGGTGACCTGGCAGGAGATGCCACTGTTTGTTGTAGAAAATTGTTGCTAGGAGGAACATATGACGGATCATAATAAATGGTGACTGCTGAAATATCTGTTGGCGTTGTAGAAGATTCTCAATAAAGGGGTGTTGATGTTGTAGAAGAGATGGTTGTTGATATTTGGTTTGTTGAAGTGATAGATGAAGCATTTGTTGATGAGATTGAAGAATTGTTTGGAATAATTGTTGTTGCAGTTGTAGAAGACTCAGGAATTGTTGTCAAAGAGATTGCTGGATTTGTAGGTGTTGATGTTGTGATTTGAAGTAAGCCACTCTGGATAAGGCCATCTATGCCGCTTCTCAAGTTATCACACCCGTTTACCGAAATGTTGCAATAACCACAACCGAGCTCACACTCGGGGAACATCTGGCATTCTAGGAGCTGAGCTTTAATTTCTACCAGAGGTGTTCGAATCTGCCCAACACTGGTTATTAAGAAAGACGGCTTATCTTCCTCAATAGCATTAATTCTTGGTCCTCCGTGGTTGGGCATTGGATTCTTGTTGACATTTGGTGGGGGTGCAAAGTTTAGAGCTTTAGAATCTACCAGGTCTTGTACCTTCATTTGTAAAGCTCTGCACTTCTCTGTACTGTGGCCAGGTGCATTGGAGTGAAAAGCACATCTGGCGTTGGCGTCATAATTTCTTGGCAGACTGGACGGATCTAGTGGTGCCAATGTCCTTAACTCAACTAAGTTGAGTTTCAGGAGTTGTGGCAATAAAGCGGCATAAGGCATAGGGATTTGATCAATCACCCTATTGGCCTGAGATGGTCTCTGTTGAAAAGGTCTTTGTTGATTGTTGTTGCTTGTGTTGTTGTAGTTCCTCTGAGGCGGATACTGAACTTGTTGCTGGTAGTGGGGTTGTTGCTGTGGTTGATATGCTGGTTGCTGAGGAATTGGAGCGGGAATAGTGACAGCTGCCACTGACCTATGAACATACTGAGGTCTGCCCCTGCTGGCATGGATAGCATTAGTCTCACTGGTTTTTCTAGGCCCCACAAAAGGCTTTCTGGGGTTGCTGGACGAGCTCGCACCATTATCGGAAATCTTACCCATCTTTAGAAGGCTCTCAATTCTTTCTCCAGCTATGACTACGTCAGCGAAGCTGGTGGAAGAAAAGGCAGCTAGCCTATCAATGTATGTCCCTTGAAGGGTATTCATAAACATGTCGGCCATTTCCCTTTCCGACATGGGTGGTTGGACAGCAGCAGCAAGCTGTCTCCACCTCTGGGCGTATTCGCGGAAGCTTTCTCTGGATGACTGAGACATTCCCATCAGGAGGGTCCTGTTAGGAGCCATGTCCAGGTTATATTGGTACTGTCTGATGAAGGCCTCAGCTAGGTCCTTCCAGCATCTGATGGTTGCTCTGGTCAAGTGAGAGTACCATTCTCTTGAAGCCCCTGTCAAACTGTCTTCAAAGTAAAACATCCACAGTTTTTCATCCATGGTGTATGCCTTCAGCCTCCCCAGAAAGGATTGTAAGTGGGTTCGCGGACAGGAAGTTCCGTTGTACTTCTCGAAGCACGGGGGTTTAAACTTGTGGGGAATCCTTACCCCGTCCACTAACCCCATATCCATGACATCAAAACCCAAGGAGTTTTGAGACTCCAGGGATCTCAATTTTTCAGCAATTTCATCAAGCCTCCTATCATAGGCTTCATCCCCAGCTCCCATTACAGTGAATTGATCCTCTTGGGGGTCTTCTTGTAATACTCTGCCTGCAGTAGCATTCCCTTGTACATTAGCAGGGATGTTGATCTCTGGGTGAAGATGAGGCCCATACACTGGTGGATTAACATGAGGCTGAACCCTCTCATTGTTGCTCGTTCCTCCAGTCCCCAGATGGAGTTCTTCTTGGGTCTGCCTCTCTACCAATGCCCTTAATCTTTCTTGGCTTTGAGCCAAACCATTCATCACTTCCATGAACTGGGTCATCTGGTTTCTCATCTCCAACCTCTCATTGGCCATTTGAGTTCTGACCTCTGTAAGATCCTGTTGTACTTGGTCCATCTGTATACCCGGAAGGTTGTTGCGAGTAGGATATCTGTGCGGACGGTTGAGTGGGAACACCCGATGGCGAGCAATAGTTCCTGAACCACAACATAGTTAGTAACAAACAAAACAAAATCCTACAAAACAAAACAAAAGTTAGTATGCAATGCAATATGCTTATTTGTTTCCAAGGTATCCGGCTTGGCACTTGGTTTTGACCTTTCCAGACCCCGAGGAAGATGCTTTGATGTTTGCTTGAGAGAAAGAGAACTCAATAAAACAAACTAACAGATATATTACAAATGGTGAATGATACATAGTCTGCTTTTACAATACGTGCCCCTGAAGGACCAAAATACAACAAAAAAATAAAAGTACATGAAATGGAAACAACAACAAGCAAATAAGTCAAACATCTAAGCCAAATTCATCCTCCTTAACTTCCTTAGAGAGTGCTTCAGTTACAGGACCAGCCGGATGCTCTGTAATGCTCCTGATAAGAAGGTTCCTGGTGGCAATAGCAGTAGTCAGCTTCTTGTGCTTGTCCTGGTCCTTTGACCTCTTCACACCAGCCCTAAGCTTCAATTCTGAGATTTCCTTCTGGGCTGCCAGCAGAGCCTCCTGTTGCTTCTTTTCAATGGCCTCTAACTGCTCAATCCTGGCCTGAGTTCTCTTATCCTCTTGAGTGCGAGCTTCAGTGATTTTGACCCACCTATCTTGACTTTCTTTCAGATAGAGATCAGTCCTAGCTTTCTGAAACTGGGCCTCTTTACAGGCATTCTTCAAAATTTGCTCTCCAGCTCTTGATTTCTTGATGTAGTCCTCTGATTTCTCAATCTTGGCTAGATGCTCCACCTTTAGCTTTTCCAACCTCTCAATGTCTAGACGACCATCACTCCTCTCCCAGAGGGTCTTCTGCAGAGCTTGAGTCAGATTCTCATTCCTCTCTTTTAGTTTCTCAAACTCCTCTAGGCTGACAGTAGCTGGAGGTGGTACTGTGGATGGTCCAGGTACATCTTCAATGGTGAAAGGCATCCCAGAGGTTTGAGCCCTAACATGAGACCATTCATAATACTGAGTCGAGGCCACATTGTTGCATTTCCCAAGAATGGCCATTCCTTTGGTCTGGATGTTGTCCCAAACCCTGGATGCTTGTCTGACAATAGTTAGATTAGGTTTTATCTCACAATACAGGGTTTCAGCCAAGTCTTGCTCTTTAGGAGAGTGAACCAGAGCATAGCCCAACTGTCTTTTGAATAGCAAAGGGTTGTAGTTGATGCAACCCTTTACTCCTATCAGAGGTACATTGGGGAACTGCCCACAACTAGTAATTATGTCCCTGCCTTTGGTGCTCTGGGTGCACCACCTGATGTCATCTGAGGTCAAAGCAGTGAGTCTTTTAGCCCAGTTCTTCTGTTGGTGAGGGTTCAAGAACGCATCAGTCTTGGGTAAGTGTTTGAGCAGCCAAGTATGAAACAGAGGAGCACAACATCTCACTAACCTCCCTCTCTGCTTCTCATTCCTTTGGTGAATAGAATAGTAGAAATCTCCCAGCAAGGTGGGTACTGGGTTCCTCAAAAGGAAGAGATGAATGGCATTCTTGCTGATAAACTTGGGCTCATCTGCAAATAGTATAACCCCATATATAATGAGGGCCAACAATGCACAAACTGCCCTCCATTCTCCCAAGGAGGCCTTCAGGATGGCCTGAGAAGTCAGAAATTCCAAGTGTAGGCCAGGGATTCCCGCCTTTGTAGTCATGTTCTGCTCGATCAGGATAGGTTCCAAATGCAATGCCTTTGCCACTTCTTCATTGCTGGGAGAAGCCATCTCTGGATTGAAGGGGATACCACCCCTGACAGGCACTCCAACCAATGATGAAAAATCCTCTAATAAAGGCCCCAACTGAAAATCCTGGAAAGTAAAACATCTCAAAGGAGGATTATAGAACTGTAGGCAAGTGTGAATCAAACTCCTCTGAGAAGGGTCCAAGTCCATAATCATATCAAGGATGCTCCCATAATGTTCTCTGAATAATGGGATATGGTCTGGAGTAATGAGTGCCTGGACCTGTCTAATGCCAGTCAGCACAGGCTCAAAGAAATGATATGAAATGTTGCTCTTCTTGGGTGCCATGACTGCTGTTGAAGAGCTGAAAATAACTGCTGATGAAGAAGACTGATATTGGTGATGAGCCACTAACAGGCTGAGACTGGTGATAACAGTAGCTGAAGCAGGCAACTGATGAAGATGGCTGAAGCAGATAGCTGATGAACAAGGGTCTATGCAGGTAAAAAGGGGTCAAAACCAAGACAAATGTGATATGGATACCCTGAAAAACAAATAAGCAACTGTTAAATGATGCAATGATGATGTATGCAAATGATATGCAAGGGTTTGTGATCAAGCTGGATCTGATTACTGCCTTGGTATAAGTCCATGTATGTTCAAGAAGTCCAGATGGAGGTTTAGAAATCCAGTAACCAGGGTGGGGGACTCAAATAAAGAGTCACATGTCCTGGGTTAAATCACAAGAACTGTCCAAAGTGAAGCATTCTTAAACACAATAAGAAACAGGGTATGATGTGGCCAAAAGGTTCCTGCAAACCTGTAAACAACCCAACCCCCTCACAGGTGATGTTCTAAAACAAAGATCCTCAGACTTGGATCAGTTATGAGAAGTGTAAACACTTCTAACCCGGAGGTACAGTGTTTAGAATAGCCATAAAAGATCCTCTTCTAATTCACCTCAGTTTCTGAAGGTCATAGTAAAGGTCATCCAGACTTAGCAGGCTTCCCAGATAGCCCTAGCACTACAGGAGATCTGTAGCTCAGAGTTCTCAAGAAGAAACCCATATCTGAACCGTGTTTCATATTCCCGCACCAGACCGAAATGGAATGGGAAAGAACATGAACCACTCTAGCCTAGGTGTCACTCAGGTCCCAGGTATAGGACCTTAAACTCTCAATGAAACCCCACCCACCAAGACTAAAACCAGATCTAGCCAGATACAGTATGATAGTATGATATATAAAGCTGTAAAGAAAACAATAAATAACTGTACATAAAGCAGTAAATAAAGCAAATATAGAAACACACTTAGCACATAACACCCCAGTAAACACAAATCAAACAAGCGCTAGGAGGAACCCACAAAAAGAACCAGAAGCCCTGGTTACAGTATAAGGGTCCCCAGCAGAGTCGCCAGGCTGTCGCTCCCGAAGATTTGCATCCCGGTACAAGCGCGAACGATCGGCGAAAAGAGGAGGTGAGAACACACAGGAGTGAACTCACAAGAAAAGAAAAGAGTCGTCAGCTAGGAATTTTTATCCCGGAGGAAAGGCAATGCTGCATAGGCCTAGAAATGATATGGACAAGACGGTTGCGAACCAGAGAGACTGAGAAAGGGGGTTGGTTACAACCTGGGAAGGTATTAGCACCCAGATTGTCCGCCGTACTCGACGGGATCCACGCTTAAAAGATTTGTGTTTTAAAGGGGTAGTGTCAGTGCTATCTGTGTATCAAAGAGCTTGAAAAGGATGTACAAGTGTCAGTGTAAAAGGAATGTGAAGTGTATAAATGATGTGAAGTATGAAAGTGTCAATGTAAGAACAAGAATGAAATGCTCAAGATCATGAGGCTAAAGAATGATACAGGAAGGAGAGGGAATATACAGAGACTTTTGTTCGATAACTGTCAAGTTATGCCTACGTATCCTCTCGTGCAATGAGGAAGTCAGAACACCGTAGTTCGACCCAAAGAGACTGAAAGATGAATTGACTTGTGAACTGCTTACTTGTCTATGCTCAAGTGTATGACCTGTCTGGCTCAGGTGCAAACTGTCTTGCATTAGACGGAAGAAGCAAGTTCTCGTTATGAGTGAAGATGATGAGAAAAGAATCCCGGTGGAGACGATTATTGTTTGTTTTTGTATTTTCAGTCTTTTATTGCTTTTGAAAGTTTGTCATAAGTTAATGAGCTTAAGCCTAAACCAATGGGTTAGTAAACTCATCACATCCCCCCTCTGATTAGGGGTAATGAGAATACCTTAAGTGTGAAGTCAGTGTCTCACACTTAATCAACTTTTGATGTAGGATTAAGATCATTAACCTACTTGTTATTATTTAGATGTTTTTGTTGTTCTTGTTTAGTGTTAAGTAATGAGATTATGCCATAATCAGGGATTAAACAGACTCATTACACCATCCTAATAGAAGGATAATAGATGAGAATGTTTAAGCTGAGGAAAACTCCTTAACTTAATCCATGATTAGGGATTAACCTCATGACAAAACAAAGCCTTTATTAAATGGATTTTAGTTAATGATAAGATGAAGAAATGAGTTTTATGGTTTGTAAGACAAACTTGAGGGGGACTTGTCCATTAACACTAGGGTTAGTCCTTCTTAACCAGTTAAGGAAGAATTAGAACCCTAATGCAAGGCCCAAGTTACAAGCTTGATGTCTTGATGATTATTAGGATGAATTGATTAAAGGAGTTAAACACATTAAGGGTTTAACACTTAGGATTAAAGTTATACACTCCATCCTAATAGAAGGATGCAGGCATAAGCTTAATCTCAAAGCCTTAAAACCTTCAGGGTTTAGTCCCTGATTATGAGATAAGAAGAGAAGACTCAAGGAGACACAAAGGTAAAAGCTAAGTGGGGGACTAATCAACCCTAATTGTTATCATGCTTGGTCATTCCTAGGGTTTGTGAGGTTTGCAAGAAAGATCTTCAAAGAACCACCAAGGAGGGAAACAGATGAAAGGAGCAAAGAGAAGCAAAACAACTTGCTTCACTTAAGAAGTCAAGTTGCTTGAAGAAAGAAGGTAAGATGAACAAGAAAGAGCAAGCTCAATCCAATACACATACAAAAATGCAGCAATGATGCATAAGAGAAATGAAAAGAGATTATGAGAAGTGAAGGCAAATTCACTTCTCAAGGTAACTTACCACCTGAAAAGTTAGTGAAAGAAATGAAATGCAATGCAATGGCATGGTGCAAGACAAAGTCAGAAGCAAATACATGATGTTAATGATGCTAAGAGATGATGCAAACATGAGGCAATACATGAGGGTGATCATACAAACATATGGATGCAAGAGAAGCATGCCTTGAACCATGAATGTTCATGAAAAGTTATGAAATGCAAAAGACATATAACATGGAAAATGAAAGATGCAATGATCAAACATGATTCTAATATGTCCTAAGATGTATTATGAATCAAATGAAAGCATAAAATGTCATGGCAAGTCATGGTATGCAAGCAAATGTAAGATGCATGCAAAAGAAAGCCCAAATTAGGGTTCATGATCAATGTACAAAACAAAAACCAAAACCAGAAGCAAACATCATGATAAAAAATTGAAAATGCAACCAAAGGAACCCTAAACCTACACAAACTCACTGCCCAAAGGAGAGGATCCAATTCTTAACCTAGTGTAAGTTATGAATTTCCTAAGTTGGCTAGGGTTTTAAGGCACCTCATCAAGAAAAATGTCAAACAAATTGAAAATGCAAGATCAATTCATGCCAATTTAATCCTATAAACTACATGATATGCAAGATGCAATGCAAAAAGAATCACTGTCCAACTCTCAACGGTTAGGCAGAAATGAATTTTCAAAGTCTGGATCAAAATAATGCCTTGAAATGAAATTAAATCCATTGAAAATTGTCAAAAGGGATCAAGATCAAAAAATAAATTTGGTTTGAAGGTTGGACAATGTTTATAAATTATTTTAAATGTTTCATGAATTTTTTTGTGATTTTTAAATACCTAAAAGTATTTTTAATTAATTAATTCTCATTAATCAATTAAAAATAAACTTTTAAATGATTTAAAAATATTTTTTAATGCAAAAAATAAAAATAAAAATGTTTTTGTGTTCTGAAAATTAATAAAAGCTTGAATAAAAGTTTTCAGAATTTTTGAACAAATTTTGCTATTTTTAAATAAATGAATAAAACAAATGAAATAAAATGAAAATAAAAATGAATTTAATGAGAAGTAATCAGAATCAAGGGCCAGCGTTTGAATGGATTGCGCGCGCATTGACTGGCGCCAGATCTAAGGGCTATAATTCAAACTGGCCTAATTAACATAAGCTGAATTAATTAATCTAATTAAAAATGATTAGGGTTTTAATGAGATATCCTGTCCACTCAATCGCGCGCGGGTCAGCCCTAGTCAACTCATCCTACGCTTCACATTCAAACTTCATTAATGACACTAATTAACCCTAAACAAATTCAGGTGGCCGGAGAAGACTTCCGGTCGTCTTCTCCGGCGAGACCTCTGACCTAACTCTCTCAAAACCTCACCAAATCCTGCCAAAACCTCCAGATCAACTTATCTAAACCTCCTAAACAACAATCCAACCATAAAATTCATTTATTTTTCGTGAATCATGAAGAACAAACAAAAATCAAGTTTACGGGAAACTTTCAGATCAAGCATACAACCTCAAATCTCAATCATTTTCAAAAATAAAATGTTCAGTGAACTCAGGGAAGCATGTAGATCATTTTAGAAACAAGAGATATGAGTTCTGGAAAAATGAATTTCCAAGGCTAACTGAATCAAAGCTTTCAAATCAGGGACTTTCTGGCCAGTTTCTTGCTTCCAACCAACTCCAATGGACCTCCTGAGAAGCTTGCAATGCTTGTATGAAGTTTATGGTGGCTGATTAGAGAGTTTGCAGCAGTTATGTTCAAGGGGGGGTGATCGTGTTTTGATTCCAGGGGGTTTTAGGGCCAAGTGAAGGCAAGGAAATGATCAGGAGGATGTGGTGAGATGTTCTGTGAAGTTTGCTTGTGAGTTTGAAGCTTGTGGTTATGTGCAATGGCTTGCCTTTGGTCCATTTATCATTCAGGGATAGGCCTGTGGAGTTGGTGTGCCCTATTGTGATTGGTATGGGTCTTTGGCCAAAATGTCAAACTTTGTGTAAGAGAAGTATGAGCTCATAGATAGCCAAGGAAAAATGGGGTGTCCTGCGCAGCAAGAAGTGTGGAGAACCCTAGGATCAATTATGAAGTCAGCAAGCAAGTGGATTAGGGTTTGGATGTAGTTTTGCAACTTGGTTCCCCTTTGGCCCTTTTGAAGTTTCTTGTCCTATAAGTCACAAAAATGAGTGATTCCTTGATGTAATTTGACTTTTAGGCCTTGGTTCATGTTTGTGTGAAGATTAGAAGTCCATTTGAAAGTTCAATTTGCCTTGGCAAGTGGTTTTGCAACTTTGCCTCTTTGGTAGAAAACTTGAAATTATGTGATTTTCTCCAACTTTGACAAGCCATAACTTTTTATCCAAAATGAATTAGGTCAAGTTCTTGTACTTTTTGAAAAGGGAATGATACATTCTACAACTTTCATGACCAAAGTTTTTTTATTTGAAGCATTTTTGAATCAAAAAGCAAGGGTTGAAAAAGTTTCCCAAAATGGCAATTTTCATCATAAGTCAACTTTCCCAAAAAGTCAACTTTGAAAATGGCTTGAAATTCTTCAATTTTGTGAACTTCCAACATCTTATATGATCAAATAAAAATCATACACAATCAAAATGATAAAGAACACCCCTTGATTGGGTCATTGGGGGCCTCAGATGCCCTGATTTTGCACTGACTTGCTCAAAAAGTCAACTCTTGATCAAATGACTTCCCCATTGAATTTCTTCATGAAAATTGATATGCATGATCCCTATACCATATAGACACCAATAGAAACAAGAATGACCAAAAAATTTGGAGTTATGGCTTTTGAAACCAAAACCCTAATTCTAGGTCATTTGTGCAGTTAAACCTGGCTCTACTTCCATGCCAATCTCAGTTCTTGTGATTTTTGACATTCTTGACTTTGAGAGGATATAATATGATGCTTGAACACACATGGACCCCTTTGAAGTGATTTATGACCTTTGGAGTGGCTCAAGTGGCTCTTGGATTGCTCAGATCACAAACCCTAGATGCAGATGGCTTAGAATAAATGCAGTGAATCAAATATGAAAAATGGGATACTATGATTGAACTAATGCACATGAGAAGATCACAAGCCATGGTGTGAATGGGTGAGGGCAAATTTGGGGTGTTTACAGATAACACAGTTTCTAGCTGATTAACGGTAATCTCCTCTGGCACGTATGCTGCGTGCAGGACTTTCAATAATGCATTCCTGTGAGCTTCAGAACACATCAATAGTGATAATATGGAGATTTTTGAGGGAGTTTGGTGAAGCTGATCCACCACCTTGTAATCACTCCTCTTTATGATTCTCATAAACTCGTCTACATCTTATTCAAAAGATGTCTTCTGAGTTTCTTTGACAGCCGGCTCTTTAGATACCACACTTTTTCCCTTTGCTTTGGCAGCAGCTTCTGCTTCTGCACTAGGTCTTTGCACTTGCGAGGCAAAAATCCGTCCGCTTCTGGTGAAGCCTCCGCCTCCCCCAACATTATCAATGGGTGGATAAGAGGTTGAAGAATCCAAAGTGATTTTCTCCCCGTTGCAGTAATGATCAGAGCTATAATGCCAAGGTATGGCATTACTACTTTCATATGGAACTGGTCCAGGCACCGTAATGGTAACTGGACTGACTGCTACAGAGGAGGGTATTGTGATGGTGTATGGATCGTAGTAAATTGTGACTGGTGACCTGGCAGGAGGTGCCACTGTTTGTTGCTGAAAGTTGCTATTTGGAGGAACAATTGATGGATCATAGTAGATGGTGACTGCTGAGATATCTTCATTAATTTCTGCTGGTGTTGTAGAAGATTCGGCTGAATAAATGGATGCTGATGTTGTAGAAGAAAGGGTTGTTGACATTTGATTTGTTGAAGTGATGGATGGAGCCATTGCTGATGATATTGATGAATCGGTAGGAATGATTGTTGCTGCTGTTGTAGAAGAATCAGGAATTGTTGTCAAAGGAATTGCTGGATTTGTAGGCGCCGTTGTTGAGATCTGAAGGATTCCATCCTTGATAAGACCATTTATGCCACTTCTCAAATTATCACACCGGTTGACTGCAATGTTGCAATACCCACAACCGAGCTCACACCCGGGAAACACCTGGCACCCTAGAAGCTGAGCTTTAATTTCGACCAGAGGTGTCCGAATTTGTGCAACACTGGTGATCAAGGTAGATGGTTTGTCTTCCTCAATGGCATTAATCCTCGGCCCGCCATGATTAGGCATGGGATTTTTGTTGACATTTGGAGGGGGTGCAAAGTTGAGGGCTTTAGAATCCACCAGATCTTGGACTTTCATTTGTAAGGCCCTGCATTTTTCAGTATTGTGGCCAGGTGCATTAGAGTGGAAAGCACACCTGGCGTTGACATCATAATTCCTTGGGAGATTGGGGGGATCGGGTGGTGCCAACGTCCTTAACTCAATCAAGTTAAGTTTCAGGAGTTGTGGTAATAAGGCAGCATAAGGCATAGGGATAGGGTCAATCACCCTGTTTGCCTGTGATGGTCTTTGCTGAAAGGGTCGTTGTTGTTGATTGCTGTTGCTATTGTTGTAGGTTCTCTGTGGCGGGTACTGAACTTGCTGTTGATAATGTGGTTGTTGTTGTGGTTGATATGCTGATTGTTGAAGAATCGGAGCTGGAATAGTGACAGCTGCTACTGATCTGTGGACATACAGAGGTCTTCCCCTGCTGGCATGAATGGAATTTGTCTCACCGGTCCTTCGAGGTCCCACAAAAGGCTTCCTGGGATTACTGGACGAACCTGCACCATTATCAGAAATTTTGCCCATTTTCAAAAGGCTTTCAATTCTTTCCACAACTATAACTACGTCAGGAAAACTGGTGGAAGAAAAGGCAGCTAGCCTATCAATGTATGTTCCTTGCAAAGTATTCATGAACATGTCGGCCATTTCCCTTTCCGACATGGGTGGCTGGACAGCAGCAGGAAGCTGTCTCCACCTCTAGGCATATTCCCTGAAGCTTTCTCTGGAGGACTGAGACATTCCCATTAGGAGGGCTCTGTTGGGAGCCATGTCCAGATTGTATTGGTACTGCCTGATGAAAGCTTCAGCTAGGTCCTTCCAGCATCTGATGGTAGCTCTGGTTAAGTGTGAATACCACTCTCTTGAAGCTCCAGTCTAGCTATCTTCAAAATAGAACATCCACAGTTTTTCATCCATGGTGTATGCTTTAAGTCTCCCCAGAAAGGATTGTAGGTGAGTTCGTGGACAGGACGTTCCATTGTATTTCTCGAAGCACGGGGGTTTAAACTTGTGGGGAATCCTCACCCCATCCACTAACCCCATATCCATTACATCGAAGCCTAAGGAATTTTGAGACTCCAGAGATCTCAACTTCTCAGCAATTTCATCAAACCTTCGATCATAGACTTCATCTCCAGCTCCCATTACAGTAAACTGCTCCTCTTGAGGATCTTCTTGCAAGATCCTGCCTGCAGCAGTGTTGCCCTGTACATTCCTTGGGATATTGACTTCCGGATCTAGATGAGGTCCAAATACTGGTGGGTTAACATGAGGCTGACCTCCCTCATTATTACTGGTTCCTCCAGTTCCAGGATGAGGTTCCTCGGGGTTTTGCCTTTCTACCAATGCCCTTAGCCTTTCCTGACTCTGGGCCAAGCCAGTCATTACAGTCATGAATTGAGCCATTTGGTTCCTCATCTCCACTCTTTCATTAACCATCTGTGTTCTGACCTCTGTCAGGTCCTGCTGTACTTGATCCATTTGGATACCAGGAAGGTTGTTGCGAGTAGGATACCGGTGCGTACGGTTGAGAGGGAACACCCGGCGGCGAGCAATATTTCCTGAGACACAACAGAGTTAGAAACAAACAAATATAAAGGTGAAACCTACAAAACAAAACAAAGTTAGTATGCAATGCAACATGCTTATTTGTTTTCCAAGGTATCCGGCTTGGTTCTCGGTTTTGACCTTTCCAGACCTCGAGGAAGATGCTTTGATGTTGCTTGAGAAATAGAAACAAACTAAAATATATTACAAACAGTGAATCATACATAGTTTGTTTTACAACATATGCCCCTGAAGGGTCAAAATACAACACAAAAGAAAAGTACATCAAATGAAAACAACAACAATCAAAAAGTCAGACATGTAGTCCAAACTCATCTTCCTTAACCTCCTTCAGAAGTGCCTCAGTCACTGGACCGGCTGGATGCTCTGTGATGTCTCTGATGAGGAGGTTCCTGGTGGCAATGGCGGTGGTCAGTTTCTTGTGCCTGTTCTGATCCTTTGATATCTTCAAACCGGACCTAAGCTTCAACTCTGAAATCTCCTTTTGGGCTGCCAGCAAAGCCTCTTGTTGCTTCTTTTCATTGGCCTCTAACTGCTCAATCCTGGCTTGAGTTCTCTTATCTTCTTGTGTCCGGGCTTCAGTGATCCTGACCCACCTATCCTGACTTTCTTGTAGATAGAGATCAGTCCTAGCCTTCTGAAACTTGGCCTCTTTGCAGGCATTCTTCAATATTTGCTCCCAAGCTCTTGCTTTGTTGATGTAGTCCTCTGTTTTCTCAATCTTGGCCAGATGCTCCACCTTAAGCTTCTCCAACCTCTCAATGTCCAGACGACCATCACTCCTTTCCCAAAGGGTCTTCTTCAGAGCTTGAGACAGATTCTCATTCCTTTCCTTCAGCTTCTCAAATTCTTCCAGGCTGACAGTTGCTGTTGGCTGATTTGTGGATGGTCCAGGTATATCCTCAATGGTGAAGGGCATTCCAGTAATCTGAGCTCTAGCATGAGACCAGTCATAGTACTAAGCTGAAGCAACATTATTGCACCTTCCAAGAACAGCCATCCCTTTTGTCTGGATGTTGTCCCAAGCCCAGGATGCTTGTCTGACAACAGCTAGATTAGGCTTTATCTCACAATACAGGGTCTCAGCTAAATCTTGCACTCTAGGAGGGTGAACCAAAGCATAGCCCAGTTGCCTCTTTAATAGCAAAGGATTGTAGTTGATGCAACCCTTTACTCCTATCAGAGGTACATTTAGGTATTTCCCACAACTAGTGATTATGTCCTTGCCTTTGGTGCTCTGGGTGCACCATCTGATGTCATCTGAAGACAAAGCAATAAGTCTCTTAGCCCAATTCTTCTGTTGGTGGGGATTCAGGAAGGCATCTGATTTAGGTAGGTGTTTGAGCAGCCATGTGTGAAACAGAGGAGCACAGCATCTCACCAACTTTCCTCTTTGTTTCTCATTCCTCTGATGAATGGAGTAATAGAAATCTCCCAGCAATGTAGGTACTGGGTTCCTCAGAAGGAAAAGATAAATAGCATTCTTGCTGATAAATTTGGGCTCATCTGCAAACAGTATAACCCCATATATGTTGAGGGCTAACAGTGCACAGATTTCCCTCCATTCTCCCAAGGAGGCCTTCAGGATGGCCTGGGAAATCAAGAAATCCAAGTGCAAACCAGGGATCCCAGCCTTTGTTGTCATATTCTGCTCAATCAAAATAGGCTCCAGGTACAGTGCTTTTGCCACTTCTCCATAGCTGGGAGAAGTCATCTCTGGGTTGAAGGGGATCCCACCCCTGACAGGTACTCCAATCAATGATGAAAATTCCTCCAACAGAGGTCCTAGCTGGAAGTCTTAAAATGTGAAACATCTCAAAGGAGGGTCATAAAACTGTAAGCATGTGTGGATCATGCTCCTCTGAGAAGGGTCCAGGTCCATAACCATATCTAGGATACCTCCATAATGCTCTCTGAATAATGGGATGTGGTCAGGGGTGATAAGTGACTGGACCTGCCTGATGCCAGTCAACACAGGCTCAAAGAAATGGTATGATATGTTGCACTTCCTGGGAGCCATGACTGCTGATGAAGAGTTGAAGACAAGTGCTGATGAAGATCAAGACTGGTACTGGATGTGGACCACTGATAGGCTGATGTTGTTGATGATGAAGATGACTGAAGCAAACAACTGAAGATTATAGATGAAGCAGATAGCTGATGAAACTGAGGTCTATGCAGATGAAGGGGTCAAAACCAAGCCAGATATAATGTGGATACCCTGAAAAACAAATAAACAAATGTTAAATGATGCAAATGATGATGTATGCAAATGATATGCAAGGGTTTGTGATCAAGCTGGATCTGATTATCTGTCTTGATATGAAGTCCATGTATGTTCAAGTAGTCCAGATGGAGGTTCAGAAATCCAGTAACCAAGGTGTGGGACTCAAATAAAGAATCACATGTCCAGGGTTAAATCACAAGAACTGCCCAAAGTGAAGCATTCTTAAACAAAACAAGTATCAAGGTATGATGTGGCCAATGGGTACCTGCAAACCTGTAAACAGCCCAACCCCCTCACAGGTAATGTTCTAAAACGAGGATCCTCAAACTTGGATCAGTTATGAGAAGTGTAAACACTTCTAACCCGGAGGTACAGTGTTTACAATAACCATAAAAGATCCTCCTCTAATTCACCTCAGTTTCTGAAGGTCGTAATAAAGGTCATCCAGACTTAGCAGGCTTCCCAGATAGCCCTAGCACTACAGGAAATCTGTAGCATAGAGTTCTCAAGAAGAAACCCACATTTGAACCGTGTTTCATATTCCCGCACCAGACCGAAATGGAATGGGAAAGAACATGAACCACTCTAGCCTAGGTGTCACTCAGGCCCCCAGTATAGGACCTCAAACTCTCAATAGAACCCCACCCATCAAAACAACAAACCAGATCCAGCAAGATGACAGTATGACAGTATGATGTATAAAACTGTAAAGAAAGCAATAAACAAGACTGTACATAAAGCAATAACATAAATACATAAACACATATAGCACATAGCACCCCAGTAAACACAAATCAAACAAGCGCTGGGAGGAACCCACAAAAAGAACCAGAAGCCTGGTTACAGTATAAGGGTCCCCAGTAGAGTCGCCAAGCTGTCACTCCCACCAAATGACATCGGGTCAAGAGGGGTATAGACGCGAACGGTCGGCGAAAAGGAGAGAACACACAAGGATCCACGCTTAAAAGATTTGTGCTTTAAAAGGGTAGTGTCAGTGCTATTTGTGTATCGGAGCTGGAAAGAATGCAAGTGTTAGTGTAAAAGAAATGTGAAGTGTATAAGAGAGGTGTCAGTATAAGAACACGAGTATGAAACTCAAGACTATGAGGCTTAAAGAATGATGCTGGAAGGAGGGGGAATATACAGAGACTTTTGTTCGATAACTGTTAAGTTATGCCTACGTATCCTCTCGTGCAATGAGGAAGTCAGAACACCGTAGTTCGACTCAAAGAGACTGAAAGATGAATTGACTTGTGAACTGCTTACTTGTCTATGCTCAAGTGTATGACCTGTCTGGCTCAGGTGCAAACTGTCTTGCATTAGACGGAAGAAGCAAGTTCTCGTTTGCAGAGTGAATGTGATGAGAAAGGAATCCCGGAGGAGACGATTATTGTTTGTTTTTGTGTTTTCAGTTTTTTTTATTGCTTTTGAAGTTTGTCATAAGTTAATGAGCTTAAGCCTAAATCAAGGGCTAGTAAACTCATCACATCTTCCCTCTGATTAGGGGTAAGGAGAATACCTTAAGTATGAAGTAAGCACCTCACACTTAATCACCATGATTTAGGATTAAGATCATTAACCTATTTGTAATTATTTAGATGTTTTTGTTGTTTTTGTTTAGTGTTGGGTAATGAGATTAAGCCATAATCAGAGATTTAATGTACCCATTACACCATCCTAATAGAAGGATAATAGATGAGAGCATTTAAGCTGAGGAAGGCTCCTCAACTTAATCCATGATTAGGGATTAATCTCATGACAAAACTAAGCCTTTATTAAATGGATTTTAGTTAATGGTAAGATTAAGAAGTGAGTTTTATGGTTGGTAATACAACTTGAGGGGGACTTGTCCATTAACACTAGGGTTAGTCCTTCTTAACCAATTAAGGAAGAATTAGAACCCTAATGCAAGGCCCAAGTTACAAACTTGATGTCTTGATGATTATTAAGTGAATTTATTAAAGGATTTAAACACATTAAGGGTTTAACACTTAGGATTAAAGTTATACAATCTATCCTAATAGAAGGATACAGGCATAACCCTAATCATAGAGCCTTAAAACCTTTAGGGTTTAGTCCCTGATTATGAGATGAGAAGAGAAGACTCAGAGATGACACAAAGGTACAACTAAATTGGGGACTAATCACACCCTAATTGTCATCATACTTGGAGATCCTAGGGTTTGTGAGGCTTAGGAGAGAAAGATCTTCAAAGAACCACCAAGGAGAGGACCAAATGAAAGGAGGAAGAAGCAAAGAGAAGCAAGACAACTTGCTTCACTTAAGAAGACAAGTTGCCTGAAGTAAGAAAATAAGAGATGAACATGAATGAGCAAGCTCACTCTAATACAAAGATAAAATTCAGCAATGATGCAAGAGATATGAGAAGAGATTGTGAGAAGTGAAGGCAAATTCACTTCTCAAATTACTTACCACCTGAAAAGGTTAGCAAAAGAAATGAGATGCAATGCAAATGAGATGAAATGCCATGATGCAAACCAAAGTCAGAAGCATAAACATGATTTCAATGATTCTAAGAGATGATGCAAACACATGACAAGAGATGAGAATGATCAAACATGCATAAGGATGCAAAGGAGGCATGCTTTGAGCCATACAGATTCATGAATGTTTATGAGATGAAATGGACATATAACATGGCAAAGGAATGATGAAATGATCAAATATGATTCTAATATGTCCTAAGATGTATTATGGATCATGCGGATGCACAAAATGTCAAGGCAAGTCATTGAATGCAAGCAAATGAGAGAAGGATGCAAGGGAAGGCATAAATTAGGGTTTACATACAACATGCAATGCAAAAATCCAAAACCAGAAGCAAATGATGTGATAAAAAATTGAAAATGGGATCAAAGGAACCCTAACCCTACATAAGTTCACTGCCCAAAGGTGGGGACCTAACTCCTAACCTAGTGCAAGTTATGAATTTCTCAAGTTGGCTTGGGTTTTAAGGTCCCTCACAAAGAAAAATGCAAAACAAATTGAAAATGGAAAATCAAATAAAACCCATTTTATGCCATAAACTACATGCTATGAAGGATGCAATGCAAGAAGAACCATTATCAAACTCTCAAGGGTTAGGCAGAATGGATTTTTCAAAGTTTGAACCAAAATATTACCCTTAAATGAATGTAATAATATTTCTAAATGTTTTAAAATGCAATGTGAATTTTTTTTGGGATTTTTAAATACCTAAATGTATTTTTAATTAATTAATTTTCATTAACTAATTAAAAATAAACATTTAAATGATTTAAAAATAATTTTTAATGCAAAAAATAAAAATAAAAATATTTTTGGGTTCTAAAAATTAATGAAATGTTTGACAAAACTTTTCAGAATTTTTAAATGCTTTTTACTATTTTAAATTATTCGTGCAAATAAAATATAAACAAAATGAATTAAAATTTAATAAAATGAAAAGTAAACTGAATGAATGGATCATATTGGTTCTGGGCTTGTGAGGGTTGACTTGGCGCCACATCCAAGGGCCCAGGTTCAAACCTGGCTAAACTTACTTAATATTTAATTAATCTTGGATTTAATTAATTAATGACTGATTAATGGTTAATGGGAAGATCTTGTCCAATCATTCACGCGCGGGAAGGCAGATCCAAGGGTCTCAATTCAAAACTGGCCTAAACCCTAATTAGGGCTAATGACATTCAGATGACCGGAACAGTGGTTCCGGTCGTCTTCTCCGGTAGGCACAAACCCTAGTTCTCTCTATAGGTTACCAAACACCAAATTTTCTTCACCAAAATGATCCTCTCATCAATCTAATCCTAAACCCTCACCTAAAATTCATTTATTTTCACTCACAAGCCTGAATCGAAGCAAATCACAAAACACGGGCAAATGTTCAGAGATGCCATACATGCTGGTTTCTTCACCATTTCAAAAAATAAATACATATTCATGATCACGAGAGCACATAGCATCATAAATGAACTTAAAAATCAACTTCTGGGAAAAATATTCTTCCTCTTACCTGAGATGAAGCTTTCCTGATTCTGAGCTCTCTGGCCTCAAGCTTTGTGCAATCCTTCTCCCTTTAACCTCCTGATGATGGAATGGATCTTAGAAAGCTTGGGGAGTGGCTGGTTTGAGTGATTCAACTCTGGTGTAGCAGAAATGGAGGTCTCTGTGGGTGATGATTCAAGCAGTTTCAGGGGGTGGATTTTCTTCTATGAGTGATTTGTGGTTTGTGTGTGAAGGAATTTTTGATGTTTGAGGGCCGTGTGAAGAGATTCGAAGAGGGGAAGTTCTTGGCAGATTTTGTGGATGCTGGAATGTGGGGGAGATCAGGCTTGTGTATTGCTTGCTTTATGTTCCATAACACATCCCTAGACTATTGGAAGAGGTCTGAGGAAGTGACATGTACTGTGGGAATGGTATGGGGTGATTGGCCAAAAAGTCAAGGATTTTGTACTATGGGTATGGGCTATGGCAGAGGAAATCTTAGGGCTTGTCCTGCCTCAGCTTGAGTCAAGGAAGACCCTTGGATGATTCATGGAGGACTGCAGCACTTGGATCACAAGATATCATGAGTTTTGCATTTTGGCAACTTGTCACACTTTGTGTTTTTTAGGTCATTAACATGTGATATCTCTTGCTGAATTTTGGTGTGAGATGTCCCATGAGGTTATGGCAATGTCTTGAGACCAGCCAGAGATAACACAAACTTTTGGGAACCATTTTGCATGAATTCCCCCTTTTGCATTTTTATGGAAAATGGCTTATGGTTACTTGAAAATTAAGACATGGAAATGGGAAATCTCTTGGGCCAAACTGAATTTTAGGTCATGCATTGTGTTTGTATGATGATTAGAGGTCACATTAAAGTCACATAAAGGCTTGTCATGAGAATTTGCAAGTTTTCCATTTTGTGCAAAAGTGAAATTTCAATGACTTTATCCAACTTTGCAAGGCCATAACTTTTGATCCAAAATGAATTAGAATGAGTTCTTGTACTTTTTGAAAATGGGAGGATCCATTCTACAACTTTCATGACCAAAGTTTTCTCATTTGAAGCATTTTTGAATCAAAAAGAGAAGGTTGAAAAACTTTCCCAAAATGGCAAGTGTACATTACAAGTCACTTTCCCAAAAAGGAAATTTTGCAAATGGCTTGAAATTCTTCAATTTTGGGAACTTATAACATCTTCCATTATCAAATAAAGATCATACATATTCAAAATGATGGAGAATACCCTTTGGTTGGGTCATTGGGGGCCTCAGATGCCCTGATTTTGCACTGACTTGCTCAAGAAGTCAACTCTTGATCAGATGCCTTCCCCATGGAATTTCTTCATGAAAATTGATATGCATGATCCTCAAAACATATAGAGACCAATAGAAACAAGAATGACCAAAAAATTTGGAGTTATGTCCTTTGAAACCAAAACCCTAATTTTAGGTCATCTGTGCAGTTAAGCGTGACTCTGCTTCCATGCCTTTCTCAGTTCTTGTGATTCTTTGACTTCATTGACTTGGTGAGGATATGATATGATGTTTGAAAATTCATGGATCCCTTTGAAGTGATTGATGACCTTTGGAGTGGCTCAAATGGTTCAGGGATGGCTCAGATCACAAACCCTAGATGCAGATGACTTTGAATCAATGCAGTGAAGCAAATATGTGGTATGAGATGTTATGATTGAAATTATGCATATGAAAAGATCACAAGCCATGGTATGAATAGGTGAGGGAAAATTTGGGGTGTTTACACTGGGCAGGGTACATTTGAAAAAGAGGTCGTGGAATTCATGCGCATTATCAAAAAGAGTGATTATAAGGTGGTTGATCAGCTGAACCAGACACCTTCCAAGATATCCATCTTATCTTTGCTTATGTGTTATCATGAACACAGAGAGGCCTTATTGAAAGTACTGCAGATGGTCTATGTTCCTTAATAAATCACTGTCAACCAACTTGAAGCTGTTGTAGGCAGTGTTAATGCAAGCCATGGCCTGGGCTTTACAGACAGAGACCTCACGTCAGAGGGTCGAAACCACAACAAAGCACTACATATCACTATGGAGTGCAAGGGTGTTGTGTTGTCACATGTTCTTGTTGATACAGGCTCTTCCCTTAATGTGCTTCCGAAGAAGGCATTAATGAAGCTCAATCTTGATGGTACAATTCTGAGACCAAGTTATCTGATTGTCAAAGCTTTTGATGGGTCGAGAAGATCAGTTTTTGGAGAAGTTGAGTTGCCGGTGAAAATAGGTTCTCAAGTTTTCAAAAGTATCTTCTACTTCATGGACATCCAGCCTGCGTACAGCTGCTTGTTGGGACGCCCATGGATCCATGCTGTTGGAGTTGTAACTTCAACCCTACATCAGAAAGTCAAATATGTGGTTGACGGCCAGGTAATCACAGTATGCGGAGAGGAAGACATCTTCGTAAGCCACTTGTCAATGTTCAAGTATGTGGAGATGGATGGAGAGATCCATGAGACTTTATGCCAAGCCTTCGAAGCAGTCAACGTCAGCATCTTGACTCCCGTAGAGAAGAGCAGTGAGAAAGAAGGTACGTCCATCCATTCCTACAAGCAGGCAAAGGAGGTTGTTCAATCAGGAAGTGCCCAAGGCTGGGGCAAGTTGCTAGAGCTAGAAAGGAAAGACGACAAGTTTGGCTTAGGGTATCAGCCTGGTGGATCAACTCCGAGTGGTAAAGCCATTACCTTTACAAGTGCTGGATTGCTCGACCGCGACCAGATTTGTGTGACAAGCCAAGATGGAGACAGTAACGGTGACTGGAACAACTGGATTCACCCGTGTGCGCCCGGCGAGGACCTGAAAAACTGGTCTGCTGAAGACATCATACAAGTTACCTGGCTCTCAGAGTAAATTTTTTGTTTCCTTTTACTATCATACTGCATTGTCAAGTCCAGCATTCTGCCTAAGATGCTAGGATCCATGGTATTGGGCCACCATGTTTTGTATGCATCTTATTTTACCATGAAATAAAAGGACATTTTCAGATAAATTGCGTTCTCTTTCTTTGTTTTTAAAACTTTTCACAAAAATATAAAAATGGCAATGTGTTTTTCCTTTTTGTTTTTGTGTTTGCGTCTCTTTTAAAAAATAAGCAGATTCTGAATAAGCACATCATCTGTGCAGTGTTGATCATCCGGATTCCATTGATAACGTTCCTGCTATGACCGCGCATGACTTTGACAATCCTGTCTACCAAGCTGATGAAGGGGTTGAGGAAGACTATGACCTCCCTGAAGAATTGGTCAGATCGTTGAAACAAGAGGAAAGGGTTATTCAGCCTCATCAAGAAGAAATTGAGATCATCAACATTGGCAGTGAAGATGTGAAGAAAGAGATCAAGATTGGGGCCAGTCTGTAGGCCGACGTCAAGAAAGAGTTGATCAGTATGCTGAAAGATTATGTGGATATCTTTGCTTGGTCATATCAAGATATGCCAGGGTTGGATACCGACATCGTTGTGCATAAAATACCTTTGAGAGAGGACTGTCCTCCTGTGAAATAGAAATTGAGAAGAACTCGTCCTGACATTACGATGAAGATCAAAGAAGAGGTTCAGAAGCAATGGGATGTAGGGTTCCTTGCTGTAACTAGTTACCCACCTTGGGTAGCTAACATTGTACCTATACCAAAGAAGGACGGAAAGGTTCGGATGTGCATTGACTACTGGGATTTGAATCGAGCAAGCCCAAAAGATGACTTTCCGTTGCCACACATTGATGTGTTAGTAGACAATACTACTCAATTCTCGGTATTTTCCTTCATGGATGGCTTCTCCGGATATAATCAGATTAAGATGGCGCCGGAAGACATGGAGAATACAACGTTCATTACCCCGTAGGGTACATTTTGCTATAAGGTCATGCCCTTTGGTTTGAAGAATGCCGGGGCAACTTATCAGCGGGCAATGGTCACATTGTTCCATGACATGATACACAAGGAGATTGAGTGTTATGTGGACGATATGATTGCTAAGTCCCGAGACGAAGAAGAGCATCTGGTCAACCTGAAGAAGTTGTTTGATAGACTGATCAAGTACAAGCTGAGGTTGAATCCAAACAAGTGCACTTTCGGAGTGCGTTCCAGGAAACTGCTGGGTTTCATTGTTAGTCAAAGAGGAATTGAGGTAGATCCTGCTAAAGTAAAAGCTATTCAAGATATGCCTTCACCGAGAACAGAAAAAGAAGTGTGCGGGTTTTTAGGGAGGTTGAACTAATTTTCTCGATTCATATTTCATCTAACTGCCACGTGCGAACCAATATTCAAATTGCTAAGAAAAGATCAAACGGTCAGGTGGAACGAAGACTGTCAAAGAGCTTTCGACAAGATAAAAGAATATTTGCAGGAGCCTCCAATTCTTATGCCTCCAATGGAAGGAAGACCTTTAATCATGTACTTGACCGTGTGTCGCTCCCACCAAATGACACACGGGTCAGAAGGGGTACAGACGCGAACGGTCGGTGAAAGAGGGAGAGAACACACAAGGGTGAACTCAAAAGAAAGGAAAAGAGTCGCCAGCTAGGCATTTTTATCCCGGAGGAAAGGTAATGCTGCATAAACCTAGGAAAAGATGGATAAGACGGTCGCGAACCAAAGAGACTGAGAAAGGGGGTTAGTTACAACCTGGGAAGGTATTAGCACCCAGATTTTCCGCCGTACTCGATGGGATCCACGCTTAAGAGATTTGTTTTTTAAAGGGGTAGTGTCTGTGCAATCTGTGTATCAAAGCTGGAAAAGAATGCAAGTGTCAGTGTAAAAGAAGTGTGAAGTGTATAAGAGAAGTGTTAGTGTAAGGACAGGAGTATGAAGCTCAAGAATATGAGGCTTAAATGATAATGCTGGAAAGTGGGGGAATGTACAGAGACTTTTGTTCGATAACTGTTAAGTTATGCCTACGTATCCTCTCGTGCAATGAGGAAGTCAGAACACCGTAGTTCGACTCAAGGAGACTGAAAGATAAATTGACTTGTGAACTGCTTACTTGTCTAAGCTCAAGTGTATGACCTGTCTGGCTCAGGTGCAAACAGTCTTGCATTAGACGGAAGAAGCGAGTTCTCGTTTGTGAGTGAATGAGATGAGAAGAGAATCCGAGAGGAGACGATTATTGTTTGTTTTTGGTGTTTTCAATCTTTTATTGCTTTTTGGTGTTTGTCATAAGATAATGAGCTTAAGCCTAAACCAAGGGTTAGTAAACTCATCACATCCTCCCTATGATTAGGGGTAATGAGAATACTATAAGTATATGATAAGCACCTCAAACTTAATTACCATGATGTAGGATTAAGATCATTAACCTACTTTCATTTATTTAGATGTTTTTTGGAGTTTTTAGTTTAGTGTTAATTAATGAGTTTAAGCCATAATTAAGGATTTAATGGACTCATTACACCATCCTAATAGAAGGATAATAGATGAGAACATTTAAGCTGAGAAAGGCTCCTCAACTTAACCCATGATTAGGGATTAACCTCATGACAAAACAAAGCCTTTATTAAAGTGGATTCTAGTTAATGATGAGATGAAGAAGTAGATTTTATGATTTGTAAGACAACTTGAGGGGGACTTGTCCATTAACACTAGGGTTAGTCCTTCTTAACCAATTAAGGAAGAATTAGAACCCTAATGCAAGGCCCAAGTTACAAGCTTGATGTCTTGGTGATTATTAGGTGGATTGATTAAAGGAGTTAAACACATTAAGGGTTTAACACTTAGGATTAAAGTTATACACTCCATCTTAATAGAAGGATACATGCATAAACTTAATCACAAAGCCTTAAAACCTTTAGGGTTTAGTCTTGGATTATGAGATGAGAAGAGAAAAAAGATGACACAAAGGTAAAACTAATGAGGGGACTAATCAAACCCTAATTGTTATCATGCTTGGTTTTTCCTAGGGTTAATGAGGCTTAAGAGGAGAAATCTTCAAAGAGCCACCTAGGAAAGAAGCAGATGAATGGAGAAAGGAGCAGAGAGAAGCAAGACAACTTGCTTCACTCAAGAAGACAAGTTGCTTGAAGGAAGAAAGTGGGAAAGAGCATGAATGAGCAAGCTCACTCTAATACACATACAAAATGCAGCAAAGAATGCAAGAGAAATGAGAAGAGATTGTGAGAAGTGAAGGCAAATTCACTTCTCAAAACAACTTACCACCTGAAAAGTTAGCAAAAGAAATGAAATGCAATGCAAATGAGATGAAATATCATGATGCAAACCAAAGTCAGAAGCATAAAAATGATGTTAATGATGCTAAGATATGATGAAAACATATGTCAAGAGTTGTGGATGATCATATAAGGATGAGGATGCAAATGAAGCATGCTTTGAACCATGGAAGTTCATGAAAGTTTATGAAATGGAATGAACATATAACATGGCAAATGAAAGATGCAATGATCAAACATGATTCTAATATGTCCTAAGATGTATTATGAATCATGTGGATACACAAAATGTCATGGAAAGTTCTTTAATGCAAGCAAATGAGAGATGGATGCAAAGGAAGGCACAAATTAGGGTTTACATACAACATGCAATGCAAAAATTCAAAACCAGAAGCAAATGACATGACAAAAAATTGAAAATGGGATCAAAGGAACCCTAACCCTACACAAGTTCACTTCCCAAAGGAGGGGACCTAACTCTTAAGCTAGTGCAAGTTATGAATTTTCTAAGTCAACTAGGGTTTCAAGGTACCTCACAATGAAAAATGCTAAACAAATTGAAAATGGAAGGTAAATTCAAACCAATTTTACCCTATAAACTACATTCTATGAAGGATGCAATGCAAGAAGAACCATCATCAAACTCCCAATGGTTAGGCAGAATGGATTTTTCCAAGTTTGAACAAAAATATTGCCTTTAAATGAATTTAATTCCAATGAAAATTGTCAAAATGCATCAAGGACCAAAAAGAAATTTGTTTTGAGAGTTTGATAATGTTTCTAAATGTTTTGAAATGCAATGTGAATTTTTTTGTGATTTTTAAATACCTAAATGCATTTTTAATTAATTAATTTTCATTAACTAATTAAAAATAAACATTTAAATGATTTAAAAATAATTTTTAATGCAAAAAATAAAAATAAAAATATTTTTGGGTTCTGAAAATTAATGAAATGCTTGACAAAAAAATTCAGAATTTTTAAATATGTTTTACTATTTTTAATAATTCGTAAAAGTTAAATACAAAATAAATGTATTAAAAAAATGAAATTATGAGAAGTATGCAAGATCCATGGCTGAGATTTAAACTGGTTTTGGAGGGAGTTGACTGGCGCCAGATCCTGTGGCCCAAATTCAAACTGGCTGAATTAAAACTAAAACCTAATTAATTATGTTAATGACGTGGATTAGGGCTTAATGGGGTGATCTGAGCCACACAAACGCGCGGGAGTAAATACTGGTCAACAGAATCCATGGTTCACATTCAAACTGAGCCCTAATCATCATTAATGCACTAATGACTTTCAGGTGGCCGGAAATGACCTCCGGTCATCTTGTCCGGCCACACCTCCCCTGAGATTTTGCTATCTCTCTCCCTAAGCTTCTACAACCTAATTTTTCTGCCCAGAAATGATCCCCGTACACCATACATTAAGAATCAACAAACAAACAACATTTAAAACACATCAAAAGTGAGAATCGAATCAAAATAGTTCTAGGTCAAAAACTTTCAGAACATGAATACATACTCATTTCTCAGCCATTTTCAAGAAAAAACACATCAGCATGATCAGTGAAGCATAAAGAATCATTTAGTAACTTAAAAACAAGTTTCTGGAAAAATTGTTCTTGAGCTCACCTGAAATGGAGCTTTCAATCCAGGAGCTTTCTGACAGCTTCTTTGCTTCAAAAGGGCTCCAATGATCTTCTTGAGGAAGCTTTGAGGCTTGGTTGGAGTTTAATGTGGCTGGTTTAAGAGTTTGATGAAGTTCTGCTCAGAAGGGGTGGAAAATCGTGTTTCTGCTTGGGGTGGTTTCAGGGTCAAATGAGGATTGGGAAATGATCAGAGGGCCATGGTGAGTGGTTTTGTGAAGTTTGTTTTGATGTTTGAAGCCTGTGTATTGAGATTCGAAGCAAAATGCATAAGAGGAGAGTTTTGGGGATGCTGACTTGTGGGAGAGATTAGGTTGTGTTGTGTTATGTGCTGTGTTCCATTTTGTCCATGTATCAAGTTTGGATATGTAAGAGAGTTGTTGCTGGCCTATCTTGATTGGTATGGGCCATTTTGCCAAAAGTCAACTTTTTGTGTAAGAGAAGGTATGGGCTGGCTCAGTCATGGTACAAGGGCATGTCTGCTGCAGCTTGATTCAAGGCTGACCATGGAAATGAATTTGAGGCAATGCAACAAGAGGATTTGAGTTTATGTGAGGTTTTGCAAATTTCACAAAGTTTGGCCCTTTTGGAAATTCTTAAAGATCAAGGCATGAAAATGAACAATTATTTGGTGCATTCTGATTTTTAGGTCATGGTTTATGTTTGTGTAATGCATAGAAGTCCATTTGAAGTCACATTCTGCCTTGGCATGAGATTTTGCAACTTTGCCTCTTTAGTGTAAAACTTGAAATTATGTGATTTTGTCCAACTTTGACAAGCCATAACTTTTGATCCTAAATGAATTAGAATGTGTTCTTGTACTTTTTGAAAATGGGAAGATCCATTCTACAACTTTCATGACCAAAGTTTTCTCATTTGAAACATTTTTGAATCAATTTGAGGAGGTTGAAAAACTTTCCCAAAATAGCAAGTTTACATTACAAGTCACTTTCCCAAAAAGGCAATTTTGCAAATGGCTTGAAATTATTCAATTTTGTGGACTTCTAACATCTTCTATGACAAAATAAAGATCATACACATTCAAAATGATAGAGAATACCCTTTGGTTGGGTCATTGGGGGCCTCAGATGCCCTGATTTTGCCCTGACTTACTCAAGAAGTCATCTCTTGATCAGATGCCTTCCCCATTGAATTTCTTCATGAAAAATGATATGCATGATCCTCATATCATATAGAGACCAATAGAAACAAGAATGACCAAAAAAATTGGAGTTATGGCCTTTGAAACCAAAACCCTAATTTTAGGTCATCTGTGCAGTTAAACCTGGCTCTGCTTCCATGCTTTTTTCAGTTCTTGTGATTATTTAACTTCCTTGACTTGGTGAGGATATGATATGATGTTTGAACATACATGGACCCCTTTGAAGTGATTAGTGACCTTTGGAGTGGCTCAAATGGCTCAGGGATGGCTCAGATCACAAACCCTAGATGCAGATGGCTTTGAATCAATACAGTGAATCAAAAATGTGGTATGAGATGCTATGATTGAACTTATGAAAATGAAAAGATAATAATCCATGGTGTGAATTGGTGAGGGCAAATTTGGGGTGTTTACATCTGCCCCTATTCAAGCATGAGTTAGCTGTGCAGGATGTAAGCAACGGCTTAACAGGCAAACAAGATAACTTGTGGTTGAATACCAAAAGACAATCCAAAATTTGCACTCACATAATGAAGAAGAAAAGGGATATATATTGTAAAAGAAAATAAAGTATATTTATAAAGTTCGGGCGACGGAGGACGACCGTCGAATAGAGGACGACGGTTGGGGATAAAGCAATGACGGGGACGACCGACATGCTAGGGAAGATGCGGGAAACAAAGAAATGACGGGGACGGCCGACAAGCTGGGTATATAAGAGATTATGATGGGGACGGCCATCAGGTAAAGCTATAAGACTCTCTGGAGATTTGAAATAAATGATGAGATACGGTCATCAAAGGTGAAGGACAATCACCTTGCAGGGTACGGCTGCTCTGTTGGGGATAAGATGAGGGACGGTCATCTAAGGTGAAGGACGATCACTTGACAGGGTGCGGCTGCCGGAAGTATCACGACATAGGACGAATGTCGGATAGAAAAAGATCGATGATGGGGATGGCCATCGGATAAGCATGATGAAGGACGATCATCAAGAGGTGAAGGACGATCACCTAGCAGGGTGCGGCTGCTCTCAGGGTTCATCATGACATAGGACAAATGTCAGATAACAAGATCAACGATGGGGACGGCCATCGGATAAAATGATGAAGGGCGATCATCAAGAGGTGATGGACGATCACCTAGAAGGGGACGACTGCTAAAAACATCACGACATAGGACGAATGTCGGATAGGAAGAGGTTCTAATGAATAGAGACTCCACTGGGGGTGATGAAGGACGATCATCAAGAAGGTGAAGGACGATCACCTGGCAGGGTACGGCTGCCGAAAGGTATCATGACATAGGACGAATGTCAGATAGAAAGGAAATAATTCACTGGGATTCGCTGGGACTTTTCTGGGGAACAGTAGACACAGACGAGTGTCTAAATTCAAGAAGACATAAGTGTTTGACACGGTGCATAGATTAAATATGCGGACGAGTATCCTTAAGACTATGATACAGACGAGTATCAGTAGAAACAAACGCTTGACGCGTGTCCAGAGATGATGATACGGACGAGTATCAACTGGTTAACAAGGAACACAGACGAGTGTTGATTCTAAGAGAATTCAGGTGGCATATATAAGATACGGACGAGTATCTGTATGAGTAAAAAGTGATGAGTGAGACACAGACGAGCATTTAACTTGCTAGGGAAAGCATGACACGAATGAGTGTCAGAAAAAGTGTATTATAAACAAGTATTTGATTTCCAAAGTGTTTAGGCAACTATGCTGGGGGGTGACACGGACGGGTGTCAGGGAATCGTATAAATATGTACACATGTGTTGTGAGTGCAAAGGGGACGCTTTGGCTTTCCGCTGGGGATATGGCACAGATGAGTGTCAACAAGTATCTGTTTGCTGCATTTGTGGGTGTAATACTTTGGCTTTCTGGTGGGGAATTTGGGAAATATTTTGTATATTGTTGATGGATGGTCATTTTTTTACAAGTGTTCAGTTCGACACATGGCTTACGATTATGCAATATGTTTGATTTTTGCCGTAATGCTCCGTATTAGACGGAATGCTACGCTCTGTGGGGAAAATATGATGCGAATGCTATGATTATGCAAAGATACCGATCCGGGATTCGGATCCCGCTGCTATGGAGATCTCTGGCTGATCTGCTTGAAGTGGATTTCCCATCTGGGGATAAGATCATTGGTAGATCTGGCATATATGACTCTGCTTGGGGCAATAGATCACTGATAGATCTTTCTTAATAACGAGGGACCCAGCTGGGGTTTGTAGCAGCTTTCGTCACTCTGTTGTGAGATCTTCAGGCATTGCTCTTCTGGATAGAGGCTGAAACTCTGTGGGGAGATGGTTCCCTGGTCTTTGTTTTTTTGGCTGAGGAGGAATGATGACCGGCAACTCAGCTGGGGAGAAAGCACCTCCGGTGCTAATCGGGAGATATACTGAGTAGATAATGATTAGACAGCTTGCTGGGGAGAAACCTTCATGCCCCATGTTGTGCTCTGAACACCTGCAATCCTATAAAGACAAAGAAACGCACAAGTACCCTGAGGTAACCCTTACTGGATTCCATCATAGGAGTTTAGACATTCCCGGGAGTAAGTATATTTCCTGTAAGTACGTTTTTTAGAGGGGAAGCATCTGTATTTATGCAATCAATATCTTAAAGACATCGGACATTTTTGCAAACGAAAATAAAATGTACGAGACGAAACATGACTGAAAATCTGATTTTATTAATTCATCTGCCCTGAATTGGCAAGATACAGTCAAAGAAACGGATCCCCTGAAATGAGGAAATCGTTAAAAATTGAGAAACAAAAGGTGCTGGCAATGTTGATGACGCTTCAAGGAGCTTCCCTTTTGCTATGACTCGTATGACATTGACGTTCTTCTCATCTTGCTTTCTGTAGAAGGCTGATTCTGACCGATGCTTGACCCTTTCGAAGCATACCATGTTGTAAGTGATACAGATGAATTCAGAATGCAGTTGTTCGCTTATTCCCTTATTTTGCGTGGATCGCCCTTTCGGGTTTTCAATCCACCGGGATACCCATTTTTGCCTGAGTCGTCCAATGCGGCTTTTCAACTCAGCGGGTGTACATTTTTTATTTTAATTTCCCCTATTTTTGCCCGAGTCTTTTTATTCTGTTTTTGACTCGCCGGGATGCCCTATTTTTGCCTGGACTTACATTCTGTTTTTATGTCCAGTGGGTCCTTTTATGCGAAGTATTTTTTAACTGCATCTGAATTCACAGGGGATAGGAAGTCTTCACCATCCATAGTACTGAGCATCAGAGCTCCACCTGAGAAAACTTTCTTTACTATGAATGGACCATCGTAATTCGGAGTCCACTTGCCCCTGTGGTCTGTATGAGGAGGGAGGAGTCTTTTCAGCACCAGATCTCCTACTTGGTACTCTCGGAGCCTGACTTTCTGATCGAAGGCTTTCTTCATTCTTTTCTGATACAGTTGCCCATGACAGATTGCAGCTAATCTCTTTTCTTCGATCAGACTCAGTTGTTCGTATTGGGATCGGACCCATTCTGCTTCATTCAGTTTAACATCCATCAATACCCGCAGGGAGGGTAATTCAACTTCAACAGGTAGGACTGCCTCCATACCATAAACAAGCTGATACGGTGTTTCCCCAGTGGATGTTCTGATTGACGTACGGTACCCATGTAAGGCAAACGGTAGCATTTCATGCCAGTCTTTATAGGTAACCACCATCTTCTGCACAATCTTCTTGATACTCTTATTAGCAGCCTCGACAGCGCCATTCATCTTTGGCCTGTAAGGAGAAGAATTGTGGTGTTGGATCTAGAAGTCCCGGCACAGTTCTGCCATCATTTTGTTATTTAAATTGGAAACATTATCAGTAATGATTCGCTCGGGCACTCCATACCGACAGATGATATCTCTCTTTAGAAATCGGGCTACCACTTGCCTTGTAACATTTCCATATGAAGCTGCTTCGACCCACTTGGTAAAATAGTCAATGGCTACCAGGATGAATCTGTGGCCGTTTGAAGCAGTTGGTTCAATCTTGCCAATCATATCAATGCCCCATGTAACAGCCCGGGCCCCTCGCAAGGCAATCCCGGCACTGCCACCTCACGATCTTCTCTACCCCCCTCTCTAGTAGAGTTTTTGCCTTCCGTGGGAATCGAACCATGTACCCTGGGGTTCAAGTACATGTTCAATCCATTCCCACTACCACTTGAGCTAATGTAACAGCCCGGGCCCCTCGCAAGGCAATCCCGGCACTGCCACCTCACGATCTTCTCTACCCCCCTCTCTAGTAGAGTTTTTGCCTTCCGTGGGAATCGAACCATGTACCTTGGGGTTCAAGTACATGTTCAATCCATTCCCACTACCACTTGAGCTACTAGCTCAATTGGTAGTGGGAATGGATTGAACATGTACTTGAACCCCAGGGTACATGGTTCGATTCCCACGGAAGGCAAAAACTCTACTAGAGAGGGGGGTAGAGAAGATCGTGAGGTGGCAGTGTCGGGATTGCCTTGCGAGGGGCCCGGGCTGTTACATAAAAAGGCGCCTTTTTATGTAACTGCCCGGGCCCCTCGCAAGGCAATCCCGGCACTGCCACCTCACGATCTTCTCTACCCCCCTTTCTAGTAGAGTTTTAGCCTTCCGTGGGAATCGAACCATGTACCCTGGGGTTCAAGTACATGCTCAATCCATTCCCACTACCACTTGAGCTACTAGCTCAATTGGTAGTGGGAATGGATTGAACATGTACTTGAACCCCAGGGTACATGGTTCGATTCCCACGGAAGGCAAAAACTCTACTAGAGAGGGGGGTAGAGAAGACCGTGAGGTGGTAGTGCCGGGATTGCCTTGCGAGGGGCCCGGGTTGTTACATAAAAAGGCGCCTTTTTTTGTAACAGCCCGGGCCCCTCGCAAGGCAATCCCGGCACTGCCACCTCACGATCTTCTCTACCCCCCTCTCTAGTAGAGTTTTTGCCTTCCGTGGGAATCGAACCATGTACCCTGGGGTTCAAGTACATGTTCAATCCATTCCCACTACCAATTGAGCTAGTAGCTCAAGTGGTAGTGGGAATGGATTTAACATGTACTTGAACCCTAGGGTACATGGTTCGATTCCCACGGAAGGCAAAAACTCTACTAGAGAGGGGGGTAGAGAAGATCGTGAGGTGGCAGTGCCGGGATTGCCTTGCGAGGGGCCCGGGCTGTTACACCCCACATGGCAAAGGGCCAAGGTGAAGACATCACATTCAAAGGATTCGGAGGCACGTGCACTTTATCCGCATAAATCTGGCATTTATGACATTTTCTGGCATAAGCACAACAGTCTGCATCCATTGTGATCCAGTAGTAGCCTGATCTTAGCAACTTTTTAGCCATTGTATGCCTTCCTGCATGGGTACCAAAGGATCCTTCGTGCACCTCGTGCATTAACAAGTCTGCTTTTTCTCTATCAACGCATCTGAGAAGTACCATATCAAAGTTTCTCTTGTACAGGGAACCGTCAGTATTCAGAAAGAAACTACCAGCTAGCCTTCTTAATGTATTCTTATCATTGGAAGATGCCACAGGTGGGTATGTCTGATCCTCCAAGAAGCACTTAATGTCGTGGAACCAAGGCTTATCATCTTTGACAATATCTGCTGAGAATACATACGCTGGTCTGTCAAGTCTGGATACTGCAATTTGGGGCACAAAGTTGGCAGCTTGAACTTTGATCATAGATTAAATGGTAGCCAGAGCATCTGCAAACTGATTTTCATCTCGAGGAATATACTCAAGCTTGACTGTTGTGAAGAAAGTCAATAACCTCCTTGTATAATCCTGATAAGGCATCAGATGATCTTGGTGAGTGTACCATTTGCCGTTGGTTTGATTGATTACCAGAGCTGAGTCTCCGAACACATTAACGTCTTGATCCTGAGGTCAATAGCTTCCTCAAGACCCATAATACAGGCTTCGTATTCAGCTTCGTTGTTAGTGCAGTTAAAGGTGAGTTTTGCCGAGAAAGGCATGTGAACCCCCTTAGGTGTAATGAGTACTGAACCAACACCTCGACCATTCATATTAACAACCCCATCAAACATCATAGTCCACTCTTCTTCTGGGTCGGGCCCTTCAGTGTGAATAGGCTCTTCATGATCTTTTGCCTTTATGAACATGATGTCTTCATCAGGGAAGTCAAATCTCATAGGCTGGTAATCATCAATGGGTTGCTCAGCAAGATAATCAGACAATACACTGCCTTTGATGGCTTTCTGAGATGTGTACTGAATGTCATACTCTGTGAGGATCATTTGCCATCTTGCAACCCGTCCGGTAAGTGTTGGCTTCTCAAAAATGTACTTAACTGGATCCATCTTCAAAATCAACAAAGTAGTGTGGGTCAACATATACTGCCTTAGTCGGCGAGCAGCCCACGATAAAGCACAACAAGTTTTCTCGAGCAGTGAATAACGTTGTTCACAGTCGGTAAACTTTTTGCTTAGGTAGTATATTGCATACTCTTTTCGACCAGACTCGTCATGCTGGCCCAGCACACACCCCATTGACTCTTTTAATACTGTCAGGTACATGATTAGAGGTCTTCCTTCAACTGGAGGCATAAGGATCGGAGGCTTCTGTAAGTATTCCTTGATTTTGTCAAAAGCCCTCTGACAGTCTTCGTTCCACCTGACCGTTTGTTCTTTTCTTAACAGCTTGAACAAAGGTTCACAGGTTGCAGTAAGGTGAGATATGAACCGTGAAATGTAGTTCAATCTGCCTAAGAACCCTCAAACTTCTTTTTCAGTCTTAGGTGCAGGCATTTCCTGAATGGCTTTGACCTTATCAGGGTCAACTTCAATCCCTTTTTCACTCACAATAAATCCCAGCAGCTTACCGGATCGTACCCCGAATGTGCATTTGTTGGGGTTTAACTTCAGTTGGTACTTCCTCAAACGCTTGAATAGCTTCAACAGATTCACCAGGTGGTCTTCTTCTGTGAGGGACTTGGCAATCATGTCATCCACATAACATTCAATTTCTTTATGGATCATGTCATGGAATAATGTTACCATAGCCCTCTGATAAGTGGTACCAGCATTCTTCAGTCCGAATGGCATCACCTTATAATAGAACGTGCCCCAGGGTGTGATGAAAGTTGTCTTCTCCATGTCCTCAGGTGACATCTTGATCTGATTGTATCTCGAAAATTCGTCCATGAAGGAGAACACCGAGAACTGAGTCGTGTTATCAACCAATACATCAATGTGAGGTAAAGGGAAGTCATCCTTCGGACTGGCTTTGTTCAGGTCCCGGTAATCCACACACATTCTCACCTTGTCGTCCTTCTTAGGCACAGGTACAATATTAGCGACCCACGGCGGGTAACTAGTTACAGCAAGGAACCCGGCGTCCCACTGATTTTGTACCTATTCTTTAATCTTCAGTGCCATATCTGGGCGAGTACGGCGCAACTTCTGTTCTACTGGTGGGCAGTCTTCTTTCAGTGGCAGCTTGTGCATGACAATGTCGGTGTCCAACCCTGGCATATCCTGATAAGACCAAGCAAAGACATCCACATATTCTCGGAGCATGTCAATCAGTTGTTCTTTCACTGAATCTTGTAAGCAGGCCCCGATCTTAACTTCTTTCATATCTTCTTCCGTACCAAGATTAACAGTTTCAATCTCCTCCTGATGAGGAGTTATAACCCTCTCCTCTTGCCTTAACAACCTGGCTAGCTCTTCAGGTAGCTCATAATCTTCTTCAACCCCTTCATCAGCTTGATTGATTGGATTGTCAAAGTCATACGAAGTCATAGCAGTGTTGTTGTCGGTGCAATCTGGAGGTCACTTTCTGCAAGGGTTTAAATTGGTTTATTTTAGTGATCAATTTTAAACTTGTTTAGAAAAAGTGAAAATGAAGTTATTTATTTTGAAAAAAAAACATTGCCATTTTATTTTTTGTACAAAAAGAAAAATGAAAAGACAGTGAGCGAAAAAGAGACTTGTTTGCAAAAGATGTCCGATATTCATTGATTAATCCATTTGCACAAAATTACAAGATGGCCCGATTACAAAATGAGTCTTGTCATCTTGGGCAAGATGCAAGACTTGATGTGTAACACCCTTCTAAATACCCCAAATTATTATAATTAAAATAACAATATATTCATCAGAGTAATTATGCCCCGAAGGGTGTCACACAATCATTTCACAACAATTATCAAAACATCCTGTCATGCTCATTTATTTAATCAAAATAAGGTTCCTTTGCATAATTCGCAGCGGAATAAAATCCAACATCAATGTAAAACATGTAACACACTACATGAAAATCATTCAACAACCAATCTCAAATTAATTAAAACATCCCCTCCCGATGTTACATCTATCAGAGCATGACCCATAAGAACTACCCTAGACTCCAAGCATTAGCTTCTACTCAACTCATTTCTCGTTACCTGAAAAATAGATGTAAGGGTGAGTTCCTCAATCAATATAATAAGCATTATAAAACAACATGTAATGCTAAGTAATTAACACATTAATTCACCCAATTTAGGCTAAGCCTTCAGCAACATCAATATCCGTTCAAAACATCATACTCGACAGTAGATTCTCAACTATATTCAACATTAACAACGCAACACACAACACACATATAATACTGGAATACATCCGTTCATATTATATGCCATACATTCATTATGCAATGAGACTCTATGCATGCGGTACCGACTATGTTGTGAACATATAGTTCAACCTCACCGTCCAAATCCAGGCACGGCTACCAAGCTCACTAGTCCCACTCATTTGAGACATAGTGACTCACTCACTAATTCCTCACCATGGGAATTAGCTACCACCCCAAATGGGCCATGTTATGCAAGCTACTCACCTAGCATGCAACAATCAACAACAATCAAAATGATTTACTCACTAATTCCTCACCATGGAATTAGCTACCACCCGAAGGCCACAATATGCATGCTAATCACCTAGCAATGCAACATCAACAAAATCAAGAATAGACACATGCTCACACTCTAAGCCATAATACAGTCTATTCACAAATGTATACATTCACATCATCATGTATACTATCACACATTATCAACATAATTAATCACAAAAGCATATCCTATCATGCCACAAAATCAAACACAGTATTAACACACTCTACTTAATACCTTTACCACTCAAAACAACGGGAAATGATCCCTATCACATCATATCTCAGCTAAGTCGCATCACTCAGCCTAAACAACCAAAACTGCACAGCAGTAACACAGAAAAATCACAATTCTGCCCATACGCGTATTGCCCATGTCCATACGCGTATTGCCCAAACCTGACCAAGTCCATACGCGTAACGCCCACTCTCATACGCGTATTGCGCATTGCCTCGCTCAACTCATACGCGTATTACCTACTCCATACGCGTACCAACAGAGACCAATTTACGTTCAAAATACCATCTTTTCCACCCATACGCGTAAGGCTTCCTCCATACGCGTACCAGCCAGCTCATACGCGTATTGCCTAGTGCCATACGCGTATGACCAGAAACCAGAATTCTCAGATCTGCTGTGGTTTTCTCTGATACGAAATCTATCCAATCCAACCTTCCACAGTCCAAATTACACAAAATAATCACCCACATCATCTACACGAATCATATCCTATTCATCTTCATCAATCCTAACATTATCCCTTCTAATTCCTACGAATTCTTTTCAATTATCATTCAATTTCATTCATCCAACATTTCACAAACTCATCATGCATCAATCAAAATAGAGGTACAATCAATGGTTATCACTACTCAGTACATATTATCATATAATACCCTTTAACCGATGATAAACCCCCTTACCTGAGTTAATCCGGTAGCCTCCGAGCTCTAAGCTTTTCCTTCTTTCAACCTTCGTTTCTCTGGCTTTTTGCCCTTTCCTGCCTCTTTTCCCTTTTTCACGTGAAATAACCTTTTTACCAAAAAATGGGATTTTTCTCATTTCCAACTTATATATTATTCCAATAAATAATTATCCCAATAATTATTATTCCAAAATAATAATAATAATAATAATAATTCAATTATTAAATTAAATCAATAAATATATTATTAACTTAATTTAAATAATTATTATATTATTATCGGGGTGTTACAACTCTCCCCCACTAAAAGAGTTTTCGTCCTCGAAAACATACCTCAATCGAACAACTCCGGATAAGACTCCTTCATCTGGCTCTCCAGTTCCCAAGTCACATTGCCACCTGCTGGTCCTCCCCAAGCTACCTTCACCAAGGCAATCTCTTTACCCCGCAACTGCTTCAACTCTCGATCCTCGATCCTCATAGGTGATGTTTCAACAGTCATGTTATCTCTCACCTGTACATCATCTACTTGGACAACATGCGACGGATCATGAATGTATCTCCTCAACTGAGACACATGAAAAACATCATGCAAATTCGCAAGCGACGGCGGTAAAGCGATACGATAGGCTACCTCTCCTATCCTCTCCAAAATCTGATAAGGACCAATAAATCGAGGTGTCAACTTCTTCGACTTCAAGGCTCGACCAACACCAGTTATCGGAGTAACACGAAGAAACACATGATCTCCCTCTTGGAACTCAAGTGACTTCTTCCTCTTGTCATGATAACTCTTTTGACGACTCTGAGCAATTCTCATCTTATCCTGAATCATCTTAATCTTTCCCGTAGTTTGTTGAACAATCTCCGGTCCAACCACAGCACTCTCACCGGACTCATACCAACATAAAGGTGTCCGACATCTCCTACCATACAAAGCTTCAAACAGTGCCATACCAATGCTCGAATGAAAACTATTGTTGTAGGTAAACTCAATCAAAGGCAAATAACAATCCCAAGCACCTCCATTTTCCAAAACACAAGCCCTCAAAAGATCCTCTAGTGACTGAATCGTCCTCTCAGTCTGACCATCAGTCTGCGGATGATATGCAGAACTCAATCTCAGCTTAGTTCCCAAAGCCTTCTGCAAACCTTCCCAAAACTTCGATGTAAATCTAGGATCTCTGTCCGAAACAATACTAGACGGAATACCATGCAAACTTACAATCTTCTCAATATACAACTCAGCTAGCCTCTCTAACGGATAATCCATTCTGATCGGAATGAAATGAGCCGACTTCGTCAATCTATCCACAATCACCCAAATAGCCTCAAAATTCTTACTTGTTCTCGGCAAACCAGAAACAAAATCCATACTGATACTGTCCCACTTCCACTCTGGAATAGCCAACGGTTGCATTAGCCCAGACGGCTTCTGATGCTCAATCTTCGACTTCTGACAAGTCAAACAAGAATACACAAAACTTGCAATTTCTCTTTTCATTCCCGGCCACCAAAATAACCCTTTCAAATCATGGTACATCTTCGTAGCTCCAGGATGAATACTCAAGCCACTACGATGTCCTTCCTCAAGGATACTCTTCTTAAGTTCTGTAACATCCGGAATACACACCCGACTACCAAATTTCAAAATACCATTCTCATCAACTCTGAATTCGCCACCTTGACCTTGATTCACTAAAGTCAACTTATCAACCAAAAGTGCATCGGATTTCTGACCCTCTCTGATCTCGTCCAGAATACCACTCGTTAACTTCAACATTCCCAGTTTAACACTATTGTGAGTACTCTCACACACCAAACTCAAGTCTCTAAACTGCTCAATTAAGTCCAATTCCTTAACCATTAACATAGACATATGTAATGATTTCCGACTCAATGCATCAGCTACTACATTTGCTTTACCCGGATGGTAATTCAAACCAAAATCATAATCCTTCAGAAATTCTAACCATCTCCTCTGTCTCATATTCAGCTCTTTCTGATCAAACAAATACTTTAAACTCTTATGGTCACTGAAAACTTCAAATCTTGAACCGTACAAATAATGCCTCCATAACTTCAGAACAAATACTACAGCTGCCAGCTCTAAATCATGTGTCGGATAATTCCTCTCGTGAACCCTTAGCTGTCTCGAAGCATAAGCTATAACCTGCTTATTCTGCATCAACACACCACCTAAACCCAACAATGAAGCATCACAATAAACCTCAAATAGTTCCGACGAACTCGGTAATATCAGGATAGGAGCAGTAGTTAACCTTCTCTTTAACTCTTGGAAACCTTCTTCACATTTTGAGTCCCAAACAAACGCTTGCCCCTTTCTAGTCAACATTGTCAACGGTAACGCCAACTTAGAAAATCCCTCAATGAACTTCCTATAATACCCAGCCAAACCAAGGAAACTTCGAATCTCAGTAACAGACTTAGGAGTTTCCCACTTAGACACCGCTTCTATCTTAGAAGGATCAACAGCAACACCACCTCTGGAAATCACATGACCAAGAAAACTAACTTCTTCTAACCAAAATTCACACTTAGACAGTTTAGCAAATAACTTCTTTTCTCGCAGAACTCCTAAAACCTCTCTCAAATGTTCAGCATGCTCTTCTTCAGATTTCGAATACACCAAAATGTCATCAATAAACACCACAACAAACTGATCTAGGTACGGATGGAAAATCCTATTCATATACTCCATAAATACTCCAGGTGCATTAGTCACACCAAAAGGCATTACAGAATACTCATAATGTCCATACCTTGTTCTGAAGGCAGTCTTCTGAATATCCTCAGTTTTCACACGTATCTGATGATATCCCGATCTCAAATCTATTTTGCTGAACACTCTCGCACCAACCAACTGATCCATTAAATCATCAATCCTCGGCAAAGGATACCGATTCTTGATCGTCACTTTATTCAGTTGCCTGTAATCTACACACAACCTCATAGTACCTTCTTTTTTCTTAACCAACAACACTGGTGCACCCCACAGTGACACACTCGGACGAATAAATTTCTTATCTAACAGATCTTCCAGCTGACTCTTCAATTCAGCTAGTTCAACAGCAGACATACGATAAGGAGCCATCGATATCGGTCTAGTACCAGGTACCAAGTCAATCGAGAACTCAACTTCACGCTCTGGCGGCAATTCATTCACCTCTTCCGGGAACACATCAGGAAAATCACACACCACAGCTAGATCGCCAATCCCCAGTTTATCTTTAGTCTCCAAGGTCGCTAACAGCATAAACAACTCTGCCCCATCTGCCACTTCCTCACTCACTTGTCTTGCTGATAGAAACAAACTCTTTCCTTCCTCATCCTCAGGAAATATCACAGTCTTATCAAAACAATTAATATAAACTCGGTTAAACACCAACCAGTTCATACCCAGAATAACATCAATCTGCACTAATGGAAGACACACAAGGTCTATCCCAAAGTCTCTACCAAAAATACTCAAAGGACATCTCAAACAAACCGAAGTAGTAGTCACCGAACCCTTCGCAGGAGTATCAATCACCATACTACCCCGCATCTCAGATATCTCTAACTTAAGTTTCACAGCACAATCCAAGGATATAAAAGAATGAGTCGCACCTGTGTCAATAATAGCTACAAGAGGAAAGCCATTAATATAACACGTACCTCGGATCAAACGATCATCTGCAGAAGTCTCAGAACCCGATAAAGCAAAAACCTTGCCTCCTGACTGATTCTCTTTCTTCGGCTTAGGACACTGTGGGCTGATATGACCCACTTCTCCACAGTTGAAGCAAGTCACAGTCTTCAACCGGCAATCTGCAGCCAAATGACCACCTTTCCCACATTTGAAACACTTCTTCTCATTACTGGTACATTCATGAATACGATGTCCAGCCTGACCACATCTGTAACACTTAACAGGAGCACTAGAGTCTCCCCCACTAGGCCTCTTCATCCCACTCTGCCTCTGAAAACCTTTGCCAGCTGCATACGGTTTTCCACGATCAATCTGATTCTTACCTTTCCTATCAACCCTCTGCTGATAGCTCTCAGCTCTGGCCTTGGAATCCTGTTCGAAAATCCTGCAACAGTCAACCAAATCAGAAAACACTCTAATCCTTTGATATCCAATAGCCTGCTTAATCTCGGGACGCAACCCGTTCTCAAACTTCACACACTTTGAAAATTCCCCAGCAGCCTCAGCATAGGGGGTATAATACTTCGACAGTTCTGTGAACTTAGCAGCATACTCTGTAACAGACCTGTTACCCTGCTTCAATTCCAAGAACTCTATCTCCTTCTTTCCTCTGACATCCTCGGGAAAATACTTCCTCAGAAATCTCTCTCTGAACACAGCCCAAGTAATCTCAGCATTTCCAGCAGTTTCCAACTCAGTGCGGGTAGCAACCCACCAATCATCAGCTTCTTCTGACAGCATATGTGTACCGAACCTGACCTTCTGGTTATCAGCACACTCAGTTACTCTGAAGATCCTCTCTATCTCCTTCAACCACTTCTGAGCACCATCTGGATCGTATGCTCCTTTGAACATTGGAGGATTGTTCTTCTGGAACTCACTCAACTGACGAGCAGCTCCCATTCCCATAACATTCGGATTTCCTCCAAGTACTCCAGCTAGCATACCCAGAGCCTCAGCAATCGCAGCATCATCTCTACCTCTTCCAGCCATCTCTATTCTGAAACCCAACAACTAAAACAATAAGTACTGATAGGGTTACACAACACCTATACCGTACAAGGGAAACAGAATAATTACGACTCGACACGACCGACTATGCTCTGATACCACTAATGTAACACCCTTCTAAATACCCCAAATTATTATAATTAAAATAACAATATATTCATCAGAGTAATTATGCCCCGAAGGGTGTCACACAATCATTTCACAACAATTATCAAAACATCCTGTCATGCTCATTTATTTAATCAAAATAAGGTTCCTTTGCATAATTCGCAGCGGAATAAAATCCAACATCAATGTAAAACATGTAACACACTACATGAAAATCATTCAACAACCAATCTCAAATTAATTAAAACATCCCCTCCCGATGTTACATCTATCAGAGCATGACCCATAAGAACTACCCTAGACTCCAAGCATTAGCTTCTACTCAACTCATTTCTCGTTACCTGAAAAATAGATGTAAGGGTGAGTTCCTCAATCAATATAATAAGCATTATAAAACAACATGTAATGCTAAGTAATTAACACATTAATTCACCCAATTTAGGCTAAGCCTTCAGCAACATCAATATCCGTTCAAAACATCATACTCGACAGTAGATTCTCAACTATATTCAACATTAACAACGCAACACACAACACACATATAATACTGGAATACATCCGTTCATATTATATGCCATACATTCATTATGCAATGAGACTCTATGCATGCGGTACCGACTATGTTGTGAACATATAGTTCAACCTCACCGTCCAAATCCAGGCACGGCTACCAAGCTCACTAGTCCCACTCATTTGAGACATAGTGACTCACTCACTAATTCCTCACCATGGGAATTAGCTACCACCCCAAATGGGCCATGTTATGCAAGCTACTCACCTAGCATGCAACAATCAACAACAATCAAAATGATTTACTCACTAATTCCTCACCATGGAATTAGCTACCACCCGAAGGCCACAATATGCATGCTAATCACCTAGCAATGCAACATCAACAAAATCAAGAATAGACACATGCTCACACTCTAAGCCATAATACAGTCTATTCACAAATGTATACATTCACATCATCATGTATACTATCACACATTATCAACATAATTAATCACAAAAGCATATCCTATCATGCCACAAAATCAAACACAGTATTAACACACTCTACTTAATACCTTTACCACTCAAAACAACGGGAAATGATCCCTATCACATCATATCTCAGCTAAGTCGCATCACTCAGCCTAAACAACCAAAACTGCACAGCAGTAACACAGAAAAATCACAATTCTGCCCATACGCGTATTGCCCATGTCCATACGCGTATTGCCCAAACCTGACCAAGTCCATACGCGTAACGCCCACTCTCATACGCGTATTGCGCATTGCCTCGCTCAACTCATACGCGTATTACCTACTCCATACGCGTACCAACAGAGACCAATTTACGTTCAAAATACCATCTTTTCCACCCATACGCGTAAGGCTTCCTCCATACGCGTACCAGCCAGCTCATACGCGTATTGCCTAGTGCCATACGCGTATGACCAGAAACCAGAATTCTCAGATCTGCTGTGGTTTTCTCTGATACGAAATCTATCCAATCCAACCTTCCACAGTCCAAATTACACAAAATAATCACCCACATCATCTACACGAATCATATCCTATTCATCTTCATCAATCCTAACATTATCCCTTCTAATTCCTACGAATTCTTTTCAATTATCATTCAATTTCATTCATCCAACATTTCACAAACTCATCATGCATCAATCAAAATAGAGGTACAATCAATGGTTATCACTACTCAGTACATATTATCATATAATACCCTTTAACCGATGATAAACCCCCTTACCTGAGTTAATCCGGTAGCCTCCGAGCTCTAAGCTTTTCCTTCTTTCAACCTTCGTTTCTCTGGCTTTTTGCCCTTTCCTGCCTCTTTTCCCTTTTTCACGTGAAATAACCTTTTTACCAAAAAATGGGATTTTTCTCATTTCCAACTTATATATTATTCCAATAAATAATTATCCCAATAATTATTATTCCAAAATAATAATAATAATAATAATAATTCAATTATTTAATTAAATCAATAAATATATTATTAACTTAATTTAAATAATTATTATATTATTATCGGGGTGTTACATGATGCATGCTTCAAAATACAGGAAATAATAATTACTCTGCAGGAGTAACCCTTATAATTTCCTGGGAAGACCAGTTAAGGACTTGGCTCCCCGGGATCCTTGGACGTACCCAGCTCTCCAGGTTGCGGTCGCTTTCTTCCTCGTCTTCCAAATTGTTTACAGCATCCGGGGCGAGCATTCCCCCGCTGACAAAATTGGGCTCTTCGGCAGCCTATGATTGATCTTGTTGAGTTGGTTTGTAACCCAACCCAAATCTGTCTTCTTTCTTTTCCACGGGCAGCAGCTTGCCCCAGCCTTGGGCAGTACCCTCTTCAACAACCTTTCGGGCTTGCTGATATGACGTTATGGAGGTTCCCAGTACAGCAGATGCTTCATTAATGTTTAGGGCCTCAAACCCCTGGCTCATAGTTTCATGGATTTCTCCATCCATCTCTATGTACTTATACATAGCCAGATGGCTAACAAAGATGTCTTCTTCCCCACAGATGGTGATGATCTGGCCTTCCCACTCGAATTTCAGCTTCTGGTGAAGGGTATACGTAACAGTGCCAGCGGCGTGAATCCAGGGTCTACCCAACAAACAGCTGTAGGCCGGCTGAATGTCTATCACATAGAAGGTAATTTTAAAAGTCTGCGGGCCAATCATCACAGGCAGATCAATCTCCCCAAGCACTGATCTTTTAGAGCCATCGAATGCTCTCACCACCAAATTACTCGGACGCAGTGCCAAGCCATCATACTCCAGCTTCACTAAGGCTTTCTTTGGTAGAACATTGAGCGATGACCTGGTGTCCACCAGTACATGAGACGGAACAACACCCTTGCATTCCGAGGTGATATGCAAAGCCTTGTTGTGATTATGTCCCTCTGTTGTTAAGTCAGCATTGGTAAAGCCCAGTCCATGACTGGTGTTGACATTTGCCACCACAGTTTCTAGCTGATTAACGGTAATTTTCTCTGGCACGTATGCTGCGTGCAGGACTTTCAATAATGCATTCCTGTGAGCTTCAGAACACATCAACAGTGATAATATGGAGATTTTTGAGGGAGTTTGGTGAAGCTGATCCACCACTTTGTAATCACTTCTTTTTATGATTCTCATAAACTCTTCTACATCTTGTTCAAAAGATGTTTTCTGAGTTTCCTTGGCAGTCGGCTCTTCAGGTACCACACTCTTTCCTTTTGCTTTGGCAGCAACTTCTGCTTCAGCATTAGGTCTTTGAGTTTGTGAGGCAAAAAGGCGTCCGCTTCTGGTGAAGCCTCCGCCTCCCCCAACATTATCAATTTGTGGAGAAGAGGTTGAAGAATCCAAAGTGATTTTCTCCCCGTTGCAGTAGATATCAGAGCCGTAATGCCAAGGTATGGCATTACTACTTTCATAAGGAACGGGTCCAGGCACCGTAATGGTGACTGGACTGACTGCTGCAGAGGAAGGTATTGAAATGGTGTGTGGATCGTAGTAAATTGTGACTGGTGATCTGGCAGGAGGTGCCACTGTTTGTTGCTGAAAATTGTTATTTGGTAGAACATTCGATGGGTCGTAGTAGATTGTGACAGCTGAGACATCTTCATTAATTTCTGTTGGCATTGTAGAAGATTCTGCAGATAAAAGGGATGATGATGTTGTAGAAGAAAGAGTTGTTGACATTTGATCTGTTGAAGTGATGGATGGAGCCATTGCTGATGATATGGATGAATCGGTAGGAATGATTGTTGCTACTGTTGTAGGAGACTCAGGAACTGTTGTCAAAGGAATTGCTGGATTTGTAGGCGCCGTTGTTGAGATCTGAAGGATTCCATCCTTGATAAGACCATCTATGCCTCTTCTCAAATTTTCACACCCGTTAACTGCAATGTTGCAATACCCACAACCGAGTTCACACCCGGGGAACACCTGACACTCTAGAAGCTGAGCTTTAATTTCGACCAGAGGTGTCCGAATTTGTGCAACACTGGTGATCAGAGTAGATGGTTTGTCTTCCTCAATGGCATTAACCCTCGGCCCGCCATGGTTAGGCATAGGATTCTTGTTGACATTCGGAGGAGGTGCAAAGTTGAGGGCTTTAGAATCCACCAGATCTTGGACTTTCATTTGCAAGGCCCTGCATTTTTCCGTATTGTGGCCAGGTGCATTGGAGTGGAAAGCACATCTGGCGTTGACATAATAATTCCTTGGGAGATTGGAGGGATCTGGTGGTGCCAATGTCCTTAACTCAACCAAGTTAAGCTTCAGGAGTTGCGGCAATAAGGCAGCATAAGGCATAGGGATAGAGTCAATCACCCTGTTTACCTGTGACGGTCTTTGCTGAAAGGGTCTTTGTTGTTGATTGTTGTTGCTATTGTTGTAGGTTCTCTGTGGCGGATACTGAACTTGCTGTTGATAATGTGGTTGTTGTTGTGGTTGATATGTTGATTGCTGAGGAATTGGAGCTGGAATGGTGACAGCTGCTACTGATCTGTGAACATACTGAGGTCTTCCCCTGCTGGCATGAATAGCATTTGTCTCACCGGTTCTTCGAGGTCCCACAAAAGTCTTCCTGGGATTACTGGACGAACTTGCACCATTATCAGAAATTTTGCCCATTTTTAGCAGACTTTCAATCCTTTCACCGGCTATGACGACGTCAGCAAAACTGGTGGAAGAAAAGGCAGCCAGTCTATCAATATATGTTCCTTGCAGAGTATTCATGAACATGTCGGCCATTTCTCTTTCTGACATGGGTGGTTGGACAGCAGCAGCAAGCTGTCTCCACCTCTGGGCATATTCTCTGAAGCTTTCTCTGGAGGATTGAGACATTCCCATTAGGAGGGTCCTATTGGGAGCCATGTCCAGGTTATATTGGTATTGTCTGATGAAGGCTTCAGCTAGGTCCTTCCAGCACCTGATAGTAGCCCTGGTCAAGTGTGAATACCACTCTCTTGAAGCCCCAGTCAAACTGTCTTCAAAATAGAACATCCACAGCTTTTCATCCATGGTATATGCTTTAAGTCTCCCTATAAAAGACTGCAGGTGAGTTCGTGGACAGGAGGTTCCATTGTATTTCTCGAAGCACGGGGGTTTAAACTTGTGGGGAATCCTCACCCCGTCTACTAACCCCATAACCATTACATCGAAACCCAAGGAGTTTTGAGACTCCAAAGATCTCAATTTCTCAGCAATTTCATCAAACCTCCTATCATAGACTTCATCTCCAGCTCCCATTACAGTAAACTGTTCTTCTTGAGGATCTTCTTGCAAGATCATGCCTGCAGCAGTGTTGCCCTGTACATTCCTTGGGATGTTGACTTCCGAATCTAGATGAGGTCCAAATACTGGTGGATTAACATGAGGCTGACCTCCCTCATTATTACTAGTTCCTCCAGTGCCAGGATGAGGTTCCTCGGGAGTTTGTCTTTCTACTAATGCCCTTAACCTTTCTTGGCTCTGGGCCAAACCAGTCATCACAGTCATAAATTGAGCCATTTGGTTCCTCATCTCCACTCTTTCATTAGCCATCTGGGTCCTGACCTCAGTCAGGTCTTGCTGTACTTTCTCCATTAGAATACCCGGAAGGTTGTTGCGAGTAGGATACCGGTGTGCACGGTTGACAGGGAATACTCTTCTGCGAGCAATATTTCCTGAGACACAACAGAGTTAGAAGCAAACAAAATAATGACAAAACCTACAAAACAAAAACAAAAGTTAGTATGCAATGCAATATGCTTAATTGTTTTCCGAGGTATCCGGCTTGGTTCTTGGTTTAGACCTTTCCAGACCTCGAGGAAGATGCTTTTGACTTTGTTGAGAAAAAAAATCCCAAAATGGAAACAAACTAAAATATATTACAAATACTGAACAATACATGGTTTGTCTTACAACATATGCCCCTGAAGGGTCAAAATACAACACAAAAGAAAAGTACATCAAATGAAAACAACAACAATCAAAAAGTCAGACATCTAGTCCAAACTCATCCTCCTTAACCTCCTTTAGAAGTGCCTCAGTCACTGGACCAGCTGGATGCTCCGTAATAGTCCTGATGAGGAGGTTTCTGGTGGCAATGGCAGTGGTCAGCTTCTTGTGCCTGTCCTGGTCCTTTGATCTCTTCAATCCAGCCCTAAGCTTCAACTCTGAAATCTCCTTCTGGGCTGCCAACAAAGCTTCTTGTTGCTTCTTTTCATTGGCCTCTAGCTGCTCAATCCTGGCTTGAGTCCTCTGATCTTCTTGTGTCTGGGCTTCAGTGATCCTGACCCACCTAGCCTGACTCTCCTGCAGATAGAGCTCAGTCCTAGCCTTCTAAAGCTTGTCCTCTTTACAGGCATTCTTCAATATTTGTTCCCCAGCTCTTGCTTTTTTGATGTAGTCCTCTGTTTTCTCAATTTTGGCCAGATGCTCCACCCTAAGCTTCTCCAACCTCTTAATGTCCAGACGACCATCACACCTTTCCCAAAGGGTCTTCTTCAGAGCTTGAGACAGATTCTCATTCCTTTCCTTCAGCTTCTCAAATTCTTCCAGGCTGACAGTTGCTGCTGGCTGTGCTGTGGATGGCCCAGGTATATCCTCAATGGTGACAGGCATCCCAAAAATCTGAGCTCTAGCATGGGACCAGTCATAGTACTGAGCTGAAGCAACATTATTACACCTCCCTAGAATAGCCATCCCTTTTGTCTGGATGTTGTCCCAAACCCAGGAGGCTTGTCTGACAGCAGCTAGATTAGGCTTTATCTCACAATACAGAGTCTCAGCTAAATCTTGCACTCTAGGAGGGTGAACCAAAGCATAGCCCAGTTGTCTTTTAAACAGCAAAGGATTGTAGTTGATGCAACCCTTTACTCCTATCAGAGGCACATTTGGGTATTGCCCACAGCTAGTGATTATGTCCTTGCCTTTGGTGCTCTGCGTGCACCATCTGATGTCATCTGAAGTCAAAGCAATGAGCCTCTTGGCCCAATTATTCTGTTGGTGAGGATTCAAGAAGGCATCTGATTTAGGTAGGTGTTTGAGCAGCCAAGTGTGAAAAAGAGGAGCACAGCATCTCACCAACTTCCCTCTTAGCTTCTCATTCCTCTGATGAATGGAGTAATAGAAATCTCCCAGCAATGTGGGTACTGGGTTCCTCAGAAGGAAAAGATGAATGGCATTCTTGCTGATAAATTTGGGCTCATCTGCAAACAGTATAACCCCATATATGCTGAGAGCTAGCAATGCACAAACTGCCCTCCATTCTCCCAAAGAGGCCTTCAGGATGGCCTGAGAAATCAAGAAGTCTAAGTGTAAACCAGGGATCCCAGCCTTTGTTGTCATGTTCTGCTCAATCAAAGAAGGCTCCAGGTACAGTGCTTTTTCCACTTCTCCATTGCTAGGAGAAGTCATCTCTGGGTTGAAGGGGATTCCACCCCTGACAGGTACTCCAATCAATGATGAAAACTCCTCCAACAGAGGTCCTAGCTGAAAGTCTGAAAATGTGAAACATCTCAAAGGAGGGTCATAAAACTGTAGGCAGGTGTGGATCATGCTCCTCTGAGAAGGGTCCAGGTCCATAACCATATCCAGGATACCTCCATAATGCTCTCTGAATAATGTGATGTGGTCAGGGGTGATAAGTGACTGGACCTGCCTGATACCAGCCAACATAGGCTCAAAGAAATGGTAAGATATATTGCTCTTCCTGGGAGTAGCCATGAATGCTGCTGAAGATGATGAAGATATCTGCTGATGAAGATCAAAACTGATACTGGGGATGAGCCACTGACAGGCTGATGTTGGTGATGATGAAGATGACTGAAGCAGACAACTGAAGAGAATAGCTGAAGTAGATAACTGATGAAACAGAGGTCTATGCAGAAGAAGGGGTCAAAACCAAACCAGATATAATGTGGATACCCTGAAAAACAAATAAACAAATGTTAAATGATGCAAATGATGAGTATGCAAATGATATGCAAGGGTTTGTGATCAAGCTGGATCTGATTTATCTGTCTTGATATAAGGCCCATGTATGTTCAAGAAGGCCAGATGGAGGTTCAGAAATCCAGTAACCAAGGTGGGGGACTCAAATAAAGAGTCACATGTCCAGGGTTAAATTACAAGAACTGTCCAAAATGAGGTACTCTTAAACAAAACAAGTAACAGGGTATGGTGTGGCCAATGGTACCTGCAAACTTGTAAACAGCCCAACCCCCTCACAGGTGGTGTTCAAAAACAAGGATCCTCAGACTTGGATCAGTTATGAGAAGTGTAAACACTTCTAACTCGGAGGTACAGTGTTTACAATAACCATAAAAGATCCTCCTCTAATTCACCTCAGTTTCTGAAGGTCATAATAAAGGTCATCCAGACTTAGCAGGCTTCCCAGATAGCCCTAGCACTACAGGAAATTTGTAGCACAGAGTTCTCAAGAAGAAACTCACATCTGAACCGTGTTTCATATTCCCGCACCAGACCGAAATGGAATGGGAAAGAACATGAACCACTCTAGCCTAAGTGTCACTCAGGTCCCAGGTATAGGACCTTAAACTCTCAATGAAACCTCACCCACCAAGATAGAAGAACAGATCCAGCAATGATAATGACAGTATGAAATATGAAAAAAAAACTGTAAAGAAAGCAATAAATAAGGCTGTACATAAAGCAATAAATAAAGCAACTATATAAACACAATTAGCACATAACACCCCAGTAAACAAAAATCAAACAAGTGCTAGGAGGAACCCACAAAAAGAACCAAAAGCCCTGGTTACAGTATAAGGTTCCATAGCAGAGTCGCCAAGCTGTCGCTCCCACCAAATGACACCCGGGTCATAAGGGGTACAGACGCGAACGGTCAGTGAAAGAGGGAGAGAACACACAAGGGTGAACTCAAAAGAAAGGAAAAGAGTCTCCAGCTAGGCATTTTTATCCCGGAGGAAAGGTAATGCTGCATAAACCTAGGAAAAGATGGATAAGACGGTCGCGAACCAAAGAGAATGAGAAAGGGGGTTGGTTACAACCTGGGAAGGTATTAGCACCCAGATTGTCCGCCGAAATCGACGGGATCCACGCTTAAGAGATTTGTGTTTTAAAGGGATGGTGTCTGTGCAATCTGTGTATCAAAGATGGAAAAGAATGCAAGTGTCAGTGTAAAAGAAGTGTGAAGTGTATAAGAGAAGTGTCAGTGTAAGGACAGGAGTATGAAGCTCAAGACTATGAGGCTTAAATGATAATGCTGGAAATAGGGGGAATGTACAGAGACTTTTGTTCGATAACTGTTAAGTTATGCCTACATATCCTCTCGTGCAATGAGGAAGTCAGAACACCGTAGTTCGACTCAAGGAGACTGAAAGATAAATTGACTTGTGAACTGCTTACTTGTCTAAGCTCAAGTGTATGACCTGTCTGGCTCAGGTGCAAACTGTCTTGAATTAGACGGAAGAAGCGAGTTCTCGTTTGTGAGTGAATGAGATGAGAAGAGAATCCGAGAGGAGACGATTATTGTTTGTTTTTGGTGTTTTCAATCTTTTATTGCTTTTTGGTGTTTGTCATAAGATAATGAGCTTAAGCCTAAACAAAGGGTTAGTAAACTCATCACATCCTCCCTCTGATTAGGGGTAATGAGAATACCATAAGTATGAGATAAGCACCTCAAACTTAATTACCATGATGTAGGATTAAGATCATTAACCTACTTGCATTTATTTAGATGTTTTTTGGAGTTTTTTGTTTAGTGTTAAGTAATGAGTTTAAGCCATAATCAAGGATTTAATGGACTCATTACACCATCCTAATAGAAGGATAATAGATGAGAACATTTAAGCTGAGAAAGGCTCCTCAACTTAACCCATGATTAGGGATTAACCTCATGACAAAACAAAGCCTTTATTAAAGTGGATTCTAGTTAATGATGAGATGAAGAAGTGGATTTTATGATTTGTAAGACAACTTGAGGGGGACTTGTCCATTAACAGTAGGGTTAGTCCTTCTTAACCAATTAAGGAAGAATTAGAACCCTAATGCAAGGCCCAAGTTACAAGCTTGATGTCTTAGTGATTATTAGGTGGATTGATTAAAGGAGTTAAACACATTAAGGGTTTAACACTTAGGATTAAAGTTATACACTCCATCCTAATAGAAGGATACAGGCATAAACTTAATCACAAAGCCTTAAAACCTTTAGGGTTTAGTCCTGGATTATGAGATGAAAAGAGAAAAAAGATGACACAAATGTAAAACTAATGGAGGGAATAATCAAACCCTAATTGTTATCATGCTTGGTTGTTCCTAGGGTTAATGAGGCTTAAGAGGAGAAATCTTCAAAGAGACACCAAGGAAAGAAGCAGATGAATGGAGAAAGGAGTAGAGAGAAGCAAGACAACTTGCTTCACTCAAGAAGACAAGTTGCTTGAAGGAAGAAAGTGGGAAAGAGCATGAATGAGAAAGCTCACTCTAATACACATACAAAATGCAGCAAAGAATGCAAGAGAAATGAGAAGAGATTGTGAGAAGTGAAGGCAAATTCACTTCTCAAAACAACTTACCACCTGAAAAGTTAGCAAAAGAAATGAAATGCAATGCAAATGAGATGAAATATCATGATGCAAACCAAAGTCAGAAGCATAAACATGATGTTAATGATGCTAAGAGATGATGCAAACATATGTCAAGAGTTGTGGATGATCATACAAGGATGAGGATGCAAATGAAGCATGCTTTGAACCATGGAAGTTCATGAAAGTTTATGAAATGGAATGAACATATAACATGGCAAATGAAAGATGCAATGATCAAACATGATTCTAATATGTCCTAAGATGTATTATGAATCATGTGGATACACAAAATGTCATGGCAAGTTCTTTAATGCAAGCCAATGAGAGATGGATGCAAAGGAAGGCACAAATTAGTGTTTACATACAACATGCAATGCAAAAATTCAAAACCAGAAGCAAATGACATGACAAAAAATTGAAAATGGGATCAAAGGAACCCTAACCATACACAATTTCACTGCCCAAAGGAGGGGACCTAACTCTCAAGCTAGTGCAAGTTATGAATTTTCTAAGTCAACTAGGGTTTCAAGGTACCTCACAATGAAAAATGCTAAACAAATTGAAAATGGAAGGTAAATTCAAACCAATTTTACCCTATAAACTGCATGCTATGAAGGATGCAATGCAAGAAGAACCATCATCAAACTCCCAATGGTTAGGCAGAATGGATTTTTCAAAGTTTGAACAAATATATTGCCTTTAAATGAATTTAATTCCAATTAAAATTGTCAAAATGCATCAAGGACCAAAAAGAAATTTGTTTTGAGAGTTTGATAATGTTTCTAAATGTTTTGAAATGCAATGTGAATTTTTTTGTGATTTTTAAATACCTAAATGCATTTTTAATTAATTAATTTTCATTAACTAATTAAAAATAAACATTTAAATGATTTAAAAATAATTTTTAATGAAAAAAATAAAAATAAAAATATTTTTGGGTTCTGAAAATTAATGAAATGCTTGACAAAAAAATTCAGAATTTTTAAATATGTTTTACTATTTTTAATAATTCGTAAAAGAAATACAAAATAAATGAATTAAAAAATGAAATTATGAGAAGTATGCAAGATCCATGGCTGAGATTTAAACTGGTTTTGGAGGGAGTTGACTGGCGCCAGATCCTGTGGCCCAAATTCAAACTGGCTGAATTAAAACTAAAACCTAATTAATTATGTTAATGACGTGGATTAGGGCTTAATGGGGTGATCTGAGCCACACAAACGCGCGGGAGTCAACACTGGTCAACATAATCCATGGTTCACATTCAAACTGAGCACTAATCATCATTAATGCGCTAATGACTTTCAGGTGGCCGGAAATGACCTCCGGTCATCTTCTCCGGCCACACCTCCCCTGAGATTTTGCTATCTCTCTCCCTAAGCTTCTACAACCTAATTTTTCTGCCCAGAAATGATCCCCATACACCATACATTAAGAATCAACAAACAACAACATTTAAAACATATCAAAAGTGAGAATCAAATCAAAATAGTTCTAGGTCAAAAAATTTTAGAACATGAATACATACTCATTTCTCAGCCATTTTCAAAACAAAACACATCAGCATGATCAGTGAAGCATAAAGAATCATTTAGTAACTTAAAAACAAGTTTCTGGAAAAATTGTTCTTGAGCTCACCTGAAATGGAGCTTTCAATCCAGGAGCTTTCTGACTGCTTCTTTGCTTCAAAAGGGCTCCAATGATCTTCTTGAGGAAGCTTTGAGGCTTGGTTGGAGTTTAATGTGGCTGGTTTAAGAGTTTGATGAAGTTATGCTCAGAAGGGGTGGAAAATCGTGTTTCTGCTTGGGGTGGTTTCAGGGTTAAATGAGGATTGGGAAATGATCAGAGGGCCATGGTGAGTGGTTTTGTGAAGTTTGTTTTGATGTTTGAAGCCTGTGTATTGAGATTCGAAGCAAAATGCATAAGAGGAGAGTTTTAGGGATGCTGACTTGTGGGAGAGATTAGGTTGTGTTATGTTATGTGTTGTGTTCCATTTTGTCCATGTATCAAGTTTGGATAGGTCAGAGAGTTGTTGCTGGCCTATCTTGATTGGTATGGGCCATTTTGCCAAAAGTCAACTTCTTGTGTAAGAGAAGGTATGGGCTGGCTCAGTCATGGTACAAGGGCATGTCTGCTGCAGCTTGATTCAAGGCTGACCATGGAAATGAATTTGAGGCAATGCAGCAAGTGGATTTGAGTTTATGTGAGGTTTTTCAAATTTCATAAAGTTTGGCCCTTTTGGAAATTCTTAAAGATCAAGGCATGAAAATGAACAATTCTTTGGTGCATTTTGATTTTTAGGTCATGGTTTATGTTTGTGTAATGCATAGAAGTCCATTTGAAGTCACATTTTGCCTTGGCATGAGATTTTGCAACTTTGCCTCTTTAGTGTAAAACTTGAAATTATGTGATTTTGTCCAACTTTGACAAGCCATAACTTTTGATCCAAAATGAATTAGAATGAGTTCTTGTACTTTTTGAAAATGGGAAGATCCATTCTACAACTTTCATGACCAAAGTTTTCTCATTTGAAACATTTTTGAATCAATTTGAGGAGGTTGAAAAACTTTCCCAAAATAGCAAGTTTACATTACAAGTCACTTTCCCAAAAAGGCAATTTTGCAAATGGCTTGAAATTCTTCAATTTTGTGGACTTCTAACATCTTCTATGACCAAATAAAGATTATACACATTCAAAATGATGGAGAATACCCTTTGGTTGGGTCATTGGGGGCCTCAGATGCCCTGATTTTGCCCTGACTTGCTCAAGAAGTCATCTCTTGATCAGATGCCTTCCCCATTGAATTTCTTCATGAAAAATGATATGCATGATCCTCATATCATATAGAGACCAATAGAAACAAGAATGACCAAAAAATTTGGAGTTATGGCCTTTGAAACCAAAACCCTAATTTTAGGTCATCTGTGCAGTTAAACTTGGCTCTGCTTCCATGCTTTTTTCAGTTCTTGTGATTCTTTGACTTCCTTGACTTGGTGAGGATATGATATGATGTTTGAACATACATGGACCCCTTTTAAGTGATTAGTGACCTTTGGAGTGGCTCAAATGGCTCAGGGATGGCTCAGATCACAAACCCTAGATGCAGATGGCTTTGAATCAATACAGTGAATCAAAAATGTGGTATGAGATGCTATGATTGAACTTATGCAAATGAAAAGATCACAAGCCATGGTGTGAATGGGTGAGGGCAAATTTGGGGTGTTTACACCGTGCTAGAAGGGTCAATGGGGTGTGTTCTAGGCCAATATGACGAGTCTGGTCGAAAAGAGTACGCTATTTATTACCTTAGCAAAAAGTTTACCGACTGTGAATCCCGTTACTCACTGCTCGAGAAAACTTGCTGCGCTTTGGTATGGGCTGCTCGCCGACTGAGGCAGTACATGTTGACTCATACCACATTGCTCATTTCCAAAATGGATCCTGTCAAGTACATCTTTGAGAAACCAGCGTTGACCGGAAGGGTTGCTAGGTGGCAAATGATTTTAACTGAATATGACATCCAGTATACTTCTCAGAAAGCCATCAAGGGAAGTGTATAGTCAGATTACCTTTCACAGCAACCTCTTGAAGATGATTATCAGCCAATGAAGTTTGATTTCCCTGATGACGATATCATGTACCTCAAAGCAAATGATTGCGAGGAACCACTTCCAGAGGAGGGGCCAGACCCTGAATCCAAATGGAAGTTAATGTTTGATGGGGCAGTCAATATCAATGAACGCGGAGTTGGTGCCGTTCTTATCACTCCCGAAGGTGTTCACTTTCCCTTCACTGCCAGAATTACTTTTGGCTGCACCAACAATGAAGCGGAATACGAGGCATGCATAATGGGAATAGAGGAGGATATTAATCTGCGGATTAAGAACCTCGATATATTCGGAGATTCATCCCTCGTCATTAACCAAGTTACCGAAAAGTGGTATACGCATCAAGAGCATTTAATTCCATACAGGGTTTATGCTAGAAAATTGTTGACGTTCTTCAAGACAGTCAAGCTTCAATACATACCACGTGATGAAAATCAGTTTGCCGACGCATTGGCCACTCTTTCTTCGTCAATTAAAGTCTTGTGTTGGAATTATGTGCCCAGAATTGACATCTCTAGGCTTGACGCTCCAGCTCATGCCTTCTCTGTAGACGCCGTGTCTGACGAGAAACCTTGGTACTTTGATATCAAGTTATTCCTGGAAAAGGAAGAATACCTAGCTGGGGCATCTTCCAATGACAAGAAGACCTTAAGGCGACTTGCTGCTAGCTTCTTCTTGAATACTGACGGGGTTTTGTACAAGAGAAACTTTGACATGGTCTTGCTCAGATGCGTGGATAGACACGAAGCGAGCCTGTTAATGCAGGAAGTCCACGAGGGGTCTTTCGGTATCCATGCAGGAGGGCCTGCTATGGCTAAGAAATTGCTGAGATCGGGGTATTACTGGATGACAATGGATGCAGACTGTTGTTCATTCGCTCGTAAATGCCACAAGTGCCAGATTTATGCAGACAAAATGCATGTTCCTCCAAGCCCGCTCAACGTCATGTCATATCCTTGGCCCTTTTCTATGTGGGGCATTGACATGATCGGAAAAATAGAGCCAACAGCTTCAAATGGTCATCGCTTCATCTTGGTTGCGATTGATTACTTCACAAAATGGGTTGAAGCAGCATCTTATGCCAACGTCACTCGTCAAGTGGTGGCAAGGATTTTGAAAAGGGATATCATTTGCAGATACGGAGTGCCCAAAAGGATCATTACTGACAATAGTTCTAATCTCAACAACAAGATGATGGCAGAGTTGTGTCGGGACTTCAAGATACAACATCACAATTCTTCTCCTTACCGACCAAAGATGAATGGTGCGGTAGAGGAAGCAAACAAAAATATCAAGAAGATTGTGCAGAAGATGGTTGTCACTTACAAATATTGGCATGAGATGTTACCATTCGCGTTGCATGGGTACCGAACGTCAGTCAGGACGTCAACAGGGGCAACTCCCTTCTCTCTGGTATATGGCATGGAAGCAGTCCTGCCTGTGGAAGTAGAGATTCCTTCATTGCGAGTGATGATGGATGTAAAGCTTGATGAGGTTGAATGGGTGCGTGCTCATTACAATCATCTATGTCTAATTGAGGAAAAGAGATTAGCGGCTATCTGTCATGGTCAGATTTATCAGAGGATAATGAAGCGAGAATTCGACCAACGAGTACGTACTCGGGAGTATCAAGTGGGAGAGCTTGTGTTGAAGAGGATCGTTCCTCCAGGTTCAGATCACAGGGGCAAGTGGACCCCAAACTACGAAGGACCATTCATAGTGAAGAAAGTCTTCTTAGGAGGAGCACTGATGCTCACCACTATGGATGGAGATGACTACCAATCCCCTGTTAACTCGGACGCAGTTAAAAAATACTTCGCATAAAAAGACCAACTGGACACAAAAACAAAATTAAAGTCCATGCAAAAAAAAGGGCATCTCGGAGAGCTAAAATCAGAATAAAAAGCTCGGGCAAAAGTTAGGGAAATAAATGAAAAAATGTACACCCGCTGAGTTGAAAAGCCGCATTGGACAGCTCAGGCAAAAAAGGGTATCCCGGTGGATTGAAAACCCGAGAGGGCGATCCACGCAAAACAAGGGAATAAGCGAACAACTGCGATCCGAGTAATTTGAACCACGTCATCGTTTCGTACAAACTGACAATATCAGAAGGATAGGAAACAGTCCTCTCATCCTCTCAGAAAGCAAAGCAGAATGGAGAATCTCGAAGACATGCCGGTCATAGCAGAAATGGAACTCATTGGGATGCCGTGCCCATTGCCATTAGGATAGTTTCTTTTCTTAATTTTATGGTGGCTACCTCTTTCCAGGTGGTTGCTTCCTAATGTAAATCTTTGCCTATTCAAAGGCCTTTCAATAAAAGGAATATTCAGTCAAAAAGCTGTGTGTGTTTATTTTTGTTTGCAAAATGTCCTGAATTGTTGGCAAAAATAGCATTGCATTAAAACATGGTGATATTTGAAAGAAAATGACATGCAGGGAAACACTGTAAACCCTCTTTGAGTGTCAGGTGACTATGGATGAACAAATCATACCATGCAAGTCCCCGGGGCACACTTGTGTTTTCTGTTGTTGCAGGTTGCAGGATGGCGTCACATTCTCCCAAGCAGGTTATTTCTCCTCATAAGAGACACTTTGCAATTCCTATCTCCAGCAAAATTCTTCCCCAACTAAGCCTTGGCAAGCAGCCCAAGCAGTTCATTTTCCCCCAGTGGAGTATGCCCAGCAGGAAGCTGAGTGTCTGATGTCCACACAAATTTAGAATTGCCAGAATTCTATCCCCAGCAAGGGTCACAACCAGAGTTCAAAATTAGCAATGCTCTCCCCAGCCAGAGTATTGTTGATGCATCTTTTCCAGCCAAGTCTGAAGATGACTCTTCCCTATAGAGTTCATATTTGATTTTCACTCTCGTCGGTGAAATATTCCCCAGTGAAGTTACCCGTATGTTGGTCAATTTGATGATACAGTCAGGTATTCATCCCAGTCAGAGTTAGGTGTTCAGAACTCCTGACTTGTTTTCCCCTGCAGAGTTGTAACTCTTGTGGCCAATCAGGCATTTGTTTTTTGCTCGTCCGCAATCTCCAGTACTCGTCTGTGTTCATGCTTTATTGCTGCTCGTCTGCATCTTGCAACACTCGTCTGTGTTATCCCTTTGGTATTGCTCATTTTCTCTCCCCAGCAGTGGTCTATGATTACCTTGATTACTCGTCTGCAATTTTCCAACACTCGTCTGTGTTTTGAGGTTTTCATCTATGTTGATGGCTCGTTTTCTTTCTCCGGCACTCGTTTGTGTTTTGGATGATTATCTTGATGTTGCTCGTCTACAGTTTTCCAACACTCGTCTGTGTTTGACATATATTCTCTGCTTTTGCTCGTCTGCAATTCTCAAAACTCGTCTGTGTTTATCACCTATTGTTGCTCATCTGCAAGTCCCAATACTCGTCTGTGTTTTGATGTTGTAATCTTGGTTGTTGCTCGTATGCATTTCTCAACACTCGTCTGTGTTGATTATCTATTTGAAGCTCGTTTGCTTTGTTTGGATACTCGTCTGTATCATCCCCAACGCTCGTCTGTGTTTGGTATTTGATTACTTTGTTTGAAGCTCGTTTGCTTTGTTTGGATACTCGTCTGTATCATCCCCAACACTCGTCTGTGTTAGGCTTACATCTGTATGTGTGGATTTGCTGATTATCCTGATACTCTTCTGTTTTGCTACTCCAAATGCTTGGCTGTGTTTGAATTTCTGGTGTTCGTCTGTATCAGTGGCTGATACTCGTCATTATCATTGCCTGAATCATTGATACTCGTCTGTATCATTGACTTTTGGCACTCGTCTGTGTTATCTTGATGATCATCCAATACTCGTCTGTATTGAAGAGGTTTAAAATCCTGACTGTGGGAATAAATGTCAAAATGGTTACCGGTCCTGGCGTAACAGGATTATCCGAAGGAGGCTCGTCTGTCTCAAGCACCAATTATTATTGTTTCACCTGGCGTCACAGGTTTGCTCGAAGAAGACTCGTCTGTCTTATACCATATATCCACGGATAATATATGAAGAAGGTTCGTCTACCTTGTTTATGCATATCTATCCCACAGAATTTAGTGCATCCCGGTCCTGGCATAACAGGATTATCCAAAGGAGACTCGTCTGTCTCAGGTCATATGTTCTTGCAAAGTGTTTGAGGACTCGTATGTCCAGCTCCTGGCGTAACAGGATTGTTCGAAGAAGACTCGTCTGTCTTAGTGTTTTTATTCCAGATATCAGTTTCAACTTGGAAAAAGCTCATCTGCTTTTCCTCCCCTTCAGTCACCAAAGCGCCATTTGGTTGGGTTTATTTCCCAGTGATGCATTCTTCGTCAGAGTGCAAATTTCTAGTCTTCTTGGTATTCAACCACAGTTTATCTTGAACGGTCGATAGCTCGTGCTACCGTCCTTTTCAGATTAACAGTTGTTTGAATACGGGCAGTTGTAACACCCCAAATTTGCCCTCTTCATTTTAAGCATCATATCACATCATATTCATCATGAACATATCATTTTCTTAGCATCCTAGCATGGAAAGATGAGGCATAACATTCTTCATGTCCTAGCATTAGGCATATGATCATCTGTGGAGGTTCTTGAGGCATCACAAGCCATGACAAGGGTCCCAATGGTTTGGTACAAGTCCTATTAGGGGTCTACACTCCATTTGCAAGATCAAGTCCATTTGCAAAAGCTCAGAAGGTTGCATGATCACCAGAGGTCTCAGGACAGGGGAAAGCTCCTACACAAGGCACCTAAACTAGGGTTTGAGATTCAAGCATCAAAATCTCACAAATTTGGCCATTTAATTTGGGAAAAGTCTTCTATATGTCAAGAGGATCCTAGGTACCAATTTTCATGAGAAAATTCCATCTGGAAGTCAAGAAATGCTTCAGTTGCTTGCAAATGAAGTAATTGGTCAAGTGTGCCCTTAAAAAGTCAACTGTGTGATTTCAAGGGGTCTAACCCACTTTTTCTTGCCAAGGGGGGGTCTTTACAATGTTATAAGAGGTTTGGGATGCTTAAAGATCAAGAATCATGGAGATTTGAGGATTTTAGCAAAAATGGTACAAAGTTGGTTTTTGGAAATTTCTAATTTTAGCAACTTTTGCCCTAATTTTCAAGTGACCTTAACATGATCAAAAATTCTTCAAATGGACCAAAGTCAAACATGAAAGTTGGAGATTAAGGGCTCCCATTTTCAAAAAGTACAGGTACTTTTTCATGGGATTCATGGTTTGCTCTCTAGCCTCTTCGAAAAATTGCTTAAAATTAGGGCAAATTCAAAAGTTCATGCATGCACCAAAGGCAAAAGTGTTCAAAACTTACTTTTAAGGCTTGGAATGGTTCAAGTAAGTTTGTAAACTTAAAATACATTGCATTTGGATAATTTTGCTCAAGATAAACTCCCATTTTCGTGCAAGGCAAGGATTTCACTCCAAAAATGCAAAATTGGCAAAATCATGAGAAAAGTGTGATGACTTGATCTAAGGGCCAGGACTTGTTGTATTATGATCAAGGGTTGGAAAAGGATTTCCCATGTGCTGAGAGGCCAAGCAAAGCATGAGGAGTGCATGCTTCCCTCACAATTTGCAAAGTTTGCAAAATCACCAAGAGTTTGTGATTCCCACGTGCAAATGAGCCCATTCTTTTAGCATTGGTTTGTGACTTCACATAAAAGGAGCTAGGGTTTCAGAATTGGAAACCTCTCTCTCATTTTCTCATTTCCAAGTTTATGCACAACTTAAATTTTCTCTCATTTCTCATCACACACTTGCTCATTTCAAAAACCAGTGATAGATCCTTGATCAGTGCAAGCTAAGGATCATTAATTACCCACTCTTTCAAGCAATCTCTCAAGTTCAACAACATTTCCATTTCAGGGAAAGTGTGAGCAAATCTTCAAATTCAGCTACATTCAAGACTTTAGATGCATTTATTTTGCATCTAGAGTGAAGTAAGAGTGCATTGCATCCATTATTTGGTCTTCTAACACCTTGAATCAAGATCTGCAACTCAGGTATGGTTCTAGATCTTGAGATCTGGAAATGAAATTAGTTACGTGTTTTGTGATCTGTAATGTGCACTGAGCATTCTGCAACTGGTAGTTTTGAAAATGGTGCATTGTAGCTTAAGATATGTGAATTTCAGTTTTCATGGTCAAACTTTCTTCTCTTCGATCCAAATGTTTCTTTGAGTTTTAGCCAATTTCATTGTCATATTCGTAATCAGGGCCTATTAATTAGCGGATCTGGACATTTTGGTTCATTTATTTGAGGTTTTGTTCATCTGTTATGAATTCCGGTGCCGGAGCCCTAGCTCCGGTCACCAGAAACTGCAAAATAACTTAGGGTTTGTCTCATGAAGAAGATGATCTTCAGACCCTTGGATCTTGTTGCCCAACGCCCTGGATTCGGCCACGTAGCCCTAGAACCCCTCCTCCCAGTCACGTGTTTCTTCTTTCTGTTTTAATACACAATGTTTCTCAGCCCACCACAATTACCATGCGTCTCCAATCACATTTCACCTTTTAGCCACGTCAATTAATGAGGAGAGTTACCACACGCGTCTGATCCATCCTGTGGTCCTTGAATTTTCCAGCCTTATTTCATAAAATCCCACCATATGAATGATAAGCCTGCGCACCAATGGGCCTCTCATGTGCTATGCGCACCCCCAACCAGCTAATCCCAATCAGTTTGAACGCAAACCCTTACTACCAGCACCCCCCAACCCTCATTTCCTTTTAATTTCTTTTTTCTTTTATTCTCATTTTAGTTTCTAACTATTAAAAATACTTCTGATCATTAAAAAATTCCCAAAAAATTCTTGAGTCTTCTTTTAAGTTTCTTTTATTTTTCTATATTTTTTATTTACCATTTTTCTTAATCTCCACGTGTCATATTAATTCTTCCATTTCTTCACTTCATTTTAAATCCTTTCTTGAGTTTCTTGTTCATTATTTTTGCTCTGGATTCCTAAGATGATGTAGTTCTTATATGTTTTTCCCTTTATTTTTAGAAATTTATTCCTTGAGTCTTGGTCCTTTGACTTGTGTTGGAAGTTATTAACCCTAGTTTGTGTTCTGGCCTCTATTTGACCTAGTTTGCTTCTGAATTTTTCCTAATCCTTTTGGTGTCTTGTTATATCATGTTTGAGGGTCTTTTGGTTTAAGTTGTGGAATTTTTAGATGCTTGGTTAATTTAATTTGAATTTTGTCTTGAACCTTATCCCATTTTGCTTCTTTTGGTCCATTAGCTCTCTCATAAGTTTAGAAGGGCACTTGTGCCAACTTCTCCTTCTCATTTGGGGTCCTTTTGGGGTATGGGTTCCTTCCTGGTCCTAACTTAGGGTTTATGTCTTAGAAACATTTGTGCTTGCTTACCTTTTAAGTTCTTTCATTCTCCAAGTGTTTTCATTTCATCTCTTTGCTTCTTTCACTTCACTTTGTGATTGTTTGGTATTATGTGTCCATTCTCTTCATCTTATTAGCTTCTTAAGCTCTTCTTTGCCTTTTTTTGATTCTGGTCTTGTGCATTGAGTCCACGTTTGTGCATCTTTGCCTTGCATCTTTCCTAAGCTTGCATAAGTTTGCATTTGTTTCATGTTGCATCATATTGTCTTGTATGCTTCATTCCTTATTCTTTTGTGAGTTTCATTTGCATTGGGCATGTATATATGACTTCATTTCTGTTTGTGTGATGTTGGCATTTTATCTTGTTCATTTCATTTCACTTGTATGCATGTTACTAACCTTGCAGGGGTTACGGTAAGTGTGAGGTGTGGAAGTGAATTCCACATCTCCAAATCTCATCTCTTCTCCTTATGTTTATTGAGCTAACCCTTTGCTTGTTGGGCTTAGGCCTTTCTTATCTCATCTCTCTTCTTCTTCTTCTTCTCCTCTTCATTCCTTCTTCTTTAGGATAGAAACCACACTAACCTTAAGATATCCATGCATGTCAACACTTAGGATTCTTTAGTCCCCCTTTAGAATTTTGCCTTTGTGATCCTTTTGGTTCTTCTTCTCTTCTCATCTCATAAGCATAAAAAGCATCTTAATAAAGTTTGAAGTGATGCCTTGAGCAATAGCCTTATCCCATGAGGTGCTTGTAGTCTTCCCATCTTGGGATAGTACAAGTTTACCTTGTGATGCACAAGTCTGATCAAGGTATCTTCTTCACAAAGAAAAGCATAAAAAACACTTCTTCATCTGTAAATACCAAAAACACTTAATAAGTTAATGAGTTAGTGAGCTTAGGCCCTAATCTTTGGGTTCAAGTTTTGGGGATCTTCTCCTTACTTGAGTGTGCTTGTTCTATTATTCCATCTTGGAATGTAGTGACAAGTGCACATTCCATGGAAAAGAGCTTGAGTTCACTTCCTTGTGACACACTCATAAAAGCTTCTAAAAAACACAAACAAACAATAAGCGTCTTTCCTTCGGGAATTCTTTTCTCATCTCATTCGCTCCGTACGCGAACTTGCTCCTGCTTGTCACTTTGCAAGACGGTTACGCACTCGTCGTCCGAGTCTGCAACACCTGAGCAATGGCATAGGCAGTTCAAGCCTTAATTCACAAGCAATTTCCTTGTTACCCCTAGTTAGGGGAACTACGGCGTCTCTGATCCTCATTGTCCTGATGAGGTACGTAGGCAGCGGGGTAGGGCCCGTTTGAGCACAATCTTTATTTTCCCTACATTTTTTCTCTTTGTTTCTTATTCAGTTCCTCTATCAGTTTCTTTTCCAGTTCATTTTCTTTTCTTTTGCTGCAGCTTTCATACCTTCACCCTTTGGAATAGTTTTATTTGCAAGCGTGGACCCGTCGGGTACGGCGGACGATCTGGGTGCTAATACCTTCCCAGGTCGTAAACGACTCCCGAACTCAGTCTCTTTGGTTCGTAGGACCTGTGTCCTTCCTCTTCTTTCTTCTGGTTTATGCAGCATTACCATTCCCTTTCTTCGGGATAAAAATGCCTGGCTGGCGACTCTATTCTTTTCCGTGCCACTTTCGCGTTTGTACCAAGATAGAAATCCGGGGAGCGACACATACATGTTTAGGTATTGATTTTAGGGAATTTTTGGGTCCATTTCCAGTAGCGCATTCCCCCATTTCGAGTCGTTTCGACACGTTTCCGTTCATGTTGCGTTAAATCGTTTTGCATTTCCGTTGTATCAAGATGTGTTGCATTTCACATGTATGTATGTGCATTTGGTTACATTTGGTTGCATGCTTGATCACATCATTCACATCAATTCAAATTCTGAATTTTTCATTGAGTTTGACATTCTTGTTAATCTAACATGTTGCACATTCATGATCAATGCTCATTATGTTCATATGCCATGTTCAGGTGCCATACTTTGCATACTTGTTGCATAATCCATCGTGTGACGCATTCTTGCATAATCCTAAAAAATGTTCATGTTATTTCAATTATGTATGATGATCCATGTTCAAATGCATGTTCATGATGAAGTTGGTGCATTTTTCATTGAGTTTGTGCATTAGAAAATGAAAATAATCAAATCTGGATTTTGTATTTCATAGCTGTTTTTGCATATAGGTGTTGTAAAATATATGCTGGTTGTTGTGTAGTTCATGTTGTTTGTGACGTTTTACACCTACTTTCATGATGTTTGATAGTTGTAGTATGCTATTTGTATTATGCATTATTTTCATCGCTGATTGTGTGTTTGAGTACTGTAAATAGTGGCTGAATTTTAGCTTAGCATAGTTAAGATTAAGTCTAGTTTAGGTCCAGGTTTCCTTAGGATTGGTTTGGTATGTTTTTACCTCATTCCTTTTTTTAAAATAAGAATGCACATTAACCTTTGTTTTGTAGAGGGGAAGATTGAGGTAAGTTTCCTTCACCTTATCCTTTATTTTTTTTATGCATTTTCTTTATGCATTTAATTATTTTATTTTCCTTCCCTACTTGTGATTGGTAGGATCCCATTGTTAGGACCAACTAATCTTCCTTAGGAAGTAAGTTGCATCCTTTTTCTTCTCTCTTTTCCTTTTGCTTTAGGATTAGAAACCGCATTAACCATAGGACCACCATATTAATGAATAACTTAGGGTTGTATCTTAGTCCCCCTTAGTTTTTCCTTTTCTCCATTTGAGTCTTCTTTCACATCTTCAAACAAAATCCAAAAAGACTTAATAAATGCATGAAAGGATCCCTTGTGTATAGCCTTATTCCATGGGGCACTTGCATTCATTCCATCTTGGAGTGGTGTAGGCTTGTCTAGCATGATGTACAAGTCTCATCAAGGGGTTGTTTCACAAAGAAAATATAAAAGACATTTCTTCACAAAAGCAACAAAAACACTTAATAAAGTTCAACAAGCTAGTGAACTTAAACCCTAATCCTAGGAAACAAGTCTTGGATAAATTATCCTTACTTGGTGTGCTTGTTCTATTATTCCATCTTGGAATGTAGTAGCAAGTACACATTCCATGGAAAAGAGTTTGAATTCACTTCCTTGTGCCAAATTCCTGCAAAACTCTTAAAAGAAAAAAAAACAAATAATAAGCGACTATCCTGCGGGAACTTCTCTTCACATCTCATTCACTCTAAACGCAAACTCGCGACGACTTGTCTTATTTGCAAGACGGTAAGCGCACTCGTACCAGACGAGCCTGCAACACTTGAGCATAAACATACGCAGTTCCAGCCATAAAAAACACAAACAAATAGTTCTCGCCTGGTTAGGCGAACTACGTCGACTCTGATCCTCATTATCCCGATGAGGTACGTAGGCAGTGGGGTAGGGCCCGTTCGAGTACAATCTTTATTTTCCCTACATTTTCCTCATTCTTTCTTTTCATCTTCTTTTTCAGTTTCTTTCTCATTTCCATTCCCATTCCGGTTAGCAGTTCATTTGTTCAGCATCATCTTATTTCTCTCCCTTTGAAACAAAACAAGCAAGTGTGGATCCCGTCAGGTACGGCGGACGATTTGGGGTGCTAATACCTTCCCATGTCGTAACCGACTCCCGAACCCAAATCTTTGGTTCGCAGGACCTTGTCCTTTCCTTCTTCCTCATGTTTGTGCAACATTACCTTTCTCGTTCCTTGGGGATAAAAATGCCTGGCTAGCGACTCTACCCTTTCCACGCCACTTTTGCGTTTGTACTAGGATGAAAATCCCGGGAGCGACAACATACAATTCAAAAACAACAATGTTTTATTTAATTTGGTTTTCAAATACAACTTAATTTGCATATTATAAGTATCCATGTAAATTTAAATGAATGTATTTTAAGTGAGAATTAGTGAAACATACAATCTACATAGAATATAATAAACTCAACCAACATCATATACCAGAATCAGATATTAAAAATTTATCAACAAAACCCTAACCACATACAATGTCACAAACTATGTTAATTTGTTTCAAGAATGCACCTTTCATCGAAAATTATCGCAGAACTATAAATTTCATCTAGTTTGTGAAGCAATGAAAAATAAATACAAGGTGGATGAAGTTTCCACAATGAATTCATACTTGTATTTTTTTATTTCTACACAAACCATGTGAACCTTACCAACTCATATTATACGGATGCTACCACCACTTGTTATCACCATGTATCATCTCCTCAATCTACAAGGAAACACATCAAACTTCAACAATGAGCATCTTCAGTTGAAACGAAACCCTAAAACTATAATCCATTAAAGAGTAAAGAGATATCAAAAGAGAAAGATAAAGAGAGAGAGAGAGAGAGAGAGAGAGAGAGAACACACCATTTTCGCCATCGTCGTGGTGTGGATTGTACCATATGAAGATATATTAAGTTCATCTAATTTGTGCAGTCAAGTGTCGCTCCCCCGAAAAGACATCGGGTCAGACAGGGTACAGACGAGAACGGTCGGCGAAAGGAGAGATGAAGGTGAAGATGAATAGAGTCTCCAGCTAGGAACTTTTATCCCGAAGGAAAGGTAATGCTGCATAAACCTAGGAAAAAATGGATAAGACGGTTGCGAACCAGAGAAACTGAGAAAGGGGGTTGGTTACAACCTGGGAAAGTATTAGCACCCAGATTGTCTGTCGTACTCGACGGGATCCACGCTTACAAGATTGTGTTTAAAGGGGTAGGGTATATGCTATCTGTGTGCAAAAGCTGGACAAGAAATGTACAAGTGTAAGTGAAAAGGAGTGTGAATTGCTCAGGAACTGAGGCTTAAAAGAGAATGTTGGAGGAAGGGGAAGACACAGAGACTTTTGTTCGATAACAGTTAAGTTATGCCTACGTATCCTCTCGTGCAATGAGGAAGTCAGAAAACCGTAGTTCGACTCAAAGAGACTGAAAATAAATTGACTATGAACTGCTTGCTTTCCTATGCTGAAGTGTATGACTCGTTTGCCTCGAGTGCTAACTGTCTTGCATTAGACGGAAGAAGCGAGTTCTCGTTTATGAATGAGTGTGATGAGAAAAGAATCCCGAAGGAGACGATTATTGTTTGTTTTTGTGTTTTCAGTTTTGTTATTGTTTTTGATGTTTTGCATAAGTTAATGAGCTTAAGCCTAAATAAAAGGCTTATAAACTCATTATATCCTCCCTGATTAGGGATAATGAGCCTACTTAAGTATGAGATAAACATCTCAACTTAATTGCCATGATGATGTAGGATTAAGATCATTAACCTACTTGTGATTATTTAGATTTGTTTGTATTTTTGTTTATGTTAAGTAATGAGTTTAATCTCTAATCACATATTAGTGGACTCATTACACCATCCTAATATAAGGATAATAGATGAGGACACTTAAGCTGAGGAAGATACCTCAACTTAATCCATGGTTAAGGATTTAATTCATTATATAACAAGACTTTATTAAGATGGATTTTAATTAAGGATGAGATTAAGAAATGGGTTTTATAGTTTGTAAGACAACTTGAGGAGGACTTGTCCATTAAACACTAAGGTTAGTCCTTCTTAACCATAAAGGAAGAATTAGAACCCTAATGTAAGGCCCAAGTTACAAGATGAAGTCTTAGTGATTATTAAGATGAATTTATTAAGAGTTTTAAACAAATTAAAGGTTTAACACTTAGGATTAAAGTTGTACACTCCATCCTAATAGAAGGATACAGGGATAACCCTAATGCCAAAGTCCTAAAATTTTAAGAGTTTAGTCTCTGATTATGAAGATGAGAAGAGAGACTCAAAGAAGACTCAAAGGTAAAATACTAATGGGGGACTAATCACAACCCTAATTATTATCATGCTTGGATGTTCCTATGGTTTGTGAGGCTCAAGACAAGTCTTTAAGAAAGCCACCAATGGAAGAAGCATAAGAAAGGAGAAAGAGAAGAAAGGAAGGTTACTTACTTCATTTGAGAAGATAAGTAATCCCAAGAGAAAGAAAAGAGGGGAAAGGGCACAAGTGAATGGAATTCACTTCAAACACAAGTATAATGTACAAGTATAAGAGAGAAAGAGAAGTTAGATATGGATGCACATCCACACCTTAAACAACTTACCATAAGCCCCTGAAATGTTTGTTGAACATGTAAAGAAAGAAATGAAATGCAAATGCATCAAACAAAGGTGCTATGATCAAAGTCAGAAGTGCATATGCAAGGTCAATGAGTCATGAGATGCTGCAAAGTCACACATGATGCATATGTATGCTTATATGAGAGATGGGATGCAAAGGAAGCAAGTTAGAAACATGGAAGCACATGGATGTTCATGAAATGTTATGAATGCAAAGCATACCAAATGAATGAAAAAATGATCAAGCTATGTTCTAACATGTCCTAGGATGTCTAAGATGACATACAAATGCTTGATATGGCATGGCAAGTTCATGTATTGATGTTTATGCAAAGATGAATGCATATGAACATGAGAAATTAGGGTTTTATGAATGTATGAGATGCATATGACCAAAACAGAAGCAATGCACAAGATAAAAAATTGAAAATGCACTCAAAAGAACCCTAAACCTATACTAAGTTACCATCCAAAGGGGGAGGTCAGAAACTCAACATAGAAGAAGTTATGGATTTTCTAAATTTCTAGGGTTTTTTGGGTGATCCTCAATAGAAAATGCCAAACAAATTGAAAATTCAAGATAAAAATGAAACAAAAATGTTTTTTAGAAACTAGAGGCCATGTATGAAATAATGCAAAAAGAATCATGTACAAACTCATCTTGGTTTAAAAGTTATGAATTTTTTAAGTTAGGGTTAGAAAATAGGTCATTTTAGGAACCCTAATTCAATGAAAAATCTCAAAGTATGATCAAAACCAAAAATAAATTTGTATGATGAGTTTGTAAATGTTTTTAAATGTTTATAAATGCTCTCTGAATTTTTTTGTGAGTTTTAAATACTTAAATGTATCTTTAATTAATTAAAATCAATTAATTAATTAAATAAAACATTTAAATGATTTAAAAAATGATTTTTAATGCAAAAAATAAAAATAAAAATATTTTTGGTCTCTGAAAATTAATAAAAGTCTTGACAAAAATTTCCAGAATTTTTAAAATACAAAGAAAATGAAATAAAATACAAAGGAAATGAAATAAAAATAAAATAAAGGGAAAGTATGTTAATTTGAGGGATGAGATTTAAACTGGAGAAAAGGGAGTTGACTAGCGCGTTATCCAACGGCTGGGACTTAAACTGGCTAATTAATTTTATTTAATTTTAGTTAATCAAGATTAGGGCTAATGACATGATTTGAGCCATTGAAACACGCGCGGGAACTCAAATCTAAGGGCCAGAATTCAAAGTTGCTTAATTATGCAGATTAGGGTTAATGAGTTTCAGATGACCGGAACAGTGCTCCGGTCATCTTCTCCGGTGAGCCAAAATGATATCTCTCCCCCTAAGCATATAGAACCTAATTTTTCTGCCCAGAAATGATCCCCATACATCACTGAACCTAAATCCCCAAACAAAATTCATTTATAACACATCAAAAGAGAGAATCAAAGCAAATCAGTTCTAGGTCAAAAAACTTTCAGAGATCATGAAATGCTTATTTCTCAACCATTTTCAATTTCAAACATATCAGGATGATCAGTGCAACTCATAGAATCATTCTATAACAAGAAATCAAAGTTCTGGAAAAAAATGTTCTTGAGGTATACCTGAGATGAAGCTTTGCTATCTGGAGCTTTCTGGCCACCTCCTTGGTGCTTTTCCACTCGAATGAACCCCTTGATGCTTCTGGCAAGCTTGAAACAAGCTTATGTTGGCTATTTTGAAGGTTTCAGTTCAGAGGAAGCTGAAATCGTGTTTTTGTTTGAGATGGTTTCAGGCCAATGTGAGGGGTGGGAAATGATCTTGGGGTTGTGTGGAGATGATTGGTGGAAGAATTTTGAAGTTTTGATGGCTGAGTTGGGAGATTCGAAGAGATGAAGTTTTGAGGGGATTTTGTGTAATCTGAGCTTGGGAGTGTTTCAGGCTTCAAGCATTGTGTGTTTGTGTTCCATAATGTTTGCATATGATGTCTTGATTGGTCATAAAGTGAGTGGTGGCCTTGCTTGATTGGTATGGGTAATTTTGCAAAACGTCAAGCTTAGGTGTACTTGAGGCATGGCACGAGTCAGAGCTGGATTAGGGGCATGGTTGGGCTTAGCATGGATCAAGGAAGGCCTTTGGATTGTTTTTGTGCAGCTGTAATGACTGAGGCAAGTGGTAGCATGGCTCTTGCAACTTTTCCCTCTTTGTTGTTTCTTGATTCACAAGCCATAAAAACCCTAGGTCAAAGGCCCAATTCTGATGCTTTGAATTTGTTTGATCATGTTATGGCATATTTGTACACATTTGAAGTCATTAGAAACCTTGGCAAGTGGTTTTGCAAAAATCCCCCTTTGGTGCATTCTTAAAAATTATAGGATTTTTGCCAACTTTGAAGGATCATAACTTTAGTTCTGTAATGAATTAGAAGGATTTCATGTACTTTTTGAAAATGGGAAGATCTATCCTACAACTTTCATGACCAAGAATTTTCCATTTGAAGCATTTTTGATTAAGAAAGAGGAGGTTGAAAAACTTTCCCAAAATGGAAAGTTTCCATTACAAGTCATTTCCATTTTTGGCAAGTTTGCAAATGGCTCAAAATTATTCAATATTGTGAACTTCCAACCTCTTCTAAGATCAAATAAAGATCATTGAACTTCAATTTGATGAAAATACCCCTTGGGTTCCATTGTTGGGGGCCTCAAATGCCCTGATTTTGACTTAACTTGCTCAAGAAGTTACCCAGTGAACAGATGACTTCCACAATGAATTTATTCATCAAACTTGGTACATATGGTCCTTATAACATCTTAAGAACATTAGAAACAAGAATGGCCCAAAAATTTGGAGTTGAGGCCTCTGAAACCAAAACCCTAATTTTGGTCATCTGTGTAGTGAAAACCCTAGCTCTGCTTCCATGCTTTGCCAGTTCTTGTGATCTCTTGACATATATGGACTTTTGGGGACATAATATGATGATAGAACACACATAGACCTTATTGGAACACTTTGAGGCCTTTGGGATAGCTCAGATGGAATCTTGGATTGCTCAAATCACAAACCCTAGATGCAAATGAACTTGAACTTATGCAGGCACTACGCCAAAAATGCTTTTTAACAGCGCATCTTAGACAGCGCTTTTAAGAGAAAGCGCTGTCCAAGTTTAATATTTAAAAAAAACACGGAAAATGTTCCAAAAAAATAATGAAAGCGTTGTCTAAGGGGGGGTCTTAGACAGTGCTTTTAGAAAGCGCTGTCTAAGACCCCCCTTAGACAGCGCTTATAGAAAGCGCTTTTAAATATTCACCTTAGTCAGCGCTTTTGATAAAGCGCTGTCTAAAGTTTTTAAATTTAAAAAAAAAATAAAACCATAAGCGCTGTCTAAGGGGGGGTTTAGAAAGCGCTTTTGAAAAGCGCTGTCTAAGGCATACCTTAGAAAGCGCTTTTCCCAAAAGCGCTGTCTAAGGTCTTATTAAAATTAAAATTCAGACTTCTATTTTCGTTCTCTGTTCTTTCTGTTTTCCCTCCTAACAGCGAAAGCGAACCCTAACAGCGAAATCGTTCGTTCTTGAAAGTGTTTCAGCCATTGATTGTGCTTCATTTCTTCACTTTTTCACTGCGTTTTTCAGAATCGGTTTCATTGCTTCTTCATTCATTCACTGCGTTTGAAGAATCGGTTTCATTGCTTCAGTTCTTCGTTACAGGTTTCAGTTCTTCAGTTATGCGTTTCATTTCATTTGTTTGACGAATCGTTCCTGGTATAATCACATTACGGTATGTGTTTGACGAATCGTTCCTGATATAATTGCTTTTTTTTTCTGGTTGTGGTTGGTTATGGAAAAATCATTTCTTCTGTTCTACGTTTCAGGTTTCATTTCTTCAGTTCTTCGTTTCATTTCTGTGTTTGACGAATCGTTCCTGGTATAATCTCATTACGGTATGTGTTTGACGAATCGTTCCTGATATAATTGCTTTTTGTTCTGGTTGTGGTTGGTTAGGAAAAAATCATTACTTTTCATAACTCAGTTTTGATGTTTTTAGGGAAAATTCAGTATTTAGGATGTTTTTAGGATGATAAGTTTCATACTGAAATTATGGATGATATCATATCACAATGTGACAATATCTTATGAATTATACCAACTTCAAAATCATTAAAAATTATGAGTATGTAGAAAATGATAATAATACTAGGACACATTATTCACCCATGGTTTCAAGGCCTGCCTAGGTAGGTTTGTTTTCACAATGAAATAATAGTAGGATACCCCTCCAAACATGTATCTTTTATTAAAATTCATAATCTTCCATCTCCAAACAAAGTTGTTAAAATGGATTTTTTACTCAAGTGCCACTGATTTAAAAAATATATACTAAAATACTACAAGATAAAAGGTTTTTTAAAAAATGCCATGAATTTAGGAGTTTGGACAAGCCAACGATGATACTCATGAGTTGAGTTGTTTGAGTTCGGTTAAAAAATGCCATTAATTTTTCTATTATTTGAATATTTTAACTAATATATTTAAATTTTATTTATCATTATTTGAGTGTTCTTTTAAATAAGTAGGAAAACCATGGATAAAACATGGATGTGTGCCGATCGAATGACCAAAGAGTACGAGAGTGGGGTTGCGGAATTCGTTAAGTATGCTGTTCAACACGCTGAAAACCCCAGACGAATGCATTGTCCTTGCTTGCGTTGTTGTTATATTGGTAAGGTTGACGCACATGGATTGAAATCGCATTTGCTGAGGCATGGAATTGATCAAAGTTATCAGTGTTGGATATTTCATGGTGAGAAAATTAACGGGAATGTTGAATCGAGTGGAAAAAGTAATACGACCTATGCTTCATACGACAAAGACACGGAAACATATGATTGTGATCGAGTTGAAGAGATTGTAGAAGCACTGGAAGAAGATCTTCATGATTGTCCTGAAATGTTTGAGAGGATGGTAAGCGATGCAGAGAAACCGTTGTACAAAGGTTGCACTAAATTCTCAAGACTTTCTGCGGTATTAAAGTTGTACAACTTAAAGGCGGGCAATGGATGGTCGGATAAAAGCTTCACAGAGTTGTTGGCCCTTATGAGAGAAATGCTACCGGATGATAATGTTCTTCCTAATCGAACCTATGAGGCAAAAAAAATGTTGTGCTCTATTGGCATGAGCTATGATAAGATACATGCTTGTCCTAACGATTGCATTTTGTTTCGTAACGAATATGCAACGTTAACTGAGTGCCCCAAATGCGGTTTGTCTCGATATAAGAAAAGATTATCTCCCGCAAAAGTCTTATGGTATTTTCCAATAATTCCGAGATTTAGGCGCATGTTTCGTAGTGAAACCGATGCAAGACATCTTACTTGGCATGCAGATGAAAGAATTACTGATGGAAAGTATCGGCATCCGGCTGATTCACCACAGTGGTCGAAGATTGATAATGATTATCCTGAGTTTGGATCAGAAGCAAGAAACCTTCGATTGGCATTATCTACTGATGGAATGAACCCACATGGTCTTCAAAGTATTTCACATACCACATGGCCTGTGATTCTTATGATTTATAACCTACCTCCGTGGCTATGTATGAAGCGTAAGTACATGATGTTATCTATGTTAATCTCTGGGCCTAAACAACCAGGTAATGACATAGACGTATACTTGACACCTCTGATCGAAGATTTAAAGATTTTGTGGGAGAACGGTGTGGAGGTTTATGATGGATATAGGAAAGAAAGTTTCAATTTGAGGGCGATGTTGTTTGGCACAATTAATGATTTTCCAGCATACGGGAATCTATCTGGGTATAGCATTAAAGGTCAACGTGCGTGTCCTGTTTGTGAAGACGGAACCGATACGATTCGATTGGAACTTTGCCAGAAGAATGTGTTTCTCGGTCATTGTAGATTCTTACATTCTAAACATCACTACCGTGGGTGGAGAAAAGCATTCAATGGAGACACCGAACATCGTAGAGCTCCACCCGCATTGTCAGGTGAACAAGTTTTTGAAAAGGTGAAAGATGTGCGTACTGAGTTTGGCAAGCCTTTTGCACATAAGATTGTGAAAGGTGGGTGGAAGAAAAGGTCGATATTTTTTGAATTGCCATATTGGAAGTCTTTGTACGTGAGACATTTTCTCGATGTTATGCATATTGAAAAAAACGTATTTGAAAGTGTTATCGGTACATTACTCAATATAAAAGGCAAGTCTAAGGATGGCCTTAAAGCAAGGGAGGACATGTTAAAAATGGGAATGAGAACTGAATTAGCACCCGTGAAGAAAGGAAGACGAACATATCTACCACCTGCTGCTTTTACTTTATCTAGAAAGGAGAAAAAAATTTTGTGTAAGTCTCTGAGTGAAGTTAAGGTTCCAGAAGGATACTCATCTGATATCAGAAGACTTGTTTCTATGAAAGACCTCAAGTTGAAGAATTTGAAGACACATGATTGTCATGTTATAATGGAACATTTTCTACCGATCGGTATACGTTCTATTTTGCCAGAAAAAGTAAGAAGTTCCATAACTAAATTGTGTTTTTTCTTTAGGTCAATTTGTAGTAAGGTGATCGATCCCGATATCTTACCAACACTACAAAAAGAGATTGTAATTACCTTGTGTGAGCTTGAAATGTATTTTCCTCCGTCTTTTTTTGACATAATGGTTCATTTAGTTGTTCATCTTGTGAAAGAGACACAGTTGTGTGGACCAGCTTATATGAGATGGATGTACCCTGCTGAACGGTATATGAAAATATTAAAAGGGTACGTGAAATCCCGAAGTCGACCGAGGGTTGTATTGTTGAACGATACATTGTTGAAGAAGCTGTTGAGTTTTGTACTGAATATTTGTCTAACGTTAAATCGATTGGACTCCCCAGAGCTCAGATATTCGACAAAATGGAAGGTAAAAAATTAATTGGGAATAAAATTGTGACAATATCAAGGGATGAACGGGATCAAGTTCATTTGTATGTTCTGCACAATAATAATGAGGTTGAGCCATATGTTGAAATGCACAAGGATGTACTCCGAAGGTTAAATCCGAACAGAAATGAAAATTGGATAGTTATAGAGCACAATCAAAGTTTCATACAATGGTTGAAGGATCATATTTATTTGAAGCGCTCTTCAGATCCTTCTTCGGTAACAGAAAGGTTGAGATGTTTGGCATATGGTCCAAGTTTGCATGTGTTTTCTCATAGCGCATATTCAATTAATGGATACACATTTTATACCAAAGAACAAGATGATAAGAGTACTATGCAAAATAGTGGTGTCACCGTGCTAGCTGAAGCAATGCATATATCAAGTATGAAGGACTTAAACCCCAAATATGCAAATTTGTCATAATTTGGAGTTATTGAGCACATTTGGGTGTTTGATTACGAGAAGTTTCAGATTCCCATCTTTGGTTGCAAGTGGGTGAATAGTAGTGGCATACGAATGAATAAGTCTGGATTTTTGCAAGTTGATCTTACTAGGGTGGGGTACAAAGATGAACCTTTTATTCTAGCATCTCAGGCTAAACAAGTGTTCTATGTGAATGACCCGAAGAGTACAAAATGGTCTATAGTGCTTTTCTCTAACAAAGTGACTGATGATAGCGGTGTCGATCAATGTGATATTGATGTTGAGAATGAGTCATGCATTAGACGGAATGAGTTGAATAGAAATGATGAAGTTGAGGATCTTATACCGGATGAGTCATATATAAGAAACGATCATAATGAGGGAATTTGGATCAATTCATCCGTACGCATTGCTAAGAAACAAGTGATTAATATTCCAACAAAGAAAAGAAAGAGATGTTAGTGACTTAGGTAAATTATCCATGGTTTCTTTATTTTATTTTTTCGATTGTTTTGATTATAAGTTATATGTGATAATGCATGATTTCTTTATTTTTTTGTTTTCAATTGCTTTGATTATAAGTTATATATGATAATGCATGATTTCTTTATTTTTTTTGTTTTCAATTGCTTTGATTATAAGTTATATATGATAATGCATGATTTCTTTATTTTTTTTTTGTTTTCAATTGCTTTGATTATAAGTTATATATGATAATGCATGATTTCTTTATTTTTTTTGTTTTCAATTGCTTTGATTATAAGTTATATTTGATATTTGATGGTTTCCTTGGTTTATTACAGGTTAGACATGGCTGATGACCAACCTGAGGAAGTTCCTAAAAAAGTATCCGCGGAAGAAGAAATTCGAAGAGGCATCACAGTAATGAGAAGGGTGGTCCAAGGAAGATCTCGAGGCATCATACTAGATGTCTATTGGAGCACCCAGGGACAGCTTATAGAACCTAATGGGCATACCTTAACTAGTTTTATCGGTGCACTAGTAAGGAATGAAATTCCCATTACATGTGATGATTGGAGAAACAAAGAGCTGAAAGAGTCCAAAGATAAAATTTGGAGTGAGATAAAGGTACAATCATTTGGCCCTTAATTATACGGTATCAATTATGTTTTTTCAATTACCGATACTAACTATCAATCTGTATGTTTTTCTTAGCGATGTTTTAACATCGAAGAAGAAAGAAGAGGCTTTTGTATGAAATTGGCCGGAAAGCTTCTAAGAGGGTTTCGGACATTTTTATCATCCAAGTTCCTTAAGGATGCGGATGGTAATTTTGTGGATGCGGAGCTTCCCAAAAAATATGAAAGTTTGATATCGGCTGAAGAATGGGAAGCTTTCAAATCCAAAAGACAAGACCCGGTTTTTCAAAGAATAAGTGCTACAAATCGGGAAAGAGCATCAAGTCCCGCATATCCGTACCGAAAAGGACGTGTCGGATATGGACGGTTAGAACAATCCATGGTAAGTATTTATAAATTGCGATAACAAATTTGTTCATCATATATTAGTTTTATCTGATCAAATTGTATGACTTAATGTGTAGCTGCAGAAGGAGGAAAGTTCAGAAACATCTCTTCCTGCACATGTTTTGTGGAAGGAAGCCCGTGTGGGCAAATCTGGAGTTCCTCAAGAAGAAGTTTTACACGTATACCAGAAATGTGTAAGTATAACATTTTTTCATTAATTGAATAACATTTTTATAGATAAAATATTTGACAAGTGTACGGTATTCATCTGATTTTTCAGGAGGAGCTATCTCAGTCTTTATCTCCCGATGATACTAGGAGCATACTTGGTCGGGCATTAGATGTCCCTGAGTACTCTGGTCGGGTGAGGGGTAAGGGATTTGGAGTCACTCCGACCTCCATGAGTATTAAAAAAGGAAAGGCTCCTAGTAATCGGGAGCTTCATGCAAGAATGGAAGCCATGCAAGCTGAGCTTGATGCATTGAGGAGAGAAAGAGAGGCTAGCGCCTCAACAGTATACAGAGATGCTTCGGACAAAGACAGTATCAACTGTACCTTTCAGCCGAACATTCCAGAGGTAATAGTTGGAATTGTCTTAAATTGAACTATTTGCTTAAATTATGTATTTGACATATATACACATTAACGATTTCTTGTTATTATTGGTTTTAGGGCATTTCCCATTGTCAGCTGTATTTGTCGTCACCATACTATCGGATGGTTGGCAAGGGAAAAGTGCATAACGTTAGTGGAGTATTACTCCACACTAGAGAGCTCCCTGCTGGATGTTTGAAGGTATCAGTTGATATTGCAGTTGAGCCGAATGCAGCATTACCATATCCTAGCGATGATTCGGATGCAACAACGGTGCACGAAGCAGTAGGTTCGTTTGTTGCATGGCCGACAAACCTCATATGCATAGGATATGAGGTATGATTAAAACTTATGTTAACTTCCTTGGTATATTCAATGTTTAAAATTTATGCTTAAAATTTTACTTACATATTTTCCTATGTTAAATAGACTCCCACACAATCCAAATCAAAAGATAGTGCGATTCCACGGCCTACCGAGTCCACGGTTTCAAGAAAAGAGGTAATATACAATTATATGACATATATTAATGGAAGTTATTACATTCTTAATTTGATCTAACTATTTATATGACATGTAGCTTCAAGAAAATGAGGCTAGCAATGCCTCCGCACAACAAAAAAAGGAGGTTAGCAACGCCTCCGCACGGGTACAAAGTTCTGGTGCTAAGAAGTCCGTAGCTAGGAAAAAACCTACCACCAAGTATAGGTCGTGCCTCAGGACATTTCTAGAGATGACCGATATACCGACCGGAGGTGTTCGGACTATACCTATGGAGGTAGGGATTTTCGGCTTTGATTACGAACAAATGATTGGTAATGAGGACTTCATGCAAGTTTTTGGTCGTGAAGAAATCGGCGTCAACGTTGTCAATACATATGTTAGGTAAATCCGGACTACTTTGTTTTATTAATTAAAAAACTTATTTTAATGTTGTTTACTTTATGTTAATGATGTTTTTATATTAGGTTTTTGTATGACAAATTGATGCGCCCCAATGGTTTGGACGTGTCATTCGGATTCTTAGCACCCGCGACCGTCAACTATAGTTTAATGATAAGTAGACCGGATACCGTGACGGAGTACGTTCTTCGGATCCTCGTGGAGAATAAAGATGCGGAGAAGTTGTTTTTTGTACCGTTTAATACCGGGTTAGCATTTCATTCTAAATTCATCTATTATAATTATTTTCCAAGTTACCATCTAACATTTGCCTAATCATTACAGTGGACATTGGTTGTTGCTCGCAATCAATCCTATCCGAGAAATTGTGTATTATCTTGACTCGTTAGGAAATGATTGGACAACATACCCGGATATGAAGGTCCTAATTGACACGTAAGTGAGAATGTTCAAAATTTTTCTTAGTTTATGTGAATTGTTCTAATTGCTTCATTTTTATTTTATTAGCGTCCTACAAGCTTTTCGGGCCCAACGAGTTATCCAAACCTCAAGGAGGGGCGCCAACTCCATTGCATGGATTAAAGTGGCGGTATATTTTTAATTATCGCGTTTTTTATTATATTAGTGATGACTACACTTGATAAAACTTAGGATTTATAATCCATATTTTTTTTTCATATGTAGTGTCCTCTTCAACGTAATCAAATAGATTGCGGGTATTTCATGTTGAGGTTTATGCGAGATACTCTCATGTTGGGCCGATTAGAGATTCCCACCGATGTATGTATTTCTAACTTATGAGTTATTTTTATATTTACACATATCTCATATAATTAAATAGTTGGAATTGATTCAAAATATGTTATATTATTATGTAGTACTTTGATGAATTCAAGTGTGCATCTTATACAAAGGATCAAGTGGACGAAATCAAAGAGGAGTGGTATCAATACATGATAGAGCTCAAAGTGTGTAATTAATGTGTACATTTGTAGTAGTATATGTAATGACTTATAAATGTAAACATAAATTTGTATATATTTTGATACATTTATGGCAAATTTGGTTTGAATTGGTTTGAATTGGTTAGCCAAAAATTGGTAAAAAAAGGCCAAAATGGCATATATAAAATGTGATAATTGTCTGCAAAAATCTGGTTGAAAACAGGTACCAATTCTGGTTTATAAACCTGGAAAAAATGTGGTTACAAACAAATCCTACAAAAAATTTCGTATACCTTAGACAGCGCTTTTGCCAAAAGCGTTGTCTAAGGGGGGGGGGGGGGGCTTAGACAGCGCTTTGTGAAAAGCGCTGTCTAAGGTATACCTAAAAAAATTAAAATAGGAGGGGCTTAGACAGCGCTTTTGGCCAAAGCGCTGTCTAAGGTAGGGGGCTTAGACAGCGCTTTTGAAAAGCGCTGTCTAAGGTGTACCTAAAAAATTTAAATTATGAGGGTCTTTTAAAGCGCTTTTGGCCAAAGCGCTGTCTAAGGGTGGGGGATTAGACAGCGCTTATCACATTTTAAAAAGCGCTGTCTAAACCTTTAGCAGCAGAGGTTTAGACAGCGCTTTAAAGCGCTGTCTAAGGCTAAAAAAAGTGTTGTCTAAGGTCTTGTTTGTTGTAGTGAGGGAAGCAAAAATGCAATATGAGAAAGTATGCCTATGTTATTGCAAACATGAAAGATCACAAGCCATGGTGTGATAAAGAGTGAGGGAAAATTTGGGGTGTTTACACCATGATAAAAAAATACTAGGTGGATGAAGTTTCCACAATGACTTCATACTTCTTGTATTCTTCATTATTGTTAGACAAACCATATGAACCTTATCAACTCATACTATACACTTACTACGACTAACATCATCACCATGTATCATCCCCTTAACCTGGAAGGAAACACAACAAACTTCAACAATGAGCATCCTTAGATGAAAATAACCACGAAACAAGAAAAAATTATGATGCTGATCAAGTTTAGGAAGTAATGAAAAATAAATACAAGTAGGAAGAATCTTACACAAAAGCTTCATACTTCTTATATTTCTTTTCATTATTTCTAAAACTAGATGAAATTTGTTTCCACCATTGCTTGTACTTTCTTTTCATAACTACACAAACATTATCTAATAATAGATGGAAAAAGAAGAATACATTAATGTATGAAGCACGAGATTCACGGTTAACGGTGAAGAAGAAGAAAAGAAAGAGTGGGTTCTAGGGTTTCGTTATGAAGGAATCGACTCTACTGTCAATATGTGAAAGTTAATTTGTTTATATATGGGTAAACAATTTCACAACGGTTAACAATAAGATCGTAATATAAGTATTTATTTATAATAAATATATCACAACGGTTAACCAGAAGAACCATAGTGACATCCCTTTTATTTGTGAATTTTAAAATAAGTATTAAAAAAAGTGTGCCTTAACGTTAAAGGAATAAAATATTTTAAGGCATTGAGGTTCGAACCGATGAAAGTTTGATTGTATCACAACAGTTGGTTCTCTAACCGCTTTTCTATATTTCTATATTAATAATTTTTAATCAAAAACAAAATAAATATGGTAGCGTCTTAGTAAAGATATGTCACAATGGTGTAGGGATAAATTGTGGTGACCATGGTGTTGTTAAATGCACGGTTTGTAGTAGTAGAGTATATATATATATATATATATATATATATATATATATATATATATATATATATATATATATATATATATATATATATATATATATATATATATATATATATATATATATATATATATATATAGAGAGAGAGAGAGAGAGAGAGAGAGTATATATATATATATATATATATATATATATGTGTGTGTGTGTGTGTGTGTGTGTTATATATAAAAAACTCTTATTTTATTCTAAGTTCATTATCACAATTCCAAACAGTTACAAAGAAAAGAACATCTACAAAATAACGAGAAAAACTCATAAAACCTAATTCACCCATTCTCTTTGGCGGCACTATGTAGTTACAAAAAACAATGACCATTAGGGAGACATTCTAAAGTAAGAAGAGTCAATGATGGTTAAAGAACCATGCTTTTGGACTTGTCAGATGACATAAACAGGAAAAGGTCATTGGAAGCAAGTGGTGAAAGTGGCAAGATCAAGGTTTAAGTGTGTTTTGAACTTGATCAAGGATGTTGAATAGTTATTCAATATGGTAGAGATCAACAAGATGGTTGATGGATAAATTGGCATCACAACAGTTTCATGTAAAGGTAAAGATCGTAAATATATGTCTTAAATCTTTTGAGTGATGAAGAGAAAGAAAACGTATTTTAAGATTGTCAACTATAAGAAAGCAAAAAAATATCAAGAAATTCAACGGAAGAGGTTGGAACCGTGAAGGAAGGTTTGGAGGATGACAAGTCTAATTCGGATTATTTGATTTAGGGGTCTATTCATTAATGTTATAATATTATAAATATTTTTTATATTAATTTATGATACTCTAAAATATTTTGAGATACTCTTACATACAAAAATAAACTCTAACATAATCTAAATTAATATCAAAGATATTATATATAAAATATTTATCAGATAAACTCTGAAATATTATAAAATATTTATCATACAAAGATAAACTCTAACATAATCTAAATTAATATAAGAGATAATATAAGATATTTATCATAGAAATTAATATAAAATATATTATATCATTCTTATCTTTCCAATCTTCAGCATTTTATAATTGAAGAAGAGAGAAAGGTTTGGAATCCTCTCTAAATTAGAGAGGCAAGATTTAAAATTCCTAAAAATTATTAGAATTTGAAAAATCTTTGAAAGTATATCTTTCTAGTGTTATCTATGTATTCTTTTTTAAAGGTAAAGTTTAATTTTCACCTAATATTATTTTTTATTGATATTTTCTAACTACCACAATATTTTTTAAAGTTTTCATTTTATATTATTATTTGCTATTGTGTTTCTTTATTTTATTTTTTTCTCAACATACACATTATGCAATTTCAAATATTTTATTTTAATCAGTTGACTTATATATGTTGACTTTACAAATGGATAAGAAGCGAGAAGTCAAAAGGACCCTAAATTAAAACAGTTTAATTAATTAGTGTGATACAATCTAATTTTTTAAAAACTCGAGGATACTTATTTAAATTGAAAAATGGGTGTGAAGGATTTTGAAATCAAGTGATCATTTTCTTGTCAAAACTAATTGGCCATGCACATGGTGATGTGCAACACGTCCCAACCAAAGTCCAAATAAGTATCAAACTCACAATTCAATTTTTAAAAATAAATGTTTTGTGCACACAACAATATTTTCTTCCTAGTATTCCTATATTTTATTCCCTCCTTTTTTTTACTATAAATCATTTTTTTTAACTTTTCATATATAATAATTGTAGTATAAAAAAGAAAAATTATAAAGTGTTTTACAAAAAAATTACTTCGTTAATAGATTTAAAAGACAAATTTATATAATTGAAAAGAGAGATAATAATAAATATTTAAAAAAATAATAGAAAAATAATTATTATTATTATTCATTGGTATTATAAAATAAATTATATCAAGATACAAAATATTTTTCTAAAACGATTTATAGTAAAAAAAAACGAAGATAGTAAATTGGAGGAAAAAAATAAAGAAACTTGTCTGAAAAGGAGTGTGTGATCCTCGCTTTATTATTCAAAAAAGTGAGGTAATATTAAATATATATTATTAACGATGCGGTGTGCAAATACATTATAACTTTTAATTTAATAGAGTTTCCATCGACTGCATGCATAAGAAAGTAGTATATTTAAAGGATTTCTTAAGGCATTTTATGGTCTTCTTAGCCACCATGCGAGTTTCTTTTAATGCCCTTAGGTTTTAGATTTATATCTTCTGACGCACCCTTTTTTTACCGAAGGGAGATCAGTCTGGAGAGCGCCCCATGCATTTAGTTTTGATTAGTTTCAGAGATGCATCTCCGGAACTATTTGGAGAAGAAAACATTAAACTTAGTCGGTTCAGGGGATTTTTCAGATATGCATTTCCGGAACACATGAGCAGTAATTTGAATTTTCTTGTAACCTTTGCATATCAAATTATTCTGGAGATATATCTCCGGAAGTTTTTGATATATTTTTAAGTTGTATGATCACTCCCTCTTTGTTGTCATGCTCTTTTCAACTTCAACCCTCTCCCCTAAAAACCCTACATTCTCAATCTAATTTTCCACTCAAAATCTCCATCATTTTGGTTCAACATATCATAGGGAGCAAAAGATGATTGAATTTCAGGTAAATATTGTTCATTTACATCTACATTGCTCACATTAATCATCAAAGTTTGTTGTAAAAAAACTTACAGAGTGTTCGGAGATACATCTCTTAAACGTGTTAAACATGAACTTCTTCGAGATATATTTCCGGAAAGTTTATGTGTTCATTTTCCTACCTTTTCTGCAACAGTATATTAATTATTTTTATTGTTCATATTGTTTCTAATAGATATGATGCACCCTAATAATATCTCAAAAGAAGTAGTTTCTACGAAGGATGTTTCTCCGAATGCTTAAGGGGTTGTTGTAAAGGCGGTAGATATTGGCGATGACTTTAATAACAAGCAAGAGTTTGAAAATCGTGATAAAAATGCTCGAATTGATTCGTATGGTGGCATCTAGACTTGGATTTGTATGGTTATCGAAAGGTCGGATAATGGCTTGGATAGAAGAAGCGCTTTTATGAATATGTTGTGCAAAAGAAGCGGAAAATATCGAACTCCTATCCGGAATTTTAAGAGAGACGACAGGGGTAGTAGAAAATGTGTGTGTCATTTTAAACTTCGTGGTTACATGTTGGCTAGCAAAAAATGGATATTTAATGTCATTTGTGGAGTGCATAACCATGAATTGTGCTTAAATTTAGCCGGTCATCCTAGTGTATGTCGGCTCAAGCCGGAAGAGAAGGCATGTATTAGTGACATGACCTTGAATCTTGTCCAACCGAAAAATATACTTGCAACATTGAAAAGAAATAAAACTGACAATATATCAATTATCAGACAAGTGTATAACATTTGTACCTCACTAACAAGGACATTAAGGGAGATAGAACTGAGATGCAACAACTGTTGAAATTGTTAGACGATAACAATTACATGTCTCGGTACCGAACTTGCGACAATGGAGTTATGGTTAGAGATATATTATGGACTCATATGGATTCAATAAAGTTGTTCAACATGTTTTTGTTTGTATTATTTGAGATGGTTGGTGTTACCTCAACTGAGAAGACATATTCCATTAGTTTTTCATTTTTACAATGTGAAAAATAGGGCAATTTTACTTGGCCATTAGAGGTGTGTCGGTTAGTTTTGAAGAATCAAAGTGAGATGCCTAAAGTTATTGTTACGGACCGCGATACCGCAATGATGAACGCGGCTCCAAAGGTATTTCCTTCTTCTTATGCAATACTTTGAAATCACCATTCTTGATCAGGTGTCGAAGAAGATAGTTTGTGTGTGGACTGATAATGTCTGACACCTTAGAAATACAACTACCAACTGAGTTGAGTCGGCCCATGCTACTTTGAAAAATTGGTAGGTGTCGCTCCCGATAGGTGGGACCGGCCCAAATAAAGGTACAAACGCGAACGGTCGGCGAGAGGGACAATGAGAACACACAGCCGTGAACTCACTGGAGATGAATAGAGTCGCCAGCTAGGCATTTTTATCCCGGAGGAAAGGTAATGCTGCATAGACCTAGAAAGAGATGGATAAGACGGTTGCGAACCAGAGAGACTGAGAAAGGGGGTTGGTTACAACCTGGGAAGGTATTAGCACCCAGATTATCCGCCGTACTCGACGGGATCCACGCTTAAAAAATTTGTGTTTTAAAGGGGTAGTGTCAGTGCAATTTGTGTGTAAAAGAGCTAGAAAACAAAATGTACAGGTGTCAGTGTAAGAGAAAAGTGAAGTATATAAGTGAAGTGTCAGTGTAAGAACAGGAGTGAAATGCTCAAGATCATGAGGCTAAAAGAATGAGGCTAGAAAGAGGGGGAATATACAGAGACTTTTGTTCGATAACTGTTAAGTTATGCCTACGTATCCTCTCGTGCAATGAGGAAGTCAGAACACCGTAGTTCGACCCAAAGAGACTGAAAGATGAATTGACTTGTGAACTGCTTACTAGTCTATGCTCAAGTGTATGACCTGTCTGGCTCAGGTGCTAACTGTCTTGCATTAGACGGAAGAAGCGAGCTCTCGTTTGTGAGTGAATGAGATGAGAAAAGAATCCCGGAGGAGACGATTATTGTTTGTTTTTGTATTTTCAGTCTTTTATTGCTTTTGGAGATTTGTCATAAGTTAATGAGCTTAAGCCTAAACCAATGGATTTAGTAAACTCATCACATCTTCCCTCTGATTAGGGGTAATGAGAATACCTTAAGTGTGAAGTCAGATTCTCACACTTAATCACCTTTGATGTAGGATTAAGATCATTAACCTACTTGTGATTATTTAGATGTTTTTGTTGTTTTTGTTTAGTGTTGAGTAATGAGATTAAGCCATAATCAGGGATTAAACAGACTCATTACACCATCCTAATAGAAGGATAATAGATGAGAATGTTTAAGCTGAGGAAAGCTCCTCAACTTAATCCATGATTAGGGATTAAACTCATGAAAAAACAAGCCTTTGATTAAGTGGATTTTATTTAATGATATGATGATGAAGTGATTTTTAGGGTTTGTAAGACAACTTGAGGGGGACTTGTCCATTAACACTAGGGTTAGTACTTCTTAACCAATTAAGGAAGAATTAGAACCTTAATGCAAGGCCCAAGTTACAAGCGTGATGCCTTGATTATTATTAGATGAATTGATTAAAGGAGTTAAACACATTAAGGGTTTAACACTTAGGATTAAAGTTATACACTCCATCCTAATAGAAGGATACAGGTATAGGCTTAATCACAAAGCCTTAAAACCTTTAGGGTTTAGTCCTGGATTGTGAGATGATAAGAGAAGACTCAAAGAGACACAAAGGTAAAACTAAGTGGGGGACTAGTTAAAACCCTAATCATTATCATGCTTGGTTGGTCCTAGGTTAGTGAGGCTCACTATCCTAAAGAAGAAAGAAAGAAGAAGAGAAAGAAAGAGGAGAAGCTCCATGGTGGCCTAGGCACACCTCAAGTCGAGAAAGAATAAGAGAAGATGAGGAATAAGATAAGATGAAGAGAAATGAGATAAAGAGATGATAATGCGAAATGAATAATGAATAAGATAAGGAGATGAGAATGCGAAATGGAGATGAGATGAATAATGCACAAACAGAGCCTACACCAGTAGGACTTCCAGATGCAGCAGCATGCAACAAGTCGGGCCTCAGTGTTACCTAACGGAGAAGGTCCGTTGCCTTTCCAATACGCGTACAAGAGAGATATCAAAAAGAAATATCAAACGGAATCAACAGTTCAAACACAATTTTCCATTGTCAAGATACCAGACCAAAGCCAATTGTAGGCTTCCCGCATCCAAAATTAAGACCATGAATTAGTTCGCGCGAAGTCTAAGTTCAATTCGTATCCATGGGTCTCATTAGACCAAAGTTATGAAACAATTAGTCGCAACATCATCCCTGCTTTATCCTCCATCATCAAATCGAGCAATGAAACTACAAAACATCAAACCAAGCTAAAACCAAAATTAAACACAGTCAAATTAGACGGAATTAAAAATCTAAAGCCAAATTAAGATTAATAAACAAAATGCAAATAAGACTCTAATAAAAACCTAAATCTAAATTCTAACCATTGTTAATCAAAGACTAAAACTAAATAATTACTTATTAAACAAAATCAAAGAAAATAATAGACAAAATCAAAACAATATAAAGGGGAGGGGGTCACTGACATTGGTGGTGTGCCAAAGTAAATCTAATGGGCTCTCTAAGCCCATAACAAATGATTATATAAATATTTCTACAAAACTAATAAAAAGAAAAAGAATCAGAATAAAAGATTATCAAAAAAAATAAAAAAAAATAAAAAAATAGAAATAGAAAAAGGATTATCCTGCATCAGTTTGACGAAACAGCTTGTTCTTCTTTCAAACCCACTTACGGCACTTCATTCACCTGTGCGACACAAACAGAAACTAAAAAAAACAAGAATCCGTCTTCATTTCAAACTCCACAAAAGCTAAACCTCAAAGATGGCAAACGGCCGCCAGTGCTAGACGACTCCATCGCGTCCCCCAACAACGTCAACAAAAAAGACTCGCCGCGAACGAAATTAACCTCTCGTCATCATCGTTTCGCCGTGATGTCATCGACACAAGCTCCTTCGTCCCTCGCTTCGCTCGAGTCTCGCCGTCAATTTCTCTTCAAGAACATCATCGAAGATTCACCTCGCGCGGCATCTCTCACAATCGGCTTTCAGATTTCGAACGATCCCCTCTTGTTTATGCGTTTCGGTGGTCCCGCTCCTTGCTTCAATCTCGCTCTCAGCTTGGCTTTGATTCTATGGTTTGTGAAACGGCGGCGATTAAGATGAACATGAAAACGGACAATACTCCGCGGCGGCGTCAAATCGGTTTTGCGGTTTGCCTTCATTCTGTGTCATTTGCTCACAGTTACGATGTCTTTTCTCTGAATCGCGGTTGTGACCTGTCTCCATGGTGAGCTTCAGCCTTTTGTTCGGTTGATTAGGCTCTTGTTCTGTTTCTTCTTCTAACTCTGTTTCTGTTTGTTGTTGCTGAATGAAAGGGCTGAAGTTGTGTTTTGCTTGCAGAAATTTGAAGAAGGGAAACGGTTTTGCTTGACCCGGCTTCTTCTTCTCCTTTTCTGAGTTCTGTGTTGTTGATTTGGTGTTGATGTTTGAAAGCTCAGATTTGTGTTGATGTTTGAAGTTATGAAGAGTTGAAGATTTGTTTGGTGGTTGCTGATGTTGATGCTGAGAATGTATTGTTCGGCTGTTGTTGTTGTTGGCGTTGCCGTTGTTGTGTTGATGCGTTGAAGGTCTGTTGGTGTTGAGTGATGAAGGTGTTCTCTTTAGTTGAGAATCTATGACTGATGTCAACACCAACAGCAGTGTTGGACAATGGGTTAATTGCATGATAGTATGAAGCAGAGACCAAGTCGCCTTTTTCATTTAGAGTCAATGACCCAATCAAGTCATCTTTGACAAAGTTCACAGCAACATTAGATTTTGTAAGCTCCCCGAGTTTGGTATCAAAAGAAAGATCAGCACCAAAAGCAAGAGCATTAGTTCCAATGACACTAGAAAAGTTGACAATTGGGTTTGCTTTCAGCCCAACACTGCTGCTTATTCCAGCATATTCGTGCAAGTATTGTAGTTCCACCTTCCCAGATGTTTGCTCGGGAACTTTGAAGCTTAAAATAGCCTTCACGCCAGGAGCAGGTTCATTGACAGTGATAGTTGTGAAAAGATTAGAATTTGTGTCTACTTTGATATCAGTAGTGATGTTTTTGTTCTTCAACTGAGTATTAACATCACCCAAAAACAGTTCACCTTTCTTAGTTCCTGAAGATGTTATAGCAACTCCAGTAGGTGAGTAAGTGCTGATAGTGAACTTCTTGTCACTGTGATAACCCTTGTACAACAGATCTCTGGCTTTCTTGCCGATGTCAGTGTAGAGACCAGGACCCTTCACCATGGCTGCTTGATTCGGTTGAAACAAAGGATCTGGAAGGGAAGAGAAGTGAAGTGAAGAAGATGAAAATGAGTGAATGATGATAATGAAGTTTATGGAAGTTTGTATGAAGGTGGTGAATGGTTCGAAAATGTTGCTGTTTTTGTGAGTGTGTTGGTTTGCAGGGAAAGATAGAAAAAAAGAAAAGGTTATGGTATGAACAAAAGGGCGCAGCCCCCTTTTTTGTGTTCCTAGGTCTTGGGATCACCACTTTGTTATTTATACCTAGGTCAAACATTAATTAACTTCATGGGCCACACAAAGAAATGAAATGGGCCTTTGTAACTCTTATTTATTTTTTAAGTTTTTTTTATAAATGGCTTAATGAAATGAAATTAATTAACATGGTTAATTAATTTGATTTATGGATAGGGGGTTATGGTTTGGGCTTGGATTATTGAAATTGGATATGGATGATTGGAACGTGAATTAAATGGGTATAAAATGGATATAGAACATGAACTATGAATGAAGTTGTTTATTAAAAATGAAATGGTTAATGGATTTTTTTTTGGGATAAAAATTTGCTTATGGAAAAGTGGTTAAGGAAAATGGAATGAACCATAAAATGGATATTAACAAATGGTTTAATCTGGCTAAATGAAATTGGAACGATCACCAACAACACGAACACAACCATGAAATATCAACCTTCCAACTCGAAAACAAACTTGCACTGCTTCCACAAAAATTACTGGTTGAGAAGAAATAAACGCGGCCACCACAATTTGTGACTGAAACAAACCATCTAAAATCAATCATCCTCTGGGTCTGCGATTAAATGAACCCTGAATCACTTCAAATTTGTCTGAATCGTTTTTCTTGGGAAAATAAAATCACGACTGAACATGATGAGCAGATAAACAGACGATTTGGACCAAAACTTCTTATGAATCCCAAGCTAATACTCTGATGAATTCCACCACACAACCTGCCCATGAACATGCACTGTTTGAGAAATCAATCACTGAACTGATGACGGCCCAGGTGCATAGCAAATAGTCCTTTCAGACGTGAAATCCTTGACTACTTGAATTCTTCTGATAATCCGCAAATAAGGACGGGGAACCAAAATCTTCAGAGAATGTGATCCCATGTCTCAGGAGACTATGCAAATGGTATGCAAAATGCGTATGATATGCAAACGAGAAGCAGAAAAAGATGCAAAAGCCAGAGCGCAAATTTAGGGTGTCTACAGCTGCCCCTATTCAAACATGAGTTAGCTGTGCAGGATGTAAGCGACGGCTTAACAGGCAAACAAGATAACTTGTGGTTGAATACCAAAGACAATCCAAAATTTGCACTCACAGAATGAAGAAGAAAATGGATATAGATTGTAAAAGAAGATAAAGTATATTATAAAGTGTGGGCGACGGAGGACGACCGTCGAGCAGAGGACGACTGCTGGGTAAAGAGCAATGACGGGGACGACCGACATGCTAAAAAAAGTACGGAAAATAAGGCAATGACGGGGACGGCCGACATGCTGGGAATAAAAGGTATTATGATGGGGACGGCCATCAAGTAAAGCTATAAGATTCTCTGGGGATTAATGAAACATGACGGGGACGGCCATCAAGTTCATAAAGTAATGCAACCAACGATGGGGACAGCCATCGGGTTAAGAGGAAAAGGGACCACGACGGGGACGGCCATCGGGTTAAAGAATAAATGAAATAATGATGAGGGACGGTCATCAAAGGTGAAGGACGATCACCTAGCAGGGACGGCTGCTCTGTTGGGTATAAGATGAGGGACAGTCATCTAAGGTGGAGGACGACCACCTGGCAAGGTACGGCTGCCAAAAGTATCGCGACATAGGACGAATGCCGGATAAAAGGATCAACGATGGGGACGGCCATCGGATGAGCATGATGGAGGACGACCATCAAGAGGTGGAGGACGACCACCTAGCAGGGTACGGCTGCTCTCAAGGTTTATCATGACATAGGACGAATGGCAGATAAAAGGAAAGTTTGCTTTGTGGGCGATCTACTGGGGAATAGTAAACACGGACGAGTGTTTATATCCAAGAAACAAAAGGTATAAGTGTTTAGATGTTTGTGTATAGATTAAAGATGCGGACGAACATCCTTAAGACTACGATACGGACGAGTATCGGGTAGAAACAAACTGACACGTGTTCAGCGATGATGATACGGACGAGTATCAACTGGTTAACAAGGAACACGGACGAGTGTTGAATCTGAAGGGACTCTTCTGGGGAATAGTAGACACAGACGAGTGTCTATATTCAAGAAGACAAAGGTGTTTGACACAGTGTATGGATTAAAGATGCGGACGAGCATCCTTAAGACTATGATACGGACGAGTATCAAGTAGAAACAAACGCTTGACACATGCTCTGTGATGATGGTATGGACGAGTACCAACTGGTTAACAAAGAACAAGGACTTAGTGTTGAATCTGCGGGGATATAAATGGTGTATAGAAGATACGGACGAGTATCTGTATAAGTAAAATAAGTATGAGTGGTGTATAGATGAGTGTTTAACTGTTGGGAAGAGTGACACGGACGAGTGTCAAAAGGAGAAAAGTATAGTATGAACTGAGTATCTGATGTACAAAGTGTTTATAATACTGTGTTGGGGAAAGTGACATGGACGGATGTCAAGAAAGTTATATATACAAAAGTATCTGTGAGTGCAAAGGGAATTCTTTGGCTTTCTACTGGGGATATGACACTGACGGGTGCCACAAGGAGTATATACTGATGTTTGTGAATGTGAGGCAACTGTTTTAGCTTTAGCTCTCCGCTGGGGAATCTGGGAAGCATTCTGTATACTGTTGACGGGTTGAAAGCTTTTAACTCTGATGGGAACAAAGTGTTGGCAACCTGATGCTTGTTGGAGAGGTTTTCACTGGAGGAAAGACGACTCTGCGTGAGGTATACTTCGTTTAACTGCTTTGAACATCTGCTGAGGATCTGATCATCCTGCTCTGACTCCACTGGGGAGAATTTCTTCTTGCTCTGCTGGGGAAATCCCTTGGAAATGAGAATCCCGATGACTCTATGGGGAAAGATCATCTTTAGACTTGGCTAGGGAAGATGCTTGATCACACAATCCTACTGAGGAGGGAATTCTGATAATTCTAACTTTGTGGGGAAGCAAGGCCTTCAGCTTCCTGTTGGGAAAACTTCGCTATGGAAAGATAAGTCCGCTTGGGGACGAGAACGATTCAATTAGCCTTGAAGTTCTGTTGGGGTTATCATCTGTTCCAACTCAGCTGGGGATGTGTCAACCCTTTGGCATGGTTGAGAAAAGATTTGGCAATGCTCTGCTGAGGAGAGACTTTGCTGGAGAATCAAGTAAGTCAAAATATGCCCCAAGTATAGCATGATGACTGTGCTGGGAAGATGTGCCAATGAAAATTGGACTTTGACTGAATGCGAATAACCAACTCCTCATGAGGGAATCTTGTCGGCTGAAAGAAAATCTTTATGCTCGGGGAAGAAATAAACTTCCAATGCCCTGCTGGTAAAATAAATACCAGACATTCCCTGAGAATTAACACAGTGCTTCAAACTTCTGAGCTCAACAAAAGCATTACTGATCATCCTGAGTGAAACATCATTCCCTTAACTCCTCAATTAGACCATACTGCATCATCCATAAAAAGATCGTCTTCAGAGGATTTTACAGAAGACTTGGCATCCAGAATTGCCCCAGTGTCTTCAAACTCTCGCAGAAATTCAACAAGTCTTGAGATAACTGCCCCAGATTACGTCTTGAAACGATTCTTGCCCCACATCAGAGCTAAAACAGAAACCATGCGGTATGAAGATGCAATGCAAATGATGTACAATGCAGACGTATGCTCAAAACCAAAGATATGAAACAAGGATGGTTGGGCGCTAGGGCCAGGTTGATAGATATATTCTTTTTTGGTTGCCAAGCAATTGGACTTTTGAAGGTGAATTACCAGACGAGAACTGGTTTATTAAAGGTAGGCCAACAGACGAGAACTGATGGGCAAAGAATAAGTCGTCAGACGAGAACTGACTCCTTAGGTTCATTGTCAAACGGGAATTGACTCTGAAAAAGAATGAATACCATACGGGAACTGGCGTTCAATGGGTTGAATGAAAAAAGGTGACCATACGGGAACTGGTTAAAAGATTCGCCTACCAGACGAGAACTGGTATTTGAAATTGGATTTCCAGACGAGAACTGGACTTTGGAAAGGTTTTCCAGATGAGAACTGGACTTCGGATTGGTTTGCCAGACGAGAACTGGACTCTGAAAGGTTTTCCAGACGAGAACTGGACCTTAAAACGGTTTGCCAGACGAGAACTGGACTTTGAGATGTCAAGAAATTAGGGTTACGAGGCCCTGGATGAGATCTGATGTTACAGGGAATGCCCAATGCAAATATGATGCGTATGCTCTATATGCGACATGAATAACGTATGCAAATGATTTATGCAATGATTATGAAAAGCTAGAAAAACTCCCAAGGATGGGGAAAAAAGTCATAGGTGACAAGGCTTCTAATGAGAAGGGTGACAAAGGTGAGGGTGGGTAATACAATTTCCCGGTACCCGTCATGAACTCGAAGATCACTGATACAAATTGCTCTGTGTAGCTAAGATTTGCCCCTGTTGGGCGAGTCTCTGAACATACTGTTGCTGATTATCCAATTCTTGGCATGGCGAACTTGGATGTCCTCTCGAGGAGAGTTGCACTTAGTGAGCTCTGGAAGTGTCCTTCCCCGGTATGAGCGTGTAAGCGACTTGATTCATTCTGACTGAGCATTGGAAGATTTCATCCTTGGACAACAGAAATTTCGGGTGGCCTGCCCCTGTTTGGCAGATTCAGCTCTGATCAACTGACTTTGAATGAAGTTCCTCGATCAACTGATGCTTGGGAACTCTCTTTACCCTGACAGATTCCTTGGTCAACAAAACCACTGGATAACATGCCCCTGATTCATAGGCTGACAAGATGCTCTTGATTCTGGTCGTCATTGTTGAATGATCAAGTTCCCTCATGATTGCTCTTTGTAAGAACTTCCCTGGTGTCACAAACTAACTTGCAATTAAAACTGTACATTCACAAATGGTAATTTTAATGCAGTACACATGCAAGTTTTTGAAAATTTATTTATTTTGATGCTGTGACAGTGTGTGACGAATGGACGATTAGTCCAAACGTAGTGTTGAGTTAGCAAATCGTTAGGAGTCAGTTTACGCAACCTTGTCGTAGTATGCTTTCAGAATTGAACCTGATTCAATTAGGACTTTCAAAGGTTAAAACGTGGCCTGGTTCACGGTTTTAGAAAGAACGATTTATGGCTCGAAGTTTACTTGTGCCCACCCACTCTCCTTGATGTTCTTCAGTCCTATGTTCAGCTAATTCGACTTAAACGCTCGCTTCTCACAAGGGTTTTGTAATGATTGAGGAACCAATGACGCTGATGGTTTACGCACCAATGAGGTTTCTTGGAGTAACAGTCACCCATTCTGACTTTGTGTCTGGTCACACGACTTTGTTCTTATGGAATATTTTTTTCAGATTTTTTATTCCCTAACTTTTGCCTGGACTGGTTCTCTTTTTTTTTTTTTTTTGAATTTTTCGATTTTGAAGTCCAGCGGGATGCCCTAACTTTTGCCTAAGTCATATGTTTTCACACATTTTTTCGACTTAGCGGGCTTTATTTCTTTTTTTTTTCTTTTGATTTTTGTTGAACAAATCGTGTGACACTGGCTTGTCGTGACTTGCTGAAAGGGTTGACTGCATCATTCCTTTGTTGGTGAGGGATAACCATTGTGGTTTCACGTCCCTTGACCTCTTTAGGTGTAATGAATAAAGGTAATGGATCCTCGGATGCACACTCCTTTGGAAATTTGAACGCTCGGTCAAATTAACTGATAACTACCCTGCCCCGGGTTGAATGCGAGGGTTTTTTTTTTTGCTTAGAAAAGAAACTCCTACTTCAAGGATCAAAGGGGGTGACGAGGGTTTATCTCCCTTATATCTTCGGTGTTTGGGAATTGAAACAATGCCTGTACATCGTCAGCAGGTTCTACTCTGAAAGCATACCTTCAACAATTATGGGTATTCAGTTGTCATCATCCTCCCTCAAACCTGCTAAACAACAGTGAAATAAAATGGGAGGTATATGGATGCAATTTTTTTTATATATATTTTTTTCAATGCAAGGAAAGAGCGAATGCGACATAATTGATTCAAAAATGCAAGATCACTACATTAACATTACCATTCAAAAATAACATTGCTTAAAAGACAAGTAGCTGCTAACATGAAAGAAACTACAATGCAAATGATAAAAGGATACAGCGATCACCAACTTTGATGACATACTGTTGTCTGAGCCACTGAAATCAAGATACGCTTCTTCTGAAGTCTTTGAACTCAATCAGGTGAAAGGTTGACGTGCACAACCAAGCTTCCTTATGGAAAGGAAATGTAGCCCTTGTCGATCAATTGTTGTACTTTGGCTTGAAAAGCTTTACAATCTTCAGTTGAGTGCCCCATTGATCCACCATGATACCCGCACTACTCATGAGGATTGTAGCCTGGAGGGTATGGCCCTGGTAACGGCTTGAGAGGCTTAGGAACCACCAAAGAGCTCTGAACTAGATGTGGCAAGAGTTCACTGTATGCCATGGGGACTGGATGAAGAGGAGCAATCCTTCTTTCCAGATTGTTACGAGGCCTAGGCTGGCTCTGAAGTTGATTCTGAGGTCTTCGACCATGAGATTGCAGATTTGGACGAGGAGGAACCCAGGGTTTCTGATACGGTGCTCTGAGCATTGCCGAATGCCCGTAAGAGTAATCAGACCTAGGAACGGATGATCTCTGAGAAGATGTTGGTCTAGAACGTTCGATATTTGCCATGACTGCACTGACGTCATTCCATTCTTCCTCTTGGGAGCTAACAACAGACTCACCTTCACTAGCTGGGATATTCGAAAAGTCCTGGATCTTTCCACTTTTGAGCAAGCTCTCAATGCGTACTCCAACTATCATCAAATCAGAGAAGCTTGTCATCCCAATGCTACTCATTCTTTCAAAGTATGGACCCTGCAAGGTGCCCACGAACAGGTCAATTAATTCTCTGTCTGAAAGTGGTGGTTGCACTTGGGCTGCCATTTCTCTCCACCGTTGTGCATATTCTCTGAAAGATTCACCACTCCTCTGGGATAGGCTCTACAAGTGCGTGCGATTGGGCGCCACGTCCACATTGTACTGGTATTGCTTTACGAAAGCTCTGGATAAGTCATTCCAAGATCGGATATGACTGCTTTCCAAATCCATGTACCAACTTAAAGATGCCCCACTTAAACTGTCCTGAAAACAGTGAATCATCAACTTATCATTGCAGGCATAAGAATTCATTTTTCTACAGAACATCACCAAATGACGCTTCGGGCAACTGACACCGGTGTATTTTTCAAACTTCGGAGTCTTGAAATCTGGAGGAATGACAAGACCAGGCACCAAACACATGTTTAGAGCATTAAAACCAAAGGCATCAGGATCCGCTAAGGCTTTGAGTCGCTCGTCCAACACACGAAATCTTTCAGCAGGACCAATAACTTGTGGATCCTTGGTTTTCACAAGAGGGATTGCCCCTTGGAAGTCTGGCATAGGGAAAGCGAAACTCTGATAATCTGTAGAATCAGAAGAAGTTGAAGGTCCACCTCGGACAGCAGATGGTTCAGGTATATTCTGATTCACGATCGGGGTCTGTACAGGCTGAGCTTGAGTAAGGTTGTTCACTTGTGGAAGATCCTCATCAGGAGAAAGACCATACAGAGGATTGGCCATTGAAGTGAAACCAGGTAGAAACTCAACATTCTGACGGTTGTTCTCTGACATAACTATTGACGGCTTCCAATCTGACCCTTTACCTCTTGACACTGCTCAGTCTAGCTTCAAACACTGTCGTCTTCCAACGGTTAACACTTGTTCAAACTGAGTACCGGGAAATCAACTGGCTGGTCATGGACAAAAGAGGAAGGATAAGCTCTCTGGTGGAGGAAAATGCAATGCAGATGCAAATGCAAAATGCAATATGATGATGCAAAAGATGCAAAGACATGGGATCACAGCTAGAAACTGCCTGGAATCTGGAATACTGCCGAGAATCAAGTGTCTCAAACCACAAGATCTCTGAATAATAACCCAAAATAGTAACTGAGAACCGAAGGTCAAGAACTTCAGGATCATAGTGACCGGATCAAACAATTGTACTGGTAATGAGGGTATGTTGAGGTCAAGGGTTCCTGCAAACCTGTAAACAGCCCAACCCTCTCACAGGTAGTGTTCTAAAACAAAGATCCTCAGACTTGGATCAATTATGAGAAGTGTAAACACTTCTAACCCGGAGGTACAGTGTTTACAATAACCATAGAAGATCCTCCTCTAATTCTCCTCAGTTTCTGAAGGTCAATACTAAAGGTCATCCAGACTTAGCAGGCTTCCCAGATAGCCCTAGCATTGTAGGAAATCTGCAACACAGAGTTCTCAAGAAGAAACCCATATCTGAACCGTGTTTCATATTCCCGCACCAGACCGAGATGGAATGGGAAAGAATATGAACCACTCTAGCCTAAGTGTCACTCAGGTCCCAGGTATAGGACCTTAACTCTCAGTAGAACCCCCACCCACCAAAACAGAAACAACAGATCCAGCCAGAATAGTATGACAGTATGATGTATGCACAAAGCTATAAACAAAGCTATAAACAAAACTGTACATAAAGCAATGACATAAATACATAAACACAAATAGCACATAACACCCCAGTAAACACAAATCAATCAAGCGCTAGGAGGAACCCACAAAAAGAACCAGAAGCCCTGGTTACAGTATAAGGGTCCCCAGCAGAGTCGCCAAGCTGTCGCTCCCGATAGGTGGGACCGGCCCAAATAAAGGTACAGACGCGAACGGTCGGCGAGAGGGACAATGAGAACACACAGCCGTGAACTCACTGGAGATGAATAGAGTCGCCAGCTAGGCATTTTTATCCCGGAGGAAAGGTAATGCTGCATAGACCTAGAAAGAGATGGATAAGACGGTTGCGAACCAGAGAGACTGAGAAAGGGGGTTGGTTACAACCTGGGAAGGTATTAGCACCCAGATTGTCCGCCGTACTCGACGGGATCCACGCTTAAAAAATTTGTGTTTTAAAGGGGTAGTGTCAGTGCAATTTGTGTGTAAAAGAGCTGGAAAACAAAATGTACAGGTGTCAGTGTAAGAGAAAAGTGAAGTATATAAGTGAAGTGTCAGTGTAAGAACAGGAGTGAAATGCTCAAGATCATGAGGCTAAAAGAATGAGGCTATAAAGAGGGGGAATATACAGAGACTTTTGTTCGATAACTGTTAAGTTATGCCTACGTATCCTCTCGTGCAATGAGGAAGTCAGAACACCGTAGTTCGACCCAAAGAGACTGAAAGATGAATTGACTTGTGAACTGCTTACTAGTCTATGCTCAAGTGTATGACCTGTCTGGCTCAGGTGCTAACTGTCTTGCATTAGACGGAAGAAGCGAGCTCTCGTTTGTGAGTGAATGAGATGAGAAAAGAATCCCGGAGGAGACGATTATTGTTTGTTTTTGTATTTTCAGTCTTTTATTGCTTTTGGAGATTTGTCATAAGTTAATGAGCTTAAGCCTAAACCAATGGATTTAGTAAACTCATCACATCTTCCCTCTGATTAGGGTTAATGAGAATACCTTAAGTGTGAAGTCAGATTCTCACACTTAATCACCTTTGATGTAGGATTAAGATCATTAACCTACTTGTGATTATTTAGATGTTTTTGTTGTTTTTGTTTAGTGTTCAGTAATGAGATTAAGCCATAATCAGGGATTAAACAGATTCATTACACCATCCTAATAGAAGGATAATAGATGAGAATGTTTAAGCTGAGGAAAGCTCCTCAACTTAATCCATGATTAGGGATTAAACTCATGACAAAACAAGCCTTTGATTAAGTGGATTTTATTTAATGATATGATGATGAAGTGATTTTTAGGGTTTGTAAGACAACTTGAGGGGGACTTGTCCATTAACACTAGGGTTAGTCCTTCTTAACCAATTAAGGAAGAATTAGAACCCTAATGCAAGGCCCAAGTTACAAGCGTGATGCCTTGATTATTATTAGATGAATTGATTAAAGGAGTTAAACACATTAAGGGTTTAACACTTAGGATTAAAGTTATACACTCCATCCTAATAGAAGGATACAGGTATAGGCTTAATCACAAAGCCTTAAAACCTTTAGGGTTTAGTCCTGGATTGTGAGATGATAAGAGAAGACTCAAAGAGACACAAAGGTAAAACTAAGTGGGGGACTAGTTAAAACCCTAATCATAATCATGCTTGGTTGGTCCTAGGTTAGTGAGGCTCACTATCCTAAAGAAGAAAGAAAGAAGAAGAGAAAGAAAGAGGAGAAGCTCCATGGTGGCCTAGGCACACCTCAAGTCGAGAAAGAATAAGAGAAGATGAGGAATAAGATAAGATGAAGAGAAATGAGATAAAGAGATGAGAATGCGAAATGAATAATGAATAAGATAAGGAGATGAGAATGCGAAATGGAGATGAGATGAATAATGCACAAACAGAGCCTACACCAGTAGGACTTCCAGATGCAGCAGCATGCAACAAGTCGGGCCTCAGTGTTACCTAACGGAGAAGGTCCGTTGCCTTTCCAATACGCGTACAAGAGAGATATCAAAAAGAAATATCAAACGGAATCAACAGTTCAAACACAATTGTCCATTGTCAAGATACCAGACCAAAGCCAACTGTAGGCTTCCCGCATCCAAAATTAAGACCATGAATTAGTTCGCGCGAAGTCTAAGTTCAATTCGTATCCATGGGTCTCATTAGACCAAAGTTATGAAACAATTAGTCGCAACGTCATCCCTGCTTTATCCTCCATCATCAAAATCGAGCAATGAAACTACAAAACATCAAACCAAGCTAAAACCAAAATTAAACACAGTCAAATTAGACGGAATTAAAAATCTAAAGCCAAATTAAGATTAATAAACAAAATGCAAATAAGACTCTAATAAAAACCTAAATCTAAATTCTAACCATTGTTAATCAAAGACTAAAACTAAATAATTACTTATTAAACAAAATCAAAGAAAATAATAGACAAAATCAAAACAAAATAAAGGGGAGGGGGTCACTGACATTGGTTGTGTGCCAAAGTAAATCTAATGGGCTCTCTAAGCCCATAACAAATGATTATATAAATATTTCTACAAAACTAATAAAAAGAAAAAGAATCAGAATAAAAGATTATCAAAAAAAATCAAAAAAAATAAAAAAATAGAAATAGAAAAAGGATTATCCTGCATCAGTTTGACGAAACAGCTTGTTCTTCTTTCAAACCCACTTACGGCACTTCATTCACCTGTGCGACACAAACAGAAACTCAAAAAAACAAGAATCCGTCTTCATTTCAAACTCCACAAAAGCTAAACCTCAAAGATGGCAAACGGCCGCCAGCGCTAGACGGCTCCATCGCGTCCCCCAACAACGTCAACAAAAAAGACTCGCCGCGAACGAAATTAACCTCTCGTCATCATCGTTTCGCCGTGATGTCATCGGCACAAGCTCCTTCGTCCCTCGCTTCGCTCGAGTCTCGCCGTCAATTTCTCTTCAAGAACATCATCGAAGATTCACCTCGCGCGGCATCTCTCACAATCGGGTTTCAGATTTCGAACGATCCCCTCTTGTTTATGCGTTTCGGTGGTCCCGCTCCTTGCTTCAATCTCGCTCTCATCTTGGCTTTGATTCTATGGTTTATGAAACGGTGGCGATTAAGATGAACATGAGAACGGACAATACTCCGCGGCGGCGTCAAATCGGTTTTGCGGTTTGCCTTCGTTCTGTGTCATTTGCTCACAGTTACGATGTCTTTTCTCTGAATCGCGGTTGCGACCTGTCTCCATGGTGAGCTTTAGCCTTTTGTTCGGTTTATTAGGCTCTTGTTCTGTTTCTTCTTCTAACTCTGTTTCTGTTTGTTTTTGTTGAATGAAAGGGTTGAAGTTGTGTTTTGCTTGCAGAAATTTGAAGAAGGGAAACGGTTTTGCTTGACCCGGCTTCTTCTTCTCCTTTTATGAGTTCTGTGTTGTTGATTTGGTGTTGATGTTTGAAAGCTCAGATTTGTGTTGATGTTTGAAGTTATGAAGAGTTGAAGATTTGTTTGGTGGTTGCTGATGTTGATGCTGAGAATGTATTGTTCGGCTGTTGTTGTTGTTGTTGGCGTTGCCGTTGTTGTGTTGATGCGTTGAAGGTCTGTTGGTGTTGAGTGATGAAGGTGTTCTCTTTAGTTGAGAATCTATGACTGATGTCAACACCAACAGCAGTGTTGGACAATGGGTTAATTGCATGATAGTATGAAGCAGAGACCAAGTCGCCTTTTTCATTTAGAGTCAATGAGCAGCATTAGATTTTGTAAGCTCCCCGAGTTTGGTATCAAAAGAAAGATCAGCACCAAAAGCAAGAGCATTAGTTCCAATGACACTAGAAAAGTTGACAATTGGGTTTGCTTTCAGCCTAACACTGCTGCTTATTCCAGCATATTCGTGCAAGTATTGTAGTTCCACCTTCCCAGATGTTTGCTCGGTAACTTTGAAGCTTAAAATAGCCTTCACGCCAGGAGCAGGTTCATTGACAGTGATAGTTGTGAAAAGATTAGAATTTGTGTCTACTTTGATATCAGTAGTGATGTTTTTGTTCTTCAACTGAGTATTAACATCACCCAAAAACAGTTCACCTTTCTTAGTTCCTGAAGATGTTATAGCAACTCCAGTAGGTGAGTAAGTGCTGATAGTGAACTTCTTGTCACTGTGATAACCCTTGTACAACAGATCTCTGGCTTTCTTGCCGATGTCAGTGTAGAGACCAGGACCCTTCACCATGGCTGCTTGATTCGGTTGAAACAAAGGATCTGGAAGGGAAGAGAAGTGAAGTGAAGAAGATGAAAATGAGTGAATGATGATAATGAAGTTTATGGAAGTTTGTATGAAGGTGGTGAATGGTTCGAAAATGTTGTTGTTTTTGTGAGTGTGTTGGTTTGCAGGGAAAGATAGAAAAAAAGAAAAGGTTATGGTATGAACAAAAGGGCGCAGCCCCCTTTTTTGTGTTCCTAGGTCTTGGGATCACCACTTTGTTATTTATACCTAGGTCAAACATTAATTAACTTCATGGGCCACACAAAGAAATGAAATGGGCCTTTGTAACTCTTATTTATTTTTTAAGTTTTTTTTATAAATGGCTTAATGAAATGAAATTAATTAACATGGTTAATTAATTTGATTTATGGATAGGGGGTTATGGTTTGGGCTTGGATTATTGAAATTGGATATGGATGATTGGAACGTGAATTAAATGGGTATAAAATGGATATAGAACATGAACTATGAATGAAGTTGTTTATTAAAAATGAAATGGTTAATGGATTTTTTTTTGGGATAAAAATTTGCTTATGGAAAAGTGGTTAAGGAAAATGGAATGAACCATAAAATGGATATTAACAAATGGTTTAATCTGGCTAAATGAAATTGGAACGATCACCAACAACACGAACACAACCATGAAATATCAACCTTCCAACTCGAAAACAAACTTGCACTGCGTCCACAAAAATTACTGGTTGAGAAGAAATAAACGCGGCCACCACAATTTGTGACTGAAACAAACCATCTAAAATCAATCATCCTCTGGGTCTGTGATTAAATGAACCCTGAATCACTTCAAATTTGTCTGAATCGTTTTTCTTGGGAAAATAAAATCACGACTGAACATGATGAGCAGATAAACAGACGATTTGGACCAAAACTTCTTATGAATCCCAAGTTAATACTCTGATGAATTCCACCACACAACCTGCCCATGAACATGCACTGTTTGAGAAATCAATCACTGAACTGATGACGGCCCAGGTGCATAGCAAATAGTCCTTTCAGATGTGAAATCCTTGACTACTTGAATTCTTCTGATAATCCGCAAATAAGGACGGGGAACCAAAATCTTCAGAGAATGTGATCCCATGTCTCAGGAGACTATGCAAATGGTATGCAAAATGCGTATGATATGCAAACGAGAAGCAGAAAAAGATGCAAAAGCCAGAGGGAAAATTTAGGGTGTCTACAGTAGGGAAATAGCAATGGGGATTTGTGTCAAGACCATGACTCCGTGAACCTCGTGATTCAAAACCAACATAATGAGATACAAATAGCATTTGGTTGGAGCATCACAGTTTTGGAACACCGATTTAAAGACAACACTCTATATTCTCAGTTGGTGGGTAACATTTCTCGGGAGGGGTTGAACTGTATTTTTCTCGAGCGGGGTTGAGTGGTCTGACACTGGAGTAAAAATGGATGACCTTCCCTGATATGGGTCACCTTATTGCATGTGCATATGATAGGGTGTGCATTGACCTGGCGCGCTACAGGTTTTCGAAAACCTTTTTTCCACTCTGTACCACACCACCCCAAAATCCAAATAATCACATCATATGTATTGTACGACTTTCAAAACCAGGTCATGTTGTTCAAGTATACTTGAAATCGGACGCCCCATACCACTTACATCACCGGAATGGATGACTCATTCAACCGCAAATGTCGAGAAGTTGCCAGATCATTTTATGGAAAGGATGTAAGAACTTCAGAGATTGAACAACATTCAAAAAGAAACAAACTCAAAAAATTCCAAGGGGGTACCACCTATAGATTTAGTCGACGACACATCTTTCGATTCATTTTGATTTCTTGTGTAATCGGATTATTAATTAGATATTATTGTATCTCAATTTATAAATGAAGTGTTACATATTCACTTTTTATTCATATTTGGTGTTTATGCACTTTTGGACTCATATTTGTTTCTTTGTGCATTGTCTATTATATGATTCAGTTTTGAAAATGTATCAAGAAAAGTTCTAGAGATGCATCTCTAAAAGGTTCTATTATTTGTGTTATTTTTTCATGGTCCAAGGAAAGTTCCGGAGATTCATCTTTGGAACAAGACAATATGGTTTCGTTTCATAGATATACATATGGAATAATAATGACAGTCAATGAGTGGTCCATATTGAACTAGGTCTTCTATAAATTTGGGACTTCATGTGTTATGATTCACACAAACTCAAAATGTCAAAAATGTATGATGTAAACACACATTGGTATGTCGCAAGTGTCTCCTAATTCGACGGTAAAACACCCAGGAGGATGTTTAAACTCACCGATCTCACCGCCCTCGAAGATATCCTAGACGAAATCCACTATCTCCTACCTTATGGAGACAAACGAAGGGTTGTGAAGCTCAAGTACCATCCACCTTCAGTTGACAACAAATCAAACGTCATGTTCAGCAAATTTGAGATTAAGACTTGAGCGAATGTTATGGTGATGTAGCAAACTTGTTTTGGTTTCGAAGAGAAAGTTTCGCTCGAGTTGGAAGCGATACTACGAAGATCGGCGGAACATATCATGGATATGTGTAAGCATCCACTGGGATATTGAAATGTAGTACTTAATTTTATGTTAAATTCATCATTGTAATTATCATTTTATGCTATGAATGCTTATTTTATGTTTGAAAAGTTCATATTGTGTTGATTTTGTCTCTGGTTTTGTTCGGGAAATACAATTATGATATTGTTCCAATGATGCATCTCCAGAAATAATCAAAATAAAATGCATGGGGCACCATCCAGATTGTCTTTCCTTGGGTGAAAAAAAGTTTTGTCCACAAATATATCTCCAGAACCTATGGGCATTAAAGAAAACACACATGGTATCTAAGAATGACACAGGTTGCATTAAGATATCCTCTATATTTATTACTTTAAAAGTGGATTGGAAATAATTTATTAAGAAAATACAAGTTTTTATTAATTCTTTTTCATCCAAAATTTACACTGATATAATGTTATGTAAAGAAAAACATTCCCAGAAGTACCATCCCTTACCATTTCATAGTTCTTAGTTAGTTTACAAGTCTTTCGTTTCGACGCATTACATTATTTTGTTTTCAATTACTTTAAAACATTCCCAGAAGTTACTTCTTTAAAATTATGTCAAGTTTATTCTACTATTGTTTTTAGTCTTATGAATCATACAAACGTACTCAAGAAAATTGAATGAAAGTGAAATAATTAAGATTGGAACAACCAATATATTCGACCAGATAAAACACACACTTATGTCCTAGGATTTGTATGGTTGATCCTACAAGTTAACTAATTTAGACATTGAATTAGAAACCAGCGGTTGTTCGTCGGAAAATACCAGCGAACAAATTGGCACGCCCAGTGGGACAGTAGTGCGTAAAAGATATCATAACAACTCTAAGTAAAAAAGGCTTTAATTCGTTGCATGATTCTAAGAAGCGGTAAATTAGCCGTAACCGGCGTAGAAAGGCCTAAACGAACAAGACTAAGAAGAATGACGAATCTGCCACATAGTCAAAACGAAAATACTATGGTGCTTAGCCCTACTCCTTCGACTGGAGGAAATACATGGTAAATCTCTGTATCAGAAGCCATACCTTCTTCGTCGGGGTTAACACCTGCGTTCGCAGTATCTCAAAGCGCGCCTAGTTTCTCTTCCATGGGACCCCAAATTTCCATGGGAACACCTCCCCCTATAGGGAGTGTTCATAGGCCCTTTGCGACAAACTTTTCAATGCCCTTGTTTGGTAGGGAACAACCTTATGGGATGCCTACTACCACTATGGCAAGTTTGCAAAATGCATCTTCATTATATTCTGACTCCTGGGTGAATAGGTCATCACCATTGCAAGGATCAGGATCTGGTGGAAACTTAGGCAGAATAAATCAACCCCCACCAGGATTTCAAAATTATACGCCATCAATCACCACTAATTCGGCAAACGCCATCAGGCAAGAAATGGACGAAAGCAATCATGAAATAGTCCATATGTTGACACAACAAATGGGAGAAGTGTTTAACCCTTTGATACGAAACACGGCCCAAATCAACCGATTGCTGGCAGAACAAATGACGCGTATTGCTAATTTCTTTGGCGTACCCTAAACACAACCCAGGGAGAAAATAGTTCAGAATCCTAGGACACATGTCGAAGAGGAACCTACCATAAACCAGAGGCCAGTAGAAATCCCCAAGTAAACATTAGAAACCAAGAGGAAGCAGTCGAACAGCCTCGAGTAGAAATTCCTACCCAACCAGAGCCTAGGAGAATTCTAGTCCAAAGGGGTCAAGACGCTGATTATGTTGTGTAGCAGATGTGCTATAATAATATGCCTGCCGAAAATAACCCAGCAGCCATTATCGAAAGAATAATGGCACATAATGGGGTAAATGTAGGATTACAAAGGCCTAGTTATGTCTCCCCATTGTCTGAGTATATTCTACAACAAGAATTACCCTCAAGGTGGAAAGTTCCCAAGTTCACCAAATTTTCAGGGGATACCAGTGAATCAACCATAGAACATGTCGCATGTTATCTAATCGAAGCAGGAGAAATAACAAATAATAAAAATCTAAGGATAAAATATTTTCCATGTTCTTTGACAAAAAATGCTTTTACTTGGTTTACATCCTTGCCTGCAAATTCCATATATACGTGGACCCAATTAGAAAGATTGTTCCATGAATAGTTCTACATGGGGAAAACCAAAATAAGCCTGAAGGAATTGGCCAGTGTGAAAATCTGAACCAATAGTTGACTATTTGAATAGGTTCAGATTACTGAAGGCCAGATATTTCACCCTAGTACCCGAACGTGAATTGGTCAAAATGACAGGAGGTGGTCTAGACTACTCTATAAGGAAGAAACTAGACACCCAATATTTGAGAGACATGTCGCAATTGGCAGATAGGGTGAGACAAGTCAAAAAAACTAAAGGCTGAGAAATTTAGAGCAAATAGAAACAAAAGAGAAAAAGTGGCTTATATAGGGATGCGCCAAGAAGACGAAAATGATATAGATAATATAGACGAACCATCTTGTTTCGACGAACAAGAAATTGACTTAGCAGAATTAAAACAGGGACCACCATATTCTTATAGAATGCTAGTTCCGTCGAACGAAAAAAATCCAGTTGAGCTTGAAAAGAATGATAAATTTCCTAAAAGAATTATACGTTCGACGTCACCAAGTGTGACGAAATTTTCGACAAACTAGTCGAGGATGGTCAGATGATAATTCCACCAAGCACTAAAATGCCTCCTATGGAACAACAAAAAAAGAGAGGTTTTTGTAAGTACCATGGTTTTTTTGGTCATAAAACGTCTCAATGTTTCCTTTTTAGGGACCTAGTGCATAATGCTATCCGTGATGGAAGACTGAAATTCAGTGACAAGCAAAAGCAACAAATGAAAATTGACTCAAATCCCATGCAGAATGTCGACGCCCACTACGCTGAGCCATCAATCATTAACATGGTGGAAGTGGGAGAGTGTTTTGAGTATGGATTCGAAATTGTGGAAGTTGTTGAAGGTCTCGATACGAATGTCAACATGGTGGAGATTACTGAGGATCTCACAAACATGGATGAAGTTACTGAATGGCAGAATGTTGAGCACAAGGTTGAAGGTGTAACAGCTCGGGCCCCTCGCAAGGCAATCCCGGCACTTCCACCTCACGATCTTCTCTACTCCCCTCACTAGTAGAGTTTTTGCCTTCCGTGGGAATCGAACCCTGTACCATGGGGTTCAAGTACATGCTCAATTCATTCCCACTACCAATTGAGCCAATAGCTCAATTGGTAGTGGGAATGGATTGAGCATGTACTTGAACCCCAGGGTACAGGGTTCGATTCCCACGGAAGGCAAAAACTCTACTAGTGAGGGGAGTAGAGAAGATCGTGAGGTGGCAGTGCCGGGATTGCATTGCGAGGGGCCCGGGCTGTTACAAAAAATAATGTAACACCCTTCTAAACCCCACAGAAAATATATACATAATCAAAGTAATTTATCATGCTTCTCAATTAAGGGTGTCACACATGATTCAAAACATCATACAACTCCTGTCATGCTCAATAACACTTAAAATAAAATCATGCTTTTCAGATATATTTTTCACATTAGCATGTAGCAACGAATATACTTCAGTTATAATAGACATAATAAAAATCTCATGATCAACTCATTTTATAATCATCACTTAGGAATAAAATCCAATACTTCTTGTAATTCAAATAACAACAACAACAACAAAATAAAGTAGAGTACATAAAGTATCTCTTAGAACATAAATCGAAACGTTCCCATTGTTACATGATCAGAGCACGACGCGACCCAACATAAACAAAGAAACCAAACAAGTTACTCCAACGGCTACCTTATTCTAGAAGCAACTCTACTCCTTGGTACCTGAGCGATGTCGTATAAAACATCATTCCAACAGAAGGGTGAGAATTCATATAATTATCGAAATCATAAGCTAATATATAATTTAAGACATACAAGCATAATCAAATTATTCTCACACTTCAAAAGTTTCATCAACATGATATTACTCAAGTAATCATACGATTCACAAGTATAAAAGATTCATAATTTCACCAATTCAACAGTTCACATGATCCATATAATCTAATATTGCAACCATAGACATAATGAGACTTGATGCAAGACTCAAATGCAACTCATGCATGTGGCACCAATCACTTGTTATCATTTATCAATGTTTACATTTAAATTGGGTCCGTCCTCTAGATCGATAACACATCAAAAGCCCGTCCTCTAAGCTTTCAAACCCGTCCTCTAGGTTTGGGACAAGTCACTAGCTCCAACGGAACTAGCAAACATTGCCTCTTGACACAAATGATGCATGTGCAATTACAATCACCATATGCAATTAAGATTGTTCTCTAATCTTAATACTCATGCACATCTCAATAATTCCTCACATTCGAATTATCACACAATTACACATACAACACATTTCCAAATCACAATATTAATTACTCAAACATTTTCACCACACTTAGCAAATAAACCGCAAGGTATCAACACAATTCAATCTCAGTTTGCAAACCACATGATACCGATTAAATCTAGAATAATCCATCCATCAAAATAATCACCAAATCAATCAGCAAATTAATCACCAAATTAATCATCAAATTAATCACCAAAATAATCTCTAATTTACTCATCAAATTAATCATTTTATAAAATATATTATTTGGTTCTTATGGCTTCATTAAAAATATAATTATTTGGATTCTTATGACTTAAAAATAAAATACCAAGTTCAGAAATATTCTGGATTTTTACTACAGGATTTGCAGGTAAACATTTTCGTTTGTGCCATTCCATATTACACTAAACTCATAATTATATATACACTAGCAACAAAGATTATTACATCTTGTTTCTATAAATTTAATACTAAGCCATAAATACATCATGACATATCTCATAAATGGATAAAGATTTCCAACTTTAATATTTATTTCAAAATTAGGATATATTCCACTTAAACCTATGATATACTCACTCCACATTTTTATTTCATTATTTCTTTATAGTATCATCCTCATTAACATTAGAGTATTCACTTCCTATTTTTCATTTGCTAGTCACTACAACTACAATAATCTACATCTAATAACATATATATAAGACCAATTGGTGTTACCAATGGAAAACAAAGAGAACACATGGTGATTTTCTTTTTATTATTACAAGACTACATGTCTAGCACAACACATGAGGATCAAAAACAGGGGACACGCGGCTACAGGGCTAACAAAAGACATATTATCTTTTCCAATTTAATTCTACTAGTCACTTAATATATCCATGAGTTGTCTTCCTGCTTTATACCTATATTATATAGTCCCAAATAATATCTTATAGGTGGCTATATTAAAGAAAGATGTGGCTATAAAGAGGTCACTACATCATCAATGTATATAATCACTTGCTAAGAGCAGGGACATACATGGTAGAAATAAGGGAGATCAGAAATTAAAAGAATTCCTATTATACACTAATAAAGATCAAGGTCATTTTAAAACCATACCCCCACATTTCTTATAGTCTAATAAAGTAGCCACAAGACTTCCTAATTACTACAAAGCATGTGCCTCTTATAGTCATCAACATATGTTATCACTTTTTTTTATATTTAATAATTCACACTTATTAACTTAATTCTAGCAAAAAGGCAATATGTTTAACACTTCTCTTTGGATAATAAATGGGTGGGTACTAAGAGTCCTGCACTACATCATCACTTTTATATATTCTCATTATTATTATATTCTTATAAAATGTTATTGATAAAATAATTTCATCACCCTATTCTTGTACTATGCTCTGCGATCAAATGGAAGAGAGAAAAGAATTCTTATTTCACATTTTTTTTTCATTTATTATAATATTACAAAAACTATAAATTAATGAGTTCCTTCCATCTCATTATGCTATGCGGCTGTTACTACAGGGTCAGATAGAAAATAACTTCATTCCTCAATATATATATTACAATTAACAAGACAAATACAATACTGTATAAACATTTATATATAAATATCACATTTCTCATTTCAATTCATGCAAACAATATTCACCAAACATATTTTATCCCAATTAGCGATGGACCTCCATATGGTATCAATATATCAACTTCAAACCCAATGAATTTCCATATATCAAAGGTTATTAATGAAACCCAATTTATAAAATCATAGGAAAATTAAGATTTTAATCTACCCATATTTCTACTCATTATATACTATCCAATAATCTCAATAATTTCATGAAATCCCACCCTTACCTTGGATTTTTTTTGAGCTTTCTAGTTGTTCTTGAGCTCCTCTTCTCTTCCTCCTCTCCTAGCCTCTTCTATCTTTCTCCCACTCTTCTATTCTTTTGTTAAACCCTAACATTTACTCATAACATATAATTCCATTAGGCTCACTAACCCACTCTCATATTTCTATTCACACTCTCAATCTAGGCCCAATTAATTATTCCACCAATTCTATTTTATTCCACTAAATGAAATAAATTAAATAAATCCAAATAAATCTAATAAACCAAATATATTAATTAAATCAAATAATTCAAATAAATTCAAATTTCAATTAAATCAAATAATCCAATTAATTCAAATAAATCAAATAATTTAAATAATTAAATTAAATCAAATAATTCAATTAAATCCAATAAATCAATTAATTCAATTGATTCAAATAAATCACATATTTCAATTAAATCAATTTGGAACAAAATCACACAATTAATTAATTAATATAAACAAATAAATAATTACTAAAATCGGGATGTTATAACTCTCCCCCACTTAAAAGATTTTCGCCCTCGAAAATTATCTCAAACGAACAACTCAGGATATGACTCCCTCATCTGACTCTCAACATTCCAAGTCACATTCTATTTTCAACATACAAGCTCTCAAAAGACCCTCAAGTGATTGAATCATCATATCCGTCTGACCATCCGTTTATGGATGATAAGTGGAACTCAAACGCAACATCGTATCCAAAGCACTTTGCAAACATTTCCAAAATCTCGAAGTAAACCTCAGATCTCTATCTGACATAATGCCAGAAAGAATACCATGCAAACTGATAATCCTCTCAATGTACATCGTCTCTAACTTCTCCCATGGGTAATCTATTCTCTTCAGAATAAAGAGAGCGAACTTCGTCAACATATCCACGATAACTCAAATAGTCTCAAAATTACTCGGTATTCTAGGTAAACCAGACACAAAATCCATATATATGTTATCTCATTTCCACTCATGAATAGATAACGGTGTCATCAAACCCGATGGTTTCTGATGCTCAATCTTCGACTTCTGACAAGTCAAGCAAGAATACACAAACTCGGAAATATTCGTCTTTATGCAAGGTCACCAAATACTTTCCTCAAATCTTGATACATATTAGTCGCACCCGGATGAATACTCAATCCATTACAATGACCTTCCTCAAGAATAATCATTTTCAACTCGGCAATATCCAAAATAAAAACTCGATCACGACATTCATGATACCATTCTCATCAAGAATACCACTAGTAAGCTTAAACATACCAAGCTTAACTCCATAAGAAGTCTATTCACAAACCAAACTCATGTCTCGAAATTTCTCAATCACTTCCAACTTTCTAACGATCATCATCGACATATGCAAAGATTTCTGATTCAATGCCTCAGCTACTAGGTTTGCTCTACTCAGATGGTAATTCAAACCAAAGTCTTAATCTTTCAAAAGTTCCAACCATCTCCTATGCCTTGCGTTCAACTCTTGCTGATCAAAGAAATACTTCAAACTCTTATGATTACTGAACACGTCTAATCTCGATCCAAACAAATAGTGCCTCCAAAGTTTCAACACAAACACAACAATTACCAACTCCAAGTCACGCGTCGGATAATTCCTCTCATGCACCTTAAGTTGCCTTAAAGTATAAGCTACCATTGCTGATGTTTCATCAACACACCTCCCAAACCCATCAATGAAGCATCACAATACACAACAAATGGTTCTTCCAGATTCAGAAATATAAAAACAAAAGTTATCATTAACCTTCTCTTAAGTACTTGAAAACTTTCCTCACACTTGTAATAGCCAACTAATCCCTCAAATCATCAATTCTCATACGTGGATACTTATTCTTGATAGTCACCTTGTACAATTGTCTATAATCCACTTAAGCCTCATACACACTCGAACGAATAAATCTCTTCTCAAGAAAATTTTCAAGTTAACTCTTCAACTCTTTCAATTATGCAGACATACGATATGGAGTCATCGATGTCGGACTAGTTTCAGGAACTAAGTCGATCGTAAACTCCAACTCGCGTTTCGGCGGTAAATCACTTATCTCATCAGGAAAACTTCTAGAAAATTATAAGCAATTGAAAAAGCATCAACTGCTTCACTTTCACCAATACTCAAAGTTTCTATCAACATAAACATCTCATCATCATCTAGTACCGACTCGTCAAAACAATCTGTAAGAACTTGGCTTAATTCTAAATAATTCACTACACACACCATCTAAGCTCGCAAGACACGTCTATTCCATCATACATGATTTCATCTACTATCAACAAGAGATTAAGGGTGATCAGTTCCTCAATTTATCAATAGACAACCAACAATCATGATGGGGCATAAACCATCTTTACCAAACTATAATAGTGTTCCTTGCAATCAACAGCACACCAAATCCACACTCTACAGCTAAAACATCTCAGAGAAGCAAAAGCTTCTCGCCCACTTATTTCAATCTTACTCCTGCAGCCAAAGGTTAGAAAGACAAAGGAGTACCGACAGTGTTTCACACACATGTCGCGTACAGGGGACAAGCAACATAAGACAACCTGGTTGGATGGACCGACCTGCTCTGATACCACTAATGTAACACCCTTCTAAACCCTACGGAAAATATATACATAATCAAAGTAATTTATCATGCTTCTCAATTAAGGGTGTCACACATGATTCAAAACATCATACAACTCCTGTCATGCTCAATAACATTTAAAATAAAATCATGCTTTTCAGATATATTTTTCACATTAGCATGAAGCAACGGATATACTTCAGTTATAATAGACATAATAAAATTCTCATGATCAACTCATTTTATAATCATCACTTAGGAATAAAATCCAATACTTCATGTAATTCAAATAACAACAACAACAAAATAAAGTAGAGTACATAAAGTATCTATTAGAACATAAATCGAAACGTTCCCATTGTTACATGATCTGAGCACGACGCGACCCAACATAAACAAAGAAACCAAACAAGTTACTCCAACAGCTACCTTATTCTAGAAGCAACTCTACTCCTTGGTACCTGAGCGATGTCGTATAAAACATCATTCCAACAGAAGGGTGAGAATTCATATAATTATCGAAATCATAAGCTAATATATAATTTAAGACATACAAGCATAATCAAATTATTCTCACACTTCAAAAGTTTCATCAACATGATATTACTCAAGTAATCATACGATTCACAAGTATATAAGATTCATAATTTCACCAATTCAATAGTTCATATGATCCATATAATCCCATATTGCAACCATAAACATAATGAGACTTGACGCAAGACTCAAATGCAACTCATTCATGTGGCACCAATCACTTGTTATCATTTATCAATGTTTACATTTAAACCGGGTCCGTCCTCTAGATTGATAACACATCAAAAGCCCGTCCTCTAAGCTTTCAAACCCGTCCTCTAGGTTTGGGACAAGTCACTAGCTCCAACGGAACTAGCAAACATTGCCTCTTGACACAAATGATGCATGTGCAATTACAATCACCATATGCAATTAAGATTGTTCTCTAATCTTAATACTCATGCACATCTCAATAATTCCTCACATTCGAATTATCACACAATTGCACATACAACACATTTCCAAATCATAATATTAATTACTCAAACATTGTCACCACACTTAGCAAATAAACTGCAAGGTATCAACACAATTCAATCTCAATTTGCAAACCACATGATACCGATTAAATTTAGAATAATCCATCCATCAAAATAATCACCAAATCAATCAGCAAATTAATCACCAAATTAATCATCAAATTAATCACCAAAATAATCTCTAATTTACTCATCAAATTAATCATTGTATAAAATATATTATTTGGTTCTTATGGCTTCATTAAAAATATAATTATTTGGATTCTTATGTATAAAAATAAAATACCAAGTTCAGAAATATTCTGGATTTTTACTACAGGATTTGCAGGTAAACATTTTCGTTTGTGCCATTCCATATTACACTAAACTCATAATTATATATACACTAGCAACAAAGATTATTACATCCTGTTTCTATAAATTTAATACTAAGCCATAAATACATCATGACATATCTCATAAATGGATAAAGATTTCCATCTTTAATATTTATTTCAAAATTAGGATATATTCCACTTAAACCTATGATATACTCACTCCACATTTTAATTTCATTATTTCTTTATAGTATCATCCTCATTAACATTAGAGTATTCACTTCCTATTTTTCATTTGCTAGTCACTACAACTACAATAATCTACATCTAATAACATATATATAAGACCAATTAGTTTTACCAATGGAAAACAAAGAGAACACATGGTGATTTTCTTTTTATTATTATAAGACTACATGTCTAGCACAACACATGAGGATCAAAATCAGGGGACACGCGGTTACAGGACTAACAAAAGACATATTATCTTTTCCAATTTAATTCTACTAGTCACTTAATATATCCATAAGTTGTCTTCCTGCTTTATACCTATATTATATAGTCCCAAATAATATCTTATAGGTGGCTATATTAAAGAAAGATGTGGCTATAAAGAGGCACTACATCATAAATGTATATAATCACTTGCTAAGAGCAGGGACATACATGTTAGAAATAAGGGAGATCAGAAATTAAAAGAATTCCTATTATACACTAATAAAGATCAAGGTCATTTTCAAACCATACCCCCACATTTCTTATAGTCTAATAAAGTAGCCACAAGGCTTCCTAATTACTACAAAGCATGTGCCTCTTATAGTCATCAACATATGTTATCACTTTTTTATATATTTAATATTCACACTTATTAACTTAATTCTAGCAAAAAGGCAATATATTTAACACTTCTATTTGGATAATAAATGGGTGGGTACTAAGAGTCCTGCACTACATCATCACTTTTATATATTCTCATTATTATTATATTCTTATAAAATGTTATTGATAAAATAATTTCATCACCCTATTCTTGTACTATGCTCTGCGATCAAATGGAAGAGAGAAAAGAATTCCTATTTCACATTTTTTTCATTTATTATAATATTACAAAAATTATAAATGAATGAGTTCCTTCCATCTCATTATGCTATGCGGCTGTTACTACAGGGTCAGATAGAAAATAACTTCATTCCTCAATATATATATTACAATTAACAAGACAAATACAATATTGTATAAACATTTATATATAAATATCACATTTCTCATTTCAATTCATGCGAACAGTATTCACCAAACATATTTTATTCCAATTAGCAATGGACCTCCATATGGTTTCAATATATCAACTTCAAACCCAATGAATTTCCATATATCAAAGGTTATTAATGAAACCCAATTTATAAAATCATAGGAAAATTAAGATTTTAATCTACCCATATTTCTACTCATTATATACTATCCAATAATCTCAATAATTTCATGAAATCCCACCCTTACCTTGGATTGTTTTTTTGAGCTTTCTAGTTGTTCTTGAGCTCCTCTTCTCTTCCTCCTCTCCTAGCCTCTTCTATCTTTCTCCCACTCTTCTATTCTTTTGTTAAACCCTAACATTTACTCATAACATATAATTCCATTGGGCTCACTAACCCACTCTCATATTTCTATTTACACTCTCAATCTAGGCCCAATTAATTATTCCACCAATTCTATTTTATTCCACTAAATGAAATAAATTAAATTAATCCAAATAAATCTAATAAACCAAATATATTAATTAAATCAAATAATTCAAATAAATTCAAATTACAATTAAATCAAATAATCCAATTAATTCAAATAAATCAAATAATTTAAATAATTAAATTAAATCAAATAATTCAATTAAATCCAATAAATCAATTAATTTAATTGATTCAAATAAATCACATATTTCAATTAAATCAATTTGGAACAAAATCACACAATTAATTAATTAATATAAACAAATAAATAATTACTAAAATCGGGATGTTACAGAAGGCGGATCAACTGGTTACAATAAGAAGGTCACTGAAGGCCTCGACGATGTAGGCAAGATTGAAGTCACAGAAGATCTCGACAAGACAAAGGTTGACGAAGTCACTGAGGATTCTTCCCCAGCAAAAGTGGAGGCCACTGAGGGCCCCAGCAACATGGATAAAGTGAAGGCCACTGAAGGCCACTCCAAACCAAGCAACGACAAAGGCACTGAGTACTTCGTCGAAAAAGATTGTAGGGTTACTGACAGCCCTAATGTGACAAAAAACCAGGAAATCTCTGGTAACCTGAATGATGTTGAAAATAATATTGATGAAAGTCTCACTAACAACACTGAAGTGGATGAAAGTATTGTCGTGCTGGAAGCAAAGGTTGACGAAATACCTGAAAATCCAATCACCTATGGAATCCTACGAAGAATAATGGAGGATCCCAGGGGAAGTCAGGTCGAAAACTGTTGTCCAAAAGCCTGCAAAGGCTCATTTCCAACTGAAGAGGACAACTCAACAGAAGAAATGGGTGAGACTGAGAGGAAGTTGATAGAAAAAATGGATAAGTTGGATATCACTAGTGGTAAATCGGCTAGTATCAACATGGTCAAAACTTCTCAAAATAACCCAGCACTGGCTCCTGAGGAACGTCGTCGAGAAGAATATCAGAGTTTGGCATATCCCAAGGAGGAAGAATGTCTGGTTGATTTTATAAAAAGGTGTCAAAGGAAGAAAGTTGAGGTAATGTTGTGTCCATGCTGCAGCGCCATTTTCAACAAGAAAGTGGCAGACAATCTGGAGGTAATAGAACATCCCAAGAGAAAAGGGAACTGCGGGGCAAGACCAGCCCCAAAGTCAGAAAGATATGATCCAAGAAGAAATGGGCACCACCGATCAGGAATTGGAGGTCGAGAATACCGTTCATATAATCCAATAAACAAATGTGTCGATGATAGGTGGGTACAACCCATTAGGATGCTCAAGGGCGAAAAGAGTGGAGCAGCTTCAACATTCAGAGAGGATCTTCAGTAGCACAAAGAATGGGAGTCGAAAAGCATAAACCAAGAGTTTACCCTTCAGAGAACTACAAAGGAAAATACCCTATGACTAAATCTCTGTGGAGAAGACTCCAGAGGCAAAAGACGGCCGAAAAGGAAGCTATGGAGGAAGGAATGACAAAGAAAGATAATGGTAAAAAAGGTGATGTTGCACCAACTCACAACATCCAGGAGATAGAGAAGAAGGAGATTTCCAACAAAAAAGTTCCAAGTGCAAGTATGGAGCAAATAAAACTAAAATAGAAAGTTCAAGATGATGAAGAAATGACTGACGACTTCACATCTGGTTCTGAAGCCTCTTTCGACGTAGTGTGCAATGTTGTCTCAGTATTGCCCATGGATTATGACAGAGTAATGCAGGTGGAAGACGAAGACGATAGTGTCAAAGAAGAGAAAATGGCTCACAAACCCGTATACTACTACATCATGAACAATGGTTGTGTAGAGGAACATAATGCATTCTTCGAGAGACCAGACGACTCGCTAAAAGGACATTTGAAGCCCTTGTTTATAAAAGGGAAGATTCAGAATGTTGGAATAAACAAAATACTAGTGGACGGAGGGGAAGTAGTAAACTTAATGCCCCATTCCATGTTGAAAAAGATTGGCAAAAATGACTCTGATGCCAAACCATACAATATGGTATTGCCGAATTATGAAGGAAAAAAAATAAGGACTACCATGAGATTGATCCAGGTGGATTTAACCGTTGATACAATAACAAGACCAACAATGTTTATGGTAATAGCGTCGAAAGCAAACTATAACCTCCTCTTAGGGAGGGAATGGATACATGGCCTGGGAGATGTGCCTTCATCGATGCACCAAAGAATTGCTATTTGGAAACCAGATGGCATAGTAGAAAATATAGAGGCAGATCAAAGTTATTTCATGACCGACGTAAATCACGTCGACCGCCTCAGTTTCGACAAAAATTTGGCTCACATTCCCCCATGTAGTCCAGCCAATTTTGACCTCAAAAAGACTGACAACGCATATTGCTCCATGTACCTCCACCCTACGTATGGCTTCCAGTGGGATAAGGAATTGGTGGACGAGTCAAATTATATATGGGGAACCGCCCACATACAACCAACTGGGTGGGGAAGCGAATTTGAAGATGATGAATGAAGCATCTGCGTTAGAAAGAATTACGTCTTACATAGCCGAAAACAAACTCAAAGTGGAACTTGAAGCCGAAGTGAAATTCATGGTTGTCGAAGCCAGTCAAAGCGGGTCCAACCAACAATGTCTAGAAAAAGACGCTGAAGAAAATACTAAGAAAATACCATATGAAGAATGGAAAAACCAGAAGCTCGACGCCATTTATGATGACGAACCTTTGGGGTTCGAACTGGATCCAATGATGACCAGCATGAAGATGGTGGCTCAAGACCCATTGGAGGAAATAGACTTGGGACAGGGGGCAGAAAAAAGGACAACTTACATAAGTGCCAAGATGGACCCTCAGTTCAAAGTCGAAATAGTCCAGTTGCTGCGTGTTTACAAAGACTGATTTGCATGGGACTATGATGAAATGACTGGTTTAGACAGAAGCATGGTCGAATTGAGGTTGCCAATACTAGAAGGAAAGAATCCATTGAAGCAAGCCCTAAGGCGTTTCGCACCTGAGGTTCTGTCGAAAATAAAAGAGGAGATCGAAAGACTTCTGAAATGCAAATTCATTCGTACATCCAGGTATGTGGATTGGATTGCAAACATAGTTCCTGTAATAAAGAAAAATGGCAAACTTAGGGAATGTATTGATTTTCGAGACTTAAATTCAGCCACCCCAAAAGATGAATATCATATGCCAGTAGCAGAAATGCTTGTAGATTCGGCAGCAAGCCATGAGTATTTAAGCATGCTAGATGGATACTCTGGTTATAACCAAATCTTTATTGCCGAAGAAGATGTTCCTAAGACAACTTTCCATTGTCCTGGGCGACTTACCAACGTACTATGAATTCAATATTTCACGATTATATTGAAACTTTCACGCAGATTTATATTGATGATATTGTGGTTAAGTTTGTTTCAGGAAAAAGTCATATAGACCATCTTCGAAAATCCTTTGAAAGGGTGAGGAAGTTTGGTTTGAAAATGAATCCCCTAAAATGTGCTTTCGGTGTGCAGGAGGGTGATTTTTTAGGCTTTGTAGTTCACAAAAAGGGGATCGAAATCCATGAGAATAAAGCAAAAGCCTTAATGGAAGCGAAAGCGCTTTCAACAAAAAAGGAGCTGCAGTCTCTACTGGGGAAAATCAACTTTCTAAGAAGGTTCATCTCCAACCTTAGTGGAAAGACACATGCCTTTTCACCGTTGCTTCGACTAAAGAAGGAGGACTTCACATGGGGGCAAGAAAATCAAGTCGCCTTCGGCCTGATTAAAGGATACTTCTCCAGCCCTCCAATCTTGATCCCTCCTTGTAGAGAAAGAAGCATGCGATTATATATTTCAGCATCAGATAAAACTTTGGGGAGTATATTGTGTCAAGAAGATGAGAATGGCGTCGAAAGAGCCATCTACTACCTCAGTAGAGTCCTGAACGACGCCGAAACTAGATATAATGTCATAGAAAAATTATGTCTATGTGTATATTTTTCTTGTATAAGATTAAAGCACTATATCAAACCTGTTGATGATTATGTATCTTCCCATTTCAACGTAATAAAATATATGTTATCTAAATCTATTTTACATAGTAGAATTGGGAAGTGGGCTTTAGCATTAACGGGGTATTACCTCAAGTACTTGCCTTTAAAGGTTGTCAAGGGACAAGTGGTCGCTGATTTTTTAGCAAACCATTCCATAAATGAAAATAAAGTGGAATATGTCGAAATGGAACCTTGGAAGTTATATTCTGATGGTTCCAGTCGCAAAAATGGAACTGGAGTCAGAATGCTAATTATTTCTCCTAATAAAATTCCAACAAAATTCAAGTACAAAGTTGAAGGCTCATGTTCAAATAATGAAGCAAAATATGAAGCTCTGATCGCTGGACTTGAAATCTTGTTGGAATTGGGGGCAACAAGAGTCGAAATAATGGGTGACTATGAATTAGTAATAAAATAGCTAACTAAAGAATATAGATGTGTAAAAGAAAATTTGATCATGTATTTTGTCATAGCCAACAGACATCTTAAAAAATTCGACAGTGTGGCCATTAAACATATACCTAAGATAGAGAATCAAGAGGCTAATGACCTCACTCAAATAGCATCCGGGTATAAGGTGTCGAAAGAAAACTTAGAAAAGGCTATTGAAGTTAGAGGGAGAGTTGTATCCACTAAGTTGTCCCCATCATATTTGGAAACAATGAAGCTAGGATATGGTGATGAAGAAAACGTTGAAATTTTCAATGTGGACAACTCAACAGCTGAAGATTGGAGAAAGCCTATTAAGGAATATCTACAAGACCCAAATATGAGGGTCGAAAGGAAAGTTAAGTACAGAGCTTTAAGCTATGTACTTTTTGGGAATGATCTTTTTAAGAAAACCTTAGAAGGAGTTTAGTTAAAATGCTTAGGAGAAGAGGAGGCTTATGTGGCCTTGTCAAATGTACATAGTGGAGCCTGTGGCACGTATCAAGTAGGACATAAGATGAAATGGTTATTTTTTCGACAAGGAATGTACTGACCAACAATGCTAAAAGACTGTATTGAGTTCGCCAAAGGGTGTCAAGAATGTCAAATGCACGCAGGCATATCACACGTTCCTGCGAGTGGACTGCATTTGATTGTGAAACCTTGGCCATTTAGGGGTTGGGGATTTAGACCTAATAGGGGAGATTCAACCAGCTTCTTCAAAAGGACAGAAATACATTCTTGTGGGAATAGACTATTTCACTAAGTGGATAGAAGCTATACCTTTAGTAAATGTGGACCAGGAAACGGTCATCCAATTCATTCGACGACATATAATCTACAGGTTTGGAATTCTAGAAACAATAACCACAGATCAAGGATCAGTGTTTACCAGAAAGAATATGCAAGCGTTTGCAAAAGAAGTAGGATTCAAATTCCTAACTTCGACACCGTATTATGCTCAAGCAAATGGAAAAGTCGAAGCGGCTAACAAAGTGGTGATCAACTTGATTAAAAAGCATGTGGGTAAAAAACCTAAGAATTGGCATAAGACTCTAGATCAAGCTCTATGGGCTTGTCGAACATCTCCTAAAGAGGCTACAAACTCGACCCCATTTAGATTAACTTATGGTCATGATGTAGTTTTTCCATTTGAAGTTCATTTACAGTCAGTACAAATTCAGAGGCATCATGAGATTCCATCAAACACATATTGGAACATGATTATGGACGAATTAATTGACTTAGATGAAGAAAGGTTATGTGCGTTAGATTTGTTAAAAAGACAAAAAGAAAGAGTTGAAAAGTTTTATAATAAGAAAGTAAAACATACAACTTTTTTTGTAGGTGATCTTGTTTGAAAGGTGATTCTTCCCATGGATCGAAAAGATAGAATTTTGGGAAAATGGTCCCCCAAGTAGGAAGGACCTTTCCAGGTTTTAAAAATCTTTTTGAATGGCGCATATGAAATCGAAGAAATAGGGAGAGACGAAAGAATATTTAAGATAAATGGAAAGTACTTAAAAAAGTATAAACCAATATTGCTAGAAGTAAAAATAGCCAAAGAGTAAATTGCATATAAGTGAAAAGATATTGTGCATTGCTAGAACAAATGGCATTAGATTCAGTACAAACAGCCTATTGGCGAAGTAACTTAAGCAAAAAGAAAACTAGTACAAAGAAGATATCCCTATTACAATTGAATGCTAGCAAAAGATTCCTTCAGGTCATCAAATTTCCTCTTATGAATCTGAAGTCGAGGCTCACAGAAACTTTTGTTGGTCGAAAGGTTTTCGATTTCTTGAGCAAGGATCTGGGCCCTTTCGGCATGATGAACGCCTACCTGCAACTCTTCATCAAGTGCCTTTTGGTTGGGTGGTAGAAGAGATTCTTTAAGCCTTTTTTCCTGAGAAATCTTCTTTTGAAGAAGGGCTATTTGCTTCTCCCACTTTGAAAATTTTTCATCATAATCGGCATTTTGTTTAGTGTAAGTTTCAGAGAGTTGGTTCAGCTCCATGATTTTGTTGTTCGAAACAGCTGCAACGTCCAATTCGGCAAGATGGGTATCTGTCTTCTCAGAGATTTTCCTTGTAAAACCTTGAAGCCGGTTTAGGTCAGCAGTCACCAAATTAACCAGGGAAGTTACGTCCATGACGAAACTGCTCACTTCTGCAGGCGATTCCAAGACATTCACCTACTTCAAGAGTTTCTTCAAGTCGAAAATGGAAGTTGGATGGTCTTCAAGCATTTTGAACAAGTCCACTTCAAGAATTTTCGTCTTGATCTCAGCTAGTATGACGTCGAGAGAAGTTACGCTAGAAGTGCCCCCGAGGCAGATGAAGTACTTTGAGAAGAGTCCTGAAAATTGTAGCGGGTACTGAGAACAGCTTGCAAATACTCCAAAGGTCCTTGCACCTTAAGATTCTCGATCTCCTCACGAGTGAGGCTAGTCGAGCCAGTTGATATGGAACCTCCCTTTGGGGGGATCAGCATTAGGTTGGTTGCCTTGTCCTTTGGTTAGCTCTATCATTGGCTGTTTCGATTAGTCGTTGCCATCAACGTTTCCTTCTTTCTTATCATCCTTAGGGGTGACATTGACTTCACCTTCATCAGCAACATTTGATTGAGGAGGAGGACAAGGAGAAGAATCGTTGTCAGAATGTTGGGAGGCTTCAGGAGAATGATCATCCATTATGGTTGCATCTTTCATCAAGTTCTTTGGAGAAAGAGGTGTCAGACTAACGGCTTGTTGATTGAGTTCATGAGGTTTCGTAGGAGTATCTTCTTTTGTTGGTTGTTTTGCGTTCTCTTTTGTCAAAGGATTTTTAGACATGTTTTCCTACAAAAAATCATTTCAAGTATCAGGAAAAGAAATATAATAAGAAGAAAATATTCATGGTCGAAAGTTTACCTAAGAAAATTGGGCATGGAAACTAGAGTTTCCACTCTCTGCATCTTTCACTTGAACAACTTTGAGTGGACTATTTGGGGGAGTGGGCTTCGGTGTCCTTACTTTAGGTTTTGGAAGAGGATCTTTCGTAAGATTCTTCTTTTTTATGGGTTGATTGGGTTCTGGTGACTCATCGCATGATTCTTCATCGGAGACCTTCTCTTTTGGCTTTCTCTTTGGAGTGGGAGGTGGTTTTCGACTAGCCTGTACGTTTGGACAAAACATGTAAGTTATAAGGAATGAGAAGGAAACCATTAGTCCAAGAAAAGAAGTTATACTCTTGTCACAATCTTCTTAGTGATAGTAGGGCGATCTTCATCCATAGCGTCGGAAGTGTTTTCGACAGAAACCTTCTTGGGAGTCATCCTCTTAGCTATGAAAACAAAAATAAAGTCAGATATAAGTGAAAAGCATACAAGTTAAAAAAATGTCGAAATAAGAAAATGTTTCGTAAACACCTTCAAGAATTGGTGTTTCCACATGAATGTGGTCTATTCCAATATGAAGATGTCCTATATAGTCATCCAGAGTATACTTAGTCGGAACCACGCGTTCAGCATGTTTTTTGGATTGTTGGCGACGAATTTTTAAAGAATTCCCACAGACAAACCAATATGGAAATGGAGGGTTCAACGCCACGCCAAAATCAACAGAAGGTAGAGGGGGAAATTTTGGTGGATAAAGGTTGAAGGCTACCTCATATTTTAGTTATGGTCGAACATATGAAGGCAGTTTCAACTTATCCATTTTTTTTTGTGAATTTGTGTTTCAAAGTCACTGTCGTTTTGCTGATGGTTCGACTAAGTTCGTCTAGCGTATAGATGGTTTCAAAGTAATTTTGAAAATTTTGTATCTCCTTGATATGATGGGTTTTACCTTTCTTTGTTTTGTCCTGCACAAGAGCAAAGACATTGGTCAATAGAGTTGTGAATGCTTCCACGTTGTAGAACTAGTGAAGATATTACTCTTTCCACCAAGTGTCGAATTAAGGGGTGCACAGGAAAGAAGGTCGAAAGACCGTTGGATAAATTTCTAGGGAATCGTCAGCTAGTTGTCTTATGAGTTCTTGACTCTCTTCTTCAGTGTGTAGGGAATTGTACCAAATGATGGAGTTTTTCTTGGGATAAATGGGCTTTGGTTTTAATTGAACCAACCCAAATTTCCTAGCAACTAAGTTAGGTAGATACACAAGGAGGGAAATCTTGGTCTTAGTTGAATTTTAGTGAGAAGCAAGGAGTCTAGGTGTCAGGAAGGATTCTCAAATGTCAAGGAATTGATTTTCATCCTCTTGCATTTCCAAGGGTGGTTGTTTAGTGAACCATTCAGGGCCAACATTCATGTTGGTGAAAGGGGCCATAGGAGGAGTGAAATTGTAACTCTTGGAAAACATCAAGACGAAACTGGTGAAGGAGTCACAAAGACTAATTCCCTCTTCATACGGAGTCAACTGCATTAAACGAGGCCATTCGACAGACCTATCATTCACCTTGTCTTCATCAACATTGGCTTTGATGGGGAGAGAGGCTTCGAAAGTAGCGTTAAGCCATAATTGTTGTAACACCTCGTAATTTATTTAAGCCTCCGGATAATATTATTTTTATGCCAATAGAATTTTCCGGTTTATTCTAAGAAATTTTAATGAAAAAAAAATAGAGTAAACCAAAATTTAAATTGGGTGACCTATATTATTTGGTTCGGAGGTTTTATTAATTTGAGGATTAAGAGACATTTCTGGGTACTCTCTATTTTTGGACCCATTGGTAAAATATAAGTTTTATATAATTGTTTATATAGAAAGAAAAATAAGAGAAAGAAGAAGTTAGTAACAAAAGAAGAGAAAAAGGAAAAGAAGAAAAGAAGAGAAAAGAGAAGAAGAATGAGGGAAACCCTAAAGCTTCAAATTCATCTTTCTACATCATCCGTCCGTCGGAACAACTCATTATTCCCGTCAATCTTCATCTCTCGAGGTGGGTTCATAGTTAGATACTTTTGTTTTAGTTTTTGGTTGAGTTTTGAAGTTTATGAGTTTTAGGGTTTTGGTAGAAATCTTGAAGACAAATGATTTTAAACGGTTAAAAACTCGATTAAACCTAACTATGTTACTCACAATATGCCTATGAACATTGTAGATGTTAAGAATTGGCAGAATTTTTAACCAACAAGAAATGTTGAATTCAGTTCAGGATGTCCTATCAGATGTTGGGACATTATCAAACAGAGTATAAGTAAATGAACTTAATTCAGGATGTCACACCAGATGTTAGGACATTGTATCAGTTAATGAAATAAGTTCAGTTTACAGGATGTCACATCAGATGTTGTGACATTGTATCAGTAAATGAAGTAAGTTCAGTTTTTCAGGATGTCCCAACAGATGTTGTGACATCTCAGACCTGCTACCATAATTAATTAATGACTAAAAGAACTGAGTAAATTAAGGAAAGTTATCTGGAATTAATTATGGATGGACAAAACAGAATAAGGCGCATCTGTAGGGAGTGTTGTTATGTGACTTCAGCATAATCAGAAGAACTGAATCACCTAGAATCTAGGAAGTAACAAACCCTAATTCAAGGTGGAAGCAGCATGCGTTTCAGGATTGGATAAACCTACAGAAAGCCCAAAATCCAAACACCTATTTAAGCAACAGAAACTCTCAGAATAGAGTACGAATTTAAGAAGACCAAATAGGGTGTTTTGTGTTTTAATAGTAGGTTGTTTTAATTGTACCACTTTATGAGCTTTTAAGCAAAAGTGTATTTGTGTCTTGATTGAAACTGTGAAGTAAAATCAAGCTGTTTTTGTTTGAAGTATGACTTCAATTTTATTAAACTTGTAAACAAGATCACTGTGTGATTGAGGGGGAGTGAGTTGGTACTCATATCTAAGTTGTGTCTTAGGTAGAAATTGCATTGGGTAGATATTAAGTGAAAGATTAAACTGGGTGGTTTAAGTCTAGAATTAATATTACTTATAGTGGATTTCCTCCTGGCTTGGTAGCCTCCAGATGTAAGTGTGGTTATACACTGAACTGGGTTAACAAATTCCTGTGTTGTTTAATTTTCCTGCACTTTAAGTTTTTAGTTGAGTCTTCAAGTGTTTAAACATCTCATTCGACATCTCGTACTTGATCACAGAATTTCAATTGGCATCAGAGCAGGCACCCTGCCTGTTTATACTGGGTGAGATCTAGGGACTGCAAATTATGGAAACATGGACAGAGATGTAGGATCGGTAAATAGACCACCTATACTGGATGGATCTAATTATGACTACTGGAAGCCAAGAATGATTGCATTCTTAAGATCACTTGACAATAGGGCCTGGAAAGCAGTCAACAATGGATGGGAACACCCTGTCCAAGACACCAAAGATGGAGCAAAAGTGTTGAAACCTGAAGAAGAATGGAGTAAGGAGGAAGAAGATTCAGCACTTGGCAACTCCAAGGCCTTAAATGCTTTATTCAATGGCATTGATAGAAATATCTTTAGACTTGTGCATCACTGTGAGCTGGCCAAAGATGTTTGGGACACTCTCAAAACAACTCATGAAGGAACATCAAAGGTGAAAATGTCAAGACTTCAACTTCTCACCACCAAGTTTGAAAACTTGAGAATGAAGGAAGATGAGACAATTCATGAATTCTACATGAACATCTTAGAAATAGGCAATACTTCTGGAGCTTTGGGAGAAAAGATGACTGATGAAAAGCTTGTAAGAAAGATTCTCAGATCTTTACCAAAAAGATTTGACATGAAGGTCACAGCAATAGAAGAAGCTCAAGACATATGCAAAATGAAAGTTGAAGAGCTCATTGGTTCCCTTCAAACTTTTGAGATGGGAATGAATGACACAATTGTAAAGAAGAACAAAAGCATAGCCTTGATGACAAATACTGATAAAGAAGAAGAAAATGATGAATCAGAAACTGATGAAAACTTATCAGAAAACATTGCTATGCTTGGAAGACAATTCAAACAGATTCTCAGAAAGATGGAAGACAAGTCCAGACCAAGTGGAAGATACACAAACTCTTCTGAGAACAAAAGACCAGTCAAGAAAAAGGGATTAAATGCCATGGATGTGAAGGATATGGACACATCAGGAATGAATGTCCTACCTATTTAAAAAGGCAAAAGAAAGGTCTTTCTGTAACCTGGTCTGATGAAGACTCAGGAGGTGATTCAGAAGAAGAATCAGCTAAGCATATCACTGCTCTAGCTGGATTATGTGAATCTGAGAGTGAATCCAGTGATGGGGAGCTTACTTTTGAAGAGCTTGAGCAATCATACAGAGAACTAGTCAAAATAAGCACTGAAATATGCAGGGAGAGTATAAAGCTAAAGAAGCAGATTGAGGCACTAAAGGATGAAAAAACAAGTGATCTAGAGATCATTGACACCTTGAAAAGTGAAGTAAGTCTTCTCAACTCCAAGTTGGAGCATATGTCAAAATCTGTTAGAATGCTGAACAGTAGCTCAAGCACACTGGATGTTATTCTCAACAACAATAAGCATTCAGGAGATAAAAGTGGATTGGGATTTAACAAAGTTCATAAGGTTGAAGCTAGCACTAACAAAACTACTTCAGAGTCCATACAGTCAAACAAGATGTCCCAACAGATGCTTCAACATCATGAAAAGAACACAAAGTCAAACATAATGTTCCAACAGATGTCTCAACATCATGAAAAGAACATAATGAAGAAGAAGTATCAAAGATGGAGATGTCATCATTGTGGAAGATTTGGACATATCAAACCTCATTGCTACAAGTTGCATGGATATCCAAATCAGATGTTTCAGCAACCTCCTAAGCAGAAAATAGAGGTTATCAAGAAAGAGCTGCATAGACATCAACATCAAAGAAATCAGCAACCCCCTAAGCAGAAGACAGAGGTCATCAAGAAGGTATGGGTACCAAAAGTTAGTCTTCATGCTAATCAAAGTTACATGCCCAAGAACAAGATCAACAAACAACCTTGGAACTCTACTGATGGACAATGCACAGGGCAAAGGTATCAAAAGAAATCTCAATACAAATGGTCAAAGAAGGGTGTTGCATATATAGCTCATACTTCTCTAAGAGTATCAGCTAAAGAAGACTGGTACTTTGACAGTGGATGTTCAAGACACATGACTGGATTGAAGAATCTGCTAGTAGACTTAAAGTCATACTCATCTAGATATGTAACCTTTGGAGATGGAGCTAAAGAAGAAATCAAGGGAGTTGGGACCTTGGACTATCCAGATGTACCAAGACTAGATGATGTGCTGCTGGTAAATGGTTTAACTGCTAACCTGATCATCATAAGTCAATTATGTGATCAAGGGTACAGTGTAAACTTTACCAAAACTGAATGCATAGTGTCTAATAAAGAACAAAAGGTTGTCATGAGAGGAGCCAGATCTAAAGACAACTGTTACATGTGGGCACCAAAGACTGGGTCATCGTCATTACAGAGGCATAAAGAAAATCATATCTATGGAAGTTGTGAGAGGTATTCCTAAACTGAAGATTGATGATGGCAAAATATGTGGTGAATGTCAAATAGGCAAGCAAACCAAGATGTCCCATCCAAAGCTCCAACATCTGACAACTTCCAAAGTTTTGGAATTATTGCATATGGATCTTATGGGACCTATGCAGGTTGAGAGCCTTGTTGGTAAGAGGTATGCCTATGTGGTGGTTGATGACTTTTCAAGGTATACATGGATAAATTTTATCAAAGAAAAGTCTGATGTATTTGATGTATTCAAAGATTTATGTCAAAGAATACAAAGGGAAAAAGCCAGCTGTGTGATCAGAATAAGAAGTGACCATGGAAAAGAATTTGAGAATCAAAAATTCTTAGATTTCTGTTCTTCAGAAGGAATAAATCATGAATACTCTTCATCAATCAATCCTCAACAGAATGGGATAGTTGAGAGGAAGAATAGAACTATTCAAGAATCAGCAAGAGCTATGATCCATGCTAAAAAGTTACCTTTGTACTTCTGGGCTGAAGCTATGAACACAGCTTGTTACATCTATAACAGAGTCACTCTAAGGAAAGGAACTTTGTCCACAGTCTATGAAGTCTGGAAGGGCAGAAAACCCACAGTTAAGTACTTCCATGTGTTTGGAAGTAACTGTTATATTCTGGCTGATAGGGAGCAAAGAAGAAAAATGGATCCTAAAAGTGATGAAGGGATTTTTCTTGGATACTCTATAAACAGCAGAGCATATAGAGTATTTAATTCTAGAACCAAGGTTATCATGGAGTCCATAAATGTGATAATTAATGATGCCCCTACAGATGTTACAGAAGATGTTGGAACATCTGCTGATAACAAAACTGAAGCTGAAGAAAAGAGTGATCATTCTGACTTCACTCAAACTGATGAAAGGACAGAACAATCCAGCAAACCTCCCTCCATCAGAATCCAGAAGGATCATCCCAAAGATTTGATAATTGGTGATCCCAACAGAGGTGTAAGCACTAGATCAAGAGAAGTGATTTCAGGTTCCTGTTTTGTTTCAAAAATAGAACCTAAAAACATCAAGGAAGCTCTTACTGATGAATACTGGATTTGTGCTATACAAGAGGAATTAGGTCAATTCACAAGGAATGAAGTATGGAATCTTGTTCCTAGACCTGATGACATAAATGTGATTGGCACTAAAGGGGTGTATAAGAACAAGTCTAATGAGCAAGGAGTTGTTACAAAGAACAAAGCTAGACTTGTAGCTCAAGGATACACACAAATTGAAGGAGTAGACTTTGATGAAAATTTTGCACCAGTAGCAAGGCTTGAATCAATCAGACTACTTTTGGGAATTGCCTGTATCTTGAAGTTCAAGCTATTTCAAATGGATGTGAAAAGTGCTTTTCTAAATGGATATCTTAATGAAGAGGTATATGTAGAACAGCCTAAAGGATTTGTTGATCCAAGCTGTCCAAATCATGTATACAAACTAAAGAAGGCTTTTTATGGTCTGAAGCAAGCTCCAAGAGCATGGTATGAAAGGCTGACTACTTTTCTTATCAAGCAAGGGTACAGGAAAGGTGGAATTGACAAAACCTTGTTTGTTAAAGATGAAGAAGGAAATGTCATGATTGCTCAAATATATGTAGATGACATTGTTTTTGGTGGGATGTCAGACATGATGGTTAAACATTTTGTCAATCAGATGGAATCTGAATTTGAAATGAGCCTAGTAGGAGAATTAACCTACTTTCTTGGACTGCAAATAAAGCAAATGGAGGACTCCATGTTCATTTCCCAAAGCAAGTATGCTAAGAACATAGTCAAGAAATTTGGGATGGACAGTGCTACTCATAAGAGAACTCCTGCCCCCACACATTTAAAGCTGACTAAAGATGACAAAGGTGAGAATGTAGATCAAAGCCTATACAGAAGTATGATTGGAAGCTTGTTATATCTGACTGCTAGCAGACTAGACATAGCATTTGCAGTAGGGGTATGTGCAAGATATCAAGCTGATCCAAAAGTTAGTCATCTTAACCAAGTCAAGAGAATTCTGAAATATGTTAATGGTACTTGTGACTATGGCATAATGTACTTTCATGGATGCAAACCAATTCTCACTGGCTTCTGTGATGCTGATTGGGCTGGAAGTGCTGATGACAGAAAAAGCACTTCAGGAGGATGCTTCTTTCTAGGAAACAATTTGATTTCTTGGTTCAGTAAGAAACAAAATTGTGTATCCTTATCTACTGCTGAAGCTGAATATATTGCAGCTGGAAGCAGTTGTTCACAGTTGGTTTGGATGAAGCAAATGCTCACTGAGTACAATGTCCCACAAGATGTCATGACATTGTACTGTGACAACTTAAGTGCTATTAACATATCAAAGAATCCTATCCAACATAGCAGGACCAAGCATATTGATATCAGGCACCATTTCATCAGAGATCTTGTAGAAGAAAAAGTGATCTCATTGGAACATGTAGCTACAAATCTGCAATTGGCTGATATATTTACTAAAGCCTTGGATGCTACCCAATTTGAAAACCTAAGGGGTAAATTGGGAATCTGTTTGTGTGAAATTTAGCAATTATGGAGATGTTCCAACATGTCATATGACATCGTGTGGCATGATCACCAGATGGCAACACCAGTCTGGTCAAGCACCTTGTGTATTCCACTCCTAGAAATTCTCCAAGTAACGGCTCTTATAAGAATATCAGCTCACTTTCAGCTATTCATCTTTTCATCATTCTCTCACAACAACTTGCTTGCTATAGCTAATCTTCAGAGATCATCAAACTCAACCAATCTCAATCTCTTTCTTCACCACATTCTAAAAATGGCTCAACACCAAAACCCTAACATCTCTGAAGAAATCCTCAACAAGGAAGATGTGGTGCATGCAACCCCCATTTCTGTGGTACCCATGGATTCAACTCCAATGGACGAAATCAGAGGAAGTGTTCCTCTTGCTCAAAAGCCAAGAACCCCTACTGTTAGAAGGGCAAAGGAACCTGTTGTTAGCAAAGCCAAAGGGAAACCTTCATCATCAAACACCACTCCAAAAGCTTCTGAGTATGTGGATGATTCCATAAAGGAGCTGGTTAACAGGATCTTATCTGAGCAAAGAGTGGTAAGTGGAATATCTATCCCTCTGAACACCATGCCAGCTCCACAGGAAGAACAACAAAATCAGGTTGAAGAAGACACTCCTGCTAAACAGGATGTCCCAATAGATGTTGAAACATCTGAGGAGCAACAAAAGACCTCAACTGATGATGCTGATGAGACATCTGAGGATCAACAAAAGGCCTCTACTGATAGTGATGAAGAAATATCTGAGGACCAGCACAAGGCCTCCACTGAAGATCAAACCTCTGTTGATCCACCTGCTGAAGAGGAGACTGCTCAACCTCCTCCTGTTGTGAACATAGAGCATGATTCTGATACAGAAATGATTGCTTCTGTCAACCCTAGCATAGCCAAAAGGCTTAGAACTAGGAAAGAAAAGAAGAATGCAGGACATGCAACTCCTGAGAAGAAGCAAGCTACACCAAAGAAGGACAAAGCTAAAGTTGTCTTTGGTCCTACAAAACAATGGAGCAAGGTGCAAACACAAAAGAGGAAAGCTGTCACTCCTCCAGATTCAGATGTTGAAGAAGATGTTCCAGCATCTCCACCAAAGAAGAAACCAGCACCCTCAAGGTCATCAACTGCTATTCCAGAAGCCCCTCTGGACAATATCTCCTTCCATCATGTTTCAAGTGTGAATAGATGGAAGTTTGTTTATCAAAGAAGGGTAGCACTTGAAAGAGAGCTGAGCAGTAATGCACTTGAGTGCACAGTGGTAATTGATCTCATCTCTTCTGCTGGCCTTTTCAAAACTGTCTCCAACTTCTCTCCTTGCTATGAGCTGCTAGTCAAGGAATTCATAGTCAACCTCCAAGAAGATTGTGCTGATGGTAAGTCTACTGACTTTAGAAAAGTATATGTAAGAGGAAGGTGTGTAGAATTCTCTCCTAGGGTTATCAACCACTACCTTGGAAGAGAATCTGATGGTCCAAATGAGTTAGGAAAGACTGATAACCAAGTTTGCAAGGTCATCACTGCAAATCAGGTAAAGACTTGGCCAGTCAAAGGGAAGCTGTCTGTTAGCCTGCTGACAAGGAAGTATGCCATGCTACATAGGATTGGCACTGCAAACTGGGTTCCTACCAACCATACCTCCTCAATAGCAACTGGGTTGGGCAGGTTCATATATGCTGTAGGTACACAAACAAAGCTGGATTTTGGAGCTTATATCTTTGATCAGACATTGAAGCATGCTGGATCATCTGCAACAAAGCTGCCAATTGCCTTCCCTTCCTTGCTGTGTGGAATAATGCTGAGTCAGTATCCTGGTATCCTCACTGAGAAGGACACAATTTGCAAAAGAGAAAGCCATCTGGCCTTCCACTACAAGCTGTTCTTGAGTCATCATGCAGCTGATGTTGAAGCTCCCTCTGGGACATTTTCTGGTCCTTCAAAGGCAAAGTCTCCAATCTCCAAAGCTGCCTTGATTGCTGAGCTGAAGATCACATGCAAAGAACTGGATGCAAGGAAGCAGAAGCTTGAGGAGATTATCCAAAGGCTGGAGATTGAAGAAAGTGCTCAGAAAGCTGCTACTTCTGATGAGGAGACTGAGGAAGAGGAAGAAACTGACTATGAGGAGTCTGAGTGAAAAGTGTATGTGATGAATATGTAATGACTGCTTCTGCATTGTAATTTTGAATTAGTAACTTTGGCCCCAAATTTATGTCTAACAAGGGGGAGAACTGAACAACAACAACAATGTATGATGCTGATTAATGAAAAACTTCTGTTTGATTCTGTTTGATTAATGAAAATTTATGTTGCAACAAGACTGAATACATGTATGTTTGAGGGGGAGTAAACCCACACATGATTCAACAGAAAAGAACTGATGTACTCTGATAAAAGAACTTCTGCTGCACTCTGATAACCAGAAAAGAATGTTAGCCAAAAATTAGCCAAAGGGGGAGTTTGTAGATGTTTAGAATTGGCAGATTTTTTGACCAACAAGAAATGTTGAATTCTGTTCAGGATGTCCTATCAGATGTTGGGACATTATCAAACAGAGTATAAGTAAATGAACTTAATTCAGGATGTCACACCAGATGTTAGGACATTGTATCAGTTAATGAAATAAGTTCAGTTTACAGGATGTCACATCAGATGTTGTGACATTGTATCAGTAAATGAAGTAAGTTCAGTTTTTCAGGATGTCCCAACAGATGTTGTGACATCTCAGACCTGCTACCATAATTAATTAATGACTAACAGAACTGAGTAAATTAAGGAAAGTTATCTGGAATTAATTATGGATGGACAAAACAGAATAAGGCGCATCTGTAGGGAGTGTTGTTATGTGACTTCAGCATAATCAGAAGAACTGAATCACCTAGAATCTAGGAAGTAACAAACCCTAATTCAAGGTGGAAGCAGCATGCGTTTCAGGATTGGATAAACCTACAGAAAGCCCAAAATCCAAACACCTATTTAAGCAACAGAAACTCTCAGAATAGAGTACGAATTTAAGAAGACCAAATAGGGTGTTTTGTGTTTTAATAGCAGGTTGTTTTAATTGTACCACTTTATGAGCTTTTAAGCAAAAGTGTATTTATGTCTTGATTGAAACTGTGAAGTAAAATCAAGCTGTTTTTGTTTGAAGTATGACTTCAATTTTATTAAACTTGTAAACAAGATCACTGTGTGATTGAGGGGGAGTGAGTTGGTACTCATATCTAAGTTGTGTCTTAGGTAGAAATTGCATTGGGTAGATATTAAGTGAAAGATTAAACTGGGTGGTTTAAGTCTAGAATTAATATTACTTATAGTGGATTTCCTCCTGGCTTGGTAGCCTCCAGATGTAAGTGTGGTTATACACTGAACTGGGTTAACAAATTCCTGTGTGGTTATACACTGAACTGGGTAAACATCTCATTCGACATCTCGTACCTGATCATAGAATTTCAAACATGTTTAATGTTGGTTTACTATGTTCGTTGATGCTTAGGTTGATTTTGGCATGATTTGGTACCTTTCCCGTAAGACTGTTTTTCAGGAAATTGAAGAGCTCGCTAAGTGAGCAGATGAAATTCTGCAGAAGAAGTTGGTGATTCTGGTTTAGCTCGCTCAGTGAGCTCAGACTGGGATTTTCTCGCTCAGCGAGTTGAGGGCTCGCTCAGTTAGACCTGGAATTTCAGTTTTGTATTTTATTCATAACTTGTGAACCGGGTATCCAATTTTAGTGTTCCACATATCGATTCGAACATGAAAACATTTACTAATTGATGACACTAAAAGATATTATCTTTACCCGACTTTTCCCGAATTTCCATATAATTGGAAGTATGAGCTAATGGAGATAAAATGTACAACTTGTGAGGTATCTAGGACTTTCCCTCAAGCTAGTGTGTCTTGAGTATTTATATCGCTTTAGGACCTCCGTATTAGTCTTGATTAACTCTCAATATGGATACCTTTGCGTTATGTTAGAGCATTCGTAAAGACTAGAGGTATCTTTAATCTGTGTGTGTAAGGCTTGTGGTGGGTATTCCATTGAGTCCCACGGGAAGCATAGTGAGGCTTGTAGTGGGTGTTACATTAAGTCCCACGGGAAGCTTAGCGAGGCTTGTGGTGGGTATTCCATTGAGTCCCACGGGAAGCATAGCGAGGCTTGTGGTGGGTATTCCATTGAGTCCCACGGGAACATAGTGAGGCTTATGGTGGGTATTCCATTGAGTCCCACGAGACGTATAGTGTAGCTTGTGGTGGGTGTTTCATTGAGTCCCATGAGAAGCATAGCGAGGCTTGTGGTGGGTATTACATTGAGTTCCATGGGAAGAAAGGGTTAAGCTTGAGGTGGGTATTACATTTACTCCCACGAGAAGCATGTTAGTGGCTTGAGATAGGTATTACATTGAGTCCCATGGGAAGTCTAGTTGAGTTATACTTGAGGTGGGTGTTTCACTGAGTCCTACGTGAAGTGTTATACAGCGTTGTATTGATGTTTTCCCTTTTGCTTTGCTGCTCTTGGGAAGAGGAGTTTGTATTCGTGGAATAATAGGTTTTGAACCCTTAGAGCCGAGAGAACTCTAACATAGGAAACTCTCTAAGATGTTGTTATCTCACCCCCTGTTGATGTTGTTATTTCAGGTACTTCAGGTTCCGTAAAGGGTAAAGATAAGGCTATTTGATTATCTTTACTTATTTGATGGTTTTGTCTTCTGTTGTGGACTTTTGAGATCTTCGGATCTAGTTCTTAGACTTTTATATTTTGAACACCTTGTATAATTTATAGCCTTTGTATTAGTACCTTATGTTGTAGTGGCTATACTTATGCAATGTGTTGCTAGGAACTTGTTGTATTTCAATACTGAACTTAAATTTATATATGAAAAATATGCTTTGAAGTATGTCTTTTATATGTGGGTATTATAGTTGGTATTAGAGCAGGTCGTATCGTCTACCTAGCCTTGGAATATTATAATTGTTTCCTTATGTTCATATACGTTAACTTGCGATAGAACTAAATGTTATGTTTATGTTATTGAGCCTGATAAACTTAATCCTATTTTGATGACATTGAGGAATATGGCTGGTGGACGTAGAACTCGTGGTCGTCCTAGGGCCACCCCTCCTGGTAGTGATCAGCCGAGCTGTGACGGGAATGCTCCCATGTTCCAATTCATGCAAAAGATGCAGCAGCAGCAGCATCAATTTATGCAGGAGATGATGCATCAGATGAATGGAGGTCTTCATCCTCTAGTGGTTGCTCCGCATGAATCCCCGGGAGTTTCATGGTGGATTGGACCCGGTGAAGGAGCATGAGTGGGTAGCGGGAATAGAGCGGATCTTCCAAATTGTGATTTGCGATGAAGAGGATAATGTGACCTTGTGTCACATCTATTGAATGGGTCTCGCTGCTAGGTGGTGGGAGAGAGCTTCAAATCTGATGATGGTACAAGGAGTTCCAAGAGTGTGGCATCAATTTAAGACAATTTTTATGGATAAGTATTTTCCGAGTTCTCTGAGAATGCAAAAGGAGTTTGAGTTTTAACAACTAAGACAATGGAGCATGATTATGGCCAGTTATGCTGAGAAGTTTGAGAACATGGTGGCCTACTCAAGGCAAGATATGTATGCCCTGATGAAAGGTGGAAAATTGACCAGTTCTAGTTTGGATTAAGGGCCAAAATCTCGCATAGTGTCTCTCAACGGGAGTTCACTACCTATTCTAAGATGTTGAGGCAATGCTATTTCGCCAAACATAGTTTGAAGAAAGTGCAAGTTGAAGCTGGTGAGGGAAGGGCTGCTCAAGGTGACCGAGGAAGAGCCAATCAACCTTTTAGGTCGAGGCCTCAACCCTTCAAAGGGAAGCAGGTGTCGAGTCCTAGATCCAGTACTCCTCCTTCTTGTTCCCTGATGCCATAAGAATCATCATGGAAGATGCAATATGGGTGCCGTGGTATGTTTTGATTTGCCAGAGAGAAGGACATTTCGCTAGAGATTTTCCCCCAGAAGACGAATGGTGGTATGCGTCTGTACATTGATTACCGCAAGTTGAACAAATTTACCATCAAGAATAAGTATCATTTTTCGAGGATAGACGATCTCTTATATCAATTGAAAGGAGCCTGTATGTTCTTGAAGATTGATTTGAGATCGGGTTATCACCAAATCTGTGTAAAGAGTTCTGATGTGCCAAAGACCGCGTTCCGAACCCGTTACGGTCATTACGAATTTCTAGTGATGCCTTTCGGCATGACAAAAGCTCCAGCTGTTTTCATGGACTACATGAACCGGATATTCCAAGCTTACTTGGATCATTTGTAGTAATATTTATTGATGATATTCTTATTTATTCTCATACTCCCCAGGAGCACGGAGAACATCTAAGAATTGTTCTAATGATACTACAAGAGAAGAAATTTTTTGCTAAGTTTAGTAAGTGTGAGATTTGGATATCGGAAGTTAAGTTTCTTGGACATGTTATATCTCAGGGAGGTGTAGAAGTGAATTCATCAAAGATTGAAGTCGTGATTAATTGGGAGAGACCGAAGAATTCTTAAGAAGTGAGAAGTTTCTTAGGATTGGCAGGTTACTACAAAAGGTTCATTAAAGGATTTTCTTAGATGGTGTTACCATTAACTAAGCTTACAATAAAGTACTTTGCTTATGAATGAGATTCTAGTTGTGATCAAAGTTTCGTGTATTTGAAAGAAAGATTGACTACTGCTCCAGTGTTGATCATTCCCGATCCCGATAAATCTTATGAAGTGTTTTGTGATGCTTCTAAGAAGGGGTTAGGAGGTGTTCGTATGCAAGAAGGTCAAGTTGTGGCGTATGCTTCTCGACAATTGAAATTTCATGAGAATAATTATCCGACTCACGATTTGGAACTAGCGGCCATGGTTTTTACTCTAAAAGTGTGGAGGCATTACCTGTATGGTGTGCATTTTGAAACGTTTAGCGACCATAAGAGTTTGAAGTATCTCTTTGATCAGAAGGAATTAAATATGAGACAAAGAAGGTGGATGGAATATTTGAAGGATTGTGATTTGGATTTGAAATATCGTCCAGGTAAAACGAACAAAGTGGCAGATACTCTAAGCTAGAAAGTGATTCATGGTGCCGAGTTGATGATGTTGGAATATGAATTTTTGGAGAGGTTTCGAGATCTTAATCTCCAATTTGTATGGACTCCGAATGGTGTGATGATGGGAAATCTAAATATTAATTATACCTTGAGGAATGAGATTCTACAGGCACAAGTTCTATATGAGAAGTTGCAAGAGATGTTACTCCAACCAGGTTTTATAAGGGCGTTAGATGGGGTTATCCTATTTAACCAAAGGATTTGTATTTCGAGCGATGATGTATTAAAGAGAAAGATTTTGAAGGAAGCTTATAAAGGTGATTTTACGATACATTCGAGTTCTTCGAAGAGGTATCAAGACCTGAAGAAAGAGTATTGGTGGTCCGGTATGAAAAAGGATGTCGCGGTGTTCGTGTCCAAATGTACGGTGTGCCAACAAGTAAAGATTGAGCACCAAAAACCAGGTGGTTTGTTACATCCTTTGGATGCCCCAGTTTGGAAGTGGGATAATATCTCCATGGATTTTTTAGTGGGGTTACCAAGTACTCAAGGTGGTTATGATTCTTTTTGGGTAATTGTGGATCGGCTAACAAAGTATGCGCATTTCTTAGCCGTTAAGACTACGTACAAGGCAAGTCATCTTGCTAGGTTGTTTATTGCCGAAATTATAAGATTGCATGGTGTCCCATCTAATATTGTGTCGGATAGAGATTTGAAGTTTACTTCGAGGTTTTGGAAGGTGTTCCAACAAGCTATGGGTACAAATTTACGTTTGAGAACTTCTAATCATCCTCAAATAGATGGTCAGACGGAACGTACAATTCAAACGATGGAAGACATGTTGAGAGCGTGTGTGTGTTGGAAAGTAAAGGAAATTGGAAAGAACTTTTTCCCTTGATCGAGTTCTCCTACAATAATAGTTACCACGCGAGCATTGGTATGGATCCGTATGAGGCTTTATATGGAATAAAGTATAGAAAACCCTTGTGTTGGTCAGAAGTGGGTATAGATAGAATTTTGGGACCCGAAGTTATTCAAAAGACTACGGAAAAGATTCAAATGATTCAAGAGAAAATCAAGCAAGCCCAAGATCGTCAAAATAGTTATGCTGACAATCGAAGGAGACATTTGGTTTTTGAGGAAGGTGATCATGTTCACTTGAAAGTTACTCTGAGATTGAGGTTGAAAGGATCGTTCAAGTAGCGCAAGCTAAGTCCGAGATACGTAAGACCGTCTCAAATCTTCGAAAGGATTGGTGAAGTTGCTTATAGATTATCCTTACCACCCTCTCTGTCTGAAATGCATGATGTTTTTCATGTATCACAACTTCATAGGTTCGTTCCTGATCCTCTTCAACCTATTCTTCCGGATTCTATCGCGATAGAAGCAGATTTGACTTTTGAACCCCAATCGAGCTATGTTGTTGGAAAAAAAACAAAGGTGTTAAGAAATAAAGAGATTCCACTTGTTAAGGATAATGGGATGCGACGCATCCGGGAGATGCTACGTGGGAATTGGAATCGAAGATGCGGGAGTTGCATCCTCACCTGTTCAGGTAATCTTTTAAATTCGAGGACGAATTTCTATTTAATGGGGGAGGATGTAACACCCCGTAATTTATTTAAGTCTCCGGATAATATTATTTTTATGCCAATAGAATTTTCCGATGTATTCTAAGAAATTTTAATGAAAAACCAATTAGAGTAAACGAAAATTTAAATTGGGTGACCAATATTATTTGTTTCGGAGGTTTTATTAATTTGAGGATTACGAGATATTTTTGGATACTCTCTATTTTTGGACCCATTGGTAAAATATAATTTTTTATATAATTGTTTATATAGAAAGAAAAATGAGAGAAAGAAGAAGTTAGTAAGAAAAGAAGAGAAAAAGGAAAAGAAGAAAAGAAGAGAAAAGAGAAAAAGAAGGAGGGAAACCCTAAAGCTTCAAATTCATCTTTCTCCATCATCCGTCCGTCGAATCAACTTATTCTTCCCGTCAATCTTCATCTCTCGAGGTTGGTTCACAATTAGATACTTTTTTTTAGTTTTTGGTTGAGTTTTGAAGTTTATGAGTTGTAGGGTTTTGGTAGAAATCTTGAAGACATATGATTTTAAACGGTTAAAAACTCTATTAAACCTAACTATGATGCTCACAATATGCCTATGAACATGTTTAATGTTGGTTTACTATGTTGGTTGATGCTTGGGTTGATTTTGGCATGATTTGGTACCTTTCCCGTAAGACTGTTTTTCTTGAAATCGCATAGCTCACTCAGCGAGCAGATGAAATTCTGCAGAAGAAGTTGGTGATTCTAGTTTAGCTCGCTCAGCGAGCTCAGACATGGAGTTTCTCGTTCAGCAAGCTGAGGGCTTGAACAGCTAGACCTAGAATTTCAGTTTTGTATTTTATTTATAACTTGTGAACCGGGTATCCGATTTTAGTGTTCCGCATATCGATTCGAAGCTGAAAACATTTACTAATTGATGACACTAAAAGATATTATTTTTTCTCTAGTTTTACCCTATTTTTCATATAATTGGAAGTATGAACTAATGGAGATAAAATCTACAACTTGTTAGGTAGCTAGGACTTTCCCTCATGCTAGTGTGTCTTGAGTATTTATATCGCTTTAGGAACTCCGTATTAGTCTTGATTAAGTCTTAACGTGGATATCTTTGCGTTACGTTAAAGCATCCGTAAAGACTAGAGGTATCGTTTAAGTCGTGTGTAAGGCTTGTGGTGGGTATTCCATTGAGTCCCACGGGAATCATAGTAAGACTTGTGGTGGGTGTTCCATTGAGTCCCACAGGAAGCATAGCGAGGCTTATGGTGGGTATTCCATTGATTCCCACGGGAAGCATAGCGAGGCTTGTGGTGGGTATTCCATTGAGTCCCACGGGAAGCATAGTGAGGCTTGTGGTAGGTGTTCCATTGAGTCCCATGGGAAGCATAGTGAGGCTTGTGGTGGGTATTCCATTAAGTCCCACGGGAAGCATAGTGAGGCTTATGGTGGGTGTTCCATTGAGTCCCACGAGAAGCATAGTGAGGCTTGTGGTGGGTATTACATTGAGTCCCACGGGAAGAAAGGGTTAAGCTTGAGGTGGGTATTACATTGAGTCTCACGAGAATCATGTTAGTGGCTTGAGATGGGTATTACATTGAGTCCCTTGGGAAGTCTAGTTGAGTTATACTTGAGGTGGGTGTTTCACTGAGTCACACGTGAAGTGTTAAAGAGCGTTGTATGGATGTTTTCTGTTTTGCTTTGGCAACTCTTAAGAAGAGGAGTTTGTATTTGTGGAATAATAGGTTTTGAACCCTTAGAGTCGAGAGAACTCTAAGATAGGGAACTCACTGAGATGTTGTTATCTCACCCCCTGTTGATGTTGTTATTTCAGGTACTTCAGGTTCCGCAAAGGGTAAAGATAAGGTGATTTGATTATATTTACTTGTTTGATGGCTCTGTCTTCCGCTGTGGACTTTTGAGATCTTCAGATCTAGTTCTTAGACTTTTATATTTTGAACATCTTGTATAATTTATACCCTTTGTATTAGTACCTTATGTTATAGTGGCTATACTTATGCAATGTGTTGCTAGGAACTTGTTGTATTTCAATACCGAACTTAAATTTATATATGAAATATATATTTTGACGTATGTCTTTTATATGTGGGTATTACAATTGCAGGAGCCAAATTGGCCCTGATACACTCATATTTCCCTTGTCTTTCACTATCTTCAAGAAATCGACGTTGTCATTCAAGGATTCGTAGAGACTTACCAATATCATTTCACTTAAACGCAGCTTCTTATCTTGGTGAAGTTGATTGGCTAAGGTGATAAAATGTTTAGCTTCTTGGAGCGATCGAGAGCACAAAACAAATCACAACAACGATAAGGTCAAGAAGGCTATATGTTCCATGTCAGAGACAGTTTTGGTTTTCTTATCGTGATATTCTTCTATGAACCCATAGTATAAGGCTTTGTTGGTTTCAAAACCTATGGTATCTTGATTCAAGGTATTTGGGTCGAAAGCTACCCCTAATGGACTTAGTCGAGCAATAGAAGTTATGTAAAATAAACTAGGGGTGACCATTCCACATGGAAGGTGAAAAGTGTTGTAAGTGTTATCCCAGAAGTAAAAGGATGACAACAACATGTTTGGGAAAATGTTAAGACCTACTTTCGACATTTGGGTTAAGTCAAAAGTACCTAATCCTTTCCAAAATGAGGCCTTAACCTTTTCGACTTTGTTCACCCAGGAAAGGTATTCAGAGATGTCTTTCGACTTGGGAGAAGCCCTAAATATCCTAGCGTTTTGTAAATATCCTAGGTTTATGGTTGCTTCGTCACTAGGTTCTGCGTCTTTAGGTTCTTCGAGGGAATTTTTTGGTTTAGCCCTAGCACCTATGGGTTTGAGACATTGATAAGAGGGGAATATTCTCTTAACTTATCTATATTTGTGTTTGGGCTAAGCAAAGGACCTAACAATGCATGGCATGTGCCAAAAACAAAGATATGAAACAATACCTGAGACCTGTAGATACTAGCCTTCTCTTTCTCATTAGGAGGTTCTGGAATGTACTATTGATTCCCCACCATGTCTGGTCCAGTCAATTGATGAGCATAAGAGAGAGGCGTCAGACTTTTGTTATTCTTATTGGTAGTCGCTTTGGATGAAGACATTGTTGAGAAAGTTGAGGTTTCTGAGAATTTTTAGAAAGGAATGGTTTTTCTGCTCTAAAAAGTGATGAGGAAGAAGAAGACTATCTAAAAAGTTTTTGAAGCTAGTGACTCAGTGGTATTTATAAGGAAAATGTGAGGATTGAAATGGTTAAAATTGCTATTTCGTGGACCACATGGCAGAAAAGTTAGTGGGAGCAATTTTAAAAAAGGAAAAGCTAATCATCCCCTAGTTTTTAGGAAATGATGGGCTAGTGTCTAGACGTGGGTTGAAATGTGACATTTATGATCTCTTGTGATAATCAATTTGTTGGGATTTACAAAATCTATTCTTGGAAATAACAAAGAAATAAAGACCATGAAGTGTCGAAAATACTTCTGTGACAACAAATGATTTTTTTCTCCAAGAATGGGTCGAAAAACTCTTTGCTGGGGGGCAATTTGTAGACAATTATTTTCGAAGATACCTATATAAAAAGGAAAATGTTGATGAAAGGGAGATTTCGACGCGGACAACAAGAAAGGATGTTTTTACGTCTTTCAACAGAGGAGAATAAAATTTATGTTTTGATAACATGACATGATTAGTTAGTCGAAGAAGTTTGTTTGTGATAGTTTCGACGGATGTTGAATAAAAGACATCAATTCGAATTGAAAGAAGAAATTCAAAGTGTAAAATCGCAACGTTTGGCGAAAGGACGCGTGGAAGCATCTAGAGGAACAAAGGCGTGCCGAAAGGCCAAGTGTCAAGTTATTAGAATTTGTCTGTTAGTGGTAGTTAGTTTAATTTCCTATATATATAGGATAATTGTTGTTAGTTTATGTGTGTGAAATATTTGTACAAATTCCTATTGAACTCAAAGTATCCGCGTGAGAGAAAAGAGTGTGATTCTGGAAAATGCACGTGTGAAAAACACCATCTTTATTTTCTTTAAGTTTCAATAAAATTCTAATTTTATTTAATTCCCTTACCATTTCATAGTTCTTAGTTAATTTACAAGTCTTTCGTTTCGACGCATTACATTATTTTGTTTTCAATTACTTTAAAACATTCCCAGAAGTTACTTCTTTAAAATTATGTCAAGTTTATTCTACTCTTGTTTTTAGTCTTATGAATCATACAAACGTACTCAAGAAAATTGAATGAAAGTGAAATCATTAAGAATGACACAACCAATACATTCGACCAGATAAAACATGCATTTATGTCCTAGGATTTGTATGGTTGATCCTGCAAGTTAACTAATTTAGACATTGAAATAGAAACCAGCGGTTGTTCGTCGGAAAACACTAGCGAACACCTAGATACAAGGAAAGAACTTCTCCATAAGAAATACATTTCAAAATATTTTTAGACAAAAGTTGTAAATGTTAAATTGTTTGTTAAAACAATGAAAAACTTATAATCATATATAATATAGGTTATTCATTTTTAGATAGCAAAATTAATCATCTTAAAAACTATATTCATTAATCTAGGAGATATAACATTACTATGCATAATTTTTTAAACTTTGTGTTGCTTTTGGTGCTACGAAACAAAAGGTGTCAAAGGAAAATGATATGAAAATATGTTGATTGTCAGAACACATTTTTTTCATGTTTTACAACTTTATTTGAAGAGACTTTGAGGGTTGTCGCACGATAAACGGTGCCATGTGTGGGGAAATTTGACCTTGTACCCATACGTTTGCCCCAATACCCCAATGTTTAGCTTTGTATTGCATGTGTCATCGTTTTGATAAGGGTCTCCTTCCAGGCCTTCAACGAGAACCTCTCATTCCAACCTTTTATATATCTTCTTTCACACCCTATCAATAACAAAAGATAACATATGGCCCGTAATGAGAAAAAGAATTGCAATAGCTAAATGATTATGTGCAATATCAGTAAGCCATAGACCACTAGTTGGTGGGTCTAATCCTCCTCTAAAAGTAAGAAAGTCCGCGTATTTTGACCAATTATAGGTAAAAAAAGGGGGTTGCTCCCTCAGCAAAACTTAGATAAAGTTGAGCCAAATACATCATTTTTTTTTTAATTTTCCCACTACAATAGGGAGCCCTAAGTACTTGGTGTGAGACATAACAATCTTAATTCACATTCTGATCCAATCATGTTTGTATCTTCTTCACACACATTTTGAATAAAAGATGCCTCAGATTTATTTAATTTAACCATCTTCCCTTGGCTTCTTGATAACTAGCTAGATACTTAAGGATAACATCATCTTCATATTGATTGGCTCTGGCAAACATAATATTGTCTTCATTAAAGAGAATATGGGATATGGAGGGGGTTGTCTAGCCACTTTCAAACCATGCAGATTATAGAGTTGACTTCCTTCTCGATCATACTAGAGATAATACATTTTCACACAAAATAAAGAGATAGGGAGACATGGGGCCTCCTTTAGACATAAAATGGACGTGTCATAAGCCTTTGACATATCCATTTTAATCCTGATCAAGCTCTTTTTCCCTTTCTCTTCTTCTTCGTCTAGTGAAAACACTCCATTGAAATAAAAGCATTGTTTATGATCACTCTACCTTTAACAAACATGTTTTTCTCCTCATCCATTGTTAGATATGATAGGTTTAAGCCAATTTACAATAACCTTTCTCACAATCTTCATTAAAATATTACACAAGTTGATTGGCTTGTAGTCCTTTGGAGTTCTCTTGTTTTTTCATTTAGGGATAATGTATATGAAGGTCATATTAATATCCTCTTGGCTACAACCATTAATTTTGGAATAAGCTGGTTAATTCAAAGAAATTTGGAAAACATTTTATTCAAATAAGAATATTTGATTTGATTGAATTCGCATTGAAGAATAAATTTGATTTTATTGGATTTGCTTTGAGTAAAATATGTAGTTGTTAATGCCTTGAAGGAAGATTTGTTTCTGATTTAGGTTATTCAAGATTTAATGATATTAGAAAATCAAATATAATGATTGAAGATTCATCCTATGAAAATATTTAATTATATATGTTTTAATTAGAAGGATTTGTACTTAATGAGAAAATCTTCAATCCCTATTAAAGATTATTTAAAGTGTGATTAAGTTTCTGCAAGAGATTTATTCACAATTCTTTACTTAGGAAGTTGGAATTGTGATTTATATATGTCGTAACGCGAAAAATAACCGGCGCAAAAAAATAGAGAGTCTCCATCGAACGTTATTTATCCCGAAAGAGAAAGGAAACAACGAAGAAAACCTAAATAAAATGAAAGAACAGTGTCTCGTAACCAAGTCAAGGCTCATGATTCGATTATGCAAAGAGAAGGTATTAGCACCCCTCCGTGTCCACCGTACTCGATGGGATCCACACTTGTTGCTCTAATTAAAGGGTGAAAAAAAATTCTAAAGCTTTATTGCTGACAAGAAAGGAAGGAGAACGGGGTAGGAAAAACGGAAGAGGACTCGCAAGGATCTTGTATCCCATGCATACGTATCTCATAAGGAATGAGAATCAGAGTCAATGTAGTTTTGAAAAGAACGATGGAATTAGGAGGAAGTTTGCTTGCCAAGACATCACGTCTCGTGCCTACTTGTCTCCATTAACGAATGAAGAATCAAAGTAGTTGTAGCTCGGCTAACTACGGGATACTAACGGTGTTTTGTGTTTTTTAAGTGAACGATGCTAATGTCGCATTCTAGAAGTTAGGTGTTGTCGCTCACTGCATGCATACTTTTGTGTATACTTGTTTATGGTAGAACACACTTAACATGTCCTTACGATATGAATAAAAGTGAGACGAGAAAAGAAGAGAATTGAAAGTTTGGTTCAAGTCTTTTAAAGAAGTGAATTGATTTGTTGTTTGTAATGTGTATAACACTAAAGACTATGACAAAGAAATGAATGATTTTCACATCGCCCTGAGACGGGACGCACACAAAGCACCCTAGACAAGTTTAGGAGATACTCACTCTCATCATTTTCCATGTGCTTAAGGCTCATGGCATTCTACACGTATTGTATTTATTAAGTGTTTTTTCTTTTATTTAAAAGGAGGAGAGAGACTCAACTAGTTAAAGAAAAAAAAACTATGGGGAACTCGATCCTGTAAGTTATCATGCAAAATTGATCTTATAGTTGAGGATTAAGAAAGAGGAATTCTACCTAATGATAGCATGCAAAATATTTTATTCTAATATCTATCATACTCCAAGCTTAATCAAAAATTAAGTTGGACTAGGAGATCCTAAGGGAACATGCAAACGAAGAACAAGCATATAAAGCAGAACGATGTCGTGATCTCAGATGGGAAACCTAAACCGAGTAACTCTTCATCAAAAATGAGAAAAGAATGATATTGTGATCTCAACTACAAGGAAAACTTGAGTGACTCTTCATTCCCAACAAAAGAATAGCACAAAGAATAAAATAAAGCAAAAACAGTAGCAACAACAATGCTCCATCCCCTCCACAACAATATGTAAACACCCCAAATTTTCCCTCAATTTTTTTCTCACACCATGGCTTGTGATCTTTCATTTTTGCATAAGCATAGGCATACCATCTCATATTGCATATTTGTTTCATCTGCATAGTCCATTTCATCTGCATCTAGGGTTTGTGATCTGAGCAATCCAATAAGTGATATGAGCCATCCCAAAGGTCTTGAAGCTTACCAAGAGGGTCCATGTGTGTTCTATGATCATAATATGCTCCCCAAAGTTCATAAAAGTCAAGGGATCACAAAGAATGGCAAAGGCATAGAGGCAGACTGAAGATTTCCTGCACAGATGACCTAAAATTAGGGTTTTGGTTTCAGAGGCCTTAATCCCAAATTTTTTGGTCATTCTTGTTTCTAATGGTCTTAATATGTTATAAGGATCATGTGTACCAAATTTGATGAAGAAAATCATTGTGGAAGTCATCTGATCATTGGGTAACTTCTTGAGCAAGTAAAGTCAAAATCAGGGCATCTGAGGCCTCTATCAAGGGTACCAAAGGGTCATCATCATCATTTTGAGTCTCTTTGATCTTTATTTGATCTTAGAAGTGGTTGGAAGTTCACAAGATTGAAGAATTTTGAGCCAAATGCAAACTTGCTATTTTTGGAAATGACTTGTAATGGAAACTTTCCATTTTGGGAAAGATATTCAACTTATTCTTTCATGACCAAAAATGCTTCAAATGAAAAATTCTTGGGCATGAAAGTTGTAAATTATCTCTTCCCATTTTCAAAAAGTACAAGAACATGTCTTGATTCATCCTATAACTCAAGATATGGCCTTTCAAAGTTGGCAAAAATCCTATAATTTTCAAATTCATGCCAAAGAGGGATTTTCGCAAAATCAAGTTTCAAGCCATTTCATGACCTCTAATTGACTTCTAAACATCATACAAACATAGTGCAATGCATTTGGACCAAAATTGTGCCTTGGATTGCAAGTTTCATCAAGCCATTTTCACAAAATTCTCAAAGTTGGAAATTTGCAAAACCTATTGAAACTCTTCATCCACTTGTTACAACTCACATGTTTCAATCCAAGGTCAATCCATGAACTCAGATGAGGCCAGACACCCCTTGAAACAGCTTCTGCCATGGCCCATACTTGTGGTACAAAACTTTTGACTTTTTTGCAATTTGCCCATACCAATCACACTATACCACCACCAACCTTCTGACCAATCAAGACATCACATACAAGCATCATGGGCCTTATTTCATATGATCTTGGAGCCTGAAACACAACACAACTCAAATTGCAAGAAAATCACAAAAAACTTCCCTTCTTCGATTCTCTCAAACCAGCCATCAAACCTTAAAAATTTCTTCACCAATAAGTCACACATCATCTACAGAACAAAACTCAACCCTCAAAAAGACCTGAAACATCATAAAAACAAACCTCCATTTCTGCTACATCAGAACTGGAGCTTTCAAATCAACCATTATAAAAGCTTTTGAAGCATTCCACAAGCACTAGGAGGACCAGAGGAAGCAATTTGCACTAGAGAAAGGCTCTGAAAGTCCATATTTGGGGATCTCCAGCTCAGGTAACCTCAAGAGCACTTTCTCTCAAAACCTTATTTTCTTGTTCTAAGATGAAAATACATGTTATGGGGTTCATCATGATCTTTTTAAAACTGAAAATGGTGGAGAAATGAGCTTTTGAAGCATTCCAAAAAGCTTTCAAATCAGCCATTATAAAAGCTTTTGAAGCATTCCACAAGCAATAGGAGGACCAGAGGAAGCAATTTGCACAAGAGAAAGGCTCTGAAAGTCCACATTTGGGGATCTCCAGCTCAGGTAACCTCAAGAACTCTTTCTCTCAAAACCTTAGTTTCTTGTTCTAAGATGAAAATACATGTTATGGGTTCATCATGATCTTTTTAAAACTGAAAATGGTGTAGAAATGAGGATTTCATAGTGTCATACCCCAAATTTGTCCTACCCATCTAGTTTTACTCTCATTTTTGTTTTTATGTTCACTAACCAATATGGAAAGTTCAAAAAAAAATATTTGTTGTTTCATCTGTCTGGTTATTTGATTAAGCTCAGATTATGCAAGTTGACTAATTGGGTTTAGGCAGGGTTATGTGGCCTAAGGTGTGTCGCTCCCGACAAATGAAACTGGATCAGATGAAGGTACAGACGCGAATGGTCGGCGAGAGGGACAATGAGAACACACAGCCGTGAACTCACTGGAGATGAAAAGAGTCGCCAGCTAGGCATTTTTATCCCGGAGGAAAGGTAATGCTGCATAGACCTAGAAAGATACGGATAAGACGGTTTGCGAACCAGAGAGACTGAGAAAGGGGGTTGGTTACAACCTGGGAAGGTATTAGCACCCAGATTGTCCGTCGTACTCGACGGGATCCACGCTTAAAAGATTTGTGCTTTAAAGGGGTAGTGTCAGTGCAATTTGTGTGCAAAAGGGCTGGAAAGCAAAATGTACAGGTGTCAGTGTAAAGTGAGTGAAGTGTGATATATACAGTGTCAGTGTAAAAGGGAAAGAGGTGAAATGCTCATGACAATGAGGCTTAAGAATGAAGCTGGACAGAGGGGGAATGAACAGAGACTTTTGTTCGATAACCGTTAAGTTATGCCTACGTATCCTCTCGTGCAATGAGGAAGTCAGAACACCGTAGTTCGACTCAAAGAGACTGAAAGGATGATTTGACTTGTGAACTGCTTGCTTGTCTATGCTCAAGTGTATGACCTGTCTGGCTCAGGTGCTAACTGTCTTTCATTAGACGGAAGAAGCGAGCTCTCGTTTGTGAGTGAAGGTGATGAGGAAAGAATCCCGGAGGAGACGATTATTGTTTGTTTTTGAGTTTTCAGTCTTTTATTGCCTTGTGAAGTTTGTCATGGGATAATGAGCTTAAGTCTAAACCAATGGGTTAGTAAACTCATCACATCTTCCCTCTGATTAGGGGTAATGAGAATACCTTAAGTGTGAAGTCAGATTCTCACACTTAATCACCTTTGGTGTAGGATTAAGATCATTAACCTACTTGTGATTATTTAGATGTTTTTGTGTTTTTGTTTAGTGTTGAGTAATGAGGTTAAGCCATAATCAAGGATTAAACAGACCCATTACACCATCCCAAAAGAAGGATGATGGATGAGAGTGTTTAAGCTGAGGAAGACTCCTCAACTTAATCCATGATTAGGGATTAAACCCATGACAAAACAAACCTTTGATTAAGTGGATTTTATTTAGTGATATGATGATGAAGTGAATTTTATTGTTTGTAAGACAACTTGAGGGGGACTTGTCCATTAACATTAGGGTTAGTCCTTCTTAACCACTTAAGGAAGAATTAGAACCCTAATGCAAGGCCCAGGTTACAAGTGTGATGTCTTGATGATTATTATGTGAATTGATTAAGAGATTTAAACACATTAAGGATTTAATACTTAGGATTAAAGTTATACACTCCATCCTAAGAGAAGGATGCAGGCATAACCCTAATCACAAAGTCTTAGAGCCTTTATGGTTTAGTCTCTGATTATGAGGTGAGAAGAGAGGACTCAAAGAGAGACACAAAGGTAAAACTATGGGGGGACTAATCAAAACCCTAATTCATTGTCATGCTTGGTTGATCCTAAAGTTTGTGAGGTTTTCAAGAACAAGCTTCAAAGGAGCCACCAGGAAGCAGATGAACAGGATCAAGAGAGGCAAAGTGACTTGCTTCATTCAAGAAGTCAAGTCACTTGAAGAAAGAAAGTGGGAAGAACAAGAATGAGCAAGCTCAGTCTCAAACACAAATAAGAATGCAGCAATGGATGCAAGAGAGATGAAAAGAAAAGTTATGAGAAGTGAAGGCAAATTCACTTCCCAAGTTACTTACCACCTGAAATGTTAGAAAGAAATGCAATGCAATGCAAGATGAGATGAAATGGTATGATGCTATACCAAACCAGAAGCATGCACATGATATTAATGATGTTATGAGGTGCTGCAAACATGAGGCAAAGCAATGGGGATGTTCATACAAGATCATGAATGCAAATGATGCAAGTTTAGAAGCATGAACAAGCATGAAATGTTATGAAGCATACAAGACAAATGACATGGCAAATGTGTAATGCAATGATCAATGATGCTTTCTATATGTCTTAAGATGTCAAATGAATCACAAGAATGCATAAAATGCAAAGACAAGCCATGTTATGCAAGGAAATGTAAGAAGGATGCAAATGCAAGCCCAAATTAGGGTTCATGGATCAAACATCAAACAAAAACCCAAAACAGAAGCAAACCTCATGATAAAAAATGGAAAATGGCACCCAAAGAAACCCTAGGCCTATGATGAACCACTGCCCAAAGGGGAGCTCTCAACTCTCAACCAAACTCAAGATATGAATTTCTAAGTTATTAGGGTTTTTTGGGGTTCTTAACAAAACAAATGCCAAACAATTTGAAAATGCAAGAACAATTCATGGCCCTTTTACCCTAGAATCTACATGCTAAACACAAAACAATGCAAGAAGAACCAATGTCTCAACCTTCACCAATAGGCAGAAATGATTTTTGGAACTTATGATCAAAATAATGCACAAAATATGATTTAATTCAATGAAAAATTCTTAAAATGCATCAAGATCAAAAAAGAAATTTGGTTTGAAGGTTGGACAATGTTTCTAAATGTCTTAGAACATTTCATGAATTTTTTTGTAATTTTTAAATACCTAAAAGTATTTTTAATTAATTAATTCTCATTAATCAATTAAAAATAATCTTTTAAATATTTAAAACTACTTTTTAATGATAAAAATAAAATATAAAAATATTTTTGGGTCTTAAAAATTATTAAAACTTTAAGGAAAAAGTTTCATAATTTTTAAGGATTTTTAACTATTTTTAAATAATTATGCAAATTAAATGAAAGAAAAATGAATAAAATTAAATAAAATAAAAAGTAAACAGAAGGGATGGCCAGGATTGAATCTGGGAAAGAAGGCATTGACTTGGCACGTGATCTGAGGGTCACAATTCAAACTAACCTAATCCTGATTAATTAAATAATAATTCATAATTAAGACTTAATGAAAGGATCCTGGCCTTCTATTCACGCGCGGGAAATGGGATCCAATGGCTCACGTTCAAACTCAGTGCCCTAACCTTAATTAAAAATTAATCACTCTCAGGTCACCGGAGACGAGCTCCGGTCGTCTTCTCCGGTGACCTTCTCCCCTGAAAACTTCAAACTTCCTAAAAACGTAACAAAAATGAAATCTAAAAACTGGGAAATGTTCCCCACATCCTCACGAATCAAACCCCTAACCTAAAACAAATTTATATTTTGTAAACAAGCTGAATCGAAGAAAGAAAGTTCTAGGGCACGCGAGCTTCAGAAGCAAATTAAATGCTCAAATCACAACCATTTCAAAAACTAATGGTACCAGAATGATCAGCAAGGCATGAAGAACAAATTTGTAACAAGAAAAATCATTTCTGGAAAAATAAATTTCAGGCTACCTGAGATTTGAAGCTTTCCACTTGAGGACTTTCTGGCCTTCTCTTTATGTGCAATCTACTCCTTAGAACCCCTTGATGATATTTGAGTGCTCAAAATGAGTTTGAGTTGGCTGGATGATGAGATTCGAATGCTCCTGCTTCAAGCTCAGCCAACAATGGCTATGGTGATTCTGGCTCTTTCAGGTCATGGTGAATGATGGTTTGAGGTCTGAATGATGTATGGAGAAGCTTTGCAAGGTTTGTTTGGCTGTTTGTGAGCTAGGGAAAGAGATTCGAAAGCAACTGCAGAAATGGAGTGAGAAATGGCAGTGGGATCTCTTGGCTGTTTCAGGCTTGTGCTTTGGGTGGTTTGAGGTCTATGGAGCCAGGTGAGATGATTGGTGAAGTTAGCTTGAATGTTTAGTGGTTGTGGAGAAGAATTCGAAGCAAGTTGCAAGATGAGAGGTTTTTGTGAATGTTGTGAATGAGGAAGCTTCAGCCTTGTGTCTTCATATGTTTAGCTTGCAAACTGTCCACATATCTCTCTCTCATTGGTCAGTTGATTTGACATGTGCTTTATTGATTGGTAAGGCAACTTTTGCAAAAAGTCAAATAATGTGTAAGAGAAGCATGGCTCATGATCTTGGTAAGTACATGGCATGGGCTGCGCAGCAAAGGGTGAGGTGAGAGGCTAGCCAAAGTCAGCATCCAATGTCATAGTTTGTAGGAAGTGAAATGAGTGGTTTTGCAACTTGTTGCTTTATGGTTCCCATGAAAGAAAATCTTGTTACATGAACCAAAACATGAGCAAACTTGATCCAATTCTGATTTTTAGGACTTAGAGAATGTTTGTGTAATGGTTTGAAATGAATTAGAGGTCACATGATGCATTGGTCCAAGATTTTGCAAAGTTTCCAAATGAGGCATACCTTGAATTTTAGTGATTTTTGCCAACTTTAACAAACCATAACTTTTGATCCAAGATGAATTAGATCATGTTCTTGTACTTTTTGAAAAGGGAAAGATGAGATCTACAACTTTCATGACCAAAGTTTTTCCATTTGAAGCATTTTTGGATCATGAATCATGGCTTGAAAATTGACCTAAAATGATGCATTCTTGAAAAGTCAACTATACCCAAAAAGTCAACACTTGCAAAAACCCTAAATTCTTGATTTCTCTGAACTTCAACCTTCTTCTATGATCAAATAAAGATCATATACACTCAAAATGATGAAGATCACCCATTGGTTGGGTCATTGGGGGCCTCAGATGCCCTGATTTTGCACTGACTTGTCTGAAAAGTCAACCCTTGATCAGATGACTTCCCCATGGAATTTCTTCATGAAAATTGATATGCATACTCCCTATACCATATATAGACCAATGGAAACAAGAATGACCAAAAAATTTGGGGTTATGGCCTCTGAAACCAAAACCCTAATTTTCAGTCAACTGTGCAGTTCAACCTGGCTCTGCATCCACTCAAACCCTAGCTCTTGTGATTCCTCTGCATTTTTGACTTTGAGGAGATGGAATATGATATAAGAACACACATGGACCCCTTTGAGTTGATTGGTTGCCTTTGGAATGGCTCAAGATGCTTTGGGATTGCTCAGATCACAAACCCTAGGTGCAGATGCCTTGAAAGCTATGCAGTGGATAAAAAATGAGATGTGAGATGACATGATTGTACTTATGCATATGAGAATGATCACAAGCCATGGTGTGAATGGGTGAGGGCAAATTCGGGGTGTTTACAGCTGCCCCTATTCAAACATGAGTTAGCTGTGCAGGATGTAAGCGACGGCTTAACAGGCCAAACAAGATAACTTGTGGTTGAATACCAAAGACAGTCCAAAATTTGCACTCACAGAATGAAGAAGAAAAGGGATATAGATTGTAAAGGCAAAATAAAGTATATTGTAAAGTGTGGGCGACGGAGGACGACCGTCGAGCAGAGGAAGACTGCTGGGCGAAGAGCAATGACGGGGACGGCCGACATGCTGGGAAAAGTGTATGAAATAAAGCGATGACGGGGACGGCCGACATGCTGGGGATAAAAAGTAAAGCTAAGACGGGGACGGCCGACTAGCTGGGGAAAAACAAGTAAAGCTAAGACGGGGACGGCCGACTAGCTGGGGAAAAACAAGTAAAGCTAAGACGGGGACGACCGACTAGCTGGGGAAAATAAAATCATGATGGGGACGGCCATCACGATAAAACTGTAAAATTTCTGAGGATTAATGAAACATGACGGGGACGGCCATCAAGTTCATAAAGGTAAAGTAACCAACGATGGGGACGGCCATCGGGCTAAAAAGGAAAAGGGACCACGACGGGGACGGCCATCGGGTTAAAGAATAAATGAAATAAACAGATGATGGGGTACGGCCATCAAAGGTGAAGGACGATCACCTAGCAGGGGACGGCTGCTCTGTTGGGAATAAAAGAAATATGATGGGGACGGCCATCAAAGGTGGAGGACGACCACCTGGCAGGGTACGGCTGCCGAAAATATCAACGATGGGGACGGCCATCGGATAGAAAGGGTCAACGATGGGGACGGCCATCGGAACGAGCATGATGGGGGACGACCATCAAGAGGTGGAGGACGACCACTCAGCAGGGGACGGCTGCTCTCGAGGTTTATCATAACACAGGACGAGTGTTAGATAACCAAAATCAACAACGGGGACGGCCATTGGATAAAATGATGAAGGACGATCATCAAGAGGTGGAGGACGACCACCTAGCAGGGGACGGCTGCTAAAATATCAACGATGGGGACGGCCATCGGATGAGCATGATGGAAGACGACCATCAAGAAGTGGAGGACGACCACTCAGCAGGGTACGGCTGCTCTCAGGGTTTATCATAACATAGGACGAGTGTCAGATAAAAGAAAGATGCTTTGTTGGCGATCTACTGGGGATATAGTAAACACGGACGAGTGTTCACACCCAAGAAACAAAAGGTATAAGTGTTTGGTATTGTGTATAGATTAAAGATGCGGACGAGCATCCTTAAGACTATGATACGGACGAGTATCATGTAGAAACAAACACTAGACGCAATGTTCCGAGATAATGGTACGGACGAGTACCAACTGGTTAACAAAGAACAAGGACTACTGCCGAATCTGTGGGGATATGAGTGATGATGTATACAAGATACGGACGAGTATCTGTATAAGCGTACCATGAGTAGTGAGTATTGTATTGATGAGTGTTTATCTGCTGGGGAGGGTGACACGGACGAGTGCCAAGAGAGAAAAGTGTAATATTAACAAGTGTGGGTTGATGAAAGTGTACGCGACTGCGCTGGGGATATGACACGGACGGGTGTCAAGAAAGTGTATATAAGTATATGTGAGTGCAAAGAGGATGTCTTTGGCTTTCTGCTGGGATATGACACGGACGGGTGTCAGGACGTATCTGTAGTACGGGTGATTTGTTTGTAAAGGGTGTTCAGGCGACTTTACTGGGGAAAGATGACACGGACGGGTGCCAAAAGGTGTATATACCGGTGTTTGTGATTTGTGAGGCAACTGCTTTTGCTGGGACTCTGATGGGGATTTTTGTACAGTGATGATGAACAGTTCATTATTCACAAGTGTTCAATTCACAACATGACTTATGATTATGCTATGTATTTGAATTTTGCCGTAATGCTCCGTATTAGACGGAATGCTACGCTCTGGGGGTAAATATGATGCGGATGCCATGATTATGCAAAGGGGCACAGATACGGGATTCGGATCCCGCTGCCGCGAAGATCTCCGGTTGATCTGCTTGAAGTGAACATCCCAGCTGGGGATGAGATCATTGGTAGATCTGATGATGTATCTGCTCGGGGATATATGTCACTGGTTGACATAACCTTATAATATGGGACCCAGTTGGGGTTTGTAGAAGCTTTCTTCACTCTGTTGTGATCTCTTCGTGCGTTGCTCTTCTGAATAAAGGCTTGAAGCTCTGTGGGGAGATGATTCCTTGATTTCTGTATTCTGTTGAGGAAGAATGGCAACTCGGCTGGGGAATTGAGAGGCAACTCAGCTGGGGAGAGCAACAAGAGGCAACTCAGCTGGGGATAGAGCATCTCGGATGCTGATATCTTTTGTTGATTAGCCAGCTTGCTGGGGAAAGCAATGGGGAGCAACTCAGCTGGGGATAGAGCATCTTGGATGCTGAGATTGAGTGTATGCTGATTTGGCAGCTCCGCTGGGGAAATGGGCACCTTCGATGCTGTATGTCGAAGATAGGCCGAGTTGATAATGATTCTCCTACTTGCTGAGACGTAACCTGCATGCCCCAGGTTGCGTTCTGGATACCTGCAATCCTGCAAAGATAAGGAAACATACAAAAGGTCCCGAGGTATCCCTTACTGGATTCCGTCATAGGAGCTAAGTACTTTCGAGAATAATCAGATTCCCTGTAAGCATGTGTTTTCATTTTTTAGAGAAAGGCATCTGTACTTATGCAATTGTATTTTTAGAGATATCAGACGACTCTTTGCAAAACGTAAATGTAAAAGTGAAACATGACTGAAAATCTGATTTTATTAATTCATGTGCCCTGAATTGGCAAAGATACAGTCAAAGAAACATATCTCCTGAAATGAGGAGATTGTTACAAATTGAGAAACAAAATGCTGGCGATGTTGGCGACGCTTTAAGGAGCTTCCTCTCTTGCTATGACTCGTATGACAATGACGCTCTTCTCGTCTTGCTTTCTGGAGAGAGTTGATTCTGATTGAAGCTGATCGTTCGTAGCTTACCAAATTGTAGGTGATACAGATGAATTCAGAGTGCAGTTGTTCGCTTATTCCCTTATTTTGCATGGATCGCCCTTTCGGGTTTTCAATCCATCGGGATACCCATTTTTGCCTGAGTTGTCCAATGCGGCTTTTCAACTCAGCGGGTGTACATTTTTTCATTTTCCCTTACTTTTGCCCGAGTCTTTTATTCTGTTTTTGACTCGCCGGGATGCCCTATTTTTGCCTGGACTTACATTCTGTTTTTATGTCCAGCGGGTCATTTTATGCGAAGTATTTTTTAACTGCATCTGAATTCACAGGGGATGGGAAATCTTCACCATCCATGGTGCTGAGCATCAGTGCTCCACCAGAGAAAACTTTCTTTACAACGAATGGTCCTTCATAATTTGGAGTCCATTTGCCCCTGTGGTCTGTATGAGGAGGGAGGATTCTTTTCAACACAAGATCCCCTACTTGGTACTCTCGGTGCCTGACTTTCTGATCGAAGGCTTTCTTCATTCTCTTTTGATATAACTGCCCATGGCAGATTGCAGCCAATCTTTTCTCTTCGATCAGGCTCAGTTGCTCGAACCGGGACCGTACCCATTCTGCTTCACTCAGTTTAACATCCATTAACACCCGTAACGAGGGTAGTTCAACTTCAACAGGTAGGACTGCTTCCATACCATACACAAGCTGATAAGGTGTTGCCCCAGTGGATGTTCTGATTGACGTGCGGTACCCATGCAAAGCAAACGGTAGCATTTCGTGCCAATCTTTGTATGTGACTACCATCTTCTGCACAATCTTCTTAATATTCTTATTTGCCGCCTCAACAGCGCCGTTCATCTTTGGCCTGTAAGGAGAAGAATTGTGATGTTGGATTTTGAAGTCCCGGCACAGTTCTGCCATCATTTTGTTGTTCAAGTTAGAACCATTATCAGTAATGATTCGCTCGGGCACTCCATACCGACAGATGATGTCTCTCTTCAGGAATCGGGCTACCACTTATCTTGTAACATTTGCATATGAGGCTGCTTCAACCCACTTGGTGAAATAGTCAATGGCGACCAGGATGAATCTGTGGCCGTTTGAAGCAGTTGGCTCAATCTTGCCAATCATATCAATGCCCCACATAGCGAAGGGCCAGGGTGAAGACATGATGTTCAATGGATTAGGAGGCACATGCACCTTATCTGCGTAGATCTGGCATTTGTGACATTTTCTGGCGTAAGCACAACAGTCTGCATCCATTGTGATCCAGTAATAGCCTGATCTTAACAACTTCTTTGCCATGGCATGCCCTCCTGCATGGGTACCAAAAGAGCCTTCATGCACTTCATGCATCAACAAATCTGCTTCCGTCTTATCAACACATCTGAGGAGTACCATATCAAAGTTTCTTTTGTATAAAGACCCATCAGTGTTCAGAAAGAAACTACCAGCAAGCCTTCTCAAAGTCTTCTTATCCTTGGAAGATGCCCCAGGTGGGTATGTTTGATCCTCCAAGAAGCATTTAATGTCATGAAACCAAGGCTTATCATCCTTGATGATATCTGTTGCAAATACATATGCTGGTCTATCGAGTCTGGACACTGATATCTGGGGTACAAAGTTAGCAGCTTGAACTTTGATCATGGATGAAATGGTAGCAAGAGCATCTGCAAACTGATTCTCGTCCCGAGGGATATACTCAAGCTTGACTGTTGTGAAGAAAGTCAATAACCTTCTTGTATAATCCCTGTAAGGTATCAGATGATCTTGGTGGGTGTACCATTTCCCGTTGGTTTGATTGACTACCAAAGCTGAATCTCCGAATACGGTCAAAGTTTTGATCCTGAGGTCAATGGCTTCCTCAAGACCCATTATGCAAGCTTCGTATTCAGCTTCGTTGTTAGTGCAGTTGAAAGTGAGTTTTGCCGAGAAAGGCATGTGAACTCCTTTTGGTGTAATGAGTACTGCACCAACACCACGGCCATTCATGTTAACAGCCCCATCAAACATCATAGTCCATTCTTCCTCCGGGTCAGGCCCTTCAGTGTGAGTAGGCTCTTCATGATCTTTTGCTTTAATGAACATGATGTCTTCATCAGGGAAGTCAAACCTCATAGGCTGGTAGTCGTTAATGGGTTGCTCAGCAAGATATTCAGATAGTACACTGCCCTTGATGGCTTTCTGAGATGTGTACTGTATGTCGTATTCTGTGAGAATCATCTGCCATCTTGCAACCCGTCCGGTAAGAGCTGGCTTCTCAAATATGTACTTGACTGGATCCATTTTTGAGATTAATATGGTAGTGTGGGTCAACATATACTGTCTCAGTCGGCGAGCAGCCCACGCTAAAGCACAACAAGTTTTCTCGAGCAGTGAATAACGTTGTTCACAGTCGGTAAACTTTTTGCTTAGGTAGTATATTGCATACTCTTTTCGACCAGACTCGTCATGCTGACCTAGTACACACCCCATTGACTCTTCTAATACTGTCAAGTACATTATCAGAGGTCTTCCTTCAATTGGAGGCATAAGGATTGGAGGTTCTTGTAAATACTCCTTGATCTTGTCAAAAGCCTTCTGGCAGTCTTCGTTCCACCTGACCGTTTGTTCCTTTCTTAGCAGCTTGAACAAGGGTTCACAGGTTGCTGTGAGGTGAGATATGAACCGCGAGATGTAGTTCAATCGACCTAAGAACCCTCGAACTTCTTTCTCAGTTTTCGGTGCAGGCATCTCTTGAATAGCTTTGACTTTATCAGGGTCCACTTCAATCCCTTTCTCGCTTACAATAAAACCCAGCAGCTTACCGGATCGCACCCCGAATGTGCATTTGTTGGGGTTCAGCTTCAATTGGTACTTCCTCAGACGCTTGAATAATTTGAGCAGATTCACCAGGTGGTCTTCCTCTGTAAGGGACTTGGCGATCATATCATCCACATAACATTCTATTTCTTTGTGGATCATATCGTGGAATAATGTCACCATAGCCCGTTGATATGTTGCACCAGCATTCTTCAGTCCGAATGGCATCACTTTGTAACAGAACGTGCCCCAAGGTGTAATGAATGTTGTCTTCTCCATGTCTTCAGGTGACATCTTGATCTGATTGTATCCTGAAAATCCATCCATGAAGGAGAATACCGAGAACTGAGCCGTGTTATCAACCAATACATCAATGTGAGGTAATGGGAAGTCATCTTTCGGGCTGGCTCTGTTCAGATCCCGGTAGTCAACACACATTCTTACTTTGCCATCCTTCTTAGGCACAGGTACTATGTTAGCAACCCACGGCGGATAGCTAGTCACAGCAAGGAACCCGGCGTCCCATTGCTTTTGTACCTCTTCCTTTATTTTCATAGCCATGTCTGGGCGAGTCCGGCGCAACTTCTGTTTGACCGGTGGGCATTCTTCCCTCAGAGGCAGCTTGTGCACAACAATGTCGGTATCCAACCCTGGCATGTCTTGATACGACCAAGCAAACACATCAACATACTCTTGAAGCAGATCTATCAATTGTCTCTTCACTGAGTCTTGCAGGCAGGCCCCTATTTTAACTTCTTTCACGTCTTCGTCAGTACCAAGATTAATCACTTCAATCTCCTCCTGATGAGGAGTAATAACCTTTTCCTCTTGTCTCAACAACCTGGCTAGCTCTTCAGGAAGCTCATATTCTTCATCAACCCCTTCATCAGCTTGATTGATCGGATTGTCAAAGTCATACGATGTCATAGCCGTGTTGTTGTCGGTGCAGTCTGGAGGGCATTCTCTGCAAGGGTTAAGTTTGTTTATTTTAGTGATTGATTTTAATCTTGCTTTAGAAAAAAGTGAAATGAAGTTATCATTTTGAAAACACCGCCATTTATTATTTTTGTACAAAAAGAAAAATGGAAAAACAGTGAGCAGAAAAGAAAAGACTCGTTTGCAAAAAGACGTCTGATATTTCATTAATTTAATCTTGTTTGCACAAAAGTACAGATGGCCCTGATTACAAAATGAGTCTTGTCATCTTGGGCAAGATGCAAGACTTTGATGCATGCTATATAAAAATACAGGAAATAATAATTACTCTGATCGAGTAACTCTTATAATTTCCTGGGAAGACCAGTTCGAGACACTGCTCCCCGGGATCTTTGGACGAATCCAATTCTCCAGATTGCGCTCCTCTTCCAGCTCGTCTTCCAGACAGTTGATAGCATCGGGGGTGAGCATTCCCCCACTGACAAAACCTGGCTCTGTAGCAGCCTTTGCTTGATGTTGAGTTGGTCTGTAACCCAACCCAAACTTGTCCTTCTTCTCCTCCACAGCTAGAACTTTGCCCCAGCCAAGGGCAGTTCCTTCTTCAACAACCTTCCGGGCTTGTCGGTAAGACGACATGGAGATCCCTGATACGGCGGATGCTTCATTGACATTCAAGGCTTCAAAACCTTGGCTCATTGTTTCATGGATCTCCCCATCCATCTCAATGTACTTGTAGGTAGCCAGATGGCTAACGAAAATATCCTTTTCCCCACAGATTGTGACAACTTGACCTTCCCACTCAAATTTTAACTTTTGGTGAAGGGTAGACGTTATTGCGCCGGCGGCGTGAATCCAGGGTCTACCCAACAAACAGCTGTAGGCGGGCTGAATGTCCATCACATAAAAGATAGTTTTAAAAGTCTGTGGGCCAATTGTCACGGGCAGCTCAATCTCTCCCAGAACCGATCTCTTTGAACCATCAAAGGCTCTTACCACCAGGTTGCTGGGTCTCAATGCCAATCCATCATATTCTAACTTCATCAGAGCCTTCTTTGGTAAGACATTCAGGGAAGAACCTGTGTCCACCAGCACATGAGAAAGGACAACTCCTTTGCATTCCATGGTTATGTGCAAGGCTTTGTTGTGATTGCGGCCATCCACTGTCAGGTCAGAATTGGTAAACCCTAGCCCGTTGCTAGCAGTAACATTACCAACCACGGTTTCCAATTGGTTGACAGTAATCTCCTCAGGCACGTAAGCTGCGTGTAGGACTTTAAGTAGTGCATTCCGATGGGCTTCGGAGCACATAAGCAGTGAGAGGATGGAGATTTTGGACGGCGTCTGGTGAAGCTGATCCACAATTTTATAATCACTCTTTTTGATGATCCGCATAAACTCATCAACTTCCTGATCAAATGGAGTCTTCAGGGTTTCTTTGGCAGCTGGATCTTCCTGCACCGGGCCTTTACCCTTTGCCTTGGCAGCAGCTTCTGCTTCGGCAGTAGGTCTTTGAACTTGCGAAGCAAAGAGACGTCCGCTTCGGGTGAAGCCTCCGCCTCCTCCCACATTATCTACTTGTGGTGCAGGTGTTGTTGTTTCCAGAGTGATTCTTTTCCCTTCACAGTACACGTCAGAGCCATAGTGCCAGGGGATGGCCCTATTGCTTTCGTATGGTACTGGTCCAGGCACCGTGACAGTGACTGGACTGATTGCTGCTGCTGAAGGGACTGTAATTGTTTGTGGATCATAAAAGATGGTAACCGGTGCTCTGGTGGGAGCAGCACTTTCTGAATGGTAGGCGGAGTTATTTTCAGGATCGTAAAATATGGTAACAGTGGAGACATCTTCATGATTGATTGCTGGTGTTGTAGGAGGTACTGTCGGAAGGATTGTTGCTGTTGTTGACGGAGATTCGGAATGGACTGAAGCTGAAGTTGTAGCAGGAGAAACTGTTGAAAACTGATCATTTGGGAGGACAGGCGAAGTACTTCTTGATGTTGCTGGTGAATTGTCGGGAACAATAGTTGCTGCATTTGTAGGAGGGTCTGAAACTGTTGTTGATGAAGTTGCTGGGTTTGTCGGGAACGATGTAGTGATCTGTAGCAGGCCACTCTGAATAAGGCTGTCAATGCCATTCCTCAGGTCCTCACACCCATTCCATGAAATATTGCAGTAGGGACATCCTAGTTCACACCCCGGAAATATTTGACTTTCACGGAGTTGAGCTTTGATTTCCACCAATGGTGTCCTGATCTGATCCACACTGGTTATTAAATAAGATGGTTGGTCTTCTTCAATAGCGTTAATTCGGGGACCACCATGGTTTGGCATTGGGTTTTTATTGACATTGGGCGGAGGTGCAAAATTCAGAGCCTTGGAGTCTACCAAGTCTTGTACCTTCATATGCAGAGCCCTGCATTTTTCTGTACTGTGACCAGGTGCGTTTGAATGAAAAGCACACCTAGCATTGGAGTCATAGTTTCTTGGTAGACTGTTGGGATCTGGAGGTGCCAACGTTCTTAGCTCAACTAGGTTAAGTTTCAGAAGTTGTGGCAGCAAGGCAGCATACGACATTGGGATCGGGTCGATCACTCTGTTAGCTTGGGATGGCCTTTGTTGGAATGGCCTCTGTTGATTGTTGTTGTTGGAGTTGTTGTTGTTATAGTTTCTTGGAGGATATTGATTCTGATGATACTGAGGTTGTTGTTGGAAGTTTTGTTGCGGAGGTTGATAGACTGGCTGTGGGTGAGCTGGAGCAGGGATAGTGACTGCTGCTATTGTCCTTTGAACATATTGGGGCCTACCCCTGCTGGTGTGAATGGCATTGGTCTCGCCAGTTCTTCTCGTGCCTGCAAAAGGCTTTCTTGTACCACTGGACGAACTAGTACCATTATCAGAAATTTTACCCATTTTCAATAGGCTTTCAATTCTCTCCCCCGCTATGACAACATCTGCAAAGCTGGTGGAGGAGAAGGCAGCTAGCCTATCAATATAGGTTCCCTGAAGGGTATTCATGAACATATCAGCCATTTCTCTTTCAGACATAGGTGGCTGGACAGCAGCAGCAAGCTGTCTCCATCTTTGAGCATATTCTCTGAAGCTCTCCCTTGATGATTGTGACATCCCCATTAGGAGGGTCCTATTGGGTGCCATATCCAGATTATACTGATACTGTCTGATGAAGGCCTCTGCCAGGTCCTTCCAGCATCTTACAGTTGCTCTTGTCAGATGGGAATACCACTCCCTCGATGCTCCAGTCAAACTATCTTCGAAATAGAACATCCACAATTTCTCATCCATGGTATAAGCTTTTAATCTCCCGAGGAAAGATTGCAGATGGGTTCGGGGACAGGAAGTCCCATTATACTTTTCAAAACAAGGAGGCTTAAACTTATGGGGGATCCTGACCCCTTCTACCAATCCCATGTCCATGACGTCGAACCCCAAAGAATTTTGAGATTCTAAGGACCTCAACTTCTCAGCTATTTCTTCCAATCGTCTATCATATGTTTCCTCTCCGGCACCCATTACTGTATACTGGTCCTCCTGAGGATCTTCTTGAAGTACTCTGGCTGCTGTGGCTGTCCCTTGAATATTTGCAGGAATGTTGATCTCAGGATGTAGATGTGGGCCAAACACAGGGGGGTTAACATGTGGTTGCACTCTTTCATTATTACTGGTGCCTGCAGTTCCTACATGAGGCTCCTCTTGATTTTGCCTCTCCACCATGGCCCTCAGTCTCTCCTGGCTCTGAGCCATGTTGTTCATAACTTCCATGAACTGTGTCATCTGCGTTCTCATCTCTAACCTTTCGTTTGCCATCTGGTTTCTGACCTCTGTAAGGTCTTGCTGCATCTGATCCATCTGAATTCCCGGAAGGTTGTTTCTAGTTGGATACCTGTGAGGCCTGTTGAGAGGAAATACCCGACGGCGAGCAATAATTCCTGAGATCACAACAGAGGTTAGTAACAACAGAACAAAAGCCTACAAAACAAACAAAAGGGTTAGCATGCAATGCAGTTATGCTTATTTGCTCTCAAGGTATCCGGTTTGGCCTTCAGTTTTGACCCTTCCAGACCCTTGAAGATGATGCTGTTGAAGTTGCTTTTGAAGTAACCCAGATGGAAACTAACACAAATATATTACAAAGGGTGAAATAAATACAACTTGTTCATTTTACAACACAAGCCCTCAAAGGGGTCAAAATACATCACAAAAAAGCAAAAGTACATGGAAAAGGAACAACAACAAGCAAATGATCAAACTCCGAGGCCAAACTCATCCTCACGAACTTCCTTAAGAAGTGCTTCGGTCACAGGATCAGCCGGACGCTCCGTGAGACCTCTGATGAGAAGGTTTCTTGTTGCAACAACTGCAGTCAACTTCTTGTTCTGACTTTGATCTTTGGACTTCTTCACCCCAACTTTGATCTTTAGTTCTGATACTTCCTCCTGGGCTGCTGCCAGGGCTTTTTCCATCTGCTCCATCTTGTCTTGAGCTCTCTTGTCTTCTAGAGTACGGGCCTCAGTGATCCGGACCCACCTGGCTTGACTCTCTTTTAAATACAAGTCTGTTCTTGCTCTTTGGAACTGGGCTTCTTTACAAGCATTCTTCAGAATCTGCTCACCAGCCTTAGACTTGTTGATATAATCTCCAGACTTTCCAATTTTAGTCAAGTGTTCCACCCTTAACTTCTCCAGTCTCTCAATCTCCCTCACACCTTCACTCCTCTCCCTGAGGGTCTTCTGCAAGGCTTGGGTTAGCTTCTCATTTCTTTCCTTCAAGCTCTCAAACACCTCCAAACTGATAGTGGCAGGGGGTGGTGCTGAAGATGACTCAGGCATGTCTTCTATGGTGAAGGGCATTCCAGAGAATTGGGCCCTAGCATGGGACCACTCATAATATTGGACTGATGCCACATTATTGCACTTCCCCAGAATGGTGATTCCCTTGGTTTGAACATGATCCCAGGCCCAGGCAGCCTGCCTAACAGTTGCCAAACTAATCTTGTTCTCACAGTAAAGGGTCTCAACCAAGTCTTGTTCCCTAGGAGTATGAACCAGTGCATAGCCTAATTGCCTCTTGAACAGCAGAGGGTTGTAATTGATACTTCCTTTAACTCCTATCAAAGGCACATTGGGAAAATGCCCACAGCTGGTGATCATGTCTTTGCCCTTGGTGCTTTGAGTACACCATCTGATGTCTGCTGAAGTCAGGACAGTGAGTCTCTTAGCCCAGTTGCTTTGCTGATGAGGGTTTAGAAAGGCATCTGTCCTGGGTAAATGCCTGAGAAGCCAAGCATGGAATAATGGAGCACAAATCCTCACTAGTCTCCCCCTTTGCTTCTCATTTCTCTGATGTACTGAGTAATAGAGATCACCCAGTAAAGTTGGCACTGGGTTCTTCAGGATGAACAGATGTATTGCACTCTTGCTGATGAATCGGGGCTCATCTGCAAACAACACAATTCCATATACACTTAAGGCCAACAAAGCACAAACAACTTTCCACTCCCCCAAGGAGGCCTTCAAACTAGCTTGAGAAATCAGGAAGTCCAGATGAAATCCAGGGATCCCAGCTTTGGAGGTCATATGCTGTTCAATCAAAACAGGCTCCAGGTGCAAAGCTTTTGCTATCTCTCCATTGCTGGGAAAGACCATTTCAGGGTTAAAAGGGATTTCTCTCTTGATAGGCAAACCAATCAAAGATGAGTATTCTTCTAATAGAGGACCCAACTGAAAGTCTTGAAAGGTGAAACATCTCAATGGAGGGTCATAAAACTGAATGCAGGTGTGGATGAGGCTCCTCTGTGAAGGGTCCAGATCCATAACCATGTCCAGTATATCTCCATAACTCTCCCTGAACAAAGGTATGTGATCTGGAGTGATCAGGGTTTGGATCCTCCTGATGTCTGACAGGTCTGGTTGGAAGAAATGATAAGTGATGTTGCTTTTCTTTGGAGCCATGATGCTGAGGACTGAGTAGAGTGCTGATGAAGATACTGAGGAGTGGGCCACTGGCTGGCTAGTGCAAGTAACTGAAATATATGGCTGACAAACTGAAGTAAGTGCTGGTGGAGATAGGTCAATAATGCAGATGGGGTCAAAACCAAAACCAGATGGAGGTGGATACCCTGAAACACAAATAAGCAAATGTTAATATGATGCAATGAGTATGTATGCAAATGAAATGCAAGGGTTTGTGACTGAGCTGGATCTGATTAACTGCCTTGGTATAGATCCATGTGTGTTCAAGAATTCCAGATGGAGGTCTAAAAGAAATCCAGTAACCAAGGTAGGGGGACTCAAATAAAGAGCCTCATGTCCAGGGTTTTTAGAATCAAAAGAACTATCCAACATGGAGCATTCTTAACAAAGTCAAAGTAACAGGGTATTCTGAGGTCAAGGTACCTGCAAACCTGTAAACAGCCCAACCCCCTCACAGGTGGTGATCTAGAACAAGGATCCTCAGACTTGGATCAGTTATGAGAAGTGTAAACACTTCTAACCCGGAGGTACAGTGTTTACAATAACCATAACAATTCCTCCTCTAATTCACCTCAGTTTCTGAAGGTCAATACTAAAAGGTCATCCAGACTTAGCAGGCTTCCCAGATAGCCCTAGCATTGCAGGAAATCTGCAACACAGAGTTCTCAAGAAGAAACCCATATCTGAACCGTGTTTCATATTCCCGCACCATACCGAAATGGAATGGGAAAGAATATGATTCACTCTAGCCTAGGTGTCACTCAGGTCCCAGGTATAGGACCTTAACTCTCAATGAATCACCCACCCACCAAAACAAGAAACCAGATCCAGCCAGCAACAATGACAGTATGATATATATAAATGCAATAAAGAAAGCAGTAAAGTAACTGTACATAAAGCAATGAACAAAAAATAAATATAAGCACAAACAAGCACATAACACCCCAGTAAACACAAATCAATCAAGCGCTAGGAGGAACCCACAAAAAGAACCAGAAGCCCTGGTTGCAATATAAGGGTCCCCAGCAGAGTCGCCAAGCTGTCGCTCCCGACAAATGAAACTGGATCAGATGAAGGTACAGACGCGAATGGTCGGCGAGAGGGACAATGAGAACACACAGCCGTGAACTCACTGGAGATGAAAAGAGTCGCCAGCTAGGCATTTTTATCCCGGAGGAAAGGTAATGCTGCATAGACCTAGAAAGATACGGATAAGACGGTTTGCGAACCAGAGAGACTGAGAAAGGGGGTTGGTTACAACCTGGGAAGGTATTAGCACCCAGATTGTCCGTCGTACTCGACGGGATCCACGCTTAAAAGATTTGTGCTTTAAAGGGGTAGTGTCAGTGCAATTTGTGTGCAAAAGGGCTGGAAAGCAAAATGTACAGGTGTCAGTGTAAAGTGAGTGAAGTGTGATATATACAGTGTCAGTGTAAAAGGGAAAGAGGTGAAATGCTCATGACAATGAGGCTTAAGAATGAAGCTGGACAGAGGGGGAATGAACAGAGACTTTTGTTCGATAACCGTTAAGTTATGCCTACGTATCCTCTCGTGCAATGAGGAAGTCAGAACACCGTAGTTCGACCCAAAGAGACTGAAAGGATGATTTGACTTGTGAACTGCTTGCTTGTCTATGCTCAAGTGTATGACCTGTCTGGCTCAGGTGCTAACTGTCTTGCATTAGACGGAAGAAGCGAGCTCTCGTTTGTGAGTGAAGGTGATGAGGAAAGAATCCCGGAGGAGACGATTATTGTTTGTTTTTGAGTTTTCAGTCTTTTATTGCCTTGTGAAGTTTGTCATGGGATAATGAGCTTAAGTCTAAACCAATGGGTTAGTAAACTCATCACATCTTCCCTCTGATTAGGGGTAATGAGAATACCTTAAGTGTGAAGTCAGATTCTCACACTTAATCACCTTTGGTGTAGGATTAAGATCATTAACCTACTTGTGATTATTTAGATGTTTTTGTGTTTTTGTTTAGTGTTGAGTAATGAGGTTAAGCCATAATCAAGGATTAAACAGACCCATTACACCATCCCAAAAGAAGGATGATGGATGAGAGTGTTTAAGCTGAGGAAGACTCCTCAACTTAATCCATGATTAGGGATTAAACCCATGACAAAACAAACCTTTGATTAAGTGGATTTTATTTAGTGATATGATGATGAAGTGAATTTTATTGTTTGTAAGACAACTTGAGGGGGACTTGTCCATTAACATTAGGGTTAGTCCTTCTTAACCACTTAAGGAAGAATTAGAACCCTAATGCAAGGCCCAGGTTACAAGTGTGATGTCTTGATGATTATTATGTGAATTGATTAAGAGATTTAAACACATTAAGGATTTAATACTTAGGATTAAAGTTATACACTCCATCCTAAGAGAAGGATGCAGGCATAACCCTAATCACAAAGTCTTAGAGCCTTTATGGTTTAGTCTCTGATTATGAGGTGAGAAGAGAGGACTCAAAGAGAGACACAAAGGTAAAACTATGGGGGGACTAATCAAAACCCTAATTCATTGTCATGCTTGGTTGATCCTAAAGTTTGTGAGGTTTTCAAGAACAAGCTTCAAAGGAGCCACCAGGAAGCAGATGAACAGGATCAAGAGAGGCAAAGTGACTTGCTTCATTCAAGAAGTCAAGTCACTTGAAGAAAGAAAGTGGGAAGAACAAGAATGAGCAAGCTCAGTCTCAAACACAAATAAGAATGCAGCAATGGATGCAAGAGAGATGAAAAGAAAAGTTATGAGAAGTGAAGGCAAATTCATTTCCCAAGTTACTTACCACCTGAAATGTTAGAAAGAAATGCAATGCAATGCAAGATGAGATGAAATGGTATGATGCTATACCAAACCAGAAGCATGCACATGATATTAATGATGTTATGAGGTGCTGCAAACATGAGGCAAAGCAATGGGGATGTTCATACAAGATCATGAATGCAAATGATGCAAGTTTAGAAGCATGAACAAGCATGAAATGTTATGAAGCATACAAGACAAATGACATGGCAAATGTGTAATGCAATGATCAATGATGCTTTCTATATGTCTTAAGATGTCAAATGAATCACAAGAATGCATAAAATGCAAAGACAAGCCATGTTATGCAAGGAAATGTAAGAAGGATGCAAATGCAAGCCCAAATTAGGGTTCATGGATCAAACATCAAACAAAAACCCAAAACATAAGCAAACCTCATGATAAAAAATGGAAAATGGCACCCAAAGAAACCCTAGGCCTATGATGAACCACTGCCCAAAGGGGAGCTCTCAACTCTCAACCAAACTCAAGATATGAATTTCTAAGTTATTAGGGTTTTTTGGGGTTCTTAACAAAACAAATGCCAAACAATTTGAAAATGCAAGAACAATTCATGGCCCTTTTACCCTAGAATCTACATGCTAAACACAAAACAATGCAAGAAGAACCAATGTCTCAACCTTCACCAATAGGCAGAAATGATTTTTGGAACTTATGATCAAAATAATGCACAAAATATGATTTAATTCAATGAAAAATTCTTAAAATGCATCAAGATCAAAAAAGAAATTTGGTTTGAAGGTTGGACAATGTTTCTAAATGTCTTAGAACATTTCATGAATTTTTTTGTAATTTTTAAATACCTAAAAGTATTTTTAATTAATTAATTCTCATTAATCAATTAAAAATAATCTTTTAAATATTTAAAACTACTTTTTAATGATAAAAATAAAATATAAAAATATTTTTGGGTCTTAAAAATTATTAAAACTTTAAGGAAAAAGTTTCATAATTTTTAAGGATTTTTAACTATTTTTAAATAATTATGCAAATTAAATGAAAGAAAAATGAATAAAATTAAATAAAATAAAAAGTAAACAAAAGGGATGGCCAGGATTGAATCTGGGAAAGAAGGCATTGACTTGGCGCGTGATCTGAGGGTCACAATTCAAACTAACCTAATCCTGATTAATTAAATAATAATTCATAATTAAGACTTAATGAAAGGATCCTGGCCTTCTATTCACGCGCGGGAAATGGGATCCAATGGCTCACGTTCAAACTCAGTGCCCTAACCCTAATTAAAAATTAATCACTCTCAGGTCACCGGAGACGAGCTCCGGTCGTCTTCTCCGGTGACCTTCTCCCCTGAAAACTTCAAACTTCCTAAAAACGTAACAAAAATGAAATCTAAAAACTGGGAAATGTTCCCCACATCCTCACGAATCAAACCCCTAACCTAAAACAAATTTATATTTTGTAAACAAGCTGAATCGAAGAAAGAAAGTTCTAGGGCACGCGAGCTTCAGAAGCAAATTAAATGCTCAAATCACAACCATTTCAAAAACTAATGGTACCAGAATGATCAGCAAGGCATGAAGAACAAATTTGTAACAAGAAAAATCATTTCTGGAAAAATAAATTTCAGGCTACCTGAGATTTGAAGCTTTCCACTTGAGGACTTTCTGGCCTTCTCTTTATGTGCAATCTACTCCTTAGAACCCCTTGATGATATTTGAGTGCTCAAAATGAGTTTGAGTTGGCTGGATGATGAGATTCGAATGCTCCTGCTTCAAGCTCAGCCAACAATGGCTATGGTGATTCTGGCTCTTTCAGGTCATGGTGAATGATGGTTTGAGGTCTGAATGATGTATGGAGAAGCTTTGCAAGGTTTGTTTGGCTGTTTGTGAGCTAGGGAAAGAGATTCGAAAGCAACTGCAGAAATGGAGTGAGAAATGGCAGTGGGATCTCTTGGCTGTTTCAGGCTTGTGCTTTGGGTGGTTTGAGGTCTATGGAGCCAGGTGAGATGATTGGTGAAGTTAGCTTGAATGTTTAGTGGTTGTGGAGAAGAATTCGAAGCAAGTTGCAAGATGGGAGGTTTTTGTGAATGTTGTGAATGAGGAAGCTTCAGCCTTGTGTCTTCATATGTTTAGCTTGCAAACTGTCCACATATCTCTCTCTCATTGGTCAGTTGATTTGACATGTGCTTTATTGATTGGTAAGGCAACTTTTGCAAAAAGTCAAATAATGTGTAAGAGAAGCATGGCTCATGATCTTGGCAAGTACATGGCATGGGCTGCGCAGCAAAGGGTGAGGTGAGAGGCTAGCCAAAGTCAGCATCCAATGTCATAGTTTGTAGGAAGTGAAATGAGTGGTTTTGCAACTTGTTGCTTTATGGTTCCCATGAAAGAAAATCTTGTTACATGAACCAAAACATGAGCAAACTTGATCCAATTCTGATTTTTAGGACTTAGAGAATGTTTGTGTAATGGTTTGAAATGAATTAGAGGTCACATGATGCATTGGTCCAAGATTTTGCAAAGTTTCCAAATGAGGCATACCTTGAATTTTAGTGATTTTTGCCAACTTTAACAAACCATAACTTTTGATCCAAGATGAATTAGATCATGTTCTTGTACTTTTTGAAAAGGGAAAGATGAGATCTACAACTTTCATGACCAAAGTTTTTCCATTTGAAGCATTTTTGGATCATGAATCATGGCTTGAAAATTGACCTAAAATGATGCATTCTTGAAAAGTCAACTATACCCAAAAAGTCAACACTTGCAAAAACCCTAAATTCTTGATTTCTCTGAACTTCAACCTTCTTCTATGATCAAATAAAGATCATATACACTCAAAATGATGAAGATCACCCATTGGTTGGGTCATTGGGGGCCTCAGATGCCCTGATTTTGCACTGACTTGTCTGAAAAGTCAACCCTTGATCAGATGACTTCCCCATGGAATTTCTTCATGAAAATTGATATGCATACTCCCTATACCATATATAGACCAATGGAAACAAGAATGACCAAAAAATTTGGGGTTATGGCCTCTGAAACCAAAACCCTAATTTTCAGTCAACTGTGCAGTTCAACCTGGCTCTGCATCCACTCAAACCCTAGCTCTTGTGATTCCTCTGCATTTTTGACTTTGAGGAGATGGAATATGATATAAGAACACACATGGACCCCTTTGAGTTGATTGGTTGCCTTTGGAATGGCTCAAGATGCTTTGGGATTGCTCAGATCACAAACCCTAGGTGCAGATGCCTTGAAAGCTATGCAGTGGATAAAAAATGAGATGTGAGATGACATGATTGTACTTATGCATATGAGAATGATCACAAGCCATGGTGTGAATGGGTGAGGGCAAATTCGGGGTGTTTACAAGGTGTGGACACCGATAATTGAGATTCACTTGAGTTTGACCTAATTTTTTTCAAACAAGAGGTTTCTTGCAAGTGTGTTCAAGTCTCTGTTAAAAAAGTGTGGCTTCAAGTATGATTGATTTGTCATTGGTTGGCTAGAAAGGATAAATGCAAGTTATATGAGAAAACTGAGCATACTTGATCATAATTGGTATTATTTAGGATAAGCATTATCATTCTTCTTAATTAATGCAAATGAGGTGCCAAGAATGTTTTAGGTGAGCTTTATTCAGGTCAAGGCCAAGTCTATGTTTTTTTTCAATGCTTCAAAGTGACATTTCAAACTCAAGAAAAGTGTAAGGCGGGCAACAGGATGTCACAAGTCAAGTGGACTATTACGTTACATTCTCATTACTCCTAGGATCCATGAGACACAAGAAGGCCATTTCACTTGAAAATCACCATTGGTTTAAGTTGCATCATTATTGGTTTAAGTTGCAAATTTGGATCGTTGCCAATTTTTGGGTTATATGTGAGTCATAAGTACTATCATTTGTGGGCCCATATTGTTACAATGTTTCATTTTCAAATTTAAAATTGAGATTCATCCTACAAATACATTTGCTATTAATATAGGGTGACACCAAGTCCAAAAGTAATGCTTGTGTCAATGGAAGTTCAAGACTGATACATAAAGTTTATTACAAGAAAAGCAAAAGTTTCATATGTTAATTTACTTTACAGCAGTCAGCAAGAATGTAGCTATGTTTTAAGCTTGGACTAAGGATAAGTTAACCAATCCAATAGCACATTCCAACAACCGGATTCCCTATTGAAAAGTTCCTCTTGATAAGTATTAGTCTCCTGGAGAGCACTTAGTCATCCTTGAAATCATGTCTTATGATAAGCTACCATTTCCCAGTTAAGAATTCAAAACAACCTGACAAACAGATAAAGAAGAACAAGGGTGAGCAATGATATTAGCAGAAAACAGGGCAAAGATTATAAACACGACCCAAGAAAATTCAAGGTCTCCTGATCGCTTTCCACTTGCAGCAAACCAAAGAGAAAGTTATAACAAATATTACTACCTCATGTTCATCAAGACAAAGCCATTGATTCAGTCTCTTGCCAATTCTCCAAGTCGTTTCATCATCGCAAACATCAAAGAAAACAAGCAAGCACAAATTATGCAAACTGCATCTTCCTCAAGCCATGTGCCATCTGTGTTTTAAACAGATTCCATAACACCATCAATGGCCAACCTATCAGAGATGTCTAGTCATGGTTCAGGGACTAATGAGAAAACATGTGAAGATGGAAAAGAAGATGTTTGTAGAAAAGATCATTCATCATCAAGCATAATTAAAGCAGAGACAATGATACAAGTGACATGATCATAAGTAAAACAAGTTGCAGCCACATGAACAAACAAAATCCTAAAACAAACTAAGGTATACCTCATTCTTGTCACTGATTCTCAGCCTCTTGCCAAGCTTCCACACCATAATTTCATGACAGGGTCTCTTCGATCTTCGAACATCTGACTTCAGCACCCAAAATCCAAAGTTCCAAGCTTCCCCGTTATACTCATGAAATACATACATGAAAAGATATAAATGGAGTGTTGGGAAGAGCACACCTAAAACATTGTCAAGGAAGAAGAAAATCATAAAAGGCCTTGCTATATCATGTTCAACATAACCAAAACAAGTTGAAGGATGTTCAAAAAGCAAAATGGAAATCAAAATTCTCAACCAAGAGGCACAATATTAGAATTTCAATACAAAGGTACTGCAGCAAGAATCATGGTCACCTGAAATGCAATGAAGAGAAATTGAGCACACTGATCGAAGTTTTACCATTACGCCAAATCTCCCTTCATTCTTTATCATCAGTCCATCACATTGGTGACAGGTCTGTTAATGTCAAGCCTTCCAAACACAAGCCATAATTTCAAATAACACAAGCAAAAGGTTGTCGATGATATTCCGTGTAGCTTATTGGATTCTCAACAATCGAGCCTCCCATCAAGAAACTCTTGTACCATAACCTGAAACATCAGTTCACAATTAGCTAACCAAATTTCAGTTTTATAGTTAATATTACCTAATTCAATCCTAATGTTACATACCTACAAGAGACCCATGTTTCCTTCATTCCAAGTTACTCTCAAGGTTATCTCATACGGATTCCCTCATCATCCAAGCTTCATTGAAATTCAATTTAATTCCATCACCCAAGTTGTGTCAAGTATCCAACTCTCAACACCAAGCCTCCATAGCCACTCCAATACAATTGTCTCATGTTGTAAGCGCGCACATGAAATAAAATGAAGCATATGGTCAGCATATTATACAAGCAAAGTAATGAGAATTCAGAAGCAAAAGTCATCAAATATGGACATTCATAAGCACATTGTATGGGCAAGGAGGTGAAGCAATGAGGTAACACGTTCGCGAGCAATACAAATTAAACCAAGTTTTAGCAGGGACCACAAATAACAAAAACCAGTACAAGCACCTGCAGCAGAGAAATCAGGTCCCACAAAAAATCGAAAGGAATATTCTCTAACGGTTACAGCTCATACTACACATGATTGGTACCACAAATTTCACCAAAATACCACAATCAGATTCGTACAATGTTTCACCTCACTATTTTCTCACAATAGAATTTCACACGATTCACAATCTCAGGCGTACCAAAAGTCACTATATATAGCCAATCATTGGCACACGAAAAAGAGACCGGAAAAACCTAGCAGCCACCATAGATCTACACTGAAAAAAACCCTAGCGGAAAATACCAAAAAAGAAACCTAGCAACCATCATACACAAACCTCTACAAAAAAGATCTCACTCAAAGCTCCATGGCAAAATCAATTCTACCTTGAATTTCACACTGAAACTCAAGGTCATAAGGAGCTAAGACCCTCTTTCTCACGGACAACAACAACAATCACAAAGATGCAGGAAGCATAGGACACAAGCATGAGATGGAGAATAAGTGAAAATCATGAAAAGAAGGAGGAAGGTTGATGAAAGCTTACTTGAAGAATCAGCAAGATATCCTTCAAAACATTCTTCGAGAGGTATACCTTATTACTCTTCATCTACTACTCATGTATGCTTGCTATTTGATTAATTGGTGTTACGATTCATGATTTGAAGTGCAGAATCGGTTGAAATGGGGTTTAGGGTTCATGAGTTGGGGATGAGGATTTTAAGTTTTGATGTATGTTAATTCGCTTCATTTTCATGTTGTTGGTGTTTTTTTTTTGGTGATGATGACACGATGATGTTTGAGTTTTGTTGAGAGAAACTTAACTGAGTTGAATCTGCGAGAGAGGGAGGGAGACGTAAGACTTGAGAGAGAGGGAGAGGATATGAAGAGTGTTTGTTTTTTATAAAAAAAAAATTCTTTAAAAAGACAAAATCCTCAACTTTTTTTTTCTTTCTAGCCGTTACTTGGCTTTTGTGTTGGCTGGTATTGGATGGTGACAAGTGTTTTCTGTAGACACTTGTCACGTATAGGATGGTCAGACCTTAGTTTTCCAGCATATTGCATTCACTGCATCTTTTTTGTACACCCTTTTTTTCCCGCCGTGACAGTTGATCCTCCGAATGATCATGCGTTCCTGATGCTTTCCAAGGTCAACATAGTTGACCAGAGCCCATGGTACACCCCTGCTCTATGTTGGGGCTTATCTTTACGGGCCTAACATCTTTTTTCTAACTACACCCTTTGTTTTCAAGACCCAAACCACTTTCCTTTTATTTTATTTAGTTCATTTTGTTTAATTTCTCTTATTAAAAAAAAATCTAAAAATAAAAAAAAACTTTTGTTAATTAATTATTTTAAATAATTTTATTTAATCAAATTAGTTAATCTATTAATTAATTTTATTAAATGATTTTATTTAATGAATTAATTAATATTCAAAATTCAAAAAAACATTTTCTTAACTTTCTTTTCAAATTTTAATTTCTCATTTGAATATTTCAAAATCACAAAAATATTTCCATTGATTAATATAATTAAATATTTTATTCGATTAATTAATTTGATAATTAATCTAATTAAATATTTCTATTTAATTTAATTAATTAATCTTTCTCCATTGTTCGATTTTATGTGTGTCGAATGTTTGTGTATGCTCGATCCTTCTTGCTGGTGATTTGATACTATGCTTACTTGTGTGATTTACTTTTGCATTTTTGACGATAAACTTCTAAGTAAAATACGAACGCACATTAAGACTAATCATTTCAAAGATAAACGAAATATTTGGTCCAATGTCAAGTAAATATTCATACACACTTCACTTCATACACACACGTAAGTCGATCATTCCTTGATCGCCATCCGCACTAGTTTGCACTTCACAATTATCCTCAACTTTTTTCAACTTAAACAAATCAACGCATCGCGCTTGTTTTCCATAGCTAGTTTTTAGCTTAGTTCTTCATCTTGCGAGCCGAGCGCATTGCGCCTCGCTAACAAACCACAAAATAAACCTCCGTTCGCATTCACCCTCTAACCTCAAAAAAACCAAAATGTTTCGATTAGATCCAAACCCTTGATACAACGTCAAGCGGTATTAGGAAATAAAACACATTAATAATACGAGAAGAATTGTATGCCACGAGCCTTAAGCGGTAGAAAGGAGGATAACGAGCTCTCGTTACTCGCTCCGATTATTTCGACGCAAGACGCTCGTCTTGTTGGACGGAACAAACTATTCATAGTCTGTAGTGCATTTCAACTCCTAAACCCTTTCATCGAAGAAAGGTAATAAAATCAACAACCATCAACCGTAGTAGGCCGAACTACGAGGCTATGACTTTCCCATTGCACGCGGGAGTACGTAGGCACAAGGATCTCAATCCTTGCCGAGCACCTAGGATCAATCTAACTTATAATTTAAACTCATTTCCCTCTATCAAGTAATTCGTTTAAGCGTAGACATCCTTTCGCGCGTGACAACTTAGATGGTTCCCATCGAGTACGATGGATGTAGAGGGTGCTAATACCTTCCCCCTGCATAACCGACTTCCGAACCCAGGCAATGGTTGCGAGACCTTTGTCCTTATCTCTCTCTTCCCGGGTTGTATCAATATCTTCCCTTTCCCTCTTCGGTAATAAATAAAATTAGGTGGCGACTATTCAGTCTGTTCAGCGCGCGGCTCCCGTCTTTTCGGATCGCTTGAGGTCGTATTTTTCGGGGTGCGACACATAGGCTTCTGAAAGTTTTTCTAGTTTTTATTTTTTCTTTGACTCACCATGTTTATGAAGCATAAATGATGTTTGTTGGGTGATTTGAGTTTCGTGGGAGTAGGGGATCATTTATGGGCAGTTAATTCGGGGTGGGGTGGCCTGTAGAAGGATTTAGGGTTTTGGTGCCACCGGAGAAGATGACCGGAGTATGTCTCCGGTCACCTGAATGTGATTAGCCCTAATTAGGGTTTAGTGCCCAGATTGCATGAGGACCATTGGATATGTGATTAGCTTAAGCCTTGGACGGGCCAGATTAGCCCATTAATATTAATTCATGATTAATTAAATTGATCAAAATTAATTAGCCAGATTTGATCTGGACCCTTAGGTCACGCGCGCAGTCAACAGCTTCCCCCCCCCCCCCCCCCCAGTTTAAATCTCAACCACTGGATCCTTTGACTTCCATTTAAATTCATTTTAATTTCATTTTATTTTCATTTCTTTTGTTCATTTTATTTAAAATAGCAAAAATCACTCAAAAAATCTCAAACTTTGCATTTCTGTTTTAAATATTTTACTTAACCTAAAAACATTATTTATTTTATTTTTTGCATTTAAAAAGTATTTTTAAAATATTTAAATGTTATTTTTAATTAATTAATGGATTTTAATTAATTAAAAATGCATTTAGGTTTCTAAATATCAGCAAAAAAATCAGGAAGCATTCCAATACATTTAGAAACATTTTCAAACTCACCATACAAATTTCTTTTTAGGTTTGATCACATTTTTACAATTTCCTTTGAATTAGGGTTCTTGAAAATCACCTTTTTTAACCGTAACTTGAAAAATTCATTTATGTCTAACCATGATGAGTTTAAACTTGGTTCTTCTTGCATTGTTTCGTATATTTCATATAGTTTCTAGGTCATTTACCTCATATTTTTATCTTGCATTTTCAATTTGATTTGCATTTTTCCTTTGGAAGCACCCAAAAACCCTAGCAAAGTTAGAAATTTCATAACTTCCACTAGGTTTGGCTTCTAACCTTCTCCTTTGGGTTGTGATCTTATATAGGTTTAGGGTTTGTTTGAGCTTGATTTCAATATTTTATCATGGTGAATGCTTTTGTTTTGGTCATATGCATCTCATAATGCTTTAAAACCCTAATTTTGCATCTTCATTTGCATTCTCCTTTGCATATCATGAACTTATGAACTTGACATGCCATTCCATTCTCTTGTATGTCATCTTAGACATCTTAAGACATGCTCTAACATTTCTTGATCATTTCTTCATTTATTTTCTATGCTTTGCATTCATTTTGTTTCATGAACATTCATGTGTTTTCAAATTTCAAACATTCTTCCATTGCATTTCATCCTTGTATGATCATTCATATGCATCTTGTATGTCTTTGCATCATCTCATATGCCATTTTCATTGCATATTCACTTCTTACTTTTGTCTTTGCACCTTCATTTGTCTTATTTCTTTTCATTTCATTCCTTATGCATTCATACTAACTTTTCAGGAACCTTTTGGTAAGTTATCTGGGAGGTGGATTTGCCTTCACCTCCCACCTCTTCTTTCCTTTGCATTTGAATCCTTTACTTGTCTTTTAAGTGAACTTTCTTCACTTATGACCCTATTTCTTTCTTTCTCTTAAGTTACTTATCTTCTTCAGGAAGTAAGTAACTTATTCTTCTTACTCCTTCTCTTTTCATCTGCTTCTTCCATTGGTGGCCTTGAAGATCTTCTCTCTTAAGACTCACAAACCATAGGATATCCAATCATGATAAATTTTAGGGTTTTATATAGTCCCCCCTAGCTTTTTACAGTTGAGTCTCCTTGAGTCTCTCTTCTCATCTCATAATCAGAGGCTAAACTCTTAAAGCTATAGGACTTTGGAATTAGGGTTATGCCTGCATCCTTATCTTAGGATGGAGTGTATAACTTTAATCCTTAGTGTTAAACCTTTAATTTGTTTACACCTCTTAATCAAGACACATTAATAATCACTAAGAATTTATCTTGTAACTTGGGCCTTACATTAGGGTTTTATCTCTTCCTTATGGTTAAGAGGGACTAACCCTAGTGTTTAATGGACAAGTCCCCCTCAAGTTGTCTTACAAACTTAAAATCCACTTCTTAATCTCATCCTTTAATTAAAATCCACTTAATAAAGGCTTGTTATATAATGAATTTAATCCCTAACCATGGATTAAGTTAAGGAGTCTTTCTCAGCTTAAGTGTTCTCATCTATCATCCTTCTATTAGGATGGTGTAATGAGTTCACTAATTTGTGATTAGAGATTAAACTCATTACTTAACACTAAAACCAAAAACCAAAAACATCTAAATAATCACAAGTGGGTTAATGATCTTAATCCTACATCATCATGGTAATTAAGTTGAGATGTTTATCTCACACTTAAGTAGGCTCATTATCCCTAATCAGGGAGGATGTAATGAGTTTACAAGCCCTTGATTTAGGCTTAAGCTCATTAACTTATGCAAAACACCAAAAACAATAAAAAATTGAAAACAAAAAATAAACAATAATCGTCTCATTCGGGATTCTTTTCTCATCACACTCATTCACAAACGAGAACTTGCTTCTTCCATCTAATGCAAGACAGTTAGCACTTGGGCCAGACGAGTCATACACTTGATCATAGACAAGCAAGCAGTTCATAATCAATTCATTTTCAGTCTCTTCGAGTCGAACTACGGTGTTCTTACTTCCTCATTGCACGAGAGGATACGTAGTCATAACTTAGTAGTTATCGAACAAAGGTTTCTTTGTCATCCCCCTCTTTCAGCATTCTTTTTGAAGCCTCGGTTCCTGAGCAATTCACACCTTTTGCACTGACACTTGTACTTTCTTTCCCTAGCTTTTGCACACAGACAGCACATACACCTACCCCTTTTAAACAACAATCTTGTAAGCATGGATCCCGTCGAGTACGACGGACGATCTGGGTGCTAATACCTTCCCAGGTCGTAACCAACCCCTTTGCTCAGTTTATTTGGTTCACAACCGGCTTATCCATCTCTTTCCAGGTTTATGCAGCATTAACTTTCCTTTGGGATAAAAATTCCTAGCTAGAGACTCTATTCAACCTCATTTCTCTTTCACCGACGGTTCGCATTTGCACCGGGATGAAAATTCGGGGAGCGATAGCTTGGAGACTCTGCTGGGGATCTTATCTTGCAATCAGGGCTTCTGGTACTTTTTGTGGGTTTCTCCTAGCGCTTGTTTGATTTGTGTTTATGGGGGTGTTATGTGTGCTTTTTGTTTATTGCTTTATTTATTGCTTTATGTACAACTTTATTTATCGCTTTCATTTATTGTCTATGAATTTCATATTATTATCATCATATCATGTGTTGGATTTGTTGGTTTGCCTTGATGGGAGGGGTATCTCAGTGAGCAAGGTTCCACACCAGGAGCCTGAGTGACACATAGGATTATAGTGACTTCATATTCTTTCCCATTCCATTTCGGTCTGGTGCGGGAATATGAAACACAGTTCATACATGGGTTTCTTCTTGAGAACTTTGTGCTACGGATTTCCTGTAGTACTAGGGTTATCTAGGAGCCCTGCTAAGTCTAGATGACCTTTTTTAGATGACCTTCAGCATCTGAGGTGAATTAGAGGAGGGTCCTTTATGATTAATGTAAACATTGTACCTTTGGGTTAGAAGTGTTTACACTTCTCATGATAGATCCAAGTCTGAGGATCCTTGTTCTAGAACAATACCTATGAGTGGGTTGGGATGTTTACAGGTTTGCAGGAACCCTTGGCCTCATCATACCCTGTTATTGATATTGTTTTTAAGGTTACACTATTTTGGACTGATTCTATGAAACCCTGGACTTGTGACTCTTTATTTGAGTCCCCCACCTGGTTACTGGTTCTCAGACCTTCATCTAGACTTATGAACACACATGGACCCTATCAAAGCAAATGGAAAATCCAGCACCTAATCACAAACCCTTGCATATCATTCTGCATACATCCTTTTGCATCATTTTAACATTTGTCTATTTGTTTTACAGGGTATCCACATCTTCTTTGGTTTGGTTTTGACTGTTCTTCTGCTCAGCCATCTTCATCAGTTATTTTCCTCAGAGATCTCCTTCGGCTGATATCTTCTCTAGTTGTCTTCATCAGATATTTTCTTCAGTTATCTTCATTAGCAACCATTGTCAGTATGGACTCACCCAGAAGAGAAACATCACTTACCATTTCTTTGAGCCCTCCCTAGCAGGCATCAGGCAGATTCAGGCACTTATCACTCCTGATCATGTTCCTTTATTCAGGGAACATTATGGTGGTATTATGGACATGATCATGGACTTGGATGCATCACAGAGGAGCATGATCCACACTTTCCTTCAGTTCTATGACCCTCCTCTCAGATGTTTCACTTTCCCAGACTTTCAGATGGGTCCTTTGTTGGAAAAGTTTTCCATGTTGTTGGGTATCCCTATCAGGAGGGGAATCCCTTTCAACCCTGAGATGACTGCTCCTAGGAATGAAGGTATAGCTAAGGCTTTGCATTTAGAAAGCACCATCATTGATCAGCATATGACTGTAAACACCCCAAATTTGCCCTCACCCATTCACACCATGGCTTGTGATCTCTTCATGTGCATAAGTTCAATCATGGCATCTCATATTACATTTTGCTTCACTACATTAATTCAAAGTCATCTACATCTAGGGTTTGTGATCTGAGCAATCCAAGAGCTATCCGAGCCACTCCAAAGGTCATAAATCACTTCAAAGGGGCCCATGTATGTTCAAGCATCATATTATATCCTCACAAGGTCTAAGAAGTCAAAGAATCACAAGAACTGAAAAAAGACATGGAAGCAGAGCCAGACTTAACTGCACAGATGACCTAGAATTAGGGTTTTGGTTTCAGAGGCCATAACTCCAATTTTTTTGGTCATTCTTGTTTCTATTGGTCTCTATATGCTATGAGGGTCATGCATATCAATTTTCATGAAGAAATTCAATGGGGAAGGCATTTGATCAATAGATGACTTCTTGAGCAAGTCAGTGTAAAATCAGGGCATCTGAGGCCCCCAATGACCCAACCAAAGGTTATTCTCCATCATTTTGAATGTGTATGATCTTTATTTGATCATATAAGATGTTATAAGTTCACAAAATTGAATAATTTCAAGCCATTTGCAAAGTTGCCTCTTTATTTGATCAAATGAGAAAACTTTGGTCATAAAAGTTGTAGATTGGATCATTCGCTTTTCAAAAAGTACAAGAACTTTTTCTAATTCATTTTGGATCAAAAGTTATGGCTTTGCAAAGTTGGGAAAATCATGAAATTTCCACTTTTGGCACCAAGGAGGGATTTTTGCAAATTCAAATTTCAAGCATTTTCAAGACTTCTAAGTGACTTCTTTGCATCATTATAACATGTTACAACTTAGAAAAGTCAAATTTGTGCCAAGAATTTTTTCACTTCCATGCCTTGGATTACAAGTTGCATAAGGCATTTTTCATAAAGGCTTCAAACTTGAAACTTTGCAAAAGGGACCTCTCATGTTTGAATTGAACTCCAATTGGTATCAAAACAGCATAACAATGTTACATAACTCATTTTGTCACATTTTGCCCAAAATATCACAAGTTTCCTTGCCTTGGTTCATGAGAAAATCCAAAGAGGGAAATGTGCAAGAACCTTGGAAACCCTTGATCAAGGCTAGCCAGCTCACAAAGTCAGATCCAAAGGCCTTCCTTGACTCAAGCTGAGGCAGGACAAGCCCTAAGATCTCCTCTGACCCGAGCCATACTCATAGTACACAAGATCTTGACTTTTTGCATTTTTGCCCATGCCAATCCCACAGTGCCACCACCAACTCTCTGCCCAATCAGAGTCAAATATGTGGACATCAAGCATCCTAAAACACACCACACTCCAGCCAGAAAGCTCCCACATTCCAGCATCCACAAAATCTTCCAAGAACTTCCCTTCTTCAAATCTCTTCACACAGCCCTCAAACATCAAAAATTTCTTCATCCACAAACCACAAATCACTCATAGAACAAAATCCACCCCCTAAAACAGCCTGAATCATCACACACAAAGACCTCCATTTCTGCTACACCAGAGTTGAATCATTCAAACCAGCCACTCCCCAAGCTTTCTAAGCTTCATTCCATCATCAGGAGGTTCAAGGAAGAAGGATTGCACAAAGCTTGAGGCCAGAAAGCTCAAAATCAGGAAAGCTTCATCTCAGGTAACATGAAGAACATTTTTCCCAGAAGTTGATTTTTAAGTTCTTTTATGATGCTTGTGTTCTCCTGATCATGAATATGTGTTTATTTTTTGAAATGGTGAAGAAACCAACATGTATGGCATCTCTGAATATTTGCCCGTGTTTCATACTTTGCTTCGATTCAGGCTTGTGAGAGAAAATAAATGAATTTGAGATGAGGGTTTAGGTTTAGATTGATGAGAAGATCATTTTGGTGGAAGAAATTTCATGTTTGGTAACCTGTAGAAGAATCTAGGGTTTATGCTCGCCGGAGAAGATGACCGGAACCACTATTCCGGTCACCTGAAAGTCATTTTCCCTAATTGTGTAATTAAGGAACTTTGAATAATGGCCTTAGGATCCTGCTTCCCGCGCGCAATTGTATGGTCCAGATGGCTCATTAAGCCCTAATCAGTAATTAATTAACTTAACCTAGGTTTAATTAATTGTTAAATAAATATTAGTCAGGTTTAAACTTGGGCCATTGGATGTGGCTCCAAGTCAACACCCCCAAACCCAGATCAAATCCTGGCCTCTCCTTTAGATTACTTTCTATTATTTTTATTTTATTTCATTTCTTTTTCATTTTATTTGCACGAATTATTTAAAATAGCAAATCACATTTAAAAATTCTGAAAATTTTTGTCAAGCATTTCATTAATTTTCAGAACCCAAAAATATTTTTATTTTTATTTTTTGCATTAAAAATCATTTTTAAATCATTTAAATGTTTATTTTTAATTAGTTAATGAAAATTAATTAATTAAAAATACATTTAAGTATTTAAAAATCACAAAAAAAATCACATTGCATTTTAAAACATTTAGAAACATTATCAAACTCTCAAAACAAATTTCTTTTTGGTTCTTGATGCATTTTAACAATTTTCATTGGAATTAAATTCATTTAAGGGCAATATTTTGGTTCAAACTTTGAAAAATCCATTCTGCCTAACCCTTGAGAGTTTGATAATGGTTCTTCTTGCATTTCATCCTTCATATCATGTAGTTTATAGGATAAAATTGGTTTGATTTGATTTTCCATTTTTAATTTGTTTTGCATTTTTCATTGTGAGGCACCCCAAAACCCTAGCCAACTTAGGAAATTCATAACTTGCACTAGGTTAAGAGTTGGTTCCCCTCCTTTGGGCAGTGAACTTGTGTAAGGTTAGGGTTCCTTTGATCCCATTTTCAATTTTTTATCACATCATTTGCTTCTGATTTTGAAAATTTGCATTGTATGTTGTATGTAAACCCTAATTTGTGCCTTCCTTTGCATCCATCTCTCATTTGCTTGTATTCAATGACTTGCCATGACATTTTGTGTATCCACATGATTCATAATGCATCTTAGGACATGTTAGAATCATGTTTGATCATTGCATCATTCCTTGGCCATGTTATATGTTCATTTCATTTCATAAACATTCATGAATCTTTATGGTTCAAAGCATGCCTCATTTGCATCCTTATGCTTGTTTGATCACCCTCATCTCTTGTCATGTGTTTGCATCATCTCTTAGCATCATTAACATTATGAATATGCTTCTGACTTTGGTTTGCATCATGACATTTAATCTCATTTGCATTGCATTTCATTTCTTTTGCTAACTTTTCAGGTGGTAAGTTGTTTTGGGAAGTGAATTTGCCTTCACTTCTCACAATCTCTTCTCATCTCTCTTGCATCATTGCTGCATTTTACTTGTGATTTAGAGTGAGCTTGCTCATTCATGCTTCTTTCTCACCTTCTTTCTTCAAGCAACTTATCTTCTTAAGTGAAGTAAGTTGACTTGCTCCTTCTGCTTCATTTCCTTCCATCATGTTTCTTCCTTGGTGGCTCTCTTGAAGATCCCCTTGCAAGCTTCATAAACCCTAGGAACACCCAAGCATGATCACAATTAGGGTTTGATTAGTCCCCCCATTAGTTTTTGCCTTTGTGTCATCTTTGAGTCTTCTCTTCTCATCTCTTAATCAAGGACTAAACCCTAAAGGTTTTAAGGCTTTGTGATTAAGGTTATGCTTGTATCCTTCTATTAGGATGGAGTGTATAACTTTAATCCTAAGTGTTAAACCCTTAATGTGTTTAAACCCTTTAATCAATCCACCTAATAATCACTAAGACATCAAGTTTGTAACTTGGGCCTTGCATTAGGGTTCTAATTCTTCCTTAACTGGTTAAGAAGAACTAACCCTAGTGTTAATGGACAAGTCCCCCTCAAGTTGTCTTACAAACCATAAAATCCACTTCTTAATCTTACCATTAACTAAAATCCACTCTAATAAAGGCTTTGTTTTGTCATGAGGTTAATCCTTAATCATGGATTAAGTTGAGGAGCCTTCCTCAGCTTAAATTTTCTCATCTATTATCCTTCTATTAGGATGGTGTAATGGGTCCACTAAATCCTTGATTATGGCTTAAACTCATTACTTAACACTAAACAAAAACAACAAAAACATCTAAATAAATACAAGTAGGTTAATGATCTTAATCCTACATCATGGTGATTAAGTGTGGGGTGTTTACTTCATACTTAAGGTATTCTCATTACCCCTAATCAGAGGGAGGATGTGATGAGTTTACTAACCTTGGTTTAGGCTCAAGCTCATTTTCTTGTGACACACACAAAAAAAGTAATAAAAGATTGAAATCACCAAAAACAAACAATAATCGTCTCCTTCAGGATTCTTTTCTCACCTCATTCACTCACAAACGAGAACTCGCTTCTTCCTTCTAATGCAAGACAGTTAGCACCTGAGCCAGACAGGTCATACACTTGAGCATAGACAAGCAAGCAGTTTATCAGTCAATTCATCTTTCAGTCTCTTTGAGTCGAACTACGGTGTTCTGACTTCCTCATTGCACGAGAGGATACGTAGGCATAACTTAACAGTTATCGAACAAAAGTCTCTGTATATTCCACCTCTTTCCAGCATTACTCTTTAAGCCTCATAGTCTTGAGCTTCACACTCTTTCCTTGTACTGACACTTCTTTTATTCACTTCACTTTTCTTTGATACTGACACTTGTATTCTTTCCAGCTTTGATACACAGATTGCACTGACACTACCCCTTTAAAACATAAATCTTTTAAGCATGGATCCCGTCGAGTACGATGGACAATCTGGGTGCTAATACCTTCCCAGGTTGTAACCAACCCCCTTTCTCAGTCTCTCTGGTTCGCAACCGTCTTATCCATCTTTTCTTAGGTTTATGCAGCATTACCTTTCCTTCGGGATAAAAATGCCTAGCTGGCGACTCTATTCATTTCGTCTCTTTTCGCCGACCGTTCGCGTCTGTACCCCTCTTGGCCCCGTGTCATTTGGTGGGAGCGACAGCTTGGCGACTCTGCTGGGGACCCTTATATTGTAACCAGGGCTTCTGGTTCTTTTTGTGGGTTCCTCCTAGCGCTTATTTGATTTGTGTTTACTGGGGTGTTATGTGCTAAATGTGTTTATTTATCTGCTTTATTTATTGCTTTATGTACAACCATATTTATTGCTTTCTTTACAGTTTTTTTCATATTTCATACTGTCATTATCATTGCTGGATTTGGTTTGTTGTTTTGATGGGTGGGGTTTCATTGAGAATTTAAGGTCCTATACCTGGGACCTGAGTGACACCTAGGCTAAAGTGGTTCATGTTCTTTCCCATTCCATTTCGGTCTGGTGCGGGAATATGAAACACGGTTCAGATGTGGGCTTCTTCTTGAGAACTCTGTGCTACAGATTTCCTGTAGTGCTAGGGCTATCTGGGAAGCCTGCTAAGTCTGGATGACCTTTATTATTGACCTTCAGAAACTGAGGTGAATTAGAGGAGGGTCTTTTATGGTTATTGTAAACACTGTACCTCCGGGTTAGAAGTGTTTACACTTCTCATAACTGATCCAAGTCTGAGGATCCTTGTTCTAGAACACCACCTATGAGGGGGTTGGGCTGTTTACAGGTTTGCATGTACCCTTGGCCACATCATACCTTGATACTTGTTTTGTTTAAGAATGCTTCACTTTGGACAGTTCTTGTGATTTAACCCTGGACATGTGACTCTTTATTTGAGTCCCCCACCTTGCTTACTGGATTTCTAAACCTCCATCTGGACTTCTTGAACATACATGGGCCTTATATCAAGACAGATAATCAGATCCGGCTTGATCACAAACCCTTGCATATCATTTTCATACATCATCATTGCATCATTTAACATTTGTTTATTTGTTTTTCTGGGTATCCACATTATATCTGGCTTGGTTTTGACCCCTTCATCTGCATAGACCTCTGCTTCATCAGCTATCTGCTTCAGCTATTCTCTTCAGTCGTTTGCTTCAGTCATCTTCATCATCACCAGCATCAGCCTATCAGAGGCCCATCTCCAGTACCAGTCTTGATCTTCATCAGCACTTGTCTTCATCTCTTCATCAGCAGTCATGGCTCCCAGGAAGAGCAACATATCTTACCATTTCTTTGAGCCTTTGTTGACTGGTATCAGGCAGGTCCAGTCACTTATCACCCCTGACCACATCCCATTATTCAGAGAGCATTATGGAGGTATCCTTGATATGGTCATGGACCTGGACCCTTCTCAGAGGAGCATGATCCACACATGCTTACAGTTTTATGACCCTCCTTTGAGATGTTTCACATTTTCAGACTTCCAGCTATGACCTCTGTTGGAGGAATTTTCATCATTGATTGGAGTACCTGTCAGGGGTGGGATCCCCTTCAACCTAGAAATGACTTCTCCCAGCAATGGAAAAGTGGCAAAAGCACTGTACCTAGAGCCTGCCTTAATTGAACAAAATATGAAAACAAAAGCTGGGATCCCTGGTTTGCACTTGGATTTCTTGATTTCTCAGGCCATCTTGAAGGCCTCTTTGGGAGAATGGAGGGCAGTTTGTGCATTGTTAGCCCTCAGTATATATGGGGTTGTACTATTTGCAGATGAGCCTAAATTTATCAGCAGGAATGCCATTCATCTTTTCCTTCTAAGGAACCCAGTACCCACATTGCTGGGAGATTTCTATTACTCCATTCATCAGAGGAATGAGAAACAGAGGGGGAAGTTAGTGAGGTGTTGTGCACCTTTGTTCCACACCTGACTGCTCAGAACCCTACCCAAGACAGATGCCTTCTTGAATCCTCACCAACAGAAGAATTGGGCCAAGAGGCTCATTGCTTTAACTTCAGATGACATCAGATGGTGCACCTAGAGCACCAAAGGCAAAGACATAATCTCCAGCTGTGGGCAATACCCAAATGTACCTCTGATAGGAGTAAAGGGTTGCATCAATTACAATCCTTTGCTGTTTAAAAGACAACTGGGCTATGCATTGATTCACCCTCCTAGAATGCAAGATTTAGCTGAGACCCTGTATTGTGAGATAAAACCTAATCTAGCTGCTGTCAGACAAGCATCCTGGGCTTGGGACAACATCCAGACAAAAGGGATGGCTATTCTTGGAAGGTGCAATAATGTTGGTTCAGCTCAGTACTATGACTGGTCTCATGCTAGAGCTCAGATTACTGGAATGCCCTTCACCATTGAGGATATACCTGGACCATCCACAACTCAGCCAGCAGCCACTGTCAGCCTGGAAGAATTTGAGAAGCTGAAGGAAAGGAATGAGAATCTGTCTCAAGCTCTGAAGAAGACCCTTTGGGAAAGGAGTGATGGTCGTCTGGACATTGAGAGGTTGGAGAAGCTTAGAGTGGAGCATCTGGCCAAGATTGAGAAAACAGAGGACTACATCAAGAAAGCAAGAGCTGGGGAGCAAATATTGAAGAATGCCTGCAAAGAGGCCAAGTTTCAGAAGGCTAAGACTGATCTCTATCTACAAGAAAGTCAGGCTAGGTGGGTCAGGATCACTGAAGCCCTGACACAAGAAGATCAGAGGACTCAAGCCAGGATTGAGCAGTTAGAGGCCAATGAAAAGAAGCAACAGGAAGCTTTGTTGGCAGCCCAGAAGGAGATTTCAGAGTTAAAGCTCAGGGCTGGATTGAAGAGATAAAAGGATCAGGACAGGCACAAGAAGCTAACCACTGCCATTGCCACCAGATACCTCCTCATCAGGACTATTACAGAGCATCCAGCTGGTCCAGTGACTGATGCACTTCTAAAGGAGGTTAAGGAGGATGAGTTTGGACTTGATGTCTGACTTTTTGATTGTTGTTGTTTTCATTTGATGTACTTTTCATTTTGTGTTGTATTTTGACCCTCCAAGGGCATGTGTTGTAAAAATAAACTATGTATTATTCAGTATTTGTAATATATTTTAGTTTGTTTCCACTGTGGGATTTCCCTTTTTTTTCTCAACAACATCAAAGCATCTTCCTCGTGGTCTGGAAAGGTCAAAACCAAGAACCAAGCCGGATACCTTGGAAAACAAATAAGCTTATTGCATTGCATACTAACTTTTGTTTTGTTTTGTAGGTTTTGTTATTATTTTGTTTGTTTCTAACTCTGTTGTGCTTTAGGAAATATTGCTCGCCGCGGGTGTTCCCTCTCAACCGTACGCACCGGTACCCTACTCGCAACAACCTTCCTGGGATCCAAATGGATCAAGTACAGCAAGACCTGACCGAGGTCAGAACTCAGATGGCTAATGAAAGAGTGGAGATGAGGAACCAAATGGCTCAATTTATGACTGTGATGACTGGCTTGGCACAAAGCCAAGAAAGGTTGAGGGCATTAGTGGAAAGACAAACTCCCGAGGAACCCCATCCTGGCACTAGAGGAACTAGTAATAATGAGGGAGGACAGCCTCATGTTAACCCACCAGTATTTGGACCTCATCTAGATCCGGAAGTCAATATCCCAAGGAATGTACAGGGCAACACTGCTGCAGGCAGGATCTTGCAAGAAGATCCTCAAGAGGAGCAGTTTACTGTAATGGGAGCTGGAGATGAAGTTTATGATAAGAGGTTTGATGAAATTGCTGAGAAGTTGAGGTCTCTGGAGTCTCAAAATTCCTTAGGCTTCGATGTAATGGATATGGGGTTAGTGGAAGGGGTAAGAATTCCCCACAAGTTTAAACCCCCGTGCTTTGAGAAATACAATGGAACTTCCTGTCCACGAACTCACCTGCAGTCTTTTCTGGGAAGACTTAAAGCATATACCATGGATGAAAAACTGTGGATGTTTTACTTTGAAGATAGCTTGACTGGAGCTTCAAGAGAGTGGTATTCACACTTAACCAGAGCTACAATCAGATGCTGGAAGGACCTAGCTGAAGCTTTCATCAGGCAGTACCAATATAATTTGGACATGGCCCCTAACAGGACCCTTCTGATGGGAATGTCTCAATCCTCCAGAGAAAGCTTCAGGGAATATGCCCAAAGGTGGAGACAGCTTGCTGCTGCTGTCCAACCACCCATGTCGGAAAGAGAAATGGCCGACATGTTCATGAATACTTTGCATGGAACATATATTGACAGACTGGCTGCCTTTTCTTCCACCAGTTTTGCTGACGTAGTTATAGCTGGAGAAAGAATTGAAAGTCTATTAAAAATGGGCAAAATTTCTGATAATGGTGCAAGTTCGTCCAGTAATCCCAGGAAGCCTTTTGTGGGACCTCGAAGGACCGGTGAGACAAATGCCATCCATGCCACCAGGGGCAGACCTCAGTATGTTCACAGATCAGTGGCGGCTGTTACTATTCCAGCTCCGATTCCTCTGCAATCAACATATCAACCACAACAACAACCACATTACCAACAGCAAGTCCAGTATCCGCAACAGAGAACCTACATCAATAGCAACAGCAATCAACAACAACGACCCTTCCAGCAAAGACCATCACAGGCAAAAAGGGTGATTGACCCTATCCCTATGCCTTATGCTGCCTTATTGCCACAACTCCTGAAACTCAACTTAGTTGAGTTAAGGACATTGGCACCACCAGATCCCTCCAATCTCCCAAGGAATTATGATGTCAACGCCAGATGTGCTTTCCACTCCAATGCACCTGGCCATAATACGGAAAAATGCAGGGCCTTGCAAATGAAAGTCCAAGATCTGGTGGATTCTAAAGCCCTCAACTTTGCACCCCCTCCAAATGTCAACAAGAATCCTATGCCTCATCATGGCGGGCCGAGGATTAACGCCATTGAAGAAGACATACCATCTACCTTGATCACCAGCGTTGCACAAATTCGGACACCTCTGGTCGAAATTAAAGCTCAGCTTCTAGAGTGCCAGGTGTTTCCCGGGTGTGAGCTCGGGTGTGGGTATTGCAACATTGTAGTCAACGGGTGTGATAATTTAAGAAGCGGCATAGATGGTCTTATTAAAGATGGCATACTTCAGATCTCAACAACGACACCTACAAATCCAGCAATTCCTTTGACAACAATTCCTGATTCTTCTACAACAGCAGCAACAATCATTCCTACCGATTCATCAATATCGTCAGCAATGGCTCCATCCATCACTTCAACAGATCAAATGTCAACAACCCTTTCTTCTACAACATCAGCATCCATTTATTCAGCCGAATCTTCTACAACACCAGCAGAAATTAATGAAGATATCTCAGCAGTCACCATCTACTATGATCCATCAATTGTTCCTCCAAATAACAACTTTCAGCAACAAACAGTGGCACCTCCTGCCAGGTCACCAGTCACAATTTACTACGATCCGCACTCCATTTCAGTACCCTCCTCTGCAGCAGTCAGTCCAGTCACCATTACGGTGCCTGGACCTGTTCCTTATGAAAGTAGTAATGCCATACCTTGGCATTATGGCTCTGATCTCTACTGCAACGGGGAGAAAATCACTTTGGATTCTTCAACCTCTTCTCCACAAATTGATAATGTTGGGGGAGGCGGAGGCTTCACCAGAAGCGGACGCCTTTTTTCCTCACAAACTCAGAGACCTAATGCTGAAGCAGAAGCTGCTGCCAAAGCAAAACGAAAGAGTGTGGTGCTTGAAGAGCCAGCTATCAAAGAAACTCAGAGGACGTCTTTTGAACAAGATGTAGACGAGTTCATGAGAATCATAAAGAGAAGTGATTACAAGGTGGTGGATCAGCTTCACCAAACTCCCTCAAAAATCTCCATATTATCATTGCTGATGTGTTCTGAAGCTCACAGGAATGCATTATTGAAAGTCCTGCACGCTGCATACGTGCCAGAGGAGATCATCGTTAATCAGCTAGAAACCGTGGTGGCAAATGTCAACACCAGTCATGGACTGGGTTTTACCAATGCTGACTTAACAACTGAGGGACGTAATCACAACAAGGCTTTGCATATCACCTTGGAATGCAAGGGTGCTGTTCTATCACATGTATTGGTGGACACTGGGTCATCACTCAATGTTCTACCAAAGAAAGCCTTAGTGAAGCTGGAGTATGATGGCTTGGCACTGCGTCCGAGTAATTTGGTGGTGATTGCATTTGATGGCTATAAAAGATCAGTGCTTGGGGAGATTGATCTTCCTGTGATGATTAGCCCGCAGACTTTTAAAATTACCTTCTATGGGATGGACATTCAGCCGGCCTACAGCTGTTTGTTGGGTAGACACTGGATCCATGCCGTTGGCGCTGTTACGTCTACCCTTCACCAGAAGCTGAAATTCGAGTGGGAAGGCCAGATCATCACCATCTGTGGGGAAGAAGACATCTTTGTTAGCCATCTGGCTACGTATAAGTACATTGAAATGGATGGAGAAATCCATGAAACCATGAGCCAGGGGTTTGAAGCCCTAAACATTAATGAAGCATCTGCTGTACTGGGAACTTCCATGACGTCTTATCAGCAAGCCAGGAAGGTTGTTGAAGAGGGTACTGCCCAAGGTTGGGGCAAGCTGCTGCCCGTGGAAAAGAAGGAAGACAGATTTGGGTTGGGTTACAAACCAACTCAACCAGATCAATCAGAGGCTGCTAAAGAGCCCAATTTTGTCAGCGGGGGAATGCTCACCCCGGATGCTGTGAACAACTTGGAAGACGAGGAAGAAAGCGACCGCAACCTGGAGAGCTGGATACGTCCAAGAATTCTGGGGAGCCAAGTCCTTAACTGGTCTTCCCAGGAAATTATAAGGGTTACTCCTGCAGAGTAATTATTATTTCCTGTATTTTTAAGCATGCATCAAGTCTTGCATCTTGCACAAGATGACAAGACTCATTTTGTAATCGGGCCATCTTGTAATTTTGTGCAAATAGATCAATCAATGAATATCGGACATCTTTTGCAAACAAGTCTCTATTTTCGCTCACTGTCTTTTCATTTTTCTTTTTGTACAAAAATAAAATGGCAATGTTTTCAAAATAAATAACTTCATTTTCACTTTTTCTAAACAAGATTAAAATTGATCACTAAAATAAACCAATCTAAACCCTTGCAGAGAGTGCCTTTCGGATTGCACCGACAACAACACAGTTATGGCTTCGTATGACTTTGACAATCCAATCAATCAAGCTGATGAACGGGTTGAAGAAGATTATGAGCTACCTGAAGAGCTAGCCAGGTTGTTAAGGCAAGAGGAGAAGGTTATCACTCCTCATCAGAAGGAGATTTAAACGGTTTATCTTGGTATGGAAGAAGATGAGAAAGAGGTTAAGATCGGGGCCTGCCTGCAAGATTCAATAAAAGAGCAATTGATTGACATGCTTCGGGAATACGTGGATGTTTTTGCTTGGTCTTATCAGGATATTCCAGGGTTGGACACCGATATTGTTATGCACAAATTGCCTTTGAAAGAAGACTGCCCACCAGTAAAACAGAAACTGCGCCGTACTCGCCCAGATATGGCAATGAAGATTAAAGAAGAGGTACAAAAGCAGTGGGACGTCGGGTTCCTTGCTGTAACTAGCTATCCACCATGGGTTGTGTAAACACCCCAAATTTGACCTCACCCATTCACACCATGGCTTGTGATCATTTCATATGCATAAATACAATCATACCATCTCATATTCCATTTTTGATTCACTGCTGGTTCTAAGTCATCTGCATCTAGGGTTTGTGATCTGAGCAATCCAAGAGCTCCTTGAGCCACTCCAAAGGTCACCAATCACTTCAAAGGGTTCCATGTGTGTTCAAGCATCATATCATATCCTCTCAAAGTCAAGAATGCCAAAGAATCACAAGAACTGAAATGGTGTGGATGCAGATCCAGGTTTGACTGCACAGATGACCTGAAATTAGGGTTTTGGTTTCAGAGGCCATAACTCCAAATTTTTTGGTCATTCTTGTTTCTATTGGTCTCTATATGGTATAGGGAGTGTGCATATCAATTTTCATGAAGAAATTCCATGGGGAAGTCATCTGATCAAGAGTTGACTTTCTGGACAAGTCAGTGCAAAATCAGGGCATCTGAGGCCCCCAATGACCCAACCAAGGGGTGATCTTCATCATTTTGAGTGTATATGATCTTTATTTGATCATAGAAGAAGGTTGAAGTTCACAAAATTCAAGAATTACAAGTTTTTGCAAAGTTGACTTGTAACCCCAGCAGAAAGCCAAAGACGTCCTCTTTGCACTCACATATACTTACATATGACAACCCTTTGACACCCGTCCGTGTCATATCCCCAGCGCAGTCGTCTACACGTTGTATATCAGATACTTGTTTATATTACACTCTTCTCTTTTTGACACTCGTCCGCGTCGCTCTCCCCAGCAGTTAAATACTCATCTATATACCAATCACTCTTATACAGATACTCGTCCGTATCTCATATACCATTTATATCCCCACAGATTCAACACTAGTCCTTGTTCTTTGTTAACTCGTTGGTACTCGTCCGTACCATCATCTCAGAACATGCGTCGAGAGTTTGTTTCTACATGATACTCGTCCGTATCATAGTCTTGAGGATGCTCGTCCGCATCTTTAATCCATACACTGTGTCAAATACTTTTGTCTTCTTGAATATAGACACTCGTCTGTGTCTAATATTCCCCAGAGGAGTCCCTTCAGATTCAACACTCGTCCGTGTTCTCTGTTAATCCGTTGATATTCGTCCGTATCATCATCTCTGAACACGAGTCAGTATTTGTTTCTACCCGATACCCGTCCGTATCGTAGTCTTAAGGATGCTCGCCCGCATCTTTAATCTATACACAAACGTCTAAACACTTATACCTTTTATTGCTTGGATGTAAACACTCGTCCGTGTTTACTACTCCCCAGTAGATCGCCAACAAACTTTTTTTCTTTTTCTTTTTATCTGACACTCATCCTGTGTCATGATAAACCCTGAGAGCAGCCGTCCCCTGCTAGGTGGTCGTCCTCCACCTTTTGATGATCGTCCTTCATCATTTTATCCAATGGCCGTCCCCATTGTTGATTTTGGTTATCTGACATTCGTCCTATGTCATGATAAACCTTGAGAGCAGTCGTCCCCTGCTAGGTGGTCGTCCTCCACCTCTTGATGGTCGTCCTCCATCATGCTCGTCCGATGGCCGTCCCCATCGTTGACCTTTTATCCGGAATTCGTCCTATGTCGCGATATTTTCGGCTGCCGTACCCTGCCAGGTGGTCGTCCTCCACCTTAGATGACCGTCCCTCATCTTAACCCAACAGAGCAGCCGTCCCCTGCTAGGTGATCGTCCTTCACCTTTGATGACCGTACCTCATCATCTGTTTATTTCATTTATTCTTTAACCCGATGGCCGTCCCCGTCGTGGTCCCTTTTTCTTTTTCCTGATGATCGTCCTTCATCAGTTTAGCCCGATGGCCGTCCCCATCGTTGGTTACTTTACTTTATGAACTTGATGGCCGTCCCCGTCATGTTTCATTAATCCCCAGAGAATTTTACAATTTTTATCTTGATGGCCGTCCCCATCATAATTCTTTTATCCCCAGCATGTCGGTCGTCCCCGTCATTGCTTTATTTTCCGCACTTTTCCCAGCATGTCGGCCGTCCCCGTCATTGCTCTTTACCCAGCAGTCGTCCTCTGCTCGACGGTCGTCCTCCGTCGCCCATACTTTACAAATATACTTTATTTTCTTTTACAATCTATATCCCTTTTCTTCTTCATTCTGTGAGTGCAAATTTTGGACTGTCTTTGGTATTCAACCACAAGTTATCTTGTTTGCCTGTTAAGCCGTTGCTTACAACCTGCACAACTAACTCATGTTTGAATAGGGGCAGCTGTAAACACCCCAAATTTGCCCTCACCCATTCACACCATGGCTTGTGATCATTTCATATGCATAAATACAATCATACCATCTCATATTCCATTTTTGATTCACTGCTGGTTCTAAGTCATCTGCATCTAGGGTTTGTGATCTGAGCAATCCAAGAGCTCCTTGAACCACTCCAAAGGTCACCAATCACTTCAAAGGGGTCCATGTGTGTTCAAGCATCATATCATATCCTCTCAAAGTCAAGAATGCCAAAGAATCACAAGAACTGAAATGGTGTGGATGCAGAGCCAGGTTTGACTGCACAGATGACCTGAAATTAGGGTTTTGGTTTCAGAGGCCATAACTCCAAATTTTTTGGTCATTCTTGTTTCTATTGGTCTCTATATGGTATAGGGAGTGTGCATATCAATTTTCATGAAGAAATTCCATGGGGAAGTCATCTGATCAAGAGTTGACTTTCTGGACAACTCAGTGCAAAATCAGGGCATCTGAGGCCCCCAATGACCCAACCAAGGGGTGATCTTCATCATTTTGAGTGTATATGATCTTTATTTGATCATAGAAGAAGGTTGAAGTTCACAAAATTCAAGAATTACAAGTTTTTGCAAAGTTGACTTTTTAGGGCATGGTTGACTTTTAATGAAATGTCATTTTATGCAACTTTTTCAACCCTTACTTTTTGATCCAAAAATGCTTCAAATGGAAAAACTTTGGTCATGAAAGTTGTAGATTAGATATTTCCCTTTTCAAAAAGTACAAGAACATGACCTAATTCATTTTGGATCAAAAGTTATGGTGTGTCAAAGTTGGCAAAAATCACTAATTTTCAAAACATGCACCAAATGAGAAACTTGCAAAAACTTTGTACCAAGGCATTTGTGACTTCTAGTTGATATCAAACCAATATGAAAGCATCATACAAGTTCTAAAAATCATATTTGAACCAAAAGATCACATGTTTCATGGTTTGTGAAGCAAGACATTTCCATGTGAACCAAAGGTGATCAAGTTGCAAAACCATCATAACACTTCCATCCACTTGTTGCCTTGGATGCTGAACCAGCCCTAGCCTTTCCCCTCACCATGCTGCGCCAGCCCACACCCTTGTACTTGGCTAGAAGTTTCCCATGCTTTCTCTTACACAAGAGTGGACTTTTTGCAAAAGCTAGCACACCTATCACAAAAGGCCAAGTCACATCATCTGACCAATGAGATTTGTTTATGTGGATCAAATGCCAGCCATTTCATACACCAAGCAAGCCTGAAACAAGCCCTAAGAACACATTCCCATTTTTCACTCTCAAAGCCAAAGCCTTTGAATCTCATCTCACAAGCCATAAACACTCAAACAAACTCCACTAATCTTCTCACCATGTCTCACTGAACCCAAACCAGCAAGACATAAGCCTGAAACAAGCAAGAACTCAACTCCCCCATTTTTCACTCTCAAAGCCAAAGCCTTCGAAACTCATTCCACAGGCCACAAACACTTGAACAAACTTCACAAACCTTCTCAAATCATCATCCTGATCACAAAGAACCCTTCACCCTTGCCTGAAACTGCCTGAATCACAAGCACCATTCTCACCTGAGCTTGAACAGAACTTGTTCAATCTCCCTAACCAGCCAGCATAAACTTCTTCTAAGCATCCAGACATCATCTAGGGACCAAAGGGGGTGGCTTGCATCAAAGAAAGGGGTCAGAAAGTTGCAAGATTGAAAGCTTTGAAACTCAGGTAGCTCAAGAACTTTTTTTCCAGAAATGATTTTTAAAGTTCTTAAGTTGTTCTATATGCTTTCCTGATCATGAATATGTCTTTAGTTTTGAAAATGGTGGAGAGATGAGAGTTTAATCAGTCTCTGAAACTTTTTTCCCTAGATTTTGTTTGCTTCGATTCAGCCTTTTTTGGAATGATAAATATGTTTTGATTGGGGGTTTTGGTTCGTGAGTGAGTGGGGATCATTCCTGTGTTTTTAGATTTCATTTTAGATGCGTGTGGAGAGAGTTGGTGTTTTGGGGTGAACGGAGAAGATGACCGGAACACTGTTCCGGTCACCTGAGGGTAATTAACGGCAGGATTAGGGCATAAGCATTAATTAGCTGAGTTTGAATGCTGACCATAGGATCTGGCGCCAAGTCAATGCGCGCGTTTGCCAGTTTGAATCTCATGCGTTGGATCTGATTACTTTTCCTTTTTCAGTTTAAATTTCATTTTATTTTCATATTATTTCATTTAATTTCTACAATTTATTAAAAATAGTAAAAATGCTTTAAAAATTTTGAAATTTTTTACCAAGAGTTTCATTAATTTTTAAGACACAAAAATATTTTTGTTTTCATTTTTAGCATTAAAAAAGTATTTTTAAATATTTAAAAGTTTATTTTTAATTGATTAATGAAAATTAATTTATTAAAAATACTTTTAGGTATTTAAAAGTCACCAAAAAATTCATGAAATGTTTTAAGACATTTAGAAACATTGTCCAACCTTCAAACCAAATTTATTTTTTGATCTTGATGCATTTTGAGAATTTTTCATTGAATTAAAATCATTTTGATGCATTATTTTGATCCAAACATCCAAAAATCATTTATGCCTAACCATGAAGAGTTGGACCTTGATTCTTTTTGCATTTCATTGTGTTTAGCATATAGTTTGTGAGATTAAATGGACATGATTTGATCTTTCATTTTCCATTTGTTTGATAATTTTCTTGTTTAGGAACCCTAAAACCCTAGAAAACTTAGAAAAATCACATCTTGAACTAGGTTAAGAGTTGAGACCTCTCCTTTGGGCAGTGAGTTAGTATAGGATTAGGGGTCCTTTGAGTGCATTTTCAATTTTTTATAATGTTGTTTGCTTCTGGTTTTGGTTTTGGTTTGTTGCATTGTTCATAAACCCTAATTTGGGCTTCCATATGCATCCATCTTGCATTTTCTTGCATAACATGACTTGCCATGACATTCCATGCCTCCATTTGATTCATTTAACATCATAAGACATATTGAAAGCATGTTTGATCATTGCATCTTTCATTTGCCATGTTGTATGCCATATGCATCTCATAACTTTTCATGTATGTTCTTGGTTCTTAACTTGCTCCATTTGCATCCATGAGCTTGTATGATCATCTCCATTTGTTGTCTCATGTTTGTATCACTTCATAGCATCATTATCATCATAAACATGCTTCTGGTTTTGGTTTGCATCATGTCATTCCATCCCATTTTGCATTGCATTGCATTTCTTTTCTAACCTTTCAGGTGGTAAGTGATTTTGAGAAGTGAATTTGCCTTCACTTCTCATACTTTCTTCTCATCTCTCTCTTGCATCCATGCTGCATTTCCTGGTGGTTCCATTGAAGGCTTCTCTTGAAAACCTCACAAACCTTAGGAACAACCATGTATGACAATGATTAGGGATTTGATTAGTTTCCCCACTTAGTTTTACCTTTGTGTCTCTTTTGAGTCTTCTCTTCTCATCTCATAATCAGGGACTAAACCCTAAAGGCTTTAAGGCTTCGTGATTAAGCTTATGCCTGCATCCTTCTCTTAGGATGGAGTGTATAACTTTAATCCTAAGTGTTAAATCCTTAATGTGTTTAAATCTCTTAATCAATCCACTTAATAATCATCAAGACATCACACTTGTAACTTGGGCCTTGCATTAGGGTTCTAATTCTTCCTTAACTGGTTAAGAAGGTCTAACCCTAGTGTTAATGGACAAGTCCCCCTCAAGTTGTCTTACAAACCCTAAAAATCACTTCATCATCATATCATTAAATAAAATCCACTTAATCAAAGGCTTGTTTTGTCATGAGTTTAATCCCTAATCATGGATTAAGTTGAGGAGCTTTCCTCAGCTTAAACATTCTCATCTATCATCCTTCTATTAGGATGGTGTAATGAGTCTGTTTAATCCTTGATTATGGCTTAACCTCATTACTTAACACTAAACAAGAACACCAAAAACATCTAAATAATCACAAGTAGGTTAATGATCTTAATCCTACACCATGGTGATTAAGTGTGAGAATCTGACTTCACACTTAAGGCATTACCCCTAATCAGAGGGAAGATGTGATGAGTTTACTAAATCCATTGGTTTAGGCTTAAGCTCATTAACTTATGACAAACTTTCAAAAGCAATAAAAGACTAAAAATACAAAAACAAACAATAATCGTCTCCTTCGGGATTCTTTTCTCATCATCTTCACTCACAAACGAGAACTCGCTTCTTCCGTCTAATGCAAGATAGTTTGCATCTGTGCCAGACAGATCATACACTTGAGCATAGACTAGCAAGCAGTTCACCAGTCAATTCACCTTTCAGTCTCTTTGGGTAGAACTACGGTGTTCTGACTTCCTCATTGCACGAGAGGATACGTAGGCATAACTTAACAGTTATCGAACAAAAGTCTCTGTATATTCCCCCTCCTTCTAGCATTCTTCCTTTAGCCTCATGATCTTGAGCATTTCATTCTCATTCTTACACTGACACTTTCATACTTCATATCACTTATACACTATGCACTGACACCTGTACATCTTTCTTCCAGCCTCTTTTATACACAGATTGCACTGACACTACCCCTTTAAAACACAAATCTTTTAAGCGTGGATCCCGTCGAGTACGGCGGACAATCTGGGTGCTAATACCTTCCCAGGTTGTAACCAACCCCCTTTCTCAGTCTCTCTGGTTCGCGGCCGTCTTATCCATTCTTTTTTCTAGGCCTATGCAGCATTGACTTTCCTCCGGGATAAAAATGCCTAGCTGGCGACTCTATTCATCTCCAGTGAGTTCACGGCTGTGTGTTCTCATTGTCCCTCTCGCCGACCGTTCGCGTCTGTACCTTTATCTGGGCGGTCCCACTTATCGGGAGCGACAGCTTGGCGACTCTGCTGGGGACCCTTATACTGTAACCAGGGCTTCTGGTTCTTTTTGTGGGTTCCTCCTAGTGCTTGATTGATTTGTGTTTACTGGGGTGTTATGTGCTTATTTGTGTTTGTATTTTTGTATTTACTTTTGCTTTATGTACAGTTGCTTTACTGTTTCCTTTATAGTTTTGCATTATATCCTACTGTCATACTGTGCTGCTGGCTGGATCTGTTTGTTTGCTTTGGTGGGTGGGTGTTCCATTGAGAGTTAAGGTCCTATACCTGGGACCTGAGTGACACCTAGGCTAGAGTGGTTCATATTCTTTCCCATTCCATCTCGGTCTGGTGCGGGAATATGAAACACGGTTCAGATATGGGTTTCTTCTTGAGAACTTTGTGTTGCAGATTTCCTGCAATACTAGGGCTATCTGGGAAGCCTGCTAAGTCTGGATGACCTTTTAGTATTTACCTTCAGAAACTGAGGTGAAATAGAGGAGGAACTTTTATGGTTATTGTAAACACTGTACCTCCGGGTTAGAAGTGTTTACACTTCTCATAACTGATCCAAGTCTGAGGATCCTTGTTTTAGAACACCACCTGTGAGGGGGTTGGGCTGTTTACAGGTTTGCAGGAACCCTTGGCCTCAGCATACCCTGTTACTTTGATTTGATTAAGAATACTCCATGTTGGAACAGTTCTTGTAATTCTAAACCCTGGACATGTGGCTCTTTATTTGAGCCCCCCACCTTGGTTACTGGATTTATAGACCTCCATCTGGATTTCTTGAACATACCTTGGACTTATATCAGAGCATTTGATCAGATCCAGCTCAGTCACAAACCCTTGCATATCATTTGCATACATAATCATTGCATCATATTGACATTTGTTTATTTGTTTTTCAGGGTATCCATTTTCATTTGGCTTGGTTTTGACCCCATCATCAGTACTGACCTATCTTCATCAGCATCTGCTACAGCTGTCAGCTACCTGTTTCAGTCACCTGCACCAGCCAATCAGTAGCCCATTTTTCAGCATTATCATCAGCACCTGTCTCAACTCATCCTCAACATCATGGCACCTAAAAAGAGCAACATCACCTACCACTTCTTCCAGCCAGAGCTAGCTGACATCAGGAGGATTCAGACCCTGATCACTCCAGACCATATACCACTGTTCAGGGAACACTATGGAGATATACTTGATGTGGTTATGGATTTGGACCCTTCACAAAGGAGCTTGATTCACACTTGCCTTCAATTTTATGATCCCCCACTGAGGTGTTTCACTTTTCAGGACTTTCAGCTGGGCCCTTTATTGGAAGAATACTCATCATTAGTTGGTATACCTATCAGGGGTGGAGTCCCTTTCAACCCTGAGATGGTCTTTCCTGGTAATGAAGAAGTAGCAAAGGCTTTGCATCTGGAACCAGTTCTGATTGGGCAGCATATGACTTCTAAGGCTGGGATCCCTGGTTTGCATCTGGATTTCTTGATCTCTCAAGCTACCCTGAAAGCTTCTTTAGGAGAGTGGAAAGCTGTCTGTGCTTTATTGGCCCTGAGCATATATGGGATCATATTATTTGCAGATGAGCCTCGGTTCATTAGCAAGAATGCAATCCATTTTTTCATCCTAAAGAACCCAGTGCCCACTTTATTGGGGGATCTCTACTACTCAGTGCACCAGAGGAATGAAAAGCAGAGGGGAAGATTAGTGAGGTGTTGTGCTCCTTTGTTCCATACTTGGCTTCTCAAGCATTTGCCCAGGACAGATGCATTTTTGAATCCTCATCAGCAGAGAAACTGGGCTAGAAGACTCACTGCTCTAACTTCAGCCGATATCAGGTGGTGCACTCAAAGCACAAAGGGCAGGGATATCATCACCAGCTGTGGGCATTTTCCCAATGTGCCCCTAATAGGAGTTAAGGGTAGTATTAATTACAACCCTCTGCTGTTCAAAAGACAACTGGGCTATGCACTGGTCCACACTCCTAAGGCACAGGACTTGGTTGAGACTCTTTATTGCGAGAACAAGCCTAATCTGGCTATTGTTAGGCAGGCAGCCTGGGCCTGGGACAATGTTCAAACCAAGGGAGTAACCATTCTGGGGAAGTGCAACAATGTGGCATCAGCACAATATTATGAGTGGTCCCATGCCAGGGCTCAATTCTCTGGAATGCCCTTTACCATGGAGGATATGCCTGGATCATCCTCAGCACCACCCCCTGCCACTGTCAGTTTGGAGGAGTTTGAGGGTTTGAAAGAAAGAAATGAGAAGTTGACTCAGGCTTTACAGAAGACCCTCCGGGAGATGAGTGATGGTAGGATGGATATTGAGAGGTTGGAGAAGCTGAAAGTAGAGCATCTGGCTAAAATTGAAAAGGCTGAGGATTATATCAAGAAGTCTAGGGCTGGGGAACAGATTCTGAAGAATGCTTGCAAGGAAGCCCAGTTCCAGAAAGCCAGGACAGACTTGTATCTGAAGGAGAGTCAAGCTAGGTGGGTCAGGATCACCGAGGCTCGTACTCTAGAGGATAAGAGGGTCCAAGACAAGATAGAGCAGTTGGAAGCAAGTGCAAAAGAGCAGCAGGAAGCCCTGGCAGCCGCCCAGAGGGAGATTTCAGAGCTGAAGATCAGGGCTGGAGTGAAGAGGTCAAAGGACCAAAGTCAGCACAAGAAGCTAACTACAGCTGTCACTACCCGGAACCTCCTTATCAAGAATCTCACGGAGCGTCCAGCTGATCCTGTTACCGAAGCACTTCTCAAGGAAGTTCGGGAGGATGAGTTTTGTCTTGGTGTTTGACCATTTGTTTGTTGTTGCTTTCATTCCATGTACTTTTATTTTCTTGTAATGTATTTTGACCCCTCAGAGGGCTTGTATTTGTAAACAAACTATGTACCATTTGCCTTTTGTAATATATGTATTAGTTTGTTCCATCCAAGTTTACTACGAAAGCAACATCAGCAGCATCTTCAAGGGTCTGGAAAGGTCAAAACCAAGTGCCAAGCCGGATACCTTGGAAACAAATAAGCATACTGCATTGCATGCTAACCTTTTGTTTTGTTTTGCAGGTTTTTGTTTTACTGTTACTAACTCTGTTGTGATATTCAGGAACTATTGCTCGACGCCGGGTATTTCCCCTCAACCGTCCGCACCGATATCCAACCCGTAACAACCTTCCGGGCATACAAATGGATCAGGTACAGCAGGACCTTGCAGAGGTCAGAAATCAAATGGCAAACGAAAGATTGGAAATGAGAACACAGATGACGCAGTTTATGAAAGTGATGAATAATATGGCTCAGAGCCAAGAAAGATTGAGAGCCATGGTGGAAAGGCAGAATCAAGAAGATCCACATATAGGGACTGCTGGCACGAGCAACAACGAGAGGGTCCAACCTCATGTCAATCCCCCTGTATTTGGTCCCCACCTTCATCCAGAGGTCACCATTCCTGCAAATGTTCAAGGGACTGCCACTGCAGGCAGGGTACTGCAAGAAGACCCCCAAGAGGATCAATTCACAGTAATGGGTGCTGGGGAAGAAGCTTATGACAGAAGGCTGGATGAGATAGCTGAGAAATTGAGATCCTTAGAGTCCCAAAACTCTTTGGGCTTTGATGTTATGGACATGGGCTTGGTAGACGGGGTCAGGATTCCCCATAAGTTTAAGCCCCCTTGTTTTGAAAAGTACAACGGGACTTCATGCCCCCGGACCCACTTACAATCATTTCTGGGGAGGCTGAAGGCCTATACCATGGATGAGAAGCTCTGGATGTTCTATTTCGAGGATAGCTTGACGGGAGCTTCAAGAGAATGGTACTCTCATCTGACAAGAGCAACTATCAGGTGTTGGAAGGACCTGGCAGAGGCCTTCATCAGACAGTATCAGTACAACTTAGATATGGCACCCAACAGGACCCTCCTAATGGGAATGTCACAATCTTCAAGAGAAAGTTTTCGAGAGTATGCCCAGAGATGGAGGCAATTGGCTGCTGCTGTTCAGCCACCTATGTCGGAGAGGGAAATGGCAGATATGTTTATGAACACCCTCCAAGGAACATATATTGACAGGCTAGCTGCTTTCTCTTCCACTAGCTTTGCAGATGTTGTCATAGCTGGAGAGAGAATTGAGAGCCTGTTGAAGATGGGCAAGATTTCTGACAATGGTGCCAGCTCGTCCAGCAATGCAAGGAAGCCTTTTGCAGGCCCAAGAAGAACTGGTGAGACCAATGCCATCCACACCAACAGGGGCAGACCCCAATATGTTCATAGGTTTGTAGCAGCAGTCACCATCCCCGCTCCAATTCATCCACAACCAGCTTATCAACCACAGCAACAGAATTATCAGCAACAAACTCAGTATCCTCCTTAGAGAAACTACAACAACACCAGCAACAACAATCAACAAAGACCGTTCCAACAGAGACCTTCTCAGGCCAATGGGGTGATTGATCCGATCCCTATGCCCTATGCCACATTATTGCCACAACTCCTAAAGCTCAACCTGGTCGAGCTAAGGACATTGGCACCTCCAGATCCTGCCAGTCTACCCAGAAATTATGACGCCAGCGCCAGATGTGCTTTTCATTCAAATGCACCTGGCCACAGTACAGAGAAGTGCAGAGCCTTGCACATGAAGGTACAAGACCTGGTGGACTCTAAAGCTCTAAACTTTGCACCACCACCAAATGTTAGCAAGAACCCTATGCCAAACCATGGTGGTCCCAGAATCAACACTATTGAAGAAGACAAGTCGTCTTATTTAACAACCAGTGTGGGTCAGATCCGGACACCGTTGGTAGAGATCAAGGCTCAACTCCTCGAATGTCAAATGTTCCCGGGGTGTGAGTTAGGGTGTGCTTACTGCAATATTTCAGTAAATGGGTGTGACAACTTGAGGAATGGCATAGACGGTCTTATTCAGAGTGGCCAGCTTCAAATCACCACATCATTTCCTACAAATTCAGCAATCTCATCAGCAACAATTCCAGTATCTCCTACAACTGCAACAACCATTGTTCCCGACAACTCTTCAGCTTCATCAACAAGTATCTCATCTGTCATCTCAACTGACCAGATATCAACAAACGTTCCTTCTACAGCTTCAGCACCACTTCATTTTGAAACTCCTACAACAACAACACCCATCCTTCCGACAATGTCTCCTACAGCATCAGCAACAAACAATGAAGATGTCTCCACAGTTACAATCTATTACGACCCAGAAAATAATTCTGCCTACAACTCACAAAGTGATACTCCCATCAGAGCACCAGTCACGATATATTACGATCCACAGACTATCACAATTCCTTCCGCAGCTGCGATCAGTCCAGTCACTATCACAGTGCCTGGGCCAGTACCTTATGAAAGCAGCAATGCCATCCCCTGGCATTATGGCTCCGATTTATACTGCGAAGGACAAAAAATCACTTTTGAATCATCAACCCCTGCACCACAAATAGACAATGTGGGAGGAGGCGGAGGCTTCACTCGAAGCGGACGTCTCTTTGTTCCACAAAAGGGAAAGGCTTGGTGCAGGAGGAGCAGATTGTTAAGGAAGCTTTGAAAACGCCCTTTGATCAAGAAGTTGATGAGTTCATGAGAATCATCAAGAAAAGTGATTACAAAATAGTGGATCAGCTTCACCAGACGCCTTCCAAGATCTCAATCCTATCATTGTTAATGTGCTCCGAGGCCCATCGGAACGCACTTCTCAAAGTCTTGCACGCAGCTTATGTGCCTGAAGGGATCACTGTCAATCAGCTGGAAGCTGTGGTTGGAAATGTTAATGCTAGTCATGGACTAGGGTTCACCAACACTGATTTGACTGCGGAAGGCCGCAACCATAACAAGGCTTTGCACATAACCATGGAATGTAAAGGTGCAGTCCTTTCCCATGTGCTGGTAGACACGGGGTCATCCCTCAATGTCTTACCTAAAAAAGCCCTTGTGAAGCTAGAGTATGACGGATTGGCATTGCGTCCCAGCAACCTGGTGGTGAGAGCCTTTGATGGTTCTAAGAGATCAGTTCTGGGAGAGATTGAGTTGCCCATAACGATTGGCCCGCAAACTTTCAAAACGACCTTCTACGTGATGGATATACAGCCTGCCTACAGCTGTCTATTGGGTAGGCCATGGATTCACGCTGCTGGCGCCGTGACCTCAACCCTTCACCAGAAGTTAAAATTCGAGTGGGAGGGTCAAGTCGTTACTATCTGTGGAGAGGAGGATATTTTTGTTAGCCACCTGGCTATCTATAAATACATTGAGATGGATGGGGAGATCCATGAAACAATGAGCCAAGGTTTCGAAGCCTTGAACGTGAACGAAATATCTGCTGTACCTGGAACCTCAATAACATCATATCAACAAGCCCGGAAGGTTGTTGAAGAAGGAAGTGCCCAAGGCTGGGGCAAACTACTACCGGTAGAGAAGAAAGAGGATAGATTTGGGTTGGGTTACAAACCAACTCAACAAGATCAAGCAGAGGCTGCAAAAGAGCCCAACTTTGTTAGTGGGAGGATGCTCACCCTTGATGCTGTCAACAATTTGGAAGACGAGCTGGAAGAAGAACGCAACCTGGAAAGCTGGATTCGTCCAAAGATCCCGGGTAGCAGTATCTCAAACTGGTCTTCCCAGGAAATTATAAGAGTTACTCATGCAGAGTAATTATTATTTCTTGTATTTTATAGCATGCATCAAAGTCTTGCATCTTGCCCAAGATGACAAGACTCATTTTGTAATCGGGCCATCTGTACTTTTTGTGCAACAAGATTAATCAATGAAATATCAGACATCTTTTTGCAAACGAGTCTTTTTCTTTTCCGTTCATTGTTTTCCCATTTTTCTTTTTGTACAAAAAATAAATGGCAATGTTTTCAAAATGACAACTTTATTTCACTTTTCTAAACAAGATTAAAATCAAATCACTAAAATAAACAAACTGAACCCTTGCAGAGTGTGCCTTCCAGACAGCACCGACAACAGCACGGCTATGACTTCGTATGACTTTGACAATCCAATCAATCAAGCTGATGAAGGGGTTGAAGAAGAATATGAGCTTCCTGAAGAGCTAGCCAGGTTGTTAAGGAAAGAGGAAAAGGTTATCACCCCTCACCAGGAGGAGGTTGAAACGATCAATCTTGGTACAGATGAAGACGTGAAAGAAGTTAAAATCGGGGCCTGCTTACAAGACTCAGTGAAGAGACAACTGATTGACCTGCTTCAAGAGTATGTGGACGTGTTTGCTTGGTCTTATCAAGACATGCCAGGGTTGGACACCGACATTGTTGTGCACAAGCTGCCTTTGAGAGAAGAATGCCCGCCGGTTAAACAGAAGTTGCGCCGTACTCGCCCAGACATGGCAATGAAAATCAAGGAAGAGGTACAAAAGCAATGGGACGCCGGGTTCCTTGCCGTAACTAGCTATCCACCGTGGGTTGCTAATATAGTACCTGTGCCTAAGAAAGACGGCAAAGTAAGAATGTGTGTTGACTACCGGGATCTGAACAGAGCCAGCCCGAAAGATGACTTCCCTTTACCTCACATCGATGTATTGGTGGATAATACGGCTCAGTTTTCAGTATTCTCCTTCATGGATGGATTTTCAGGGTACAACCAGATTAAGATGTCACCTGAAGACATGGAGAAGACAACCTTCATCACACCCTGGGGCATGTTCTGCTACAAGGTAATGCCATTTGGGCTCAAGAATGCTGGTGCGACGTATCAACGAGCTATGGTGACATTATTCCACGATATGATCCATAAGGAAATCGAGTGTTATGTGGATGACATGATTGCCAAGTCCCTTACCGAAGAAGATCACCTGGTAAATCTGCTGAAGTTGTTCAAGCGTCTGAGGAAGTATCAACTGAAGTTGAACCCCAACAAATGCACATTTGGGGTGCGATCTGGTAAGCTGCTGGGTTTTATTGTAAGCGAAAAAGGGATTGAAGTTGACCCTGATAAAGTCAAAGCTATTCAAGAAATGCCTGCACCAAAGACAGAGAAGGAAGTTCGAGGGTTCTTAGGTCGATTGAACTACATCTCAAGGTTCATATCTCACCTTACAACAACATGTGAGCCCTTGTTCAAATTGTTAAGAAAAGAACAGACGGTCAGGTGGAACGAAGACTGCCAGAAGGCTTTTGACAAGATCAAGGAATACTTACAAGAACCTCCAATCCTTATGCCTCCAGTTGAAGGAAGACCTCTGATAATGTACTTGACAGTATTAGAAGAGTCAATCGGGTGTGTGCTGGGCCAGCATGACGAGTCTGGTCGAAAAGAGTATGCAATATACTACCTAAGAAAAAAGTTTACCGACTGTGAACAACGTTATTCACTGCTCGAGAAAACTTGCTGTGCTTTAGCGTGGGCTGCTCGCCGACTGAGACAGTATATGTTGACCCACACTACCTTGTTGATCTCAAAAATGGACCCAGTCAAGTACATATTTGAGAAGCCAGCACTTACCGGACGGGTTGCAAGATGGCAAATGATCCTCACAGAATATGACATCCAATACACATCTCAGAAAGCCATTAAAGGCAGTGTATTGTTTGAATATCTTGCTGAGCAACCCATTGATGATTACCAGCCTATGAGATTTGACTTCCCTGATGAAAACATCATGTTCATAAAAGCAAAATATCATGAAGAGCCTATTCACACTGAAGGGCCTGACCCGGAAGAAGAATGGACTATGATGTTTGATGGGGCTGTTAATATGAATGGTCGTGGTGTTGGTGCAGTACTCATTACACCTAAAGGAGTTCACATGCCTTTCTCGGCAAAACTCACTTTCAACTGTACTAACAACGAAGTTGAATACGAAGCTTGCATTATGGGTCTTGAGGAAGCCATTGGCCTCAAGATCAAGACATTGACCGTATTCGGAGATTCAGCTCTGGTAATCAATCAGACCAACGACAAATGGTATACCCACCAGGATCATCTGATACCTTATAGGGATTATACAAGGAGGTTATTGACTTTCTTTACAACAGTCAAGCTTGAGTATATCCCTCGGGACGAGAATCAGTTTGCAGATGCTCTTGCCACTATTTCATCTATGATCAAAGTTCAGGCTGCCAACTTTGTACCTCAGATCTCAGTGTCCAGACTTGACAGACCAGCATATGTGTTCGCAGCGGATGTTGTTAAAGATGATAAGCCTTGGTTCCATGACATTAAGTGCTTCGTGGAGGACCAAACATACCCACCTGGGGCATCTTCCAATGATAAGAAGACTTTGAGAAGGCTTGCTGGTAGTTTCTTCCTGAACACTGATGGTTCCCTGTACAAAAGGAACTTTGGTATGGTACTCCTCAGATGCGTTGATAAGACAGAAGCAGATTTGTTAATGCATGAAGTGCACGAAGGATCCTTTGGTACCCATGCTGGAGGGCATGCCATGGCAAAGAAGTTGCTAAGATCAGGTTATTACTGGATCACAATGGATGCAGATTGTTGTGCCTACGCCAGAAAATGCCATAAATGCCAGATTTATGCGGATAAGCTGCATATACCTCCCAATCCTTTGAATGTGATGTCTTCACCCTGGCCCTTTGCTATGTGGGGCATTGACATGATTGGAAAGATTGAGCCATCTGCTTCGAATGGCCACAGATTCATCCTAGTTGCCATTGACTATTTCACCAAGTGGGTCGAAGCGGCTTCCTATGCAAATGTTACCAGGCAATTGGTAGCCAGATTTCTGAAGAGAGATATCATCTGTCGATACGGAGTTCCCGAGCGAATCATTACTGATAACGGTTCCAACTTAAACAACAAAATGATGGCGGAGTTGTGCCGGGACTTCAAGATCCAACACCACAATTCTTCTCCTTACAGGCCAAAGATGAACGGCGCTGTTGAGGCAGCTAATAAGAATATCAAGAAGATTGTGCAGAAGATGGTAGTCACCTACAAAGACTGGCATGAAATGCTACCATTTGCCTTGCATGGGTACCGCACGTCAATCAGAACATCCATTGGAGCAACACCGTATCAGCTTGTGTATGGTATGGAAGCAGTCCTACCTGTTGAAGTTGAATTACCCTCCCTACGGGTACTAATGGATGTTAAGCTGAACGAAGCATAATGGGTCCGGTCCCGATATGAACAGCTGAGTCTGATTGAAGAGAAAAGATTGGCTGCAATCTGTCATGAACAGTTATATCAGAAGAGAATGAAGAAAGCCTTCGATCAGAAAGTCAGGCACCGAGAGTACCAAGTAGGAGATCTTGTGCTGAAAAGAATCCTCCCTCCTCATACAGACCACAGGGGCAAGTGGACTCCAAATTATGAAGGACCATTTGTAGTGAAGAAAGTTTTCTCTGGTGGAGCACTGATGCTCGGCACCATGGATGGTGAAGATTTCCCGTCCCCTGTGATTTCAGATGCAGTTAAAAAATACTTCGCATAAAAATGACCCGCTGGACATAAAAACAGAATGTAAGTCCAGGCAAAAATAGGGCATCCCGGCGAGTCAAAAACAGAATAAAAGTCTCGGGCAAAAATAAGAAAAAATAAGCAAAAAATGTACACCCGCTGAGTTGAAAAGCCGCATTGGATAGCTCAGGCAAAAATGGGTATCCCGATGGATTGAAAACCCGAAAGGGCGATCCATGCAAAATAAGGGAATAAGCGAACAACTGCATTCTGAGTTCGTCTGTATCACTTACGACTTGGTAAGCTTTGAAGGGATCAAGCTTCGATCAGAATCAACATTCTTCAGAAAGCAAGATGAGAAGAACGTCAAAAGTCATACGAGTCATAGCAAGAGAGGAAGCTCCTTAAAGCGTCATCAACATTGCCAGCATTTTGTTTCTCAATTTGTGACAATCTCCTCATTTTAGGGGATTTGTTTCTTTGACTGTATCTCGCCAATTCAGGGCATATGAATTAATAAAATCAGATTTTCAGTCATGTCTCGTCTTGTACATTTTTATTTATTTGCAAAGATGTCTGATGTCTAAAGGAAACACTGATTGCATAGAATACAGATGTTTATCTTCAAATAAAAACGTGCTTGCAGGAAATACGCTTACTCTCAGAAGTGCCTAACTCCTATGACGGAATCCAGTAAGGGATACCTCGGGATTATTTTGCGCGTTTCTATATCTTTGCAGGATTGCAGGTATCCAGAATGCAACTTGGGGCATGTAAGCTTCATCCCAGCAAGCTGACGAATCGACACTCAGTCTCAGCACCCCAAAGTGCCTTCTACCCAGCTGAGCTGCCACTTATTACTTATCCCCATCAGAGTTGACAGGCATCACAGAAGGCGCCCATATCCCCGGCTGGGTCAAGAATCCACCTCAACAGAATTTCTAAAGAGATCTTTCAGTGATTCCTCTTTTCTCCCCAGCCGAATTGCCATTTCATCCTCAGCCGAGTACGAAAGTCAAGGAGCTATCTCCCCACAAAGTTTCAGCCTCTATCCAGAAGAGCATCGCATGAAGGATCACAACAGAGTGAAGAAGGCTCCTACAAACCCCAGCTGGGTCCCTCATTGTCAGGACGGGTCTATCAGTGACCCGAATCCCCAAGCAGATAGCATCTCATCAGATCTACCAATGATCTCATCCCCAGCTGGGATGTCCTTTTCAAGCAGATCGGCCAGAGATCTTCGTAGCCATGGGATCCGAATCCCGGTTTGGTATCTTTGCATAATCATGGCATTCACATCATAATCACCCACAAAGCGTAGCATTCCGTTTTAACACGGAGCATTACGACAAAAATCAAACATATAGCATATTCATAAGCCATGTTTTGAATCAATACTTGTGAATAATGACAATCCATCAATATACAGAATACTTCCCCCGTATCCCCAGCGGGATTTCCCCAGCAAAAGCAGCTGCCTCACATCCACAAACACCAGTATATACTCCTTTTGGCACCCGTCCGTGTCATCATTCCCCAGTAAAGTCACCCGAACACCCTGTGCAAACAATGACACTCGTATTACAGATACTCGTTGACACCTATCTGTGTCGTAACCCCAGCAGAAAGCCAAAGACGTCCTCTTTGCACTCACATATACTTACATATGACAACCCTTTGACACCCGTCCGTGTCATATCCCCAGCGCAGTCGTCTACACGTTGTATATCAGATACTTGTTTATATTACACTCTTCTCTTTTTGACACTCGTCCGCGTCGCTCTCCCCAGCAGTTAAATACTCATCTATATACCAATCACTCTTATACAGATACTCGTCCGTATCTCATATACCATTTATATCCCCACAGATTCAACACTAGTCCTTGTTCTTTGTTAACTCGTTGGTACTCGTCCGTACCATCATCTCAGAACATGCGTCGAGAGTTTGTTTCTACATGATACTCGTCCGTATCATAGTCTTGAGGATGCTCGTCCGCATCTTTAATCCATACACTGTGTCAAATACTTTTGTCTTCTTGAATATAGACACTCGTCTGTGTCTAATATTCCCCAGAGGAGTCCCTTCAGATTCAACACTCGTCCGTGTTCTCTGTTAATCCGTTGATATTCGTCCGTATCATCATCTCTGAACACGAGTCAGTATTTGTTTCTACCCGATACCCGTCCGTATCGTAGTCTTAAGGATGCTCGCCCGCATCTTTAATCTATACACAAACGTCTAAACACTTATACCTTTTATTGCTTGGATGTAAACACTCGTCCGTGTTTACTACTCCCCAGTAGATCGCCAACAAACTTTTTTTCTTTTTCTTTTTATCTGACACTCGTCCTGTGTCATGATAAACCCTGAGAGCAGCCGTCCCCTGCTAGGTGGTCGTCCTCCACCTTTTGATGATCGTCCTTCATCATTTTATCCAATGGCCGTCCCCATTGTTGATTTTGGTTATCTGACATTCGTCCTATGTCATGATAAACCTTGAGAGCAGCCGTCCCCTGCTAGGTGGTCGTCCTCCACCTCTTGATGGTCGTCCTCCATCATGCTCGTCCGATGGCCGTCCCCATCGTTGACCTTTTATCCGGAATTCGTCCTATGTCGCGATATTTTCGGCTGCCGTACCCTGCCAGGTGGTCGTCCTCCACCTTAGATGACCGTCCCTCATCTTAACCCAACAGAGCAGCCGTCCCCTGCTAGGTGATCGTCCTTCACCTTTGATGACCGTACCTCATCATCTGTTTATTTCATTTATTCTTTAACCCGATGGCCGTCCCCGTCGTGGTCCCTTTTTCTTTTTCCTGATGATCGTCCTTCATCAGTTTAGCCCGATGGCCGTCCCCATCGTTGGTTACTTTACTTTATGAACTTGATGGCCGTCCCCGTCATGTTTCATTAATCCCCAGAGAATTTTACAATTTTTATCTTGATGGCCGTCCCCATCATAATTCTTTTATCCCCAGCATGTCGGTCGTCCCCGTCATTGCTTTATTTTCCGCACTTTTCCCAGCATGTCGGCCGTCCCCGTCATTGCTCTTTACCCAGCAGTCGTCCTCTGCTCGACGGTCGTCCTCCGTCGCCCATACTTTACAAATATACTTTATTTTCTTTTACAATCTATATCCCTTTTCTTCTTCATTCTGTGAGTGCAAATTTTGGACTGTCTTTGGTATTCAACCACAAGTTATCTTGTTTGCCTGTTAAGCCGTTGCTTACAACCTGCACAACTAACTCATGTTTGAATAGGGGCAGCTGTAAACACCCCAAATTTGCCCTCACCCATTCACACCATGGCTTGTGATCATTTCATATGCATAAATACAATCATACCATCTCATATTCCATTTTTGATTCACTGCTGGTTCTAAGTCATCTGCATCTAGGGTTTGTGATCTGAGCAATCCAAGAGCTCCTTGAACCACTCCAAAGGTCACCAATCACTTCAAAGGGGTCCATGTGTGTTCAAGCATCATATCATATCCTCTCAAAGTCAAGAATGCCAAAGAATCACAAGAACTGAAATGGTGTGGATGCAGAGCCAGGTTTGACTGCACAGATGACCTGAAATTAGGGTTTTGGTTTCAGAGGCCATAACTCCAAATTTTTTGGTCATTCTTGTTTCTATTGGTCTCTATATGGTATAGGGAGTGTGCATATCAATTTTCATGAAGAAATTCCATGGGGAAGTCATCTGATCAAGAGTTGACTTTCTGGACAACTCAGTGCAAAATCAGGGCATCTGAGGCCCCCAATGACCCAACCAAGGGGTGATCTTCATCATTTTTAGTGTATATGATCTTTATTTGATCATAGAAGAAGGTTGAAGTTCACAAAATTCAAGAATTACAAGTTTTTGCAAAGTTGACTTTTTAGGGCATGGTTGACTTTTAATGAAATGTCATTTTATGCAACTTTTTCAACCCTTACTTTTTGATCCAAAAATGCTTCAAATGGAAAAACTTTGGTCATGAAAGTTGTAGATTAGATATTTCCCTTTTCAAAAAGTACAAGAACATGACCTAATTCATTTTGGATCAAAAGTTATGGTGTGTCAAAGTTGGCAAAAATCACTAATTTTCAAAACATGCACCAAATGAGAAACTTGCAAAAACTTTGTACCAAGGCATTTGTGACTTCTAGTTGATATCAAACCAATATGAAAGCATCATACAAGTTCTAAAAATCATATTTGAACCAAAAGATCACATGTTTCATGGTTTGTGAAGCAAGACATTTCCATGTGAACCAAAGGTGATCAAGTTGCAAAACCATCATAACACTTCCATCCACTTGTTGCCTTGGATGCTGAACCAGCCCTAGCCTTTCCCCTCACCATGCTGCGCCAGCCCACACCCTTGTACTTGGCTAGAAGTTGCCCATGCTTTCTCTTACACAAGAGTGGACTTTTTGCAAAAGCTAGCACACCTATCACAAAAGGCCAAGTCACATCATCTGACCAATGAGATTTGTTTATGTGGATCAAATGCCAGCCATTTCATACACCAAGCAAGCCTGAAACAAGCCCTAAGAACACATTCCCATTTTTCACTCTCAAAGCCAAAGCCTTCGAATCTCATCTCACAAGCCATAAACACTCAAACAAACTCCACTAATCTTCTCACCATGTCTCACTGAACCCAAACCAGCAAGACATAAGCCTGAAACAAGCAAGAACTCAACTCCCCCATTTTTCACTCTCAAAGCCAAAGCCTTCGAAACTCATTCCACAGGCCACAAACACTTGAACAAACTTCACAAAGCTTCTCAAATCATCATCCTGATCACAAAGAACCCTTCACCCTTGCCTGAAACTGCCTGAATCACAAGCACCATTCTCACCTGAGCTTGAACAGAACTTGTTCAATCTCCCTAACCAGCCAGCATAAACTTCTTCTAAGCATCCAGACATCATCTAGGGACCAAAGGGGGTGGCTTGCATCAAAGAAAGGGGTCAGAAAGTTGCAAGATTGAAAGCTTTGAAACTCAAGTAGCTCAAGAACTTTTTTTCCAGAAATGATTTTTAAAGTTCTTAAGTTGTTCTATATGCTTTCCTGATCATGAATATGTCTTTAGTTTTGAAAATGGTGGAGAGATGAGAGTTTAATCAGTCTCTGAAACTTTTTTCCCTAGATTTTGTTTGCTTCGATTCAGCCTTTTTTGGAATGATAAATATGTTTTGATTGGGGGTTTTGGTTCGTGAGTGAGTGGGGATCATTCCTGTGTTTTTAGATTTCATTTTAGATGCGTGTGGAGAGAGTTGGTGTTTTGGGGTGAACGGAGAAGATGACCGGAACACTGTTCCGGTCACCTGAGGGTAATTAACGGCAGGATTAGGGCATAAGCATTAATTAGCTGAGTTTGAATGCTGACCATAGGATCTGGCGCCAAGTCAATGCGCGCGTTTGACAGTTTGAATCTCATGCGTTGGATCTGATTACTTTTCCTTTTTTAGTTTAAATTTCATTTTATTTTCATATTATTTCATTTAATTTCTACAATTTATTAAAAATAGTAAAAATGCTTTAAAAATTATGAAATTTTTTACCAAGAGTTTCATTAATTTTTAAGACACAAAAATATTTTTGTTTTCATTTTTAGCATTAAAAAAGTATTTTTAAATATTTAAAAGTTTATTTTTAATTGATTAATGAAAATTAATTTATTAAAAATACTTTTAGGTATTTAAAAATCACCAAAAAATTCATGAAATGTTTTAAGACATTTAGAAACATTGTCCAACCTTGAAACCAAATTTATTTTTTGATCTTGATGCATTTTGAGAATTTTTCATTGAATTAAAATCATTTTGATGCATTATTTTGATCCAAACTTCCAAAAATCATTTCTGCCTAACCATGAAGAGTTGGACCTTGATTCTTTTTGCATTGCATTGTGTTTAGCATATAGTTTGTGAGATTAAATGGACATGATTTGATCTTTTATTTTCCATTTGTTTGATAATTTTCTTGTTTAGGAACCCTAAAACCCTAGAAAACTTAGAAAAATCACATCTTGAACTAGGTTAAGAGTTGAGACCTCTCCTTTGGGAAGTGAGTTAGTATAGGATTAGGGGTCCTTTGAGTGCATTTTCAATTTTTTATAATGTTGTTTGCTTCTGGTTTTGGTTTTTGTTTGTTGCATTGTTCATAAACCCTAATTTGGGCTTCCATATGCATCCATCTTGCATTTTCTTGCATAACATGACTTGCCATGACATTCCATGCCTCCATTTGATTCATTTAACATCATAAGACATATTGAAAGCATGTTTGATCATTGCATCTTTCATTTTCCATGTTGTATGCCATATGCATCTCATAACTTTTCATGTATGTTCTTGGTTCTTAACTTGCTCCATTTGCATCCATGAGCTTGTATGATCATCTCCATTTGTTGTCTCATGTTTTTATCACTTCATAGCATCATTATCATCATAAACATGCTTCTGGTTTTGGTTTGCATCATGTCATTCCATCCCATTTTGCATTGCATTGCATTTCTTTTCTAACCTTTCAGGTGGTAAGTGATTTTGAGAAGTGAATTTGCCTTCACTTCTCATACTTTCTTCTCATCTCTCTCTTGCATCCATGCTGCATTTTGTATGTGTTTGAGTTTGAGATTGCTCATTCTTCTTCTTCCCACTTTCTTTCTTCAAGTGACTTGACTTCTTAAGTGAAGCAAGTTACTTTGCTTCTCTTGATCTTTTCATCTGCTTCCTGGTGGTTCCATTGAAGGCTTCTCTTGAAAACCTCACAAACCTTAGGAACAACCATGTATGACAATGATTAGGGCTTTGATTAGTTTCCCCACTTAGTTTTACCTTTGTGTCTCTTTTGAGTCTTCTATTCTCATCTCATAATCAGGGACTAAACCCTAAAGGCTTTAAGGCTTTGTGATTAAGCTTATGCCTGCATCCTTCTCTTAGGATGGAGTGTATAACTTTAATCCTAAGTGTTAAATCCTTAATGTGTTTAAATCTCTTAATCATTCCACTTAATAATCATCAAGACATCACACTTGTAACTTGGGCCTTGCATTAGGGTTCTAATTCTTCCTTAACTGGTTAAGAAGGACTAACCCTAGTGTTAATGGACAAGTCCCCCTCAAGTTGTCTTACAAACCCTAAAAATCACTTCATCATCATATCATTAAATAAAATCCACTTAATCAAAGGCTTGTTTTGTCATGAGTTTAATCCCTAATCATGGATTAAGTTGAGGAGCTTTCCTCAGCTTAAACATTCTCATCTATCATCCTTTTATTAGGATGGTGTAATGAGTCTGTTTAATCCTTGATTATGGCTTAACCTCATTACTTAACACTAAACAAGAACACCAAAAACATCTAAATAATCACAAGTAGGTTAATGATCTTAATCCTACACCATGGTGATTAAGTGTGAGAATCTGACTTCACACTTAAGGCATTACCCCTAATCAGAGGGAAGATGTGATGAGTTTACTAAATCCATTGGTTTAGGCTTAAGCTCATTAACTTATGACAAACTTTCAAAAGCAATAAAAGACTGAAAATACAAAAACAAACAATAATTGTCTCCTTCGGGATTCTTTTCTCATCATCTTCACTCACAAACGAGAACTCGCTTCTTCCGTCTAATGCAAGACAGTTTGCATCTGTGCCAGACAGATCATACACTTGAGCATAGACTAGCAAGCAGTTCACCAGTCAATTCACCTTTCAGTCTCTTTGGGTAGAACTACGGTGTTCTGACTTCCTCATTGCACGAGAGGATACGTAGGCATAACTTAACAGTTATTGAACAAAAGTCTCTGTATATTCCCCCTCCTTCTAGCATTCTTCCTTTAGCCTCATGATCTTGAGCATTTCATTCTCATTCTTACACTGACACTTTCATACTTCATATCACTTATACACTATGCACTGACACCTGTACATCTTTCTTCCAGCCTCTTTTATACACAGATTGCACTGACACTACCCCTTTAAAACACAAATCTTTTAAGCGTGGATCCCGTCGAGTACGGCGGACAATCTGGGTGCTAATACCTTACCAGGTTGTAACCAACCCCCTTTCTCAGTCTCTCTGGTTCGCGGCCGTCTTATCCATTCTTTTTTCTAGGCCTATGCAGCATTGCCTTTCCTCCGGGATAAAAATGCCTAGCTGGTGACTCTATTCATCTCCAGTGAGTTCACGGCTGTGTGTTCTCATTGTCCCTCTCGCCGACCGTTCGCGTCTGTACCTTTATCTGGGCGGTCCCACTTATCGGGAGCGACAGGTTGCTAACATTGTACCAGTGCCTAAGAAAGACGGCAAGGTGAGGATGTGTGTGTACTACCGGGATCTGAACAGAGGCAGCCTGAATGATGACTTCCCTTTACCTCACATTGATGTATTGGTTGATAATACGGCTCAGTTCTCGGTATTCTCCTTCATGGATGGATTTTCGGGATACAATCAGATCAAAATGTCACCTGAGGACATGGAGAAGACAACTTTCATCACACCTTGGGGCACATTCTGTTATAAGGTGATGCCATTCGGATTGAAGAATGTTGGTGCAACTTATCAACGGGCTATGGTAACATTATTCCACGACATGATCCATAAAGAAATTGAATGTTATGTGGATGACATGATCGCCAAGTCCCTCACAGAAGAAGATCACATGGTGAATCTGTTGAAGTTATTCAAGCGTCTGAGGAAGTACCAGCTGAAGTTGAACCCCAACAAGTGCACATTCGGGGTACGATCTGGTAAGCTGCTGGGATTTATTGTAAGTGAGAAGGGGATTGAAGTTGACCCTGATAAAGTCAAAGCCATTCAAGAAATGCCTGCACCGAAGTCAGAAAAAGAAGTTCGCGGGTTTCTAGGTAGATTGAACTACATTTCACGGTTCATATCTCACCTTACTGCAACCTGTGAGCCTTTGTTCAAGCTGTTAAGAAAAGAACAAACGGTCAGGTGGAACGAAGACTGCCAGAGGGCTTTTGACAAAATCAAGGAGTACTTGCAAGAGCCTCCAATCCTTATGCCTCCAATAGAAGGAAGACCTCTGATAATGTACTTGACAGTATTAGAAGAGTCAATAGGGTGTGTGCTAGGCCAGCATGACGAGTCTGGTCGAAAAGAGTATGCAATATTCTACCTAAGCAAAAAGTTTACCGACTGTGAACAACGTTATTCACTGCTCGAGAAAAATTGTTGTGCTTTAGCGTGGGCTGCTCGCCGACTAAGGCAGTATATGTTGACCCACACTACTTTATTGATCTCAAAGATGGATCCCGTTAAGTATATTTTTGAGAAGCCAACACTTACCGGACGGGTTGCAAGATGGCAAATGATCCTCACAGAATATGACATTCAGTACACATCTCAGAAGGCCATCAAAGGCAGTGTATTGTCTGATTACCTGGCTGAGCAACCCATTGATGATTACCATCCTATGAGATTTGACTTCCCTGATGAAGACATCATGTTCATAAGAGCAAAAGATCGTGAAGATCCTGTTCGCACTGAAGGGCCTAACCCAGAAGAAGAACGGACTATGATGTTTGATGGGGCTGTTAATATGAATGGTCGTGGTGTTGGTGCAGTACTCATTACGCCTAAAGGAGTTCACATGCCTTTCTCGGCAAAACTCACCTTTAACTGCACTAACAACAAAGCTGAATATGAAGCTTGTATTATGGGTCTTGAGGAAGCCATTGACCTCAGGATCAAGACTTTGACTGTGTTCGGAGATTCAACTCTGGTAATTAATCAAACCAACGGCAAATGGTACACTCACCAGGACCATCTGATACCTTACCAGGATTATACAAGGAGGTTATTGACTTTCTTCACAACGGTCAAGCTTGAGTATATCCCTCGAGATGAAAATCAGCTTGCAGATGCTCTGGCTACCATTTCATCCATGATCAAAGTTCAAGCTGCCAACTTTGTGCCTCGGATATCAGTATCCAGACTTGACAGACCAGCATACGTGTTCTCAGTAGATGTTGTTAAAGATGATAAGCCTTGGTTCCACGACATCAAATGCTTCTTGGAGGATCAAACATACCCACCTGGGGCATCTTCCAATGATAAGAAGACATTAAGAAGGCTAGCTGGTAGTTTCTTCCTGAATACTGATGGTTCCTTGTACAAGAGAAACTTTGATATGGTACTTCTCAGGTGTGTTGATAGGGCAGAGGCAGACTTGTTGATGCACGAGGTGCACGAAGGATCTTTTGGTACCCATGCTGGAGGACATGCAATGGCCAAAAAGTTGTTAAGATCAGGCTACTACTGGATCACAATGGATGCAGATTGTTGTGCTTACGCCAGAAAGTGCCATAAATGCCAGATTTATGCGGATAAAGTGCATGTGCCTCCGAATCCTCTGAATGTGATGTCTTCACCGTGGCCCTTTGCTATGTGGGGCATTGATATGATTGGCAAGATTGAACCGACTGCTTCGAATGGCCACAGAATCATCCTAGTAGCCATTGACTACTTTACCAAGTGGGTTGAAGCAGCTTCATATGCAAATGTTACAAGGCAGGTGGTAGCCCGATTTCTGAAGAGAGACATCATCTGTCGGTATGGAGTTCCCGAACGAATCATTACTGGTAATGGTTCCAACTTAAACAATAAAATGATGGCAGAACTATGCCGGGACTTCAAAATCCAACACCACAACTCTTCTCCTTACAGGCCAAAAATGAATGGCGATGTAGAGGCAGTAAACAAAAATATCAAGAAGATTGTGCAGAAGATGGTAGTTACATACAAAGACTGGCATGAAATGCTACCGTTTGCCTTGCATGGGTACCGTACGTCAATCCGAACATCCACTGGGGCAACACCGTATCAGCTTGTGTAAGGCATGGAGGCAGTCCTACCTGTTGAATTTGAATTACCCTCCTTGCGGGTACTAATGGATATTAAGCTGAATGAAGCAGAATGGGTCCGATCCCGATACGATCAACTGAGTCTGATCGAAGAAAAGAGATTAGCTGCAATTTGTCATGGACAGCTGTATCAGAAAAGAATGAAGAAAGCCTTCGATCAGAAAGTCAGGCTCTGAGAGTACCAAGTAGGAGATCTGGTGCTGAAAAGACTCCTCCCTCCTCACACAGACCACAGGGGCAAGTGGACCCCGAACTATGAAGGACCATTCATAGTAAAGAAAGTTTTCTCTGGTGGGGCACTGATGCTCAGTACTATGGATGGTGAAGATTTCTTGTCCCCTGTGAATTCAGATGCAGTTAAAAAATACTTCGCATAAAAAGACCCGATGGACATAAAAACAGAATGTAAGTCCAGGAAAAAATAGGGCATCCCGGCGAGTCAAAAACAGAATAAAAGACTCGGGCAAAAATAAGGGAAAATAAATATAAAAGATGTACACCCGTTGAGTTGAAAAGCCGCATTGGACAGCTCAGGAAAAAATGGGTATCCCGGTGGATTGAAAACCCGAAAGGGCGATCCACGCAAAATAAGGGAATAAGCGAACAACTGCATTCTGAATTCATCTGTATCACTTACAACCTGGCAAGTTTTGAAGGGTTCGAGCTTTGGTCAGAATCAGCCTTCTTCAGAAAGCAAGTTGAGAAGAACGTCAATGTCATACGAGTCATAGCAAGAGGGAAGCTCCTTGAAGCGTCATCAGCATTGCCAACACCTTTTTGTTTCTCAATTTGTAACGATTTCCTCATTTCAGGGGATCCGTTTCTTTGACTATATCTTGCCAATTCAGGGCATGTAAATTAATAAAAGCAGATTTTCAGTCATGTCTCGTCTCGTACATTTTATTTTCGTTTGCAAAAAAATGTCTGATGTCTTTGAGATATTGATTCGCATAAATACAAATGCTTCCTTTCTAAAGGATACATGCTTACAGGAAGTATATTTGCTCCTAGGATGGCCTAAACTCCTATGACGGAATCCAATAAGGAATATCTCGGGATGCTTGTACGTTCCTTTGTCTTTACAGGATTGCAGGTGTTCAGAGCGCAACATGGGGCATGAAGGCTTCTCCCCAGCAGGTTGTCTAAATCATTATCTACTCAGTCTATCTCCCGATTAGCACCGGAGGTGCTTTCTCCCCAGCTGAGTTGTCGTTCATCATTCCTCCTCAGCCAAAAGCAAATACCAGGGAACCATCTCCCCACAGAGTTTCAGCCTCTATCCAGAGAAGCAATGCCTGAAGATCTCACAACAGAGTGACGAAAGCTTCTACAAACCCCGGTTGGGACCCTCCTTACTAAGGAAGATCTATCAGTGATCTATTGCCCCAAGAAGAGTCATATATGCCAGATCTACCAAATATCTCATCCCCAGCTGGGATACCCACTTCAAGCATATCAGCCAGAGATCTCCACAACAACGGGATCCGAATCCCGGATCGGTATCTTTGCATAATCATAGCATTCACATCATATCTCCTTCACATAGCGTAGCATTCCGCCTAATACGGAGCATTACGGCAAAAATCAAACATATTGCATAATCATAAGCCATGTGTCGTGCCGAACACTTGTGAATACTGACAATCCATCAACAATATACAGAATATTTCCCAAATTCCCCACCAGAAAGCCAAAGTATTACACCCACAAATACAACAAACAGATATTTATACATTACAGATGCCTCTGGACACTCGTCTGTGTCATACTCCCAGCAGAAAGCCAAAGCGTCCCCTTTGCACTCACAGATGCATATTTATACAATCCCCTGACACCCGTCCGTGTCACCCCCCAGCATAAGTTGCCTAAACACTTTTGAAATCAAATACTTGTCTATAATACACTTTTTCTGGCACTCGTCTGTGTCATGCTTTCCCCAGCAAGTTGAGTACTCGTCTGTGTCTCATTCATACCTTTTACTCATATAGATACTCGTCCGTATCTTGTATATACTACCCGATATCCTCAGATTAGACACTCGTCCGTGTTCTTTGTTAACCAGTTGGTACTCGTCCGTATCATCATCTCTGAACATGCATCAAGCGTTTGTTTCTACTGATACTCGTCTGTATCATGGTCTTAAGGATGCTCGTCCGCATCTTTAATATATACACCGTGTCAAACACTTATGACCTCTTGAATTTAGACACTCGTCTGTATCTACTATTCCCCAGAAGAGACCCAGCAAATCCCAGTGAATTATTTCCTTTCTATCTGACATTCGTCCTATGTCATGATACCTTTCGGCAGTCGTACCCTGCCAGGTGATCGTCCTTCACCTTTTTGATGATCGTCCTTCATCACCTCCAGTTGAGTCTCTATTCATTAGAACCCCTTCTTATCCGACATTCGTCCTGTGTCGTGATATTGTTAGCAGCCGTCCCCTGCTAGGTGATCGTCCTTCACCTCTTGATGATCGTCCTTCATCATTTTATCCGATGGCCGTCCCCATCGTTGGTCTTGTTATCTGACATTCGTCCTATGTCATGATAAACCCCGAGAGCAGTCGTACCCTGCTAGGTGATCATCCTTCACCTCTTGATGATCGTCCTTCATCATGCTTATCCGATGGCCGTCCCCATCGTCGACCTTTTCTATCCGGCATTCGTCGTATGTCGTGATACTTTTGGCAACCGCACCTTGCCAGGTGATCGTCCTTCACCTTAGATGACCGTCCCTCATCTTATCCCCAACAGAGCAGCCGTACCCTGCCAGGTGATCGTCCTTCACCTTTGACGACCGTACCTCATCTTTTATTTCAAATCTCCAGAGAGTCTTATAGCTTTACCTGATGGCCGTCCCCATCATAATCTCTTATATCCCCAGCATGTCTGTTGTCCCCGTCATTGCTTTATCCCCAACAGTCGTCCTCTGCTCGACGGTCGCCCTCCGTCGCCCGCACTTTATAAATATACTTTATTTTCTTTTTACAATCTATACCCCTTTTCTTCTTCATTCTGTGATTGCAAATTTTGGACTGTCCTTGGTATTCAACCACAAGTTATCTTGTTTGCCTGTTAAGCCGTTGCGTACATCCTGCACAGCTAACTCATGCTTGAATAGGGGCAGCTGTAAACACCCCAAATTTGCCCTCACCCATTCACACCATGGCTTGTGATCTCTTCATGTGCATAAGTTCAATCATGGCATCTCATATTACATTTTGCTTCACTGCATTAATTCAAAGTCATCTGCATCTAGGGTTTGTGATCTGAGCAATCCAAGAGCTATCTGAGCCACTCCAAAGGTCATCAATCACTTCAAAGGGGTCCATGTATGTTAAAGCATCATATTATATCCTCACAAGGTCTAAGAAGTCAAAGAATCACAAGAACTGAAAAAAGACATGGAAGCAGAGCCAGGCTTAACTACACAGATGACCTAGAATTAGGGTTTTGGTTTCAGAGGCCATAACTCCAAATTTTTTGGTCATTCTTGTTTCTATTGGTCTCTATATGCTATGAGGGTCATGCATATCAATTTTCATGAAGAAATTCAATGGGGAAGGCATCTGATCAATAGATGACTTCTTGAGCAAGTCAGTGTAAAATCAGGGCATCTGAGGCCCCCAATGACCCAACCAAAGGTTATTCTCCATCATTTTGAATGTGTATGATCTTTATTTGATCATATAAGATGTTAGAAGTTCACAAAATTGAATAATTTCAAGCCATTTGCAAAGTTGCCTTTTTGGGAAAGTGACTTGTAATGTAAACTTGCTATTTTGGGAAAGTTTTTCAACCTCTTCAAATTAATTCAAAATGCTTCAAATGAGAAAATTTTGGTCATAAAAGTTGTAGATTGGATCATTCCCTTTTCAAAAAGTACAAGAACTTTTTCTAATTCATTTTGGATCAAAAGTTATGGCTTTGCAAAGTTGGGAAAAATCATGAAATTTCCACTTTTGGCACCAAGGAGGGATTTTTGCAAATTCAAATTTCAAGCATTTTCAAGACTTCTAAGTGACTTCTTTGCATCATTCTAACATGTTACAACTTAGAAAAGTCAAATTTGTGCCAAGAATTTTTTCACTTCCATGCCTTGGATTACAAGTTGCATAAGGCATTTTTCATAAAGGCTTCAAACTTGAAACTTTGCAAAAGGGACCTCTCATGTTTGAATTGAACTCCAATTGGTATCAAAGCAGCATAACAATGTTACATAACTCATTTTGTCACATTTTGCCCAAAATATCACAAGTTTCCTTGCCTTGGTTCATGAGAAAATCCAAAGAGGGAAATGTGCAAGAACCTTGGAAACCCTTGATCAAGGCTAGCCAGCTCACAAAGTCAGATCCAAAGGCCTTCCTTGACTCAAGCTGAGGCAGGACAAGCTCTAAGATCTCCTCTGACTCGAGCCATACTCATAGTACACAAGATCTTGACTTTTTGCATTTTTACCCATGCCAATCCCACAGTGCCACCACCAACTCTCTGCCCAATCAGAGTCAAATATGTGGACATCAAGCATCCTAAAACACACCACACTCCAGCCAGAAAGCTCCCACATTCCAGCATCCACAAAATCTGCCAAGAACTTCCCTTCTTCGAATCTCTTCACACAGCCCTCAAACATCAAAAATTTCTTCATCCACAAACCACAAATCACTCATAGAACAAAATCCACCCCCTGAAACAGCCTGAATCATCACACACAAAGACCTCCATTTCTGCTACACCAGAGTTGAATCATTCAAACCAGCCACTCCCCAAGCTTTCTAAGCTTCATTCCATCATCAGGAGGTTCAAGGAAGAAGGATTGCACAAAGCTTGAGGCCAGAAAGCTCAAAATCAGGAAAGCTTCATCTCAGGTAACATGAAGAACATTTTTCCCAGAAGTTGATTTTTAAGTTCTTTTATGATGCTATGTGTTCTCCTGATCATGAATATGTGTTTATTTTTTGAAATGGTGAAGAAACCAACATGTATGGCATCTCTGAATATTTGCCCGTGTTTCATACTTTGCTTCGATTCAGGCTTGTGAGAGAAAATAAATGAATTTGAGATGAGGGTTTAGGTTTATATTGATGAGAAGATCATTTTGGTGGAAGAAATTTCATGTTTGATAACCTGTAGAAGAATCTAGGGTTTATGCTCGCCGGAGAAGATGACCGGAACCACTGTTCCGGTCACCTGAAAGTCATTTGCCCTAATTGTGTAATTAAGGAACTTTGAATAATGGCCTTAGGATCCTGCTTCCCGCGCGCGATTGGATGGTCCAGATGGCTCATTAAGCCCTAATCAATAATTAATTAACTTAACCTAGGTTTGATTAATTGTTAAATAAATATTAGTCAGGTTTAAACTTGGGCCATTGGATGTGGCGCCAAGTCAACACCCGCAAACCCAGATCAAATCATGGCCTCTCCTTTAGATTACTTTCTATTATTTTTATTTTCTTTCATTTCTTTTTCATTTTATTTGCACGAATTATTTAAAATAGCAAATCACATTTAAAAATTCTGAAAATTTTTGTCAAGCATTTCATTAATTTTCAGAACCCAAAAATATTTTTATTTTTATTTTTTGCATTAAAAATCATTTTTAAATCATTTAAATGTTTATTTTTAATTAGTTAATGAAAATTAATTAATTAAAAATACATTTAAGTATTTAAAAATCACAAAAAAATTGACATTGCATTTTAAAACATTTAGAAACATTATCAAACTCTCAAAACAAATTTCTTTTTGGTTCTTGATGCATTTTAACAATTTTCATTGGAATTAAATTCATTTAAGGGCAATATTTTGGTTCAAACTTTGAAAAATCCATTCTGCCTAACCCTTGAGAGTTTGATAATGGTTCTTCTTGAATTTCATCCTTCATATCATGTAGTTTATAGGATAAAATTGGTTTGATTTGATTTTCCATTTTTAATTTTTTTTGCATTTTTCATTGTGAGGCACCCCAAAACCCTAGCCAACTTAGGAAATTCATAACTTGCACTAGGTTAAGAGTTGGTTCCCCTCCTTTGGGCAGTGAACTTGTGTAAGGTTAGGGTTCCTTTGATCCCATTTTCAATTTTTTATCACATCATTTGCTTCTGATTTTGAAAATTTGCATTGTATGTTGTATGTAAACCCTAATTTGTGCCTTCCTTTGCATCCATCTCTCATTTGCTTGTATTCAATGACTTGCCATGACATTTTGTGTATCCACATGATTCATAATGCATCTTAGGACATGTTAGAATCATGTTTGATCATTGCATCATTCCTTGGCCATGTTATATGTTCATTTCATTTCATAAACATTCATGAATCTTTATGGTTCAAAGCATGCCTCATTTGCATCCTTATGCTTGTTTGATCACCCTCATCTCTTGTCATGTGTTTGCATCATCTCTTAGCATCATTAACATTATGAATATGCTTCTGACTTTGGTTTTCATCATGACATTTAATCTCATTTGCATTGCATTTCATTTCTTTTGCTAACTTTTCAGGTGGTAAGTTGTTTTGGGAAGTGAATTTGCCTTCACCTCTCACAATCTCTTCTCATCTCTCTTGCATCATTGCTGCATTTTACTTGTTATTTAGAGTGAGCTTGCTTATTCATGCTTCTTTCTCACCTTCTTTCTTCAAGCAACTTATCTTCTTAAGTGAAGTAAGTTGACTTGCTCCTTCTGCTTCATTTCCTTCCATCCTGTTTCTTACTTGGTGGCTCTCTTGAAGATCCCCTTGCAAGCTTCATAAACCCTAGGAACACCCAAGAATGATCAAAATTAGGGTTTGATTAGTCCCCCCAATATTTTTTGCCTTTGTGTCATCTTTGAGTCTTCTCTTCTCATCTCTTAATCAAGGACTAAACCCTAAAGGTTTTAAGGCTTTGTGATTAAGGTTATGCATGTATCCTTCTATTAGGATGGAGTGTATAACTTTAATCCTAAGTGTTAAACCCTTAATGTGTTTAAACCCTTTAATCAATCCACCTAATAATCACTAAGACATCAAGCTTGTAACTTGGGCCTTGCATTAGGGTTCTAATTCTTCCTTAACTGGTTAAGAAGGATTAACCCTAGTGTTAATGGACAAGTCCCCCTCAAGTTGTCTTACAAACCATAAAATCCACTTCTTAATCTTACCATTAACTAAAATCCACTCTAATAAAGGCTTTGTTTTGTCATGAGGTTAATCCTTAATCATGGATTAAGTTGAGGAGCCTTCCTCAGCTTAAATTTTCTCATCTATTATCCTTCTATTAGGATGGTGTAATGGGTCCATTAAATCCTTGATTATGGCTTAAACTCATTACTTAACACTAAACAAAAACAACAAAAACATCTAAATAAATACAAGTAGGTTAATGATCTTAATCCTACATCATGGTGATTAAGTGTGGGGTGTTTACTTCATACTTAAGGTATTCTCATTACCCCTAATCATAGGGAGGATGTGATGAGTTTACTAACCTTGGTTTAGGCTCAAGCTCATTTTCTTATGACACACACACAAAAAAAGCCATAAAAGATTGAAATCACCAAAAACAAACAATAATCGTCTCCTTCGGGATTCTTTTCTCACCTCATTCACTCACAAACGAGAACTCGTTTCTTCCTTCTAATGCAAGATAGTTAGCACCTGAGCCAGACAGGTCATACACTTGAGCATAGACAAGCAAGCAGTTTATCAGTCAATTCATCTTTCAGTCTCTTTGAGTCGAACTACGGTGTTCTGACTTCCTCATTGCACGAGAGGATACGTAGGTATAACTTAACAGTTATCGAACAAAAGTCTCTGTATATTCCCCCTCTTTCCAGCATTACTCTTTAAGCCTCATAGTCTTGAGCTTCACACTCTTTCCTTGTACTGACACTTCTTTTATTCACTTCACTTTTCTTTGATACTGACACTTGTATTCTTTCCAGCTTTGATACACAGATTGCACTGACACTACCCCTTTAAAACACAAATCTTTTAAGCGTGGATCCCGTCGAGTACGATGGACAATCTGGGTGCTAATACCTTCCCAGGTTATAACCAACCCCATTTCTCAGTCTCTCTGGTTCGCAACTGTCTTATCCATCTTTTCTTAGGTTTATGCAGCATTACCTTTCCTTCGGGATAAAAATGCCTAGCTGGCGACTCTATTCATTTCGTCTCTTTTCGCCGACCGTTCGCGTATGTACCCCTCTTGGCCCCGTGTCATTTGGTGGGAGCGACAATGACCACCAAGGCTGGAATCCCAGGCCTCCATTTGGACTTCTTGATCACTCAGGCCACCAGTCATGCTGCAGTTGGGAAGTGGGAAACTGTTTGCGCTCTCCTGACCCTTAGTATATATGGAATTATCTTGTTTGCAGACGAGCCTGACTTTGTAAGCAAGAATGCTATCCACCTCTTCCTGCTGAAGAATCCAGTTCCCACCTTTCTAGTGGATTTCTACTACCCAGTGCATCAGAGGAATGAGAAGTAGAGGGGAAGACTAGTCAGATGTTGTGTACCTCTTTTCTACTGTTGGTTATTGAGACACCTGCCAAAGACAGAAGCTTTCTTGAATCCCCATCAATCAAGAAATTGGGATAAGAGAATGATTGCTCTCACTTCAGAAGACATCAGGTGGTGTACTCAGAGCACCAAGGGCAGGGACATGATTACAAGTTGTGGGCAGTATCCCAATGTACCTCTTATTGGAGTGAAGGGTTACATCAACTACAATCCTTTTCTTTTCAAAAGGCATCTATGGTATGCCTTAGTACATCCACCAAGAGAGTAGGATTTAGCAGAGACCCTTTATTGTGATGTTCAGAATAATCATGCCATCGTCCGACAAGTAGCCTGGGCTTGGGATAACATTCAGACAAAAGGGACTGCTATTCTTGGCAAGTGCAATAACATAGCTTCAACTCAGTACATTGATTGGTCTCGTATTAGGGGACAGATCACCAGCATGCCATTCACCTTGGAGGATGTGCCATGGCCATCAGTAGTAGATCTTGTAGCTACAGTCAGTTTAAAGGAGTTTGAGAAGTTGAAAGAGAGGAATTCACAGCTGTATGTGTAATACCTCAAAATTTGCCCTCATTCTTTTTACCTTAACTGGCATATCGTTTCGCATTCATCTGCATTTCTCATTAGGTTAGGACACTCAATCATGCATTGCATTGGCTCATGAGGCATGCGATCAATTCTGTATGAAACTAGGGTTTATTTCCTTGATTAAATGGCCTTTGGGGGTTTTACTTGTGGAGAATATTCACTGGTGCATCTAACCCATTATTGAGGTGTCTGATCAAATCTGCTTTGGGTAAGAGTGTTGGCTATTTCTTAACGTCTCAAGTTCTATTCCTCATCATTGAATATCTCAAGGAGAATTTGGAGTTCTTGGTCATGATTTTAATTTGAAGGGAACTTCGCCAATGGAGGCTCATTGTATCAATGTTTGGTTTGGATCCTTTTGTTTGTGGAATAATAATTCGTGATGGTGTGGATTTTAGTATGGCATCGAAGTTCCTGAAGGTGGATTGTCTTGTAGGATTCGATTCAGATTAAAGGAGAATGCACGACTATTGGTGTATTTGGAAGCCATCATAAAAGCATCAGTACACACCCGTACCATGTTCGTTATGCTCATTTTGATACCACTAGACAATTTAAGTGTAACATCCAATTCATGTTCATAAATCACTATTTCACTTTTGGGCCCCAATTTCGTTTTTTTTCTTTCTTCTATTTGACACCAATAAACCATCTAGTTCATTCTAAAACCATTTGCTAATTCACACTTCAGTTTTTCTCATTATTCCCAAACTCTTTCCAATTGGCACTCTATATCTAGTTTTGATCCATTCCATTTCCCAAGGGATTCTAGTTCAAACATCAACCTTTTATCCCATTTTTATCCATTTTGTTATCCAAGTTACTTCAAATGTCAAATTCAAAGTTCAATCCATAAACCATGCCCATTCTCGCCATTTTCGCTAATCCAAGTATTCATTTACTTATTAATCCTCATTGCGAAGAAATATACATTTTTTTTTCCTTTTGACCCAATGCTTTGTAATCCAATTAACACAATAATACTTTGCCACTTTTTGGAGCACTTATTATTACCAAGATTGATAAAAAAAAAGAGACTGAAGTTATGTGACACAAGCAGCCAAGCAAAAGCAATACGTTACGCACCATGTTAATAGGCCACGCTAAAATAAAAAGTCTTTGGATTCGAAAGCAACAGAGTTACATATCAGAAAAAGAAAATATCAGCTATGAAAAAACTGATATAACAGAAAAACAGTTACAAAAATGACAGATAGAAAAAACTCAGAATTTCTTTAATCTCTACACTTCAGTCCCAACCTTCAATATCCTTCAGGATCATAATTTACAATCAGAATCAACAGGTTCTTCATCTCCTCTCAATCTCCATAATCAACATGTTCTTCCTCAACCATTATCCAATCTACATCATCTTCTCCCAAAACCAATCTTCAAAACTCCATTCTTCTTCAACCTTCAGAACACATCTCCATTCACCTTCATCGATTAATCTCAAAGATCTTGAATCACCACTCTTCAAATCATCTCTGCGATTTCCGGAACCAACTTCTTGATCTTCTATCAACATCTTCATCAATCCTCTAATCTTCATCACACATTTAACAAACTTGAAATTCCAGAACTTGCATCGCCATATCCAATCTGAAATTCATCAACGAAACCTGCAACAACACACAACAACAATTTACACTTCAAGAACGATCGGAAAATCGAAGCCAGAATCACACAGTGGTAAGCCATGTTTATCGACAACACGATCTGCACTTCAATTGCAACTGACTCAAGTTCGTAAATGCATCAAAGAGAAAGAGATGAACATATCCATTACAAACCTGAGATGAAGGCGAACAAAGATGGAGACGGTGACGATTGTGCAAACAAAGTCGCAAGCGGCGGCCACGACATCAGTAACGAACTCGACTTCAACAATCAACAACAACATTCAAGCGCACCCAGAAGAAGGAGATGACAAGGTCGTTGAAGAGAGGATTCGGTTTGCGCTTCACGATGGAGCTTCGTTGCGAGGGGCGAAGTCGAGGTGAGTTTACCGAAGATGATGGCGAATTCGTTGGGAAGTCGTGACGATGATGATGAAGTCGCGTGAATGGCTTGCCGATGATAGGTATGGAAAGGATAAGATGGTGAGCGCCATGTCCGGCGGATGCGCCGTCGGCGATAGCAACAAATCAGAGAGGATGAAGATTCACGGCACAATCTTGATGATGAAGAAGAAGGTGCCGCGGCACATTGAGGGGAGAAGAAGTCGAAATCGGTACAATTAGGGGCATTGTTTCGGTGAGGGTTTCACTTGGGTGGAGGAAGAAGCCGCCGTGGGAATTTGAAGAAGAAAACCTTAGGGTTAATGTTATACTGAAGAAATGTAGGGTTTCATAAACAAAGGTGGATTGGGCCTATTTCCCCCATGGATTTACTTTCTGCACAGTCTCCAATCACTAAACCCACCTCCTATGCGCCTTGAAAATGTGGATGGGCTTCTGAGCCCATGAAGTTTTCTATTCGCACCCTCAATTTCGCTCATACCAACCTCTCAGCAGGTTGTCATTGGAATGGGCCTCTCTGGGCCATTTTTGCTATTTGCTGCTTTCTAGATTTTTATTACACCCTATGTTCTTCATTATTTTAGAAATTTCTTAATTAATATTCTTGTAAAAAAATATTAATCATTTTCTTGTAAACAATCATTTTTTGTGGATTAACATTCTAATCCATTTCTTGACAATTTTAATTAAGATTTTCTTTGATAATTTTAATTATTTGTTGTGAATTAATTTTGAATCAAAGAATTCATGAATTTTTGATCGATTTCGATCGATTTTGGTTATGGTGGATCTTCACGAAGCTAATTATGGAAGATGGGCATTTATTTTGCTCATAGGAGACTACAAGACCTTGCTTGAGGTTTTTTTCGGATTTCGTTTATGTGAAGAATCGGCATGTCATTCAAGTAAGTAATTTCGACGTTTTCAGTTTTTTAAGCATCATTCTAGTCGTATGCGGCTTAGGACCCTATAGTTTAAGATGCATCTTGAGCCCTCCCACCTGAGGAATTGGATACATTTGTGATTTATATTGATATGTATCGATTTCGGAACTTAGGGATTAGTTTGAGAACCATTAGGATCGATTCCTTTCACTTCCCCTTAAAATCCACTTTTTTGCCCGTTTCGTCGCAATTATTAAAAATAGTTTTAAGTGAGATAAAATTCTGGAAAAATTCATGAGTAATTCTTATACTCTTAATTAATTTATCATAATTTTTGTTTCCATATTTGAGTGGTTTTAATAATTAATTTGGGTTTTAGATCACAAGCTGTCCCAAAAAGAAGTGTTTTGACATAAGGGACCGAAAATGATTTTTCCCCATAGGTGTGAGACCTATTTTTTGTGTGTGGTTATTCACTGTAATTTTTTACATTTTTATGTTCATTAGACATTTTTTTTCATAATTTTAGATGCCCTTTTTGATCCACTTTGTGGAGTTGTTTTTCGGCGATCATGCCTTGCTACCTTGCTAATCAAGGAATTGTTTTGGAACTTTGGTGCATAATTTTGTGGAATCCTTTTAGACCATGTAATATAATGACTATATTATTCCAGGGATTTAATTTCATAATTTTTTAAGCCTTTGTGCTATTTTTCCATGTCACCTAGATCCTAGGTTGATTCATGTGTTTATGTGTCGCATAACCTAAATGTTAAGAAGGCATTCATGCCATTTTCTTGAGGGGATTTTTGGTAGCTTTTAGGAGTTTATTATAGGTTATTTTTATGTCTTTAATTCCAGTCATAGGTCATTTTTTGGACCATACTCATTTGGTTTGTTTTGGTGCTTTAAAGTGCATACTTATGTGAACTAACTTTAACCTAAAACTCATTTCTCTTCTCCTCTAAATAATAACATTAATTATGTGGAAATCATTAATGCCTATTCATGAATTCTAAGTGCATCTCATACCTTGTATTCTACTGACCCATAATCATTTCATTCATATTCACATGCCATTCTTCCTTAACTTTCATCATGTGCGATCTTATGCGATTTTTGTTCGTTTCTTCTCATATCTTCTTCTCATTGCTCCATATGCCTAAACCATTGCATCCATGATTGTATATTCATTCACACATATTCATGAGCATTAACTACTGACTTTGATGTTCATTTCATGTACTAATTCATTCTTGTAAGCCATACGCATTCATACTTCATCCATAAACCCTAATTTGCATTTATGTGAACTTAGGTGAACTTTTTGTACATAGTTTGACATAGTTTGATCTTGTGAGGTATCCTAGCATACTTAGGGACCTATAACATGTAGATACTGACTTTAGAAGTCATGTAACCTTTAGGTACCTCCACCCTTAGACTTAGGTCTTATTTTGAACCCTAGTTCCATTCTAGGACGTTTATGGTACTTAATCGCCTTCATGCTTTGATTTTATTTTCAATATGCATTGTCATGCTAACTTTTGTTTTGTAGGGGGGAAGATTGAGGTAAGCATTACTTCATTCCTATCTCTTATGCATCTTAATTGTGTTTGCCTTAGCACCTTGTGCTTTGCTTTTAGGTTTTCCCTTTCTTTAGAGACAACTTAACTTCCTTAGGAAGTAAGTTAGTTTCTAGTTCTCTTTTTTCTTCTTTTCCTTTTCTTTCTTAGGATTAGAATACCTCATTAACCATAGGATCTCCCTTTTGTATATGATAACTAAATTAGGGTGTGTCTTAGTTCCCATTAGATTTTTCCTTTTCCAACTTGAGTCATTCTTTCTCATCTCATAAAGAAAAGCAATAAAACACTTAATAAAAACCGAACTTTCTTGTACGACACGAGACTTTGTTGCGGAGTGTTTATATGCATCCTGTTTCGGGGCGAGGTATAAATATTCACCGCGATAGATAGGTCTTAGTACAAGACCGTTCACAAACAAATTCAAAACACTTCTTTTAAAATACAAAAACAAATAACAAGCGACTATCCTGCGGGAACTTCTCTTTCTCATATCATTCACTCACAACGCGAACTCGCGACGACTTATCTCATTTGCAAGACGGTAAACACACTCGTACCAGACGAGCCTGTAACACCTGAGCATAGACATACGCAGTTCCAGCTGTAAAAAACACAAACAAATAGTTCCCGCCTTAGTTAGGCGAACTACGTCGACTCTGATCCTCATTATCCCGATGAGGTACGTAGGCAGCGGGGTAGGGCCCGTTCGAGCACATTCTTTATTTTCCCTACATTTCCCCTTTTTTCCATTCTGTTTTTCCAGTTCCTTTCTCATTTCTCATTCCAGTTCCAGTAGCAGTTTTATTCAGCAGCATTCTTTATTTCTCACCCTTTGAAATAAGCAAGCAAGCGTGGATCCCGTCGGGTACGACGGACGATCTGGGGTGCTAATACCTTCCCAGGTCGTAACCGACTCCCGAACTCAGATCTTTGGTTCGCAGGACCTTGTCCTTTCCTTCTTCCTCAGGTTTGTGCAACATTACCTTTCCCATTCATTCGGGATAAAAATGTCTGGCTTGCGACTCTAACCTTTCCGCGCCACTTTCGCGTTTGTACTAGGATGAAAATCCCGGGAGCGACAGCCGGCGACTCTGCTGGGGACTAACCTGATTCTTCCGGTTTCCCTTGTAGAGTCAATTCTAGCGCCTGTTTGGTTTGTTTCTTTGGGTGTTTATCTGTTTGTTGCTGTGTGTTTTAGTTTAGCTTTATTGTTTTCATTTACAGTTTTTTACAGCTTTACTTTACCGCATTTATTTACCGCTTCCAGTATTTTATTTTCCATGCATCATATTATAATGGACTGTCTGGCTGTGCTGGTTTTCATTTTTTCTGCGGGATGGGAGTTACTGTGAGATAAGCCAAATACCCGGCTTGAGTGCACCATAGGATTAGCGTGGACAGACATTGTACTCCCATGGTATCTCACCATGATGGGTGGCGATGTGTTCCACACCCAGATTGCGACCGTCTTGGAACTATTCTGTGTGGGGATTACCTCACTTCAGGGTACGACCTTGATAGTTATGTGCATCTGGTGACCGATCTTCGAGGACCTTAATGGGAACACCCCTCTCCAGTGATGACAGTGGCAGACCACATTTGTTGGCAAACCCACTCGCATCTGAGGGTCCATTGGGAACTCGCATAGGATGGCCTGGTTCTCTCATAGGAATTCAGTTAAAGCAAATTGTTCGTATGACGGTAGTATTGTACCCTTCGGGATGAATTTACTATTGTTTCTCGATTCAGTGCTTGAAGCTGGAAACTTATGAGGGATGCTTGTTTCCTTGGACTCAGCTGAGGCCTCCCTGATTAGTACATAATGCCAAACCGATTCCCTGATTTGGTCATGAGCCATTTCTCGGAAATGGTGAACGTATTATTGCTATTCGGCTTTGAGAGTCCGTGATGTTGACCCGAGTAGCACACCCGTGAGATTGGGAGGGGGTTTACAGGTTTGCAGGAACCCTAAACTTCAACATACCCGCTTTGCCAGTGTTATTTTATGATATTATCTGGTGCTATATGGTTCTTTGATTCTGAGATCCGGGATTTCTATTCAGAGAGATTGTTACTGTGATTACCATGGTGACCCTGATATTGTGACTGTTATTATGACTCTCCACAGACACTTGGCTCGTTGTTCAACTTCAACACCATCAGTGACTATGCTATTATGTGATCCAGTTTTACAGTTATTGGGTTCTCAGTTATGGGGTTCTATACAGAGATGGTGCTACTATTATGGTTTTATTCAGACACTTGACTCATTACTCAACACCGACACCAACATCAGACTATTGATCACATGCCTGTTGCATACATGACATCATAGCAGTCCAACACACATGTTCAGTTATTTCCGAGGATCACATGTCTGAATCATGCTGTTGGATTTTTCTGTATCAAAAACTTGAATCAAAGCAGATAGATTCCTCAGAAATAATTGAACATGGCATTTGCATACATCCTTGCATTCTTGACAGGTGTTCAGAGACAAATTATTTTCCTGACTTGATTTCTCATCAGAATGGACAACTTGAATCACAATCATCAAGGTATATATTTGAAGCAACTCCGGGCGGAGGTTACCAAAATGAAGACCCAGCTGGGGAAATTCAAGGCTGAGGTATAAGCTTTATTTCGGAATCAGAAACTGCTGAAACAGGAAGTCAACCAGATGAAGACTCAGATTAGCTTGGTTATGGAAATTCTGAACGAAGTTATTTTCATCCCTAGTGAGGGGAACTACGCTGCTCTGATTCTCCATTGGTCAATGGAGATACGTAGGCAGGAGATCGTGCAAGATCTTTCCGAGCAACCTTATCTATTAACTTTATCAACCTTTTCCCTCCAGATGTCATTTGTCAGCATCTGACCGAAGCTTCCCAAGAGAGTCCAACGGGCAGATCATAAGGGTAAAGGCCAGAACAACTCGAGAAGAAGTTTGATCATATTATGATGTCATACATGCAACAAGTTTCCTCATTTACTCAAATTCGAAATGGTTGATCTAATTGCATCAGGATCATCTCCGACAAAGCTTCCTTTGGGGTTTCAATGCCGAGTACGATTACCATTCTGGGGCACCTGGCCTTTTAATTGAAGATTGCAAGTCTTTCAGAGGCAAAGGTAAAGACAAGGTCCCGAATTTGATCGACTCAAAGGTCATCATGCCAGAAAGTCTGCTCACATATTGAAGTCTCCTCATCAAATGGTCATCCTAGTTTGCAAGGGCATCTTCATAAGCAATAAGTCCAGACGGAGTCAAGTCTCCTCAATGACGGCAATGTTCAGCTTCTTTACTGCGTTTCCATTTATAGTTTATATTGTTTGTTTAAACATTTGTATGCATGCATGAAACTTATTTGTTTTTGAATGATAACCATAATAAAATGTACATGTTTTTCTTGAAGTAATCCATTCGTATTCACTCATGATTTTGTGTATGTGCATTGCAATACCAACTGTTGTGATTAAACTCTATCAGGGAGGACGACGAAATGAAAACGCAAAAATCTCTAACTGTGTGCTTTTGAGAAAGACCCTGTTGACGATGTACAGGCATTGTTTCAAATCCTAAACACCGGAGATATAAGGGAGATAGACCCTCGCCAACCCATTTGAGCCTTGAAGTAGGAGTTTATTTTCGCATGAAAAAACCCTTGCATTTAACCTAGGGGCAGGGTAGGTGTCAGCTAGCTGGACCGATCGTTCAAATTTCGAAAAGGAGTGCAAATCTGAGGATCCATTACCTTTCGTTGTACCAAATCAAGAGGTCCAATGACCATAAACCACAATGGTTATCCCAATCAAGGGGTCCAAAGACCTGAGACCACAATGGTTATCCCTCAACAACCGAGAAGTGAGACAGTCACGACCCTTTCAAAGCAATCAAGACAAACAATGTCACACGATTTGTTCAAAAAAAAAAGAAGAATTGAAAAAAAAATGAATGAGAAAGCCCGCTAAGTCGAAACTTGAAAACAAGCGACTTAGGCAAAAATTAGGGCATCCCGCTGGACTTCATAATCAAAGATTCACAAGAATCAGTCCAGGCAAAAGTTAGGGATAAGGAAAATAATGCAAAAGTGAAAGACGGAAAGGATTACACAAGAAGGATCCTTGAACAAGAACAAGGTCGTGTGATACAGACACCAAAGATAAGAGGGTTGACTGACTCCAAATGACAACCTAATTGGTGCTTAAACCGTTAGTGTAATTGGTTCCTTTACCATCATAAAACCCTTTTTGAGAGGTGAGTGCTTGTGCCAAGCTAGTTGAACATAGGAATGGAGAACATCACGAAGATGGGTGGGCACAAATAAATTTCGAGCCTATATCCTTTGTTTCTATAACCGTGAACTAGGCCACGATACAACCCTCAAAAGTCCTAATGGAAACAGTGTTATCTTGAGAGCGTACTACCACGAGACCGCGTTCCTGACTCCTATGGGTGGTGTTGAAAATATTTGTTGGTGTTGCATGTGCATGCTTTCTATTATTCAAAAAAAAAATTAATTAATGTCGAATCTTAACCAATGATTCGCTCACAAAGGTTTGCGACATCTTTTTCAGTAAAACTTCAAGATTGACATGTGTGTTGCATTAAAATTTTCATTCTTAGAATAAACATTTTCTGCTTGCATATATTTGTTGGGCATCATAAAAATTCACACATGAAACTTCAGTCCAGAAGCTTAATCTTGCCAAGTTGAGAAATCTGAAACTTCCGAAGGACAATCTATGAAGATGTAATTTTCAAAACAAAAACTCCATTGAGTAGGGACTTTCCCAACAGTCGTAGCAAGAGCCAATTAATCTGGGGCAATCATGTCGAGCAATCTCTTCAAAATTCAGCCAAGCTGGGGCAATCACTTCGAGATTCAAATCTCTCAAAGAGCCATTAGTCTGAGGCATACATTCAAATTTTAGTCAAACTGGGGCAATTACTTCGAGATCCAATCTCTCAAAGAACAGTTGATCTGGGTGTTTTCTTCAAAGCACAGTCATTCAGAGGTGATCACTTCAAGACTTGTACCGGGTAGGCCACCACAAGAGCATGAGAAGTCACTTTTTCCCGAAGACGGTAAATCCAAAGCATCTATCCAAAGGTCAAAATACTGGGGCAGAATATTTCACGGTGATATGAGGTTTTTCATGAATCCTCGCGAGGCAAATTTCTTTCATATCAGGCAATCTGGGGCAGTTGTTTCGAGATCCAACGAATCTCTCCAAGAGTTTGAAGTCACTGAGGAATTTCGTATGTCATGTTTTCTGTAAAATCCTTTTGAGACATTTTCTTCCGATGGACCTTAGCCTGAGGCGAGTTGAAAATTTCAGAGAACCATTTTTTACTCATGATTACTTGGCAACCTACCAACCCAGAGGCTGGAAGCAAAGCCATTGTCAGCACAATACTTCAAGAGTTGTTTCATCAGCAGGCTTCATTGATCAGAATTCCTTAGCAAGTCTCGTTAGACAATCCCTGCTCCGGCAGTGTAGCAAAAGGAAGGATACTTCTTGAGCAGAAGGGTATCATCGTCTCTCATCCCCAGCGAGAGGCAACTTAAACTCTTATCTTCAGCATGAAGCTTTATCATTGACATCCTCCATCACCCCCAGTAGAGTGGGAATTTGAAATCTCTCCCAGAAAGGCAGTAGAAGGTGGGTGTCATCCCCAAGCAGAAGTTTCCCTTCAGACAGGGGCAGTTCCCAGCAG